>OX438576.1:4942500-6305274 GCA_949316365.1 Hoplodrina blanda
ACGATAAGCACCCATAAGTACAATAATTTGCGTATGTTACAATGCATGGCATAATAAATAGTGATTTTCACACAAATAAAAAGGATACATAATAAGTAGATATGTAGATACTCAGATAAGTAAGTACCTAGATCTAAAAAGTCTGTGTTTGGTACCCGATCTACAAGTGATTGATGACTGGTTTATTCTGGTCTTCGGACCCCATGTTTAGCGCTTCTCTTTAAACGATTATATACAACCAAAGGTTTTTACATACAAAGAAATTTTGAGGGTAGAAAAATATCAAGAAAAAAAGTCTCTAATCGAGAGCGATTAAAGAAAAATGTATTTGAAAAAATAAGTTAAAAATAACTAAAACCCGACTACGACAAAGTCGCGCACTGAAAAGTATAAAACAAGAACAATATTCATTTGACCGATATTTTCGAAATTTTTAAGTAATAGCCGTGGTCGTATGCCACCTGCGGTTGTTTCACACAATCTTTATTGAATAGGTGGCATACGACCACGGCTATTACTTAAAAATTTCGAAAATATCGGTCAAATGAATATTGTTCTTGTTTTATACTTTTCAGTGCGCGACTTTGTCGTAGTCGGGTTTTAGTTATTTTTAACTTATTTTTTATTTACACTATTTTGGGGGTTACTTATATTATTTGGGGGTTATATTATTGTATTCGATATATTATATTTGATATAATAATAAAAGCAAAGTAGCGAGTGAATTTCAAATGTACTCATTATGCATCATCATTTTCATTTGATACCCATGTTGACACTGTTAAAAACAGGCAAAGTAGCTAGTAAAAGCTATATAATGTATATATATCTCAAATGTGCTCATCAAGCCCTTTAATTTGATACCTATGTCGATATTGTGCGAAAAAATTTTTTTTTTTGATAACGACTTCACATCCCCTTGAGGGCGCCATATTGGATTTGGTGACACGTCACCTACCCTATAACCAGCGGACAACTGAGACGCTTCTAACGACACCTCATTTGTCATGTAATTATAAGTAGTTTAGAAGTTACGAGGGAACAAATAAACAAACATACATACAAACATACATACATACAAACATACATACATACATACCGGTCAAAATCATAACCCTCCTTTTGGCTTTGCCGTAGTCGGGTAAAAAAGACATTTTAACGATAAAATATCGTTTTACAAAATTATAAAATCACTTGTGCACTTATGTGAATTTTATTATTCTTTGAAGCCACTGAAAGAGAAAATTGTTAACATCAGCAGTACGCGCCACGAAAGATGAGGCTTGACAAGCGTCAGTAATTAATGGGGAGTTTGCGCAGGTATGGATGTATGAGATACCTAGGTATTCATAATTTGTGTATCTATTCAGGGATTCAGGGATATTTCGATGACATTTAGATTAACCGGTCATTGTGTCTCATCACGTGGGACTTGAGTAATTAATACATAGGATAATGTTTATCCCGTTTTTATGTTCCCAAGAGAATAATTTAGAACTTTCACTCAATTGAAATCGTGACGAAAACAAAACAACAAATACGAATATTCAATGCACTTTATTTCATATATCATAAATAGGTAATATGTTTGGGATATCACAATTTGTTTGTTCATTATTCGCCAAATATTTAGCTATAAACTAGGCGTTACACAATTTTTTATACAATTGTTGAAAACTAAAACTAATTAGTTTGAAAGGGTATTATTTTACAAAATAAAAATACTTGACAGGCATACAGAAATTACCTATTGTAAAAGTTTTTTTGAACGATGTTATGCTAGCAGTTATTAAAAATTATCAGAATTACTGATAATTTTTAATAACTGCTAGCAAACATCTTGAATGAACATAGCGACTACTGCACAGGTTCTCATTTTTTTATAAAAATACTCCGTAATCATATATTAAAAAGCATTTTATATAAATTAGGTTTTTCAATTGCAGAAATAACACCGATTTCAAGTTATTTGCCGCCAATCCACAGTGTGGTACCATAGAAATAATACTTTTATAAAATCGAAACTGGCCGTTTCTTACTCCTTCTATATTTGACAGTTGAATTGTACTTGACTTTATTACGCGGGATAAAATTGTATATTCTGGACATCATAACAAGCCGGATTTGACAGCTATTAAATCCTTTGTGTAGTGTTGTCAAAACGTCTTGTCAAAATATAAATCGGCAATTAATTCGTGTTTGTGAGTGTATTTTTTCAAAATTAAGTTAAACTTGATGTTTACAAGTGATTCTCGTTGTTATAATGTATGGGTAACATAGTAATTATTCAGGATTATGAATTTGATTTTTCAAATTATTACGTAGGAGAAACGTCAAATCCGACCTCTTACATCGCCGAAAGTTTAATGTCAAAATATTTAAAAGAAGAAAACAAAATTAACTTATTAGGTATAAATATAATTTGTAAAATATAAATGTTTTAATGAAACAATATAGGGATTATTCACACATTATTATGCCGATAAAGCTCCGAAAATATAATTAAACAATCTTAATTTTCGTTTACCATAAATCTTTTTGTATCATTGCAATCTAATTTCAGTCGCAATCTGTCAAAAATGCATGTATTTTTCTTTTTTAAACGGTCGTCTCAGAGATATGATTACGACTAGATTTTGAACGTTTTTAATTAGTAGAATAGGCCTCCTGAAAAGGGGTAATTGTACTTATCATTATTAAGAAATTATGGCACGGGACCAACTTAAAAAAAATCAGCTGTTCCATACTAAGTTTGCATAACTGGGTAGTTGACACCAATAATTCCAAGACATAACTTCTTTAAAGAAATACTTTATTTAAGCCCTGAAAACCCGATTAATTTTCAATTTACTGTAAAATTTGATTTTGTATGGCTTTGAAATCAATAAATAGGTATTCAATTGAGTTGCCGAATAACTGACGTCACAGTTCGATATTACCATACAAAATCTATTGAAGAATCGCGTTTTGACAGGTCATAAAAAGTACGTCAATTGATTGGTGGTGTCAACTAGCTTATTCGAGAAAAAAAATACGCATTCAAGTTTATGGTAATCAAAAACTAAGGTTATAAAAACGAACGCAGCAAAATGGCATCGGTACCATAACGTAACACTTTTAACGTTTTTTGATAGCTCGAATCATTATCAGCATTTTTATATTCCTCACGCTCTAGGATGGTGCCGGTGACATTTGTCAAACTGTTGCTTTTCACTCTTGAACGTTACGGCGATTTATAATTATTTAATATGGTTGAATATTTTAACTGCACACTATATCATAGTCGTAAAATACGGAATCAGTAATAAGTAAGTAAATAACTAGTAAATTAAATTTATGTCACTGACATAATTATGCGATTCTGACATCCATGGATGAATTGCTGACATGTGTCACGGCGCACCATCGTAGGACGTATGGATAATAGTACGAATCATTATCATCTAATATTTACATTTATAGACTAGTAGACTCCATTAAAATGGCACTTAATTCACGAAGTCTTTTTACATTTTTTTATTGTTACGATTAAAGATAACATTTAAAAAAAAGAAGCCTCGTTGTCTACTCTTTCCTTGTTTTTCTACCATAGAGGTTGTCAATTGATGCTTCTATGCGAAACTTATTTCTTTTTGATAGAATTTGTAAGCAAATGGGATATTTTTATTATATCCTCTATACTTATTAGTTATATTCTTCTGAGCTTGAAATTAAAGATTTTAATAATTGGATTTAATTCTGCTAAATCTGAACTAAAATCTGAGTCGAAATTTCTCCCATTTTTCGAAATAGTTGTAATGATTTTGGATATTTTAAATCAATTTTAAGCATAAGTTAGGATGTTCAGTTGTAGATCGAACTTTTAGTGAATTATTGAGAAATTATTGTTTAGCTCGCTTTAGCAGAATTAAGCTTATAATATTCGAAATCCGATATTTCCATCATTCACGAAATATTTTGATGGTAATTTACGTATTTAAAAATTCAGGAAAGAGTAGATTTACCATAAAAATATAATGAGATAAATAAGAACTACTTGCTATTATTGTCTATTCTCTGATATACAGCGACGCCGCGACGTGACGAGTCGATTTAATAACGAATACATTACGAATAAAAAACTCCGTTACTAGACCAGAGTTAAAAAAAAAACTTTTTGACAAGATTCATACATAATATGCGCTATCTCTCTTCTTCAGGGTAAACATAAAAGGGACAGTAAAAAATATTAAGAAATGGCGCGCAAAACGAAATATTTTAAGATTTTTTCATAATCAATTTTAATTCATCTGTCTTTATCTTATTATACTGGCTAGAATAAGACAAAATAAGCTTTAGTTTTTAGTATTCGAAGCCAAACAAACTAGTCCTTTCGTATTTCCATTGGTTGAACGCAATCGTGAAGATAAAATTATAATGCGTGATGCGTCACACGGGGCGTAGCCAAAAAGGCGGGAGCAATGGCCGCCACGCCTAGTCAAAATAAGTACTTTTTTATGTTTATTTTGACATCACCTTGATAATATTGTTTATTATTATTGTAATTTCATGTTTTTTCTTTTAGAGATTACAATGTAAATTGAACTAGATTTACATAAATAGACCGGATGTAAAAAGATATTTAAAGAAACTTCTCATCATTGCGATCTTAATTGTGTTTGCGTTTTGTGTTGTAATTTTTGACGTTTTTGACATTATTGTGTAACGTCAGTCTGTTGATCTCTTATTAAATTTATTCTCCCACATCCAGGGCGGAAAAATTAAAAAATTAAAACCAATGTGAATTTTTTCTTGTAATAAATTTTATCTTGTCAATCGTTTTTTATATTGAAAATTATATTTATAAATATTATTATCTTACAATAATCATTCTTAAATCTAATTTATTTTTATTTACAATATATTACAATCGTTTATTTTATTATCGTATCAATACACTATACAGTAACGGTTACCGTTAGCCGTTTTTTTTAACGGTAACGGTTTTTACGTTATTTTATGACTACAATGAGAATTCGATCACTCGTTTTCATTAAATAATGCTTATGCAGTCTTACCTATTATGTAAAAACGGACAAAATTAATGACATTTTCTAAAAAAAGAAAAAATCTAATCGTTTTTGGGTTAAAATGCGTAACAGAAAAATTAATATTTTCTGTACTTATAAAAAATATTAAAATTATAAAACTGCCTACCAAATCCAAGAGATCACAAAAATAATTTGTAAAAAAATACATTTTAGAAAAAAATATTCATTTCGAATAAAAACCATAAAACGTTATACAGTGCATAATTTTTTGAATCGAAAACCTAAAAAACATTTTTACTTTTTTATATATTTACACTATCACTTCAAAAGTCTGTCAATGAACAAATTCATTAACCCCCCCACCATGATGGTGGAACTGCTGCGTATTATCCACAATGACGCTCGTATACCCCCCCTCTTGCACCGCCGGACTGGGGGTCATTTTACCAAAATTACCCGAAAAATTTTCAACGACTGGCCGTCCATTTTGATTCTGATTATGACCGTAGAATGAGATTAAATTAGTATAATTATACTGATTGGGTATCTCTGAACCTTCTATTGAGCTACAAGAGGAGGAGCTAGCTGAAAATGGCCGCTGGCTCTGAGGATAACTGACATAATTCGGTAAAATTTCATTAGTGTCCGTATAATTTTCATAAAAGATTTCCTGATAAGAACCATTCTGTTGGTGGTATTCCTCTTGTGCTTCGTAAGGGGGGATGACAGGGATATACTCAGGGTACGCGTACCCCCCACTGGAGTCGCTGTACTCGCTTTCAGGCACCTGTGCGGGGTTGATTTTCTCTGTGTGTCGGACGTGGGGCATTTGGGGCGAGGTGGTGGTGGTGGGGGCGTGGGACGGCGTGGGGCAGTCCACGTTGTTGACGTGCGCCTTGCATGCGTTCGGGGCGCCTTGGCTGATGTTTAGGATAAGGTGCTTCTCTTCAATGTCGCTGGAAGAAAAGTGTTGGGTTAGTTCGTTTTTCTGGGATGGTAATTCTCCCGATCGAATTCGGTCACGGCGACAAATCTTATTGTAGACTATTTTTCAATATCTATTCAGAAAACTTTTATCCTAAGAATAAATATGCCAATATGACCTATTTTGGATACAAAAGCTGTCAAGCCGCCACATTTATCACTCCGTTAAGAGTTATCTGTCGATTGAAAAATTAGCCCTTAGGAAACAATCTTTTTCATTTTAAAAGTTTTCAAAAATAAAGAATACCTACTGAGTAAGGAAGCAATAAGATTTACATCGAGGGATGTCAGACAAAGTAAGTAATTAGAATTAGAATAGAATAGAATTATTTTCTTTCCACAAATAACAGCATAAAGTAAGATTAGCCAACAGAACAATTTTGTGTTTAATTTGTGGAAGACTGGTGCCTAAACTAGGTTTTTTTACAAAACCTGTAAGTCAGGTCACCAGGCCCCCTGAGCAATTTAGTTTCATACTTAATATTGTACTGGAGACGTATGGTTTACAATCGATGACAGTATAATTTATAATTACCTGAGCACATAGTTGACGGAGACGATGCAGTGTGGCCTTGAAGACCGGGAGTTATGCACGATGGTCGCATAGCTCTGCATCCACACCCAGCCGCCGCTCTTCGTCAGAAAGCGGTAGTACCTTGATGTGACTTGACCTTTTGTTAATACTGAAAGAGGAAAACGATACAGGTGAGCATCAGGGGCGGACTGGGGGATTGTGGGGCCCTGGGCTACCTAATAAATCAAACTGATTGCCACTTTGCCGAAAAACTATATAACAAAACAAAACATCACGCCTGTAATCCCCGAAGGGTTAAGCAGAGGTGTACCCACATTTCGTCAGTAATGTTTAAGTCTCTTGTAATAGGCGGCGAGCCCATTGCCATCAACCGGGCACAAATCCAGACCTCGAGAAATTCCTGATGGAAAAACCCAATAAGATTTTGCCTGATCTGGAAATCGCATCCAAGACCTCATGCTCAGCAGTCACGTTTTGCGACCACTAGACAAAGGAGGCAATCGAATTCATCAAAGGTGAAATTTACAGAATAAACCAACAGGCTTCTTCAGGGTAAGCTCACTCCATCGTAGACTTTGTCTATGTCACTTCTGGGGTGCTATTCTCTAAAAGACTCGACGACGAACTCGTCGACGAAACTAGTATGGTCCCCAGTGGATTTTCAACTTTATGCTGTAGATCACAACGTTGTAAATCTATTAAAGACAAACTGTTTCGGAACTCGTCGTAGAGACAGTTTGTCGTTAATGGATTTTCAACTAAATGGTCTAGAGCATAAAGTTCAAAATCCACTGGGGACCATACTAGTTTCGTCGACGAGTTCGTCGTCGAGTCTTTTAGAGAATAACATAGCTGAGCTAGACTAAGGACAAGAGCAAACCCATATTATACAGGGTCATTGAAAATTTACCCGAAACCTGAAAAGGGGTAATTGTACTCATCATTATGAACAACTTTTACTATGGGACCAACTCTGAAATCATGAGAAAAAAATCAGCTGTTCCCTACAGAAATGCTACATAACAAGATCGTAATGTATGGATCAGCTGTTTTTTTTTCCTGATTTCAGGGTTGGTCCAATAGTAAAAGTTGTTCATAATGATGAGTACAATGACCCCTTTTCAGGTTTCGGGTAAATTTTCAATTACCCTGTATAAAAAAAAAATAAGTCCTAATACTTACGCGTACAATGAGAATGCCTCATATGTAAGACATCGGTGCCGTGGATGTAGTGGTAGAGAGTCTTCTCAATCAGGTCCTGAGGCTCGTAGCCCGTTAGCGACGCCACCCTGGAAGTAACGAGACAGCTGTTAGTAAACGTTATCGTTATACGTTACACTAGCAACGTTGTAGCGCATAACGTTATTTTCTTTAGTGATCGTAGACAAAACCCTATTGGTTTTATGGTTGCAGGCACGACTAATGAGTGATGCTTAGATTCGGGCAGTGTTATTGAGTTTTTCTATTAGGAATTGGAATATTTGATACCATTATATGCAATGGAAAAGATGGATGGATTATGTGGAGAATGATATGAAAGAAAGAGGAGTCAGTGATTGACGGAGTGGAAGAGGAAAACGTGTTGCACCGACCCAAGTAACATGGGACAAGGGCAGGAAGATGATTATATGTAATGGTAGAATGTAAAAGGAAGGTTATAGTTTTAAGATCGAAACCTACATTCTGGCAAATAAAAGGATTTGATTTAATTTGCCTCGTTGGTCCAAACCCAAGACCTTGTTCAGCAGTCGCGCATTGCGACAATAGGCTAGTTGACACCACCATCAGTTGACGTACTTTTTATGACCTGTCAAAACGCGATTCTTTCATAGATTTTGTATGGTAATAGCACGTTTTGACGTCACTTATTTGGCAACTCAATTGTCTAACTATTTATTGATTTAAAAGCCACAAAAAATCTAATTTTGCAGTAAATTGAAAATTAATCGGGTTTTCAGGGCTAAAATAAAGCGTTTTTATGTCTTTAAATTATTTCTTGGAATTATTTATTAGTTATAACTATAAATTATTTAATAGTGTCAACTACCCAATTACACAACAAGGTAGTCCCAAAAAATAATAAATCAAACTTCACCACAGACAAAAATCACTTCCTACTGTTCATCCCATAAACACTCGTCGCCAAGCTCCCGTCGATCTCAACCCCCTACTTGCCACAGCAGTCCCCTCGGTAATTAGTTAACCCTTAACACTGGAGTACCGGGGGTCGGTCCCGCTGACACGCATTGGTTTTTTGCAATAATAATTGCCGGAAATGACGCGCGACATTTTTTTAAGAGTCAACAGTTTTTATGCTTGAAAAACAATATGCTTGCTTGATTGGGTAGAAAAAAGTGTAAAGTGTCAGTAGAACTCATCGTTTATTAAGGGTCTTGTGCAATATTAAACACATTATTAACGCTACATAAAAAAGCATGTTTTTGACTATGAGGACATCTTATAATTTATAGGTTATCTAATTTATTAAGTCTGTATATTATCAGCCTAGCCTTTTTCTGACTATGTTGGGGTCGACTTCCAGCCTAACCGAATGCAGCTGAATACCAGTATTTTGGAGCGACTTCCTATCTGACCTCCACAACTCAGTAACTGGGTATTACGATGCCCTTTGGTAAGACTGGTTGTCAGACTCTCGGGCTTCTGACGACCCGTAACGACTGTCAAAGATCCACGTATGACAGCCGAGTCCAACGGCTTAACGTGCTTTCTGAGGCACGGAGGAGTCTCGGTGTGTAAAGATGGTCACCCATCCACGGACAAACCCCGGCAAGCGTAGCTTAATCTATGGATCGACCCGAGCAGCTGTTATTACCACGACCTCCTCTATTATTGAACAAACAGTGTTTTAGTAATAATCGATGTCTCCACTGTGTTCCTAAGCTTTCTTATCAACTGTCAATAAATATTAACTTAAATATTAATTCTTTTAAAACGAGAAGTCACGTTGTCTTGTCAAACAAAGCCTCAAATAACGTAATCGCTTTTAACATGTTAATTTTTACCGTTAAAAAAGATAACGTTGTAAACACAAAGCAAATAACGTTATAATTAAACGATAACGGTTACTACAAAAAGTCTTGTTTATAGTATTTTGGGTTTATTTTTACGACAGTTCTGCTATGATCCTATGAGGAGTTCCATTCCATATCTCCGAAGTTCATCATCACAGCATGACAATATTTCTATGGGACCAATCCGGGAGTACACTTTTTCTAACAAAAAAATCGGTCCACTATTTACCGAGAAATCGCGTGACAAACATACAGTCGTATAGAGAACCTCCTCCTTTTTGAAGTCGGTTAAAAATTAAAGTGCTTACTTTTTTACTAATATATTGAAGTTTTATAGTTAATTGATCATTGTTTAAAGACGGACATCCGATACTTTACTATCAATTACAACCCGACTCCCCTACGGGTAGTAAAAACGTGTGTCAATTATACCCCACTTGGGGTAGTCTTTGTTTCAACCCCTCGCGTTTTAAGGGACGTGATTTTTTTCGTGAATTGTTTTTGGTTTTTTTTTTCGGTTGTTCGTATCAAACCTACATAGTTTTTTAGGGATAACCAAAGGATCCAAACGGATTCGTAATACTTGTACTCATTTATCCTTCCGTCTATCTGTCTGTCTGTCATAGGTCCCGCCTTCAAATTCGTGCGACAAAGACAACTGCAGATCCGACTGAACAGCGTAAGTAAAAAGTCTTAATTCGAGGTTTGGCTCTCGCCCATTTCCTCATCCAAATATTAGACCAATTTAAAAGATATTTCGTAAACTGAATAATTAGGATATATAGGTACTGAGGCCCTATGTTTTTCTTTTTTCAATAACAGTTGTCAAATTTGTACACTAGGGCTTTATTGACAGTGGTCTAAATAGGCAATTTTGAGCATTTTTTGAGGGTTCTAGTGCTTTTAAATATAATGAATCTTCAAAAAGGAAAACATAGGAACATACAAGTAGTTGATATTTATTTTACTGTAAAAAATCTTTGCTCTAGACCGTAAACCAGAAGGAAAACAGGTGAGAACGTTTCTATGGAGAATTAAATAGACCACCGCATTTCCTCTTAAGAACCGTTATAGACTTGGACATTATAACAACAAAAAATAAAATAAAGTTAAAAATAATCATTTAAAATTTTTAGCTCGATCTTATTAAGTATTGTACGATGATACGGACTCCTAAATAAACGGTGTAATTTTTATGAGTTTATGCATGTAATATAATCCAACATTACGCTTATATTTCTAATGGGGCAAGCAGAGTTTAGTAGGTACAGTAGCGGTCATAAGTGCAGTAGCATACTAAAGTTTAAATTGCTGTAAACACGGGGTACAGGCCATACCTACATCTGTGTGTATAGTGATGTATTCAAAGTTAAAGTCAAAGTCAAATCATTTATTTAATTAGGCCATTATATAAGGCACTTTTGAACGTAATTACGTACACCTCAAAATTGGCACACGATGTCGAAAGGTCGTAAGTTTAACCAAAGTGTCAATCGATTTGCTTTGTAGATTGCTACTCCACTTATGACCGCTACTGTACATCCATTTCATAAGTTAAGTATATGAACTTTCCTCTTCAATCACTTTATCTATTGATGAAAACTGCATTAAACTCCGTTGCGTAGAAGCGACTACCGGGCCAAAAAATCCAAATTCCGACTTCCCCAATAACTCTACCCAGATATTGAACCTACGACCCCACGAACAACAGCCACGACGAACCAACGAGACCGTCAGCAAAAAAACTCCGTAAGCAAATTCAAAAGCCTTGCTATACAAAAAAAATATCGTCAAAACAGCAAAACTTCACAATTTGCTGACTGTACGGAAGTGATCCTGTATTCGAACACTCCAGCACGTAGTAAACGCTAATTTATATTTGCAGTTAATCGCTGTAAATGGTAGGCGAAATTAGACCTTAAAGTTATGCAATAAGGATTAGAGGTGATTTTTTGAAGTGACAGCTAACGTGGTTAATGTTTTAAGTGTGTTAGATTTTTGTAATGGTAAACGAAATTAGACTTTATATTTATGGGTTAAGAGCTATTTATGTTTTTGGGAAGAGAAAATACATAAGCTTTTGTTATTATTAAAAATATTCTTTATTTTCAGAAGGGTAAGTACCCTACCTACTTATCTACGGAAGTAACTCTGTCTGTTTGTATGTTACCGCATTACGACAAACTTACTGAACAGATCGTGATGAAAATTGCCAAATAGATATCTTAGAACCCAAATGAGGACATTGGTTACTTTTTAATCGGCAACCAACTGCTTTTGTTGCGGGCGAAGTCGTGGACAAAAACTAGTGTTATGGGTTAGGCAGAGGTGTACCCAACAGTACACTTTCGCCGGTTATGTTTAAGTCCCATGTAATAGGCGGCGAGCCTATTGCCATCAACCGAGCACAAAACCAAACTCCGAGGCTGCTACTGAGAAATTCCTGATGGAAAAACCCAATAACACTTTGACCGACCTAGGAATGGAACCCAAGACCTCATGCGACTACATCGAAGAAGCAATCACAATTTCATACAGTCAATTTTCTTATAAAAGAACCTAATAACATTTTGCTACCCAGAAATCGAACCTAGAACCCTTACCGTTCATAGTCAAACTTGCAACCACCAAACCAAAGCGATTAAACGATAATTCCCAGCAAAATCTACCGTGCCCATGACTCAGCCATAGACAATGATACATAACCAAAAAAGGAAGGCCATAGATAAACTTATAAGTCGATAGATTTAGCTAAGCTTAGCTATCTGTCCAAATATGTTATCTGTGGTGTCTTGTTACAACATCTGTGGCCCAGGTGGCCATGTTGTGACATTTAATATCTTTAAAGTTATGTTTACTTTGTACCTGGAATATAGCTGCATTGATTTGCTTGTGCTTCGATATTCTAGTAGTCGTAAAGCGGGACTGCTGAGCAAGAGGTATTTGTTTTGATTCCCAGATCGGTTAGTGTCATTGGGATTTTCGATCAGGAATTTCTCAGTAGCAGCCTTGGAGTCTGGATTTGTGCCCGGTTGATGGCAATAGGCGCGCCCCCTATTACATGGGACTTAACATGACTGGCGAAATGTGGGTGTGCTAATGGTTATACCTCTGCCTAACCCTTAGGGGATTACAAGCGTGATGGTTAGAGGTGTACCCATTAGTACACCCACATTTCGCCAGTCATGTTTAAGTCCCATTTAATAGGGGGCGAGCCTATTGCCATCAACCGGGCACAAAAAATTGTATTACAGCTAAATTCGAGCGAATTTAAGTTTTAGATAGAAACAGAGATTTCCAGTTACATATCTTTTTTTAAACAAGACATTCCGAAAATGTTCTCAACTAACTTTGTAGACCTATGTATCCTGCTTATGTGTAAGAAGTTTCATTAAAATCGGTTCATTCATTTCGTTATACAGCATGTAACAAAAACCCTGTCCGATCCTTAAGGGTATTATTCGGCATCGTACTGCGTACACATACACGTAACCATTTAATGGATTTGAGATTATTATTTTTCCCCAGTGAAAAAAAAAAGAAGAAGTAACTAAATTAAAATAAAACATTAAAACTGATCAACGGCAACACTGACCTGACAGGGTTTTTGTTACATAGTGTCTATGGGCTTGAAAGTTTGTAAGAAAATCCGTACACAAACGCTCTTTGGGTAAATCCAAATCAACGACAGCACTCTATTCAAAATTACATCATTCATAATCAATTTAGTTTCAAATACTAGTAATCATCATCATCTGCTTAGCCTTTTCTCAACTATGTTGGGGTCAGCTTCCAGCCTGACCGGATGCAGCTGAGTACCAGTATTTTACATGGAGCGACTGCCTATCTGACCTCCACAACCCAGAAACTGGGTAATACGATACCCCTAGGTAAGACTGGTTATCAGACTTTCAAGCTTCTGACGACTCGTAACGACTGTCAAAGATCCACGTATGACAGCCGGGACCAACAGCTTAACGTGCTTCTGAGGCACGGAATGATGTCAGTAATGTCTAAGATGAACTTTAGAAATTACATATGAATTGAAAAAGTCGCATTGGTTAAAAAAAAACTTGAGAGGTGTCAAGGGACACCCGGATGGAACGAAGTTATATGAGAGAGAGAGAGAGAGACAGACAGAGAAACACGCGCACGCCGCACGGCTTACAACTATAGCACAAAGTGTCGTTACAACTTTTGGTCTTAATTTTTTTACGTCTAGCCCCCTTTCGCAACGCGCGATAAGGAACTTCGTTCCAAAACTAGTAAAATAGGCACACCTAAATCAACGACAAAACCCCATTCAAAACATCGACATCGATAAAACAACTCGCAGGACTCGCGCACAACACTAAGTTTTTCGCGCAGATGGGCATGGAAATAAGCCAGCAATAATTAATAGTTGAAAATAACCGCGAGCCAACGATACAGTCGGCAATTCACGCATTTCTTAGAAACTGGGCATAACTCTGTATTGGTCAGGAACAATACAGGGCTTGGCGCGTTCTCCACTTGTGTCGACACGTTGTGTTTGACGACACACGGTATTTTAGACTTTGAGAACTTTGAGCTTGAATGTTAAGATATTGGGTTGCAAAAAACATTTCTTTTTATGCTGTGTCTTGCCAGAATTAATCCATTCATTAAAGGAGCAAAGTTTGTTGGTTTGTTTGAACGCGCAAATCTTAGGAACTACTGGTTCGATATGAAAAAAAATAAAATTTTATACCCCACGGCTTCGCACGCATGATAGGTTACGACTTTAGGTAGCGTAATGTTACATAGCCTATAACCTTTCATGAAAAACGGGCTCTATAACGTTAACAGATTTTTTCAAACCAGACCAGTTGTTCTTGAGATTAGCGTGTTTAAACAAATTAACTCTTTAGCTTTTAAATATTATTATTATAGTATAGAATATTATTATAAATATAACATTACATAATTTTATTATATTTTCAACTACAAAACGTAATTAATTTTGTCAAAACGACGGTTTTGACGATCAGGTCGAGACATATATATAACCATTAATAATTATCTATACAGGAATTTAGGTTTGTTGAATAATTTATCTTTTAATTACCTGCAGCATAGTATTAAACTTAACCTACAAACCTATTAACATACGTTTCAAATATTATAAGTAAGAACCTCTATCACTATCTCAGTATTCAATTCAGCGCGAATCGTTATGGCCATCGCTGTGACCAAACGACTATACGACTGAATGGCTAACGAACAAGGCCAAGAGTCATGTGTTTTCCATAGGCATCGACACATTGTTTTACGTGTATAACTGTTCGTATCAACATGCTCGTCAAGTACTTTTCCATTCGTGTTGACACGGCTGTATCAAAGATATTCATTTTATAAAACATGTTACATGCATCTTACTACGTAGGTATGTAGATGTGACAGTTTGGACTTCTTCTTTCTTTATCGTGTGGTCAGAGTTTCTAAACCGCCTCAAGGGCCTCTGACATGGTTTCAGTGGAACAGTAAGTCCAGGCCAGAACTGCTGATAGGATTTGGATGAAATTTGGCGCAAAGTTAGATTTTAGTTTGGACATAGGCTACTTTTTTATATTAACTTTGACCTGGTTGAAGACGCAAAGAGAAATTTTTATTTAAATATTCAATTCCTAATTTCAAAATGGACAAATCACTGTAGTCATTTTTATTTTATTTTTTGTGTATAATAAATACATAGCACAAGGCTAAATTATTCAAGACCCCTATTGTGAATACCAAAGTTTAACAAATAAAATTGCGTGCAAATAATATAGTCGTTTTTATATGGTACATTGCATTTACGTGTATGTATCACATTAATTTAAAAGAGTACATACGGAGTTTCTTGCCATTCTTTTCCATACAAAACTACCTTTAGGAAGGAGCAAATAAATTCAATTCAATTTTTTTTTGTATATGTCTTTCAAAAGTGCCTTATATGTTGAACAAATAATTTGACTTTTTACTTTGCCATTTTCTCCCGTGTCGTAAGTATTGGACAAGCGCAGTGGCCGCAAGTTCAACATTTATTAGTTCACGCCAATCAGGAGCGCGTAAACCTTGCCCAACAATGCGCGTTAGCGATTCGTAGAAACGCGCACAGGACTCTATGGGCTAAGGACTTGACGTATCTGATGGATTTACATGGAGTGAAATTGTGGAAGCCGACAGTTGAGAAAAATATTGAACAACTTTGGACACTTGAAAATATGAATTACTAGCACTCTCCCCGCGACTGCGTTGGCGTGTATTTTCTTACGGATCCCTAATTTTTTGATAATAAAATAAAGCCTTTAGCACTCAGTGATAACGTAGCTTCCAATTTGCGAAAGAATTTTTAAAATTGATTCAGTAGATGCAGAGATTACTTCTACAAACCTCACAAACTCACTTTATCTCTTTATAATATAGCACTCTCCCCGCGACTGCGTTGGCGTGTATTTTCTTACGGTTCCCTAATTTTTTGATAATAAAATATAGCCTATAGCACTCAGTGATAACGTGGCTTCCAATTTGCGAAATAATTTTTAAAATCGATTCAGTAGATCCAGAGATACTTCTACAAACCTCACAAACTCACTTTATCTCTTTATAATATTTATAGATTAGTAGGGATCCCTAATTTTTTCTAGTCATAAATATGACCTATGTTACTCAGGGGTTATAATTATAGCATTCTAATAGTGAAATATTTTTTGAAGTTTGTCTAGGAGTTTTTGAGCTAATTTGTTACAAACATACAAAAATACAAATCTTTCCTCTTTATTAAATTATAGTGTAGATTAGTATAAACAGATAATTTTGCTATATCTACATTTTTACGACCCTTGTTAAACTGTACCATCGATAAAATTAACTAGTGCTGTGCTAATATCGACAGAACATCGATACTACACACGACGCGACGGCTGTGAAATCGTTTGGCGTCGCACCGTTACGGCTCTCCGCTGATTTTATTAACTCACATCAAATTGTTTATTGTGAGCTTGAATTGTGTTCTTTTTTACATTTTTATTTATCGATAAATTGTTTGTGTAGCGGTATTACAGCCGTAGATTTGTTGAATCTCTGTAAGTGAGGATTTAACGTAAATTCGTTTTTACAAATAACCTTGAGGTAGGCTCTCGTGATGTTATGATGTTATATACTTAATGGTTTTGCTTTTCATTTACCTACCCAGTTTCTCAAATAGCCAATTTAAAAAGACGGATTCATATATCTAATTCATATATTGCCCCGACTAGAGAGGTAAAATATACCGAGGAAAATGTTTATAAATCTAAGAAATCAAATCTCAATTACAAAGGTTTGAAATTTCCCAGTAACAGAGGTATTTAAATACCGAGGCCTCATATTATTTAGTTATAGAGACCTCATTGTAGAAGCAGGCGTTTCTCACATACCAGGTTTCACTGTAAATACAAACTATAACAAATTAAGAAATGACAACAAAGTACCACATACCTGGCATCCAAGAATATCAGCCTCATATCCAGCGAAGCTCTAAACATGAACATATTGGAGTGTAGCTTCAGTTCTGTGACGGCTGACGGTGGCAGCGAGTGTCCCACCGCGATGAGGCCGAGCGGCGCCGAGCCTTCACCGAAGCGCCGCGCTCGGAGGTATCCCGAACAATGTATAACCTGAAGTTAATGTCATCGGTGAGTTGGTACGAAGGATTGAGATGTTGAGAGTACTACTAAGCCACCGCTGTCCGTCTGTCTGTCAGCGGGTCGTATCTCATGAATCGTGGGCATGGCCGCAGCTAGGATTACTTTTAGGGAGATGCATCTGCATCTACTCATCATAACACATCACGCCTGTAATCCCCTTAGGGTTAGGCAGAGATGTTATTAGAACACCCACATTTCGCCAGTTTAAGTCTCAAGTAATAGGGGGCGAGTCCATTGCCATCAACCGGGCACAAATCCAGACTCCGAGACTGCTACTGAGAAATTTCTGATAGAAAAATCCAAGAACACTTTACCCGACCTGGGAATCGAACCCAAGATCTCATGTTTAGCAGTCGCACTTCGAAATATTGTACATATTACTTAAATAAGTAAATAAATTATAGATGAAATCATCCCATTTCCTCAGCAGAAATCCTGTGTCACCCAAAGCCAAAGTCAAATCATTTATTTCAATTAGGCCAATATAAGGCACGTTTGAACGTCATATACAAAAAAAGGATTGAATCTAGTTGCCCCTTCCAAAAGGTAGTTTTGTATGGAGAAGAATGGGCAAGAAACTCCATACGTACTCTTTTAAAATCAAGTCCATTACTCACATGTCCATTACTGCCCATAGTCCTTCTAAACCCATTCGATTAATACCAATGCTAGTGAAAATCTACCCTTTACAACCCCCATGTTCCCCATATTGTCCCCGCTAATTCCCCCATTCTCTATGTTAGTACAATTGAGTGTGTTGAACAATGGCCCCTTCAGTATGAATAATGCAGCGCGTGTCAGTATTGTTTTAAGAATTTGTTTTAAATTGAGCGAATAAACTTACTAAATCGTAGTTTTAAAAGGATTTTTGACAGATTATATTTAATGAAGGGAATCGGAGGGGGGAGAAGAGAACCCATATTTGAAAATATTTGTTAAGAAAAAGACTTTTTATATAACGTATGCATATCCACACTAATATTATAAATGCTAAAGTAACTCTGTCTGTCTGTTACAATTTCACGACTAAACCACTGAACCGATTTTGATGAAATTTGGTACAAGGTAAGTTTAAACCCCAAGGAAGGAGATAGGCTACTTTTTATTCCGCGATTTCGTCTGCGAAACCCGACATTTACGCGGACAGAGTCACGGACAAAACGATGCGCGATGGGCGATGGCCGCATC
Organism: Hoplodrina blanda; assembly: GCA_949316365.1. Lineage (NCBI taxonomy): Eukaryota > Metazoa > Arthropoda > Insecta > Lepidoptera > Noctuidae > Hoplodrina > Hoplodrina blanda. Next base: position 4,960,958 of record OX438576.1, read on the forward strand.
GAAAAACTTAATAACGCGGGGTTCCTTGTAAGCAGATCTATACAATGTACTTCATGCTTAATTATTTTTAGACTAAGGCCGCTATCACACGGACTGCACCACAACAACCGCACGCAGTCTCTATATTCAACTGCATGCAGTTGTACGTTCGACTTCGTGCAGTCATGATACCAACTGCACGCGGTCGGCTGCAGTCGTGCCTTCAACTTCACGCTGTCTGCTACAACTTCACGCGGTCGGCTACAACTGCAGCCAACCGCGTGAAGTTGAAGGCACGACTGCATGCAGTTGATATTGACTTCTCTCGACTGCAAGCCGACCGCGTGAAGTTGAAGGCTCGACTGCATACAGTTGATATTGACTTCTCTCGACTGCAGCCGACCGCGTGCAGTTGGTATCATGACTGCACGAAGTCGAACGTACAACTGCATGCAGTTGAATATAGAGACTGCGTGCGGTTGTTGTGGTGCAGTCCGTGTGATAGCGGCCTTAAATGAATAAAAAATTAGGAGGTTTGAGGATGGGCAAAGGAACCGAAAACACCAAAAATAAAATTATGCAATGGCTTTTGCACGTTTATTCGATGCGGCCATCGTAAAAGCTACTTAGAAATATTCTGTAAGAAAAGGGCTTTTCATATATTATGACGTATGCAACTATGCATATCTACCTGTAACAGGGGAAAGGACATAATCGTAACGAAACCTTTTACTATCATCAACATCATAACATAGTAGGATAGGCAGAGGTAAACCCATTAGTACACCTACTCTAGTTATTTTTAAGTCCGAGGTAATAGGGGGTGAGCCTATTGCCTTCAACCGGGCACAAATTTAGACTCCGAGGCTGCTACTGAGAAATTTCTGATGGGAAACTCAATAACACTTTGCCCGACCAGACCTCGGCTTAGGGCATCCCTAGGACAAGACAGCAAAGGGACAAGCTGTATCGGATCCTAATTGCCGGTTAGACCATAAACAAAACCCTTACCTTATACCCTTAGACTGCCTCGTTGGTCTAGTGGTCGCAAAGCACGACTGCTGAGCATGAGGTCTTGGGTTCGATTCCCAGGTCGGGCAAAGTGTTATTGGGTTTTTCCATCAGAAATTTCTCACTAGCAGCCTCGGAGTCTGGATTTGTGCCCGGTTGATGGCAATAGGCTCGCCTCCTATTACATGGGACTTAAACATAACTGGCGAAATTTGGGTGTACTAATGAGTACACCTCTGCCTCACCCTACAGGGATTACAGGCGTGATGTTGTTCCTTACCTTATACCCTGACGTGGTGAGACCAGCGTTTCTTTTAGCGAGGACACACTTCATTCTGATGAAGAAGGCTCGTTCACACTCGATGTCCACTGTTGGGCCCCACGTGCCTCCTACTGGATACCTGACAAACATTATTTTTATTTATAACTTGCTTCTGCTCGTTGTTGGTTTCTCCATACAAACTTTAGACCCCTTTCAACCCCTTAGGGGGTGAATTTTGGAAAATCCTTTCTTATCAGATACCTACGTCATACAAAGAACACACCAGGTCTGTACAATCAGCGGTTTAGGCTATGCGATGATCCGTCAGTCAGTCATTCATTCAGTATTTACAAATTTTTGAATAGGTGTCGTAATTTTATTTGATTTCATGTCTTTTATGACACGCTCCCAGGGGCGCCGACTCCGTGGGTGCTCGGGTGCTCCAGCACCCACGAGAGGTAAATTAGTGGGTGCCGAGCACCCACGATTATGAATATCTGAAATAACTCTCTTTCTCATCTTTTAAGATAAATAAGATATTTATTAACAGGTGCACATGTCAAACTGCTGTGTAATACAATAAATTATCTTTTCTAAATATCTTGTATTTTCTTGTGTCTATTAAATAACAATAATGTATATAAGTAGCTAGGTACCTAAGGTAAACGCAGCTATCAACGACCCATCGAAAATCTGCAGGTATTACCGACCTATAAAAGTAATTCGAAATCTTTACGTTTCCAGAACTATTTTAGCTATAGTAGGCAAAGTTACACACGCGTTTATTCCTTGAGCATCGTATACTTTTACGTTTTTGTGAGTAGCTGTGCAAAAAACAGATAAAATACGCTAATTACTGCGGGGCAGCGTGGACGCAGGGCGTGTAGTACTGTTCCCTTGTTCCTTCAAGTAAGTACGTGACTTTTCTATTTAAGACATTTATACAAACAAATGACGTCTATACTTTATCTTATATTACTAAATGTATTCATTTAAGTGTCAACTCTTGATTTCTTACGACATTTTATTAATAAAAAGTAATTTGAAACGATAAAACTTTAAATTAAAATGGGACGGTGTTAGCTTCATCAGTTTTAGTCGTGGCAGCTATCAACGACCCATAAGTCGGCAATGGCAGCAAAGTAACTTTTCGTTTTATTTTTCTTTTATGTTATTATATCACACTAACACAAGTATTTTTATGGACCAGTTTAAATCTAAGCTATCAGTCTTTATAAAAATCTATTAGCGACTAAACTTTTTTGTCTAGTTTTTACCTTTTAGCGTTGTCAATTTAACCAAAGTTATGATATTTTTCGAGGATCGATATTGAATAGTATCAGTAATAAATCATTGTTTTTGTGTTTAAAACAGTGTGCATTTGTTAATTTTTTTGTGACATTAATCAATTATAATCTATTTTATAGTCCGAAGGTCAATTAAATTAAAATAACCATTTTTTTATGAGTCGGTAATACAATTTATGTTTATACTTATATACTTTATTACCGACCCATGAGGGTCGGCAATAGCAACTATAAGAAGCTATTACTGATCGTATATAGATTATTTAGTTTCTCACCTTACTTTTATGATTTAGCTGATTTTGGTTTTGAAATGTTCGTGGAGGTCTAGGGAAGGTTTAAACGGTGAGAAAATATGGGGCAGTGGTAGGGCAGAGGTAGGGCAGAGGTAGTGCAGAGGTAGGGCAGAGGTAGGGCAGAGGTAGGGCAGAGGTAGAGCAGGGGTAGGGCAGAGGTAGGGCAGAGGTAGGGTAGAGGTAGGGCAGAGGTAGGGCAGAGGTAGGGCAGAGGCAGGGCAGAGGCAGGGCAGAGGTAGGGCAGAGGTAGGGCAGAGGTATTGCAGTGGTAGGGCAGAGGTAGGGCAGAGGTAGGGCAGAGGTAGGGCAAAGGTAGGGCAGAGGTAGGGCAAGGTAGGGCAGAGGCAGGGCAGAGGTAGGGCAGAGGTAGGGCAGAGGTAGGGCAGAGGTATTGCAGAGGTAGGGCAGAGGTAGGGCAGAGATAGGGCAGAGGTAGGGCAGAGTTAGGGTAGAGGTAGGGCAGAGGTAGGGCAGAGGTAGGGCAGGGGCAGGGCAGAGGCAGGGCAGAGGCAGGGCAGAGGTAGGGCAGAGGTAGGGCAGAGGTATTGCAGTGGTAGGGCAGAGGTAGGGCAGAGGTAGGGCAGAGGTAGGGCAGAGGTAGGGCAGAGGTAGGGCAGAGGTAGGGCAGAGGTAGGGCATAGGTAGGGCAGAGGTAGGGCAAGGTAGGGCAGAGGCAGGGCAGAGGCAGGGCAGAGGTAGGGCAGAGGTAGGGCAGAGGTAGGGCAGAGGTATTGCAGAGGTAGGGCAGAGGTAGGGCAGAGGTAGGGCAGAGGTAGGGCAGAGTTAGGGTAGAGGTAGGGCAGAGGTAGGGCAGAGGTAGGGCAGAGGTAGGGCAGAGGTAGGGTAGAGGTAGGGTAGAGGTAGGTCAGAGGTAGGGCAGAGGTAGGGTAGAGGTAGGGCAGAGGTAGGGCAGAGGTAGGGCAGAGGTAGGGTAGAGGTAGGGCAGAGGCAGGGTAGAGGTAGGGTAGAGGTAGGGCAGAGGTAGGGTTGAGGTAGGGTAGAGAGATCATCACTAGCTTATACATTCCATTGCTGGAAAAAGGCCTTCTCTCATACACGATCGGGAATAGCTGCATAAAAATCGTTAATAGCTTCACAGCCGTTTTTATGGGTCGGTAATAGCAACAATCGACTAAGTCACTTTGTAAATTATTTTTTACAGGATAATCCTTTATTTAAATGTATTTGATTCAGTAAATACATTATTTATACATAACACTAGCATATAAAATTAAACTATCAATCTTTAGAGGAACCAGTATACTAAAAAAAAATTGTTGATTTTAAAATTGCCTTAGGGGGGTCGTTATTACCTGCGTTTACCTTATGTCATTAACCCTTAACCACCTAGCGTCGGTCACAGTGACTCCATGCAATATATTTTTTCAAATATTTCCGTTATTACGCGTGCAACACGCCTGTGACTCTGTGTACTTTTTCCCCTCCATCTCCAGTTTGTGCTCCGTGCTCGACCAAGCAACATTTGCGCGCAGTGAAAAGATTCAGGTAAATATATTTCGTATGCGGTCATGGTGACCGACGCTAGGTTGTTATGTTACTTTTAGTGTTAACTTTTTTTGTTGTTTTTTTAGGTTTATCATGTCTCAACGTGATCAAAGTATAAGTAGATGGTTAGAAGAGTGTGACTCAGATTCCGAGGATCAAAATCAATCTATAATATGATCAAATCAATGCTATTCGCCGGGTTCTCAAAATAGATGAACAACCAAGAACATCTTCGGCAGGCAGCTCTGACAAATTAGAATCACGCAAAACTTGCTCAATGTGTGACCCAAAAAATAAACGTAAAACATTCCATTTGTGTTTTCAATGCAAAAATCCAATTTGCGTTGAGTGTTTTCAAAAAATGTGTGTTAGGCTGCCGCGAGAAATTGTAAATGTTAGGGAGCTGTAATTTTGTAATGATTGTGATTTGATTGTGCCAATGATAGTTTTATATAAGAGGTTATATGTTTAAGTTACTAAAATAATTAAAAATTAAAAAGTCTCATTGATTGTTATTGCTTAGATCTCAGCTTAAATAAAAAACCTATAATTTGTTAAAATATTTGTAAGTCAACTTTTATTAATGACAGTAAAAAGTAAAAAGTGTTAATTTGAAGAGTTTATTAAAACAATTTGAAATAAAAACAATTGAAGAACATGATGTAGTTTTGATTTATAGCAATTTTTGAGCTTTTTACCTTCCTAATAGTACTTATACGCAAGCGGTCACCATGACCGACGTTAGGTGGATGTGTTACTAGAATACACGTTAGGTGGCTAAGGGTTAAAAAAGCTGGAGCACCCACGGGACTTTTAAAAACTCGGCGCCCTGAAAGATTTGGATACAAAACTGTATCTTGCTTACCTAACTGTGAAATCTATACTAATATTATAAAAAGATAAAGTTTCTGAGGTTGTAGGGGGTAATCTCTGGATCTACTAAACAGATTTTGAAAATTCTTTCGCAAATTGGGAGCTACGTTATCACTGAGTAAGTACTATAGGCTATATTTTATTATCAAAAAAATTAGGGATCAGTAAGAAAAATCACGCGAACGAAGTCGCGAGGAGTGTGCTAGTAGTTTATATGTTTATTGATGTTATTAAGGGCTATATTTCACCAGCAGCAGCAGCAGTAGCAGTCGCCGCTACCAACAAAATGTATGCAGCTCTCAGCAACCAAACGGACACCAGGTGAGTAACTCTCTATCAGTGGCGGCTGTACCTTAAGTGCGCTCGTGCGCTGAACCACCAATTCAAAAATCAAAAATTACAAAATATTAAGTAAGTACTTCATCTTTATTTTTAAATTACCATTTTAATAGTTATTTTTAAACATACAAAAACGTATAAAAAATTAAATCTCCAATTATAGTGAAACAGTTTGAGCGCTTTACTAAACTATTAAGACTTATTTTCTTGTAAAGACAAATTCTCGTGCGCTTCGGCGAGTGCACGAGGACTGCTAATATAACTTGTAGGAGATACGAGTTAATACGCCTGACGCGTGAAACAGAAGATAGTTCATAGAAATGTACCGAGTAATGAGTGGGTTCTCGAGCGCCGCACGAGCGATCATCTCCGAGGATTGCCGAGAGCACCCGATGTTTGACGAATTGACGAACGACGACGCGACGGCAGCCATGATTGACATCTCGTTATCGTTGTTCTGTGCTACTAGTATAGTTTCACTGTATGTGTGACGCGTTAATTATTGTTTATTTACATAATTATATTACCGTAATTGTTTTTAGTTTTTGTTTCGATTTTTTCGAAAACTTTTATTCTATACTATGTAAGTATGGTGTTAATACCCGATTTTAATAAAAAGGTGATTGAACATTTCGCTTCAGAAAAATGTCGTCGCATTGATTTAATGTATAAAAAATAAACATAATTATATTATGTCATTTTTTGTTTTGTTGCATTTTCTAATTTTAATATTTTAGTAAAGTGCACCACCAGTTCGATAACCCACCAGCCGCCACTGCTCTCTATAGAGCTGTATACATTTTGTTGGTAGCGGCGACTGGTTGCGCCGCCATGGTGTCCCGGTGAAATATAGCCCTAAGAGTAAAGGCCGCTGCATACGTGACGGGTTTTTATCCGGACGGGACGTGACGGGAAGTTTTGGAAACATCGTTGCATACAAAATGTATCCAAATACGTATATGTCACGGGAACATGGACGGGCCGGGAACGTGGACGGGAAAAATATCGTCGGCGACGATGTTTAGCACGTCCCCGTTTAGCAATAGCAATTAAAGCCAATTCTTGAATTGAAAAATCCAGCTTTCGTTGTTCACAACACTAGCACGTTAGATACGAATCAATGTCACGTTGCGTATGCGTTTGCACCACGTTCCCGTTTTGAACGAGGCAATCACGTGCCCGTCCCGCTCACGTCCCGTCCGGAGTATTTACCCGTCACGTATGCAGCGGCCTTAAGCTCGCTCCATCGTACACTTTGTCTCTGTCACCTCAGATAGACTATAGTCCTCACGCTCTAGGATGGTACCGGTGACATTTGTCAAACTGTTGCTTTTCACTCTTGAACGTTACGGCGATTTACAATCATGAATATTTTAACTGCACACTAATATCATAGTCGTAGAATACGGAATCAGTAATAAGTAAGTAAATAACTAGTAAATTAAATAATGTCACTGACCTAGTCATGCGATTCCGACATCCATAGATGAATTGCTGACATGTGTCACCCGCACCATCATAGGACGTATGGAATATAGAGTCAAGAGGAAACCCATCCCGAAAAGCATACCATAGACAAGGTAACTCTTACTCACCCGAGGCTTGGGTACTGGTGAGGTAGGTACGAGTGTGGATGCTGTAGGCTAAGAACTGCCGTCATCTCCTCATGATCTGATTGGTGTATGTACTCGTATATCGAGTTGCCTGTTAGTTCTACCTGCGAGAGAGAATATAATTAGTATTAAGTCAAAGACAGTTGGGTAGTTAACGCCGATTAATACGATTAAAAAGTTTAAAATAAATTATTATAAAGAATATCTTTTTAAAAAAGCAAGCTTTAATTTAAAATTAATAAAATATTGAGTATTGGACATTGTATTGTCATCAGAACTAAAGGTGTATGCAAAATTTCAGCTCAATTGGATACCAACAAATGGTAAAAAAATGGTTTGCAAATTTTGAAAGGACAACATACTTACATACATACGAACGGTGCAAGCTAAATAAAAGCTTGTAAAAAAATATTTTAACTCTACAACTCGATCAATTTCCAGTTAACTGTAAAATTAGATTTTTCGTGGCTTTGAAATCAAGAAAATAGTAAGTCAATAGACTTGGCAAATAAGTGACGTTACAGTTCGATATTGACACACAAAATCTATCTGGGTAATCGCGTTTTGACAGGTCATTGTTGTCTGTCAACCAAATAGCTTGTTCAACTAATATGACTATTTCAATTCATTTATACTTTGTAAAGTTTATCTTGGAGATCACTGACATCGATGAAGGAAAATATCGTGAGGAAACCTGGACTTACACCAGCCTATTACTGTCCCACTCAAACCATGTCGAGGCCCTTAAGGCGGTTTAGAAACTCTGACACTAGGGTGTGTGGGGTCGTAAGACCTTACTGCCCACACGATAAAGAAAGAAAGATTTTTAAATGTAGGCAAAGCCGCGCGCAAATGCTAGTAAACAGAATGGAAGCTAGGTACTTACTTGACTTAAACCAAGATGTACAGAAGCCGTTTCGCTAATATACATGATCTTTCCGTCTGGTGCTACCACGAAGATGAACCCATCCAAGGTCTGCAGCAGGTGAGAGCCTAGCTCTCGTATTGAGAGCTCCCTAGGCTGTGGGGGAAGAGGCGCCGCGCCCCAGGCGTCGCCTAGGCCTAGAGCAAGGAGGAAATTTTAAACATAGGGACATAACATCACGCCTGTAATCCCCGAAGGGTTAGGCAGAGCGCCACGAAAGATGAGACTTGACAACGTCAGTAATGGGTAGCTTGCGCAGGTATGGATAGTACCAAATAGTTATCCATAATTTGTGTATCTATTCATGGATTTTTCGATGACATTTAGATTAAAAAATATTTTTTTGCAAAAAAAAAAAACCGACTTAAAAAAAAAGCACTAAAAAGTTAAAAATAATACTATAACCTACCTATATTAATAAACCTAACCTAACCTACGATTAACCTATACTAAAATTGAACAAATTTTTGGAGTCGGTGCCAAGACCGACGATATTATATCCAACCGTATGGCACCGACTCCAAATAAAAATTGTTAAATTTTAGTATAGGTTAATCGTGTTAGGTTAGGTTTATTAATATAGGTAGGTTATAGTATTATTTTTAACTTTTTAGTGCTTTTTTTTGAAGTCGGTTTTTTTTTTGGAAAAAAATATTTTATTTGTTAATTTTTAGTGACATATTTTTGTCCGATTGCGATAAAATTTTCATGGGACCATTCGGGAAGTATAACCTTTCCAACAAAAAAAGAGTTTTTAAAATCGGTTGGCAAGTGACGGAGGTAAGCACGAACAAACCTAAAAAAAAAAAAAAATACAAACATCCGAATTGAGAACCTCCTCCTTTTTTAGAAGTCGGTTAAAAATTTTAACAATTGTAATATTTACTTATTACGAAATTTCTCATCTTTCGTGGCACGTTTTATCATCCACATTTCACCAGTTATGTTTAAGTCCCATGTAATAGGGGGCGAGCCAATTGCCATCAACCGGACACAAATCCAGACTCCGAGGCTGTTACTGAGAAATTCCTGACGGAAAAACCCAATAACAATTTAGCCGACCTGGGAATCGGGCCCAAGACCTCATGCTCAGCAGTCGCGCTCTGCGACCACTAGACCAACGAGGCAGTCTCATTTGTTTATCGGAACCTGGACTTATACCAGCCTATTACTGTCCCATTCAAACCATGTCAGAGGCCCTTGAGGCGGTTTAGAAACTCTGACGCTAGGGTGTGTGGGGTCGTAAGACCTTACTACCCACACGATAAAGAAAAAGATCGGACTGTAACTTACCATCAGGAAAAACCTGTCGCATCTTTAGATAGCTCGTCGTCAATCTGATAACGGAAGCCTTATCAAGCTGTGACGTAATGGCTGACGGTAGAGGGAGAAGCTTGGCCAATTCTAGAAACTCCGCGTTCTCTTTCTCTCTTCTTGAACGGGCAGCGTTTTTACTCTTCTCCTTCATTATGGCAGCTGCGTCCAATGGACGGGAGCTGTCTTTACGACACGCTGGAACAAAAGAGGTTTTGTTAGTTTGTGTATAGACAAGTGGCGACATCTGTCGGAACACATGCGGAAGTTTTCCGTGGCATTAGCGTATACCAGTCTATTTGTCCCAAGGCAGAGCAAAGTTCTCTTCTCATATAGAGAAGGCACGAGCATTGATCACCATGCCTGCTTAAAGCGGATTGGCGATTTCAGACTTATATGTATTTATACACCAATAACATTGACAGTACAGTACAGAGTACTTATTATTATTTACTAGCAACCTACCCCGGCTTCGCGCGGGTCTAATGTAGGTACAGAAACCTTCCTCTTCAGTCATTCTATCTATTGATGAAAACCGCATTAAAATCCGTTGCGTAGTTTAAAAGATCTAAACGCACATATGGTGGCATACGACTTTGTTTTATACTGTGAGAGATAAGTCGAGGTTTTCTCACGATCAGATTATAGGATCAATTTGTACAGTTAAAGTTCCCAAAAAGAGAAAACTACAGGAAATACAGGGTTATTTTTAAAACAACAGAAACCTGAAAAGGGTTCATTGTACTCGTCATTATGAACAAGTTTTTCTATGGAACCAACCCGGAAATCATGAAAAAAAAAAATCAGCTGTTACGTACCTACATTATGATTGTGTTGTATAGCATTTTTGTAGGGAACAGCAGATTTTTTTTTCATGTTTTCGGGTGTGGTTTCATAGAAAATGTTGTTCACAATGATGAGTACAATAACCCCTTTTCAGGTTTCGGGTGTTTTAAAAACAACCCTGTACAAAAAAATCATGAAAGAAAACTATAACACTAAAAAAAACATCCCTGACCTACGCCACGCCAAAATTAATGACGTCATTATACATTCGAAAAATTATCATCACGCTAACGATATCGCATGCATATTTATAGCAGCATGAAGGCACTCCACGCCTTTGCTTCAGAAAAAAAAAACATACCATAGAGTTTTGGCGGGAAAACAACATCGTGATGAATTATTCAAGTGAGACGTGGAGCTAATGCTTACAAATGATGGCGCGGAGATGGATAACAAAATGTTTGTAGGTTTGTAACAAGAGGTAATTCGTATCTGTTTTTTCTTCTATATTCTTTGGGGTGTAAGTAGAGTTATTTGGATGATTGCATTTTTATTGTGTTTACTTCATGATGGTGGGTTTTCATTGCAAACTAGGTATGTTTAAAATAAATATAAATGTATGACCTTAATGTCCCGATGGATTAATATTTTAGATTTGATTTTTTCCTATTTTTTTATAATACTTTTGAATTTGTGTGTAATTTAAAAGAAATAAATTATAAGATTGATAAACAGATCAGCCCTTATGACCACAGAAACTAGAATATTTAACGGCAAATTGTTTTTTTTTTATTATTATTTTTAGGTGTCTTTTATTCAGAAAGTATAGTAAAACGCCGTAACGACGAATTTTAAGAGAAATTTTAATCTGTAATAAAAAATCCATTTCTCTCAAAGTTATTATGATACATTACAGATAAATATAATGTCTGTTTGTTATGTCATATTAAAAGTATTTCTGTCTATCTCTTTGTTCTAGCTAATTTTTGAAACGGCTTGACGAATTTTGACAGAACTTTCACCGGCAGATATATGTTGTTTTATTTTTAAAAATACATTCCAACCCAAAGAAAACCGACACAAGCCCGACGATAAGCATTAGCTTATGCATAAGTAATATTCGATATTACCTAAGTATTTGTGAATTCTTAGTACATAATGCATTATTGGTAAGTGCAAAGCATAGTAATGAGGTTCAACAGCAATAGTGTAATAAACTCAATCACAGTTATTCGAAATAAACCACTCCCTCCAGTATTATTGGCTAGACCTAGCTTAGGGTTGCCTACCAGTCGTTGTTTTGACGTTTGCTCTCATTTCTGATATTTTATTTTACTTGGTACGATACTATGATTGATAGAGTTATTTTAAATACTTTAAATATTTTACAAGCTCTGGGAGCCAGGGAATTATTGATGAAATTTGAAGGTTCGTAAGTTTTCTTTAAGAGTAATCAAGTAAGTATATCACAGGTCACTACTGGATATAAGGCCCTTTCTAATGCAGCCAGGACACATGATTCTTTACGTTCCACACCTACTTTAAAAGTGGGTTATTACTTATCTTTAATAATATTATAAAGAAGTAAAGTTTGTTTGCTTTTATTTTTTCTTTTGTAAGAGGATTTTTTTTTAAAGAGGTTACAAAATATCGTTCACTGATAGAAAACTGCACTACTACGAAGTAATACAGGCTATAAATCGCGGGCAGAAGCTAGCTGAATATATTTTAAATCATCAAACACTGCAGTTTCTAGAGATCCATTTCATTAACCTAGTTCCGGGGTACTACTGCGATTTGTCTTTGCATTTTTCTATTATTTTTATTGAAGAAATGCATGCGCATAATATTTCTTGCACAAAGAAATGCCACCCCTATTGGCGACAAACGACATATGGCCGTCATTTATTCAGTGCCATAAACAAGCGCCCGATCGGATTCCGCGCGTTCCATTTACAAATTTTGCGCGCGAATATTTTTGTTTTACGGCTAGCCAATGTGGCGCGCTTGCGTGAATTAAATAAAAGTATTTTTAGCGGGTTGTTAGATTTTAGTGTTATTTTTCTTTATTTGTCTCTGAATAATAATCTTAGTATTTATAACTATGCTAGCTTTATATATTTTCGAACTGTTTGCAATTTGTAATTGGAACATAAATAAAAACATAAATAATATCAACTTATTATAGGCCCACCGCAGGGCAAATGCCTCTTCTCATACAGAGAAGGCACGAGCATTGATCACCACGCTTGCTAAAGGCGGATTGGCGATTTCAGACTTAAATTAATTTAAGGTCCAAGTTGCCTCACGATGTTTTCCTTCATCTTCTAATTAAGGGGATTTCAAAGCGGTCAGTTGACAATTCCCGTAATCCAAGAGCATTTACCTTAGCCAGAGGCTATATAATTTTTTTATGTAACAAAATATACTCACATATATTAGTATCATATTCCGATGTACATTTAGTAAACAATTTTCTCCGTGGATACTTCATTTTGAAAAAGAGAAAACCTAAAATCCCAATCCCTAAAAACCCCAAAATCTGTCCGCCCCGACCCGTCTTTAATACCTAAATCAAGTCTCTGTAAAACCGCACAATTAAAATCTTAGAAAATAAAACACTCGCGTCGCAATCCGTAACAGTGTAAAATAAAATAATAAGACTGCACTTTACGCTAACAGGTTCAAATCAATACTGGCTGCATCCACCTTCTTTCCTATGTCCGTTTCGGAAATAAAAAAAAACACAAATGACAGGTACTAACAATAGCGCGAACAAATACATTGACAATAAACCAAGACACTGTTGTATTACGTCATCAAACGTCATTCTTGAGGGCAGGCTTTGTATAGGGGCGGGCAATAAAATTAAAACTAGCGGCTGTAATTTAGAAAATCAAAGCTTTAGGAAGAATTGAAATACCTTTAAACAATGGTTCAATTTGCAATATCTCGAAATTTTCAATGAAGTAGGAGGTTTCCTTTGCGGTGCAAAGGTATTTTTTTTGTAATTATTATCTTTCAGTAAAGATAAAACAAGGAAAACACTTGAACTGCGCATAATCTTACATTGTAATACTTCATATCTACATATTTTATGACTGTTCGCTCTATGTTTTTTTCAAGTTCATTCTTTACACGAAGTTATAAGCTGGCACTTCAAGTGCAGGTAAGTTAATTATAATCCTTACTTATTAGTAAAATCTTTAATTTGCCTTTTTACCAGCCACTTTTTTCTTATTTTAATAATTATAATATATCTCTATAAGTAATCAATCAAAGCACGTCACATTTTAATTCGTGATATAATCGTCTCCTTTGTTTCTACTTTTAAATCTAGATAAGTATTGCATTTTCAATTGGTCGATTCGCTTTTTTTCTAGTTAAAAAAATACATAAAATATTTGACACAATAATTTTGGCACAACGCGACAACGTCGCGTAACCTAAGGATGCGACTAAATATGAAGACACTGTTGAGTGAGCCCGTATAGTTTAGACAAGATTCGATAGATAAATAATGTTTTGTCAATGGATTGTGTATTGATAGTGTTTTTGTTGTGTGAAAGATTATCTGGACATAATGCGGTATGAATTAAAGATGTGAATGCAAGGATACAATCAATATTAGATGAAAGAAAAGTCAAGTTACAGAATTCATTTTGTGTAGTTTATTTTTTGTGGCTTGATTTAATAACAAATGTATTAAGGATGATTGCTGAAATTCAAAAACAATTCTACAAAAATCTAACAAAGAAATATAGTAAACTATCTTTTGCCCGTGGTTTCGCTCGCGTTAACTTAGTTTACTCCTACGTGTCTCCTAAGTTTTCCATACAAACTTTGGACCCCCGTTTCAACCCCTTAAGGGTGGGTGTGAGGGTGAATCTTAAGGCTGCGCGCAAAACGTCCGGTTTCCGAATCAGGAGGCGTGTATATACATACACATATATACATAATACACACACATGTAAAAAAAAATGAATGTATGTGTAATTTATGTATGTGTATGTACATACACGCCTCCTGATTCGGAAACCCGATCCGGAAACCGGACGTTTGCGCCCAGCCTAAAAAATCCTTTCTTAGCGGACGTCCATAACTATAAACTACCTCCCTGTCATCTTTATACGTCAAGCGGTTTTTGATGAGTAAAAGGTATTTAGTGATGAGTGAGTGAGTGAGCGCTCCGTCTTTTGTGGCCATCTTCTTCGTAGTCTACCGCGGCACCGTCTCGTCTTTTCGGTACACCAATCTTGTTTTACGGGCCCATGGGTGATTCGACATGCGGCAGACATTTCCAGCCCAGTCCTATTTAAGCTGGGCAGTCTTTTAAGCTACGTCAACGTTGACCTGTATTTTAGAGCGCTGCACTCCTTTTAAAAATGCTTAAATATTTATCAGTCTCAATAATCATCTCATGTGCGAAAATCACAAACCAATGTAACACATTATCTTTATTTATTCAAAATGATCGTTAAGACTTTATCATTTAACAAAACAACTCATTATGCGCGCTCACACTTCATATCGCTGTTGAAAAGGATGAAAATCAATAAAATTCTCGATGAATACGATTTGCATATCTCGCGCCATCTTCCTTCATTCAGCAAAAGGGCAACGTCGCAATTTGATGCTGGTTTAAAAAAAAAAAATGACAATTCGTAATTTGAATCTTCGAGTGTCCTCGAGGCATTCAGTTGGAGTTGGAATAGATTAAAAGGTTTTTTTCGTTTTCGAAAAGGAACCGTTTGGTCTGCTTGATTTGTAATGTGTTTAATCGGAGCTTAAACTAATGTAAGGTCTAATGTTTACAATGAAAACTGCTGTATCAGAGGCAGAGCTTCTTGGCACTGATAACCGAATATTTTTTTACTCTCGTAAAAGAATTGGCTCTGATGGCTCTTTTCGAGTTAATTTCAATTACTACTTGTATTATTTAATTTTACATTTGCACTCGAAATACAGAAATTAAGTCAAATAATAAAGTAAGAAACAAAAAAAAATTAAGTACAAAGAAAACTTTAGACACGCAATTAATAAAGGTAATTTATTTATTGTTATTTTTTTTAGTCGCAGCAGCTTCCCACGCCCGACCGTAAAACTCGGAGACAATCATTATTGTTTATGACTTGTCACTTGTTTCGAATTTGGAATAATAAATAGCCGTTAAGTAGTAATAGATAATCAAGAATAGAAGGACTGGCCGGTAAAATGATTACGTGAAGTCTTGAGAAAAAGATGCAAATACATACAGGCAACCGTTCTTTAGCCCGAGTTTTTGTCTTTACCAAACAAAAATTATCTTTATCAGTTTAAAGGTAACTATTAACTAGGTTTGTAGAAAGTAGGGAAAAGTAGAAAAGTGGGCAGTTTTTTTATATGAATAATAAACTGCAATGGGAAGGATGGAAGGAGTGGAGGGAGGCCTTTGCCCAGGAGTGGGACAGAATAGGCTAACAAAAAATAAATAAAAAATAAACTGCAATAGTTTAATTAGTTGATAAAATTGATTAATTTAGGCTATGTTTGTGAATTTTAATTCAATCTTACTATTTATAAATGCGGTAATATAAATGGATAGATATTTGTTTGCCAGAATGGCTGAACGGATTTGAATGAAATTAGGCAGTCTTGAATAGCACATAGGCTACATTTTTCCGGGATAAAAAGGAATATCAACTGACGCGTAAAAAATCACGGGCAGCAGCTAATTTTCGTAAAAATTAAAATATCAGCAAAAAAATATTTTTAATGTCTTCTGGCTCCGATGTAAAAACACAATCATATACATTACAGTACCCCAACATACCTACTTACTATAAACGCACAACAAAACATCGATGTAACTCGATATGTAAGCTTCCACCGTATTATGAGCACACGTGTGACAGGATCCGGGCACCGCGGTGGTCTCGACGTCGCGTAACGCTAGTATGTTATTATTTTTGCTGGAGATTTGTGTAGTGAGGTAGAGAGGACGTTTTTGTGCCAGATTAAAAGGATTTTTGGTAGATTATGTTTGAAAGAATTATAGTTAAAATCTTAGTGGTATTTGATAAAGTATAGAACTTCCCTCGCACACGACAAGAAGCGAACTAATTTTTTCTAAAGAAACGTAGAATAAAAAAAATATTTGTTTGTCTTTATTACATAATATTAACAAAGTCGCTTCCCGCCGTCTGTACGCTTAGATCTTTTAAACTACGCAACGGATTTTAATGCGGTTTTCATCAATATACAGCATGTAACAAAAACCCTGTCCGATCCTTAAGGGTATTATTCGGCATCGTACTGCGTACACATATACGTAACCATTTAATGGATTTCAGATTATTATTTTTCCCCAGTGAAAAAAAAAAGAAGAATGAAGAAGTAATTAAATTAAAATCTATACTAATATTATAAAGCTGCAGTGTTTGTTTGTTTGTTTGAACGCGCTAATCTCTGGAACTACTGGTCCGATTTGGTTACACCCGCGTCTTTGGTTACTGCTCCGCTCCCGTAGGTCGTAGCGATGGTATATAGCCTATAGCCTTCCTCGATAACTAATCTATCTAACACTGAAAGAATTTTTCAAATCGGACCAGTAGTTCCAGAGATTAGCGCGTTCAAACAAACAAACAAACACTGCAGCTTTATAATATTATAGTAAGTATAGATTATTTCCATTTTTTTATTTTACTTACATATTTAATTATTTTCATTTATTATTCTTATTATAACTTCTCTAAAGAAACACTTCATTTTAGCCGTAAAACCCGATATTTTTTTTTATTAAATATATGACTATATTTAATAAAAAAATTGAGTCGGCACAAAAGTGACGTCACAGTTCGATATTACCATACAAAATCTATGGTAGAATCGCGTTTTGACAGGTCATAAAAAGTACGTCAATTGATGGTGGTGTTACTACCCTATTATTCCTATTACAGCAAGACTAATACGCAAAAATAACTTTCTTTTAAGACAAGACAGATGTGCCAATCATGACTTTGTTGTAATCCGTTAAAATTGGATAACTATACACCTGTAAAGGATTAAAGGATTAGGCGCCGGAAGATGATTAAAAAAAAAAGAGATTTGACGTAAGGAGGTTTGGAATAGAAGGTTCCGTGAGTTTGTAGACTGTATGAGCTCTTTCTATGTGTGATTGGTGGCTGACTGCTGCAGCACTGCTGGAGCAGTTCGTTTGTCGGACTGCACACGGACAGTTGTTTTTTTTTTATACTGTTACCACATGCAGTATCCACTATCCATAAGGTAATTTTAAACGTCATTTCGAGAAAAAAAATTATGAATCTAGTTGCCCCTTCCAAAAGGTAATTTCGTATGGAAAAAAATGGACTAGAAAATCCAGACATCTAAGATGTATTTAAGTAAAATATTTAACAATTACATTTATTTTACAGTTACATTATCTACATACGAATTGACGATCTCGACTGACTCATCAATGGTATCGCTGTCAAAGTTTAAGTATTTGATTAATTAACAAACTATGATTATCGATTCATTATAATACTTATGAAAAAATCAAGTAAGCTTTTACCAAAGACAATAAAAAAAAATTATGTACCCACTTGTTTCAATTTTCTATCAAAAGTATGTAAGTTATTGTTCATTTTTTTTTTGTATTCTGTCTCAAATTAAATTATGACGAAGATGAATGAGCATTACCATTTTATGGAACCCCAAAGCGTCCGAAATTTTACTACAAACGCGTGGGAACGAGTAACAAGTCAATAAAAATACGCGCCAAAAGTCAATATATCTATGGTATTGTTTAATTTTTTTTAAGCAAAGGACAGAGCCGGTAATGCCATTGTTTCTGGCCGCAGAGAACGCACGTGTCTATGACAGGTTTTACTGTGTTTTGTTTACTTGTTTTTTTTTTTAATGTACTATAGACACCTGCGGAGTCATTCACAATTTTGTGTAGTAATCTTTCAGTAATTTGCGTTTGTACGTGGGAACCGGCTGGCGTAAGGTGTCTTGCATTTGTTAGTCATGTCAATTGTTATTAGAAACGTAGAAATGTGCAATTTCATGCGAAATTACTGGTTATTCAAAGCTTGGACTGGATGTGCATGAATTTAAATTTGTCCTATGTAAGAGGGGGCGAGCCCTTTTGCCATCAATCGGGCACAAATCCAGACTTTGAGGCTGCTACTAGGAAAGTTAGTAGTGTTTTTAAAGTACCCCTATAAGGGGGCTTAGAAGTTTAATTTGTACGAATTCTAAGTGGTCAAAGTCACGGCCAAAGTAGGTACTAGTTGTTCATTCACTACTCATTTTTGCTGTTGTGTAGACAGTGGCGTAGCTAGGTACTTAACCAAGGGCCCTGAGGCAAATTAAAAAATGGGGCCCTACTGCAATTTTTCAACTGTGTGTGTCGAATTTCTCTCAACTGAGTTGAAGTCGGGTTGCAATAACACTTGCAACCTGTCATATTTATTTTAAAAATGGGAAAAAAATTTAAAAGTTCCGTTCGATCGAGATTTTCTGGTAAGGATTCGAGGGCCCCCTGTGCTTGAGGGCCCCGGGGCACTGCCCCGCCTAGCCCCTTGGTAGCTACACCACATGTGTGTAGACCACACTTAGAGCTACGTAACTTAAAATATCAGGTTCTAAAACCGTAAACTGACCTTTTCCATGCAAATACAAATTCATTCACAAACGCTCGCTCGTTTCCCACGTTTATTCCTAAGCAGCCAAACAATTGAATTATGTATTAGACAATAAAACCTCTTTCCGCTTTTCAATACAACGTTTAATTTTACAATAAAGGAGTTCGAATAGTAAGGACGTAACAATTATTGGCTTTGCCTTTTAAGAAAAACTATTCTTGTCTATCATTTTTGACAGTTCGCAATTGGCGGGAAGCTTTTGACATATAGAAGCAATCAGAATAACGTAACCAGGATTTTGATAAAACTTAATTAATTAAAAAGAGTGCTGTGGAGTTTCTTGCTCATTCTTCTCCATAGAGGCCTACCTCCGTTTTGAACTTTCTGACAGTTCAAAAGTGCCTGAAAATGGTGTACTTAATTGAAATAAATTATTTGACTTAGATAAGTAAAGCGAAGATCCTTTTGCCATATTACCTACGCTATACGGCATTTCATAAACAAAAAATCTAGTCCTTATTTTTCGAAATGAATATGAACCGATTTAATGAAACTTCCTACACATAAGGTCTTTTAAGGTCTAAAAATTTATCAGAGAACATTTTCGAAATATCTTATTTAAAAACGTTATTAAAAAAAATCTGTTTCTAAAAAAAACTTAAATTCGGTCGATTTAAATAGCTGTACTTATACCAGCCTAGTACTGTCCCACTCAAACCATGTCAGAGGCCCTTGAGGCGGTTTAGAAACTCTGACACTGGGCGTGTGGGGTCGTAAGACCTTACTGCCCACACGATGAAGAAGAAGAATAGCTGTGACTCTGCAATTTTTCGAAAATGTTTACCACCAAATTTTTAGACTTCCATATCCTGCTTATAGCAAGTTTAATTATTAAAATCGGTTCATTCATTTCGAAAAATTTGGACTTGAAAGTTTGCCTGAAATGCCGTTTGGCGTACCTAAACGTTCTTAAATCACTTTCCCCTAATTTTAAAACATAATACAGTCGTCCAAAGGTGAGAAAACATGGCGTAAATCACAGGAAGAGGAAATAAATCAGGGTGGCTTCCATATTTTTTACTCAAACTGTTTCTGGGATTATAGGATTAGTTTGTAGACTGATGCTGGGGGCTTGTAATCCGTTGCAAACATCTGGACCAATTTTGTTAATAGCAACCAAGTTTTTACGGGTAATCGTTATTGTAGATTATTTTAGGTAAGTTTGTATCGATATTTTTGTTCTATGTATTTGCGTTGTTATGAATTTGTACTATTTTTAGAAAATATGTAAAAGAACTCTAAGTTTGGCGGTCCGACTCGCGATTGGCCTAAATTACGATTAGGCTTTTTATTTATGTTTTCATAATTAATTATTTGTATTAGGTATAAAATTCGGGTGCTTCCATTTTGTTTTTATTGCGAATTTGCCGCCGAAACTATGTTTGAATTTCCAATGTTGTTTGTTTCATTTGCAGTTTTTTGTCTAATAATCGCATCTAGTATTCCAGCTAGATAAAATATGACTTGCCTCTTTTCTTTATAGACAAGTCAAAATTATTACGTATTAATTTTTATTAAACAACATTTTAATTTTCTTCACAGCCAAAACTCCTTCTTTTTTTCAAAATACCCAACAACACTACCAACATCATAACAAAAAAAACAGCCAGTTACTGCACAAGTTTTAACGAAATGCAACATTGTAATGGTTATTAAACAACTGCTAACCGGTTAACAGCTACACGAACGTGCCTCATAGTCGACGTACGCGTTATTTACGTTAAAAACACGTACAGCAACAATGTGGTGCATAGTTGAGCGATGATACGGTTATTTAGGTCTACGTAATTTTGTATTAGGTGGTTCGAAGAAGGTAGAACTGGTGTGGGTTAATTTTTATTGGCTGGGCGAGGCTTGGTGTAAGGAGGTTCGCATACTCAGTGGCTCGTGGAAGTCGGTAGACGTGATGGCGGAGGATTTTTAAATAATCAAATTATATTTTACTAGCACTCTCCCCGCGATTTCGTTTGCGTTATTTTCCTTACGGATCCCTAACTTTTTTGAAAATATAATATAGCCATGTTACTCAGGGTGAATGTAGCTTTCTAATGGAGAAAAAAAATTTGAAATCGGCACAGTAGTTTTTGAGTTTATTCATTACAAACATACACACAAAAATATTAATCTTTCCTCTTTAAAATATTAGTGTAGATGGTGTAGATGAAAGAAAGAAAGAGAGCCTCGACTGCGTCGTTGGTCTAGTGGTCGCAAAGCGCGACCGCTGAGCATAAGGTCTTGGGTTCGATTCCCAGGGTCTGGCAAAGTGTTATTGGGTTTTTCCATCATGAATTTCTCAGTAGCAGCCTCGGAGTCTGGATTTGTGACCGGTTGATGGCAAGGCTCGCTCCCTGTTACATGGGACTTAAAAATATAACTGGTGAAATGTGGACTAATGGGTACACCTCTGCCTGACCCTTTGGGGATTACAAGCGTGATATATGTAAAGAAAAAATGTTTATTGACACAGACCATTTAAGCACACAAAAGTCATAATAATAAGGCAATAAAAAATAAAATTAGCAAAGTACCAGATTTAATAATGAGTGAGATTTTCTATTGATAAAAACCGCATTAAAATCCGTTGCGTAGTTTAAAAGCTCTAAGCTTAAATACGGCGGAAAACGACTTTGTTTTATACCTACTAAGTATGTATAGATTCACCCGCAATATTATAATACTGTAGTTTTTCTTACACTTTTAACATGCACTTTTGAACACGTTCTATACGAAAAAACTATTTTCGAAAATCCAGAAAAAAAGTCTTAAAAATAAACCGCACGCAACAGCTGTTTTTTTAACCCCACTAGACGTCAAATAAAAACTTGAATGAATGAACGAGTTGACTTAAAAAAAAAAACCGACTATCGTAAACATATCATAGACAAGAAAAAAAAGTCGATCGCACCAAAACTTGTGTTACCTCACGCACGAAACCTATCTATAAAGATTTCGGCGACGTGGAACGTGCACATGAGAATTCAAATATGGCGGCACTTTTTCTTTATTTTTTTTTCATTTTATTTGTTGTGTTAGAAACTATATTTGTTTTTATTGCACCGGAATGCATTTTGGAAGTCACGAATTCGCCATTAGACTGATCCGGTGCGAGGTGCGTAGATTTTTACGGGACAAACAAATTGATGTGTACGTTTCAATTTGAACGTGAAAATATTCGAGGCATGCGTTTTAAATTAGTAGCTTGTGAATGAATGGCTTACGATCGTAGTAAGTAAGATTAATGAGGTGCCCTTAATTTTTTTTTAACGTCACTTTGACATTCGAAAGGTAAGTAGATGCCTACTGTAAAGACTGGCTGGTTTAGCCATGTAAAAACCTTATTTTATATTAATTTTATTATGAGATAAACTGAGTTTAAAATAAGAAAGACTTGACAATCCGAGGGCTGACAAAACATAGGTTTAAATATTTAGATTAATAAAATATAGTTTATGAATTTAGTTTAGACCATTTTTACTACTATTTCACGCCAAAACGGTAAACCGTTTAGTCGTTTAGTAGTTTGATGAAATTAGTCTGAGAAATAGATTATAGACTGGAATAACACATAAGCTTTTCTATTGCTGTAATAAATGGAGCATTATTCTGTCCATAAATGGCAAAACCAGTCCCAAATCAAACCAGAAATGGTTTGCCAGTGGCAAACCATTTTGTTGTTTTACTCTCGTACAATAACTTGCATCTACCATGTTATCTCTTCACCACCTTTGGTCGACTGTTAGAGAATGCCCAAGGTATTAAGTCCGCCTTTGTACTTTTGTTGCATAAAGTTTAAATACTTAAATAAATAATAAAACCAGTTTGTAACTACTCATTTTCTTTGTGGAAAATCCAAAGGTAATAGTAGGTATAATAGTAATGGCGGACAAATAGTCAACCTCCTTGCAGAAATACTTCATACCTCATATGCAGATACCTCATTATACCAAGTTAACAAACGTTAAACCATGCAAAGAGATCGTATACCTATAAAAAAAGTAAAAAACCTCATCATTCCCAGAAAGGAGGTTCCACTGGCGGCCATTTTCTTCTGTTTACATACAAGATGGCTACCGCGCGTTCGATATTCAAACAAACGATTTTATTGTGGACCGGTTTCTATGGTAATGGACAATTTTGGAGGGCCCGTAGACATATGTTGTGATAATAAATTATTTATAATAGTTAAGTGATGTCTCTTGTAGTGGTGTTTAAGAAAGCTTGTAATTTTTGTGTCTTTTCTTTATCTTGAATTTTGGGAACATAGCTTTCACTATAAACCGGTAAAAAGACTTAAATATACGTAAAGTATATTTGTTCTTATGTGGGCAGTTGAAGGATTGGTCGATTGAAGATTTAACATTGGTTTGGGCTTGCGCAAACGTCAGACTTTTGCGCCAATTTGTCTGCGATGACCAAAAGTCCTGCTTTTAGCTATTTTTCGGCCATCTGTTGGTATCCGATTGAGCTGAAATTTTGCATACACCTTTAGTTCTGGTGACAATACAATGAGCAATACTCAGTATTGTAATAATTTCAATATGGCCGCCGTTCCAAAATGGCGGATTACATATTTTATCTCAATCCCTTTGATATGGGTATCAAATGAAAGGGCTTGAAGAGTAGAAAACGATAAAGTTAGTAACATCACACTAAAAAGGCTTGTTTTAAAAAGTTTTTTTACCATTAATTTATGTAAACTACAGTTACAAACAGTGCAAGGTAAATCTTTTAGCAAAAACTATGCGCCGCGGTTTTACTCGCGTTCAGTTACGTTTTTAGTTACTGCTCCGCTCTCGTAGGTCGTAGCGTGATGTTATATAGCTTAAACTATTCCTCATAAATCTGGCTATCATATACAAAAAGATTTTTTCCGATCCGACTAGGAGTTTAGAAGATTAAAGCGTTTAAACAAACAAACAAATAAAATTATTTAGCTTTATTTTAAAAAGAATACTAGTGACTCACCCCGGCTTCGCACGAGTGTGGATAGGTACATAAACCTTCCTCTTGAATCAATCTATCTATTGATGAAAACCGAATTAAAATCCGTTCCGTAGTTTAAAAGATCTTTAGGCGCCCATTAGACGGTAGGTTTTGCCATGGCACATTTCCATCAATCATGACTGATGGTGAATGACGGAATTTTATCGCCTATAATTTTCGTCATGCAAACGTCAATCATCGCATTAGACGATAGGTTTTCCGTCAGTCAAAATTTCTGCCATGGTTTTGCCATGGCAAAGCCTACCGTGTAAATGGGCGCCTAAGCATACAGACGGCTGGAAGCGACTTTGTTGTAAATACATGATTAGGCTCCTAAAATTAGAGCAAGGCGTAAATTAGTGCAAATTCAAGTTTCATGAAAATTAAATTATATGTTTTCGACCATACGGAACCCAAAATCCGTCAGTCATTATAGTGATCTAAGTGCTAATTGAAAGAAATGGTTTGTAAACCTTGCCGACCGTGGACCGTCGCCCTATATGTCAAATGCGTACGCGCATCTCAATGTGAACTTTAGTTTCTTAAGTTTAAGGTTTAAAATACAGTGTAGTGGTAGTTTATTGTTGATCAATATTGTCATGGAATGTAAATTTTGGCCTTTTAAAGAAATTCTTTTTTTAAGTTTCTTCAGTGCCTTTGGTACATCTCTGTACCGACTGCTTTAACGAAGGTAATTTCTTATTATTTATTTTTTTAAAGCTATCATTATGTCGTAGGTAATTGCACAGTGGTTAAGATGCATGCCTCTGATGCATGAGGCTGTGGGTTCGCAAAAAGGGGCGAGCAAGTACCATCATCATTATCATCTTCCTGCCCTCGTCCCATGTTACTTGGGGTCGGCGCAACATGTTTTCCTCTTCCACTCCGTCCTGTCAGCCGTCATGCAATCACTGACTCCCGTTTCTTTCATATCATTCTTCACACAATCCATCCATCTTTTCTTGTATCACCTATAATTGTACTTTCTAAGTTGATCTTGGACATCTTTGACATCGGTGAAGGAAATCATTGTAAAGAAACCTTGACTTGATCTTCTATACATATAAAATGCTTTGTCCTGAATGACTGACTGACTGACGGATCAACGCACAGCCTAAACCGCTGATCGGAGAGACCTGAAACTTGGAGGGTGCGTTCTTTGTATGACGTAGGCATCCGATAAGAAAGGATTTTCTGAAAATCTACCCCTTGGGGGGGTGATAAAGAGGGGCAAAGTTTGTATGGGAGAACGTGATTCCTTGGTTCAATCTACTTCAAATTCTACTTATAGGGGTAGAAAGTTATTTTGGGTGATTTTCGACTTCTACGCGAACGAAGTCTGGGCAAAAACTAGTTGGTTAATATAAAGTATTTTTTTTTTAGAAAATGTATGTCTTGGAATTATTGCACGTGTTGCAAATAGAGAGGTTTACATAATGTTATGATAAGTAGGTTTTTTATTAAGTAATCTTATCATTAGCCAATCAGGAGGCTCCGTCGATAAGTGTCGCTGAAATCAAGCGCACTTATAGATATGAAAGTTTATTAACAAATAAAGTATTTATAGATAGGTGATGTGTAGAGGGGGGCCCGCGCGAGAATTTTAAAATAAGTTTATTGATCATCATTTTTTTTTTTTAGGTGGTAAAAATCATCAAATGACTCCTTCCGCCCTCGGTGCGGAAGGGACTGTCAGACTTTTACTGACTAAAAAACCACCCTGTTCCTTCTGTTGCCCTTTACGTGCCGGGGCCACGGTATCCTGTTAAGACGTCCCGCAACCCCGGCAGGCATCATTATCCCCTAAAGGTAGCCACAATGACCGGTCCTGAGCTTCCGAAAACGAAACACGTTTTTAAATCACGCTAGCTCGAATAAATTGCACCTATGTTTTAGAAAACCATGACCATGGAAGCTTTGTGGCAATCTACGGGAATACTTTCGATAGCCTCAGGGCCCGATCAAGCTATTTATAGCCGCTCAGGGCAAAATAATATTCGCCGCCCTTTACACTAACACCAAGTCATGAGCTAGCTATTTCAAAGATGGGATGTTATTGTATATGTGATATTGTTTTAATTGTATAATATTCAAATATTTCATTGTACAAAATTCATGAAAGTATGTTGGACTTCGTGCAACCGCCCGACACTCGGTTTTGCCGCCCCTCATTTTTGCCGCTCTGGGCATCCCCCTTAGATCGGGCCCTGGGTCCTTAGACAAAGTAACATCGCTTTGTAGCGAAACGATATCTAATATCGTCATCGTCTCTGACTTGCTTGTCATAGTTGTCTTGTCTTGCTTCATGTCCAGACTTAACGCGGCTTATGTCAATCCCATACATTTTAGTCTTTTCTAACTTCGTTATCGTTTTGAAATTGTTACTTTGTATAAGCCCCCTGGATAGCCTACATATTATCAGTGCCATGGAGAACTACATGGAAAAAATAATCCAAGTTTATGACTAAGTACCACCAAATCTGAACAATTGTTTACAGTATAGGTTGTTCTACCAATAAATAGGTACTGGCTAGCTTATAAGGCTATCAAAAAGAAAACAAACTGTCTATATTCTAGAAATAACGTTATAACGCTAACGTTATTTCAATGTTCCCGTATAGAAACACTCCGTTATTTTACAGTAAATATAAAGCAAGGTAAACTATTCGATTTAATACAAAAAAGAAATGTCAACAAAATGCAGTCACCACGCAGATATAATAACACAATAACTTTAAGTTAATTTTCCAATGCTATAATAAATGGCTAATGGTATAAGACCGATACTATAAAGACTCTGGCAGTCTAGGTTTAGCCATATCCGACCTTTTTTTATAAGTTCTATGAGAAGTCTGTTCTAAATTTAAAAACAGACCTGACAGTTCGCCACGAGAGCTGACAAGGCGGTTTGGCTTAAAATTAATAATTAGATCAATAGACGATTAAATAAGAAAAGAAATGAGTTTCAATCAAGTAGATTTAACCCCCTAGTGATCACGTCCCAGTTACTTTGTTTTAAATTGACGTCAGCTTTTATAACATAAAGCAACGTTTGCAATTTATAGTCACACACAATACTTTTATATTAAGGTAAACGCAGCTATCAACGACCCATCGAAAATCTGCAGGTATTACCGACCTATAAAAGTAATTCGAAATCTTTACGTTTCCAGAACTATTTTAGCTATAGTAGGCAAAGTTACACACGCGTTTATTCCTTGAGCATCGTATACTTTTACGTTTTTGTGAGTAGCTGTGAAAAAAACAGATAAAATACGCTAATTACTGCGGGGCAGCGTGGACGCAGGGCGAGTAGTACTGTTCCCTTGTTCCTTCAAGTAAGTACGTGACTTTTCTATTTAAGACATTTATACAAACAAATGACGTCTATACTTTATCTTATATTAATAAATGTATTCATTTAAGTGTCAACTCTTGATTTCTTACGACATTTTATTAATAAAAAGTAATTTGAAACGATAAAACTTTAAATTAAAATGGGACGGTGTTAGCTTCATCAGTTTTAGTCGTGGCAGCTATCAACGACCCATAAGTCGGCAATGGCAGCAAAGTAACTTTTCGTTTTATTTTTCTTTTACGTTATTATATCACACTAACACAAGTATTTTTATGGACCAGTTTAAATCTAAGCTATCAGTCTTTATAAAAATCTATTAGCGACTAAACTTTTTTGTCTAGTTTTTACCTTTTAGCGTTGTCAATTTAACCAAAGTTATGATATTTTTCGAGGATCGATATTGAATAGTATCAGTAATAAATCATTGTTTTTGTGTTTAAAACAGTGTGCATTTGTTCATATTTTTGTGACATTAATCAATTATAATCTATTTTATAGTCCGAAGGTCAATTAAATTAAAATAACCATTTTTTTATGAGTCGGTAATACAATTTATGTTTATACTTACATATTTTATTACCGACCCATTAGGGTCGGCAATAGCAACTATAAGAAGCTATTACTGATCGTATATAGATTATTTAGTTTCTCACCTTACTTTTATGATTTAGCTGATTTTGGTTTTGAAATGTTCGTGGAGGTCTAGGGAAGGTTTAAACGGTGAGAAAATATGGGGTAGAGGTAGTGCAGAGGTAGGGCAGAGGTAGGGCAGAGGTAGGGCAGAGGTAGGGCAGAGGTAGGGCAGAGGTAGGGCAGAGGTAGGGCAGAGGTAGGGCAGAGGTAGGGCAGAGGTAGAGCAGAGGTAGGGCAGAGGTAGGGCAGAGGTAGGGCAGAGGTAGGGCAGAGGTAGGGCAGAGGTAAGCCTGGCAGAGGTAGGGCAGAGGTAGGGCAGAGGTATTGCAGAGGTAGGGCAGAGGTAGGGCAGAGGTAGGGCAGAGGTAGGGCAGAGGTAGGGCAGAGGTAGGGCAGAGGCAGGTCAGAGGTAGGGCAGAGGTAGGGCAGAGGTAGGGCAGAGGTAGGGCAGAGGTAGGGCAGAGGTATTGCAGAGGTAGGGCAGAGGTAGGGCAGAGGTAGGGCAGAGGTAGGGCAGAGGTATGGCAGAGGTAGGGCAGAGGTAGGGCAGAGGTAGGGCAGAGGTAGGGCAGAAGTAGGGCAGAGGTAGGGTAGAGGTAGGGCAGAGGTAGGGCAGAGGTAGGGCAGAGTTAGGGCGGAGGTAGGGTAGAGGTAGGGCCGAGGTAGGGCCGAGGTAGGGTAGAGGTAGGGCAGAGGTAGGGCAGAGGTAGGGTAGAGAGATCATCACTAGCTTATACATTCATTGCTGGAAAAAGGCCTTCTCTCATACACGATCGGGAATAGCTGCATAAAAATCGTTAATAGCTTCACAGCCGTTTTTATGGGTCGGTAATAGCAACAATCGACTAAGTCACTTTGTAAATTATTTTTTACAGGATAATCCTTTATTTAAATGTATTTGATTCAGTAAATACATTTTTTATACATAACACTAGCAGATAAAATTAAACTATCAATCTTTAGAGGAACCAGTATACTAAAAAAAAATGGTTGATTTTAAAATTGCCTTAGGGGGGTCGTTATTACCTGCGTTTACCTTATTTCTGTATTTAAATTTATAAACAAAAGCTCACCTGACATTTTCACACAATATTTAAATAAAATTCTCTTTTTAAAACAAAAAAAACACAAAGTCAACACGAACACAACACTTCACTATTCAAAATTCGAACAGAAATCGAACATCTTTTTTTTTAATATTAAAATTACAAATAGGCGGAAAGGATAAACTCTACTCTCTGAATACAATACCACGTTTGAATGGAGAACACATTTCTTGTATCAAAGACAATTGCATTAAAATTAACTTCCTTGTTTTAATATTTGTTAAAAATCAATGTCAACCTTTTAGTCGTGTCAGCATTTTGGTTAAGGCTGCACATGCATGTATGTTTGCATTGGCCTCATTTCCAATTGTGTTTACGTTATGTATAATATTTTACAACAAAACTGTTATAAAATGTATCGTAATGATGGTGTAATTTTTTAAATATCGAAGGTCGCTTTATGAGTCATTCTAAAAGTGATGGTCCAAAAATGTATGGACCAAAAACCCAGAGTCGATTTAGACAAATCTGGTATCAATAGCTTTATTAAAATGCACAATTTACTCCACCGAAAAAATTATGCCCATATCCATGGGATATAAAAGTTATAGGCTAACAAAGTATATTGGAAAAATCATGAACAACTGATTATTTTTACCAGTTTTTGCAACAGCAATATGTTAATAATGAATAACTTGTTATTTTTATCAGTTTTTTCAACAGCAATATATTAATAATAATAATCATAGGACAATAATAAATATAAGTAGCGATTATATGAACCTATCAAGTATTAAATCTTATATTTCACAGCTTGTAAATCATATGTCAAGATACTTTTGTCGTGAAATCTTTTTACAGTTGAATGTGCCTATTTTGTCTCAGATTATTTATTTTTTAACCGACTTCAAAAAAAGGAGGAGGTTATCAATTCGACGGTATTTTTTTTTGAACCGATTTTCATAATTCTTTTTTTATTTGAAAGCTGGTGCTTCCCGTGTGGTCCCATTGTCACCATTTCAATATCTGATGATGGAATCTTGTAGAAATCGAGGGAACTCTTCAATAAATAACAGCAGATTAACCACGATTGTTGCTATAGCATATCTATGCATTGTTTACGCCATCACACAACATAATATCACGCCTGTTCTCACTACAAAGGTTATAAAAACTTTTTCGAATAAAAACATATGTTTTTTGTTATTTTTTTTTGTTATGTATGTTACTCAACCAATTATGAATAGATTTGATGATTCTTTTTTTGTTTGAAAGAGTATACTTTCGAATAGGTCCCATAGAAATATTATCATGATCTGATGATGAACTTCGGAGATATGGACTGGAACTCCTCATAGGATCACAGCAGCAATATCGTAACAAGTGAAATTGCTTTGTTTATACGTGTAGTCGATGACTGACTGAAGGAAAAGGGGTAGGGGGTACGACAACCACTTTCCAAAATTAAATATATCGTGCGAGGTATTGTTTGAAAGGGCTTTTGGTAAGGATTTCAAACAATAATACACAAGCACTAAAAAGTGAAAAATAAAAATCTTCTTTACAAAAAAAGATAACCGCCTTCAAAAACTACAAAATAAAAAATAACTTTAGTTTTGGAAGTCGGTGGCAATATTTACCTACATAACAAAAAACAAAACCAAAGCCACCGACTTCCAAAACTTAAGTTATTTTTTATTTTGTAGTTTTTGAAGGCGGTTATCTTTTTTTGTAAAGAAGATTTTTTAGTCGCTTATTTAAAAAAAAACAAATACTGTGGGAAAAACATTTATTTCAATTATTTTCAATGTCTATTAATATATCATCTAAGAACCCAGCAGGTTGCATAAGGTCGTCTTGGTACCTGGCCCAGGCCAGATAATATAATATAATGCTTATTATAGAGCGAGAGGTAAGATGAACGCATCATATTCTGAAGTATTTGTGTGTATTTGTTTAGCGAAAACAAAATAATGAATAACAAAGATAGGTAGGTAATTATGCTAGAGAACTTAAAAAATAGACGTAATCTCTTTAATAAAGGACTTTGAACTTGATAGTTGCATATGATCGCTAGTTTTATTTATTATTGTCCTATGATTATTATTATTAATATAATGCTGTTGAAAAAACTGGTAAAAATAACAAGTTATTCACGATTTTTCCATATATACTTTGTTCGTCTATAACTCATATACCCCATGGATATGGGCAATTTTTTTTCGGTGGGGTAAATTGTGCATTTTAATAAAGCTATTGATACCTAATTTGTCTGAATCGACTCTGGGTTTTTTTTGGACCATCGCTTTTAAAAAATTGTATGTACTTTATTGCTAACCGTTTTGCTGAATCCAAACTCGTATACTCGTATTAATTAGTTGCTTTAAATCTAATAAATAGTAAGTCAATTGACTCGCCACAGAAGTTACGTCACAGTTGTCTTTTGCCATACAAAATCTATGAAAGAGTCGCGTTTTGGCAGGTCGTACGTCAACTGATTGGCGGCGCCAACTAGCCTATTGTATAAAAGAATTTAGCAATTTTTGATTCGGCTTCCCTCTTACGAAAATCGATACTACTTACAAGTTATTTTCCACTAAGTAAAACGATGAGTACATAATTAAAACAATTGAAAAAATTGATAAAACACGTTTAAAACCTTATCCGTTGACGTCATTTATTAAGTAAATAAACGAAAGAGGTTCTTATGTAAAATTATATATATCTAAGCGCTTTGCACATGGAGCAACTTAAGTTGAGGCAACTATCAACTCTTAAAAAGTTTCCTGTAAAAGTTGATAGTTGCTATAACGTTTACGGTTGCCGCAACTTTATGGCAATCTGTGAGCAACTTTCACAGCCGAGTTGCCGTATGCCGTTGCCGTAGCGACACTCATGGCATTGCCGGGCACAGGGAGAGGGAGGAAGGGAGTGAAATCGCCCGACGCGTTGCAATTGACGGTTGAAGAAACCGGCAACTTTAAAAACCGGTATACTTAATACTCGTATTTAATAGTTGCTAGTTGCGGAAATTAGCAACTAAGTTAGTCATCGATTGCAACAACTGAAAACTGTTGACGATCGCCGGAACTCGAAACTCGAGTTGCTATGTGTGCGCAGTCCAATTGCTATTTAATTGTCCAATAGCTGTTTACATACACATATTTATGTGTATGTAAACAGCTAGTTGCCAGCTATATTTCGACTTTTAATTCTATTCAGTAACTTGACAGTTCAAAGAAAAATAATGTTACCATACTCCAACTAATAGTGTTGGGGTAGTGAATGATTTTGCGTATGGAACGAATGATAAGAATGGTTTAATACCAAGTTAAGTACATTATTTAAGTTCATTCAATTTCGTTCATTCTTACACCACCTCACTATCTTTTTTTTGTCAAAACTTGGTAACCCTATATATAGCTGTCAAGTTACTGAATAGAATTATAAGTCGAAATATAGTTGCCAGTTGCTCTATGTGCAAAACGCCTTAATTAAAACTACAAACAGAATTTAAAGAATCTTACTAAACAAATGAAAAAGTTTGGATAGATGGACGTACTTATGTTACTCAATTACGCCAAAACGGCTGAACGGATCTCGATGAAATTTCGCACAGAGATAGATTATAGTCTGAAATAGCACATAGGCATCTTTTTATTCCGAAAAAATTTACGGTTCCCGTGGAATAATACATTTACTTTGACGCGGATGAAATTACGGTTACGGTGAAATTACTTATTTTCCAAACATCGTTTCCAAATTCGAACAGTTCTGAGGAATGAAGTGACTTAACGGATTGTTGACATAAAAAACAAGTGAGTTCACTTTCGAATACTTGACAACATAACATCACGCCTGTTATCCCCGATGGGTTAGGCAGAGGTGTACCCATCAGTACACCCACATTTCGCCAGTTATGTTCAAGCCCCATGTAATAGGGGGCGAGATTATTGCCATCAACTGGTAAAACAATCTAGACTCCGAGGCTGCTACTGAGAAATAACCCAATAACAAAAAAAAACACGTTTCTTGTATTAAATATTTATTTTATTCTGTTTTTTTAGTATTTTTGTTGTTATAGCGGCAACAGAAATACATCATCTGTGAAAATTTCAACTGTCTAACTATCACGGTTCATGAGATACAGCCTGGTGACAGACGGACGGACAACGGAGTCTTTGTAATAAGATCCCGTTTTACTCTTTTGGTACGGAACTCTAAAAATCATATTTCTTAATTGTATTTACTTGTTTTTAATTTTTTAGATTTAATACCATCTTGTTTTTATTTTGCTTTTGTGTTCAATTTTTCTTTTATGTTATGTGTTTTATTTTCGCGTGAATAAACAGTTTTACTTGCTTTCTTTCTTTCCCAACAACGCCGTCCACTAGAAACATACCAAAAACATATGAAATGACAACCAACTTTTCCAAACCGACAAAAGAAATTAAGCTGCAGCAATCAACTGGTAAATATAAAAGTAATTTACTATTATAATAAAATAATAATCGTTTACTTACGCGACGGCCATTAAAACCATCGAACAAGCCACAAACGAACAAAGGAGGATCGCGAAGCTAACAGCCTTTGCGTGCGGCGGAATAACTCAATACCTTTGTCCGAACGCCGATCGATGACGATAACCTGTCAAATTATGACTGGAGATTTTTATTGGGCGCGAAATATCGTCATTTGCGTCGAGTAAGAATTGTAATTTTATAATAATACTAGCTGACTCGACCACGCGTTGCTGTGGCTTGAAGTAAGTAAAGATATACATACATACATAAACTCACGCCTTTTTCCCATAGGGGTAGGCAGACGCGAGGCGACATCCGGCCCCTATAGGCGCGGGCTTGCGGACGGCGAGTAATGGTTAGCTCGCCGTCCGATCAAGGACCATGCCCGGGTCGACGGCGCGTTCGGTTCGCGCGCGTCAAAGAGCTGTCAGCACAGGGACGGGGCCCCAACGGGGCCAAACGCCTGCCGTGGTTGCGGGACGTCTTAACAGGATACCGTGGCCCCGGAACGTAAAGGGCAACAGAAGTAACAGGGTGGTTTTTTAGACAGTAAAAGTCTGACTGTCCCTTCCGCCCCAACCAGGGCGGAAGGACTCATTCTGATGATTTTTACCACGTTAAAAAAAAATACTTCAAGCAGAAGCTAGTACAGTATATCACTACATAGTATAAAACAAAGTCGCTTTTTCTGTCTGTCTGTCCCTATATATGCTTAGATCTTTAAAACTACGCAACGGATTTTGATGCGGTTTTTTTTAATAGATAGAATGATTCAAGAGGAAGGTTTATACGTATAATACATGCACCCGTGCGAAGCCGGGGCGGGTCGCTAGTTAAGTATATAAATGACAGCTTCCGACGGAGACGCTCAAATACTTTAAAACTTGAATTAAAACTTATAATTAATCGAATCATTCGTCAGAGCCTCACTCAGCCCTATAGTTGACATATACGTAGCATTTGAAACGTACAATTACTTTGTAATTGCAATTTCCATGCCAAATGCAATAGAGTTGGGACAAGCCATAAAGCAGCAAATGCGGAACTGGAGTAGAAACATGATAAGGGCGCGTTCACACTGAACGACCGAAACGTATGGCGTTGTTATTTGTTTAAATGTGATTAGTACAGGTATGTGAAATGGTAAAGATTAATACATTTGCTATCTTAGTTCTACATATAATAGTAATCTTAATACAGGGTAATTGAAAATTTACCCGAAACCTGAAAAGGGGTCATTGTACTCATAATTATGAACAACTTTTACTATTGGACCAACCCTGAAATCATGAAAAAAAAACAGCTGATCCATACATTACGATCTTGTTATGTAGCATTTTTGTAGGGAACAGCTGATTTTAATTTCATGATTTCAGGGTTGGTCCCACGTTAAAGTTGTTCATAATGATGAGTACAATAACCCCTTTTAAGTAAGTAAGTAAGTAAGTAAATTTTTATTTGTTTAAACATGGTGTACATGATACATTGCATGCAAGATAATAAAGAAATTAAGAAATATAAGTTCTGGCATGTTCAGCCGCATATCGTGGCGTACAAATATTTTTTTTATAATTACATTTCAATAGCACGGTTTTAGATATAATTAAATCTCAAAGTAGTCATTATATATTTCAATTAGTGATAAAATCATGAATTACTGTCATTAAAATTACAATTTAAAATTACAATAAAATTAGGTATTCCAAATAAAAATAAAAAATAAAAAAAATACAATACATGTCAACAGTCAATTATTAAAATAAAAAAATATATATATATATAAAAAAGGTTAAGGTTTCGGGTATATTTTCAATTACCCTGTATATAAACGTTGTTCTAAATTCAAAAACCTATAAACATTTATTTATTTGGCCAACACTACTCCATAAAGGCAACAGCATCACACTATTCAGCCAAGCGATTAACATAATGCCCTACCCTGACATCCGCTTATATTAATTTTATTTAAATGTAACAACAGAGTATAATAAATAAAGATTCCCACACAAAGAGGTCGGACATGAGTATTGATTGGTAGGATCGTGACACTGAATGCCTTTGCTGTATTACGATGTGATTCGATGACGATATTTTTCCCGCCTGTCAGTTTTCGCTGGGGAAGCCAGCTGACGTTTGTAATCGTATTGTGTTGTAATTTACGCTATTAATATTGTTATTTACACACATCGCACATAACATCACGCCTGTAATCTCCGAAGGGTTAGGCAGCAGTGTGCTATAATCCTCACGCTCTAGGATGGTGCCTGTGACATTTGTCAAACTGTTGCTTTTCACTCTTGAACGTTACCGGCGATTTACAATCATGATTGAACATTTTAACTGCACACTAATGTCATAGTCGTAAAATAGGAAATCAGTAATAGTATAGTCAGTAAATCAGTAATAAGTAAGTAAATAACTAGTAAATTTTATTAAATAATGTCACTGACTTAGATAGGCGATTCTGATATCCATAGAATGAATTGCTGACATGTGTCACCCGCACCATCATAGAACGTATGGAATATAGTACACCCTCAATTTCGCCAGTTATGTATAAGACCCATGTAATAGGGGGCGAGCCTATTGCCATTGACCGGGCACAAATCCAGACTCCGAGGCTGCTACTGAGAAATTTCTGATGGAAAAACTCATTAACACTTCGCCCGACCCAACTTAGACACCACAAGATTAAAAAAGACAGAGCAGAAAGATATAGGTATACTTATAATTAGTACGACTGTAGGTACTTAACATTTTTATTATTATTAAAGTCAAAGTCAAAACATTTATTTCAATATTAGACCACTTACAGGCACTTTTGAATTGTCAAGAAGTCGGTCAGTTAGTAAGAAAGTTGAAGCTAGTTGCTCGTTCCAAAGCGGAGGTAGGCCTCTATGGAGAAGAACGAGCAAAAAAACTCCACGGCACTCTTTTAAATTAGGTTTTTACAAAATCCTAGTTACATTATTCTTGTTGATTCTACATGTGATCACAATGAAGATGAATATAAAACCATAGCAGTTAAGAGATGACCAATCCCAACTGACAGCACTCGTTCACGAGCATGACGCATGGATCAGCACCACCTAGCTCAACCATCATGGAGGGAACCAAATGATCCGACTTACGCGCCACAATTATTTTATTAAATCTCACCATTTTATCACATAGGTACAAAACATATCTACATAGATATTGATATACACAGAATTCGTTACATAATAAGTCACTTTCAAAGTACAAGACCAGCCTTTCTTGTATCGGAGAAAGTGGTTTCTTTCAATAAATATTCATACACACAACCTAGTCTAGACCGTAATAATGACGTGTCATTCATTATTATTTTCTCATATCCATTCAATGGCGGCCTCCCACAAGGCTATACAAGAAAAATTGCTCATTAGAATTCCCGAAATATTCGTCCTGCGTGGGAAAAGGGTGATTACATAGAAGGACCAAAGGACCTACTGTCGCGTTTGCATTGTCCCGTCACGTACCGAAGGACCAATTTCTGTCACCGATAAATAAAAGACTGTACGGCGTTTGGGATAGGGTTAAAATTTGATAGAATGATAGGATGTGTCGTTTTTAATAATGAGGTTTGAATTTGGAATGAGGCTATAAAAGGTAGGTGTGATTTAAAATGGCCACTATATTTTGGAGGTAAAAGAAACTATACTACAAAAAGAGGGCAAATAACTATAGCTATTAAGTTATATTGTTGAAATAACTGCTTTTTACTGATTTATTTTTAATGTAAATAGTAAAAAGTGACGAAGAACAATAACAGCCACGCTTGCCGGGGCTGGTGACACTGGGACTCCTCCGTGCCTCGTAAAGCACGTTAAGCCGTTGGTCCTGGCTGTTATACGTGGATCCCGCCTGTGAAGCCCGAAAGTCTGACAACCAGTCTTACCAAGGGGAAGGGGTATCGTATTACCCAGTTACTGGGTTGTGCTCAGATAGGCAGTCGCTCCATATAGAATACTGGTATTCAGCTGCATCTGGTTAGACTAGAAGCCGATATCAACATAGACGGGACAAGGCTAGGCAGAAGGATTGAGTAAGAATTAGGATTTTTTAAATGCTTTGACTTCTTTAATTGTTATAATTTTTACAAAAACACTACCACCAAGAAGATCGCTTGTAACTTTTTTGTTCAAGTCGGCAGTCCACGGAGTTACCTTTGATTTTATAACATAAATACACACATCAACACTGTCTATGGATATTTTACGTCTA
Source organism: Hoplodrina blanda (assembly GCA_949316365.1). Taxonomy (NCBI): domain Eukaryota; kingdom Metazoa; phylum Arthropoda; class Insecta; order Lepidoptera; family Noctuidae; genus Hoplodrina; species Hoplodrina blanda. The sequence goes on from OX438576.1 coordinate 4,998,647, forward strand.
CTATCATAACTTTCAAAGTACTGGCTATTAAAAAAAAAAAATTAAACGTCAATTTGTTCCTGGCACATTTATCTTAGTATTCTAAATTTAAACAAAAAAACAAAAAATCCTCATATTATTTTCATTTAATTTCCTGTTAGAGTATAAAATATAGCGCATATTCATAAAAGGGTGCTTATTTTTTTTTGTACTTTCTTCTCATAAATTAATACGAGATACGAGTAACTAAAATATTCCTAGATTTGTGTTGATGTGTGCAGATAGAGCTATCAGTCTTGCCGTGTCCTCTGGGCGTGGTGGGCGGTCTCACAACGCTCCGCCCGCTTTAGTGTAAATTATTGCATCTATCTACACAGACTCGATACTACAGTAACACACCATTGATTTTATAGCAATGTCTATAATTGATGATAATTACATTGTTCAATTTATTACTATTAAAAGCCTTTTGTTTTATATTGGCTATCAATTATGAAATTAATTACTTTAACTTGTGAAATTAATGTCGAAGGTCGAAGAACGTAAATTAATTATAAATTATAGTGGTGGCTAAGCGCGACTGCTAAGCATGAGATTGGGTTCGATTCCCAGGTCGGGTAAAGTGTTAAGTATTGGGTATTTCCATCAGGAATTTCTTAGTAGCAGCCTCAGAGTCTGGATTTGTGCTCGGCTGATGGCAATAGGCTCGCCCACTGTTACAAGGGACTTAAACATAACTGGCCAAATGTGGGTGTAGGTCCTAATGGGTACACCTCTGCCTAACCCTTTGGGGATTAAGGCGTGATGTTATTATAGAATTTCGTAAGGCTACATAAAAGTAAAAATCTTAAGAAGTTTTTAAAACACTCTTAGTTTATCCATAAATCTATAATTTCTGTAATTATTGTATCAAAGACAAAATCTAATTAATAATCTGTGAACATTCATTTTTTTTCTATCATTTTACTCAGAAAACATCCATTCAAACAAATTAAAACCGCATTATTGCACAAAAAAAAGAACAAACTCACTCTATTATTTTTGGCATTATTATCATAACATGTTTGTCTTTCTGTACGGCGCACGCGCACACTTAAGCATGGATTAAGCAAATCTGAGTGCTGTTTAATCTGTTCTTCAACGGATTTGTGGACAGTACGCCCTCTATTTTTATTAGCAGATCCAAATTTGAACATTTCGAATTGGTTTTACTTTTAAATCTATGATAACATAGAACGGCGATTTGGAAATCGAATGCATCTACCACAGATGAATGACAAACCCGCCAAGGGTAAGTCGGACTCGCAAGGGAAGGGTTCCGTATCGTAAGTAAAACACGTTTCTTGTTTAGCTCAATTGTATCATAATTTACTATTACTGTTTAGGTAAGTTCTTAATGTCGGACAAACGGTGGGCCCAAATAGCGCAGAACTGGTGCCCTGAAACTGGGAGTCAGGGCCGCGGCAGGCCACGAAGGAGATGGCGGGACCAACTGGATGGATTTCTCCAAAACTGGAGAGATGAGGCACTGAATCGAGAAGAATGGAAGGAGTGGAGTTAGGCCTTTGCCTAGGAGTGGGACAGAATAGGCTAACAAAAAAAAAGTACTTATCGTATCTATACTAATATCATAAATGTAAAAGTGACTTTCTGTCTGTCAGTCTTCATTAGATATAGAGGTAAGTATATAGACTACAGCGTTTACATTCACTCGGATGAGGTCGCGAGTAACAGCTAGTTTAACATAGGCTACTTAAAAAAAAGAGTGTACCTACTACTATTTTAAATGCGAAAGTTTACGAGGATTGATGGATGAATAGATGTTCGTTACTCCTTCATTTATCGTAGATCTTTGACAGTCGTTACGGGTCGTCAGAAGCCCGAAAATCTGACAATCAGTCTTACCAAGGAGTATCGTTACTGCATGGAGGTCAGATAGGCAGTCGCTCCATGTAAAATACTGATATTCAGCTGCATCCTGTTAGTCTGGAAGCCGACCCCAACATATACACATCAAAAGTGTCTAGGGATCAAGATGTATTTGGTAATAATAATATATTGATCCCTAGACACTTTTGATGTGTGTAGTTGGGAAAAGGCTAGGTAGTTTAATTGTTGTGTTCCTGTGTGATAATTTAGGCCTCTTGCTTAATTCTAAAGTCTACACAGACGAAAACGCAAACAGGAGCTAGTCAAGCTATAAAACCGGATTTAAAAAACACCAAGCGAATCGGCGCCACGTGTACCCACATAAAAATAGTAATATATGAACTGTGACCTCGTTAGTATGAAAAGCAAACGCCTTACAAGCATTAGCGAGTAATTACTCAAGTAACCGGCGACCTGAATAATAATAGCGGAGTCGACGAATTCATTCGCGTTGTAGGAACTGTAAAAAGTCAGGTTTTTTCAAGTCTTTCTAAGAGAAGACAAGAGTACCTAAAGTGTTTTGTACATTGAAGACAATAGATAATGTTTTGCGACTGCCTCGTTGGTCGCAAAGCGCGACTGCTGAGCTTGAGGTCTTGGGTTCGATTCCCAGATCGGGCAAAGTATTATTGGGTTTTTCCATCAGGATTTTTTTTTGTAGCAGTACCAACCACAATTTATCTCAAAGCTATTCGTAAGCATATTTGTAGATATATTTAGAGTGAAGCATAATAAAAAGGCTAACTTATAACGCCTTTAGCAATGCTCGTGCCTTCTCTGTATGAAAAGGGGCCTTTGCCCTACAGTGGCGCAGTAATAGACTAAAATATTGTTAGAATAAAAAAAGAAACCTTTAAAAAAGCAGCTATAAAGCTAAATAACGCATAGACAGAGAAAGAGCATAGTGTTTAATGACGAATGACAATAGCGATCGTATCAAAGGACCAGTTAGAGTCAATGAGACAAAAACCAATTCCTCCTTAGTAGAAACCAATACGGTCGCTTATGACAATTGTTCATATACCAAAAATAAGCCAACCTATAATCTTAGTTATAATAAACAATTTTAAAAAAAAATTCACAGACTGAAAAAATTCAAAATTCAATACATAACTGCAACATAACAATAAGCAGGTACTCACGACAATACACCAAATACGGCAAAAATAAATAAATGGGTTTGTAGTACCAATGTCAGTAGGTTAAGAGCACAAATTTGTATTACGTAAGAATTAAGATTAAATAGCAGCTGATTCTTATTGAGAAAAAGGATAGGAAACTACAGAGTCCCGGATGTCACACGTCTTTGACAGGCGTTACTGGTCGGCAGAAGCCCGAAAGTCTGACACCCAGTCTTACCAAGGGGTATCGTTATTACCCAGTTACTGGGTTGTGGAGGTCGCTTAGGCTGTCCCTTCCTTTATCATGTGGGCAGTAAGGTCTTACGACCTTACACCCTAGTGTCAGAGTTTCTAAACCGCCTCAAGGGCCTCTGACATGGTTTGAGGGGGACAGTAAAAGGCTGGTGTATGTCCAGGTTTCTTCACGATGTTTGCCCTTCACCGATGTCAGTGAAGTCCAAGATAAACTTTAGAAACTAATAGGTTGTAGTAGGTAGTCGCTCTATGTAAAATACTGGTATTCAGCTGCGTACGGTTAGACTGGAAGCCGACCACAACATAGTTGGGAAAAGGCTAGGAAGTTTGGCTTTGAATTTATGTGATGGGTTTTTTTACACCCCGCATATGCCGCCGAGAGATTGCCACAGTAGATAAATGTTTCCCACGTTGTCCTCACGTCAGGATGTCGCGTACGATAACCTGAATACTGAAATAGGAACATAAAAAGACACCGACATCATTCACAGGCACCTATCTAAAATGCCGCTGTTTACAAATCAATTTTTTTCCTTTAAAATTCAAACAATGATGTACTTTCTCCGTCAAAACATTTTAAAACGACAAACATTTTTTTTTAGAACCCCTCCATCCACCGTTTTTCATTGGACGGGGGTGGCGGCGCGCGCACGCGATTGGTCGCCTCGGGGGTGGTGGCGAGGGCCGTCAGCCAATCAGAACGCTTCCCGCGAACGTGCCCTATCTCACTTCGGCGCCCTTCAGGATTTAAGGGCCGTAAGGTTGTGTTTGCGCTGCATTTTACGCTGTTTGTCAATTTAATTGATGTTCGTTTTTTTAAATGAGGGCTGAAAGTGGTTTATAGGCTTTTGTGTGTATCGGGTATCGTGTGGCGGTGATTGTGACGTGGAAGTACTACTTACTTTGCTTTGGTATCGTATGAAAGGTCATTGATAATAAGGCTGTAGCGGCTGGGCCTTAGATATGAATTGGTATGCAACAAAATGAAGGTAAGTATAAAACAACATCTAAAAATAATAATAAATAATACCAGCCTATTATTGTCGCATTGCGGTGAAGGAAAAACATCGTAAGAAAACCTGGATTTATCTAAAGCTAAACTTAGTAAAAGATTAGTATTTTTCTGTATTCATCATCCATTTTCAATATTTCATCCATGACAATACTTTCTTAATCATGTACACCTCTGCCTTTCGGTAATTATAGGCGTTATATTATGAACTAGAAGGCAGACACTTTTTTTTTAACTTTATGCACATGTAAACAATATATTGTACAAAGCGGACTTAATGCTTTGCCTTGACATATTGTCAAGTTTCAAAATCAGGTAGTTATCCAGCTTAGACTGAGGATTCAAACAGCGAAAGACAGAGTATAACAATGTAAACTGGAAAAATTGTCCAGCAGAGAACTGCAGTTTAATTAAACCATCCGTATCAAAGGACCAAATTATTTTTAAAAGCCCTTTTCACGTACGACATTCTGGTCCTGACCCTCTAAAATTCGACCCGTCACATATTATTAACGGTCGCGTTAACCGAACAAAGAACAAAAGCCATTCGAATATCGAACTCTCGCAAACGAACAAAGCGTTGTTTTTTTTATTTCAGTTCGATATTCGAAACTGTTTTGACGTTTCAGTGTTCCATTTTTGAAAAATTATTATTATTGCTCTCTGGTTCTTATGAACGATCAATAAGTAACTGGTCAGCAGTATTCTTGTTTATGGTTCTGAAATATTAAACAGTAACAGCTGCTTATCGTTATTGTGAGTTATGATAGCTATATGTAGGTACTTTGGCAGTAGCAATACAGACACATTATTTATAAGCAGTACTGCTAAAGCAAACGATGTCATTTTTTTTCGATTTTGGATATTTGACGCTGATTAATTTTAAATGAATGAAAATTGACTGCCTCGTAGGTCTAGTGGTCGCAAAGCGCGACTGCGGAGCGTGAGGTCTTGGGTTCGATTCCCAGGTCGGGCAAAGTGTTATTAGGTTTTTCTATCAGGAATTTCGCAGTAGCAGCCCCGGAGTCTGGATTTGTGCTCGATTGATGGCAATAGGCTCGCCCCCTATTACATGGGACTTAAACGTAACTGGCGAAATGTGGGTGTACTAATAGGTAGGTACACCTCTGCCAAACCCTTCGTGGATTTCAGGCGTGATGTTATGTAATATAAAAATGTGTTATATATAAATTGACCAGATAAAAACGTGGACGAGGCGAAAGGAGTTTAAATATACCTATAAGGGTAAGAATCAAAGCAGTTGGCCTTCTGTGGTTTCTGCCTTACCTCCAGGGGAAAAAAGCGTGAGTTCATGCGTATGTTTGTTTGTAATTTTAAATCTATTCTTAGCCTATTGTTGGGACATACATTAAACTTCATCATCATATCAGCCGTAGGACGTCCAAACATAGGTTTACCCCGTACCAAAGGACCATGCGACAATTTGGGCCCACTTTCAACATTGCTCAACAGTAATGAGACCTATATCAAATGAAAGCTCTTAAGATAAACTTCATTTCATTCTATGGCAGCTAAGTTCAAATCGAGCGCGAAAATGGTGTTTTAGTGCATTTTGTTATTTTGATTAAAACCTTGAGCCCAGTTTTCCACATTGTTCAACAGTGATGAGACCCATGCCAAATGAGAGCTCTTAGGGTGTTCTTCATTTACTTCATTTTTTTTGAAAACGTACTAAAGGGTGATTATGACCCGTGACGATCAGGAATTTTATTTTTGTCATTTCATGAAATTTTTTATATTGACTCTGGTATTAAAGAATATATTATTAACTATCTAAATATGCTATTTAAATAAAAATTAAACCATAAATATTAGAAATATTCAAGTTTTTCTGTTAGCATTATGATGCAAAGCACCGTGGGACACGCGAAATTTTCACCTCCTATTTTACTTTTTTTTTTATATAAAAATAACTGTCTACTTTTTATGGTATTTTTTTATTTAATTCAATTAAGAAACTATTACTTTAATCATATAAAATTACATTTCCACACGTGCTATATAAAAAACTTTAAATAAAAATTTTTGAAATCGTGGGACAGCCCGATTTTGCTATGGTCATTTTTTGTGAAAAACACCCTAAAACACCATGTTGGCGCTGGATTTGAACTTAGCTGCCATAGAATGAAATGAAGCCTATTTTAAGAGCTTTCATTTGATATAGGTCTCATCACTGTTGAGCAATATTGAGAGTGGGTCCAGGCTTCATACAAAGGTGCCCATGCTCCTTTCATCAAATTCGGTTCTATGGTTTAGTCATAAAAGTATAACAGACAGACAGACAGGGTTACATTCACATCTACATAAACCTAAAACAAAGTCGCGTTTTTTACACAATTTATAAATCAAGAACGGCTGGACTGATTTTATTAATCTAAGTACGATTTGTTGAATTTTTCCTTGAACAGCAGATTAATTATTTTTACCTAAATAAAAATGGGAATAAGAATAAAATCAAAATCTGGACGCCATGAACTTGCATTCCTTAATACAGTTTTATTTTGGAACGTAATTATTCATTTAAAAAGAGAGCGATTAAAAAAGCGGAAACTTTACCGTCGGATAGGTGCTGCGACGGGAAAACGATAAATGCGAAAATCTGTCTGTCTGTTCGTCTATTATGTTTTTGCGACTAAACCACTGAACTGATTTTGATGAAATTTGGTACGGGGTATGTTTGTACCCCAAGTAAGGACATAGGCTACTTTTTAACCGACTTCAAAAAAAGGAGGAGGTTATCAATTCGACAGTATTTTTTTTTTTATGTTTGTTAGCTCCTAACTTGCGACTGGGTGAACCGATTTTCATGATTCTTTTTTTATTTGAAAGCTGGTGCTTCCCGTGTGGTCCCATTGCCACCATTTCAATATCTGATGATGAACTTCGGAGATATGGAATGGAACTCCTCACAGAATCACAGCAGCAATATCGTAACAAGTGAAATTGCTTTGTTTAATACTTTGTTACAAAATTAAATATATCGTGTGAGGTATTGTTTGAAAGGGCTTTTTGTAAGGATTTCAAACATTAATACACAAGCACTAAAAAGTGAAAAATAAAAAGCTTTTTTTACAAAAAAGATAACCGCCTTCAAAATAAAAATAACTTTAGTTTTGGAAGTCGGTGGCAATACTTACCTACATAACAAAAAACAAAACCAAAGCCGCCGACTTCCAAAACTAAAGTTATTTTTATTTTGTAGTTTTTGAAGGCGGTTATCTTTTTTTGTAAAAAAAGCATTTTATTTTTTTATTTAGTAACTTCCTCTGCGTCCGCGATAATCGTCATTTACGCGGACGAAGTCGCAGGCAAAAGCTAGTAATATTATAAATGTGGAAGTAAACGTCTGTCTGTCTGGTACGCTTTTAAGTCTAAACCGCTGAACCGATTTTAATAAAATTTTGTATAGATAATAGATTAGACCTTGGAGAAGAACATAGGCTACCTTTAGTCGCGAAAATCTTTTTTTTTATATTCTGAAAATTTGACTTCTATGTATAGGTATCCGATTGCTACCATCGCGTTTTTCAATGTCGACCTTTAGACAACTATCCTTACTAATATTATAAACGCGAAAGTAACTCTGTCTGTCTGTCTGTCTGTCTGTCTCGCTTTCACGCCTAAACCACTGAACCGATTTTGATGAAATTTGGCATGGAGATAGTTTAAGACCCGGGGAAAGACATAGGCTTTTTATTAGACTTCGACTTCGTCTGCGTCCGCGATAACCGACATTTGCGCGGACGAAGTCGCGGGCAAAAGCTAGTATATACATAACAACAAAAACAATAAAAAAAAGAAACAATATGTATATTGACTTTTCATCTCAAATGGTCCTAAATCAGACGTATTTTAATCATCGAAACTACATCATAATACCGTGTCGAAACATTATGAATTCTTTCTATCGCAAGGCTCTATGAAAAAAAATGTGTTTTTTTTTATTATTTCTTGTCTTCATAATGCTCATAATTATTTTTATGCGATTTAGTTACCTTAAGAATACATTGAAATGATAAACATATATGCAGTCAGCAAGGTTACTCTTGATATCGATGACCAACCGCCCAAAGAGCGTCGGACGAACGCGAGCTTTATTTTGCCAGAATAAATCAACCCACGTCGTATGAGCTTCTTACGATGAACCCAGGCAATTTAGGACAAGCCACATAATATATTATAGAAAGAAGCAGATTGGAAGACCGGCCGGGGGGCGCGGATCATGCGTCATGCAAGTACTAGTCTTCCGACTCATGGTAGCAGGACAGACAGCAGCTAGATACGTCTGGTAACAGCCGCTGTAACTGGGCACGGATCGTTCAATAAACACCTTTTTGTCATAGGGGTCACAAACAGTCCACTGTGCAGAGCCTGCATGGAGGAAGAAGAGACAGCAGCCCACGTGCTTCTACACTGCCCTGAGGTCGCCACATACAGGGCCAAATACTTCGGAAACCCAGGTAACCTGCGGGAGATAGCCGGCAATGTCAAGGCGCTGTTGGCGTTTCTCGGGGAGCTGGGGTGGATCGAATGACTTTCTTCCCACCCGTACGCAAAATACGCGCTTAGACGTGGAGTTGCGGAAACCGGCCCGTGTATACTATACTACTATACTACTATGGTAGCAGGAGGAACCGTGGAGATTTAGCAGGTAAGAGTACGACAAAGGTGAATGACGTTTTACCTATGGTTCAAGACAGCGATACACCGCCGGCTTACGCTAAAAACAAGCACCGTGGTTTTCGCGCGGTAGTGTAGCGTATTTCTTTTAAGTATTTGTATTTATTTGATTTGATTTTTTTAGATTTAATACCAACTTTGCTCTACTTTTATGTACAATTTTTTTCTTTTTATGTGCGTCATTTTTGCGTGAATAAACAGATTTTCTTTCTTTCTTTCTTATTCTTTACATAACCCTCCGTTGTCCCCAGACTAAGGGTCAATCAAAATATCAGGGAAAGTGAGATATCCACCTCTTTAAGACTACTTGAAGCCCCAAGAACATGCCTGCCTCCCGGTCGTGCAACTGCAGTGGTCTTTTTAGAAGGCGTTTAATCGACTGCGTAGCCAAGTAGGTCATAATTTGGTGAAACGGGGCATTACAGACCCGTCCGAGACCCAGTGCGATTACGGAGCTGTTGATCAGACCAGGGCTGTAGCTAGAGTCGAATTTGAGGTAGGGTAGCATTGGTTACAGGTAGGTCGGAAGTTAAAAAAATGTCATAATTGATCTGCCCTCGAAACACGGGCTCCTAATCAATCACCATGTATATCTGACATCTTATGATGACTCTGAAGCTATGAACAAACCATTTAATAATAATAATTTATCTTATTTTTGGTATTTTTAAGGTAGGGCATTGTGATTTCAAGGTAAGGCATTGCCCCACAATGCCCCCCCTAGCTACGGCCCTGGATCAGACTATGTCCCGTATGCTGAAGTGTTCTAATTGAACGTTCACCCCCCCCCCCCCCCCCTGACGACCTGTGCAACGTCTCTGATGCGGCAGTAAACGTGGCGACCACATATAACATCACGCCTGTAATCCCCGAAGGGATAGGCAGACGTGTACCCATTAGTACTGTAACACCCGGACGTAGGTCGCTACTTGTACCCGCTGCATGTTGCATTTGGCTCAACCAGCCAGAGTCTCTACAGTACCTACCTACACTCACATTTCGCCAGTTATGTTTAAGTCCCATGTAATAAGGGGCGAGCCTATTGCCATCAACCGGGCACAAATCCAGACTCCGTGCTGCTTCCTGCAAAGCTGCTAGGCAAGGCTGCCATCTCCCAAACGGAAGAACCGATTTTTTTTTTTGTTTGAAAGGTAAATTATTCGGGAGTGTTCTTAGCTGTTTGATGAAAATAGGTTCAAGATGGCCGCCGTCGGGGGATTTTTAATTTATTTTTTTAATAAAATGATGCTTTCATGATGCGTTTGCGCGAATCTTACAATTAAATGATATCAATTTAAAGCCATTAAGTAGGTACCTATATTCTTTTGTGTTATTTCTAGATATTATTTTTACAGCTGGTCTTACATCAATAAATAAACTTATTTAAAAAATATTTTTAAAAACAAGCTTTAATTTCAAATTATTACAATATTGAGTATTGGACATTGTAGTGTCATCAGAACTAAAGATGTATGCAAAATTTCAGCTCAAATTTTGAAAGGACAACTTACATACTTATGTACTTACATACGAACAGTGCAAGCTAAATAAAAGCTTGTAAAAATAACGTAACCAGGATTTTGTAAGAACATATCTAATTGAAAAGAGTGTCCGTGGAGTTTCTTGCTAGATCTTCTCCGTAGAGACGTTTTAGAACAAGCAACTAGCTTCAACTCTCTGATTAACTGACCGACTCCTTGACAATTCAAAAGTGCCTGTAATTTTTTTTTAAAGTGTCCGTGGAGTTTCTTACTCGTTCTTCACTACGTTTTGAAACCAGCAACTAGCTTCGACTTACTAACAGACCGACTCCTTCACAATTCAAAGGACCTGTAAATTGTTAAATTGGCTTTGACTTTGACTTTTTAATTGTTAGTCCCGGAAAAACTTCTCGTCATTAAAAAACATTTTTTTCTTTTTTAAAAGAGTAAACACAAGAAATTTTTAGTTAATTTGAATTAGATTTGAAAAATAAGATTTACCTTACAGGAATCCAACAAGAACAGCAAACCAGCAATAATCATTACTAAACACCATCACAAAACACATTAATTTTAATACCTGAATAAAAACCACTAAAACACCGCCATTGTTATTTTTCAAATTTCGAACGAACGAAACGTCACCACGTCACAACCTACCATATCCGTTCACCGCACTTTTTTTTTACAAAAAAAACATTCCAAACTTAAAAATTTAAAATCAAAATGTCATTTTTAATTAATGATTATTATTTTAATCATAATAAATTAGTTTGGTAAAGTTCTGTACGTTATCACGGGGCGATCGTCGCCGGTTGACTGACAGGCGATGTCGTGTCCCGCTCCCTCACATCCAGAGGGATAGGGGGCGAGAGGGCGACAGGAGGGGGGGTAATCCCGGCTGAGGTGAGCGATAACAGCATGGAGTATTTTGACACGAATTTTTGTAAAAGGCATTATGTGTAGGCTGTATGTGAAATATGCTAGCAATGCTTGTGCCTCCCTTCTTATCGAGAAGAAAAATTGTAAGCGTATTTTGTTTGACGTTCTATTTTTTAAATTTAATGTTGTTTTTTATTGGTGCTTGAAGGCATTTCATACTAATAGCGTCATACTAGACTAACAAAGGAGGTCAGAGTTATTAGGTTTGGTTATTCCAAAAAGATTCTAGCTGCTCAGTTCTTACAGTAACCTGTCTTATTACAACTTATTAGGTTAGAATCATTAAACGCAAAACTTTGTTAAGAAAAGCTTCAAATCATCATGCAACTTTAACCTTTAAGTTAAACGTAATAAAGCTCGTTTACCTAAATATCGAAGATACTAAGCCTAAAAGCCTATCTATTAACTCTGAAAAGACATTCAATTATAATATTTAATCGATAAAACCTCATTTTCCGATGAAATCAATACAATTTCCATAAAAAGCTACGTTTGTCATAAGTCAGACTTCACCATTACACGGCCACAGACTAAACAAAACGAGCGCGGGAAACTGGTTTTCCTTTTTTTTTTTAACTCGTTTGCATTTGACGTTTGCCTCTTCCCGCCTCCGTGCGTCGGGCGCGCTGATTGGTTGGCGGACGCCCAACCAGCGTGGAGTAAGAATATTCTATTATGAATGTCCAGTGATTTTTTAATTTGAATTGGCTTAATTTTTTTTTTTGGCTGAATGCAGTCTTTTGTTGTCTGTTATTTATGGGTTAGGTTTAATGATTAATTTTGACGTTTTACTAATGTTTAAAATAGACTGAGATACTAAAGTTACATGACATCACGTCTGTTAATCCCCGAAGGGTAAGGCAGAGGTGTACCCATTAGTACACCCACATTTCGCCAGTTATGATTAAGTCCCATGTAATAGAGGGCGAGTCTACTGCCATCAACCGGGCACAAATCCAGACTCCGAGGCTGCTACTGAGAAATTCACTAAAGTTGTTTGTGTCATTCTACGTAATGGCTGAATTTTTGGATATGTATAGATGATTAAATTAGTTACAATGTACGACTGCCTCGTTGGTCTAGTGGTCGCAAAGCGCGACTGATGAGCATGAGGTCTTGAGTTCGATTCCCAAGTCGATCAAAGTGTTAATATTGGGTTTTTCCATCAGGAATTTCTCAGTAGCAGCCTCGGAGTCTCGATTTGTGCACAGTTGATGGCAATAGGCTCGCCCCCTATTACATGGGACTTAAACATAACTGGTGAAATGTGGGTGTACTAATGGGTACACCTCTGCCTTACCCTTCAGGGATTACAGGCGTGATGTTATGCTATATTATGTTACTAATAGCTCCTGCCCGCGACTTCGTCCACGTAAAAATAGTAGCCTATTGTCTTTTGTTGGGGTTCAAACATACCCCGTACCTTTGATCAAAATCGGTTCAGTGGTTTAGTATTGTAAGGGTAGCAGACAGAAATACAGACAGAAAAAGTTACTTTCGCATAAGTATAATATTATTTGATCACTAGCTTATAATACACCGTGAATTTTAATCCGTTGCAAATCTTTCAGGGGGTGAATGTACTCATGAATATGAACAACTTTTATTAAGGGACATAGTACGAAATGTTAAAAAAAAACAGCTGATCCATACAATTTGATCGTAATGTAGTACATTATTGTATGGATCAGCTGTTTTTTTTTTCACATTTCGTACTATGTCCCTTAATAAAAGTTGTTCATATTCATGAGTACATTCACCCCCTGAAAGATTTGCAACGGATTAAAATTCAGGTTGTATACCCGCGACTTCGCGTAAATGTCGGTTATCGCGGACGCAGACGAAGTCGCGGAATAAACAGTAGCTTAACTCCTTCCTTGGGGTTCAAACTTACCCTGTACTAAATTTCATCAAAATCGGTTCAGTGGTTTAGTCGCAAAAACGTGACAGACATAGTTACTTTTGCATTTATAATATTGTGTTGTGGGTTCGATCTCGGGCAAATATTAATTCTAAAGCGTCATTTTCCGTCAAGTTTTTCTTCTTTTTTAACCGACTTCAAAAAAAAAAGGAGTTTCTCAATTCGGCCGGTATTTTTTTTTTTAATGTATGTACACCGATTACTCCGAGGTTTCTAGTCTGATTAGTGTGATTCTATTTTTGTTCGATGCAGTATTACTTGCCATTTGGTCCCATAAAAATTTCATCCAATTTGGTTTAGTGCTTTTTATTTTGTGAGCATTTATTCTTTCTTTCTTCCTTTATTTTGACGATGCAAGAAATATCTTGCGATTTGACGTACATTGCAGGACCGCGCGGCTGTCATGTCAAAAGTGACTGATCATTAACGAAAAATGTACCACAACTTGCACGATATTTCTCGCACCGTCTAAATCAGCCTTTAGACAGGTTCTTATGGAATAGTAGGTATAAGCTATATTAACTGTATTTAGTTATATTTTGCTTTTACGTACAATTTTTTTTTTTAATTTAGGTATAAGTAATATGTCATTTTCGCGTGAAAAAACAGTTTTTCTTTCTTTCTTTCTTTCTTTCTAACCCACGGGAGTGAAGCAGTCAATCGCTAGAAATAGCTAAGTCAATAACTGTTTTGTTGGTAAACAAGCTACTTTAATTAAAAAAATTAAAAAACATGACAGCAAAAATTGCACATATTTGTACTTCGTTTACTCGTCATTTTTTTTTACGTTTTTTATTAACAGTGTTATTATATATTTTTTAAATCTACTTGTCAAATTCTAGACGATAAACATAGACACGACCAAATTCATTAAAATAATAAATTGAGGCCTATGTTACTCGGAACGAATGCATCTAAATCGGTTCAGGCGTTTAAAAGTTATGGTGGAATAAAGAAACTCACATAAGTACATACATTAACCCTAAACACATAACACTCCTTTTTTTGGGGCAGTCGTGTAAAAATAACAATTTTCAACTAACAGCCTTCCTCCTTGTTCCCAGACGGTTAAAGTTTAAAACAAACTCACTTTTCTCTTCTCCACAGATGCGACAACTTGGGAGCTAGGGGGGGCGGACACCCCCAGCCGAGGGGGAGGGGGACAGATGTCAAATTAGTCCAATTTGCAACAAAATGGCGCGGCTAACGACGCGTCCGTAATTGAAAACAAGTTGTTCGCTGCTAAAATCTAAGTTTTAATTACAGATGGTCTTTAATGATGGGTATTAAGTTTAATTATTATGTGTACCTATAATTGTTCACGCCATCTTGCATTTTTAGGATGAAATAGAAGATTAATTAGAGGATATTTTACCAAGTTATTAAGCAAGCTTTTATTTAGCTTGCACTGTTCGTATGTATGTAAGTTGTTCTTTCATTTGCAAACCATTTTTCGACCATTCATTGGGATCCGATTGAGCTGAAATTTTGCATACTTACACCTTTAGTTTTAGTTCTGATGACAATATAATGTCCAATACTCAATATTGTAATAATTTAAAATTAAAACTTGTTTTTAAAAATATTTACGTTTTGTTTTCCCAAGTCGGGCAAAGTGATATTGGATTTTTCCATCAGGAATTTCTCAGTATTATCTACCTACCTACATAGCCTCGGAGTCTGGTTTTGTGCTCGGTTGATGGCAATTGGCTCGCCCCCTATTAAGTAAGTACATGGGACTTAAACAAAGTGGTTTTTGGTTTTTATAAAAGTGTGTGATTACGAATTGTTGGTTAAGGTGTCAACAACCTCATTAGTTTTATATGTCAAAAAGCCCCTTTAAAAATCAATGTCGAAAACAAAGATAATCTTATTTTGACCTACGGTAAAGATAATCATACGTCTTTGAGACGTATTCGCATTTATAAGTGCATATGGGACAAGTTTCCATAAATAACCTTTTAAAAAGTTATTGAATCATTAGAATAGGGTTTTCTACGATAAATAAAAACATAATTACAATTAGAAAATGAATAAAATTTAAAAACATAACGAAACTTTGTAAACCTCTTACAAAATAATTAAAAAATATTAAGTCTTCCTTTGTTGAGTAATTATGTTAATCTTAAGTTTAAAATCACATTTTTTTTTACTTAATATTATAGAATAAGGACTAATTAAGAGCTTCATATAAAAAATCAACAAGTTTTAAGTTTAAATCACATTTAGATACAGCCTTTACATTTATCAGTTTTGTGTTCACCACAAATGCTTTTATTGCATTTATAACATGTAATTTTCGACATCCTTCTTATTTTTGACGGACAATACGCACAATATCTCTTCTTTTTGTTTACTGGTTCTTCATTATTATCTAAAGTATTAGTTTTTGGTAGCAACTCTTGGATATTTACACGGACATGTCTTTTAAGATTAGGAGCTTCTAACCTTTTCTCCATCCAAGGTGATATAAGTTCTGTGCTCAGCTTTTTCATATAATTTCTGCGACTTAGAGGCTTATCATTGTTAGCTATCATATTATGACAGTATATGACATAAGAATTCACAAACGATATATTCATCACACCATAAAAAACTGCCATAGGCCACCTGTTGGTCTTTCTTGAACATGACATAGACGTTGTTGTTTTGATTGACGATGTTGAGTCTATTACTTCAGCAGCAACTTCGTCAACCAATTCGTCTTCGGTGTCACTCTGCATGTCATCTTGATTCAAGTCATCCTCCACTTCACTGTTACTCTCTGAAGGAATCTCATCTTCACTGTTCTTCAATATTTTTTCAATTTGGTTATAATCAAGGGCTCTGCGTCCAGCCATTGCAATAGATTACCAAAATCACCTAAAATATAAAAAAAACGATAAATAAAACGAACTATTACTACAGGGAATGAGGTTCAAAAGTTACACAAAGGATAATCATACGTCTCTCGAACGTACGCCATCCCTGTATCTACGTAATTATTGTACTTACCAGGGCGACACACCCGTCTCGCGTAAGGTCTGCCCGGCCACTGGGATAACCTAGAAGGACAGAGCGCTACGATGCGAAATAAAAAAGAGATAGCAATATTTGTGTCGGCCGTGCGTCTCAAAGACGTAGATTATCTTTCTAGGGTTAACCATTGACTCTGTAGTACTAATGATCAGTAAAATATAAAACAATGAGCATAAAGGTCGGGCACACGGTCCTTGTTAGCGGCACGTGTCGCGCCGTGTGATGTCACCCGTGCGAATACTACGTCGTCAGTCGTGTCGTGACGTCACGTTGTTTTTGTTATTCGGTTGGCAGCATTGATTGGGACTTTGTGAGACTGCTGTTGTTTTTGGTAATTTTTTTTGAAGTAGGTAGTTCAAAAAAAAAAAATACAGACGAATTGATAACCGCCTCCTTTTTTAGAAGTCGGTTAATAAACGGCAATGCAATGGTGTAAAAAGTTCTTGCTATCATTGCGAGTGTTTTTTTTTCAGCTCTCCATACTTCAATTCTATCCATACTTGACATACTTCTTCTAAGAACATACATACATAATAAACTCACGCCTTTTTCCCATGAGGGTAGGCAGAAACCACAGAACGCCACCTGCTACGATCCTTACATACTCCTTCGCCTCATCTACGTTCATACATCTCGTCATACAAGCACGCTGGTTACGAGTACCTACTCCGCACCTCACCAATAAGGTAATAATCTTCTTCTATACATGTAAAATGCTTTGTCCTGAATGACTGACTGACTGACGGATCAACGCACAGCCTAAACCGCTGATTGTAGAGACCTGAAACTTGAAGGGTGTGTTCTTTGTATGATGTAGGCATACGATAAGAAAGGATTTTCTGAAATTCTTCCCCTTTGGGGGTGAAAAAAGGGTTCAAAGTTTGCACGGGAGCTACAGCCTCTGGCGATGTTTACAGGCGGTTAGCATCACAGCGGTGGGTCTCAAGCGCCGCGCGCCGTCACAAATGGAACTCGCTATTATGCCGCGCCCCGGGGTGACATACGCTCGCGATAATTGAAGCGTGCGATATGAGAACAATTTTATTATCGAAACAAGCTTGTGAATTCGATATTTTAATGACAATGTGTGTAATAGTAGGGGGGCAGCGCTAAACAGTCCTAAATACCGCAGTTTGACTATGCAATAAATACATATATCTCAACTCTACCTATCCCTTTAAGAAATAATAGCGTTATAATATACAAGCTTCGTTGTTTTCACGACGCTACTGCCATCTAGTATCGAATAGACGTTTTAATGATAGCGCCATCTATTGACAAGTAGCACAAACTAAACTATCAAATGGTTCTTTCAGGTAACGCTACATGGCGTTGTTTTTAAAGTAACTAGTAATTATTCGCCTTTCGGGTATTGTCGTTGTATTGGCATGCGTCCAACTGTAATGTTGCATTCCAGTGCCGAATGGTTTACAAGAAAATAAAACAAGGTCTGTCTTATAAAAATATACAATTTATTCTTACATAATAAACTTATAAAGTAACTAATATAATTAATGGATAATTTAGAAAGCTAGTTTCTTCATCAACAAGTACATGTGCTGGTCAACTTCAAATCCGTGCAAGTTGTTTGCGTCTCCTTGTAAACGCATGAGTAGGCCTCCGAATGAAACATATGCAGCTAACCGGGATGCTGGCTCCATTGCTGCTTCATCACCTTCTATCCTGATAAGGTACAGGTAAAATGATTACTTTCAAGAATAAAAGGAAGGAGGCAGGAGTCATAGGGCATCAAAAGACTGCTATGCGTCACTTTCAACGGATAAAATGCCCAAAAGGCTGTATTACCACATTGTAGTGTTGTGTGTTGTCAAAGAAGAAAAGTTTTACATTAAACTTACTATAGTTATTAAATATAAAAAAAAACTATGGTTATTTAAAATAAAAGAATTTATATCTATTATTGTATGCACTCCTAAATTTGTTCTGTTACCTAAGGACCAATGAATATATTTACAAAACGACCCCGTCAATCGAAAGTGGACCTAATTCTCTAACACATAAAATGTTAGTTTCAAAATAAACTTTGTTGATAAAACTAACCTGTACACTTTTCCAGACATGACATACTCAAAACTATCGGCGCGGTTTCCCTCCGTTTCTAAAGGATTCCATTCACCGCCATCTGGATAACCGTTCTCTCTAAGAGTTGTAGCAAGCACTAATCTAAACTTATCACCCAGTTCCATTGGATAAATCCACGAATTTATGTCCAAAATAAGGTCCATTTTAAACGATTCTGATTCGCAATGTAAACGGCTACAACGATCGAATTTCTTGCCTTCAGGATCTATGTCCTTTACATTAAATATGTCCTCGAATAATACACCTGCCATTATTCTATTTTATTTGACTAAAACATTAAAAAACTGGAAGTTTAAAATAATAACACGCTTTTGGAATCAAAGCTTCACTTGTACAATGTGACAGTTGTTTTTTTTTATGTTGGTACAACTGAACGAGTAAAATTATAATTCGGATAGTCTCGTCGTGAAGTGAAAAAAGCGCACGCAAAAACATTCGGTATTTGTGTCACAAGAAAAATCATGGATAGTCGACTCTTAACATAGAAGGACCAACACTCCGTCTCATAGCGACGTTATTCATTAGCTTTACCCTTTTTAGTTATGCTAATGAACTTTCAAGAACTAAACATTATTAAGCTGCCAAGTTGAAGAATGTATCCGAATAAAAATATTGTTTATTTTCATTAATCAGTTGGTAACACGCACCATACAATACACTCAAGCGCCATCTGGTGGATTTATTTCCAAAAAAGAAAACCTCGAGCGAGCGAGTTTGCGACTTGCGAGTTTGGTTGGTTGATAAAGCTGCCGAAGCTAACCTAAAAATTTGCATTGCACGTGTCGACTCTTTGTTTGTGCGTTTTACAATAAAATTTACAAACAATAACTTCGGTTGGCACGCGGAGCTGACCTAAATATCGTGTGGAACAAGTACAGTGCGTATTTACTAAAGAAATAAGTCACTAATTGAAAATGACGGAGGTTCTGCAGCCCGGCGCAGAAGTGTTTTCCGAGAAGAAAAAGAAGAAAGCTAAGGATTCAGTATCCCTAGGCACGTTCCAGAAGCTCGGGGACTTTAAAATCGAGCCAACAGAGGCTGTTACAAAGTTAGATACAGCGTATTGGCCATTGTTATTGAAAAATTTCGATCGACTCAATGTGCGCACAAACCACTACACGCCGCTACCATTCGGCCACTCGCCACTAAAGCGCCCGATTGCGGAATATGTGAAAGCTGGCTTCATCAACGTCGACAAACCAAGCAACCCAAGCTCTCACGAGGTAGTTTCATGGATAAAACGCATCTTAAAAGTCGAAAAAACTGGACACTCCGGCACGTTGGATCCTAAGGTGACAGGTTGTTTGATCGTGTGCATTGACCGCGCGACAAGGCTCGTCAAGTCTCAGCAGAATGCCGGTAAGGAGTATGTCGCAGTTTTCAGCTTACATTCAGCTGTCGAAAACATTCAGAAAGTTACACAGGGACTTGAGAAATTACGCGGCGCGTTATTCCAGCGTCCGCCTCTTATATCGGCTGTCAAACGTCAGCTCCGTGTCCGTTCAGTGTATGACAGCAAACTCCTGGATTTTGACAAAGAACGCAACATTGGTGTGTTCTGGGTCAGCTGTGAAGCTGGTTCATACATCCGTACTATGTGTGTACACTTAGGACTAATGCTGGGTGTCGGTGGACAGATGATTGAACTCCGAAGAGTCCGCTCTGGCATCCAGGGAGAACAAGAAGGCATGGTTACCATGCATGACATTTTAGACGCGCAATGGGCCTATGAGAACCATAAAGATGAGACGTACCTCCGACGAGTAATCAAGCCGTTAGAAGGTTTATTAATTGCTCATAAGAGAATATTCATTAAAGACAGTGCGGTCAACGCTGTATGTTACGGAGCTAAAGTCCTACTTCCCGGAATCTTGAGGTACGAAGATGGAATTGAAATTGATCAAGAAATAGTCATAGTAACAACAAAGGGTGAGGCAGTCGCGTTAGCAATTGCGTTGATGACAACGTCAACCATGGCGTCCTGTGATCACGGTGTAGCAGCCAAGCTGAAAAGGGTCATCATGGAAAGAGATACGTACCCGAGGAAGTGGGGTTTAGGACCGAAAGCATCGCACAAGAAACAGCTGATTTCACAAGGAAAATTGGACAAATTTGGCAAGCCAAATGAGAATACCCCATCTGAGTGGTTGAATAGTTACGTAGATTTTAAGGCTAAGAATGTGAACGGAGACACGGAGACAGATGAAGTTGGTAGAAAGAGGACGGCCAGCACAGCTAATGCTGATGACCCAAATAACTCTGTAGAAGTTAAGTCAGAGAAGAAGAAGAAGAAAAAGAAGAGAGACAGTGAAGCGGCTGAGGCGTACGTATACATTTTTTTCTTGCTTTAAAACCCAGTCATTAATCACAGTCTTATTGTACTGACTTTTAATTTCTTCTAAGTCCTTATGGGGATGAAGAAACTCATGAATATGAACAACTTTTATTAAGGGCCAGTACAAAATATGAAAAAAAAATAACCGGGCAAGGTGCGAGTCAAACTCGCGCATGAAGGTTCTAACCTGACATCTCTCTATAAACTATGTACCTGCCTATTTTAGCTTTATAGGTCAATTTCATTGATTTTATTTTCAAAAATAGATATGACGGCTTGAAGCCCTCACTTTTAAAAATACTGTTTTAAAATGAATATCATTAGCGATTCGTCCAGCTTCGCGCGGGTGCAATGTAGATACTAACTATACGTATAAAACCCTCCTCTTGAATCACTCTATCTATTGATGAAAACTGCATTAAAATTTGTTGCATACTTTAAAACATCTAAACGTACAGATGAGGGGAAGCGACTTTGTTTTATACTATGGTTAGGTTAGCTGGGCTGTTTCACCCTCAAGTAAAGTGACGAGTAGACTAATCGTCAGTTAAAGTCCCCCGTAACTTCACGTGCGACTTTCACGATGTCCGAGTAGCACTAATCATAAGATTAACTGACCCTATTGATAGAAGATACTCGTAACTTTTACTTGCCAATTAACTTTAATTGGAAAGTAACTAATCAACACTTTACTTGAAGATGGTGAACAAGGCCCTTAGCCTCTTTATTGGGACATTGTATGTGTGAAAAATATCCTCAAAATCACTCCAACCATCCCAGGTTCTCCCAGAATGCCAGCAGCCTTTTCAGACTGCTGCAGGCTTCGGCTTCTTGTTTTATACTATGTAAAGAAGCCCAGATGTCTATGCTTTGTTGAAACCATCTGGGTTTTATTTTTATTCTACATGATAATAATAATTATGTAAAAGTAGGTTAAATTGTGTTTTCAATTATTTGTGAATTCAAAATGTCGTTATCACAATGCATTGTAGAATTTAATTATATTCTGGTCAATGTCTAATATCTTGTATGGCAAAGACAAAGTAGAGTAAATAGTGCTATAAAGATAAACCTCTAGTGGTCGCAAAGCGCGACTGCTGAGCATGAGGTCTTGGGTTCGATTCCCAGGTCGGGTAAAGTGAAAGACACAAACAAACAAAAAAGCTCTTCAGCCTTATTATATTAGTATAGGTAGGAAAGTAAATAAATACATCTAAAGACATTATTAGGAAAATTCTTTGTATTTGTGGATGCCCGCCATTTTTTTTTTGTAACCTCTTTTTGTCTCAATGAATTCGCACCTTTATTTTTTTTGTAACCTTTTTTTTCTATTGTCTGCAGACCGGAGGATGGTTCCGGTGACGCCACCATGGAAGCCGAAACAACAACGGAGGCCGATACGTCAGTTCGCAAAGAAAAGAAGAAAAAGAAAAAGAAGGACCGAGACCAAGAGAGGGCAGACGAATAAACAAAAAGCAAAAAAAAAATCTGTACCATAAACTAGAATATAAGTTGAGAATTTGAATTAGATAGAAATAAACCAATTTATATTTTGTGCGAATCGAATCGTTATGTCGAGAATGAGTTTCGCGCGTTTTTTTATTTTTTTTGTCGTATCTATGGTTTTTACGTTTTGCTTGAAATTCGAACGATTTTTTTTAAAGCAAAATAATATTGAATATTCGGCGTTCCCTCTGTTGCTATGTAATATTATTATTGTTTTTTTTTTTTTTATATAAAGTCCAGTTACAGATGAAATCAGATGAATACATATTAATTGATTTCAGGAACACATAATTTTTTATTACACAGTCAATGTTATAGTATCTCGATGCTCTAGCAATAATTAGTAAATTTTAGAATCATTAAGATTTTTGATTTCCACGTTTTTTAGTGTTTTTTCTTTCCATCATTAATGTGCTGTTAAAAGTGAGTGTTATAACCTAAACTGCCTGTTTTAAATATAGAAACTACATAATCAATTATTGCCTCCCATAAATTACTAAATAGGTTACGCTAGATTAATTATGTCTATGGTCGTTGAATAAAAAGGAAGTTTCGCATATTTTATATTTTTAATACGGGTTTTTTCCATATTCAGCCGTTTAGATTAGTTCCTGTCCTGTATTGTGCCTGTAATAATGTAAAATTCTGAGTTTATGGTGTCCGACTTAATTTTCGGCCATTTTCGGCTAAAAAAACTAACTTGGATGAAACTTTGGGTTTTGGTAAAAATGGGTCAATTAATAGCCGAAACCAAAGGTTTCTCGCAAATTTTTGACAAGTTGCAAGGGAATTTTTATCGTCTTTATATCAACTTTTATCTTCTAACCGCCACGTCAAAAAATCAAAAACATGCCCTCGGCTCCAAGCTACGAATTTGAAACTTTATAATTGGTATTAGCTTTTGTCATCTTATTTTAATATAGATGAAATCTAAAGAAATAAGTTCAACTAATATGAATTAGGTTGAGGCAAGGAACATAAATAGCAAAGGAAATAAAAAAAAATGTTGTTTTATTAGCTTTATTTACGTATAAAAGTCTGTCATGCAGTCGTGACCGTGGCGTGCTGGACATATTTTGGTTTGTCATCTATACATGACCGTGGCGGTCGAAATATTAAAATTACCTTGTTATATTATTCAGTCAATTTAAAAGTTATAAAATAATTTTATAATTTTTAGTCAATCTTGAACTCAATTTCTTATTTTTTTTTTAGCTTTCAGTCTGACACTAGTTGTGCACTGTTTTCAACTTTCCGATTTGGCGCCAAAAAATGGCGGCCATCTTTTTCCGGCCGAGATCCGTGGTTGAAATAGGTCTAAAAAATATATTTACCTATTTACTATGTGTGTAGAGTGGGCATTAAGCGATAATTTTTAGTTAGTTAGATTAGTTAGTTAGTTAGTTAGTTAGTTAGATTACTAATCAACATGAATATGTACAAATTGATTTGCCTTATTAATATGATATAGCGTGCGTATACCGGGATTATAAACTGCTCGACGACGATTTCGTATCTTATAAAAAGCATGATATCGACTTTCAGATCTGGTGAATATTTTGACTGTCTTATTAGAAACTTTTTAGATAAAAAAAATGGCGGGCATTTTCGCGGGAATTTTTCAAAAGAAAAATTGTAATGCGCGCAATGCAGTGATTGGTTGACAGAATTATCAACGTACTGCGACCGCGGCATTTTGAATCGGTACGATTTTAAATGTTTTACATTTTGACGTCTAAAGTGTAGTCGTATGAGACAAATATACTGCCTCTTGTATGTCCTACTCAACACTATTTGACTAGGAAACGGAAGCATCGTGTTTTTTCATGTTAAAACTTAAATGCCTAAGACATTAAGTCTGCGTTTGTATTTTTATTGCATGAAGTTTAATTTTTAAACAAGGGACTCAAAACCGATGTAGTTTTTATTTTACTTGCATGAGCCAGTTACTGAAGGTCGAAAGACAACGCGTGAAATGAATTAATAATTAATTAATTCCAACTTATTGCTTCTCTTGAAAGCCGGTCTTCGAAGCAGTTATCGTTTTATAAAGCTGCGTCTACAGCTTATAAATATGTATGTCAAAAAATAAATATAGAAAAGCAATGTTGTTAAGCAGTTTTCATTTATTAATTGATAATGAACCAACTTGGACGCGAATAGAGTTGAAAATTGTCTGCAAGATATAATTCCATGTGGTGTTTATTATCTTGCATGCAATTTTCAACGTTATTTATGCTGTTTTTTAGTTCATTATCAATTAAACAAAGAAAACTGCTTTTTGCTACAACTACAAAACTAGTTTAATTGTGCAAGTTACTTGCACAAGTCTTGCTGCAAGCTGCCTTTTCGCAAGATTACTTGCTGTAATTTGTCTTACCGTAAATTACCTTGCAGAAAGTTTCGTTGACATGCAACTTGCAGAAATACTTGCACAATTAAACTTGCAAAGGTGGTGAACTCTTAAAATTTTTTTATGTAGGCATCTAAGTATAGCTTAATATGTTACTTTAGACGTAAGTGCTAAAATTAAATGTTTATAGTACCTACCTATAGTTGTTAAGTTGGTAATTATCAACATTAAATCTGTGCATTAATTATTTACTGATGTTCTTATTTCAAAATGTAAACACAGACATAAAGAAATGTTTTTTTTTTAATGCCATGACTACAACTACCCTAAAAGAAAATTAAAAACAAAAAAAGAAATTAAAAAATACCCCCGACGGCGGCCATCTTGGTTGGACCGATTTTCATCAAACAGCTAAGAATACTCCCGACTAATTCACCTTTCAAACAAAAAAAAAACCAAATCAAAAATGGTTTATCCGTTCGGGAGCTACAATGCCACAGACAGACACACACACAGACACGTCAAACTAATAACAACCCGTAGTTTTTTTTGCGTCTTGGGTTTAAAATGACACAAGCATCTCAATTAATTTAATTTAGTTTGTTATTCCTTTTCACATACAGACAAACAACCGAAAAAAAAACTTCTCAGTTTTGTTGTATTATTATAGATAACTAGCTGTCCGCCGCGGTTACACCCGCGTCTTTGGTTACTGCTCCGCTCCCGTAGGTCGTAGCGTGATGGTATATAGCCTATAGCCTTCCTCGATAACTAATCTATCTAACACTGAAAGAATTTTTCAAATCGGACCAGTAGTTCCAGAGATTAGCGCGTTCAAACAAACAAACACTGCAGCTTTATAATATTAATTAGTATAGATAAGATAAGGTACAGTAGCGGTCATAAGTGCAGTAGCATGCTAAGGTTTGAATTGCGGTGAACACGGGGTACAGGCCATACCTACATCTGTGTGTATAAGTGATGTATTCAAAGTGAAGTCATTTATTTAATTAGGCCATTCTATGGCACTTTTGAACGTAATAACACAGTACCTACGTACACCTCAAAATTCGCACACGACGTCCAAAGGTCGTAAGTTTAACCAGTGTCAATCGATTTGCTTTGTAGATTGCTACTTCACTTATGACCGCTACTGTACTACATACTTTTTTGAGTTATTCGTAGGTAGTAAATTATTGACGAGTACAATATGTAAATAATATTATTCAAACATAAATAAGTAATAAGTTCTATGATAAATTCAACGCAAAATTATCAGCGACTTGTTTATGTTGCTGCCGGTACCTACCTATCCGTTATTAAATATACACATAAATAACATATCACGCCTGTAATCCCCGAAGGGTTAGGCAAAGGTGTATCTGGCGAAATGCGGATGTTCTACTAGCTAATGTAGAACACCCGCATTTCGCCAGTTATGTTTTAGTCCCATGTAATAGGGGGCGAGCCTATTGCCATCAACCGGGCACAAATCCAGACTGCGAGACTGCTACTGAGAAATTCCTGATGAAAAAACCTAATAACACTGCTCGACCTGGGAATCAAACCCACGACCGCTCAGCAGTCGCGCTTTGCGACCACTACACTAACGAAGCAGTCCGTAATTACACGTAAGATTCGATATTGTTTTGTCTAGAAGTGGCACTAGGGGCGTTTTAGCGAGTATTTGGGGCGTATCATAAAAAGTTAATCGTTCATCCGTATTTACAAAGTAGGTAATAAAAAAAAGATTTTTAGTTTTACTAGGTAGGTACGAGACAAGAGATTGGCGCACATGCTCTTTCATAAATGAGTGATTAGTGTGACCACTGACCACACCCTAGCACTATTAAAAAGAAAAAGTTTTTGAAAAAAGATTTTATCACAGTACTAATAAACAGAAAGAAAACTAAAATAATTAAATTCTGAGTTCCTTTTATTATTATGAAAAAGTGTGTTACACCTAATATATTTTTCCTAATGTAACACGCTTTTATCTAAAACTAGCGACCCGCCCCGGCTTCGCACGGGTGCATGTATTATACGTATAAACCTTCCTCTTGAATCATTCTATCTATTAAAAAAAACCGCATCAAAATCTGTTGCGGAGTTTTAAAGATCTAAGCATATATAGGGACAGACAGACAGAAAAAGCGACTTTGTTTTATACTATGTAGTGAAATTGGGATTCAATAATATATATTATTTTTAACTTTTTAGTTCTTTTTTATGCAATAAATATAAATTGAATAAAAGCTTCAGCATCGGCATTGTTTTGATAACAGGTATATTATTTCCGTAGGCAACATTGTAAAACTGTCACTTGCTGACAGTGAAGTGACATTTTGATAGTAAGCCAAACAAAATCATCAACAAAGCTTCAAATATTATTTCTATAGTGTTTTTCTTAATTAAATGTGTAAAATTAATTGTTAATCATGCACTGGTGCCATATTTCAACGGACAGTGAACTCTACGACTACCAATATTTCTCTCAAGAAGACGTTTGCAGACTATGCTGGAACAGAAATGCGGACACAGAATTACTGTTGAAACTTTCAGAAAATACCACAGAAACCTGCTTAGCTGATATGATAAAAGACTGTTTACATATAGAAGTGGATGATATACACCTAAATAAGGTTTGCGTCGATTGTTTTAATGAAATAAAACGGTTTTATTTTTACAAACATTTCTGCCAAGAGACTGATGCCAGGTTACGAGAAGTTCTCCAAAAAGGCTTTGAAGAATCTAAAATTAAAGATCTGACCTCTGATGTGATAAAAAGCGAAGACATAGACTATGTTTACGACAAGATTGATGAAATAGATACATATTTAGATGATGCTTTAGAATATGAAGAACAAGAAACGGAAAAGAAATTGAAAACCCATTCTAAAGTCAGAAAAAAGTATTTACACAAACGGTCACCTACTTACTGCAATATTTGCTGCATAGACCTTGAAACCATAGACAACTTATCGCACCATAATGCAGAATTACATGGCATAGAAAACGATGGAACGCTTTTCAAATGTTTTGGTTGTGAAAAAAGATTCAAAAGTAGAAAAACACGAATTAGTCATGAAGTAAATTTCTGCAAAGGCTTGAAAGATGGATATAAGTGTACAATATGTGAGCGGTATCTTCCAAAGAGGTGCATGTATGAGTATCATATGCGTGACCATAGACACAACACTTTAACGGAGTTGCCAGAGCATATATTTAAGTGTGGCAAGTGTATAAAATTATTTAAGACTAAGGAATTGCTGAAATTACATATGATTGAACACGGAAAGGAGAAGAATTTTGTGTGTGATGTTAGTATAATTATATTGTCTTAATTTTAAGCTTATTTGTACAGGGAACTACAGAATGACCCTGCATGCTGGATGTAAGACTCCTTCAACTAAATAGTAGACAAGACACACAGAATATCAGTAAAGCCATTAGTAAAATAACTAGAATAAAAAAATCTTCCATTTCAAATAAAAAACGTTCTAAAACCTTCAAGTAAATTTTTGTATTTTGAACTTTATTTTTACCCTGCTAAAGTTCTTTTTCAACATTGACAGCTCAAACCTGGTTCTCGGTTTTTGAATTTAAAATTTTAGAGCCATTAGAAATAAGTTCGATATTCAAAAACTGGCGCGAAAGTTAGAACTCTATTTAAAAAAAATGGTTTGAATCTCCAGATATGCGGACGCGTCTTTACTCGTCAGGACTACTTACACAAACACAAGCTCACACACACAGGAATAAAGAGTCATCAGTGTCCACACTGCGAGTTCAGAGCCACACAGAGATCTTCACTTACTGTGCACATAAGGTAATGGTGCCACTTGAATCATTCATCATCAAATGGGGTTCTAGGTTCGATTCCCAGGTCAGTAAAGTATGGCATCCTGGAGTTTGAAAGCTTCACCGTGGAAACTGCGTTTATAATTCAGTTGGAAATATGTAAACACATGTTTATTTGGAAAAATGTACTTTAATACCTAAACATAAAGTTTATTTTGCGCTGCAACTTCAAACTCTTTATGACTTTTCCAATAGTAGAATTATTCTGATTTCAATTTCATTTATACTAGTGTAAAGTTGATATTTGTGTGGAAATATTAACAATTGGAAACCAAGACTCAAATGGACTTTGGTGGGAATGTGCCTGGCATGCAGTCGCCTCTTTATTTATTTTATTTTGTTTTGGGAAAGCTTACAGACTAATAACATTATAATAACAAAAATATAAAACTAAATTGCTAATAACAAGCCTCCACAGATAAAATACAAAATTATTATGAATTCCTCACAGTATAAGGTATTCCTCAATATTGGTTCATTAAGTTTAATCTTGAACAAAAAATGGTTGTGCTAAAAGCAGTAGTTATGATTCTGATTCCTGTATTACAGAAAACACACTGGCGAGCGTCCTTACAGCTGTGACATGTGCCCACAGAGGTGTATTTCGAGCTCGAACCTACGTGCGCATCGCCGGCGACATCTAGGTGTTAAGAAATACGAGGTATGTCATAAACCTGGCAAAAAAACAACTAGCTTCTATCTACGACCCACGTCAAAATTCTCCCAATTTTGGAAATAATTTAACATCAATTCAAAACTATTCTGCAAGCTAATTAATTACTTACAAAAAAAAAAAATATATTTTCAATTTATAAAAAAGACAAAGGAGAAACCTCAACAACAAACAACACACATTGATTTTTTTAAAAACATAATCAGAAATTCTAAGTACAAGTTTTAGATGTACATTGACCTGCTTTTTGCTTGAAAGATAGGTAATATATATTTTTTTTAATATACACGCTTACTTTTAGGTCGTTCTTGAACCGAAAGCCATAAACTCGATCATCAAACGATTGGGACCATTTTTTTTCAAAAATAACAATTAAAAAAAACAGCTGTTCAGTACACTGTGACGAGTTAGACGAACATAAATGTACTGAACAGCTGTTTTTTTTTAATTGTTATTTTTGAAAAAAAATGGTCCCAATCGTTTCGAGTTTAATGATCGAGTTTATGGCTTTCGGCTTAAGAACGACCTAAAAGTAAGCGTGTATTTAATTAGTTTGACGTAATTCATTAAAAAAGGTCAAAATTGACTTATAACACGTCACGCCACTGCACGTCAGTGAAGCATACTCATTGGCCTCGCACGTACTTATTTCATCTCGTGAAGCTACTCTTCTTCATTTGGCTAATAAGTGCGAGTAATATAGCCTTTATAATGGGTTGGCTCTTTCTGGCAAAACCAACCTTCTCACCTCAATAGTCTGGTCTGCCCCCCTAGACAAAATCCCATTTCTGTAAGCGTTCACGCCGACGGAAAAATCAAATTGTATGGAGTTGACGTTTGCTAACCAGCAGCGATCACGTGACATCTGGTTAGCAAATGTCAACTCCATACAATTTCATTTTTCCGTGAACGCTTACAGAAATGGGATTTTGTCTAGGGGGGCTGTTCTGTGTTGTCAGAATGAAAAGAAATAAAACCGTCAAAGTAATCCATCAATTTGTTTATTTTCAGTGTACAATCTGCAGCAAAAAATTCGGGTACAAAATCAGTTTAGAAGAACATATTTCGTCAACACACGTCCGTTCTGAATCTCATCCTTGTGAACACTGTGGCGCCACCTATACAAGAGTCCGAGGACTACGTCGCCATCTAGCGGCGAAGCACGGCAAACAGGCTAAATGCAAAAACGTTGAACAAAACTTGTTAGTACAGTATGTTGGCAAAGACGTCTGACCCACCCTAAAAACAAACGAATTTGGACCCTCAGCTTGTAACATTAAGGTTTATTCAATTTATATAAGCTTATCAGACAAGTGCTCGAGAACTCGATGAACGAATACAATACCAAAACAGACACGCAAATTTGATCTTTAACACGTAACTTTAAGGTAACATTGTCGGAGCTACCGGTATTTTATAATTTTGTTAAGCTATTTTAATCCTTATCTCGTTGACATTAAAGTTGAAAAGCTTTTAAGTTACACAACATAATTTTATTACAAACCAATCTTTAATTTCGCGTATTCCCAACAAGTTCTTGTGGCTTAGCGGTTTAATGCTGGATTGGCGACTAACAACATGTGGGTGTCAAAACACAGTCCACCTATTATCAGTTTCTTTTTTAATTTGTTTTCATTTCTACAATATTGGTTGCATTATTAAAGAACGACCAATATGATTTACGTCAATTTATCTTGTTAACAGGTGGGTAAATTAAAAAACTTTAAAGTTCACAGAATTTAGTAAGGCAAGGTAAAATATGTTTGCGCGTAGTCACTGCATACCCGTAGCATTTAAAAATACCAGTTTTATAATGAATACTAATATTTATTTTTCAACTACCCACTTATTACAAGTTATGCGAAAATATTACCATTTTAGAAAGTTTTTATTTGAAGATTATCCGTCTATAGTTCTTTACAATAATACAAGAAATAGTTTTTAAATAAATTCTAAATTGAAAGCAAAACAATATGTTCGTCGCAGGATTTGATCTCACAACTTGTTTTTCGCAGTCTCATATAAAGGCCACGAGACCAGAATTACTTGAATGCAATCATTAAAATAAGCTATTACACTAATAATATTATAACAAGTAGTTATAATATATAACCTAATGCTAACGTAATAAAGATCAAATTTGCGTGTCTGTATTATGATTGTGTTTGTTCATCGAGTCCTCGAACACTAGTTTGACAAGCTCATATAAATTGAATAAACCTTAATGCTACAAACTGAGGGTCCAAATTCGTTTGTTTTTAGGGTGGGTCAGACGTCTTTGCCAACAGACTGTACAAGTCACGGAGACAGATGGCGGTAAACTAAATATTTTAAAAGAAGTTGAATACGAATTGAAGGACGGAGAAAATGTTTTGCTACTGAAACATCAAGATGGAGATGTTTATATGGTGTGAATTGTGTCTTTGTTTATTCCTGAATAATAAACAATTCGAATAAACTCGAATCTTTTATTTAGCGCCATCTATCGGTGAGTAGCGATACTAATTTTAAAGACGAACTAAAGTACACCATTATAGCAATAGAATAACGAGCGATACGACAAAGTTTATATCTCAATGTAATTATTGACACTAAAAAAGGTAGTAGAAACATGTAGGTAGTTTTAGAAACATGTAAATTAGGTTTTATCTGTTAGAAACTGTGATCTTGTAAAAGATGAGAGGACCGCTAGATGGCGGTGTAATCGCCGTTAAAAGCGGCAATAGCTAGCTATAAGGCAAGTTAGACTTCAGTTCCAAGCTTGTTTTATCTACTAAAGCCTGGTTTGGTCCTATGGCTGAAACAGAACCACTGCCTTTGGTGTAGAGGATTAGCAAATATATATTAACAGAACAGGTATGGATTATCAGCAACCTCATTACCGCATTGTAAACAAATTATGTGTTCCTTGGAAAATTCGATGCAATAAAAAAAAAACAAAATAGAAGTTACAATGCATGCCTCTTCTCATGCCTTCTCTGTATGAGAAGAGGCCTTTGCCCTACAGTGGGACAGTAATAGGCTGGTATTATTATTATTATATTAGAAGTTACAAATATCATAACTTGATTATTAAATTCAAAATTCGAATAAAAAATTAACTAATGAGGTGGTGCAAGTTCAACTTAAAAAAAAAAGTGACGTAAATGACAGACGGAAAGTGACAGGCGCGAAACGCGGGAACGCGTTAAGCGATTTAATTATTAAATCGCATATCGATATAGTATTGCATTGAATAGTTTAGTTATTTTATCCAGTTTGTGCCGGGTATTGACGATAGTGTTAACTAGTGCTATAGGAATGTCGAGTAGACCTACCCGAATAATTAGATTGTTGAATAATTGTGTGTCAAAATGTGAAAAGGGAAATTTTATTCGGTCAGTGGGTCTTTGCCATTATTGGCCCTTAGGGGTAAATCAAAATAACACAAAACAATTTGCAAGATATTTTTTATTGAATCCATCAGTTAGGTACAATAATCGGAACAAAAATAAAAGTTCTCTATAATATTAATAAAACGATTTTTCACATTACTAACATGCATTCATACCTACTACATACATATTATTTACATTGTAACATACATTGGTAAGTCCGGGCTATTGGAAAGAATTAAAAGAATACTTGAAACAGCTCCTTGATAAAAATGTGTTCGAAACCTAAAGAACACTAAGTACTTCAATTTCTTAATTTCTAGGGATGCCAAAGTGGCAACACCTAAATTCCCGACTGTAGACATAAACCCCGGGGCGTTTGGCTGTCGGCCGTCGTCGGTCGTCGTCGGCCGTCGTCGGTTGTCGTCGGTCGTCGGAGTTAGTTTGGATGCTAAGATATGTTTTAATTGCTTATCTTTCAATTCTCTTGAGATGAAAAGTGTCCGGGTTTACCCGTACACCTTCGGACGACCACCGGACGCCCCTACGGACAGATACGGTTGACAGCCCTAGCATAAACCTATTTTAGATTAACTTGATTAATTTGATCGACTGATGAGGCTGAATTTAAATGTTTAATTCTAAGATGGCTTATTAGAATTTTCTATACACTGCAAAAAGTGTGACAAAAAAGTAATTCGTCGTCAATAAAGTTAAAATTACTTTCAAATTGCTCGCCGCTGCCCCCTGGCCGGATGCTATTTCGGTGTGTTTTAAGCCTAAGCAGTGGTGTAGCTTGTCTTAGACAGGCTTTATATGAAAAATTGTTGGTGGAAGCCCTTCTACTTAACTGCAGGTTCGGATTTGGGGCCCCTGTGTTTTGGGGCGCAAAATCTTTGATACGGCTGATACTACGGTAGCAACGCCTCTGAGCCCTCTTATTTAGATTTTTTTTTTTTTTTTTTTTTTATTGGGACAAGCCCGCCACACTGTTCCCACCCACTGCAACTCCTGAAAGCCAGAATCAACAGTGGAGGCCACCAGAAAAGCGCCGAGGCAATGAAGCTCGACGAGTCCCAGAGAAACGATTAACTGTCTTGGGTCCCGCAACGAAATTAATCAGAAAAGAATAGCGGAGGAGTAAGAAAAAATATAATTTCCACTTCCCTCCAAGCAAGCAGGAGACAGAACAGAACTAGGCCAATAGGCACAAAGGGACATTTGCAACTGGGAGAAGCCCAGATTGCCAAGCACCACGGATTGCAATTACTATTAAATTAATGGGTCCTAATGTGAGCTGTTACTTTTGATTCCAGTAATAGGTATGGCAAAAACGCTTGAACGCACGGAAATTAGTTCTAGTTTCTACAAGGTCCGCATAATAAACAACACCAGATCTAACCTGTACACTATCTAGCATGATATTGCGTTCATTCTGCCAAAGAATACACTCCCATAAGATGTGATGAGCAGATTGTTCATATTCACAGTCAGATGTAGAACATTGACACAAAGGAGAAGCAACAAGCTTGAAAGAAAATAATTTACTCTTAAAGTTGCCATGACCTGTGAGAAATTGGGCAACACAGTGATCCACCTCCAGCCATGTTCTGGCCAGCCGCTCACGAACGGATGGAAAGAACTGATGCAGGTGCCGGCCCTTGATAGAATTATCCCACCTACATTGCCATTCGGTTAAAAGTTCCTCCCAGACGTCAGCCTGCGGTTTAAATAATCTAGAGATCTTAGCACGGTCACGCTGTGTTAGAAAGTTTGCGTCCATGGTCTCTCGTGCGGAATAGTACATTGCAGCACGTCGCTGCACCTCGAGATCAACTGGAAGTACACCTGCAAGTACTGGTAAGGCTTCAGTACTAACGGTCCTATACGCTTTACATAAAAAAAAATCTCTTATTTAGATGTGCGAGAAATATTGTGCGATTTGCCGTACATTGCGGCACCGCGCGGCTGTTGTGTCATAAGTAACCGATCATCGACGGAAATGTTCCAGAACTTGCACGATATTTCTTGCACCTTCTAAATCAGCTTAAAGAGTCCTAGTCCATAATTAGTCCGGCTGTATCAAAACAAACACGATCGTAAACAACAACGACAATGCTCAATTTCTATAAGTAGACATCTACAGGCTTATTAATGAAATTATTGCTTTTTTTTTCTACTTATTTAATACTACAACTAACATTTAGGACATCTATGTGTGAGAATCACAAAATACTTATTTGACTAAACATCAATATTGTCGAATAGAGGAACTTCACTCGCCTTGCTTATAGCTACCCGCTAAAAACGTTTGGGGTATGAAAATAATGGGTGGTAGGGACTTCTAAACGAAATATTATGCCATGAATTCAGTATAATAGTAGTAATAGTAATTCAGTGTTGTAGACCCTTCAGATTTAAAATTTTACGTCGGTAGTATTAGGTATTTAAGTACAGCCCTGCTCTTTGTATTTTATACAAAAGTGCAGGGCCGTACTTATCCTATTGTAGGCCTCTGGGCACATTAGGATGTGTTTGACGAATTATGATAAATGACAAATTGAATTTCTTTCAATAAAAGAAACATAAAACTAATATTTCATAAGCTATCCTCAAGCTTATCGCAATTCGCACTGCAAACCAAAATTTGTCATTAAATTGGGTCTAATAGTGCTAATATTTGAACAGGTTGCAAATAATGTAATTTTTTCAGAGCCGCCCGGGGCCTTAGGCCCCCTAGTTCGGCCCTGGGCACTTGCCCAGACTGCCCGCAATGGAGAAGAGGGGCCTGCCTACATGGTCAAAATGAATAGAACAGTTGATTTTTATTAAATAACGGACGAAAAATGTTAACGCTGGAGAGTTTAGAATTAAAATTATTTATTGTATCCATGGTAAAAGACGATGTCTTTTCCACCAATACCTATACTTAGTGGAAGAAAATGGGAGATCAGGCGTCGTATTATGACGTATTGTCATTGTTGCGTTGTGAAAAGGAATAGTGCTATTGGTCATGGTATAGCTCCGTCTCACTCGCTCACTAGAATTTTCAACAAAAAATCAAAATGTTTTTTTTGACAAGTTTTTTTACTCACGAACTAGTGATTTGAGCGTCCTTTTAAGCAAGTAGAGCCTGTAATAGGAGACTCTGCTCATCCATTTCTTATAACTTTTTATTTATTATATAAAAATGAATAGCGAAAGAAAAAAATAACGAGGGTGTGTAGTACTGAATGGTTATTTATGACATAAACTCTTCATAATACGGCTCCTGGATATATTTGGCACAAAATTTAGTCTTAAAAAAGAGGTTAGTAAAGCAAATAGTTACATTTCACGCCGCTAGAGGCGCTGTTGTCAATAAAATGGGCATATTATGAAAATTTTTGGGTAACGCCAAAAATAAGTCTGCCTAAAATGATCAATTAATGTTATTTTATTGGCTTAGTGATAAATATTTTCATAAAAATAAAGTTTTTAGCGGTATATAATTTAAATACATTATATTACTTTTTTACTTTAGTAATTAAACTTTTTACACTAATTATTGAGATAAGACAGTTAGTTTTATGGCTGAAGAACTAAAATCTGTCAAACTAGACTTACTTTATTCATTTTATGATTATTGACTTGAAATATACTTACACAGTGGAAGTGAAACCAACGCGCAAACCTATACCATGGATTCAACATGATTCTAGACCGACCTGGATTCAATTTTTCGTGACGTAGACAGGGGCGAATCTGTATATCTTGGGCCCCATATTTTTATAAAGCGACGTAAAATATTATCTCATGGGGGTCTAGAATGATGTACTGAATGCTGGTAAGGTGTGACCGTCCACTCTATAGGATTTTGACAGAAATAGTTCTAAAGCCTACAGTTTGTTTTACAATACAAGTCTACCTCCCGGTTCCACCTGAGATATTACTATAATATCTACAAGTCTACACCTAGTAAGTTTAATTGCCAAATATTTTGATGAAATAGGCAATGATTGTCAGACTTCCGTTTTTTTCTTATTTATAGTATTTTTGATTAGTCCTGGTAACAATAATTGTCCATTTCACCTTTTTTGAAAATTTTGGAAATTTGGGAAGTTTTTTTTACTATTTAGCAGTTTGTGTATTTGGTAAAAAATATCCCTCGATGAATTTAAATGAAGTGAGGTTGAGTGGAGCTGTTAATCCCTTACATAAAAATGAAATTACAGCTTACCTCAAGCCAGTGGCGTAGCTTGCCCTTGTCGGGCCCTATATGAAAATATGTTAGCGGGGCCCTTCCACCTAACTGTGGTGAGGCTCAAAAGGAGGGTAAAGATTTTATTTTTTCCCGAAAAGTTTAGAGTGCTATCTAAGAATTTAAGTGAAATAGTTGGTTGGTTCGGGGCCCCTGTAGTTGGGGGCCCGGCTGTTACGGCGGTAGATACGCCCCTGCCTCAAACTAGCTTGATTTAAACTTACACAGAGATATTTTTACGGAATAGTACTGTTGATGCTTAGGCATTGAAAGCTCACCTCTAGCTATCCTCACTTTAGTACATCAAGATTTTTTTCATAAATAACACTGCAGTACATTATTTTTTTTATATTTCACTTAATTTATGGTTAACTTTCGTAAACAAATAAATAGAGTCCATTTCTTTTGTATATAATTACATATTTACAATAAAAAAATCTGATTGTCCCAGTTAAATTGAAAACCAAGCGAAAATAGTCTTTAATACTTAGGTGTTAGCTACATGAATTGAGATGATACTGTCATATATTATATGTAAATATCAATAACCAATAACATGACACTAAGAATGAATTAAGTCAATATAAATAGTAAAACTAAAAAAATATACTTAAAATATGTAAAAAGACACATCACATAATATGTACCCATTAACTACGCATACTGCCCATCAAACTAAGTAACATTGCGTAAAAACCATTGCTGGGAAACAACTTATTTTCAGTGTGGAAAATCACTGCTTTAAAGAGGAAACGTGAGAGGAGAGACTTTTGAAAATTAGATATAAAAAGAAACTATCGCTGTCGCTCTGCGAGCTTCGGCGTGCGAAAAGGACAACTGCAGATCCGACTGAATAGTCTAATAAAAAAAGTCATAATTCGGGGTTTAGCTCTCGCCTATTTTATTCTCTAATATTGAACCAATATAAAAGATATTTCATAAACTAATTAAGAAGGATAAATACTATGCCCCTATATTTTTATTATTTTATCATTTTAATAGTTTATAAATACGTATACTAGGCCGCTGTTCACAGCAGCAATTTTGAGCATTTTCTGTGGGTTCTAGTGCTTATAAAAATAATGTCTCATTAAAAAGGATAGGGGCATAAAAATAGTTGATATTTACTTTATTCTAAAAAATCATTGCTTTAAAGTCATAAAGAAAACAGGCGAGGGTGCATGGAACAGTACAGGGGCGTATTTAAAATTTTGTAATATTTAAAAAAAGTTTTAGTAAAAAAAAAGTTGAAAGTTTAATCTTCAATTTCTTCGTAATCCAGGTTCCCAGGTATGGTCAAAAGCAGTCCCAATGATGGGAACGGAAATTTAAAATTCAAATTATTTATTATAAGTTCGGCGTCGTCAAGTATCTTTTTACACACATTATATTTTCGCTTGGTACAAACTGGTTGACAAATATATTAAAACGGCAGTGAATAAGGAATATGGAGAGTTCTGATTGTAAAATAAATAAATACTGGTCTTTGAGATTTTTTTAAATCGCCAATCCGCATTGAGCATGCGTGGTGATCAATGCTCGTGCCTTCTCTGTATGAGAAGAGGCCTTTGCCCTGTAGTTGGACAAAAGGGACACCCGGATGGAACGAAGTTATATGAGAGAGAGAGAGAGAGAGAGACAGACAGAGAAACACGCGCACGCCGCACGACTTACAACTGTAGCAAAAAATGTCGTTACAACTTTTGGTCTTAATTTTTTCCGTCTAACCCCCTTTCGCAACGCGCGATAAGGAACTTCGTTCCAATAATAGGCTGGGTGTTCTTGTTGAGATATTGTGTGTTGTGTTGGCTCGTTTTAACAGAATCAAGCTAAATATTCTCGTAAGACCAGTAATATAACACAAATATTTTATTTTAAAATTCAAAACCCGTATTCGCCACGCATTATAATTTCTATGAGACACGAAACCCATCTAAAGTAACATTTAAAAATACATTAAGTTACTCATACGATCACAGAAATAAATATTAATAAGAACATTTGTTACTTAGAAATTCAGTGTTGCCACATATCTTAACAATACCCACACTTTGGGAGATTACCCTAAAATTAAACTGGTAACACTGGCAACAATGAATAAGCCATCGACAAATTAACTGTCAATGATTTTTTTTAGGCGAAGGTTGAGTCTGGCCAATGAATGCTTAAAAAATCGGAGCTAAAACCTCCGACTTTAAACTGTATTGATACTTGCATTGCATTGCCAATGATATTAAGGCCGTAAGCACACGGCGTTTTTTAAACGCGCAAACGACACGATGTCTATGCTGATTGTTGCGTTTGTATTAATGATGGCTGTAACTGCACGTATGCGTTGAATGGAGACCGGGATTCACGATTCGCCCCGTGTGCTTAGGTTACAAGGTTGCGTTCAAATCCCGTTTGAAGCGCGTATACGAGCGTCATCTGTGCGTCGTCAGCGCGTTTAAAATACGCCGTGTGCGGTCCTAATCACTTCTTTCTAGTACCAACTTCGTTATTCAATACAATGTCTGCCTTATTAAACAACCGTTAAAGACGATTTAAAAAAAATTGCTGCCCTTTCATTGGCCAGACTTCACCTTTTTAAACAGCCTAGATTAAAATGGCAAAGGAAAGATACAGCCTAATAAGGTAGGTTATCCCTCAAGTAGGCCTGCTTTGTGTATCCTCTTCGGAGGCATTTGCCCCACCAGGAGCGCTGAGTGCACATCTTCACTGGTTTCAGGATAAAGCATTTTGTTTGGACGACGTTGAAGAACAGTTTTCCTACCATGTTGGAGACTGATGTGTCTGCCAGCTTGAGGCATGCGCGGAACCTGGGAACATAGGGAGAATATTTTAGACAGTTGGATTTTAGATACTATTCCGTTGGCATTAGAACTGCTATTGCTTTCTCTGGTAGTTCTTTAGAAAGATAAAGGAATCTAACATAACATCTCGGCTGTAATCCCCGAAGGGTTAGGCAGAGGTGTACCTACACCCACATTTCGCCAGTTATGTTCAAGTTTCGTGTAATAGGGGGCGAGCCTATTGCTATAAATTGACCAGGCACAAATCCAGACTCCGAGGCTGCTACTGAGAAATTCCTGATGGAAAAACTTAATAGCATTTAGCCAGACCTGGGAATCGAACCCAAGACTCAGCAGTTGCGCTTTGTGCTAGACCAACGAGGCAGTCAAAAATTATTGAGGAGGGAATTATAAATAATTGTTTTTTTTTTTATGCGATCTATAATCAGTAGAGCCTACAATCTAAAGATATTAAATATTACACAATATTTTTTTTGAAGCAGCTTAAGGCATTTAAAGTATGATAATTTTCTTAACTGCGTCACACATTCGTAAAATTCAAGATGGCGTTATGCATTCGCGCCAATTTATGGCGCGACCGTCATAAACTGACATCTTGACAGACGCCATTATTAAAAGCTGTAAATCTTCACATAATAGATGGCAGTGTTAAAAGTTAATACTCGGATTCTTTGACTGTGATGTCAATATTATGTCTGTAATAACTTTTGATTTATAGTAAAGATTATGGACACTTTTCTATTTATAGCTTTTTTCTAACAATGGGATTTTTTGCCATGCAAATGTTACATAAATCTGGAAGCCTGGCTACTGGTCTAACTGTAGACACTAAAGCCTCATTTAGACGATGCGAG
The DNA here is from genome assembly GCA_949316365.1 of Hoplodrina blanda. NCBI lineage: Eukaryota > Metazoa > Arthropoda > Insecta > Lepidoptera > Noctuidae > Hoplodrina > Hoplodrina blanda. The sequence goes on from OX438576.1 coordinate 5,039,118, forward strand.
AAATATCGTGCGATTTGACGTACATTGCGGGACCGCGCGGCTGTCATGTCAAAAGTGACTGATCATTGACGGAAATGTACCACAACTTGCACGATATTTCTCGCACCGTCTAAATCAGCCTTTAGGTATAATACGCGCAGCGAAAGATGACACTTGACACACCACACAAACTTTATTATTTCGTTATAAATATTATAATATTGTTCAGAATTTTAATCTAAATGTCATCGAAAAATCCCTGAATAGATACACAAATTATGGATAACTATTTCGTACATCCATACCTGCGCTAGCTCCCCATTACTGACGCTTGTCAAGTCTCATCTTTCGTGGCGCCTCGTGGCCATCCTTTCTTATCGGATGCCTACGTCATATAAAGAACACACGTCCAAGTTTCAGGTCTGTACGATCAGCGGTTTAAGCGCAGGCCACACCGCCAGCTAGCGGGCGGGCGGGCTAAGCGGGCGAACATCGTTTCACCTCTTTACATACTTCGGTTCACACCGCGAGCTACCGACTAACGTGACGAGCTAAGCTAACGAAATATCCGACGATTCCCAGCTAGCGGGCGGGCGGGCTAAGCGGGCGAACATCGTTTCACCTCTTTACATACTTCGGTTTACACCGCGAGCTACCGACTAACCAACGAGCTAAGCTAACGAAATATCTGTCGCTCGTCTGTCCGTAGTTTTCGGTGTGAACCCCATAGTTTAGCTCGCCAATATTTCGCGTAGTTTGTATAGTTTCCTTCGTTCGCTTCGCCCGCCCTCTTAGCCCGCCCGCCCGCTAGCTGGCGGTGTGGCCTGCGCTTTAGGCTGTGCGTTGATCTGTCAGTTAGTCAGTCATTGAGGAGAAAGCATTTTATATGTATAGGCAAGCTATAAAACCTGTAACGGAAAGGGTATATACATACCAAGAGCAAGGCTTCTTTGGATGATAACAAACGATATGGCAAGGGTTTTTTAATCCTATCTCTAATGTTCGGAAATTATGATCAACAAAGAACACCGCCTGCAGTAGGCTACTATGCGGTACTAGGCGCGCAGAATTACTGAAGAGATTTATCGTGATACTAAGCAAGTACGTGGAAAGTTTTTGACCCACGTAGTGCGGTGACACGTTTGTTATGATTTGAATTATGAATAAATAAAATATTTAATATTTAATTATTATAAAATTTTGTATCAATTCTTAGAGTATTTTATATTGAGCTGAAACCCTCGCCATATCGTTAGTTATCATCCAAAGAAGCCTTACTCTTTGTATGTAGATACCCTTACCGTTACACGTTGTATAGGTATAGGTACCGCGTAATCGTACGCGTAGATTTTTTAACCTACATTAAGTTATGTCCTTGATCACTGCTCCGCTCCCGTAGGTCGTAGCGTGACGTTATATAGCCTATACTGTTCCTCAGAATTCTTGCTATCATATACAAAAAATAGTTTTCTAATCCGACCGATAGTTCAAGAGATTAGGACGTTTAAACATACAAAATCTTCAGCTTTATTAGGTAATAGTATAGATTTTATGTCCACACTTGATATTAAAATGAAGACCAGCGATTTTATTGTCTACTGCGAGTTTAGATCCTCTTTATTAGCCGTTTTTATTGTGTTACGTCAGCGAAATGCATTTTATTGCACTGTCCCAAAGGTCTGTTTTACGGAGACACGGGGCGACGCGGCTCGCATTAAATTCAAACTTAAAGCGTTGTATGAGAGCGTTTATAAAGAAGCGATTTATAGGTGCACCCCCACTTGGAACATTCGCCTGTAATGTAGGTAACGTTACAGAGTAGAGCATTACATCAGTGAGGGAAGAGAACCGAGCATTACTGTGCGCAACTTGATGATACAATGTGTAATACCTTTATTTTGATACAACTTGTATAATCAATGCGCACCACTTCTAATTGATTAAATGCTCAAAAAAAATACTCAAAATCAAATCTAAAATGTTGCAATTGCATTACAGGCGAATGCTTCAGGTGAGGGAGCATCTTTACACCCTTTGCTTGAAATGCAGGCGGAGCCCGAGGATGGCATCGCCTTTTGCACGCGGCGTTTTTCGGCCTGCGTTGCAACCAGTTATTGTTGCAATTCTCCGTTCACGGACACACGCGGCGGGGCAATACTAGGTACTCTTTACGCCCCGCACCACGCGTCGTGTCATGCCACACATCTTCATAAACAACATCGTACATTGTCATATTTGTGTGTTACCGCGCGTGATGATGCGGGCCGGAGCACGCGCCGCCTACGCCTGTGTGGAAACTGAAAAAAACGTTCGACGCGTCTCGAGACACCACGCCGCACGCGACTCCACGCGTTTCCGTAAACGCGGCCTTATTTTCTCGGACTAACGGTCGAGAATTAATGGGGTTTTATTCGTTTGTCGTTTAATTTTGATTTCTATGGGAACCTTAAAATGCTTCTTGATGTGGATATAAAATGCATCGGCTTGTGCTCGTTTATTGAAGTATCAACTCATTTAAGACGTACTTAGAGTCTATATTTCTTTAAACGGGCTTGACTTGTTACATTGTTCTCGCATTGTATCCGTAGATTCAACATGAATTATGTAACCTAGATTTGTAATTCTTTATTGATTTTAAGTAAGAGTGTTTATGGAGGCTTGCCCCCTAATAAATGGGACTTAAACATATCTGGCGAAATGTGGGTGTATTGATGTTATGTAACCTAGATTTGTAATTCTTTATTGATTTTAAGTAGGTAAGAGTGTTTATGGAGGCTCGCCCCCTATTACATGGGACTTAAACATATCTGGCGAAATGTGGGTGTACTAATTAATGGGTACACCTCTGCCTAACCCTTCGCGGATTACAGGCGTGATGTAAGGTCTGTAATATTTAATAATGGGATATAATTAATAATGATTATTTAAATTTTCTTTAAGCCTCAGCCATGTTTCTTACACCTAATATAAAAATAATAATTTAATTTATTTGACTTTACCAAAGTACATCCCTATTCCAAACCGATCAGCGATTTTGACATTACAACGTCAAAATTTACAATGCTGCCATCAAAACAAAAAAGGCGGTAACAAATGGCGCGAAACGCCATTACGTCCAGCGCCGAGCTGTCAAAGGCACGCGTTCAGATACCACTTGGAGGGGTACTTATCGGTGCATCCAGTAATATATTCGGATAAAGTGCCCGCCTATGCCAAGAACAAGGAATTCTTACGTACATCGTGCACTGATATTTTTAAGATTTTTGATTTTCGAATAGCTTTTTTTTTTGTTTGAAATGTGGCATCGAATTTATGGTTTCTTATTTTTCATTTGTGTTGGAGAATAGACACGATCAGTTTAATAAAAAAATTACTGTATCATAATCATTGGAGGTGGGGAGATGACCCCCATTAGCCTTACAGAACCTTTTTTTTAAATAAAAGATAATTGGAAATCTCTGTTTCTACGGAAAACTTAAATTCGGTCGGATTTCACTGTAACACAATTTTTTTTTTATGTTTTCATCTTACTTTTTAGACCTATGTATCCTGTTTATGTGTAGGAAGTTTCATTAATACTTCAAGTCCCACGTAATGACACACAATTGATTATCTATTTTTCTGTCATACCAGTACAGGCGGGTGTTGAATCAGTTCATTAATTTCTAAAAAAGGACTTGAAAGTTTGTATTAAATGCTGTACGGCGTAAACGCTCTTTAAGGCGCTATGCACACGGAGCAACTTAAGTTGAGGCAACTATCAACTCTTAAAAAGTTTCCTGTAAAAGTTGATAGTTGCTATTTAACGTTTACGGTTGCCGCAACTTTATGGCAATCTGTGAGCAACTTTCACAGCCGAGTTGCCGTATGCCGTTGCCGTAGCGACACTGGCATTGCCGGGCATAGGGAGAGGGAGGGAGGGTGTGAAATCGCCCGTCGCGTTGCAATTGACGGTTGAGGAAACCGGCAACATTAAAAACCGGTATAATATTTAACAGTTGCTACTTAGTTGCGGCAATTAGCAACTAACTTAGTCATCGATTGCAGCAACTGAAATCTGTTGACGATTGCCGCAACTCGAACTCGAGATGCTATGTCATTGTGTGCGCAGTCCAATTGAAATATATGTAAACAGCTAGTTGCCAGCTAGTTGCCAGTTGCTGCAATAGTTGCTCTGTGTGCAAAGCGCCTAAAACCGATTTAGGTAAAAAACCCGCGATTTAAGTGGTATTTTTCTAGGTAAGTTTTCTTAGGCGTGTAAAAAAACAACATTTTATCTCGTACCGGATTACTGACGCCTGACAAAGTAATGGTCGTTACACACTTAACGAAGCCACAGGGAGGGCAAACCTTTTGACCGGTGTGTAGTAAAAAAAACATCGTCTTTGAATGGATTTAAGTCTCTTAAAATATTTACTCAGAATCTGGCGAAATTACTACTCTCTAGTTAATACTTATCTTTCATTTAATTTACCTATAGTGTTTTTGCATATTAAGTTTTAATTCAATTGCTAATTAAACTGTAAGGCAAAGGCCTCTTCTGATACAGAGAAGGCAGGAGCATTGATCACCACGCTTGCTCAAGGAGGATTGGCGATTTTAGACTTGCATTAATTTATAAGTCTAGGTTTCCTCACGATGTTTTCCTTATCAGTGACGTCCAAGATAAACATTAAACATCACGCCTGTAATCCCCGAAGGGTTAGGCAGAGGTATACCCATTAGTACACCCACGTTTTGCCAGTTATGTTTAAGTCAATAAGGGGAAAGCCTATTGCCATCAACCGGGCACAAATCCAGACTCCGAGGCTACTACTGAGAGATTCCTGATGGAAAAACCCAATAACATTGCCCGACCTGAGAATCGAACCCAAGACCTCATGCACAGCAGTCGCTCTTTGCGACCATTGGACCAACGAGGCAGTCAGTCCAAGATAAACTTGAATAAAAAAAGTCACTTTGGTATTTTGCCCACCGAACGCTATTCATTTATTTATTACACCATGCTTGTGGGCACACCATAACAAAAAATTACAAGCAAAACATATTAAAATACCAAGTATTCCAAGCTCCATACTCAGTTACCCTGCTGAGCAAATGTTAAATTGTAATGTAGGTACAGATTACTGTGAGCTTACAAAGCATCGACCATTTGCTCTTAACGAGACCTTACATCTTATGCACTTATGTTGCGAACACAGAGTAAGTATTGGGTCAGAGAACACAAACTGTGTGACACAGATGGAACAATAAAACTGCGAGAGGATTTCAAGATTGAAATGCTTCATTACAATAAAGAAAGACGACACTGAAAGAATTGTTGCACGAAATGGTCTTGAAAAATATTCTGTTTTGCTTCCTATTTTAAGTAAAAACTATTCGTCCTATGAAAAAAAAACAATGCGGTTTTAAACCACACTCAAATTACTGCACACAATTTAAAAATTACCTGTCTATTCTGAAATAATATTCTGCGGTGTTTTTCAGTGACCCCAAAGGCGTGCACAAGCTCGCATTCCGTACGATTAATAATTAAATGACAAAAAAATGCATAAGTTAAAGTGGAATAGTTTTGTTTTTAAAAAGGGCTAAGTAACTAAATTAAATTACCGCTAATTGGGGGATATTTTTGTTACTCAATATTCTATTGGGGATACAGAGTCTGAGGCGTTTTTGCAAAATCTATCTATATATGTATAAAAAGCTTTGTCCTGAATGACTGACTGACTGATCAACGCACAGCCTAAACTGCTGATCGTAGAGACCTCAAACTTGGAGGTTGTGTTCTTTGTGTGACGGAGGCATCCGATAGGAAAGGATTTTCCCAAATTCACCCCCTAAGGGGATGAAACGGGGGTCCAAAGTTTGTATGGAGAAATCAACTTAGATAGCTAGTTAAAAATAAAATGTTTCTTTGGGAAAGTAGTTCGTTAACATGAGTACAATCATATGTATAAGTATCAATCACTAATTACCAGCTACCCTTACAAGTTTCTTTCTTAATTGCGATTATAAGGTAAACGTTAGTCTCGGTGTATCAAACAACGGATTAGTGAAAGCTGACAAAGACGTGGCCGTTTCTTATTTAACGAGCTCTTTCCCCTCTGCTAGTACGTTTAGTAATCGTTTGTGGGGTGAGCAGCGAGAATCACCCCGGAGAATAATAGTTTTTTTTAAGGAAACGTTTTTCGTTTGTTTTGTGGAATTTGGTAACTGTATTGAGCAAAAAATTGTTAATTCCGCTGAAGCAATAAAAGGAAAGTATTAAAAAAGTATTTTTTAAATTTCTGAAGCCACATTTTTTAAATTAACTCTAGATCAAAAGTAGGTAGGCAAAGGATTAAAATAAAATAAATTATTTATATCGAATAAAAAGAACTTACTTTCCGCTCATATATTAACTGTTAATATAAGTAAATCAGGAAATAAAAGGGTTATAAAAAACTAAAACTTTTACGCTGTTCGAAATCTAAATAAATCTCAAACTATGTACTTATTATTTTTATAAATACTTTTATGTTTAAAATTATAATTAACCAATAAAAAACGTTTTGCAAAGAATGATGCTTCTGACTTCACTATCTACTCTATGTCCATTCCTCGCGCAAGCTTGTCGCGTTTTCTCTCCCGCTTCATTTGCCAAAGTTCTGGTCAAGCTAGTGATGTGTCGATGTGGTTGTCGATAGTTTTATTAAAATATGAAATATTTTATCTATCTTTTTTAATAATGTAATAGGCAGTTTTGTTACCGACACTTTTTGGTACGTTGGATAATGTAAAATAATCAGACACGAAAATAAAAGATCTATTTCTAAGTCAAAGTCAAATCGTTTATTTCGAAGTGTACAAAAAAAAATAAAATATTGAGTCTAGTTGACTTGAATATACCTATTAAGTATTCAATTCTGGTAGCCATTTATAAGAGTAAATGGCTACTAGATTCGAATACTGATGGTAAATATAATTAATGTTAAAGAATGTTTTCAAAATTATATCTGTGCTATTACGAGTATAATAATTTTTGTTATCTATCTAGTTATTTTCTTCTTCTCTTAGATGTTTTGTAGTGCAGTGTTAAAAGATTAAAGTGTCGATTAATTTAAAAAAAAAACATTATTAGAAGAAGCAACAACTTTCTTGAATAAAACAAAAGCATATGAAACTTTATCGACAGAATATCGACAGTTTCCCATCCCTAAACCACCCGTCAGCCATAAGTGGCTTAGTTACACTACAAGCACCTCCAAATACCAAATCAATGCGGGCAACGTAAGAACAAAAGAAGGATTACGCCTTTCCTTGACCGCCCGAAAAGAATTAGTGAAAAAAAAAAACAAAGACTTGTTAGTCTTTGGTCGTTAGTGTTGCCAGTATTGGACGGTCAGCGCAAATGATCGGATTTTTTCGCCCGCATAACTACAATGCTTTGTGGCTGCATTTGTTTTTAACTTTGATCATGAGCGGTCGTGTGTTTTGCGAATGTTATTTTAGGGTTTTGGAATTTGAAAAAGGAATGACGTTTGATGGCTGTCTGGCTGTTTTGGTTGCGCTAATGTATTTAGAATAAGTTGGCTGAAGTTTCTTTTTCTTTTAAAGTCCAGACATTTATTTCAATTAGAATGTTTACAGGCACTTTTGAGTCGGTCAGTTAGTCAGAAAGTTGAAGCTAGTTGCTCGTTCCAAAACGTAGGTAGGTCTCTATTGAGAAGAATGAGTAAGAAACTCCACGGACACTCTTTTTAATTAGGTATTTTTTACGAAATCCTGGTTACAATATTCTTGTTAAAATTTAAAATAAATATTTTGACCTTGAATTTAAATCAATTACAGGTTCACATGGCTAGAAATATAATAAACTAACTATACCTTGCGGTTTTACCCGCGTTCAGTAACGTCATTGATTATACTGCTCCGCTCACGAAATTCGTAGCGTGATGGTAATTTTAGAGACGCGTTTAAAAACAAAATACTTCGCTTTATTATATTAGTATTATTTATATGATTAAGTATTAATAAAAATAATATTTTGTTGTACTTTTTTTTACAATTTAATACTAATTTTTAACTTAAGAACATATTTTTAAACTAATAGTACTTAGAAACTTAAGTATTTAATGTTTAAAAGTGTTATTTTTACTGTCTATGATACGGGTTCAAGATAGGTAACTTAGAGCTTTTTCAAACCCGTATGTTTAGTGCTTAAAAGTTTTGTAACTTGTGGTTTTAAAGAAAACCTGCTTCTTTCTATTTTGTTGAAACGGTATTTTCGGCTTTTTAATAAAAATAGCATTCTATGGCCTTTATCAAATTTACATTTAGTGACTAGCTTGTGCTTGCGATTTCGCCCGAGTGAATCTCGATTTTCGGCGTTTAACCGTGTTTTTTATTTGCGCGGAACCCTAACTCTGTTTCTTAAATAAAGGTATCCTTAATTACTTCTTATAACATCAGCTATCTGCAATTGAAGGTCCCGTCAAATTCGGTCCAGCCGTTTCGGAGATTTGTCGGAACAAACAAATAGACAGACAGACAGATACTTATATTTTTTTAAATTGATTGTAAGTATAGTCAACATTCATTGCCTTTAGTAAAGAGCTTTTATTTTGAAGATAAAAAAAAGATAATGATTTATTTATTCTAACTTTTACTTTAAACTTTTAATAACATAAATATTCAAATCACATTTTAGAATGACACAAAGATATTTTTATTATAATTTTCCGTTATTATTTTATCTATATAGAGCACAAAGTCCTACTAAGTACTACATTATACAGTCTATTTTGGCGCGCGAATTTTGACAGATGTCAATGGTACCATAAAGATTATTGTCTATTATCATAGTTTGTGATCTGTATTCAGTATTCACTGCACGGAGATGTACGCCCACGTAACAACTAACATTTAGGGAAGTCAAAATCGAGCGTTTATTTATTACTAGTTTACGCTTGCGTCTTCGCCTATGTAGAAGTTAAGTTTATCGTGAAAAATGCCTTATGGCATTCGGCAATAGTGTAGATACATTTTTTTTTGTAGGTAAGTATAATTGCACAGAACTTCCAGATATGGCTTCGTCTTAGAATGTGAACTTCTCGAAATGGGCATTTCGCAAAATGAGCACATTTCATTCAAAATAAGCTTTTGCTCGCGACTTCGTCTAATAATCGAATCGAAATCGAATAAAAAGTAGCCTAAATCCTTTCTTAGGGTTCAAGCCAACCACGTACAAAATTTCATCAAAATCGGCTCAGTGGTTTAGTTGTGTCAGCTTAACAGACAGACAGAGATATTTTCCCATTTCTAAAATTAGTAGATATGGTTTTAAAACTAAAATTCTTCAATTTTGTATCTGCTAACCCTGATAACGGTTAGTTTAAAACGCGGTTACAAATAACAGCACTATAGGCCTAGCACGAACGCTAAAGTATTCGATTCGAGTCAATATTCTAATTGGTAATACCAGTATCCTGTTATACCAGCCTATTTATTGTCCAACTGCAGCGCAAAGGCGTCTTCTCATACAGAGAAGACAGAGCACTGATCACCACGCTTGCTCAAGGTGGATGGATTAGGCTAGTTGACACCACCATCAGTTGACGTACTTTTTATGACCTGTCAAAACGCGATTCTTTCATAGATTTGTATGGTAATAGCACGCTTTGACGTCACTTATTTACCAACTCAATTGTCTAACTATTTATTGATTTAAAAGCCACAAAAAATCTAATTTTGCAGTAAATTGAAAATGAATCGGGTTTTCAGGGCTAAAATAAAGCGTTTTTTTAAAGAAGTTATGTCTTAGAATTATTTATTAATAGTGTCAACTACCCAATTATGTCGATGTTTCCTCACGTATTCTTTCATTGATGTCAGTGATGTCCAAGGTCAGTGACATCACGCCTGTAATCCCCGAAAGGTTAGGCAGAGGTGTACCCATTAGTACACGCACATTTCGCCAGTTATGTTTAAGACCCATGTAATAGGGGGCGAGCTTATTGCCTTATTTAAAAAATCGATCGTATTTTGTTTTCAATTATTCCGAGTGCGTATGCTAGGCCCTCTAGTATACCGATTACTAAAATAATATGGCTGATGTCGACATTCACAATAGGACTAAATAATAGTAGTGAAAGAACAATTTATGTCAGTCGCGCTCGTTTGTACAGCAATATAGGAGATCAGATGCTAGCTATGTCTGCTTGGAAACTTCTAAGCGTTTCTAGAAAATTCTCAAGTTATACAACCATCACGTCTGTAATCCCCAAGGGTTAGGCAGAGGTGTACCCATTAGTTCACCCACATTTCGCCAGTTCTTAGAGGGCGAGCCTATTGCCACCAACCGGGCAAAATTCTCAAGATAATAAATGAAAAAATTCTCGCAGTTTATCTTAAAGAAAAATGACACTTATGTTGATTCTTGTAGTGCTATTCTGTAAAGAAAATCCTTGTTTTTCCGCAAGTGAGCTGTGAATTCGTGGCATCAGTGAGATTACAGGTCATCTAAAGCTACAGAAAAGCATTGCCGAACAGAAGTTTTGACAAACAATAAATCAGCCATATTGCCCAAAACATATTTTTAGTTTTTTTTTCGCACGCGCAAATATCTGGAACTAATAATTCGATTCCTTAGATTATTTCGTTATGAGAAAGCCTCATTATTCCTTACATCATTATAATAAAAAAATTAGAGATTCGCAACAAAATCCGAAATCGCAAGCAGAATTTAGCAAGTTATAAATACATAGACATGAATGCATACCGTTTGTGATATATCTTTGACGCCACATGAGTAGCGTAGACAAAATGACATACCTACCTACAGTAACAGACAGTTAGTTGTAACTTGTGGACTATTTACAGACTCATTTCACGCGCAGTTAGCACTGAACTAGGCAGTCTGTACAAGCTGATATTTCAGGATCAAGTTGTTTAGTCCGGTTTTGATTTATTTGCTGTCATTTTATGAAGAGTTAGAATTATTCTTTCGTAAGAATATGAGTGTGTAGAAATCTTATTTTGTACTTTTTAATAAGATTTTGTTAAATTTTTTTCGAAACATCTTGACTTATAAAACAGTGGTACCGAGTCTGATAGAACTTGTCGATATCAGATTAAACTGACATTTGAAAATTCAAGATGGCGTTCAAGAATAAAACGCGGCAAATATTAGAATGAGGTTAAGCCACAGAGTTCGTACAATAAAACATTATCTATAAAATCCTAAGAAAGACAACAAAGAATCGGTCACTATTCCTCAAAAAACGCCTGAAACCACAATTTATAAATAACATTGAAATAAATGACGTTACAAATAGATATCCATTGTTGTTGTCCCCGAACTAAGAAACCTTTCCAGGCCGATAAACAAGAATATAGTTATCTCACCTAGCCGCCAGAGGACGCCCCTCTCTAATAATTTATGTATTGTCAGCCGGCATATTTAACCTCCAGGCGTATTATTCACACATTATAAATCCTACGGAGCGTGGCGATAACGGAACGCGACCATAAACGCTAAGATGGCGCCGCTGACAGTTTTTTGACAGCGGTTTTGGCGCGAAAGAGTGAGGGTTCTTTTTGTTGGTTTTGAATTATGTTTTCTTTTTTTGTTTTGAAAAAGGTTTTAGTATTTTCTGTACTTAGTTCTTAATTTGAAAATAAATTATACCTACCGACCTGTATTTTTAATATCAATTATTATTAAGTACATAAAAATTAAAAAGTAACGAACTACCTATTGTTACTATGTGGAAATCACTCTACCGTACCGCGAACAGCTAAAATAACCTAGAATGCGTTGCACAAAACAATGTAAAAGTCATTGAAGTTCTATTCTTATCTTGCCAGTTACAAATAAATTAACAATGGCTTCCTTTATAGAGTAAATAACCCCACACTTCGCAACATTTTCAATTTTAGCACAGACTGAAAATAAACTTTGAACAGAGGAAGCGGACACCTGTTTAGTCTATGCTTTCCGCGCCATTACCCGCCCATTGAGCCGCGCGCGATTTTCGAATTTCGAACGGAGAAAATGGCGCCATCGCGCGTCAAGTTGACGTAAACGGTTTGCGTGCAAAAACGTGGAAAAAATCGATAGGACGCTGATGTAATGTCTTTGTTGTGTTCACGCTAATTTAGTATTCCTCATTAAACTTTTTCAATGGTTGTTTGACGGAGAGAGAAAACAGTGTGTTTTAATTAGATTCGAGAGTTCTTGAACACGTTATGTCATGAAATGACACGTGTTGACTGCCTAGTTTGTCTAGTGGTCGCAAAGCGTGACTGCTGATCTTGGGTTCGTTTCCCAGGTCGGGCAAAGTGTTATTGGATGTTCCCATCAGGAATTTCGGAGTAGCAGCCTCAAAGTCTGGATTAATGCCCATTTGATATTATTATTACCCCGTATTACAAGGGACTTAAACTAACTGGCGAAATGTGGGTGTGCTAATGGGTACACCTCTGCTTAACCCTTCGGGGAATACAGCTGTGATGGGCATTCTCTATCAGTCAACCAAAGGTGATGAAGAGATAGCATGATAGGTGCAAATTATTGCGAGTGTAAAATGACAAAACTATTACGTTCAAATTGGCCTAATAGAAATAAATGATGAACTTTGACTTTAATTCTAAACTGTTGTATGTTCTTACCCGAGAACTATTATAAAAGAATTGACAACGGAATCCTAAAACTGATATTTTATGTAACAGACAAAAATAACACGAACGTTATCGATTTAACCGATCTCTGAATCGATCTATCGGATAAAAGGCTGTGTAGGATTCTTTCCTTTGCTTCTGACCCGAATGTAAAAAAAAAGTCGTTTTTGACAATTGTAGACCATAAACACCTTGTTAGAAGTTTTCTGATTATCCCTTTTGTACTATTAACACGTTGAATAAATTATTGGTATTTATTTTTATAAAGGTTCTGTATCTATTTTGTTTAAAACATTATTCCTTTTTTCAGTATTTTTTGGCGATATTTCTAATGATTGCTATTTGTTTTTGTCTGTGGAAAATTAAATGCTGACCTTTGAAAATATTTACAAAAACCTTTCTTTACAACTTTGAATAAAAAGTGTAAATTTATTATTGAGTAATTTATTTGTTTCACATTTTATATTTATTATGAAATATTTATCCTTTTCAACACCTAATAATCAGCACATTACAATCCCTTTTTTGGGCTGTCGTGTAAAAAGGAAAGCTTTAAAAATGTATGAAACAATCACATAGCAAAAGACACGCTGCTTTTATCAAAGATTATTCAATATTTTTTTAAATATCTAACCGTTAGAATGAACAAATTTTATTTTTTTAAACCCTGCATTTAATAATTAAGTTATAAACCCGCATTTTATCACTATACGTACAAACAGACAGGCAGACGTAGATATCGAACACAGATATATTTATGACCACCAATTAGAAGGTGTGAGATAAAATCTGAACCTCTTTTATGGGATAGAGCAAAGTGGAGTGGATTGTCTGTGGTCATGTTTAATCTGTGAGTTTTTGTTATAGTAGAAAAAAAAATGGAAACGATTTTTTTTAAACGATTAAAAAGAATACGTATGTACGGGCCATTGGTTAAGGTATTCGCCTCTCATGCGTGAAGATACAGGTTCGATACAGGGTAAATACAATTGTGAGGAAACGATTTGGCACTATAGTCCCATTGACGAATAAAATTATGGACGAGATTTATAATTGCCCTTCGAAACCGCCCCCCTCCCCCCCCTTCAAAAACAGGAAGTTAATATGTAGTTAATTGTCCATTCTTCTCCATACGAAACATACCTTTCTGAAGGGGCAACTAGATTATTCTTTTTACTTGTAAATGACGTACAAAATATTGATCTTATTGAAATTAATAATTTGACTATCGCCAATTTTTTTTAATATTCGTTATTTAAACCACTGTTTGACACAAATGTCTTGAAGAATAAATAAATAAAAAAGAAATGAGAATCTTCTCTATCCATTTCTCTGTTCACTATGCTCCTTCTCACCGCATTCAAAAAGATTATTTTCATTTCATTATAACGCATCAATTCTGTCCGGTACCAGGACTTTGGGTCACGGAAATGGCTCTATTAATGTTCTTCGACCATTTGGGGACATTTCATTTTAAAAAAATGGTTACTAGCACGGCGGTTTGTCATTATGAACGTAAATTAATTAATTTTAATGTATCATAGTTTTTTTGTTATTAAAAACTATGATACATTAAAATTACGAAATATTTTTGTTTAATTACGCTTTTTAATTTTAAATTGACTTGGTTATAAAATTGTAATAAATTATGTAGTATTCCTCACGCTCTAGGATGGTGCCGGTGACATTTGTCAAACTGTTGCTTTTCACTCTTGAACGTTATGGCGATTTACAATAATTATGATTGAATATTTTAACTGCAAACTAATATCATAGTCGTAAAATACGGAATCAGTAATAAGTAAGTAAATACTAGTAAATTAAATAATGTCACTGACATAATTATGCGATTCTGACAGCCACGACAGCCATAGATGAATTGCTGACATGTGTCACCAGCACCATCATAGGACGTATGGAATATAGATTATTTGTTTGTGTTCGTAGAAGTACTCTTGTACATTCGTCGTGCAATATATGTATAAGTAATAAATTCTTTTGAAGGTAATTAAAAAAAAACCATCACCATTGTGATCATGCAAAACAATTTGAACTCTGCGTGAACCTAAAATAGTTTTTATATCTACGACAAGACAACATCTATTTATTTGACAGAAAAAACAAGCAACATTACAACAAAAACATCAACATTTCAAAAAACATCAAAAACTTAATTGACGAATTACCAAAACCGTCAAACACAAATGACAAGTAAAAACGCGCCAAAACAACCATAGACAACAATGACAGATACAAAAATAGAAGACATTTAAGCAACGACATCGATTCATACAGCCTACCTTTCATCGCATCGGCAGTGCATTAGCGTATTCACTCTCCAATTGTATACTCCATACTTCTTCTCCATGCCACCGATCCAGAAGGGGCAGCGCAGGTCGTGGACGCGGCAGCATCGGTCAGTCCTTGTATGGCCACCGAGCTGCGAGTATCGCGTGGCGGAGAATCCCTTGCCACACCATTTTGTGCCCGGAACGCGGAGTAACTCCATCGTGTCGCGTTTTGGTCTGAGATGGGGATCGATTTGTTGATGGATAGTCAAGCGAATGATTTTATTGGATATTTGAATAATACTGTAGATCGACTTAATTATTGGAATTTGAATCTTAGTGGTAATACAATTATGGCTAAACCGCTTACTTGAGTCTTGTGAAATACAGGGGCGCGGGGATAGGACGAGAAAGGGGAGGGGTGGCGTAATACACAAGAGGCGAAATATGCACTGGACAGTTCTTAAGATATGTGACGTCACAGTGGTATTATATTATTTATTTCCTGCAGGCGAATACTCAATTAAACGGTTTAGACTACATATGAAAAAAAAAAACAGTAGAATCGATCTCTCGATCATTCACCTGTAGATACTTCTAATTGATCAAATTACTGAGTCATAAAACAGTTCGATTACAAATTTTCTTCAAATATCGATATCATTCGATTGTCTATGTCTACGACGCCCATCTCATTTACTTTTTAATTTTGACCACTGACAAGTTCACTGTCAAATGCCAGACCATGATGACCTCTTTACTTTTTTAATACTACAAACAGCCTACAACGTCAAAAATAAAAATAGACCACCAACGTGTTTATGATATTTAAAAAAAACATAAATATCGTGGGGATAGTCGTTGTAAATCCTTTATAGATCCCGAAGAGCTATAAAGAGCGATAGATCGTTGCCAACGCATGAATGATCTATAGATCACCACATGTTTTATTGCTTTATTGCCTTGTGTAGTGTTCAATTAATTGCTGGAAGTATATGTTTAGTTACGAAATACGTTACTGAGATGTTTGAACTTGGAATGCAATTTATAGAAGTTGTTTTGAACGTTAAACAAAAGTATGCAAGGTGCAGTTTTGCATTTTGCAAGGAGATAAATGCTAGAGATTCTTGACACAAATCGATATTAAAATAAATCGGTTTTTTTGTCATTTGGTTATTTTCTAATTCGAACTAGCCATCTTTTCGCTGGG
The DNA here is from genome assembly GCA_949316365.1 of Hoplodrina blanda. Taxonomy (NCBI): domain Eukaryota; kingdom Metazoa; phylum Arthropoda; class Insecta; order Lepidoptera; family Noctuidae; genus Hoplodrina; species Hoplodrina blanda. Next base: position 5,055,255 of record OX438576.1, read on the forward strand.
TTTAGGCAGGCGAGGCGACGAAACCCCACGCATAAAGTACCGAATACGCAACGAGGCGATTCTGTTCTTTTAAAGAGATGTACATATTCAGAAATAGTTTCAAACATAAACAAAATAAATAACAAGTTTTTTAACCATTATTGACTAGGTGTCGTAATTGTATTTGCTTGGCTACGTCTTTTATGGTAACCTCCTGAAATTTGACGAGCGAAACTGCATCTTATATACAGGTGAATTCTATAAACTTAATGATTTAGTACCTTTAAGGTACTAAATCTTTAATTGCTCAAAAACCTAGTATCAAAATCACAAATAATTGTAAAGTTAAATTTTTGGCGAGATTCGATCTCACAGACTATTAAAAATCTTATCTAGCCACCATAGACAGCGACCATTTTTATCTCAGCGGGACACAAACGTCAAAAACTAGTTTGATAAGACATATCCCTTAAACGAAGTAGTAAACATTAAAATAAATAACGTAATAATCTGAATAAACCACATCTAATCTTAATTAGGACGGTAATGGGTCTAAATCTTGAGATTTTTACTGAAATGGGACATAAAGTTTATGATATAGGGACATTATTAGGGTCCTTGGACATCAAATTCTTAATAATACATAACTTTTTAATGTGTTAAACTCCATTGCGTCTTTTGTTTGTTAAGTTCAAAAGTCGTACTCGAAAATATAGCAATGGAAAACGTCCTTAGAAACAAGTACGGTTGACTTTTTGGCGCGTTTTTTTGTTCCAAAGAGTTTGTTACTAATTGATGTACTTAATATGATCTTATTTTATTTCATTTTTAGTGGCGATAAGTTTTTCTGTCTGTTTTTAAATACGGTACTTATTTTGTTTAATGCTTCTATGATTTTTTAGGAAGAGTATAAATTCAAGGACCTCTTAAGAGACAGCTGATATAAAATCTTTGATTCGAATAAGTACTTGGACTTTTTTATTCAGAATGTTATTAGAGTCTAAAAGCTACTGTTTATTTGTTGTTTTTTTCTTCCATCAAAAATCTATATGAACCTAAACAAGAGTAGCCTGTAAGAGACATTTTTTGTTACTCTTTGGAATGGTCAATTCAAAAAGCATTCGAATTTCGAATCACTCATATTTAGAGAAAACAGGTTTTATAAAAACCAGGGATCGCCTTTACCCCCTCGCCAAAAGCCCTTTATCCAAAAAGAAGCATTTATTTACAAGAGATGACGTTGGCCATTTACAGGAAGCACCATAACCACACACCGCAGTAAAAAAAAAGAAAACACGACCACAACCGGCTCTATGTTTTTGTATATCGAAAATACTCTCATTTGAGCATTATCTCACCGAGCGAAGCGAAGATGCAGTCAACGATCGATGGTGTACGCTTGCCTAAGAATTAACTATATCTAAGTATAGCTTCTTGTTCGAGGCAAACTGATTCAGTTAGCTGTTTAAATATGCCTATCCGTTAACCAAGCTGAATCAGTCTGCTTCTCGGGATCGAATTGTCAGTGTGACAGATGTAAAAAACGTCAAATTTTCTAACGTCAGTTGACCTTATAGATTAGGGAGGTATACCCAGTCTTGTTAAGGGGTATCGTGTTGCCTAGTAACTGAGTTGTGTATATAAGATATGCAGTCGCTCCATGTAAAATACTAGCATTTAGCAGCATCCGATTAGACTGAAAGCCAACCTCAACATTGTTGTGGAAAGGCTTGGTAGATGATGACTCCTAGGTTTTTCTTTTTAATGTAATTGGGGAGCAAAAAAGTCGAATCCCATCTGATGTTTAGTGGTTTCCAACAACTTTGTGCTTTTTCTGGACAGTTCCATAGAAATCTGTAAATGGTTCTTTCATTACCACCTCAGAAATTAACCTACATGGTTCTCTTAAGATCCGACCATTACAAGAAACTAGGCTTCAAAATAGTTTTTGACCTCAATGTTGTTTCTGTGTATCTTTTCAGAGTAGAAAAATCGGGTAAGTGTTATATTTGACCTGTTCAGAAATGCAGTGCATTACCGTCGTAGTCACAAAATGGAATCTCTTACTTGTCTGGACCCTACCCTTAAATCAGCATACAGCAATGCTCTTCAGAAACATTCTGGAAGGAACCTCCCGGATGTAATCCTCAACAAATAGCTTTTACCACTCCTAACAATAGAGAAGCTCATTCTTACCGAGGTCAGTCAGTACCTCATGCATACATTTGCATCCTATCATTTTAGGATACCTAAGGGAACCGTGAGAAAGCAAAGCTATGCACGACCCATGCTTTGTTAGAATTTAAACTAATGCCGTCGGCGTTCGACTGTCTGGATTTTATGACGATACCGTTAGGCTTTATAGGCTTGATATTGGTAAGGTGGAACAGGACATATTAATATTTTATAACCAGCATAGGCTAGTTGTGTAGTACAAGTAAAATTCATGGAAGTTAGAACTATTCAGACTGAGCATGAGGTCCCAGGTCGAGCAAAGTGTTATTGAATTTTTCCATCAGGAATTTCTCAGTAGCAGCCTTGGAGTCTGGATTTGTGCCCGGTTGATGGCAGTAGGCTCGTCCCCTATTACATGGGACTTAAGCATAACTGGTGAAATGTGGGTGTACTAATGAGTACACCTCTGCCTATCCCTTCGGGGATTACAAGCGTGATGTTGTTGTTAGAACTATGCAGAATGAATATTGACTGAATAGAAAACCAAAATTGGAGTGCACAGACAACAAAAGAGATAGGTATGCAGGGTCGTCAGATATAGTTGAAGTTTTCTTAGAAACCTATGGATGTTTTCAAATGTAATTAAACACTTTTGCCGAAAGGCTTGCCTCATGGGTCGTTTGATCGTTGGTTATTTAATAACGTATAAAAATACTAGTAGACTTTTTCACTAGCTCATAGTTAAGTATATTTTTTTCTGCCTGTAAGGCCGCCTTCACATTACGTCGCAAGCATTGCGGCAGCCGCAAATTTTGTATGAAAATCCAAATTTGCGACAGCAGCACGGCAGCAGCGCGGCAGCCGCAAATTTGGATTTTCATACAAAATTTGCGGCTGCCGCGCTGCTGCCGCAATGCTTGCGACGTAATGTGAAGGCGGCCTAAGGTGCGGAACTGTCTTCTATAGCAGCCTTAAGTTATTCGACTGAGCTTCAGCTAATGGAGTGCGGTGTGCGTAACTCCTAAATGTGTATAACCGTGCTAAAAAACAAGTATTTACAAAACCATCCCAATTGAAATTCAAAAACACACCCCCCACTCACCGACACACGAAAAAAAAAACAAAAAACAACCTTGTCCTTGAAATTAAAAAAGAAAACTGACCTCCTATCGCATCTGCAGTGAGATATCGTATACGGCCTATAGTTGAAGTAACCGAATCTCCGTTTGAACATTCCGATGTTGAGTCGGCAATGATCGTGTGACCGGCAGCATCGGTCTTCAGCTGCATCGAGACCAAGCTCCCCGTACTTCGCTGCTATATGGCCGGCCCCGCACCATTTCGTCCCAGGGACAATGAAATTCTCCCTGAATGATCTGCGGGACCTGTTTTCGTTTTCATCGTATGTTAGTTTTTCGTTAACGAAACTGCGGTGATCTGTGTGGTCAAATATTGATGATACATTGATTTGTAAATAAAGTTGAAATGAAAAACTGATGTCGCACCTTATTTGATTGAATTTTTGCACCTGCCATTATCTCTTCACCATCTTTGTCTGAATGGTCGAGAATGCCTAAAGCATTAAGTCCGGCTTTTACTTTTTTGTTGCAAAAAGTTTCAATAAATAAATGGATGTCGCAACAAATTAGACGAGATTAAAACATGTCTTTCTTCCCCAAGGCCCATTGCTAAGACTTAAGCCCTCCTCTATAATGAGAGGAAATGGGGAGTACTCTTTCTTGGAAATCTTTCTAGGACAAAAACTAAGGAATTCTTTAGGGTCGGTTTACATCTGACGGAAGATACGTCGAACGTATCGTCTTTAGTATGTTCGACGCACTAACGCATCATCGGTTATGTGTGTATGGTTGGATATTTTATTATCTATTTGACTGTTTCTGCGATACGCGACTGTTGATACGCGGCGTATCTTCCGTCAGATATGTACCGACCTTAGAGCAGGGAATAACTGTTTGTATGAAAGTAATTATCCTTGGTGAACTTCTCACTTCAGGGGGATTAATTCTTACAGAATATAACTGCAGCAAATGTGTTACATTAGCAACATTACTTCAGAGCAGTACAGTGTTGTCTGTTTGTTTCGGTTAATCTTCGAAACGGCTGGACTAATTTGGACGGGATTTTCACTGGCAGATCTCATGTTATGAGTGACTAAGGCTACTTTTATTTTAGAAAAATTGGATCTGCGCCAAAAATAAAAAAAAACCCCATGATATATAGGGATCCATGAGATTCCCACTGTCCCTATCTATACACATCAAAAGTGTCTAGGGATCAACATCCCTAACATTGATTAGGGATGTTGATCCCTAGACACTTTTGATGTGTGTACTACCCTATCGCTACCTCCATCGGGGAGCGTGCTGCAGCGGGGCTGAGCAAAATGTCGCGCGTCTCTGCTTCATCGTGGGGCGTCAGGGGGCGCTCAAAGTCATGTACAAAGGCATATTCGTTGCCACTGTAACTTACGCGGCGGGATGCTGGTGGAGACGCGCGAACACCTATTCGGTCAAGGCTGCGCTGTTGAGGACTCAGAGGCCTGCTCTCATACTCCTCACAAAGGCGTACCGGTCAGTCAGAATCGCAGCTTTGCCGGTTCTCGCAGGCGACCTCGAGGTGGTGAATCCCATGGTATATTTAAAAGATTCCCTTGCATTAGTGGTTGTTCATTGGCAATATGATCAAGTACACAATCTAAATCATAATATGAGAGCGACATCAGGTTTTCATTTTAAACAAATAGGTGTCTAAATTATACTTTACTAAGGTTTATCTTTGCATTCATGTCTCACTGAACATTAAAACAAAACCAATAGTGTAAGATAAATATTTGACACTTGAAACATTATTTTTAGCATAGAATACTAAAGTAATACTTAAAATTAATAGCGAGATCTTTTGCGAACTATACGTTGTTAATTCTTTATGAATTGATGATAATAATGAACGATGAACATGACGGATTGATGTAATGGCTCAATGGATTTGGTAGTCCTGTACAAAATGATCAATGATTGGAGATTTTTGTAGAAAAGGAAACTGTATCTTTGTATACAACCTGAATTTTAATCCGTTGCAAATCTTTCAGGGGGTGAATGTACTCATGAATATGAACAACTTTTATTAAGGGACATAGTACGAAATGTGAAAAAAAAAAACAGCTGATCCATACAATAATGTACTACATTACGATCAAATTGTATGGATCAGGTGTTTTTTTTACATTTCGTACTATGTCCCTTAATAAAAGTTGTTTATATTCATGAGTACATTCACCCCCTGAAAGGTTTGCAACGGATTAAAATTCACGGTGTAGGTATGTCTCTCGATTAATTTTAGTGAAGTAAGTAGTGTCTAAGTTAATCTTTGACGTCACTGACATCGGTGGAGGAAAACATCGTGAGGAAACCTGGACTTATCATGAATATAAGCCTTGAGCAATCGTGCTGATCAATGCTCGTGCCTTCTCTGTATGAGAAGAGGCCTTTGCCCTGTAGTGTTGGACAATAAATTTTTGGTCAGTTGTCAAACCCCAGTATCAATTGAGATGACCAAGACAACTCAACTCAAGTTTACTTTATATTGACTGAAGGATTGGTACAGAATAGAGCAGCTGATCGAAATAATAAAGGATTGGAGCCATCTACCAACTTTTTGAGTCAGATCAGAATGACGCAACCACTTTTTTTTTTAAGAAAATGGCCATTAAGATAATTATGGCAATTTTGCTTCTACCAGCCTATATTTAACTTACACAAATATTTGATAGAATGCAGATGGACAATATAATTGTGATCTTAAATTAAAATGGTCTATCTAAACTTATTCATTAATAAGTTAAACCATGATCATTTTATACAGAAGCCATATTATGTTACAAGTGAATGATATCGTAGATGAAGAGCATTCGATTAAATAATGAGAATGAGTTAAGTAAATGAACGTAGGAATCAATAAGGATACATCAGAGCAAAAAGCAGTAGTACCCGTTTATAGATATTGCGATAATATGGCGTAGTTTTGTCTACGTGTCTATAGGTATAAATGTGCCAAAATGCTGGAGGCTAATACCGGTGATTATAAAAGTGAAGAGGTCATTCCATGGACTGGCAGGTTCGTCAGGTTTTCAAAAGTCGAACATAGTAAAGTATGAAATCGAAAGGAGATGAGCGTCGTGCGGTTGCGTTGCATTCCATATTTAAATATCTTGAATTGTCATAGATTCACTTTTTTTTGTATAGAAAATATGGCGTATTGTTTTAAAGGCTTCAATTCAAGACATTTTAAATAGGTAACCCCTTTTTAAAGCAGTTACTGTTCTCTCAGTAACATGGATCTGTAAATAAAATGAATTTACAGAGCTTCGTGTTTGTTATTTAATAAATACTATTAACTGACTAATACTAATTGCTCCGTAAATTCGTTTTATTTAATATCAATATATTTCTTGGTAAAAATATAACAACTACCTAGCCAGAGAGCTTTCTGCAACTTTATTTTTATTCTCCAACATAAACTGTAGTTCTTCGTGCCTTTTCAAGCATTCCATTTTCAATTTATCATAATCCAGCCAGTTTGAAATATCTGGCGGCAAACGGTCGCCATCTTTGAGTATTCTAAAAGTGACGTTCCCAAAATGGCGGTAAAACTTTTCGTCTTCATTATTTAATGGTTGTTTATTAATTATCCTATATATTTCTTCATCTAACGCTAATTTTAATTCTTTTCTTAATGTTTTTAGGAAGTTTCTTGCTGATTTCCCTTGCGTTACGTATTCGCAGTCTTGTATATCGCCATTTTGTGTGTAAATCACTTGGACAAGATGTCTGCCATCTGTCAGCTGACGGAGCTTTAGGCCGAGCCTGTAACAAAGAGAAAAAATAATATTAATTTATTTGTTGTCTGACATCGGTGAAGGAAAACACCGTGAGGAAACAAGGTAACAAGTCTGTAATCGCCGATCCGCCTCGGCCAAGTGTGGTGATCAATGCTCGTGCCTTCTCTGTATGGAAAGAGAGGCCTTTGCCGTGCAGCGGGCCAATAATAGGCTACAAGCCAGCCACACTGTTCCCACCCACTGCAACTCCTGAAAGCCAGAATCAACAGTGGAGGCCACCAGAAAAGCGCCGAGGCAATGAAGCTCGACGAGTCCCAGAGAAACGATTAACAGTCTTGGCTAAAATTTTCGACCGATTTTTCACTTGATTCGTGATATATTGATATGTAAGTACCAAGTCCAGGCCTCTAAACATAAATTTAATGAAAAAAACAATAAAAACTTAACTCGGCAATGTAAACACAACAAAAATAATTCTAGGTACCTACATTTAAGCTATGTAGGTTTAGGCACAAATAACACGCGCCGCCCGGCGTCGCCGCATCGGTGCGATGTCCTCTGCTAGAGCTGTACCGAACGAAACTTTAAATAGTTTTTAAAGTTTCGTTCGGTTTTCTTTTAATTTTGAGAATTTTCCGGAGAAAAATTCCAACGATTTTCAATCACAAATCGTGGTCTGAAACTACAGTTTCAGTTTTTGCCAACCTGTCACTAACGCCCAGTATAATACATAATTCGCTAATTAAGGGTTAGGCAGAGGTGTAACTATTAGTACACCCACATTTCGCCAGTTATGTTTAAGTCCCATGTAATAGGGAGCGAGTCTATTGCCAAAACTAGTTAATAAGACAAAAAATTGTACCTTGGTAAAAAGTGTATTTTACAATTAAATCATCAATGTATAAAAATTAGAATGACCTCCAAACTTCAAATATCTATGACGTTTTATTAGTTTTAGTCTAACGAACGAATGAATGAATAATATTATCTCGGCAAACGTCAAAAATGCACCGATCCGTAGACTAAAAACTAGATTATGAGATTGTAAAGGGGATGCAGAGTAACTATTAGTCTATGGTCTCTGGGGATGACAACATAGGGGAGGATAATATAATATATACCTAGAGACAGATTTAGATTGTATAATTTATAAACCAATATTATTTGAAGGGGAATATTAAAATTACACGAAATATCATTTTCGTTAAATAACCTTAATTTTGAATATTTCTTTAATTAAGCTTAGTTATGTCAAAACGAAATTAATTAAATATGTCAAACATATTAGATTACGACACACACGCCTGTAATCCCCGAAGGGTTACGCAGAGGTGTAGGTACCCATTAGTACACCCACATTTCACCAGTTACGTTTAAGTCTCATGTTATAGGGGGCGAGCCTATTGCAATCAACCGGGCACAAATCCGGACTCCGAGGCTGCTACTGAGAAATTCCTCATAGAAAAAACCAATAACACTTTACCCAGCATGGGAATCAAAACCAAGTCCTCATGCTCAGCAGTCAAGCAGTCAAGTTGTTTGCTGTTTCACTATTTATGAGTGTTTTCCAAAATATTCTCATCCGTAAAAGTAAAAAAAAAACACGCGATCCATTACCAAAACACATACATACATAAACGCCTTTTTCCCATGGGGGTAGGCAGAATCCACAGAACGCCACCTGCTACGATCCTTACATACTCCTTTCTCCTCATCTACGTTCATACATCTCATCATACAAGCACGCCTGTTACGAGTACTGCGCACTGTCCTTTCAGAAGAACCTTACCAATAAGGTCAGTGTAGGTCTTCCTAGGGCGACCCCTCCCTGCGTTACCACTCACCTCTGCCATATAAATACCTTTTGTTAATCGTCTTTCACTCATCCTCTCAACATGATCGAACCATCTAAGCATACCCTTTTCTATCTTTGTCACTACATCCTCTTTTAATCCGCAACGGTCCCGTATAACCTCATTCCTCACTTTATCGTTCAAAACGACATTAGAATAGAATATATTTTTTTGCTTAAACATGGTATACAAGGTGTTATTTTAAAATATGAGATCTCACATGTCCTGTTAAAAAACTAAAGCATGCAAACTTAAGCCTACAATTTACAAGAGAAAAGTCAAAAGCAATTCATATTAAAAAATAATAATATTATAAAAATTATTATTAATGAGCCATTTATATAATTGAATTTTAAATAATTTACAATTCAATGTTTAAACATATTTGGTAGTTTAAAATAAGACAGCTCAAAGTACAGTCAGTGACTAAACTTCTTGGCTACTACGTTTAAAACCGCAGACGCGACCCTAAGGTCTGAAGTTTCCCTGCCTAGTTCACTCAATGTGTTTGCTAAAAGATTTAGGCTGTAAGTCCCCTGTCTGAGTGAAGTGATGTTTAGAATTCAGATTAGATTCGCTAGGGGAGCGGAAAGTACTACATAGGTACCTAGTTATTGAATTGGGGTAAAGTAAAAATATGTTATTTTGGTTTTGATTTCGTTTGGTCCAATAATGAGTGTAATTTGCAACATTTTCGAGATGTTGTCCGACGTTGGTGTCTAGAATTATGGTGTCCAATTTTTTGCAGTCATTCATACCGGTTAAAACAGAGTTTTTTTTAGAAAACTTTAGTGTAGAAAACTTTGGTTTAAAACGAGAAAAAAAAAACATTTTACAAGAACTTCCTAACTCTTGAATTCTAATATTATAATAATAAACGTTATTGTTATAGATTTTCTTTTTGTACTAAATTATATTGTTGCTGTATTTTCTAAAGAGCTTAAGAAACCTGCTTTCCCAGAGCATTTTCTTACTTTATTTTTCTGCAACCAAGACAACCAGTCTTACCAAGGGGTACCGTATTACCCAGTTACTGGGTTGTGGAGGTCAGATAGGCAGTCGCTCCATGTAAAGTACTGGTATTCAGCTGCATCCGGTTAGACTGGAAGCCGACACCAACATAGTTGGGAAAAGGCTAAGCAGATGATGATTTTTCTGCAAAGCGTGTAATCTGTTAACTCTTTTATGATCCGTCATTTACAATTTCGGCAAAAGTATAAAGTTGGCATAGTCGGTAAAAAGTAGTCTTGCACAGTAGAAGTGAATGAATTATCTACATTTGCTCTTAATTCCCAAATCACAAACTAATGCACATTTAAAGCAAACTATGTAATGCGATTAGTTTCGGAATCGCCCTCCAAGTACAGTAATGCACAAATTGCAATAAATATCAATTTGTGTGCTATCGACATTAATTGAATGTCTCTAGGGAGCAGCTTTGAAATGGAAAGTGATATCTGTGGGTAACGCTTTTCATTTTGACTGTACTGTATATCTTTACGGGATATAGGTTTCGGATTGGGTGCATGAAAAAAATGTTATTGAGTTTTTCCACCAGGAATTTCTCAGTAGCAGCCTCGGAGTCTGGATTTGTGTCCGGTTGATGGCAATAGGCTCGCCCCCTATTACATGGGACTGAAACATATCTGGCGAAATGTGAGTGTACTAATGGGTACATCTCTGCCTAACCCTTTGGGGATTATAGGCGTGATGTTATGTAAAAAAAAACGATACAAAAGTGAAATACCTACACGGTTAAAATGTATGAAGGAGCTGATTTCCTTTTTTAACTGGCGAAGAATCCTAATGCTAGCTAGAGGGTTAAGAATCATTTACTGAATCCATAGGTAATCCGTAAAGATATATGAATGACTTTTCGATCTCGGACATTAATTCAAATTCACATAAATTGAGAAATCACAAATTGTTTGATATTATACAATAGATATAAATTAGCGATCACTGGTACAGACGCGTTGACGTCTATACGCGTGTCGCTGGGGAATAATGCTGACTGTTTTCAAGTAGTACTGTTGAGTAGAAAACGCATTTTATAAGAACTTGGTTATTCATTTTATGGGATGTAAGAAAAAACAACGTGGGAGTAATTCTACTATATTTTGAGAACGACCACAATTTAATCCAATCTGTGAATAACTCAAATAAAAAAATATTTTTAAAAACAAGCTTTAATTAAAATTCTACAATATTGATTATTGGACATTGTATTGTCACCAGACTTAAAGGTGTATGCAAAATTTTAGCTCAATCGGATAACAACAAATGGTCGAAAAATGGTTTGCAAATTTTTAAAGGACAACTTATTTACATACATACGAACAGTGCAAGCTAAATAAAAGCTTGTAAAAATGCCTTTATACCTATTACCAAAATGTTTTGGTCGCTGAGACGCGAATGTGACTAGATTTTGAAAGTTTTTAATTAGTCTGATTGGACATGCCGTAAACTCGGCATACTGCTCAAACTAAATAATATTGGGAAAAGCTGAAGAGTTTCTTAGTTTATTTTAACGCGCTAATCTCGGAAAGGTCCGATTTGAAAAAATATTCTCGCGTTGTAGGCTATATGACATCGCGCAACGACATACAGGATCGGAACAGTAACCAAAGAAACAAAACGCGAAATCGCTAGAAAATTGTTAGTTGGGATATAATAAATCTTGACAATTAAAAAGTGCCTGTAATTAATGGTCTAATTGAAATAAATGTTTTGACTTTGACTTTGAATAAGACAAACTTAACAATCTCATTTGGTCAAGTACCTAAAATGATATAGTTAATTAACATAACAAAAAAAAAAACAAAATATCAAAACCGATTGTGCTCGCCAGTACGTCCAAAAGTCGCAACATTAGAGCGGCTGCGGCCACAAGCGAATCGAATGTGTTAAATGAAGCGTAGTTGGTATCGAGTGTACATTTGAGGGTCACGGTGCAGGGGGGGACTTGCAGTTTTAAAATGACGTATTTATTTATTATTTGATTCTGTGAGTTATTTGTTTGGTGAAAAGTTTTGGGGATTTCCAAGTGATTTTTTCAATATAGCCTGTAAAAACCTTGTTTTTATGCTTTTACCTACGTTGTATGTGGATCAATATTGATTAAATCGTCAATTAAAACATCAATATAGGTACCTCTCGGAAATGTTAGAGAATGCCTATGGCATTAAGTCCGCCTTTGTACGTTTTTGTTGCAAAAAGATTAAATAAATAATAAATAAATAAATACACCCTGTATACACATTTTTTTTCTATTTTTGAAGACGTTTAAAAATACACATCACATAGCCAGCCATTAAAAATACATACTTCCCAGCAAAGTAAGTAATATTAAGGATAAATCAATGCTGGAAAATTGGAATGAAATATTAGTTTGTGGTAGTGCGCTATGAAACGCACGGAAAACATTGTTCTTGCCGGGGTTGCGCAAAGGGCTACAGAAGGAACAGGGTGGTTTTTTAGTCAGTAAAAGTCTGACAGTCCCTTCTGCCCCACCCAGGGCGAATGGAGTTATTTGATGATTTTTACCACCTAAAAAAAAAATGAGTGCAAGCAGTAGTATGGGTCGTGGGGTAGTTAAACTTTAGTAACAGTATTTAAAGCTTGTTAAAAAAAAATTAATATCTCCGTACCTAACCACAAATTTCCTAGGAATGGTATGAAACAAAAAAAAATATTGCATATATTATAGGATGAACTTTTGCCAAATGTCGTTTTACACCCGTTATACAATAATTATCGATAACATTTTTATCAGATCCCAAGATTTTAGTTAAAACAGACTCACTCTCCAAACAAAAGAATGCACTAAAATCCTCTTACGTTATATTGAGAATAGCGACATCTATGGCGCTGGCATTGAGTTAATCTTTATTGCTTCGTCCGACCGCGGCCGCAGACGGATTGTGGCCGACACTCCTAATGTTCTTAGTTCCAACACTTCGCCTCGTATGCACTCCTGGTACTTTTTGGTCCAATGGATTATGTTCACGGTAAGTGCTTTAACGGGGTGTTGCTTGAGATTATTGGTAAAGGCGATCCTTCATTCATTGCTAATAGTAAGTACTTACCTATTCATAGAATTTACTAATTTGAATTTAAGATTTAACTAGTTTCAAGCATCAAAGTTGATATTTTATCCCACGGGAATCGTACATTTTTCCGGCATAAAAATTTGGCTATGTGCTTATTCCAGTCTATAATCTATCTCTGTGCCAAACATCTAGATTCGTTCAGTCGTTCTGGCATGTTTTTTTTTTTAGTTGGTAAAAATCATCAAATGATTCCTTCCGCCCTGAGTGGGGCGGAAGGGACTGTCAGACTTGTACTGACTAAAAAACCACCCTGTTCCTTCTGTTGCCCTTTACGTTCCGGGGCCACGGTATCCTGTTAAGACGTCCCGCAACCCCGGCTTCTGGCATGATTGAGTAAAAAACATCCATGCACCTAAACTTTCTCATATAAATTAGTAAATAATTATAAGAAGTACTTATGTCTCTCTGCTGCTGCACCGCTGTCCCAAGACGGATCGCCGGCCGTCGCCCGCTCTAAATGTTCAGCTCTTCTATCTTATGCAAACCTAGTACTTTTTTGTCGCTTGGATTATTTTATTGAGGAATTTAATTACTATGACAAAACTTCATATATCGAGATTATTGGTCAATGAATATTAATTTATGTGTTTGATTAATTGGCCTCATCATTGGCAACATTTTCCTTTCTACTTTTATATCTTTCAAAATTTCCTGTTTTTTGCAATTTGCAGCTTTGAGTCATTATTGTCAGTCTTTCCGCAGAACATCGGGAATTGTTCAAAAGAGTCACTGCTGCCTTGGAACGCATGCCCTTCATTAGAAGGAACACGGATGGAGTTTAGTTAGAGAATTGGCATCTCTTACTGACATATAGCTAAAGAAAAAGACGATGACACTTACAAACTAAGTAAGAGATGTCAAATTAGTTTCGCCTTCAACTTCTCCATATTTTTAATCTATACGTTTTAAGATGTCAACTATAATTGTATGGATGTGTCAGATTGACTAAAGACAGCTCTTATTTTCATCCGTCCCTTTCTTGTTTTATTGAAAAAGAAAAAGAAAGAAACAGTCTAAAAGTTTAGTTTGTGCATAATAGAATCGACACCACTCTCTTCCGTTCCGCCAACAGCGGAAGAAGGCCATATTAACTTTAGTCAGATGAAACACTGGGGCCATGGGGTCCGAGCGCTCACCTTGTTTTTCGGGACATCGCTAAGCGACTGGTCGACTCTTCACATGACCAGAGGGCTGGCCTTTTCTTAGGCCAAAGAATCAGCATTGCTACACAACGTGGCAATGCTGTCAGCCTTTTGGGCACTTGCCCCATTGACAGCGACGCGGACGAATTTTTTGATGCCCTATGAGGTCTCCTTTTTGCCTTTTTTTTTTTTTAAATAATTTGTACATATTTTACATTTACTATAAGGTTTTATGTTTAAGTGTAAATCAAAGTAACTTGACATTTAGGTATTATACAATTATATTCATACTAAAAATAAAAATAAAAAATAAAAATAAAAATAAAAGTCAGATGAATGTGAGGTTGAAACTTTTTTTACTGAAGTTTAGATGCTTACTTATCTAAATCTATTCACTTAAAGACTTTAAGTTATTACAATCCGGAAACAAGCGTCAGCAAGCTGAGATATGTGCAGTCTAAGAAATGAATATTGTTTACCACTTAAAAGTCAGACACTACGCCAATTACTGCGTAGCTTAGGGCTGTCAGTGTCTAAATTTCAAACGCCAGAAAACCTTTAAAAACCTTTGAAAAATCTTTAAACATTTGGACGCAATACTGATTTTTGGCACCTGAGAAAAATATTTTTAGAAAAAACATTAAAATATTTGCTTTTTTTTTTCGTTTTAATTTATTGCTTATTTTTTCAATTACGTGGACTACCACCGATACAAAAAGTAACACAAGAAACAAAAAGGACCCTTTTTGAAAATCCCTTCCGAATGACCCACGGAGAAATCCGAGGCACCCTAGACGAATGGCAGCCCTAGTTTACCCTGTCAAGAAATGACAGTTGTGATTTAAATTTATGAACAATTTAGGGAGACAGCCAAATCAATTTCGCTGACTTTACACCTATGTCGTTTAGTCTATGAGGCTCTTTTGTTTCACTAAAGGTGCTCCTTAAAGGTAGCATTCCGATGTTGGCAACCGCGACCGACGACCGCGACAGGTGACCACGTCACGCGACCTGTGGTCGCTTGCGTTGTTTAGGGTTCCATATGAATTCATACTAAGCAGTGAGTCGCGCGACCCAGCCGTGGTCGCCTGTCGCGGTCGTCGGTCGCGGTCGCCAACATCGGGATGCTACCTTAAAGCTATACACGCTACGATGCATTGGAGAGGTCTAAGCAGGATCACCTGCGCGGGTAGTCCGGAGCATGTATTGCAAAAGATCTGCGCAGTGCCTTGAACCTGCGCAGGCAACCGACGCAAAATCGAAAATCTATTATTTTGAGTATACCCTGGTATACCGAACTGTCCCCATACACAAACACCTATGCTAGTTTTCCTGATCTCTCCGGTAGACTGAAGTGTGTATGGGTTACATTAGGACTTTTTCAATAATAATCATGCGTTTGATGCCGGATTACTACGGCGCTATACTATTGATGGTGTCGGACTGCAGCCAGATGGTTGACTTTTAAGGTTTACGCTTCCGTCCCCAAAAAGTGCCAAGGAGACCCTACTATTAAGCATCCATCCATAAGATATTAGATTATTTTGTGTATTTTTTCTATGGGCCACAGTTGCCTGATAATAAAATGATTTATTATTTATTATTATTATAAGTCTGAAATCACCAATCCGCCTTGAGCGAGCGTGGTGATCAATGCTCGTGCCTTCTCTGTATGAGAAGAGGCATTTCCCCTGCAGCGGAACAAATTATTATTTTTTATTGTTAGGAACGCTACATTGGTTAGGTTCCTCAGAAAGGTCAGGTGCGCAGTACTCGTAACCGGCGTGCTTGTATGACGAGATGTATAAACGTGAATGACGCGAAAAGGAGTATGTAAGGAACGTAGCAGGTGGCGTTCTGTGGTTTCTGCCTACCCCCATGGGAAAAAGGCGTGAGTTTATGTATGTATGAACGCTATAAGATAATTTTAGTTAAAGTAAATGTCTGTACGTCTATATCAGTTGACATTAATCACAACACTGCTGTATTGGTAGTAATTGGTAAAGTCGCCGCGATTGGCTGCGCTCGCGCTAGTTAAGGCAACATTCCGCGGTTGCGTGCCGCGCGATCGAATGATAAAGATTGTATCGTTGACACTTGGCTTTGGACTTACAATTGGTTGCTAGCTTTTGCTTGCTACCTCGGCTGCGTGGAAGTCAAAGTCAAATACTTTCTTAGCAGAAGTCTTCTATCTGCCAAAGCTTTCTTAAATTTATTTATTTAGTGGCTTTCGCCCGCGAATTTGTCCGCGTAAATGATGGACCCCCGTTTCATTCCCTTAGGGGGGTGAATTTTAGAAAATTCGTTCTTAGCACGTCTGCTAACTATAATCTGCCTCCCTGCCAAATTTCATCAATCGGTCAGTTCCCAGGTCGAGCAGGGGTCCAAACTGGTAATCAAACCTAGGTCTTGACAATTATTAAGTTAGGTACTAGCTCTCCCCGCAACTTCGGTCGCGTGATTTTTCTTACGGATCCCTAATATTTTGATAATAAAATATAGCCTATAGCACTCAGTGATAACGTAGCTTCCAATTTGCAGTACTTTCAAAATTGGTTCCGTAGATACAGAGATTACCCCCTACAACCTCACAGACTCACCTCTATCTATTATGGTATAGTTACTCAAGTCCCACGTAGACTAAAAAGTGGTCGGTTCACATCTTCTGACGGAAGACACGTCGAACGTATCGTCTTTAGTATGGTCGACGCACTAACGCA
This sequence comes from Hoplodrina blanda, assembly GCA_949316365.1. Lineage (NCBI taxonomy): Eukaryota > Metazoa > Arthropoda > Insecta > Lepidoptera > Noctuidae > Hoplodrina > Hoplodrina blanda. The sequence continues at coordinate 5,072,094 of OX438576.1, forward strand.
TCATCGGTTATGTGTGTATGGTTGGATATTTTGTTATCTATTTGACTGTTTCTGCGTTACGCGACTGACGATACGCGGCGTATCTTCCGTCAGATATGTACCGACCCTTATACTTCCAAATAAACAGTTGTTTTGTAGCTCCCGTTCAAGTGACTAGTTACCCAATTTAAAATATTTCAACATCTAACCTAATTGATTGCAAATAATAATTGGCTTATTGCTTTATCATATTTTACAATGGCAATCATTTGCAATTGGTTCTGTATCGAAATATGGGGTGTCAAAGCAAATTAAACGACATTTTAAGTTACTGGTAATGAATCGAGAGGCAGATTGGTGTGAAAGATAGTTTCAACAATGGAGAAGTAATGGTTTCTGTTAGTATGTATATCCATCTATACAACGTGTAACGTTAAATGCGCAAAACCTCAGACACCCCAACTGATTTTTAATTAAATTGACCTATTACAGAGAAAAAAAAACACTAAAACAAAAGTAAAGGCTGATTTAGTTTTACTGGCAATTCTGATCGTTTCTTGCGTCTGCGACGACGCTCTATCGAGGGAAAAGTCGTCACCGGGCCGCTGCGCGCCGGATGGCTTGACCTACTAATAAATAGACGCGGCAACGTTTTTAATGAAGATTTTTTGAAAAATGTGACCTATATTAAAAAGTGGTACAATTGATTCTGCTCGTTATTCTGATCAAACTATTTTCAAGTTTTGCGCATTTAACGTTACACGTTGTATATCTATCTATCTATACATATAAAATGCTTTGTCCTGAATGACTGACTGACTGACGGATCAACGCACAGCCTAAAGCGCTGATCGTAGAGACCTGAAACTTGGAGGGTGTGTTCTTTGTAAGACGTAGGCATCCGATAGGAAAGGATTTTGCGAAATTCTACCCCTAAGGGCGTAAAAAAGGGGGGCAAAGTTTGTATGGGACAACGTTATTCCTTGGTCCAATCTACTTCAAATTTTGATTAAAAAACCATTTAAAAATCGTATTAGAACTATTTTCGACTTTTACGCGGACGAAGTCGCGATAATAAGCTAGTAATTTATTAATACAAGTCTGAAATCACCAACCCTCCTTGAACTAGTAAAAAAAAAATACTAAAATTAAAAAAAAAAAACGCCAAATGCAGCTAATAAAATACCTATGTCAGTTCGTAAGCACCCCACAATCCTGGAAACCAACGAACCGATTTCGATGTAGCACTAACTATTAAGAAAGCTATTGTTTCCAATAGGTTACAATCTATAAACTTCGCGCTTTGCCTTAGGATATTGAGCAGAAAGCATTTAGCTTATAAAATGAGAAAGCTATAATTTGCTTTCCGGTTTGGTCTATAAAATAAGTCACGTATGACTCATTCATTAGGTTTTAAATGAGGGAGAACTGCTCACAGACTTACTTAATTAATTATGAATGCTTAAGTTATTATTAATATTATTGTCTGTCCCACTGCAGGGCAAAGGCATCATCAGAGAATCATCATTGATCGCTGTACTTGAACATTGAGTATTAAACGAACATACAACAGAAATGGAGTATGTCTAGAGCTGCTATTACCTAAATTGCAGACGCCGTACATTTGGGTGAAATTGGGTTTTCTTCCCGGACATACCAAAAAAAAAAAAAATATACAATAAAAAAATAATATTAAAGCTTAAGACAATTTTTAGCTAAGATTTGTTTTTGGACACTTTTTTGACATCCCCTTCCGGACGTACACAAAACGTTCTTTATACTAGGACAAATCCGGGGAAACCCGGACGGATGGCAGCCCTAAGTATGTCATCTTTTCCACGCAATTTTCAGCTCTATTCCTGTTGTTTTTAGTTTATTATCAATTAATCAAAGGTAAATGCTTCAGCATATTGCTGCTGTGTCTGCGCAGGCAGTAAGGTAATAAGATTATTATTCTTATCCGAGTTGATCCAATACTCGATTGTAACTCGATACTCGATTCAAGTTTTATCTCGCCAGCCAACACTTTGTCGGCATCGATACATCATTAATTCATTTTATTTCAAATTTCGAACACTTGTTCGTTTTTGAGTGATAGCTTTCTTAACGGCCAGTCGTGTTTGAAATCATTTGGAATGTAAACTTATCGTATGGAACGTTTTTTTTTAAAGATGGTGGATGGGAATCGTCTGTCAAAAAAATTATTATTAGGTTTGTTTTTTTTTGCGTAGGTATGAAATCTATACTAAGTAATAATATTATTATAATAAAGCCGAAGATTTTTTGTTTGCTTCTTTAACGCCCTAATCTCTGGAACTTGCAGACGGATTGGAAAAAATATTTTTGTTGATAATAGCGAAATTCATAAGAAGTAGTGTAGGTTATATAACATCGCGCTTCTATTTAAGGCAGAGCAGAAACCAAAGATGTTAACTTTAGTAAGTACGAGTGAAAATACCCACGCGGAGGAAGACAGTAGATCATAGAAGTAGCAGCTACATAGTTCCTAATAAGAATTTTTCAAGAAAAAATAATCAAATCTACTTGCAAACTTTATTCAAGGGTTACACGCTCAGTCTGGCGTCAGTCTGGTCAATCAGTCTGCTCAGAATGACGGGAGAATTATCGTCTAACCGGTTGACTGACGGACTGATGGTCCAGTTCACGTACGTTTTAACCGTGTTTTTCATCCATCATTCTGGCATCAGTCTTAGCCAGACCAGACTGATTGACCAGACTGACGCCAGACTGAGCGTGTAACCCTTGAATTAGAGACTATACCTAAGGGCGCGGGCACACGGTGAGTTGCGGCGCCGCACCGCATCGTGTGCCCGCGCTCGACACAGTGAAATCTTTACGGTGCGGCGCCGCAGCGGCGCCGCATCGCTACGTGTGCTCGCGCTCTCAGTAGACTATATTTTCTTCCTTAATTCCTATTACTCATCCACAGACTCCAAATTATTTTTACCCATTAACAATTACACCAAAAAGTTTATAAATCTTTTTTCAAACGAGGCCCGTTACGTAAGTAATCTTCCGGTGGCTCTGCTCTATGGTAATTGCGTCCGTCACTTATCAAGACAGTAGCTTGAGGCTGTAATATTATAGTGGATAACGGTAGCACTGTACGTGTTTGTGAAGCAATGAGTGTCCATTTATAATAATTAGCTTAGGGGAACTCTCATGCATGAGGTTCTTCACAACCTGGCACAGGAAAGTACGGTCAACAACGAAAGTCGATTAACAATTTCCTTTTTTTATATCATTTAAACAGACACTAAACACATAATGTACTGGCTTTCATAATTTCAGGCAATAGCTAAGGGTTTATTATATCTTAATTTTATATGCATTGCGTTTTTCTTTTATTATTGTACTTAATAATTAGGATTTAAAAATCATAAATGTTAATCGACTTTTGTTGCTGACTGTACCACTGTGAATTTTTCAGTATACTTTCTAAGTTTATGTTTTACATCACTGACATCGGTGAAGGAAAACATCTTGAAGAAACCTGGATTTATCTCCGAAACGGCTGGTTAGATTTTGATGGGAATTTCATTGGCAGATAGCTGTTGTTACAAGGAGTAGAGTGCGTTTCACCGAATAGTTCCTATGGCGTTATGTTGGCAGCAATATTTTTCAGTTTTATTGTTCAAATTAAACAAAATCTGCGGGAGCGTCTTCTCGTCAATGACTTTGACAGACAGAGTAGGCAATAACGCCATAGGAACTATTCGGTGAAACGCACTTTAATTTGAACAATAACACTGAAAAATATTGCTGCCAACATAACGCCATAGGAACTATTCGGTGAAACGCACTATAGCTGCTTTGGAAAAAATACTTAGGGTTTAGCGCAAAAAAAATAAAATTCCGCACATTAACCTAAATTCGCACTGATGAATTCGCGGGCTGGTAGTAAATAAGTCTGAAATCTCCAATCCGCCTTAAGCAAGCGTGGTGATCAATGCTCACGCCTTCTCTGTATGAGAAGAGGAGTTTGCCTGGCAGTGGGACAGTAATAGGCTTTATTATTATTAGAGGTACAGTCAGTAAAACAGATAGGTATGCAGGGTCGTCAGATATAGTTGAAGTTTTCTAAGAAACTGATGGATGTTTTTCGAATGTAATTTAATTTAAAACGTAGATAATAAATAGTTCTTTATTTAGGTTAATAATAATAATAATAATAAACCCGCAGGGCAGCTTGTGGCGAGCTGTTGGGCAGTAGCGACCCCACGGACCTGATCTCCCGGGAGAAGTCTTGTTCCTCATCTCTGGCTTGCCTTTCAATAAAGGCAGGCCAGAGATGGGGAACGGAGCTCCCACCTCTATCTTGCCTTAATTGGCCGGTTAGAGTGGAAACTCGCGAGAGCATTCGTGCTCGGGGTAAGAAAGTATTCCAGTAAGACGCTGGTAGGGATCTTGACCGTACTTCCGGGATTGTCCTGATAGCCGTGGAATACCTCTCCACACCTCTAGCACCTCAAGATATGTTGCCCCCTTGTCGCTACGTCACTTCGTGCTAGCGACTGTATCAGGGGGCCCATTTAGTGAGTGTGCAAGTCACCCCCTGCCATTTTATCCATGTATACAAACATTGATTCGGCAGGGGCTATAGTCACTTCATAGTTTCAGGTAACCAAGTCACTTTAGCAACCCATACCCATAGCCCAGTACTATTAGTTTCCATGTCCTGTAATAGTCCTGCACCAACCGGGGGTTGTCCTTGGGTGCACTTGCATAGTGCATATAGGGATAATCGTCGGTTGGTGTCCTATTTCATGTAAAGCTACCTAAGGGGCCTCTGCGAGTTGGCTTCGGCTCCTCGTACGCCTTACAAAGGCCCGGGACCGAGATACATCAAAGATAATAATAATAATAATTCTTTATTCACATGAAACACGGTAAATACAGATGGTCAAAATTATTGTGAACGAACATGTTTCGCCAAAGATTGGCATGCAAATGTCAACATTCTATTATATGTATACTTACAATCAATTTAACTAAACCAATTGAACAAAACTTATTTTATATTATTATCGTCATATTATACGTATTATTATTAATTCATGTCACTACCCACTTGAACGTCGACGCTCGCGAGCTGTCACGTGAATCTTACGTCGCAACGCCACCGCGCAACCGCACAACCGCATAACGCCGCGGTCGTCCCCGATAAAAACGTTTGCCAAGAGAAAAGTATTAGAGCAATTTTAAAATAAAAATTACCATGGATTACGTTAGCGTATAGAGAATAAACTTAAATAAAAATACATGCTTCAAACCTACATGAACATATCTAAAAAAAATGTTAAATTTAAAAAGTTAATTTTTTTTTAAGTTTCAGTCAAAGACATCCATCGGTTTCTTAGAAAACTTCAACTATATCTGACGACCCTGCATACCTATCTGTTTTGCTGTGTGTACATGGACTTTCTTCCATATAGGTATAGGGCACCTTAACGTTTTATGGAAATGATTATTACTATTTCAGATAATTGACGTTTCTACCTAACCTACGTTCTATTTCTAATTCAAATGCTTTATTCTACATTTGAATAATAATTGTATGTACAACCGGAAATAGTAAGCCTATCCATCGACAATTTGTTCCCATCATAGTCCGTATCAAAACAATTACTTTTTTACGTTATTTATAGAATGATTCACAAATCAGGCGCAAGCAAAAAGCGTGGAGCGTACCGTTGCTTGCGCGGGCGCATAAAACGGCGCTTTTGTTATGAAGTTACAACTTTAATGGTCTATGAATAACTTTAATTGATTACGTCCAACTAATGCAATATGCCATTACTATCGAGCAATAACAGTTTAATGTACGTCCACAATATAAGCGCATGAGGTCTTGGGTTTGATTCCCAGGTAGGGCAAAGTGTTATTCGGTTTTTCCATCAGGAATTTCTCAGTCTCGGAGTCTGGATTTGTGCTCGCGGTTGATGGCAATGGGCTCGCCCCCTATTATTACTATTTTTGTTTTATGGGACCTAAACATAACAGGCAAAATGTGGGTGTACTAATGGGTACACCTCTGCCTAACCATTCTAGGATTATAGGCGTGATTGTATGTTATGTTATGTGAATTAAAAACTGGTCTGGCATTTTATGCTGAACTGGGCCTGTTTGGCGCAGCTGTGTGGCACACAATAGGTAATGTTTCTATTTCTTATTTTTTGTTTTTCTTTTATTGCCTTTTTGTTTTTTATTTATTATTTTTGTGTGTAGGTAACATGGTCTGTGTCAATAAAGCTTTTTTCTTTGTTTTCTTTCTAAGTAGTATCTCTAATCCAAATAACAGAAAAAAAAATGGTAAAATTGCTACCTATCAAATCTTAATAAAACTTATTCAAAACGGCATTTTAGGCGCCACCAAAAAGTTCAAAGCTCTCTTTAAAGTTTTTTGTGAAACTTTTTTTTTTGCTATAAGTCGAACGATCTTTGATTTTGTATGTTGCCTGATGTCATTGCTTTCGATGAATATTTCGGTTAGTTCGAATTACATTGGTTGGTAAGTATTAGTTTAGGAGCTTAACTCGTCTTTTTAAACAGGCAGTGTATTGTGAACTTTTTTAACTGTCGAAAGTATTAACTTCTAGTTGAAAGTGCTTAGTATTGTGGTATTTTTAGTAATATAGTCATTTTCGAATTTGTCATTCAACGAATTTGTTTGAGAAAAGTTTACAAACGCGTGTTCTTTATCGTATACATTTTAGTTTTAATTTTTTATAGGTAAGTAGGTAAAAAGGTACAGCTATAGATTCTCTATGGACCCAACTTTCTTTTGAAAGACAAAGGTACACATTTATGGCATTTTGAAACCTAGGCAACTAAAAGTCGTAAAATGTTTATAAAATAAAGCTTAGACCTTAATTAATGCATTAATAAATGCATCAATATTGGTCAGACCCCTTCCTCCTCGTCGTCTTTGAGACGACGAGTTTTGTGCTTCTTGCTCTCTTAAGTCAACCACATTCTATGATAAAAGGTGTCGAGAGTTACTTGTCTTTCACGCAGACGGAGCCGCGGGCATAGCATTAGTGTCCTTATAAGTACTTTCAAACTATCCCACATAACATCACGGCTGTACTCTCCGAAGGGTTAGGCAGAGGTGTACCCATTATTACATCTACATTTCGCCAGTTATGTCTAAGTCCCATGTAATAGGGGGCGAGCCTATTGCTATCATTCGGGCACAAACTCCGAGGCTGCTAATGAGATATTCCTGATGGAAGAACCCAATAATACTTTACCCGACTTGGGAATCGAACCCAAGACCTCATGCTCAGAAGTCACACTTTGCGACGAATAGACTAAAGAAGCAGTCCAACTATTCAAATTACAATACACAGATAATAAAGTATCGCTTACAATAATTACCCACAAAACCAGAGACAACATTAGAATCCCAGAGGAGCGCGCGAAAACGGGGGAATCCATTTTGTAAGTTTGACGTTTCAGTAACATGGCGCATCATGGCGGCGGCGCTCTAATCTTGTTGTCGTTGTTTCCAACTGAGCTTACGTTTAGCTTTGCCTCGGTCGGTGTTTGCTGCCGATTTTATGAGACTGACGAATGCAATAGTATTTTGTTTTGTTACGTAATAAACTAATTTAAAAATTATTTTTAAAAACAAGCTTTAATTTAAAATTATTACAATATTGAGTATTGGATATTGTATTGTCATCAGAACTAAAGGTAAGTATATGCATAATTTCAGCTCAATCGGATAACAACAAATGGTCGAAAAATGGTTTGCAAATTTTGAAAAGACAACTTAATTACATCCATACATACTTACATACGAACAGTGCAAGCTAAATAAAAGCTTGTAAAAATTGGGACAAGTTTTTTTCCATACTTGATACAAGCCCGCGAATTTCTTCGCCCGAATCTCGGTTTGCTGTGGGGTTTCGTGTGGCAACCCTGATTCTTTTTCTAAAATATAAATAAGCTATAACTTAACCCGCGAAATTCTCCTTATAACACCAGCTATAAGCCCGTGAAAATTCCATCGAAATCGGTTCAGCCTTTTCGCAGATTTGTCAGGACAAACAGACAGACAGATATTGAGACAGTAGTTGGCATACACATTGTGTAAACATTCATTAAACAAAGCTTAAATTACACACATTAAAAAAAGCTGTTATTTTGAAATTACAAACAGATCCTTTTTTTTGTATCTTACTTACTATTATAAATTATGCGATAGTTTGGATGTATAGATTATAGTATGGAATAGCACATAGGGTACTAGGCATACTTTGAATCCGTTTCCATGGGATAATAATATCAATTTAGACGCGGACGAAGTCGCGGGCACAATCTAGTAGATTATAAAAAGGTAAAGTTCATTTGTAACAGGTAATCTCTGGAAGTACTAGTCGGATTAAGAGAAAATTATTTTACTACTAGAAAGTATTAATTTCCGATTGCCAAAGGCCAAGTTTTATGGTATACCTGACTTCCATGCGGACAGAGTCGTATATTTGCTAGGTTATTGAGTGGTCTGGTCTTCTCAGCGTGTCGATGACAGTTTAAATTGAGTCAGCTCAATATTTGGCACCAAGTTTAGCACTCTCAGTAAGTCAGTACTGTCAGTCACTGGCAAAACCGGAAATATAAAATAACGTAAGGGACATTTAGGCGAAAATCTCATTTTCGACCAAATGAAATATCGCATAATTTTTTATTTGCTTAATTTTAGTAGTTTTTACTTAGGTATTTTATTTCTTCGATTTTCTCTCTATGATTCAAGACTACGTTCTTAAAGAATTAAGCATATTGTTGTTTGAAATAAATCAAACGCAAACAAGCACAAATTAACTTATTTACATTTTTTTTTAAATTTAAAATAATCTTAAGTGAGATTAGGAGGAAAGAAGAGGTCAAAAAATCGCCAACATCGCCTTACTTAATTAATGGATAAAAAGTTTTTTTATTCACTTCAAATAGTACTAAAAACGCATCTTAAGCATTAGAACTAAGGAGCAGCTGCCCTACCATGAACTCTTATTGCGATCCAAAAAACTGAATTGTTCTTCAAATAAGTCAATATAACGCATCAATTTATGCGTTATATTGACGTATTTGAAGAACAGTTCAGTTTTTGGATCGCGATAAGAGAAAATACGTCAATAAATGACATAAATTGATGCGTTATATTGACTTATTTGAAGAACAATTCAGTTTTTTGGATCGCAATAAGAGTTCATGGTAGGGCAGCTGATTGTTTTAGATGAACTCTGGCACCCAGTGTAAGATTCATTTTATAGATTGGATGCTTTTATGGATGCCCCCTAAAAGGCTCCTATGTATGAACAAACAGTGCCGGCGTTAGGGTAGGGCGAGGTAGTGCGACCGCCCCGGGCGCCGGACCTAAAGGGGCGCCGCAGGCGCCCCTTTTGGGCCGCTCGCTCGTTGAGTCAGTACTTACTTGTAAATTCTCAAAGCCTAGCGACAAAATCGCTATGGTGACAACACTAGAGTGGAACTCAGCGTGCGGCCGGAACACTAACACTGTTGTTCATTTTACCGGGAAGCGGCCACAAACAAGACACGTTACATCTCTTTTTAAAATTTAATTTAAAAAGAGATGTTGGCTTTATTTTTGATGAAGCGGAACGCTTAGCTTAGGCTTCGTGATTTCGAAAAGTATATCACCGAATAACATGGCCCCATTGAACCCGAACGTACTATAAGGAATTACTTGACAAATCTTATCGCCGAAACCATGCGACTTTTTTTTGTTCCCGGGGTGGAAAATCCTCTTGAATGTCGAAGGGGTCTGTCAGACTCTTACTGCTTGAAAGCGACCCCGGTGTTCCCCTCCCACACTTAGGCCGGGTTCACGTTCCTTCCGCGATTTCCGACTGGTGCTGGCCCTCCTCCGCGGGCCACCTTGGGTCTGGAGGGGAGGGAGGTGTTTAACTCGCCCCGCGACGGCAGAGAGGGGCGCGCGTGGAACACTACGCACCACCACCTTGGGTTCGGTTGATGGAGTCCCCAAGTCCGCCGCCTCTAGCCCATTTAGGGGGGCCGGAAAAGGGCGCCGCCGACGCCTGGGGCGCCTGCTGCGGGCCGGGAGAGAGGTCGTAATATCTCTTTCCTTTTCCGCAGCGAGTCCTGCGAGATAAGCGTTTCGCAGAAGTAGGTCCACCGCGTTACAGGACCCTTCGCTGCCGACCATCGAAGCGACGACGGCCGGCAGCGACAGGTCACTGCCTACTTCAGAGATGAGCACACGACGCGGCTCCTCCCAGGCCATACATTCTGACAGCGTATGCCGCGCCGTGCCCTCCAGGCAGTCCACGCAGTGGTGGCACCGGGCGTCTGGCCCCCTGTTTATGAGACACAGGTACTTCCCGAAGCCATGCCCCGAGAGCATCTGCGTCACCCGAAACGTCAGGGAGCCGTACTTTCTTCCGAGCCAGTCCGCCAGCACCGGCCGGATCGCCTCGATGGTGATAATAGGCGTGAGAGCCTGTCCGGACTAGCGTTAAAAATGCTGAAAAAAACATTGTTTCTTTCACGAAAAAAAACAATTTTTGGTTTTTTTCCGTTTTTTCACATGTTACATTGAAAAATTCGCAGACATTTCGCAGACAATTCCTTTGAGAAAAAACGGGAATCTTTCGAATGTCTTGAAATATTGAAAAAAACCGTTGTTTTTTTCAAATATTTTTCTGTTCAAACAACATAGGGTAGCATGGCTTGTTTGATTCGTCTTGACGAGTACTGTGATACTACATGGTAACCAGGGTCTGATGATGGAGCTGGAAGGTGGCCATAGGAACTGAGTAATAGAACTACACAACCCCGTCGAGTTTGGGCTCGTTTGATTCGACTTGACGAGTACTTTGATCCTAGATGGTAACCAGGGTCTGATGATGGAGCTGGAAGGTGGCCATAGGAACTGCGTAATAGAACTACACAACCCCGTCGAGTTTGGGCTCGTTTGATTCGACTTGACGAGTACTTTGATCCTAGATGGTAACCAGGGTCTGATGATGGAGCTGGAAGGTGGCCATAGGAACTGCGTAATAGAATGACACAACCCCGTCGAGTTTGAGCTCGTTCGATTCCGTGTATTCTGTTTTTTAGTATTTGTTGTTATAGCGGCAGCAGGAATACATCATCTGTGAAAGTTTGAACTGTCTAGGACAGCGGAGGCTTCTATGAATTTTTTCTCGAAAACGGTGCGTCTTAGGCGCAAAATAACCGAAATTTCACTCCCCCCTAGAAGGCCCCATGAGAGCAGCACCACTATTAAAATTTTGGGTTTGGGGGGGGGGGAGGAGGGGATTGTTTTTATTTTAATGTTTTCAATATGTTTAATATAAGTAAATAGTCTTTGAAGCAATAATATTCGAAATAAAGATACAAGAACCCAATATTCTATGAAACATTATCTGCGAAATAAAATTCTATGAAATATATTTCTGCGAAACAAGGGGACAACACTCTAGAAAAGTTTTTGTTTTAGATTTTTTCTACAAAATGTTTTTTCATTCTCTCCCTTTTTTTCTTTCGTAAAGGCAGTAGGTATAGGTTTGAATGGCAGATGGGGGGGGGGCGCCTTAAAAATCTCGCCCAGGGCGCTGGTAGTGCTAAAACCGGCACTGTGAACAAAGCTCCTACAATAACTTTGCTAAATACAAATCAATGCAAGAGCTTCATAAATTTTCATCGACACTTTATTTTAACTGAATACCATAACGAATTGTCATCCAATGAATCTTCCACAAATCTATCCCGGCCTTCTGCGAAGTTATTGGGCTATTTAAAAGCTCAAAGTTCAACTGCTCCGGCACGAGAACGAGTGCTAATTGAAAGGCGCACGCGACGATGTGCGTGAACATCTCTAATGTAAAACTTGGGAATAGATCAGAAGGTTTGCAGATGTTTTAGATGAAAAGGGTACCGCTAATGTAGAAATATCGGGTAAGTGCGAGTCGGACTCAAACATCGAGGGTTCCGTACCATCGTAGAATATAGGTCGAGCAAAAACGCCGAAAAAACGCATTAAATCTATCTAAATGCGAAAGGTCATCACGAAATTACGAATACCGCTTGACGTATAATAAAATGACAGGGAGATAGTTTATAGTTAGTAGACATCCACTAAGAAAAGATTTTCCAATATTCACCCCATGGGGATGAAACTGCAGTTCAAAGTTTAAATATTGAGAAATCAAGCTAGAAGCTAGTTATTGATATTTTTGTTTTAGCATACTTACTCTGTGAAAATATCACGGTTCAAAAGCTTACAACTCTGTGACAGAGGGACAAACAGATGAGCAAAAGCAATATACAGGGCTTCGTTTAGACCCTTTGAGTATTGAACCCCAAAAAATGTAATGCGCGTGGCGCCTGAACAATCCATCATTAATTGATTAGGATTGATTCTAATGATAAATTAGCCACGTAAGACTTAATAGATTCAATTCCACTAAACAGTTAAGTCAAGGGCATCAGATATAACACAAAAGTTGATATGTCTTAAGAACTAGAGTAAATCTTCTATCTATACATATAAAATGCTTTGTCCTGAACGACGGATTGACTGACGGATCAATGCACAGCCTAAACCGCTGATCGTGGAGACCTGAAACTTGGAGGAAGTGTTCTATGTATGTCGTAGGCATCCGATAAGAAAGGGTTTTCCGAAATTCTACCACTTTTTTTTGAGGTGGTAATAATCATCAAATGAGTTCTTCCGCCCTGGGTGGGGCGGAAGGGACTGTCAGACTTTTACTGACTAAAAGACCACCCTGTTCCTTCTGTTGCCCTTTGCGTTCATGTTAAGACGTCCTGCAACCAAAATTCCACTCCTTAGGGGGTGGAAAAGAGGACAAAGTTTATTTATTTATTTGTGCCCGGTTGATGGCAATAGGCTCGTCCCCTATTGCATGGGACTTAAACATCACTGGCGAAATGTGATTGTACTAATGGGTACACCTCTGCCTAACCCTTCGGGGATTACAGGCGTGATGTTATGTTATGTATGCTACAAAAAAGTACTCCTTCCATCTTCCCGATCCGAAGAAAGTTCATATGAATTTTAGTTTCACATCCGCAAAATTATTGCGCTGAAGTGGAAGTGGGCCGGCCATGTCTGCAGACGGTCAGACGGTCGGTGGAGCAGACACGTGTTAGAGTGGAGACCACGTTTAGGCAAACGTAGTGTGGAACGCCCTGCTGCACGGTGGACCGACGATTTAAAGAAGGTGGCGGGCAGCGGATGGATGCGGGCTGCCCAAGACCGGGATGGTTGGCGCTCTTTGGGGGAGGCCTACGTTCAGCAGTGGACGGCCATAGGCTAATGATGATTGTTATCCGATACTGGACCATAAATATTCTATGCATAGCTGTGACCTTCCCGCCATCTGAAACCTTACTGCCCACAGGATAAAGAAGAAGATCAAACATTTAAAACCCAGGATTCTCAACCAAATTTTTGGGACTAGCGTCAGCTCACACCGAGACGCGACGCGACGCTGCGTGCAAACTTTAAAAGAGCGACTCAAAATATAACTTTATTTTCTACACGAAAAGATACACATTTCATTGTGAGAATTTAGAATACGTTACACCACGCAGCAATACGTCACGATGCGTCGCTCTACGCCGCGAGGCATCACGAGGCGTAGAGCGACGCATCGCGACGCAGCGGTGAATCGTGTACGAAAAGGTGTACGCGCGACGTGCAAGAGCGGTGACGTTGCGATGCGTCTCGCGGCGGCGCGCGGCGCAGCGCGAAGTCACTGGCCTCTTCATGTATCGTCACGTTGCGTCGCGTCGCGTCGCGTCTCGGTGTGAAGTGATCCTAATCGTCAAGCGAGAGGTCTGCCTGTCTTTGTTAAACTTCTGTCGTTGAATGTATCTAGTTAGTGGCGTCCGCGTCTTTGCGTGTGAGCATGTACAAGTACATAGCGTGGATACTTTCATCTAATCGTTTGAGGAAAAGTGTGCGGTGTGATTTTTTCTTTGTATTTAATTATAGTCCGACATGTTGTGTGTTTTCTGTCTTTTCTAAGCGGACGTTGAGACTTACATACATAAACTCACGCCTTTTTCCCATGGGGGTAGGCAGAAACCACAGAACGCCACCTGCTACGATCCTTACATACTCCTTTCGCCTCATCTACGTTCATACATCTCGTCATACAAGCACGCCGGTTACGAGTACTCCGCACCTGACCTTTCTGAAGAACCTCACCAATAAGGTCAGTGTAGGTATTCCTAGGGCGACCCCTCCCTGCGTTACCACTCACCTCTGCCATATAAATACCTTTTGTTAATCGTCTTTCACTCATCCTCTCAACATGACCGAACCATCTAAGCATACCCTTTTATATCTTTGTCACTACATCCTCTTTTAATCCGCACCGTTCCTGTATAACCTCATTCCTCACTCTATCGTTTAAAGTTACACCACACATACTCGTTGAGACTTAACGTGTGTATAAAAGGATTTATGATTGGTAGTATGTCACCAATACCAGCTTATTATACAGCCTCTACAAGACAAAGGCCTCTTCTCATGTAGAGAAGGCACGAGCATTGATCATAACGCTTGCTTCAAGCGGATTGGCGATTTCACATACTTATTTCACTAATATTGATTTTAAGTTCAAGTTTCTCACGATGGATTCCTTCACTGAGGTCTACAAACTTAACTTATTCTGCGTTTCGTAAGCGTCGTCTTAAAGGGCTAGAGAATCATGACAATGGTCAGGCCAGGAAATTTTATGAATCTGCTATCTCCACACGGCGAATGGCCACGTCATTGTGACAAATTGATGACAATGCGCACTCTCATCCGTGGAGATGTCGCATGTTGTCCATCAGATGAAAAATGAATGATGGAGGCCAACCGAAGATTCAGTTTCGGTATCGACCAGTTTCGGCCAAAAACTCTATTTTCATGCACAATTTTAGTTTCGGCCGAAATAAAATACCCATAGTTTAATTTAGTTTAATATTACTTTACATTTTACAAGACACGTGTTTCTTGTGTGTTAAATTGTACGGTACAGAACCCTTCGTGTGGAAGTCTGACTAAGGCTCAACTCACACTGGTGCAGAGTCGAAGCGACGCGACGCGACGCTTCATATTTTTCCGCCTAAAGCATATTCATCTCTATTGTTCTATTATTTAAGTACGTGCTATGTAAATACATAAAGCGCGTCGACGCTCAGCTGGAGCCGAGTGGATTCGCGAGTCGCCGCGCGTACGCGGGCGTAGTGACGCGTCAGATGCCGACCACAACGTATGAACGTCAGTGCTGAACTACGAAGACAATGGACGAAGATGCGCGAGGCCGCGCGATTGCGCGCGTCACCGTGCAAAAAATGACGCGTCGCGTCGCTTCGACTCTGCGCCAGTTTGAGTTGAGCCTAACATTTTGCCTTTTTTATACTTGTTGGATTACCTGTGACGATAATGTAGAATGATGAAACCAAAGTGCATTTTACAGTAAGCTTGCAGGCGTAATGCAGTCCGTTTGCCGTATTAGTTAGTTACAAGCGTCGAAGTAGATTAGATAAATGTTTGAACAATTGATTCTTCTAATTAACACGATCGGATGTTGAGCATGATGCATTGTTTAGAAATTCTAGTACCTACTCTTGTTCTTTTCATGGCCAGTGTCTGGCACGATTGCCTGTTAACATAACATAAATTAGATCGTTTTTTAAAATCTGTCCGTTTTCACATAATATGAAGGCTTTAGCTGATTTTAACTGTGCGAAAATTAATTATGCATAATTAAAATCGAATAGTCGTATTTCAAATTCGAAAACGAGTTTTTTCAATTAGGTACTTTTGTGTTTGAGTGGTCGAATTGAAATAGAGCAACTTTTTTTTTGTTTTCCCAAATGTAATTAAATAAATACATCAATTTCATAACATCACGCTAGTAATGCCCGAAGGGTTAGGCAGAGGTGTACCCATTAGGACACCCACATTTCGCCAGTTATGTTTAAGTAATAGGGGGCAAGTCTATTGCCATCAACCACAAATTCAGACTCCGAGGTTGCTACTGAGAAATTCCTGATGGAAAAACCCAATAACATTTTGCCGGGCCTGGGAGTCGAACCCAAGACCGACCACTAGACCAAATTTTAAGTCTCTAGCTATTACGGTTCATTAGATAAAGCCCGCTGACGGACGGACAGAGGAGACTTAGTAATTGGGTTCCGTTAGCTCTCCTGATGGAAAAACCCACTAACACTTTGCCCAATAGTAGAACAAAAGTAGGCTAGTATTATTATTTCAAATAACCAACAAAATATTTCGCGACTCATCATCATCTGCCTAGCCTTTTCCCAACTATGTTGGGGTCGGCTCCCAGTCTAACCGGATGCAGCTGAATACCAGTATTTTACATGGAGCGACTGCCTATCTGACCTCCACAACCCAATAACTGGGTAATACGGTACCCCTAGGTAAGACTGGTTGTCAGACTTTCAAGCTTTTGAGTTCTGACAACTCGTAACGACTGTCAAAGATCCACGTATGACAGCCGGGACCAACAGCTTAACGTGCTTTCCGAGGCACGGAATGATGTCAGTAATGTCTAAGATAAACTTTAGAAAGTACATATGAAAATATTATTATGAAAATATTTCGCGACTAAAATAATCAATTTATAAAAATGACACATTGAAAATCGTTGACATTTCTCCTCACTGCGCCCGCCCGCACGGTCGCACCGCCTGTCAATCTTTTCAAATTCGGAACGCTATATGAAGTGACGTTTCCTGTGGTGGTTTTACTTTTTTAATTAGACCCAGTATGGGCAACGGCACAATTGGAAACTGTCACATTGTCTATGGTTTGAGATGTAACGGACCTTTTTTGATGTGGGCAGTGCGGGTTTTGCTGTTGTGAAATCAATTGATGCACAGATGCTTAATGTGACGTGACTTATAGAACCAAATAGGGTTACCTAAATAACAACAGTTTTCCCGAAGGGTTAGGCAGAGGTGTACCAATAAGTAAACCCACATTTCGCCAGTTCTGTTTAAGTCCCATGTAATAGGGGGCGAACCTACTGCCATCAACCGGGCACAAATCCAGACTCCAAGGCTGCCACTGAGAAATTCTTGATGGAAAAACCCAATAGCACTTAGCCCAAACGAATCAAACCCAAGATCTCATGCTCAGACCAACGAGGCTGTCATATTTAGTTTAACCTAAAATATTACAAAGTAGTCTCCAAATTAGAATCTAATCTAGAACCTATTAGAATTAAACATAATTCAACATTAGTCTATCTAAGTCCAATAATAATGCAACCTCATTGCTTTCGCCAAGACTTTCTATTGTAAAGTGTGGGATTAAAAAAAGTTAATAATTAGTCTATGCCATGCAGTGTTGGTTCATTTGATATGTTATTGTAAGGGTGTGTGTACATCAGCGAGGTTTATACATATTTGTATATTACCGAAACTGGTTTTTGTAGGTGTATGACGAGATTTACAAACGTGGAAGAGGCGAAAGGAGTATGTAAGTATCGTAGCAGGTAGAGTTTGTGGTTTCTGCCTACCCCTATGGGAAAAAAGCGTGAGTTTATATGTATGTGTAAAAATATTTTTACAATTAGACAAACTACGAAGTAAAAAGTAATTTTAGGTTTCGTTTTGTTTAGTTTTGACATTACTAAGACTATTCATACGTAGTCGCAACGCCTTTTTGAACTCCATCCAGTACTTATAGTATAATGTTCTTATTAGTTGTATTGACTTTCTTTTTTTCAAAGAAATTGTTGCATCAGTCGCAAGCGTGTAACCCGCCTTACCCCATCTCAATTGACACGTATCCCGCTAATGGAAATGGGCTTTATTTTTTTTCTTTTTAATTAATAACGTTGTTCTTTAATCTATGGTTTCGTTGATAACGCCCAGTACCGTGTCGAAATAATCGGTATAATATTTAAATCGATACACGATTCGATTAAAATAATAGATAACGTATTATTTAGTTTTGGTTGCTCATTTGTTTCTTAGCGGTGAGATTTCTTTTCTGAATAGATTTTATATTTTATTTTTTTTGTTTCGGAATGTTTTATTAAATGTGACAATGATTAAAAATACTATAAGTTGAGTCAAAGGAAGACCTAGTCAGATATCAGAAAGGAAAAGAATCGCACATCCTAAAAGCAAGCTCCATCTCAGCAAATAATTTGCCATTCAAGTTAGAGCTTTAAATCGTGTACATTAAAATGGTTTTTATAATGACAAGCTGAAAAAGTGCCGGCTCGCGGGCGGCGTTCTAATGGAAGCACTCGGAGCGCTACTGTCATAGTGAGCAAAGACTATCATTAGTTATAGCTGTATACTTAGTTCATGCTGGCATGATAGGAAATGAAGTAAAGTTAGCTAAATTAAAAGACTTTTAGCCATTATATGTTATGTGCATCATTTTCGCGTGAATAAACAGTTTCTCTTTCTTTTTTTCTTTTTCTTTCCACGAGTACGTAAGTGTTTCAAAAATACCTATATGCATATGTTATTAAGACGTTGTTTCTTAAAGCGTTGAAGTATCTACCATCAACATTCTACTACCCATTCAATATTTCCAATACACAAAACCGAAGAAAAAAAACAGACGCCATCTTGTCTTTTTTTCCCGCCAACTGTCAACGTTCACAGATAATAAATTATTATGCGCGCAACTAAACGCGCGCGTTTCGTATCTCAAACGACGGCTCGCCGGTCACAGACAATAGGTCTAGATTAGTGATGGCGGACGAAGGAATCAGATGGCACCTGTCATAAAATATGGTAATTAATTTTGTAATGAGCTTATTTTCAAGGTGGTTTTGATAAACAGGCAGTTATGACACGTTTTTAAGAGAAGTTGAATATTTTAGGTTTTTTAAACGAGTATGATTCTCGTAAGAATGTGGTGTGTAATTAAATAACTTTCTAATACGAATATAAGGCACAATTTGAATTTTAAATACTTAAACATAATATTTATTTGGTTTGATTCAAAGTGGTCATGTTATTTTTTTTTTGTTTGAAAAGTGAATAAGTCGGGAGTGTTCTTAGCTAAGTATATGTTTCATGATCGGTCCAAGATGGCCGCGCGTCGGGGATTTTTTTAATTTTTCATTAAAAAAGAACACTTTTTGTCATTTACACATAATCAGTAGATATCAGTTTGGTCTTCTCCAAGTTTCCATATTGTTACTCAGAAATACAACAGACAAGTCATAATAATAACTCTTATTATTTTTTTTTAGTTCAAAACTTATTTCGATATAGGTCTGTGCAGAAAATGTAGAAGCATCTCTCTGTAGTGTCCCATCCCTATGTCGTAACTGGCAAAGAGTCGAGAAGTGAGCAGGGAGTTCAGTTGACCGCCTTGTGCAAGCCTAAGCGCTAGACTAAGGAGGACCTACCTCACGTTTAAAGTAATAAAAAAGCTTGTTTTACAAAAAAAAAATTATATAGAATTTGTGATTTTTCTTCTGTCTTAGGTGAAGACAGAAGAAAAATCACAAATTCCATATAAATTATTTTTTGTAAAACAAGCTTTTTTATTTTGCATTGTCATGCAATGTGCATAAGTACATAAAATTACAGCTCAATCGAACACCTGGAAGTGGGTCAAAGGATCATAGGCAAAATGGTCTAAAGACCAATAACGACCACACATATGTCATTAGATAGCTCTTTTAATTTGCAACAATAGTTATTATGGCGGTTCATTTCAAATCGCTGTGGGAAAAAAGTTATTGCCATGCCAAGGTGGCTATTACAGAGGATTTGCAATGGAGGATTTTTTTAATCACCATTTGCAGTCGTTGGTTTGTATTCGCTTTATGAGTACCTAACTACGTTACAAATGGATTTATTTGTGCTCCCGCGACTATTTAACCTGACATTGATATTAACTACTGATTTGTGTACCTGCTTCTACAGGGTGGCCCAGATAAGGACGTCCAAACGAAAATTTTGGAAGCCTCTCTTCTTGGACTATCCAAACCACCCCAATGTATGTTCTACGATTTTTTGTGGTTTAGGAGCTAGACGATTTTTAGTATTTTTTTGGGACATTCTTCCTTTCATCATATTTTGTTGATTTTCTCTTTTTGTATCGCGTTTTTTGGAAATATTTTTATTGGTAACTAATCCTGAAAGTGTGGTCTTTGATCGATTAAAACAATTGTCTGTCTTATCTTCACCCGAAATTATCAAAACTTAGTTCAAAGGCAAAAATGTTGTTTTGCAAAATTCGTTGCAGTTTTTCGGCCCTTAAAGAAAAACCACAATAAGGGCCCAAAAATGACCTTAAAGTAATTTCAAAAACTTCCACGGACTCTCAGCTCTTTGAAACAATACAAAAAAGTAGTATTTTACAGGACATTCGAACACGGTAAGGCGAAAAAGCAATATTTTAGTTTTCAAGTGAAAGCTGATGGAAATGAACTAAAACGAACTCTTATCATGTTTTCAATACAATAGGAGCTCTATGTTATGTTTATTATTAGCACAACGGTGATTCGGATTAGTTAGGTTAGGGTTAGGTTAGGTTTGGTCTGAGTAGGCAAGCTAGGTTAGGTTAGCTAAATCTACCCCTAAGGTGCACAAAATTAAAAAAGTAATGATGTTATCTAATAAAGACAATGACATAAAGCTCCTATTGTATTGAAAACATGATAATAAGTTCATTTGGATTAGTTATTTAAGTTAGGTTAGGGTTATTTTAGGTTTGGTTTGGGTAGGCAAGTTAGGTTAGGTTAGCTAAATCTACCCTAAGGTTCACAAAATTAAAAAAGTAGTGATGTTATCTAATAAAGACAATAACATAAACATAAATAACATGATAATAAGTTCATTTGGATTAGTTATTTAAGTTAGGTTAGAGTTAGGTTAGGTTTGGTCTGGGTAGGCAAGTTAGGTTAGGTTAGCTAAATCTACCCTAAGGTTCACAAAATTAAAAAAGTAGTGATGTTATCTAATAAAGACAATGACATAAACATAAATAACATGATAATAAGTTCATTTGGATTAGTTATTTAAGTTAGGTTAGGGTTAGGTTAGGTTTGGTCTGGGTAGGCAAGTTAGGTTAGGTTAGCTAAACCTAACCTAAGGTTCAAAAAATTAAAAAAATAGTGATGTTATCTAATAAAGACAATGACATAA
Organism: Hoplodrina blanda; assembly: GCA_949316365.1. Lineage (NCBI taxonomy): Eukaryota > Metazoa > Arthropoda > Insecta > Lepidoptera > Noctuidae > Hoplodrina > Hoplodrina blanda. The sequence continues at coordinate 5,093,256 of OX438576.1, forward strand.
AGCTCCTATTGTATTGAAAACATGATAAGAAGTTCATTTGATAGGAGTTCAAAGCTGATGGAAATGAACTAAAAGGTACAAAAATCAGTAGTTAATATCAATGTCAGGTTAAATAGTCGCGGGAACACAAATAAATCCATTTGTAACGTAGTTAGGTACTCATAAAGCGAATACAAACCAACGACTGCAAATGGTGATTAAAAAAATCCTCCATTGCAAATCCTAGCTCTGTAATAGCCACCTTGGCAGGGCAATAACTTTTTTCCCACAGCGATTTGAAATGAACCGCCATAATAACTATTGTTGCAAATTAAAAGAGCTATCTAATGACATATGTGTGGTTGTTATTGGTTTCTAGACCAGCTTCCATACATTTTTGCCGATCCTCCTTTAACTTGTAAGATTTGATTAGTCACAGACCGTGACAGGTGAAAGTAAATAAAAGCCAGTGTAGTTATTGTAGTGTAGGTAATGATGGCCTAGTGGTAAAGGCGCCCCGTCTCTCATGCATGAGGCAGATGCTCAACCAAGTACGGGAAAATTACAATGTCACAATTTATGGGCATATACGAGGATGTATTTATTAGAGACCTAATTAGCACAACGAAACTATTGTTAAATAATCGAGGAAGAGCGAGGTTTATCCCATCACAAGTATCTTCGGATTACTTCCTGGGAAGCCCCGGCAATTTAAATTGTATAGTTTTAAGATAATAAACACATTTTTTTTTTGTTGCAAAATCCTCAAATCAAATCAAATCAAATCATTTATTTATTTGCAAACATGGGTAATGTGGTACATAGATGTTATTTTATAATAAGGTTCTCCATATTTTACCGTCAATGGGCATGCAAATAATAGGTTTATAATTATAAATTTAAAATAAGTGGCATGTCATTGGAATTACAATAAAATAATGTCAACCTGGTCAAAGTAATTAAAAAAAATAAAATAAGAATACAATCAATAATGTCAAATAGATTAAAATTATGCCAATTAGAATAACAATAATTAATGTCAACCAGAGTAACAGTAGAGTAAATTATAAAGTGTGTATAGCGTAATAGTAATTAAGAATATCAATCAGTCAGTGTATCATCAGTAAAAAAATCGTCAATTAAGTAATAGCTTTTCATAACTAAAATGTCATTTAGCGCCCTTTTAAATTTTAATATAGTCAATTTTTTTATAACATTAGGTATTCTATTATATATGCGTGGGGCAATGCCAAAAATGCTTTTGTGCATTAGTGCGGTTTTACATTTTACTTCACATAATTTATTGATGTAGTGAGTCCGTATTGGATTTTTCCTGACCGCTGATAATTTTTGAAATAGATGTGGATTACACTTCACAAACAAAGCAGTTTCTAATATAAACAAAGAGGGTAAAGTTAAAATTTTTAATGATTTGAAATAGGGAACACAGCTGTCGGTTGTCTTAAGACCGCACATTGACCTGATGCAACGCTTCTGCAATCTAAATACCAGTTCCCTATCAGTAGACTGCCCCCAGAAAATAATGCCATACCGCAATACAGAGGCAACCAGTCCATGGTATGCTGTTAAAAGCGCCCGACTGTTAACTTTCTTTGAGAGTTGAAATAGAGCATATGCGGATTTGCTAAGTTTTTTACATAGTTCTTCGACATGAGGTTTCCATGTAAGTTGGTTATCAATTATTATACCTAGGAACTTAGCTTTATTTGCTTCCTCAATATCACAGCCATTGTAGGAAATGTTAACATTTGGGTTTTTACATCGTTGATAAAAATGCATGACTTTTGTTTTAGTCAGGTTTATCACCAAATTATTATTATTTAACCAATTTATGATGTCATTTAAACAAGTATTAATGTCATTCTTATAAATATTTGGATCGTTACATTTTATTATAGCCGTACTATCATCTGCAAAGAGGACCATTTGGTTGGTTGTTGCTTTCGGGAGATCATTTATATATATCAAGAAAAGTAGCGGTCCCAGTACGCTACCCTGTGGGACGCCATATTTTACGTGTCTTGCTTTTGATACATACGTAGTTTCTAATTTGCTTTTTGGACATATTCTAGAAATTTCTGTGCATTGAAGCCTATTACTTAGGTATGATTTTATTAACTGAAAGATATTCCCCCTTATACCATAGCTATGTAATTTGTGCAACAGAATCGTATGGTCTACATAGTCAAAAGCCTTGGTCATGTCAGTGTATATTGCGCAGACTGGGTTTCTCCTGTCTACAGATGACATGATATCAGCCAACAAGTCAAATAGTGCCATATTAATCGTAGTATTTTTGCGGAAACCCTTTTGTTCCTTGCAAAATAGTTTGTTTTTTTCGAGATAGGCATATAAAGAGTTATAAATAACTTTCTCAATAATTTTTGAGATAATTGGAATTTTTGCGATAGGTCTGTAATTTTTTAAATCAGTTTTATCATCTTTTTTATAAAGGGGTTTTATAATAACTTTTTTGAGCTTTTCCGGAAACGTGCCATCAGCTATGCATAAGTTAATAATATGAGCTAATGGAGGTGCTATCAGCTCTTTGGTAAATTTTAATACTTTTGTGGAAACTCCATCGTATCCAACAGTATTTGTGTTTTTCAAGTTGTAAATTATTTTAATTATGTCGTCAACTGTAACGGGTTGCATGAATAGTGAATTTAATGTATTATTAATTAAATGTGTATTATTGGATGTGATGTCAGCATTAATATTATTCTCAATTGCATCAATAAAGTAATCGTTAAACTCGTTTGCAATGTCAATGGGGTCTGTAAATGTCAAATTGTCTTTATTCACTCACACTATAGGCTCTAGCGGCAAAGTAAATTTGGACTTATTTATTATTTGCCAGGTAGCTTTTGATTTATTTTGGGCGGTGTATATGAAATGATTATTTTGTGCTTTTTGTGTTAATTTTATAATTTTTCTATAAAGTGTACTGCCTCCGCCTTGGGAAAGACAGAAAGGTGTGTCGAGCTCCTACCGATTAAAATCTCGCGGTGTTCCTCCAACGACCTTTGACCGTGGCATCGAGGCCGCTCTGAATATTCTTCCGTACCCCGGCACTGATTGACCCGTCACTAAGAGGCGAATCACGCCACCCACCAGCCGCACTGACTTCAGAAATGCAAACGAGAAACTTCTCACGCGCTTTCCTCTCGAGCCTGTCTCTGTTCGGGCGACAGACAAACCTCGAGTCCGCCGCCCGCAGGCCGTATTTCATGGTTTATGGGTGTCAAGCATAAGACACCATTATGTACTTTTGTCTTTTTGGTACAAATAAAAAATGATTTGTTAAAGGCAAACGAGAAAATTCTCCCGCGCTTTACTCTCGAGCCTCTGTCTCTTTTCGGGCGCCAGACAGACCTCGCGATTCCGCGTTTTTGCCATACCTATTAATGGAATCAAAAGTAACAGCTCACATTAGGACTAGAGGTTGCAAAAATTCGATAATTTTGATTTTCGAATATTCGAATATTTTTTCAGTGATGTTCGAATATTATTCGAATATTCGAATATTTTTAAAATAAAAAAAACCACTTAAAAATCTGCCTTTTATTTATTTATAAAAAAAAAACAATGTCTTAGCAACAATTATAAAATTAAAATTTTAAAAAATAATAAAATTGGACACATAAAATTAAAATTGGAAAAATCAAATAAAATTTTAAAAATAAAAAAGAACAATGTAATAGCGTCAATTAGAAAATTAAAATCAAAACATAATAACATTGGACACATAAAATTAAAATTGGAAAAATCAAATATAATTTAACAAAGTTTCTGAAAGGCTTGTCATTGAAATTGACAACAACGCGTTCTTTAAGTGAATAAACGCAACAAAATGGCGTCAGTCAAGTCAAACCGTCAAGCAGTGTTGCCAACAACAAAATTTAAGTTCTACCAACATAGACTTAGACTAGTAATTTTTTTGGTAGTATAGTATTCGAATATTCGAATATGTATTTATTTGCTATTCGAATATAAATTTGGTAAGCGAATTCGAATAATTCGAATATTCGAATATTCGATTGCAACCTCTAATTAGGACCCATTAATCTAATAATAATTGCAATCCGTGGTGCTAGGCAATCTGGGCTTCTCCCATTTGCAAACGTCCCTTTGTGCCTATTGGCCTAGTTCTGTTCTGTCTCCTGCTTGTTTGGAGGGAAGTGGAAATTATATTTTTTTTTTATTCCTCCGCTATTCTTTTCTGATTAATTTCGTTGCGGGACCCAAGACAGTTAATCGTTTCTCTGGGACTCGTCGAGCTTCATTGCCTCGGCGCTTTTCTGGTGGCCTCCACTGTTGATTCTGGCTTTCAGGAGTTGCAGTGGGTGGGAACAGTGTGGCGGGCTTGTCCCAAAAAAAAAAAGACCTCGAGTCCGCCGCCCGCAGGCCATATTTCACAGTTCAAGTCTTAGCGTATCCACACTATCTTATCGTAGGCCTAAACAGGTGTATTGCACTCACGAAGCTGTGACTCCATTCAGTAGTCACACTGCTGATGAACACAATACTTAGGGCGCAACATTGTGAACAAGAATCATACTCGACTCTTACTTAACTGTTGGGGAAATAATCAAAATGATAGTTTTGCTTTTATCGTAGCTCGAAAAGATACTTAGGTACTATTTAAAAATTACCTAACAATAATAAACTGTCACTCATTAATTACGGTGCCCTAATTCGATATGTCAAATATGTTGTATGTTGTTATTTGTTGTTTGTTGTATTCATCCTTTCATCCATTCCTTGACAATTCAAAAATGCCTGTAAATGGTCTAATTGAAATAAATTTTTTGAATTGAATTTGACATTAATAACAGTGCAAATTATCTATATCCATTTACAGGTCGTGAACTGCAGTGGTCTATCTGGAAGGAACTGAATCGACTGCGCTTCCAAGTAGGCCGCTGTAGACATAATTTGGTGAAATGGGGCATCACAGACCCGTCCGATACCCAGTGAGATTAAGGAGCGCCTGATCGGACTATGTCCCATGTGCTGGAGTGTCCCAATTGCCCGTTCAATTGCACCCTTGACGAATGACGACCTATGCAACGCTTCTGACGCGGCAGTGAACGCCCTACTGGGCCCAAATAGATGAATCGAAAAGATGTATCGTCGATACGAAAATAAGGACAACCTACATCTAAAACTTACATTTAGAATAGATTTAATAAATCAGCGTTAAATATACAAAATCATTAGGTAGGTCACACACAAACACGTACGCCACACAAACTTAATTATTTCGTGATAAATATTATAATATTGTTAAGAATTTTAATCTAAATGTCAACAAAATATCCCTGAATAGATACACAAATTACGGATAACTATCTCATACATCTATACCTGCGCAAGCTCCCCATTACTGACGCTTGTCAAGTCTCATCTTTCGTGGCGCGTATTATACAGTACCTAACTCTGAAAAATGAGAAATATTTGGACGAGGTTTGGTTCAGAACAAATCCAGTTCGATCGTCCCTCAAATATGGCGACACCATCAACCTCCATGTCCACATAACACATTGACCAATGTCTAGTGTAAGACCATAATATCGACGCGGTAACGTAGCGAAGTTCCTATTTTATTGTTTAATTTAAAAATAGAATATAAGAATCGATGCCAGGGAATTTAATTTGTAACTGCCGTCTGAATATTTTATTCAATGTTATTATATAATTATCTTTTTTATTATTATTGCTGGATAGCAATGTATCACATACACATACATAAACTCACGCCTTTTTCCCACGGGGGTAAGCAGAAATCACTGAACGACACCTGCTACGATCCTTACTGTATACTCCTTTCGCATCGTCCAATGTATCATTTAGCATAAAAATTCAGTTTAACGTAAAATTAACTTAATTATTGAGGTTGGCCGCTGTAAAACTGATCTGGACAAATAGGGCATTCTTAAACTATCCGAAACGGAGTGCCAGTGTGGAGCACCATCACATGACATGCGTCACCTCCTCAGTTGCCCGTCGTGCACTACCACCTGCACCATCCAAGATCTTAACCAGGCTAATATAGAGCTGTACAGGTTGCTCAATATTGGTTGGACAAAATTTGAGTCAATCGACATGAAAAGAAGAAGAAGAACTTAATTATTGAGCGGTTGTGGGTTGGCTAGTTTTGGCAGAATTTAGCTGATGTGTTGTATTATCAGCACTGCTGAAACTCAAGCTTAATCTTTGTGAAAAAGGGTGATTTGTTCTTAAAAAAAACTCCATAAAGTATTATTATATCTATCGACGCAATAAACTAATTAAAAAATATTTTTAAAACAAGCTTTAATTTAATTTTTTTACAATATTGAGTATTGGACATTGTATTGTCATCAGAACTAAAGGTGTGTGCAAAATTTCAGCTCAATCGGATACCAACAAATGGTCGAAAAATGGTTTGCAAATGAAAGGACAACTTATACGAACAGTGCAAGCTAAATAAAAGCTTGTAAGTAACAAAAATGCGGTCATCGACATAAACTTTACTAAGATACCTATTTATCAATCTACATTTAAGAGGGAAGCATTAGCCTTCAGCCATATTTCTTTAAATTGTAAGCATATCATAAATAAAACCTATTTGTTTTACAAATAGATAAAGGTGGTTGCAATTTACGATCATTTTTGAAAATGATAATCTGTTTGCATAAATTTAGAGTTCGTGTCTATGCTATCCTACTATAAACGCGAAAGATTGTGAGGATGGATGGATGAATGTTGAGCTGAAAGGCACACATAAGATATTCCGTTAATAATTTCGGTTTATTCCAGAAATCCCCACCGACCACTCCCCATCAGTGGGGATTGTTAGTTTTTTTTTTCAGAAATCCCCACTAGGTATATAAGCACAGCCTCTTTTCAACCGACTTCAAAAAGAAGGAGGTTCTCAATTCGGCGCGTATGTTTTTTTTTTTTTGTATGTATGTTACCTGATTTCTCAGCCAATTATGAATAGATTCTTTTTTTGTTTGAAAGAGTATACTTCCGAATAGGTCCCATAGGAATATTGTCATGATCTGATGATGAACTTCGGAGATATGGAACGGAACTCCTTATAGGATCACAGCATAACTGTCGTAACAAGTAAAATTGCTTAATTGCTTTGTTTATAGTGTAGTCGATGACTGACTGAAGGAAGAGAGGGAGGGGGTAAGTCAGCCAGTCCTACTACTTTCCAAAATTAAATATATCGTGTGAGGTATTGTTTGAAACGGCTTTTTGTAAGGATTTCAAACATTAACACACAAGCACTAAAAAGTGAAAAATAAAAAGCTTTTTTACAAAAAAATAAAACCGCCTTCAAAAGCTACAAAATAAAAAAAAACTTTAGTTTTGGAAGTCGGTGGCAATATCTACATAACAAAAAACAAAACCAAAGCCACCGACTTCCAAAACTAAAGTTTTTTTTTATTTTGTAGTTTTTGAAGGCGGTTTTATTTTTTTGTAAAAAAGCTTTTTTAGTAGTGTGTATTGTAAATAATTGTAATTGTTTTGTAACTGATTATCGCATGTTTTGTTTAATAATTTAAAACCACCAACAACACCTGGTGGGTATATTTACTTATTTCTCCAAAAATCCCCACTAGACTATGCTTATACCTAGTGGGAATTTCTGAAAAAAAAAGTAACAATCCCACTGGTGGGGAGAGGGCTGTCGGGATTTCTTGAATAAAGGCCTTTTGGCAAAATTCGTCTACAGAGATAAAGTCGCGGGCAGAAGCTAGTATAACATAATGCTACAACCTTATTTATTAGGCCACTCTATCTTGTCTATGGATCTACGGCTAGGTCAAACAAATAATGTATCAATTCTTTCAAGATATACTTTACACATGATTACAAAAGCAGGTAACTATTTAGAATTACTGCACCTGTATTTATTCAAATTGGCACACACATCTGCCCTGACCTATATAAAGAAAAAAAAACAAACAACAATTCTTTTTTCGAAATTCAAACTTTTTTAAAGAGAACCACAACAATTTATTTGTACAGCCAGTTATCTTTAAAGTGTTCTAAAAACAAATGCTTCTAACGAATAAATTGTTTACATACACAGTGACGTCATTTGCTATATAAGTATTCTCTATTATAACTTATCGTTCCCGGATTTGCTTGGTTTTACTAGAATTTTATTATGTTTCACGTTTTACTGCGAATAAGAGGTATGAGGAAAAATATTATTACTGTAATCAATAGTTTTAATGAAGCGCGGCTCTTCAGTGAAGTACAGTCAGCAACAAAAGTCGATTAACATTTATAATTTTTAAATCCTAATTATTAAGTACAATATTAAAAGTAAAACGCAATGAATATAAAATTAAGATATTATAAACAAGGGTTTATTCTTTCAGAATTTCAGGTAGTAGCTAAGGAGCTACTGCCTGAAATTCTGAAAGCCAGTACATTATGTGTTTAGTGTCTGTTTAAATAATAATTATAGAAAAGTAATATTGTTAATCGACTTTTGTTGCTGACTGTACAAAGATCCGGGTATTAAGTACCTATGTGTTACAAGATGGGAATACGTCTATTATTCATTAATTTTATTACAGTACGTAATATTGACAACAAGTTCCTTGCATAACATCACGCCTATAATCCCCGAGGCGTTAGGCAGAGGTGTACCTATTAATGAACCCACATTTCGCCAGTTATGTTTAAGTCCCATGTAATAGGGGGCGAGCCTATTGCACATCAACTGGGCACAAATCCAGATTCCACGGCTGCTACTGTGAAATTCCTGTTTAAAAAACTTAATCACACTTTGTCTGACCTGGGAATCGAACCCAAGACCTCATGCTCAGCAGTTGCAGTCGTGGTGTTCGTTTGCAATTTTTGAAATATCGGATTGGCAATTTTACGGCGCGTACACATAGAACGTCCGATTTACTGGTCCGTTTAAACGTATATGTCGCTCCTCCCACCGAATAATATCGTAATCGATAAATTCAAATTTTACAGGAAAAATAAAACAGTGTTCTTTTAACGATATTGTTAAACATTTTTCAACCTAAGAGAATGATTTATACATCAAATGAAAGCTATTTTTTTATAGAATCATTTTCAATAAGCTTATTTATTTTTTATTTAATTATAAGCAAGTTATTTAAGAAAATATATTTTACTGGAAACGCTAGACAAAACCATATTACGCAAAACAACATTACGATATTATTCGCGTAAAAACAAAAGGACAGCGTGCACAACAATAGCCTACTACGATGTTATTCGTTAAACAAAGACAACCAAATATAAACGGTAATAGATTGTTGCTGGGTTTTTCGCCGATATAATGCATATTATATATTAAAGTATTGTATTAATACTATTTTATTATTTAATGACCTCTATCGTAATAATTATCAATAATAATTATTTAAAATATAAATCTCAATAACTGTGGTTTTGTGATAGTAGAAAACTGTTTATTAACAAAATAAAAAATAAAAAATAATTGCTTTTGAAAAATTAAACAAATTACCAATTAAAACTAAGATTAGATCTGTAGGTCTGCAGGTGGCGTTCTGTGGTTTCTGCCTACCCCCATGGGAAAAAGGCGTGAGTTTATGTATGTATGTATGTATTAGATCTGTCATAAACATCTCAGTAGTATAATTTAATCTCCGTCATCATCATCATCACCATCAGAATCCGAAGCTGGTTTTGAGTTGTCATTACAGCTTCGGAGCGAATTATAAAACGAATGATAGTGAGCAAGTATGGCTTCAGTTCTGCTAGCAGAGCGCCACAAGATAAAGATAACCACAATGACCGGTTCTACGCTCCCCGCATCCAGCGGTTTCCCGCGACCTTTCCCAGATCGTCGGTCCACCTCGTGGGGGGCCTTTCCACAGTGCGCATTCCAGTACGTTGTCGCCACCCGACAGCCTTACTACGTCAACGGTCGTCTGCTCTACGGGCTATGTGCCCTGCCAAAATTGCCACTTGAGTTTTGCAATTTTGAGAGCTATGTCGGTCACCTTAGTTCTTGCGGATCTTCTCATTGCTGATTCGATCTCGTAGAGAGACTCCCGAGCATAGCCATCTCCATTGTTCTCTGAGCGACTTTAAGCTTCCTTATGAGACCTATAGTCATAGCTCCACGTTTCAGTGCTGTATGTCAACACACACCGGTCAAAGACTTGCGTCTTGGACACTGCGGCAAATGGGATGAAAACGCTGGATTCGGCGATTGACCTTTTTCTCGAATTGGACTTTCCGTGTTGGATAGTTTGCCCTACGTAAACGTCAACAACATCGAGAGTACCTATCAGCTCCGATTGACACCGGAGTTGGTACTACATAGGTTTATGATAATGTCCATGTTCATTCTAAGATAAAATCATGCGGAGGCTCTACTGAGATCACCGAGCATTGTACAGTACTTAGCTCCTCCATGGTCTCAGCCATGACTGCGATGTTGTCTGCAAAGCTAAGGTGAGTGACGAACACGCCGTTTATGTTGATGCCGAGCCCTTTTCAATCCAGAACCTTAAACACGTCCTTCAGCGCAGCGGTAAACAGTTTCGGAGAGATGACATCTGTCTGTCTCACCCCTCGCTGTAGTGGAACAGGTTTTGAGTTCTGGTCCTGTAGTCGGACTGACATAGTGGCGTTTTCATACAAGCACTTCACTGTCACTTATCAATAGCCAACTTCGCACCTCTGACTGTTAGTAGTACAGCTCAGGTCCACGCTCGTGGCGTTTTTCTTTCGTGGATGGCCCTAGTTTTGAAGGGCCCTAAGGATCGGTTTTAGCTTCGTCAGTTGGCTTTGCCCAATAGACAGATCTCTTGCGAACACTGGAGACTTTGTTCCGCTCAATAGTTTCCTTAAAAAATTGGAATAATAAGGCTATGGTTATTAAAAAAATGCTAGTTTCTAAAATACTCATGGGAAAAATGTGAAAAAAATTGACAAGGTGTAAGAGAGTGTCTACATAACGAATATTCAATAAAACGCAAAGTATCGTAATATCACATTACGATATTATTCGGTGGGAGGAGCGATGTTATTAGCATATTATGTAGTTGTATGAGCGAGTTCACACAGAATACAGTAATAAATACCGATCCGACATCCAGTAGCGACGGATCAGTTAAAACTGGTCCTGTAAATGCTGTGTGAATATTACCTCCAGTAGCGACGGATCAGTTAAAAAGGATCCTGTAAAATCGGACGTTCTATGTGTACGAGTCCTAAGTCTTCAAAAATTCAGTCTGTAAATACAATATCACTGACATCGGTTAAAGAAAACATCGTGAGGAAACCTGAACTTATAATTTACATAAGTTTGAAATCACCAATTCGCCTTAAGCAAGCGTGGTGATCAATGCTAGTGCCTTCTCTGTACGAGAAGCGACCTTTGCATTGCAGTGGGACAGTAGTATCTGGTATTATTTATTTAAATTTTGGAAAACGTTGACTATGCCTCGTTGGTCTAGTGGTCGCAAAGCGCGACTGCTGAGCATAAGGTCTTGGCTTCGATTCCCAGGTCGGGCAAAGTGCTATTGGGATTTTCTTTCAGGAATTTCTCAGTAGCAGCCTCGAAGTCTGGATTTGTGCCCGGTTGATGGTAATATGCTCGCCACCTATTACATGGGACTTGAACATAACGGGCGAAATGTAGGTGTACCTAATAAGTGGTAAGCCTCTGCCTTACCCTTTGGAGATTATAGGCGTAATATTATGTATGGAAAACGTTTTCGGAAAAAGTACTTTAGAACTAAGAGATACTCTGTACAAAGGCTATAAAACACATGTACCTACAACGTAAATATTTACGTTAAAACTACGTGTTTGACGTAACGCGCGCACTCGGCTATTAAACATGTAATAACGTAATTATTACTGGACTAGGTGCGTTCTGTATCAATTCTCTAAATAGATCAAAAGGTAATTTAAGTTTTGTTACCTACCTTCGGTCATGTTGAGAGGATGAGTGAAAGACGATTAACAAAAGGTATTTAAATGGCAGAGGTGAGTGGCAACGCAGGGAGGGGTCGCCCTAGGAAGACCTACACTGACCTTATTGGTGAGGTTCTTCAGGAAGATCAGGTGCGGAGTACTCGTAACCGGCGTGCTTGTATGACAAGATGTATTGAACGTAGATGAGGCGAAAGGAGTGTGTAAAGATCGTAGCAGGTGGCGTTCTGTGGTTTCTGCCTGCCCCCATGGGAAAAATGCGTGAGTTTATGTATGTATGTATGTTAGCGCACCTGTATACAAGAAACCCCACCTAAGTCATCTATACATATAAAATGCTTTGTCCTCAATGACTGACTGACGGATTAACGCACAGCCTAAACCGCTGATCGTAGAGACCTGAAATTTGGACGGTGTGTTCTTTGTATGACGTAGGTATCCGATAAGAAAGGATTTATCAAAATTCACCCCCTAAGGAGTTGAAACAGGGGTCCCAAGTTTGTATGGAGAAACCAACTTTGACGCGGACGAAGTCGTGGGCAGAAGCTAGTAATAAGTATTGTAAATATGAAAGTTTATTAGAAGAAGCTATATCTTATTCGGTCAATCAACAGCTCTTAAGAGCAAACGCGGGTAAACTTTTCTCCATACAAACGCTCTCGCCTGTTTTCTTTCTGGTTTATGACTTTAAAGCAATGATTTTTTAGAATAAAGTAAATAGCAACTATTTTTAAGCCCCTATGTTTTCCTTTTTAACGAGACATTATTTTCATAAGCACTAGAACACACAGAAAATGCTCAAAATTGCCGTTGTGAACAGCGGCCTAGTATACATATTTACAAACTATTAATGATAAAATAAGAATATAGGGGCATAGTATTTATCCTTCTTATTTAGTTTATGAAATATCTTTTATATTGGTTCAATATTAGAGAAGAAAATAGGTGAAAGCTAAACCCCGAATTATGACTTTTAGGCTATTCAGTCGGATCTGCAGTTGTCAAAAGAGTTTCAAAAGTCTCTCCTCTCGCGTTTCCTCTTAAAAAGAAGGCGTGGCAGTTTTACTATTATCTAACGGAATGCAAATCTGTTAGTCGCGTGCTAGTACTTATAAAAATAGTAATACAGCTGTTGCCAACTCTTGAGGTGGCGTGATGTTCTACAGTTAATTTTAAATGATGCCCGACCATGCCCGACAGATTTACAGATGCATACGGGAAGCGGAACATATGCCACAGACTAGCTCTTCATTCTGGAAGACTGATCTAGTCTGGGCTGGTCAAAAAGGCTCTGAGTCGGAATTTTGTGGACTGGATAAATTGACAAGGAATTTTTTACTCAACTCAACTGAAATCATTTATGGGAAATGGAAGAGAAAATAAATTATTTGATTTTTGGCAATTTGGTAGCTTTTAAAAACACCAAAAATGGATAGTAAAAAATATACAGCGAACCACCGCGGCATCGCACGAGTGCAATTTACGTTATCTAGATTTTTTTTGAGATTTAATTACAAAAATATCATACAATTTTCGACATTTCATGTGAAAAAAATTAACAATAATTTAAAATAGCCAGCTAGAAGACCCCTAGAAGATCCCTACTGACGGCGTCCGTTCCCGTACATGATAAAAGCGTCATTGCATAAATTGAAATAATCATGAAGTACCTAGTTTGTATTATTATCGATCATTTTGGACTTAAAAACAGCTAAGTAGAGAACCACCGACGATAATAAAAAGAACCCTAACCAACTGTTTACACTATAAAACCACACCTGCCAACGGACAAGTTCCGTATATCTGGCACTGAGCAACTACTTTAGAACGTAATTATAGAAGTACTATCTTTTGCCCGCGACTACGGCCGCGTGGAACTTCTTTATATCGTACTTGCATACAAACTTCCACCCCCCTTTTCACCGCCTTAAGGGGTGATTTCCGGGATAAATACTATCCTATGTCCTTCCTCGGATCTTAAACTATCTCCATGCCAAATTTCATCAATATCGATTCAGCGGTTTAAGCGTGAAGAGGTAACAGACAGACAGACAGACAGACACTTTCGTATTTATAATATTAGTATGGATTATTTAGTTTTTCAGTTAGAAATTCTTCTGTTGTGAAATTCTCTGCATGAGAAGAGGCCTTTGCTAGGACAATCTCCTTTCTTTATCGTGTGGGCAGTAAGGTCTTACGACCCCACACACCCTAGTGTCAGAGTTTCTAAACCGCCTCAAGGGCCTCTGACATGGTTTGAGTGGGACAGTAATAGGCTGGTATAAGTCCAGGTTTCCTCACGATGTTTTTCCTTCACCGGTGTCAGTGATGTCCAAGACAATAACAATAGACAATAATAAACTGGTATAATATTATTATAAAATACTGGTGTAATAACGTTGGTCCCGGCCGTCATACGTGGATTTTTGACAGTGGTTTACGGGTCATCAAAAGCCCTAAAGTCTAACAACCAGTCTTACTAAGGGGTATTACCCAGCTACTGGGTTGTGGAGGTCAGATAGGCAGTCGCTCCATGTAAAATACTAGCATTTAGCTGCATCCGGTTAGACTGGAAGCCGACCCCCACATAGTTGGGAAAAAGACCAAGCAGATGATGACTGGTATATTATATCAGTTTAAAGAATGGATGAAAATCATTAGAAATATCTGGATGGATGAAAATGCAAAACGAATGTCATCGATGATATAATTAAAAACGTGTGAACACTAATCTGATGCAAGGATGATAATTATTACACGTGAACTGATATGAGATAGATTAAAGATATTAGTAGAGATAATTACTTTTTTACGCACAATATAATGTAGGTGACGAACGATTGTGGGTTGAGATCCCAGTGTCCACAGACGTACGTCATTTTAAAATGGTTGAAATTGAGAACTAGCTTATGCCTGCGACTTCCGCCACATATGCTACCTGCCAGTGAAAGTCTCGTAAAAATCGGTAACAGACAGACAAAATTGTAAAAATAAAAATTTCTTGGATCGACCTATTTTAAAAGCTTTTTTTCCGTAAAAACAGAGATTTCCAAATACCTTTTTTCAAATAAGACATTTCGAAAATGTTCTCTGATAACTTTTGAGACCTATGTATCCTGCTTATGTGTAGGATGTTTCATTGAAATAGGTTCATTCATTTCGAATAATAAGGGCTTGAAAGTTTGTATGACATGCCGTACGGCGTATAATACGCGCCACGAAAGATGAGACTTGTCAAGCGTAATGGGGAGCTTGCGCATGTATGGATGTACGAAATAGTTGTCAATAATTTGTGTATCTATTCTGGGTCCTTGGACAAAGTAACATCGCTTCGTAGCGAAACGATATCTAAATTCGTCATCGTCTCTCTAAGATAACTACAACGTTTTAGCATTCGTTTCGTTATCTTTTTTGGCGATCACGATCGAGGCGAAGGCGAACACTGAAAGCGCTGCTTGTCTACGCATTATGAGATAAACACGATAACGATTCGTTACTTTATGGTTTCGTTATGAATTATAACATTGTCTACCAAATTGCGATAACGATGTCGATTGACCACGTGACTTAACGCGGCTTATGTCAATCCTATACGTTTTAGTCTTTTCTAACTTCGTTATCGTTTTGAAATTGTTACTTTGTCTAAGCTCCCAGATATATTTCGATGACATTTAGATTAAAATTCTTACCAATATTATATTTATTACGAATAATAAAGTTTGTGTTGTGTGTTAAGTCTCATCTTTCGTGGTGCGTATTGTACACACTCTTAACTACATAATTCCCTAACAATTCAGCCTTGAAATGACGTAGATCTGGCGACTTTGTACTCTTGGATGATAAAGTTATTACCTCTGCATTGATAGCAACTTGATAGTGTCGTGCCACCGCAAACCACACGTTACCTCGCGTCACAGATTATCTGATTGCAATATCTTCTTTAACTTTAGACTTCGCACCTAAGTCATCATCATCATATCAGCCTATATCCGTCCACTGCTGAACGTAGGCCTCCCTCAAAGAGCGCCAACCATACTTGTCTTGGGCAGCCCGCATCCATCCGCTGCCCTCCACCGTTGGTCCACCGAGCAGCAGGGCGTCCCTCACTACGTTTGCCTAAACGTGATCTCCACTCAAACACGTGTCTGCTCCACCGACCGTCTGTCCCAAGTCGGCTGCAGCAAAGAGAATCGGCAATGGTTTTGAAGATGACCTTCAATGCCTATGCGGCGTCTCCGCAGACCATGGCCATCATCTTGCACCGCAGCTGCACACGTTAGGACCTAATGACTGCATCAGCGGATAGTGTTGTTGTAGCTGAATACCGGGCCAATTTTTTTTACAAAATTATAGTATTCAGTATTTATATATTTGCCATCGATACACTAAGAAGATAGGTTAACAATGAATCTGAATCGTAAGGTTGTTTCCATAGAGTTGATGATGAATGTGGCACTATTGTGTTGAACTTAAATAGCGGTCGTAACATGGTTTAAATGGTGTTAATGATGCCCAAGGCTGTGCCTAGTTTGGGACTAACGATCATTATAATTTGTAATTTTTATGTCGAATTTATTTTGGTCAACAGCAACTGCCTTGTTGACCTAAATGTCGCAAAGCGCATCATCATCTTCCTGCCCTTGTCCCATGTTACTTGTGGTCAGTGCAACACGTTTTCCTCTTCCGCTTTAGTTTAGATCATAGAGAATTCACATAACCGAACACCGTTCGAATTTCAAATTATTTGAAAACCAACCGGATTCCATGACTTATAACGTGTTGTCAAAATAAAAGCGATTGTAATTTTAAGCGTGTTAAGGTGCAATTTTGATTAAAAAAAATACTACTGACCCGAAACATTGTTGCAAAAAGGTTAGGTTAAAATGTTTGTTATTGTTTAAATTAATTATGAAATATAAATATTATGGATACTCTCTTATGCGATAGCTCGGTGCATAATATTATCTTTATACTTATTTCATTGCGATGCGGATATGTCGGCTTATTACTTAAATCAACGTATTTACATAATGATTTGTCTTAGGGCTAATTTTTCAATCGTCTTACTACTTAAAAAATCCTGATGGAAAAACTTATTAACACTTTGCCCGCATTTGCTGAATTTTATGTTAAGAATATTTTATGATATAGTTTAATTTATGTGTACATCTTAGCATTGTCTTGGAGTAGTCCGTAAGATATTGTACTTATTATTATGAATAAATAAATAAATAAATCATAATACAATAACATGTTACGCAATTAAAATGCTGAATACAACAATTTTTCCCATAAGAAAATATTGTTGTGTATTGACAATATCATCTAATGACATACAATTTTCTTTTGCGTCTAGAATATAGATCAAATAGGTGAAAGCTGATACCTAGAAATGCTGATAAAGGCAATTAATGGCTCTCGGACTGATTAGGATGAGTAAGATTGTAAACAGTACGTTACTTGTGTCCTTGAGATAGATCAAGACTGTAAATTACGTAATATTATAAGAACAAAGTGCTTAATGCGAGTTTTTCTACGTTTTCAACGCGTAGTAAAGCAGCAGTAAAGCGCATACTACACTACCCAATCTGTTGGGTCCCTGATGATGATGTGATCCGACCGATTTCGACCAAAGGTGAGTATCTATAAGTATATACTTAGACTAAGTAGAGCATTTACTTGTAACAGAACAATGAGCCGCTCTGATACGTTCTAGTGTATCACCCTTTAACGAACCAGACATCGAGCACGCTCGCCGTTTTGTTACAAGCCAACGAGCGTATTGGTGTAACATTTCGTCGAGCCTTTGCACGAGCAATTCATGAAGATAAACGCAGCACACGCAAATTGTAGGTCCGACATTTCAAGGAAGAATGAACACAAGGTACAACGAGATGTTATGGGTAAATGCACACTCGCTGTGAGCATTACGCCGAGCATTCGCAGGAACGTTACATTACATGGAAATGCTTTGGAAACAAAGCTTTTACCTTTATTGTACCATTCGTAAGAACGTTACATTACACAGAAATGCTCGAGAAAATGCTCTAGTCTATACTCACCTCAAGGCGATTGTTTCAGCTCCGCTGTAAATATCGTTCGTTGGTGAACGCTCTAAGGAAAGACTGAAGTAGTGGTGAGAAAGTGTTCCCTTACTCAACCCATTTGTGCAGAAAATCTTCCACCTAGACACAAGTTGCCATAGCCGACCTGGAAGTCATTGAACAGAGTACAGGCACAGGTTGGCCGAAGCAAGGAAAACCTGTTCAGGTGGAGATTCAATATTCATTGATGACTCTGCCCTGGAGTATAAATGTGGTGCTGCCCCACAAACGATGCGTCACTTGATATCGTCGCTTCTATTCTATTCTATTCCAAAAACCAAACTGCCAAACTCGTTGCCAAGTTATGGGCTGACTCTATTTGAACTGTCATCGACACGCTAAGAAGATTATTATTCTTTGCGGCTAGTAAGTAATATGGAAAAAAAAGAAGGAAAAATATAATTCATAAAATATTATTATGATGAACGATTCTCTACTATGCGTACAGTAAAAATGTTCCAATTACCCACTGAACGGATTAAAATAGACCACACAGATGACAATCTTTGCACTACGCTCTGTAACAGTGAAGGCCGAATTTTTCAGCTGATTCCTAGATTTAGGCGCGGGCGCAATCGTGTTGCTACACAGGATTATAGTTTATAGAGCCAGATTTGATGTTTCATAAATAATCGTTACGTTTGTGAAATGATTGGTTTCATACTCAAACTCAAAACAATTTATTGGAAACTAGCGTTTGCGCGCTATTTTCCGCGTTATTTTTCTTGCGGATCCCTAATTATTTAGATAGGGGAAGCCGACCTAAAACACTAATTTCTGCATATTTAGGAAAAACGAAAATTTGTCAGCATTTATTCCAGGAAGTCAAGTGTGGTGCTATAACTAGCACTCAGATACAAGGTAGATTTTCACGCCATGACATCACGCCTAAGCTGTAATCCCCGAAGGGTTAGGCAGAGGGTTACCCATTGATACACTCACATTTCGCCAGTTATGTTCAAGTCCCATGTAACAGGGGGCGAGCCATTGCCATCAACCGGCCACAAACTCAGACTCCGAGGCTGCTGCTGAGAAATTCTTCTAGTTACATGGGACTCAAACATAACTGGCGAAATGTGGATAGATTCAAAAGTCCAAATCAATATAAACTTCAGACACACACAGCAAAAAAATCAAGCAATAAATCAATATATTTTCGGTCTAAGTATTTGTACTGATCTTGAATTAGAGCTAGCGAATACCAATGTATTAACAAGAGCATTCCCGTCTAAACATACATAAATTGTCTTGACTGAGTGCGAACAAAGTTCAGTAGTTTAATTTTAGATGCAATTTGAGCAAAAAACATTACTGTACTAGAATAGAATCGATGGGAAAAACGTGACTTGTAGTTATGGTTTTGGCGTTTGATGTGTGGTTTCCCTTTAAATTGGTTGAGCTAAATTATATCAAAGTAAAAGTCAAATCATTTATTTCAATTAGGTCATTATAAGGCACTTTTGAACGTCATATACAAAAAAAAGGATTGAATCTAGTTGCCCCTTCCAAAAGGTAGGTTTTTATGGAGAAGAATGGCCAAGAAACTCCATACGTACTCTTTTTTAAAAGCATGATACTGATCGTGATTACGTGAACGGGCGCTGTTATTTGGGATTGGTCATCTCTTAACTGCCATGGCTTACATCTTTACTACTGTTTTTAACACAACATCACGCTCGAATCCCCGAAGGGTTAGGCAGAGGTGTACCCATTTGTACACCCACATTTCGCCAGTTATGTTTAAGTCCCATGTAATAGGGGGCGAGCCTATTGCACCAACCGGGCACAAATCCAGAATCCGAGGCTGCTACTGAGAAATTCCTGATGGAAAAACCCAATAACACTCTGCCCGACCTGGGAATCGAATCGAAGACCTCATGCTTAGCAATATGTGGCGACAAACAAATATTTTGTGACACGGACTACCGTGAGTCCTGAAATCATTTGATTAGCATAATATCCAAAAACGAAGACGATCTTAATTCAAAACAATCAATGTTTAGTTTCAGAAGTAACTTTTAAAACTACAATCTCAATTTGAGCGAGTTATAAGGAACTAGCTGTCCGCCGCGGTTACACCCGCGTCTTTGGTTACTGCTCCGCTCCCGTAGGTCGTAGCGTGATGGTATATAGCCTATAACCTTCCTCGATAACTAATCTATCTAACACTGAAAGAATTTTTCAAATCGGACCAGTAGTTCCAGAGATTAGCGCGTTCAAACAAACAAACAAACAAACTCTGCAGCTTTATAATATTAGTATAGATTAAAAAATGACACGGCACTCGTGTCGCGCGCCATAAGGGCAAACATTTATTGACACGCCTGTCGTGCCATCCGCAAGGAATCGGTTAATGAAAGATAAATTTTTAACTAACGAGTTTCAAAAGTTAAGCACCCATTACCAAGAAACGATTAAAATACAATGAACAAACGGTTTAAAGGAAGCTGTTGTGTCTAAATGCCAATTTGTATGATACCATACAAGATATATTACTTGTAGATTATGAAGAAGTCCCCCCTTATCCTGACTTTTGACCCTAAAATGGCGATCTTGTATGACTGACATACGTTCATATTTATGCTCTTACTAAGAAAAAATGTGCCCTAACTGTCCAGTTGATCAAGTCTGACTTTGCGTGGGTTCGATTTCCAAGTCGGGCAAAGTGTTATTGGGTTATACCATTAGTGATTTCTCAGTAGCAGCCTCTAGTTTAAAAATTGGTGCTGTGGTACTCCTGTCAAAGTCAGAACATTTATTTCAATTAGACCATTTACAGGCACTTTTGAATTGTCAAGGAGTCGGTCAGTTAGTCCGAAAAATGAAGCTAGTTGCTCGTTCCAAAACGGAGGTAGGCCTCTATCGAGAAGAACGAGCAAGAAACTCCACGGCACTCTTTTAAATTAGGTTTTTACAAAATCCTGGTTACATTATTCTTGTTGATTCTACATGTGATCACAATGAAGATGAATATAGAACAGTAGTTAAAAATAATAAAAATAAAGATGTACCTAAGCCATAGCAGTTAAAAGATGACCAATCCCAACTGACAGCACCCGTTCACGAGCATGACGCATGGATCAGCACCACCTAGCTCAACCATCATGGAGGGAGCCAAATGATCCAACACATGCGCCACCATCAGCGAGACATTTGAGTGAGCATGACAAGCTTTCAACTGTGCCTTGGAGAGACGTAAAGTCGTTGGTCCTTCGCCTGATCTTTCCCTTTCGTCTCGGATTCCCGTCCCATCGGACTATTGTGATGTGAGTGTGGGAAGAAGTGCACCTGTGTTTGCGCACTATAGTATCTTTTGCATACTTGGCTATAATTATAGTCTCCCTCTCCATTAAGATTGATTCTCTTCCGAAACCGAAATCCGTCGGGTGAAATTTTTTACTTAAGTATTAAACTTTCTGACTAACTGACCGTCTCAGTACCTGTAGGTATATGGTTTTATAGAAATCAATGTTTTGACTTTGACGTTGTAGTCGCGAATGTCGTCACAATGTCCGGGAATTTTGTAAGCAATAGTAATCTCAATTCCTAAAACTTCCTCGGTTTTTTTCGACCTAAAACCCAGTAGATATGTAATAAACAATAACATTAGGTATAATTTCAGACCGTCACAGACAAAATACTTCTTATCTATTACGTATTAAAGCGAAAGGTCACTCATTAAGTCACTGCCAAACATGAAATCTCGAAAACTATTTGACATAAGATAACTTTTGGCGGGTAGGTAGTTTATAGGTAAGAAACAGGGCCGAATTAGGGAGGTGTTTGGTACGAAGTTGTGTGCAAAAGCTAGTCACTCTTCAAACTGTAACATTATTTATATACAGGGTAATTGTAAATTCACCTGAAACCTGAAAAGGGGTCATTGTACTCATCATTATGAACAACTTTTACTATGGGACCAACCTTGAAATATTGAAAAAAAAAACAGCTGATCCATAAAACGATCTTGTTGTGTAGCATTTTTTTAGGGAACAGCTGACTTTTTTTTTTCAATATTTCAAGGTTGGTCCCATAGTAAAAGTTGTTCATAATGATGAGTACAATGACCCCTTTTCAGGTTTCGGGTAAATTTTCAATGACCCTGTATATAGATAAAGAAGTAAAGTTTGTTTGTTTGTCAGAGATAATCTCTGAAAATACAGGTCCAATAACAAAAGTTCTCTCACTGTTATAAAACCACTACCACACACATTATTGGCGCCTGCGGATGGAGTTAACTGGCAGAAATAATCACGTAAGGAAAAGCTTTATGCCCTTTCCAGGCGACCTTCCGTCTCTTTTTCTTTCTCTCTGGCTCTTTCTACTGGTGTCAACCACCGCACATTTTTTTTAAAAGGTATCTCGGCAATTCTTTTACCGATGGAAAGCTTCTTTATTACTGAGTGCCATAGGCATATTATGGTACACTGGACTTCGACCCAGACGAAGTCGCATGCAAAAGCTAGTCATTTAAAACTCAACTTACCCATCAGCTCCAACATACGTCTCCTTCGCAGTAACACCGTTAAAATGCACTCTATTCTCCACTTCTCCATCAATAAGAAAATCAGTCATCACAAAATTCACTATATCTCTATTCAAATGCCGCCTCAAATATTTAATGTCACTCATTTTGTTTTTTTCTGTCTCATTGTGATGTCTATGCCTAAGATGGCTGCCGTCAAAACTTTGAATTTTGAAATTAGAATCCGTCTCTGTAACTTCACTTTCCCGCTCACAGTTTGTGGTGCCCAATAAAAAAAGAATGAGCAATGGTGTTTTGAACATTCTGCCCCAAGATATTAGTTTTGCTAAGCTCGACTTTTTCTTCGCTTTCGGTGATTTTAACTCCATTTTTAATCTGGAACAAGAGAAACACGATTTAGATCATCATTGAGCTAATAAAACATTTTTTTAAACTAAGTTTTTACGTTTTTTTTTTAAGTCTTTCTTCTTTATCGAACCATGTCAGAGGCCCTTGAGGCGTTATAGAAACTCTGACACTAGGGTGTGTGGGGTCGTAAGACCTTACTGCCCACACGATAAAGAAGAAAGAAGATCGTGTGGGCAGTAAGGTCTTACGACCCCACACACCCTAGTGTCAGAGTTTCTAAACCGCTTCAAGGGCCTCTGACATGGTTTGAGTGGAACAGTAAGTCCAGGTTTTTCTAAGTAATAACAGCCGCACGAGTTGATCCATCAGGTTAAGCTACGCTTGCCGGGGCTCGTCCGTGGATGGGTGACCATCTTAAGACTCATCCGTGCCTCGGAAAGCACGTTAAGCCGTTGGTCCCGGCTGTCATACGTGTACCTTTGACAGTTGTAACGGGTCGTCAGAAGCCCGAAAGTCTGACAACCAGTCTTATCAAGGGGTATCGTATTGCCCAGTTGCTAGGTTGTGGAGGTCAGATAGGCAGTCGCTTCATGTCACTGCATTCGGTTAGATTGGAAGCCGACCCCAACATAGTAGGCAAAAGGCTAGGCAGATTGTTTTTTTCTTACCACTTTTAATCATCGTCAATGGTTTTTGTGAAAAAGACATCACAATTTTGCCAATATCACCCAGATTTCATAGACCATCAAACGCTGGAGATATTTTTTTACTCTCTACTTCTTACTTCACCATAAAAGAGTACACGTATGGAGTTTCCTGCCCATTCTTCTCCATACGAAACTACTTTTTGGAAGGGGCAAGATTCAATTAATTTTTCTTGGGCATGACGTTCAAAAGTGCCTATAGATGGTCTAATTGATACTGGCCAATGATTTGACTTTGACTTAGTAACAGGCTAACTAATACAATAGCAGGTAAATAATACCTTTACCACTAAAAAAACAAATTAAAAAAATATTTTTAAAAACAAGCTTTTTTAAAAAATTATTACAATATTGAGTATTGGACATTGTATTGTCATCAGAACTAAAGGTGTATGCAAAATTTCAGCTCAATCGGATACCAACAAATGGTTGAAAAATGGTTTGCAAATTTTGAAAGGACAACTTACTTACATACATACATACGAACAGTGCAAGCTAAATAAAAGCTTGTAAAAATAACCTTTGTTCATTTGGCTACATAGACAATTTAGAAAAAACAATAAAAATGGCTGACTTGATAATACATTGACACCGTTTAGGATTACTTATGTTTAACGATATTGTGTAAAACAGGAGTTCCCAAACTGTGCATCGCAACGCAACGGGGCATCATGGAGTTATCTTAAGGACGTCTGCACCGGTAGGCACATAATATTTGCTAATCATCATCATTTTCATATCCTCCTTAAGGCGTTCACTGCAGAACATAGGAATCCCCTACAGATTTCCTTCCAATAGGACCGGTTGAAATATTTTGAGTTTTCGTCAAATAAAAATAAACAAAGTAATAATTATAATATTTTTTACAAGGAGTCGCAGTATTAAACAGATTGGGTACCCCTGGTGTAAAATAACATCGTTGTCCATTTTGATAGAAGAATTTTATTATGAAGAAATGTGATCTATGTTGATATTTCTGCGAAAAATGCTTTGATCTGATAACAACAGAATCATGTTCAGATGATGTTTTGCAAGGCTTGCTGAAACTTGAATTTCGCATTGTCTTTCTGTGATACATACCTAAGTCCATTTAGGTTAACATGTCACACAACTTTGAAAATAAAATAGGGGATCGGACAGTAATCAGATTAAAATCTAAAATGTACTTAGATAAAATAAATACACTGTTTTACGATTATTTATCGAATAATAATTTAATATAATTCATTTAAATGTTTTTAAATGAAAAAATAAAATGTTGTTATTTACAATATTTTTAATCTGTACTGAAACAGTGCATGACGTCATTTGTGGGCAATCATTGACTGCACGGGTACTAACTTAATTCACTCAGTTATTTCCATAATTTTGTTGAAATTCTAAAAGTTGCTAAAAGTTTACTGATAAATTAGGATACGGTGATCAATTTAAATACTGTCACGTTTTTTTTTTATAGTTTTTCATAATGGAAATTTTGTTATGACCACAAAATAATGACGTCATGTGGCGTTTTGGCGGAATTTTTAAACAAACAATATTAAAACATGATTTTGAGTACCTAAAAGGCTATAAATAAATAAAATTTTATTTTTCATGAGAATAAGTATCCATAAAGATTAATTTAAAACACTTTTTGAAAATTTGTCCGATCCCCTATTGGTACTTATACCTATCAAAGAATTAGTATTATTAAAGACTTGTAGCAGTAATAAAACAGTTGTAGTCTGTGGAGACTTTAACATTAATATACTAGAAAAATCAGCTACTGTAAATAAATTTTTAGCTTTATTTAAGTCATATAACTTGTACCACACATTCCTTGAGCCAACTAGAATAACTGCCACTAGTGCCACCTGCATTGACAATATTTTTACAAACTTAAGACCATCCAGCCGTTTAATTATAAACAAGTTGGACTCGGATCACTGTGGCCAGTTAGTTACTTTCCCTCAGAAAATAGTTGAAGCTCAAGGAAAGTTTGTGAGTTTTATTCCTGTATACAAAAGTCGTTTAGGACTATTTAAAAGTAATTTAATGGAAAAGCTACCGAGTTTGCCTTATCACATCAACCCGGATAATGCATATAGTTTATTATTTAATCTTATCAATTGTGAATTCAAGAAAGTTTTCACCTCAAAAACATTACCTCTTTGTGACCGTGTTAAATTTAGTGACTGGGCAACACCGGGTATTTATAAAAGTAGGGAAAGGTTATATGAATTGTATAGTGAAAAATCATATAACCAAGACGAAACTTTTAAAGAATTTGTTAAAAAATATTCTAAAACTTTTAAAAGAGCCTGTTCCTCAGCAAAAGCCATACACATAAAAAATAAAATAAAATTATCTGGTAACAAAATTAAAACAACTTGGAATATTATTAATTCAGAAACGGGAAGAACTACAGTACGCAACCGTGATTTCCATTTGAAAATCAATAATGTAGATTTTGAAGCGGACATGGACGTGGCAACAGAGTTTGAAAATTACTTCACTAATATTCCAATTTTAACAACCAGGACTCTGTCGTCGTCGTCCACTTCTGCTTTCTCTATACTAAAAGAATGTGTACCAGAATGCGACAAACATTTTGAATTTATTGTTGTGACTGATAAAGATATTATTAATTCCTTTAGGGATCTAGATGTAAAAAAAACTACCGACCTTTGGGGATTATCGGTACATATCATGTCTGAAATAATTGATGTTATTTCTCCTTTTTTAGCAATTGTTTTTAACTCTTGCATTGCATCTGGTGTATTTCCTAACCTGATGAAACTTAGTAAAGTAATTCCATTGTTCAAATCTGGTAGTACAACTGATCCTACGAATTTTCGGCCAATCTCCATATTACCCACATTGAGTAAAATCTTTGAAAAATTAATTTTGAATCAAATGTTAAGGCATTTTAATAAATATAATTTACTCCATCTGAGACAGTACGGTTTCACAAAGGGTCGTTCAACTACAGACGCGGGCGTGGAGTTACTGAAAAACATATTTGAGGCCTGGGAGGAATCGCGGGATGCTCTTGGCATTTTCTGCGACTTATCCAAGGCCTTTGATTGCGTACACCATAATACACTCATTAGGAAATTGCACCATTATGGTATAAGGAACAGAGCTCTCGACCTTCTGACTTCTTATCTGAACAACAGAATTCAGAGGGTTGATGTAAATGGCAAAATGTCTGCAGGATCTGCGGTCACCATGGGCGTTCCGCAGGGTTCAGTTCTAGGACCTTTCCTGTTTTTGATTTATATTAATGACTTACCTTATCACGTAAGGGATAATCACAAGATTGTATTGTTCGCGGATGACACTTCACTAATTTTTAAAATCAAGCGACAGTTAGAAAATTTTGACGAAGTTAACAATGCACTCTGTAAAGTTGTCCATTGGTTTAATGTAAATAATCTTCTGTTAAACGAAAAAAAAACTAATCTCATTAAATTTTCAACGCCAAATGTCAGGCAGCTAAGCACCAATGTTCAGCTTAATGGAATAGAGTTGAATCCTGTTGAGTCAACGGTGTTTCTTGGAATTACCATTGACGCCAAATTACAATGGGGCCCGCACATAGAAAAATTGTCAGGCAGGCTCAGTTCGGCCGCCTATGCTGTTAAAAAGATTCGACAGATAACTGATGTGGATACAGCCAGAGTTGTTTATTTCAGTTATTTTCATAGTCTCATGTCGTATGGGATTCTTCTCTGGGGAACCTGTGCGGACATTAATACTATCTTTGTTCTACAAAAAAGGGCTGTTCGAGCCATTTACAACTTAGGTCCACGGGATTCCCTTCGAGAGAAATTCAAAGACATCAACATTCTGACTGTAGCCTCACAATACATATTTGAAAACCTTATGTATGTACACAAGAATATTTCAAATTTTAAGAAAGTGTCCGATGTTCATGGATTTAATACTAGAAATAAGCACAATCTTGTGGTACATCACACTCGTCTCCACAGAGTAGGCAACTCGTTCATGGGTCAATGTATACGTTTTTACAATAAACTTCCCATTGATGTTCGAAACTTACCGATTAAAAAATTTAAAAGTTGTATTAAAACCAAACTATACAAAAAGGGCTACTATAAAATTTCGGATTATTTAGATGATAAAAAAGCTTGGGATTGAACTGCTCGCTCTGCTAAGCCTTGTGATTATGCCCTTTGCAAATTACATTTTTCCTTTTGACACATCTTACGTAAACATGACATTTAGAGACTATTTTATTTTTTCTTTTTTTTTTATCTTCTCATCCGGATATACTTTGGAAAGTATATATTTTTTTTAATATATTATATTGTAAATATGTGGACTATGTGGGTTGTTGCATTTTTTCTGGGATTAGATTTCATGGTTGTCTGACAGTTTGAGTATTCGATGCGGCCTACCCAAATGTCCTTTCTGTGGTATTGTTCGTCGTGTCGTTGAGCTCCTTAAGTTCTGAGCCAAGTTGACGATTTCTGACAAATGCGTGCACGGACTGGACAGGCCGACTCAAATTTGTGTGCCTCTCTCCTCAAGAGACCACCTCGGACATTAACCTACTTGGTTCGCATATGATTTGACCATTACAAGTAATTGTATGGACTTTAAAAGAGACTTTGACCTCTGAGTTTGTTTCGGTGTTTCTTCTCAGAGCAGTCGGCTAGGAAACACTGGACTCATCTAGTTAAAAAAAAAAACAAAATTGACGTGTAAAAGTGTTATTTATAACCAATTTACTGAATAAATCATCATTTCATTTCATTTCAGTAAATTATTGCAAGCGCGCATCCACCGTTGGTAGGTACCTACGGTGGGCATATTATGCCCACAACCCAAAACGAAAAAAGTATAAAATAATAAATCATCATCCTCCTGCCCTTGTCCCATGTTACTTGGGGTCGGCGCAACATGTTTTCTTCTTCCACTCTGTCCTGTCAGCCGTCATGCTATCACTGATTCCCCTTTCATTCATATCATTCTTCACACAATCCATCCATCTTTTCTTTGTAAATATACATAACATAACATCACGCCTGTAATCCCCAAAGAGTTAGGCAGAGGTGTGTCCATTAGTACACCCACATTTCGCCAGTTATGTTTAAGTCCCATGTAATAGGGGGCGAGCCTATTGCCATCAACCGGGCACAAATCCAGACTCCGAGGCTGCTACTGAGAAATTCCTGATGGGAAACTCAATAACACTTTGCCCGACCTGGGAATTGAATCCAAGACCTCAGCAGTCGCGGTATAAATATACTTAGTTATTATAACTTCTTTCTATTTTTTTTTTTAATACAAAATATATATTTTTTACACTTATACAAAAACCTTAAAGTAAATCTAAAATATGTACAATTCATAAAAAAAGGCAGAAAGGAGACCTCATAGGGCATCAAAAAATTCGTCCGCGTCGCTGTCAATGGGGCAAGTGCCCAAAAGGCTGTTCTTATAAGCAAACACACCCGATTCTGTATAAAATGTGTACCAGCTATTGATTAAATCATCCAAGCTCACTTCACCCTAAATTCACCGAGGGAAATAATCAAATCAAATCAAATCTCTTTATTGCATTCATTGTGTACATTTAGGTGTTAAAGTAGGTAAGTTCTAACATGAAACCCGGTTAGGGCACGGCAACATAATAATAATTACAGAACAGAAGAACACAATACACAGAATATACAGAATAAGTCGCCTGATTATTTTGACACCATAAAAAAATATTTTCGCATCTTTCCTAATCATAAGCAAAGTTATTATAATAACATCGATCAAGATAACAAGATGGCGCGCGCATGGAATATTTAAAAAAAGCTGTTAATATGCGTAATTGTAAAATAAATGAAGTCTAGATTAAGTAAACGTTCATGGTCGTGTCGTTGACCTAATTTGAAGGCACGTGATTGGCGCAATGGTGGAACGATCGGCTCTTGCGCTGCGTGTCACGGGTTTGATGCTCGCACGCAACAAATAATTGTATGGCCATACATACATAAACTCACGCCTTTTTCCCATGGTAGTAGGCAGAAACCACAGAACGCCACCTGCTATGATCCTTACATACTCCTTTCGCCTCATATACGTTCATACATCTCGTCATACAAGCACGCCGGTTACGAGTACTCCGCACCTGACCTTTCTGAAGAACCTAAGGTCTATTCTAGGAATTAAAAACGTTGAGATGAGTTTGAGACTACATTTTGAATCTTCAATGAAACTTAATTAATAAACTGTTTATTATACACTAGCGACCCGCCTCGGCTTCGCACGGGTGCATGTATTATACATATAAACCTTCCTCTTGATCACTCTATCTATTAAAAAAAACCGCATCAAAATCCGTTGCGTAGTTTTAAAGATCTAAGCATATATAGGGACAGGCAGACAGACAGACAGGGAAAGCGACTTTATTTTATAATATGTAGTGATAGTACTGATAGTGATGATAGTGATACATACATATACAGGGTAATTGAAAATATACCCGAAACCTTAAAAGGGGTCATTGTACTCATCATTATGAACAACTTTTACTATGGTACCAACCCTGAAATCATGAAAAAAAATCAGCTGTTCCCTACTAAAATGCTACACAACACGATCGTAATGTATGAAACAGCTGATTTTTTTTCTATGATTTCAAGTTTGGTCCCATAGTAAAAGTTGTTCATAATGATGAGTACAATGACCCCTTTTAAGGTTTCGGGTATATTTTCAATTACCCTGTATATAAACTCACGCCTTTGTCCCATGGGGGTAGGTAGACACCACAGAACGCCACCTGCTACGATCCTTACATACTCCTTTCGCCTCATCTAAGTTCCTACTGTTTATTATCTACTTTTTTAAATTACATTACATTTGAAATCATCCATCGGTTTCTAAGAAAACTTCAACTATATCTGACGACCCTGCATACCTATCTCTTTTGCTGACTGTACAAGTATGTACTATTAAATTATAGTTCTGGTCATCAAATCCAATCTTGTAATCAAAGAGAGTTACTATGTGTTTTGACTTAATGAGCATGGCAGTTGAGAGCTTGTCATGCTCACTCAAATATCTCGCTGATGGTGGCGCGTGTGTTGGATCATTTGGCTCCCTCCATGATGGTTGAGCTAGGTGGTGCTGATCCATGCGTCATGCTCGTGAACGGGTGCTGTCAGTTGGGATTGGTCATCTCTTAACTGCTATGGCTTAGGTACAACTTTATTTTTATTATTTTTAACTACTGTTCTATATTCATCTTCATTGTGATCACATGTAGAATCAACAAGAATAATGTAACCAGGATTTTGTAAAAACCTAATTTAAAAGAGTGCCGTGGAGTTTCTTGCTCGTTCTTCTCCATAGAGGCCTACCTCCGTTTTAGAACGAGTTACTAGCTTCATTTTTCGGACTAACTGACCGACTCCTTGACAATTCAAAAGTGCCTGTAAATGGTCTAATTGAAATAAATGTTTTGACTTTGACTTTGACTTTGAAAGTCGTCCAAAATAAAATGTTTTGTTTAATTTTTTCTGAATTATTATGCATGCATATCACGGTACCAGTACCTATTTACGTAGGTATTTAATATATTCAGAAGACCGGTTCAGGTCATGTTTTTATTGAACTGTGTAAGTTTTCAATGAAATTGTACTGCTAAGTAACAATATTCACTATTTTTTATTTAACTAAATATTTAGTTTACTGTAACAATTATGGTCTGTTTGCAGTGCTTTTCTGTTAAGTTCACTTCGAATCGAACCTCATTCAACGTTCACAATTCGAATTTGGAATCACATTTGAACACCATTCGAAATCTTAGGATCTCATTCAACGCTCGCAATTCGAATTTCGAAACATATTTGAATACCGTTCGAATTTTTAGACCTCATTTAGCGCTCCCAATTCGAATTTGGAATCACATTTGAACACCATTCGAAATCTTGAACTTCATTCAACACTCACAGTTCGAATTTGGAATCACAACTGTTCGAAATTCAAAATTATGTTTACGGCCATTTTAAAAAATATTTAAGGGTTGACAACCTACCAGAATTATTGACGTTTTATGTCAACAACGCGTGCCCCATTTTTGATTACTACACGATAAGGTCAAAAACCAAATATCCACGCATTATTTACAATGAATAGTCGTTAATTATGTCATTATATCTTTGGAGAATACACGTGTGTATGTGCACTATGTGCTAGGGTGATCGGCGTCTGGATATAGCCGGACATACTCAGGCTTTTTGGATGTCTCTCCTGCCAATTGATTTGCGTTCTTTTGTAAGGCTTGTTATATTTAACTAGCTGTCCGCCGCGGTTACACCCGCGTCTTTGGTTACTGCTCCGCTCCCGTAGGTCGTAGCGTGATGGTATATAGCCTATAGCCTTCCTCGATAACTAATCTATCTAACACTGAAATAATTTTTCAAATCGGACCAGTAGTTCCAGAGATTAGCGCGTTCAAACAAACAAACAAACAAACACTGCAGCTTTATAGCTAGCTAGCTTTAGCTTTAGCTTAGTATAGATTTATTAGAACGATCGAAAAAATCAAATACAATAATGTTATTTTTTTTTATTCAAAATAAAAACCGGCTTTTTTACCCAATTTTTCTCAAAAGTCCGGCTCCGGCTTAATTGGCTTGCGGGTCGACTTTCCGAATTTAAATCTGGTAACCCTAGTCGGTGCTAATATGTATGTAGCTTTACTTAAACAATTCAATTTCGTGATTAGAATTTAAATGGCGCCCTTTCACATTGAGATGTTATGGCGTCATCGCCTATACTAGGTCCATTTTGTAGATTGATAAATGCAACAACGGCTTAACTGCTTTTCAAAGCACGGGAAAGTCATACCACCAACTTTTAAACTCTGTACTACTTCTTTATCGATGGCATTGCATTTTAGCATGGTGCCACTGCAAAATACCATATCAATCATCCTAAAAAGAATACAGAATAACCACTTCCGTACAATATATAAGACGGCAAAAAACAACGTTTATTGTATGGAGATCCCCTTTCAGAAAGAAAGAAAGAAAACAAACAAACTGTTTATTCAAGCGAAAATGACGCACATATCATAAAAAGAAGAAGAAAAATGTACATAAAAGCAAAGTAGAAACAAGTATACAAATACTTAAAAGAAATATGCGCCACTACTGCCCGAAAGGGCTGACGCTCAGCATAATGCTGTGGCCCGTCTCCGTGCACGGGCACGAAAACCACGGCGCTCGTTTTCAACATAAGCCGGCGACGGGATTACGCCCTGTGACGGACGGTCGGACAGACAGCCCCGTTCGTAATAGGGTCTTTTGAGTACGGAACGCTCAAAAACACTATTATAATCATTAACTTACTGAACGTAGACGAGGCGAAAGGAGTATGTAAGGCCCGCCATAGACGGACCGCATCTTGCAGTCGAGACCGACTGCAAGATGCGGTCGCCGCATGGCGAACTGCAGTTTCCATACTAAATTCATATCCGCAATACACGGACCGCTCGAGCAGTTTCTGAGCGGTCGGAGCAGTCGCTCTGCGCTCGAGTTTCGCCTTGCGGTCGACTGCTGAGCTGCCGGACCCACCTTACACGGACCGCTACAAGCGGTTGCTGCCGACCGCGCGCCACTCCAGTGTTTCTTCATCGAAATCCATCTTGTAAATGAACTCAGTAACATTTTGCGGTCGAACACAACTGCTCCAAGCAGTCGTAGTCGACTGCATTATGCGGTCGTGTTGCAGTCGTGTATGACTTCAACTCGACCGCTCCAGAGCAGTCGGTCTCGTCTGCAAGATGCGGTCCATCTATGGCGGGCCTTAGGATCTTAGCAGGTGGCGTTCTGTGGTTTCTGCCTACCCCCATGGGAAAAAGGCGTGAGTTTATGTTTATTATGGCTCATTTTTTATTAGTGTTATTGACTCATTTTTTTTTACTGCCTCGTTGGTGTAGTGGTCGCAAAGAGCAATTGTTGAGCATGAGGTCTTGGGCTTGGTTATAAGGTCAGGCAAAGTGTTATTAGGTTTTTCCATTAGGACTTTCTCAGTAGCAGCCTCGGTGTCTGTGTGCCCGGTTGATGGCAAAAGGCTCGCCCCCTATTACATGGGACTTAAACATAACTGGCGAAATGTTGGTTTACTAATAGCTATACCTCTGCCTAACCCTCCACTATTCTTTTCTGATTAATTTCGTTGCGGGACCCAAGACAGTTAATCGTTTCTCTGGGACTCGTCGAGCTTCATTGCTTCGGCGCTTTTCTGGTGGCCTCCACTGTTGATTCTGGCTTTCAGGAGTTGCAGTGGGTGGAAACAGTGTGGCGGACTTGTCCCAAAAAGGGTTATTTTTTGGGACAAGCCCGCCACATTCAGGGATTATTTAGGGCGTGATGTTATAACATAACATGTGTGAATTTTCAGCCTCAATCCATCAAACCCTACACACACCAAAAAACCTTTCTTTGCATTCGATTAGTAAATCGGTCAGCTAAATAGAACAGGGTTACAATCGTCGTATTGTTAACTGCGTTACAAAATGTTCACTAGTCATTTGAATTAAATTGCCAAACGAAGTGAACTATTGTCTGTTAATAATGACTTTTCAGCTTTTTAATTACTATACAACGTAATAGGGGATCGGACAGTAATCAGATTAAAATCTAAAATGTACTTAGATAAAATAAATATACTGTTTTACGATTATTTATCGAATAATAATTTAAAATTCATTTAAATGTTTTTAAATGAAAAAATAAAATGTTGTTATTTACAATATTTTTAATCTGTACTGAAACAGTGCGTGACGTCATTTGTGGGCAATCATTGACTGCACGGGTACTAACTAACTTAATTCACTTAGTTATTTCCATAATTTTGCTGAAATTCTAAAAGTTGCTAAAAGATTACTGATAAATTAGGATACGGTGATCAATTTAAAAACTGTCACGTGGTGTTTCTCTAGTTTTTCATAATGGAAATTTTGTTATGACCACAAATGACGTCATGTGGCGTTTTGGCGGGATTTTTAAACAAACAATATTAAAACATGATTTTGAGTAAGTATCTAAAAGGCTATAAATAAATAAAATTTTATTTCTCATGAGAATAAGTATCCATAAAGATTAATTTAAAACACTTTTTGAAAATTTTGCCGATCCCCTATTCTTGTTCTGTAAAAATCTTTTCTGGTGAATTTTGGGAAGCTGTAATAGGCTTGGTGTCACTGCCAATCAATTGACGTACTTTTTATGACTTGTCAAAACGCGATTCTTCCATAGATTTTGTACAATGGTGACGTCACTTTTGTGTCGACTCAATTGACTAACTATACACATCAAAAGTGTCTAGGGATCAACATCCCTAACATTGATTATGGATGTTGATCCCTAGACACTTTTGATGTGTGTATTTATTAATTTGAAAGGAATTAAAAATCAAATCAATTATTATTATTTATTATTTATCATATTTTACAGGTAATAGCACATTAATCGAATTTTTACGGCTAAAATAAAGTTTTTCTTGAAGTTGTCTAGGAATGACTGGTTAGTAATGGTATCAACTACCCACCACGCTTGCTCAAGGTGGATTGGCGATTCCAGACTCATACAAGTCAAGGTTTTCTCATGATGAAGGTGTTCTCTATAAGAGAAGAGGCCTTTGCCCTGCAGTGTAGGATATATACCTACAGGGTGGAATTTTGTAATGCCACTTGGAGGGAAAGTACTCTTAATACTGCAGATAGAAAATTTTACTCAAAGGAAACATTCCTTTATTTTTGAATAGAAAGCAAACTGCATTCAAAGATTTTCGAAAATTCTCTTCTCCCACACCCGGGAATCGAACCGGCTAAAATCTGAAAAAATTATAGGTACCCTGTACTTTTATTGCATCGATCGTTAGGGTCAATTATAAGGATGAAAACTCTCTAACAAACATGATAAATTAAATGCATTACAAAAAATGGATGTCAGTTATAGAGCTTTAACTTGACTCATTGAATTTGTAACTTCAGATTTCCTGGTTTTCCTTTCATTTAATTTGGCATTACAAAATTCCACCCTGTATAAAGATTTATAGATAGGACAGTAATGATCTGGTATTATTATTTTCATACACTACCTGTGCCTTCTCCTAAATAACTATCTACATAAATTCATGTGCGAGGGTTGATTTTTGCCCGACTCGCCGCCTCTCGTTAACCCTATCGAGTGGCCGTACGGCACTGACATTCAGATAATACATCCAAGGGCTTAATTGAGGAGCATGATTAAATTAAAACAATATGGGCGATATGGAGTACCTAGATTTAAAATTGGAAAACGGATTGAGTTTGATAATTTTATAATCTGTGTAGGCCGTTAAGTTTATCTATGATTTGAATTAAAGAGTAGATATTTGACATGTCTATTTCCGGCACAAGGGTTTTGAATTTAGAACTGAATTTGAAAATTGTTTAATTTTTTTCTTTCTTTTGGGTTGATGTAAATTCTGTTTATTTGGAAAAAAAATAAAAAAGGAATAAGGTATGCCATTGAAAATTGTTCCATTTTTTTCTCTTTTTGACATCATGTTTTTAAATTGTTGTGTGACTGTTTGTTCCTTCTAATCTCAAAAACTGTCGGACCGATTCTGACGGTACTTTCACGGGGAGATTGGTGGTGTTTGTAACATTTATTATAGAAAAAAAATTAGGGTTCCGCGCAAAAAAATAAAATCCCGTGATAATCGGCACGCGAAAGGAGTCGCAGCCATAAGCTAGTCTTCCAATATTGAAGGTGAAATGTACCATATACGGATCTGGTACACTTGCGCGAAAGACATTTCCGCGCAAGACACTTGCGCGAGTCCCTTTGCGCGCCAAGACACTTGCGCGAATGGACGTTTGCGCGCCTAGACCTTTCCGCGAACAGACACTTGCGCGAATGGACATTTCCGCGCCAAGACACTTGCGCGACTCCCTTTGCGCGATAGGACACTTGCGCGACTGACAGTTCCGCGATAGACGTTTGCGCGCCTACACTTGCGCGATAGATACTTCCGCGAATCCACTAGCGCGAGTGCTGATATGCGCGAACTAAGTATATTTTTATTATTAGAAGCTTTAATTTGACTCAGTTCCCGGTGTCCGATTGAGCTGAAATTTTACATACTGGTCCAGTCTCCATGACAATGCATGTTTATGATAAGCATGACGTGATGCTGCTGCCAGGGTCGGCTCCAGACGAGGGAACTCCTCAACGGTTAACAGTAGGGACATGAAATTTTACATACTGATCCAGTCCCCATGACAATGCATGTTTATGATAAGCATGACGTGATGCTGCTGCCAGGATCGGCTCCAGACGAGGGAACTCCTCAACGGTTAACAGTAGGGACATGAAATTTTACATACTGATCCAGTCCCCATGACAATGCATGTTTATGATAAGCATGACGTGATGCTGCTGCCAGGATCGGCTCCAGACGAGGGAACTCCTCAACGGTTAACAGTAGGGACATGAAATTTTACATACTGATCCAGTCCCCATGACAATGCATGTTTATGATAAGCATGACGTGATGCTGCTGCCAGGATCGGCTCCAGACGAGGGAACTCCTCAACGGTTAACAGTAGGGACATGAAATTTTACATACTGGTCCAGTCCCCATGACAATGCATGTTTATGATAAGCATGACGTGATGCTGCTGCCAGGATCGGCTCCAGACGAGGGAACTCCTTAACGGTTAACAGTAGGGACATGAAATTTTACATACTGGTCCAGTCTCCATGACAATGCATGTTTATGATAAGCATGACGTGATGCTGCTGCCAGGGTCGGCTCCAGACGAGGGAACTCCTCAACGGTTAACAGTAGGGACATGAAATTTTACATACTGGTCCAGTCCCCATGACAATGCATGTTTATGATAAGCATGACGTGATGCTGCTGCCAGGATCGGCTCCAGACGAGGGAACTCCTCAACGGTTAACAGTAGGGACATGAAATTTTACATACTGGTCCAGTCTCCATGACAATACATGTTTATGATAAGCATGACGTGATGCTGCTGCCAGGGTCGGCTCCAGACGAGGGAACTCCTCAATGGTTAACAGTAGGGACATAAAATTCTACATACTGGTCCAGTCCCCATGACAATGCATGTTTATGATAAGCATGACGTGATGCTGCTGCCAGGATTGGCTCCAGACGAGGGAACTCCTCAACGGTTAACAGTAGGGACATGAAATTTTACACACTGGTCCAATTCCAATGACAATGCATGTTTATGATAAGCATGACGTGAAGCTGCTGCCAGGATTGGCTCCAGACGAGGGAACTCCTCAACGGTTAACAGTAGGGACATGAAATTTTACATACTGGTCCAGTCTCCATGACAATGCATGTTTATGATAAGCATGACGTGATGCTGCTGCCAGGGTCGGCTCCAGACGAGGGAACTCCTCAACGGTTAACAGTAGGGACATGAAATTTTACATACTGGTCCAGTTCCAATGACAATGCATGTTTATGATAAGCATGACGTGATGCTGCTGCCAGGATTGGCTCCAGACGAGGGAATTCCTCAACGGTTAATAGTAGAGACATGAAATTTTACATACTGGTCCAGTCCCCATGACAATGCATGTTTATGATAAGCATGACGTGATGCTGCTGCCAGGATCGGCTCCAGACGAGGGAACTCCTCAACGGTTAACAGTAGGGACATGAAATTTTACATACTGGTCCAGTCCCCATGACAATGCATGTTTATGATAAGCATGACGTGATGCTGCTGCCAGGATTGGCACTGGCCTCTTATGCCTGTTACTATGGTTGACCGTTAAGGAGTTCCAGGGTTTGGAGCCAACCCTGTATGTGGCATTAATTTCATGGTGAACTCACCAACTGCCTATCATATCCGAACGGGTATGCAAAATGTCAAGTCCCTACTGCCGACCGTTAAGGAGTTCTCTGGTTTGGAGCCAATTCTGAAGGTGGCAGCAATTTCATGGTGGACACACTAACATCACCTAATGTCTTCCCAATGGGTGTGTAAAATTTCATGTCCCTACTGTTAACCGTTAAGGAGTTCCCTCGTCTGGAGCCAATCTTGGCAGCAGCATTACGTCATGCTTATCATATACACGCATTGTCATTGGGACTGGACCAGTATGTAGAATTGAATGTCCCTACTGTTAACCGGTAAGGAGTTCCCTCGTCTGGAGCCAATCCTGGCAGCAGCATCACGTCATGCTTATCATAAAACATGCATTGTCATTGGAATTGGACCAGTGTGTAAAATTTCAAGTCCCTACTGTCAACCGTTGAGGAGTTCCCTCGTCTGGAGCCAATCCTGGCAGCAGCATCACGTCATGCTTATCATAAACATGTAATATCATTAGGACTGGATCAGTATGTAAAATTTCATGTCCCTACTGTTAACCGTTGAGGAGTTCCCTCGTCTGGAGCCGATCCTGGCAGCAGCATCACGCCATACTTATCATAAACGTGCATTGTCATGGGGACTGGACCAGTATGTAAAATTTCATGTCCCTACTGTTAACCGTTGAGGAGTTCCCTCGTCTGGAGCCGATCCTGGCAGCAGCATCACGTCATGCTTATCATAAACATGCATTGTCATGGGGACTGGACCAGTATGTAAAATTTCATGTCTCTACTATTAACCGTTGAGGAATTCCCTCGTCTGGAGCCAATCCTGGCAGCAGCATCACGTCATGCTTATCATAAACATGCATTGTCATGGGGACTGGACCAGTATGTAGAATTTTATGTCCCTACTGTTAACCGTTGAGGAGTTCCCTCGTCTGGAGCCAATCCTGGCAGCAGCATCACGTCATGCTTATCATAAACATGCATTGTCATTGGGACTGGACCAGTATGTAAAATTTCATGTCCCTACTGTTAACCGTTGAGGAGTTCCCTCGTCTGGAGCCGATCCTGGCAGCAGCATCACGTCATGCTTATCATAAACATGCATTGTCATTGGGACTGGACCAGTATGTAAAATTTCATGTCCCTACTGTTAACCGTTGAGGAGTTCCCTCGTCTGGAGCCGATCCTGGCAGCAGCATAACGTCATGCTTATCATAAACATGCATTGTCATGGAGACTGGACCAGTATGTAAAATTTCATGTCCCTACTGTTAACCGTTGAGGAGTTCCCTCGTCTGGAGCCGATCCTGGCAGCAGCATAACGTCATGCTTATCATAAACATGCATTGTCATGGAGACTGGACCAGTATGTAAAATTTCATGTCCCTACTGTTAACCGTTGAGGAGTTCCCTCGTCTGGAGCCGATCCTGGCAGCAGCATCACGTCATGCTTATCATAAACATGCATTGTCATGGGGACTGGACCAGTATGTAAAATTTCATGTCCCTACTGTTAACCCTTGAGGAGTTCCCTCGTCTGGAGCCGATCCTGGCAGCAGCATCACGTCATGCTTATCATAAACATGCATTGTCATGGGGACTGGACCAGTATGTAAAATTTCATGTCCCTACTGTTAACCGTTGAGGAGTTCCCTCGTCTGGAGCCGATCCTGGCAGCAGCATCACGTCATGCTTATCATAAACATGCATTGTCATGGGGACTGGACCAGTATGTAAAATTTCAGCTCAATCGGACACCGGGAACTGGGTCAAATTAAAGCTTCTAATAATAAAAATATACTTAGTTCGCGCATATCAGCACTCGCGCTAGTGGATTCGCGGAAGTATCTATCGCGCAAGTGTAGGCGCGCAAACGTCTATCGCGGAACTGTCAGTCGCGCAAGTGTCCTATCGCGCAAAGGGAGTCGCGCAAGTGTCTTGGCGCGGAAATGTCCATTCGCGCAAGTGTCTGTTCGCGGAAAGGTCTAGGCGCGCAAACGTCCATTCGCGCAAGTGTCTTGGCGCGCAAAGGGACTCGCGCAAGTGTCTTGCGCGCAAATGTCTTTCGCGCATGTGTCCTGATACCACCATATACGTATTATTCGATGTACATATTTTTATGATAATTTAAATACTTTTAAACTGCTCATTTTGCATCTAAATAGATACCTATTTCATTTAACCTTGAAAGGATGCCAATGAACCGGGTGTTCATTTAAATTATTCATCTTTTTTAACATATTTGAATACCGGCTGCTCCTAATAAGTAATTTATTACTTTATACTCGTTTTTGGAGTTCAAAAATTTAATAAAGTTAAAAAAAAACAGATCTCCTTACAACGACTATTTTTTTTTTGATCTTGTGTTAAATATCATGCGAAGTTACGGAACCCACCGCGTACTTATACGATTCGCACTTGGCCGGATTTTAATCCACATAATATTTAAATTAATCACCAGCTCTGTCACTCTGATTTACAACTATTGCAATTATCTTCAAAGTTAGAGTGAACCGGCTTCTTCTGGGTAAGCTCTTCATCGAAGACTCTCTGTCACCTCTGACCTAGACTAGTTAAATAACGGGTTTTAATTTAAAAATAATAAACCTTTATTTCAGGCAACTAAGGCCCATAAAACACAAATACACAAATAAATTAGTACGATAACTATAAACTAACACATATTTTATATAATCTACTATATATATAAAAATCAATTGCTGTTTGTTAGTCTCGCTAAAACTCGAGAACGGCTGAGCCGATTTAGCTGATTTTGGTTTTGAAATGTTCGTGGAGGTCTAGCGAAGGTTTAAACGGTGAGAAAATATGGGGTAGGGTACGGTATCGGTAGGGTAGGGTAGGGGTAGGATACCACGCGAACGAAGTCGTGGCGGGTCAACTAGTATTCCTATAAAAATTACTTCACACGAAGTGTCGGCGTTCGTGTAATTTGTCTAAGACCCAGTTACTGGGTTGAGCAGGTCAGATAGGCAGTCGCTCCATGTAAAATATTGGTACTCAGCTGCATCCGGTTAGACTAGAAGCCGACCCCAATATAGTCGGGAAAAGGCTAGGCAGATTGTAATGACGGATTTTAAGAATAAATTTATGAATAATCACGTCTCCATTCTTGGGTATTGTGAAAGGCGAAGGTAAGCAGGTTGCATATACTTAATACATGCACTTTTGTGACCTCAACTTAAATCACTGAAGAAGTTTAAGGTGGAACCTCCACGATAGCCCGCGAAATTCAAATTTTCTTACGTTTATTGCAATTTGCAAATCTGTATTAGGTTTAATGTTGATTAAAGTATGATTCGCGGGAGTAAGAATTATGTATTTTCAGAATTAAAACCATTTAAGTCTGCAATAAAACTCCATAGGGCCAGGTAACCCGAAAGAATGACTATTTCATGAAATCTTAACATTTTAGGATTATATCGACTTATGGAGTTATTATACTTATTTTAATGGTTATAATTCTGAAAATAAATACTTCTTACGCCCGCGAATCATACTTTAATCAACATTAAACCTAATACTGACTTGCAAATTGCAAAAAACGTAAGAAAATTCGAATTTCGCGGGCTACCGTGGAGGTTCCACCTTAACATGTTTTTATGAATGAATGAATGAAAATACAAAATGAAACTGCGTTGTATACGTTTAAAGAAAGGTGCAAAAAGGTGAGGCGTTGAAATGTAGGCATTTAAAGTTATTATTTTGCGGCTAACATGTTTTGGCTCCGCATTACTCTAAGGTAGGGTTGTCATATCTGACAAAAACTTCAAAAACCCAAGACTTTTGGGTGAAATTGAGTATTATTCCGGACGCATTCGGTCGTCGGCCGTCGTCGGCCGTTGTCGGTCGTTGTCGGTTGTCGTCGGTCGCCGGAGTTATAGTTTGGATGCGATTTACGATAACGAATGAATTCTTTTTTAACATCTAATATTAACCATTTAAATAAATTATATTTTTACAGTCCACAATTTTTAACTAAGAATTGTTTAAAGATAAGATAAAGATAAAGATAAAGATATTTTATTTTGCAAATACGGGTACAAGTCAAGGTGTTACATATTATAAATTCAGAAACAGCCATATTTTGCCAATTACAAGGCCAATTGCCAATTTTAAATGTATTGCTTATTTTTCAATTAATCGAAATTCCCCTGACGCAAAAAACTAATTAATTAACAAATTATGCTTACTGTTATACCTAACTAACATAACATAACATCACGCCTGTAATCCCCGAAGGGTTAGGCAGAGGTGTACCCATTAGTACACTCACATTTCGCCAGTTATGTTTATGTCCCATGTAATAGGGAGCGAGCCTTGTCATCAACCGGGCACAAATCCAAACTACGAGGCTACTTCTAAAAAATTGCACATTCCCAAAACCATATGCACAAAAAATCGAAGACCCATATAATCCTATGTTATTGTGTTAGAAATTCTAATACATTGTGTAAATGTATACTTTTTCAAAGCTGTCCGCCATATTGGAGCGGTCAAGGCTGTGAGCTATTTTGATAACGACAATACCTATGTATTTCAAAG
The DNA here is from genome assembly GCA_949316365.1 of Hoplodrina blanda. Classification (NCBI taxonomy): domain Eukaryota; kingdom Metazoa; phylum Arthropoda; class Insecta; order Lepidoptera; family Noctuidae; genus Hoplodrina; species Hoplodrina blanda. The sequence goes on from OX438576.1 coordinate 5,136,290, forward strand.
TTATTTTTAGTTTATTTATTTTATTTTATTTTCTTAGGAAAACTTAACAGCTAATAATTAATAGAAAATAGATATTTAAACAGTTTACTCAAATTAAGGCCAATTACAAGTTACACTAGCGTTATACTGGCTTATGACTGCGACTGACTTAGGGTTGGACCTCATCTGGCAGCACGGAATCGCCTTTTTCCGTTGCCCTTTCTCTTTCTGTCGCTTAGAACTGCCATTTGCTAGGCGGAGACAGAAAGCATAATGCGATCGCCTCGAGGATTCCGCCGCGTGCTATCGCATTATGCTTTCTGTCTCCGCCTAGCAAATGGCAGTTCTAAGCGACAGAAAGAGAAAGGGCGACGGAAAAAGGCGATTCCGTGCTGCCAGATGAGGTCCAACCCTTAATGAGCATGGCAGTTGAGAGCTTGTCATGCTCACTCAAATGTCTCGCTGATGGTGGCGCGTGTGTTGGATCATTTGGCTCCCTCCATGATGGTTGAGCTAGATGGTGCTGATCCATGCGTCATGCTCGTGAACGAGTGCTGTCAGTTGGGATTGGTCATCTCTTAACTGCTATGGCTTTTTTTTTTTTTTTTGAGGTGGTAAAAATCATCAAATGAGTCCTTCCGTCCTGGGCGGGGCGGAAGGGACTGTCAGACTTTTACTGACTAAAAAACCACCCTGTTCCTTCTGTTGCCCTTTACGTTCCGGGGCCACGGTATCCTGTTAAGACGTCCCGCAACCCCGGACGTCCCGCAACCCCGGAACTGCTATGGCTTACATCTTTATTTTTATTATTACTTTTACTACCTACTGTTTTATATTCATCTTCATTATGATCACATGTAGAATCAACAAGAATAATGTAACCAGGATTTTGTAAAAACCTAATTTAAATAAAAGAGTGCCGTGGAGTTTCTTGCTCGTTCTTCTCCATAGAGGCCTACCTCCGTTTTGGAACGAGCAACTAGCTTCATTTTTCGGACTAACTGACTGACTTCTTGACAATTCAAAAGTGCCTGTAAATGGTCTAATTGAAATAAATGTTTTGACTTTGACTTTGACTTTGACTTCGTCCGAGTGAATTGCGAGGTTTTATTTTTTTGCGTGGAACCCTAATTTCTTTTTCTAAAATATTAGCCTAAGTTACCCCTTGTTACATCAGCTATCTGCCAGTGAAAGTCCCGTTAAAATCGGTCCAGCCGTTTCAGAGATTAGCCGGAAAAAACAGACAGACACAAAAATTGTAAAAATGTTATTTTGCTTATACACCGTGAATTTTAATTCGTTGTAAATCTTTCAGGGGGTGTATGTACTCATGAATATGAACAACTTTTACTAAGGGACATAGTACGAAATGTGAAAAAAAAAACAGCTGATCCATACAATTTGATCGTAATTAGAGGTTGCAATCGAATATTCGAATATTCGAATTATTCGAATTTGCTTTCCAAATTTATATTCGAATAACAAATAAATACATATTCGAATATTCGAATACTATAAGTACTACCAAAAAATTACTAGTCTAAGTCTATGTTGGTAGAACTTAAAGTTGTTGGCAACACTGCTTGACGGTTTGACTTGACTGACGCCATTTTGTTGCGTTTTTTCACATAAAGAACGCGTTGTTGTCAATTTCAATGACAAGCCTTTCAGAAACTTTGTTAAATTTTATTTGATTTTTCCAATTTTAATTTTATGTGTCCAGTTTTATTATGTTTTGATTTTAATTTTCTAATTGACGGTATTACATTGTTGTTTTTTTTTTATTTTTTAAATTTTATTTGATTTTTCCAATTTTAATTTTATGTGACCAATTTTATTATTTTTTAAAATGTTAATTTTATAATTGTTGCTAAGACATTGTTTTTTTTTATAAATAAATAAAAGGGTGATTTTTAAGTGGTTTTTTTTTATATTTTGAAAATATTCGAATATTCGAATAATATTCGAACATCACTGAAAAAATATTCGAATATTCGAAAATCAAAATTATCGAATTTTTGCAACCTCTAATCGTAATGTAGTACATTATTGTATGGATCAGCTGGTTTTTTTTTTACAAAGGACAAAGGTTAGTTAGAGATCGATAGTGTATTTCTGCACTTAGACTGTTTGTTTGCATTGACGTCACACATTATACAAATAAAAATTCTCATTGAACAATTTTGCTCTCCGATACAGCTGTCGCGGCGACATTTTTTTATCTTAAACAAACACGTAATAATAACAAAAACATACATACATAAACTCATGCCTTTTTGCCATGGGGGTAGGCAGAAACCGCAGAACGCCACCTGCTACGATCCTTACATACTCTTTTCGCCTCATCCGGTTCCGCCTCATTCGTTTCATGCCGGTTACGAGTACTGCGCACCTGACCTTTCTGAAGAACCTAACCAATAAGGTCAGTGTAGGTCTTCCTAGGGCGATCCCTCCCTGCGTTGCCACTCACCTCTGCCATATAAATACCTTTTGTTAATCGTCTTTCACTCATCCTCTCAACATGACCGAACCATCTAAGCATACCCTTTTCTATCTTTGACACTACATATCCTCTTTCAATCCGCAACGGTCTCGTATAACCGTTATTTTATTTGTTATCAATGTAAGTAATTAAGGTTGTCGTGACGGCCTAGCGGTTAAGGCGCCCGCCTCTCATGCATGAGGTTGTGGTTCCGAATCCGGGCAAGTACCAATGTGACTTTTTCAATTCATATGAACTTACTTTCTAAAGTTTATCTTAGACATTACTGACATCATTCCTTGTCTCGGAAAGCACGTTAAGCTGTTGGTCCCGGCTGTCATACGTGGATCTTTGACAGTCGTTACGAGTCGTCAGAAGCCCGAAAGTCTGACAACCAGTCTTACCTAGGGGTATCGTATTACCTAGTTACTGGGTTGTGGAGGTCAGATAGGCAGTCGCTCCATGTAAAATACTGGTACTTAGCTGCATCCGGTTAGACTGGAAGCCGACCCCAACATAGTTGGGAAAAGGCTAGGCAGATGATGATGCATGTAAGTAATTTGTTTTACTTTAGTTATTAGTAGATACGAGAGAGAATTTAATTTAGCGTTTAAGTACAATAGGCTGTTGACTGTCCGCGTGGATTTTTTCACCCGACTTAAGTTGCGTCTTTGCTTACTGCTCCGCTCCTGTTGGTCGTAGCGCGATGTTATATAGACTATACTAGGCCTTATTAAATTGGCTATTATATATGTATATAAAGTATTTTACAAATCCGACTGGTGGTTCCAGAGATTAAACAAACAACTAATTTCCCGATAGAACAACTCAATAAGATTTTGCCCGACCTGAGAATCGAACCCCAAGACCTCATCCTCAGCAGTCGGGCAGGAAGTTTTAGTTCCTTTTTTTATTATTCCGATTGCTTTTTTTGTAATTAACTGCAAATATTGTACGAGTACATATTATTATCTAAATTACTGTAATTATAATTTGTAACTTCTTGTATTTTCTTTTTTGTTTGGTAAAAGGTAATCTCTGAAAGTACTAGTCCGATTTAAAAAATTCTTTCACTTATAGGAAGCTACACTATTGCCGAGTGTCTTAGCCTATGTTTCATAGTATACTTGACTTCTACGCGGACGAATTCGCGGGCAGAGACTAGTTAAAAGAGAAGGAAAAATTATCTTCATTGACTACTAAAAAAATGGAGACTGGATGGATGGGTGCATGGGACTTATTGGTAAGGTTCTTCGTCAGGTGCGGAGTAATCGTAACCGGCGTGCTTGTATGACGAGATGTATGAACGTAGATGAGGCGAAAGGAGTATGTAAGGATCGTAGCAGGTGGCGTTCTGTGGTTTCTGCCTACCCCCATGGGAAAAAGGCGTGAGATTATGTATGTGCGTAAAAAAATGGTGATAGAAAGAGAGATGATTATATTAAATTCCGATTATACTTAATTACTTAAAATCAAAGTATTATCAAGGTAATCAAATAAATCAATCTCGATCTGCAGTATTTATAATTGCGTATTTCATTCTTGATGATTGCAAAATCGCTCAATAAAGAACAGTCTTATCGAAAGCGGAACATTTTGTACTGAAATGTCCTTCGAAAAAAACAAGGCCAAGTTCTGTTTTGATAATTTTATTTTAATGATTATTTTTTGATAATACTTAGTTTTTTTTTGCATCATCACGTGATGTATTATTTTTTTGCAAATTACGCATTATTTGCTTACTGAGATGTGCATGTTTTATATTTTTTTATACTAAACATTTTGTACTTTATCTCTATACAGCATGTAACAAAAACCCTGTCCGATCCTTAAGGGTATTATTCGGCATCGTACTGCGTACACATATACGTAACCATTTAATGGATTTGAGATTATTATTTTTCCCCAGTGAAAAAAAAAAGAAGAAAGAAGAAGTAATTAAATTAAAATAAAACATAAACTGATCAACGGCAACACTGATCTGGCAGGGTGTTTGTTACATAGTGTATAGTTTAAAATTAAATCGCTTTCTGATGTTTGTACCTACGCTTAGATCTTTTAAACTACGCAACGGATTTTAATACGGTTTTCATCAATAAATAGAGTGATTCAAGAGGAAGGTTTATGTACCTACTTTGCAGCGATGCGAAGCTGGGGCGAGCTGCAAGCAAAGTCTAGGTATATTTTAAAAAAAATATGATTATTTATAAAGGATTTCACGAGACAGGCTCGAGTTCACAAGTCAAATATTATAATTGTTTCCTTTTTTTGGTAACAATAAATAGATCATAATTTTTTTTTTTTTAAAAGTCGACCTCTTAAGTATTTTTTTTTTGCATTTTTTTTTTATTTCTCCCAAAACTGTATATCGTTTCACAATATTTAATATTTTCTGTTTATTTATATTTAAAAATAACTACTTAGTCCAACAGAGGTAGTGACTTTACAAACAATTAATTAATATTTAGTATGGTAAGTATATTATTTTTAAATTAACTGTAAAAACAATATCACTTAATTACTCGTGTGAATGTTACTGTGTTAATGACCTTTACAGAAAGTAGACATTATTTTTATTACTGAATGAAAGTTAACTACTAAACTAATTTTGATAAATGGACTAACACATCCGTACCTATAGCTTCAGTTTAGTGTTATTTTTTCTTTTTTTAAATAAAAGCATTATGGTTATTAAAATCTATTTTTTTATTTTATTTGTGTTATAATTTTTCCGTTTTTATTATTTTTAAATTGTCCTATTATTGGTGAAAAACAACAAAATGTTTTTTTTTCGTGCTTATTTATTTATTGTTTTATGACATTTTAAAATATATCCTCAGTTATCCATGTAATATTTGTATTTCAACTATCACATTCTAATTCATAGTAATACAAAAAAAAACACTATTTAATTTACCTCATTTTAATTAAAATAAAAGCGCACATTTCATTACATCTTTCCTTGTAAAATAACCGGTCAATGCAACGCAAGTAACCTCCGCCAATAATGTCGAACTCAAAATTCCTGTTTCCTCGCTCGCATGACTTTTTAATTAAAACAATACAACTCACCTGTCCACTGTTACATAACATCCATTTACGAACACTTTAAATCCAAACTTTAAAAACAAAAAAAAATAACTAAAATCACAAAAAAAAATCACTGGCACAACAGAATCGGTTCAAAAACTTATTTTTCTTCGTTCTCAGTTCAAAAAAATGGAACTTTCATTCAGTAATTAGGTGTTTTAAGTTTTCGAAAGTAGTTTAGCGTAATTTTGGCGGGAGTTAGTTTCAGCGCGGTATAGGCGTTCGTGTATACCGGCCGGCACTTCGTCCGATACTGGCTGGCAGTCAAGCTGAATAGCTACGCGACCGGTGCCAATCTGCCAACGTGTTCGGAACGCGCGATCGTACGATATTGGAGTGAATCAGAAATTGATACGTCACACTGCATTTAGTTAAAGGTGCTCATTTCCAATCGGGTCCCCGTATTATTAATATTAAGCCCATGTGGCGTAACTTGGCCCTGTGTTTTCTTAGTAAAGAAAAAAAGTTTAACATCGAAATGTTACACTATTTTTTAAGTGAATTTAAATTAATTATTTTTTTTTCCTATATCGTTAGGATCGTTCAAGAAATCCATCATAAAAATGATCTGAAATGAGCACGCGCGGGGTTAGGTTATGAAGATGGCTGTAGAGACGGCATGGCGCTCTTACTTTCCACACACAGATGTTCTCCGGACATTATGTGCTTCGGGATGTTGGTACCTGTATAGGCCGGACACCGACACCTTTGTGGTAACCGAATTTGCAAATTGTGTTGTGCTATGCATTTTTCGTTCCAGAAACCTGAAATAAGGCTGCGTTTCCACCAGAGACGCGCTAGAATGCGTAGCGAGGGATGTTTGTGAAACTAACCAATTGTAGCGCTCTCAAGTTATAAAAAGGAAGCGATTTCATTGGTCATCTTTACACACATCTCTCGCTATGCATCCGCTCAATTTTGGTGGAAACGCAGCCTTAAACCTGAACTGGGCCACTTTTTTTTTAATGTGGTAAAAATCACCAAATGAGTCCTTCCGCCCTAGGTGGGGCGGAAGGGACTGTCAGACTTTTACTGACTAAAAAACCACCCTGTTCCTTCTGTTGCCCTTTACGTTCCGGGGCCACGGTGTCCTGTTAAGACGTCCCGCTAATCGAAGACTGGGAAGTGGGTCAAATTAAGATTCCAAGATTTTCTTACCTACATACATAGTTACAAGTGAAGCTAATACAAAAAAATAAAACCGCCTTCAAAAACTACAAAATAAAAAAAAAACTAGTTTTGGAAGTCGGTGGCTTTGGTTTTGTTTTTTGTTATGTAGATATTGCCATCGACTTCCAAAACTAGTTTTTTTTTTATTTTGTAGTTTTTGAAGGCGGTTTTATTTTTTTGTAAAAAAGCTTTTTATTTTTCACTTTTTAGTGCTTGTGTGTTAATGTTTGAAATCCTTACAAAAAGCCCTTTCAAACAATACCTCACACGATATATTTAATTTTGGAAAGTAGTGGGAGGGGGGTTGACGTACCCCCTCCCTCTCTTCCTTCAGTCAGTCATCGACTACACGTATAAACAAAGCAATTAAGCAATTTTACTTGTTACGACAGTTATGCTGTGATCCTATAAGGAGTTCCGTTCCATATCTCCGAAGTTCATCATCAGATCATGACAATATTTCTATGGGACCTATTCGGAAGTATACTCTTTCAAACAAAAAAAGAATCATCCAAATCTATTCATAATTGGCTGAGAATTTGGCGCCGAATTGAGAACCTCCTTCTTTTTGAAGTCGGTTGAAAAGCGTGTTAAAAACACAGTCATCCTTACTTGCGTGCACGTGAAGACTATTCGATTAATAACAACAAAATATTACGTAAGTACCTAAAAAAAATAATTATTGCTCTGGTTTCTAATTCATCTACTATAATTTTTGGACATTGAACTCAGTGGTAAGCATGTCGACGTTTGCAAACATCGTAAAACGATTTGGTAAGCATTAACTTTTTTGCTAACTCAATGTTTTCGTATTTTGTTGGTTGAAAAGTTGAATAAAATATTTTTGTTTCTGAACTTGGACTATACACTACCGTGCATAGAAATACCATTAAAAAAATAATAAAAAAAGGATTAAGAACGTTTACTCCGTACGGCATTACATACAGTACCCGGCGATAAATATTGCACATCGACTTACAACGTACTTCGTATTTTATACAAAGAATAAAAAAAAGAATTATCAAAAGAAGTAAATCATAATTGTTTTAACAGCTCCTAGATACCGGACTGTTTGTATTTCGTGCGACAGAGATAACGCTCTACGAAGCCGAAATTAGCCGATTGTCTCTTTCCAAAGGTCGATGTGCAATATTTATCGCCGAGTACTGTACAAACGTTCAAGTCTTTATTTTTCGAAATGAATGAACCGATTTTAATAAAACTTTCTACACTTACCTAAGCAGGATACATAGGTCTAAAAAGTTAGTCTACCAGACTAGACCAATTATGTACTAGACCAACGATTCAGTCAAAAATAGTCACTTGCAAAAAATCCTAAAGTCAAAGTCAAAACATTTATTACAATTTATTAGACCATTTACAGGCACTTTTGAATTTTCAAGGAGTCGGTCAGTTAGTCCGAAAGTTGAAGCTAGTTGCTTGTTCCAAAACGGAGGTAGGCCTCTATGGAGAAAAACGAGCAAGAAACTCCACGGCACTCTTTTAAATTAGGTTTTTACAAAATCCTGGTTACATTATTCTTGTTGCCTCTACATGTGAAAACGATGAAGATTAATATAAAACAATACATACATAAACTCACGCCTTTTTCCCATGGGGGTAGGCAGAAACCACAGAACGCCACCTGCTACGATCCTTACATACTCCTTTCGCCTCATCTACGTTCATACATCTCGTCATACAAGCACGCCGGTTACGAGTACTCTGCACCTGACCTTTCTGAAGAACCTCACCAATAAGATCAGTGTAGGTCTTCCTAGGGCGATCTCTTCCTGCGTTGCCACTCACCTCTATAAATACCTTTTGTTAATCGTCTTTCACTCATCCTCTCAACATGACCGAACCATCTAAGCATACCCTTTTCTATCTTTGTCACTACATCCTCTTTTAATCCGCAACGGTCCCGTATAACCTCATTCCTCACTCTATCGTTCAAAGTTACACCACACATACTCCGCAAGGAACGCATTTCCACAGCATTAATCCTACAATAATGAAATAAAATATAATAAGAATCAAGATGTAAGTAATAATGCCTTGGAAGTTGGGTAGGCCTTTGGTGTGGGATGCAACATGTGTCGACACCCTTGCGCCATCCCACCTTCCTAGCACGACGTGGTGTGCTGGGGCGGCCGCTGCTGGTGCCGAAAACCTCAAGCGGCGCAAATATAACAACCTTCTTGGAAGTTATGTATTTGAGCCGTTTGGGGTTGAAACACTGGGGCCATGGGGTCCGAGCGCTCACCTTGTTTTTCGGGACATCGCGAAGCGACTGGTCGACTCTTTACATGACCAGAGGGCTGGCCTTTTCTTAGGCCAAAGAATCAGCATTGCTATACAACGTGGCAATGCTGTCAGCCTTTTGGGCACTTGCCTCATTGACAGCGACGCGGACGAATTTTTTGATGCCCTATGAGGTCTCCTTTCTGCCTTTTTTTTTTATAAATTGTACATATTTTACATTTACTTTAAGGTTTTATATTTAAAGTGTAAATAAATACTTTATTTAGATGTAAGTCATGGCAGTTAGAATACCTAATAACCTAATTAGTCATTCCTTTCATTCTAGACCGCTATAAGCTGCAAAGAGTTTAAGTCATTGTCTATGCAACATATCCGTTCGTGTATACCCCCATTAAATATTATACCATTCAGCAGAACAAGTGTTGACGTGTAAAATATAAAGTATGGTATGCGCCGGCGCATAAGTAGAGGTGCCGAGGTTTTAGGGTTCCGTAAGTAATGGACCAAACTGGATTTTATTTCAAGGTCTACACCATCTGTCGTCTGTCGTCTGTCGTAGGATCGTCGTCATTCGAATGTTCTTAAAATACTTTAGGCTGTTAAAGGGTTATTTTGCAACCACCATCCAAATTTTCAGAAATGATTTAGAATCGATAACCTTATCAATTGATGAAAGAAAAAATGAAAAGTAATAACAAAAACATTCAAAAGAAAATATCCGTAAAAAATCAGAATGTAGAGTGGAATAAAATAATACAGTTCAACAATAGGTTGTTGAACTTGACTGCACACGCGCCTTCTTCAAAATTCGGGAACGCACACAAACAGCACGCACTACGCCCCCCTTGCTTCTCTACATTCTGATTTTAAACGGATATATTCTTTTGAATGTTTTTTTTTTGTTTTTGTTATTATTTGATTATAATGTTTCACATTATGAAAATAATTTAATTAAGAGACCTTGATTTTAAAATTTGGATGATGAATGAAAAGTATCCCTGTATTACGGAATCAATGAGCATGTCCGACTCGCACTTGTCCGGTTTCTTTTTCTCTTTCTTGTAGTCCGAAGTCCGTATTGTAATGTGCAAAAAATGTACACGCAGGTTGTAATATAATATGGACGCCTTATTATGATGTGCTATGGACTTTGAACTCTATATAAATATGCAACGTTGAATTTTTGGGTGCATGAATAATTTTTAATATTGCGGCACTTGATAGTATTCTATTCAATTTTTACACACGGTGGCAGGATGTTCCTTCTTTCTTGTATAAAACATAACATAACGCCTGTAATCCCCGAAGGGTTGGGCAGAGGTGTACAGTGAAATGTGACAGGTACACAGTACCCGGCGGTAAATATTGCACATCGACCTTTGGAAAGAGACAATCGGCTAATTTCGGCTTCGTAGAGCGTTATCTCTGTCGCATGAAATACAAACAGTCCGGTATCTAATAAGAGCTGTTAAAACAATTATGATTTGCTTCTTTTGATAATTCTTTTTATTCTTTGTATAAAATACGAAATACGATAAAGGTCGATGTGCAATATTTATCGCCGGGTACTGTACCTGTCACATTTCGCCAGGTATGTTTAAGTCCTATGTAATAGGGGGTGAGCCTATAATATTGACATCAACAGGGCACAAATCCAGACTCCGAGGCTGCCACTGAGAAATTCCTGATGAAAATCCCAATAACACTTTGCTTCGAGCCCCTAAGACCCCCCCCCCCCCTCTCGGATCCGCTACTGTCCTCTGGTATTGTTGACGTCCACTTATCAGCAGGTGGGCTGTTCCGCTTATCATAAAATGACATAAAAACATAGTTTTCATGATCATTTCTTAACACATTAACCGCCGCGTAGGTCACCCGTGACCTACGCTAGTGGAGGTTTGACCTTCAACAGTTTTGGCCTGGCAGTGAAAGTATTAAATTGGTTCTAGTGTTCACAAAGCGCGACTGCTGATCATGACGTCTTGGGTTCGATGCCCAAATCGGGCAAAGTGTTATTGAGTTTTTCCAGCAGGAATTTCTCAGTAGCAGCCTCGGAGTCTGGATCCGTGCCCGGCTGATTGCAATAGGCTGGCCCCCTATTACATGCGACTTAAACATAACTGGCGGATTGTGGGTGTACTAATGTGTAGGTACACCTCTGCCTAACCCTTCGGGGATTACAGGTGTGATGTTATGTTTTATGTTACTTCTTAAACTATTTACTACTAGCTGTTGCTGTTACTACGACACGCTCGTGCGCATTTTATGACTTATTCACGAGTTTTATAGGTTTTAGAGTTTACACGTGAACCGGTAAAGTATCGTTTGAAACCTTGATTGTGTCATAATATGACTAACTTTTAGGAATGATCGAATCTAATCTGAGTTCTGTCAATAATGCTTCTAAGATAGTCGCTAAGTTTTTTTTTTTTTTGAGGTGGTAAAAATCATCAAATGAGGCCTTCCGTCCTGGGTGGGGCGGAAGGGACTGCCAGACTTTTACTGACTAAAAAACCACCCTGTTCCTTCTGTTGCCATTTACGTTCCGGGGCCACGGTATCCTGTTAAGACGTCCCGCAACCCCGGCAGGCGTTTGGCCCGTCCCTGTGCTGACAGCTCTTTGAGGCGCGCGCGAACAGAACGCGCCGTCGACCCGGGCATGGTCCTTGATCGGACGGCGAGCTACCCTCGCCGTCCGCAAGCCCGCTACGTGGAACTTTGACAGTTGTTACGGGTCGTCCGAAAGTCTGGCAACCAGTCTTACCAAGGAGTATCGTATTACCCAGTTACTGGGTTGTAGAGTTCAGATAGGCAGTCGCTCCATGTAATACTGGTATTCAGCTGCTTACGGTTAGACTGGAAGCCGGCCCCAACATAGTTGGGAAAAGGCTAGGCAGACGATGATGATGATTTCGCTGGTTGCGACTAGATTTTGTAGGTCTTCAAGTTGTTGTTGTTGTCTTCAATTGGTCTTCAAGTCGTTTGGCTGTCAAAGAACTGGGCACAAAAAGTATGTCGTCTACATAAAACCTTATTGACGGAAACAATGCCAACCGAAAAGCTCAATGATTTAATTTCAGAACGTACAAGAATACCAACAGAATAACATAACGATACAATAAATAACGGCTCGCTGATGCAAAAAGATCTATATCTGTTTCAGAAAGGCATCAATAGCATTCCACTTGGGTGCTCGCGCCATATTGTTGCTTTTTTTTCGCGCCAACGTCTTTAACTGGCCGTCTACTGTCTACGGTTTAGGGTTGGGTAGGTTGAATTGGTGACATGTTCTATTTTTGAATGGTGAGTTTGTTTTTTTTGCTTTATGATTGGTGACGTAATTGTTCTTTTTTTGAATGGGATTGCCTGTTTTTTTTTTTGATTGCAGGACATATTTCAGGGTCGCTAGTTATTTTAGAAAATTATGAGTAATCCCTATGACCCTGAACTAATACGAATTTTAACAGGAATTTTCCTCATTGCGGTTTACTATTTTGATGGGTATTTACGTTATACGAGTTTGCAGGAAGTTTTGCGTCGGAATGCGTAGGAGCATGTTCCATTCTCGTCATCATTAAATATGTAGGTACCTTCTTAAGCATTTTAGGGTTATAGTTGATTAAAAAATACCTTTTTGTGGTCTACTTCATGCATACATATTTAGGTGTTATATTATTTTCCTGTATATTATTTTCCTGTCGAATTTTCCTTCGGTTGTGTATTTAAGCAGTATCATGCGTCACGCAAGTGGTAGAATATGTATCTACTCCTATTCTATCTACGCTGCCATACGCTGCGTTGCTGTCATACGTAGATCTTTGACAGTCATTACGGGTCGTCAGAAGCCCGGAAATCTGACACCCAATCTTACCAAGGGGTATCGTATTACTCAGTTACTGGGTTGTGGAGGTCAGATAGGCAGTCGCTCCATGTAAAATACTGGTATCCAGCTGTATTCGGTTAGACTGGAAGCCGAGCCTAACATAATTGGAAAAAGGCTAGGCAGATGATGATGACTCTTGTTCTATCTACAAAATTTCATCAACTTTAATTACTTGGAACTCGCTTTCGATAAAGTCAGAAACACAAAAAATTACAGCTACGGAACCCCTCATTAATAAAAATCTTTTCTCACCCTTTTTTTTTCTTGCAACACAGGTTATTATTAGTGTATTGACACCTTTCCCACGTGCATGCTATTGTGTGCCGAAAGCCGAAAGCCGAGGGATGAATGGGGATGATGACTCTAATGTTGTCGAATTATTACTTTAATATAGGGTACCTGCTGTGTGGTGGAGTGTCAGGGTTTTTTTTTTTTTAGGTGGTAAAAGTCATCAAATGACTCCTTCCGCCCTGGGTGGGGCGGAAGGGACTGTCAGACTTCTACTGACTAAAAAACCATCCTGTTCTTTCTGTTGCCCTTTACGTTCCGGGGCCACGGTATCCTGTTAAGACGTCCCGCAACCCCGGCAGGCGTTTGGCCCCGTTGGTGCCCCATCCCTGTAGGGATTAGGGCAGAATAGCAATATGCACGTATCAACTCTATCTGTGATGCATTTTTTGTTACGTTATCGATTAATGACGTTGTGGCCCAGTATTTAAGGCACTTTCCTCTGTCGGTTTCAACCGTAAAGTAAAGTCCGGGTCAACGAAATACCTACTTACCACATGAAAGGGCGGCAGTGTTTAAAATCGACATTGGTGCCAATTCCCTTGTTCACAAACTAGACTAAATTAAGAGAATTGACATCTCTTACTAACATACAGCGAAAGAAAAGGACAGTGACATTTCGGAACTAAGTTAGAGATGTCAAATTAGTTTTGCCTTGAACTTTTCCGTATTTTTAATCTATACGTTTTAAGATTTCAACTATAATTGTATGGATGTGTCTAATTGACTAAATTTGACAGCTCTTATTTACATTAGTCTCTTTCTTGTTTTATTGGACAGAAAAAGATAGAAATAGTCTAATTTTAATTTAGTTTGTGAACAAGGGAATCGGCACCATTATCGGTTAGGCTCGCCCCCTATATGGGACTTAAACATAACTGGCGAAATATGGGTTTATTAATGGGTACACCTCTGCCTGACCTCATAGGCAACGAGTTCACAAATGAGTTTGCATAAGCCTCATTCAGCCAGAGCCTTTACAGAACTGACCAGCTTCAAGAGTGTGCGGTAACCGCCTCATACTCCCACAGGGGCCGCACAGGTAGCCCCACTATTTGCTGAGTCCATTCCTAAGCAAACAGTGCAAGTGGTCGCATTGTCACTAAGGAGACACTTCAATAATGTTTGATTAGTTACCTATTAGAAAAAATCATAACCCTCCTTTTGGGTATGCTGAGTAGTCGGGTAAAGGTAGCATTCTGATGTTGGCGACGCGGCAGGCGACCGTGTGCGGGTCGCGCGTCGACTCACTGCTTTGTATGAATTTATATGGCACCTTTTTAAACAACGCAAACCGACCGCGTCGCGCGACCTGTGGTCGCTTGCGTTGTTTAGGGTTCCAGATAAATTCATACTAAGCAGTGAGTCGCGCGACCCTGCCGCGGTCGCCGGTCGCGTTCGTCGGTCGCGGCCGCCAACATCGGGATGCTACCTTAAGAATTTGGATGGCGCCTCTGGTGTGTAGTGCACAAAAATTACAGAAGGTTGAACTTATAAAAATTTGATGTCGCTCTCAGATTTTTATTGCTTTTTTTTAAATATAGTATCTTATCGAAGTCAAAGCCAAAATCAAAGCCAAAGTCAAAGTCAAAAAGACAAATAAAAAAGATAGTAACAAATAAAGAAATGTTTTCCCCGTGTAACTATAATGTTTCGAGCATTGGCTGATGTTTTTTTTGGCAACGACCACAACTCATTGAACCTATCAGTGTTGCCAACAAAAAAATCATGTTACTCGTTGGTTGCTACGCGATTTGCGTGGCGTCTTGATTGTCAATCATTAGCGATATAAATTGTCTTTTTATTGTCGAAATCGATTGAGCAATAATTCCGAAGGATCGTTACTTTTGAATATTTGAATATACATATAGTTTACTTCTGTCCGCCCCCCAAACCCCCCACGAAATGCTAGCACACCGTTTTACATAGGTACACTAGCTTTTTTTTTTTTTTTGTCCGCGTGATATTTCTTGCGGATCCCTGATTTTTCTGGTCTAGTGGTTGTAAAGCACGACTGCTGAGCATGAGGTCTTGGGTTCGATTTCCAGGTCGGTCAAAGTGTTATTGGGTTTTTCCATCAGGAATTTCTCAGTAGCAGCCTCGGAGTCTGGATTTGTGCCCGGTTCATGGCAATAGGCTCGCCCCCTATTACATGGGAGTGAAACATAACTGGCGAAATGTGGGTGTACTAATGGGTACACCTCTGCCTAACCCTACGGGGATTACAGGCGTGCTGTTATGTTGATGTTTATGTTATCCTATAGAACACTGGGATATCGCAACTTCCTATTTTAATTTTTTTATTTTAATTTTTTTGTTAACAAAAGAAATTTCAGAATCGGACCAGCAGTTTTGGAGATTCGCGCGTTGAAACAAACTAACAAAAAATCTCTTTAGCTTCATTATATTAGTGATAGTTGTTACCATCCCAACAATCATCATTGATCACTCAAAACGTGACCATTTCGTTACACAAGGAGACATTGTTTCAAATCGATTTGACATTGAATTCCGCCATCTTGAAATATCGTTTTGTGATTAGTGATTATGTTGCATTACAGAGGACCATTTAGATTTAAATTGTTGTATTTATCCGTAAATATATGTATTTTAATGTAATTTGAAGCATGCGCTTTGCGATAAAACATGAGTATTTTATACCAATTTTTATAAAAAACTATGTATTTACGTACGCTATAGATGCCTACATGGTCACGGTGGATGGTCAAGGTGGTGGTATCACTAGAAATTATTGCTGTATACGACGTCTTTTGACGTTGTGTTTAATCTTATAACACTCTAAGTATACTTGTAGAGCAGAACGTTTATCGACGTATGTCTACTTAGTATGAGAAAATATTGTGTCATAATGTGCGCACCTCACGAGAGCGGCGCTGGGCCGAACGTGTTAACTGATTGTCGTGTTGGTCTCGATACAAAATCGTTATTTTCTATGGACAAAAGCTGAATACAGCACACCTTTCGGCCAAAACTCTTATTAGAGGAAGTGCGCAAACGACTTGAAATTGGTTATACAGCATGTAACAAAAACCCTGTCCGATCCTTAAGGGTATTATTCGGCATCGTACTGCGTACAAATATACGTAACCATTTAATGGATTTAAGATTATTATTTTTCCCCAGTGAAAAAAAAAAGCAGAAAGAAGAAGTAATTAAATTAAAATAAAACATAAAAACTGATCAACGGCAACACTGATCTGACAGGTTTTTTGTTACATAGTGTATACATTTCAGATTTTTGTTTAACGTTTTGGCGGACCTAACCCCATTTTTTTTTGTCTGAAATCGCTAAATCCGCCTAGAACGAATCATAAGTACATTTCAGTTTTTTCATTAACGTTTTGGCGGAACCAACCCCCACTTATTTAAGTCTGAAATTGCTAAATCCGCCTTGAGTAAATGTGGTGATCAATGCTTGTGCCTTCTCTGTATGAGAAGAGCACTTTGCTCTGCAGTGGGACAATAGTAGTTTGATATTATGGCGATTAACACACGGCACCGTGCACCGCCGCGGAGCGCGGTGGCGGTGTAGCGGATTGCACGGTAATTGCACCGCTCGACCGCGCGGTCGGGCGATGTACACACAGCAAAACAGATAGGTATACAGGGTCGTCAGATATAGTTGAAGTTTTTTTAGAAACCGATGGATGTTTTCGAATGTAATTTAATTTAAAACGTACTTAGATAATAAATTGTTCTTTATTTAGGTTAAGTTTCAGTCAAAGACATCCATCGGTTTTTTAGAAAACTTCAACTATATATGTATATCTGACGACCCGATACCTATCTGTTTTGCTCACTGTACGTGTGTTAGGCATCAACGGATTTTATAGAGACCAATGCGGCAAGAGATCCGCTTCACCGCTAACCGCGGCGCTGCGCGGTGCACTACAGCTCAAACTTGGTCCCAGACCTCAGCTATTACAGTAAGGTTCCACCACGCTTGTTCAGCGTGTTTTCAATATGGCGCTTGCCATTTACAACGGTGTCCCATCGTGACTCTGACTTGACTCCCGGTTATATTACCTTCTTTGATTTTGTTTGGGTTATTCAGTTTTATTTTTCCGTTTGCATTTTTTGTGCCAGTTTAAAGCAGGCCGCAGATGTCCGGTTTCAGATTCAGGTTTCTGAATCAGGTGGCGTGTATGTACATACACATACATGCATAATTTACACATACATTCATTTTTATTACATGTGTGTGTGTAATTTATGCATGTGTGTGTATGTACATACACGCCTCCGGATTCGGAAACCGATCCGGAAACCGGACGTTTGCGCCCAGCCTTAAACGTGAAAGGTACGTTTTCATTTTTGCATTTATTACTGCTAGACCTTTCATAAACATAACATCACGCCTGTAATCCCCGAAGGGTTAGGCAGAGGTATATCTATCAGCACATCCATATTTCGCCAGTTATGTTTAAGTCCCATGTAAATAGGGGGCGAGCCTATTGCCATCAACCGGGCACAAATCCAGTCGCCGAGACTGCTACTAAGAAATTCCTTACGAAAAAATCCAATAAGACTTTGCCCGATCTGGGAATCGATACAAGACATTCTACTCAGCTGTTGCGCTTTGCGACCACTAAACCAACGAGGCAGTGCTAGTCCTATTGTATTTTGGTTTAATTTCATACGACAAGCAAAATTAGCATCACCCATTGATACTTAGGTCCTCAAGCTAACGAATTTCTATGAAAATTAGAAATGACGTGGTTTGATTTGCTTTGATAGAACTAAATCCAGTTACCCTATTGCAGAATAATCCTCGGAGCACGATCTACGAATAGACAGGGGAGTTTCCCATCCTTGTATGGCGGAGAGAAAAGTTGTATGGTGCACGTGTTGGCCATAAAAGGGCTAGGCAGTACTAGTTCTGTAATATCTTGATAGTAACGGAATCAGGTCGAGTAAAGGTTAGTTTCTATTATGAATACTGGCATGGCAAAACACTGCATAAATAAAACACTATCTGTCTAGTCTTTTCCCAACTATGTTGGGGTCGGCTTCCAGTCTAACTGGATACAGCTGAATATCAGTGTTTTACCTGGAGCGACTGCCTATCTGATCTCTACAAACCAGTAACTGGGTAACTCGATACGCCTTGGTAAGGCTGGTTGTCAGTTCTGGCTTCTGACTTGTAACGGAAAGACTTTCAGGCTTTTGACTACCCGTAACGGCTGTCAAAGATATATGAATGATAGCCGGGACCGACGCAATACCTATATTACCTATGTCCGACGCCGGAGCGGTGTCGCTGCGTCGTTTTACATAGAAATATCTGTGGCATGTCACACGATGCGTTCCGGCGCCGCACCGGACTTGCAACCACCAAGACGAGGCGGGGAGGGGTGTATGCGTTGCGACGTCGGAGCCGCACCGCTCAGTTGTTTTGCGTCACAAGGAATTACACACGCTCGCTCGCTGCTACGGCGCCGCTGCGTTATAACAACGTTGCGGCGCCGCACCGCTCGTGTGCCCGCTCACACGGTGAAATCTTTGGGGTGCGGCGCCGCAACGCACCGTATGCCCGCGCCCTTATTACGCTTACGGGTGCATCCAATAGTACAGGGGCAGTGGGGGTATTACAAGTTTAGTATAACATTAAGCCTGTAATTCCCGAAGGCAGAGGTGTATCCTTTAGTACCTAGCCTATTGCCAGCAACCAGACACAAATCGGGACTCCGAGTCTTTTACTGAGAAATTCCTGATGCAAAAATCCAATAGCACTTTACTCGACCTGGGAATCGAATCCAAGACCTCTTGTTCAGCAGTCGCGCTTTACAAATCAACGAGTTGTCACAGAGACAGTACTTAAGTATCTTTATACACCATGTATTTACCATCGATACGAAAAAAAAAGTAAGTTTTATAATTACTCTAAATAAAAAAAACATGACAGTTCGTCTCGCCGATGGCAGCTGACAATTTAGGTCAAATTATATTTAAACGCCGCTCTTGAAGACTGATTGATGAGTATTATTTTTAAGACATTTTCAACGACAGAAAATTTCTGTTAACATATCCACATTAGATAAGATTTCGTCAGTGAAACTTTGCCAAGTTTATATTGAACTATGGAGAAATAGCATATACAAGTTGTAATCGAATTAACTGAAATTTCGAAAAAAAGCAGCTAATACGTTTATGATCAGCTGATTTTTGGAGCTTTAGCTGCGTTGAGCGATAGCGAGTTTTTGGTAGGAGCAAAACTTATGGATTCGCGTCACCGACATGCTAATGTGACGTTAAGTTTTCACTTCTGTCGGAAGTCTCCTTATGTGCCTATTTAAAAAAAAAAAAATAAGTAGAAAAGGGTATGCTTAGATGGTTCGGTCATATTGAAAGGATGAGTGAAATGCGATTAACAAAAGGTATTTTTATGGCAGAGGTGAGTGGCAATGCAGGGAGGGGTCGCCCTAGGAAGACTTACTCTGACTTTATTGATGAGGTTCTTCAAAAAGGTCAGGTGCGTAGCACTCGTAACCAGCGTGCTTGTATGACGAGATGTATGAACGTGGATGAGGCGAAACAAGTATGTAAGGATCGTAGCAGGTGGCGTTCTGTGGTCTGCCTACCCCTATGGGCAAAAGGCGTGAGTTTATATATGTATGTGTGTAAGTTTGGTCAGGTAGTAAAAGTTTATTTATTTATTTAAACTTTTTGCAACAAAAGTACAAAGGCGGACTTAAAAGTTGACTCTATTGACGGGTCACTTTTAGGTTGAGAAGGAAATATTAATAAAGGAAGGAATAAGGAAGGAAGGAATAAGGAATTATTAATAGGAATTTATTTAATTCATTTCATTATATTTTATTTTTATTTTTAAAATTAGTGATATGGGAATAATCTCCTGAAATAAATGATTATTATTGTTATTAAAAAAGCGAGTTTGTGGTGATCTGTCAATTTTCTAGCGTCCGTGGGATGAAGCTCACTGCATCTGAATTTACTTACGGACATTATTTCCATAATAAACTACTAAGTACCTACACGAATTGTATTACGTAACTACCTAAAGAATTTCATCTCCATAGCAACAGTCCAAGAATCTGACGCAAAATCACAAAGAAAGTAAAAAAACTGGAAGCATAACAAGCACAGATTGAATATTAAAACAACGTCGCCATGCGCGGAGCGGCGAATTCTTTAGACTTACATGCGCGTACGCAACGCGAATCATAATAACAACTGTAGACCCAAAGTGACACAAAGCACTTAGTAAAGCTTTTGAAATACGATTTTAAGAGCTAGGTGTCCATCATTAAAATAAATGGTCTCAGGCGGGATGGATGTAGATTTTTAGAATACATACATTCATAAACGAACTGCCTCGTTGGTCTAGTGGTCGCAAAGCGCGACTGCTGAGCGTGAGGTCTTGGGTTCGATTCCTAGGTCGGGCAAAGTGATATAGGGTTTTTCCATCAGGAATTTCTCAGTAGCAACCTCGGAGTCTGAATTAGTGCCCGGTTGATGGCAATAGGCTCGCCCCCTATTACATGGGACTAAACATAACTGGCGAAATGCTGGTGTACTAATTGGTACGCCTCTGCCTTTCCCGTCGGGGATTACATCCGTGATGTTATGTATTTTATGTTATGTAATATTGTTAAGAATTTTAATCTAAATGTCATCGAAAAATCCCTGATTTACACAAAATTGGTAACTATTTCGTACATCCATACCTGCGCAAGCTCCCCATTATTGACGCTTGTTAAGTCTCATCTTTCGAGGCGCGCATTGTACTGACCAATATACTATTAATCCATAGGAAATGTACTACAAATTGTAATCGACAGTTACTGGTCATATCTTAAGCACAAAAGATCGCTTCGTCTTCGGAAAAACATAGGCGCATGGCATAAGTGATGGCGGATTAAAACATCAGCCGGTAGCACAACTGTTTATTTTCTATTAATATTCCCTTTATTATCTTGTCATCTTATTTACACTTAAACATAAAACTTTAAAGTAAATGTAAAATATGTACAATTTATTAAAAAAAAAAGGCAGAAAGGAGACCTCATAGGGCATCAAAAAATTCAACCGCGTCGCTGTCAATGGGGCAAGTGCCCAAAAGGCTGACAGCATTGCCACGTTGTATAGCAATGCTGATTCTTTGGCCTAAGAAAAGGCCAGCCCTCTGGTCATGTGAAGAGTCGACCAGTCGCTTAGCGATGTCCCGAAAAACAAGGTGAGCGCTCGGACCCCATGGCCCCAGTGTTTCAACCCCAAACGGCTCAAATACATAACTTCCAAGAAGGTTGTTATATTTGCGCCGCTTGAGGTTTTCGGCACCAGCAGCGGCCGCCCCAGCACAGCACGTCGTGCTAGGAAGGTGGGATGGCGCAAGGGTGTCGACACATGTTGCATCCCACACCAAAGGCCTACCCAACTTCCAAGGCATTATGGTCATCCCATCTGGTCTCTTCCCATCGTCTCTATTAATTAAATAAAAAAATGTCATGACGGTCCAGTGGCTGACGCGCCCGCCTTTCATGCCAACAAAACGCAGAAAAACCACAACGCCACCTGCTACGATCCTTACATACTCCTTTCGCCTCGTCTACGTTCATACATCTCGTCATACAAGCACGCCGGTTACGACTACTGCGCACCTGACCTTTCTGAAGAACCATACCGATTAGGTCAGTGTAGGTCTTCCTATGGCGTCGTCTCTGCGTTGCCACTCACATCGAATCCATGAGGATTTCAACATAAAAAAAATGCTATGTTGTAGATAGTTTCTTCAGCTCCTGAAACAGCGGTACCTTCCCTAGCTTTTAACTTGAACTGCATACATTCGGTGTGAGGTGCCAAAATGTAGAAAAAATGGCCGCAAACACGTCAGGGTTGCCTCAATCTTGACTATTAGAAAATTAGGTCACTATTTAAGACTAAATACTCAATTAATACTTATACATGAGCGTATTAACGTGGACGAGGCGAAAGGAGTATGTAAAGGTCGTAGTAGGTGGCGTTCTGTGCTTTCTGCCTACCCCAATAGGAAAAAGCATAAGAATACAGGAGAAATTACAAAAGTGGGGCAAACTTAAAAAAAAATCTCTTAACCAAGTACAATATACTCGTAACTCCAGGCTGTTTCTAAGAAACTCCTTACATGCACACATACATAAACTTACGCCCTTTTCCCATGGGGGTAGCAGAAACCACAGAACGCTACCTGCTACGATCCCTATATACTCCTTTCGCCTCATCTACGTTAATACATCTCGTCATACAAGCACGCCGGTTGCGAGTAGGTACTCCGCACCTGACCTTTCTGAAGAAGCTCACCAATAAGGTAAGTGTAGGTCCTTATGGAAAGCCAACATTAAAATTTTTGTCTGGCCTTTGGCAATCCCGACGTTCACCAGCGGAAAGTCAAAATAACAACAGAATTAGTGGTTACTTTAAAATTTTCTGGATTTTGACAACCCTACTCCCAATGCAGGGATGTCATCAATTGTGCATCCTGCACCTGACACCCGACTGCGCAGAGAGAAGTGGTGTGTTCCGACCTCAATGGATGTCTTTCTGCCTAAATCTTTAAACCAAACGGTATAACATCAAAAATATTGTCAAAACCCTTTTTTTCGAACTGGATTAAATTTTGTTAAAACGAAACAACCCAATATCTCTCAATAACTCAATTACCTAAATCATGACCCATTACTATCCAGCAAAAAACAGTTTAATGCTTATACAAACACATAAAATCACGCCTGTAATCCCCGAAGGTTAGGTAGAGGTGTACACATTAGTACACCCACATTTCGCCAGTTATGTTTAAGACTTATGTAATCTTTGAGGCTGCTACTGAGAAATTCCTGATGGAAAAACCCAAAAGCACTTTGCCTGACCTGGGAATCGAACCCAAGACCACACGCTTAGCAGTCGCGCTTTGTGATCACTAGACCAACGAGGCAGTCAATTCTCAAGTCAATGCTTAAATAATAGATTTCAAATGAATCAGCTATAAATATCCAAAATAAATACATACCTACATACATACATACATATATAATATATTTCCCATGGGGGTAGGCATCAGAAACCACCGAACGCCACCTGCTACAATCCTTACATTAACTTACATACTCCTTTTGCTTCGTCCACGTTCATACATCTCGTCATGCAAGCACGCCGGTTACGAGTACTGCCCACCAGACCTTTCTGAAGAACCTCACCAATTTGCAAGCAAATATACACATCAAAAGTGTCTAGGGATCAACATCCCTAACATTGTTTAGGGATGTTGATCCCTAGACACTTTTGATGTGTGTATCTAACATTGACTTCGAAAAATGTTAGAAATTGTAACGTGGGTTAGTTCGTTGTGCCTGTACTAAACCCCTTATGCTTCGGTTAGCTCATTTTAAATATTATTCCCTATACAACCCAAGTCCCTACTTGGAAATACTAAAGTTAGTAAAGTTTCAGAAACCTTTTATTTAAAATATTTCGCTATTTTCAATTAAACTTGAATTTAAGGTAAGCCAGCGCCATCTATTATCGAATAATAAAACCTACGCTTTAAAAAACTACGGAAATATTATCTTATAAATGCTTTTGCTTGTACATGATTTTTCAATCATATTTTTTCTGTTTTTTTTTTCTCAAAAATATAGAAAATTATCTCGTTTGTATATTGAATATAGCGCCATCTATGATTGAGTAGCAAAGATTACGCTAGCAAAGTTAGTACGTGGTCGGCAACTCAGTGCTTGACTTCACTACGAGATGTTGTGCTGGGTTTGATTCCCGCAAAAAACAAATAGGTACTTGAATACCCGCACAGGTAATAATTATGCTGTGTATGTCGAACATACTCAAAATAGTATCTTTCAAACACTTAAAACAGCGAAGACAAAAAATTAAACACAAACATAACAAAAGTAAATAAAGCATATATTTACAACAATAATTAAACAATACAAAAAACCTAACATTAATTTCTCTTTTTCTTACCCCCCTTTTCGTTATAAGTCTTCTTCCCTGAAACCTTTTTGATAGCAGTCTTAATCAAGAACTTGACAAGCATAATGAGCACTGCGAGAACTGCGAGTACAACGAGCACGAAGTCGAGCATCCAGCGCTCATACCATCGATACTGGAGTGATAGAGAACGAAGGTGGTATGCTCCTGTAAACATAACAAAAAGTGGTTTAGGGGTTTAGTAGTATAAGGGCGTGGGGGTAGGACAATTTTTACACGACTGCACCATTACACGACTGCCCCAAAAAAAGGAGTGTTATGTGTTCAGGGTTAATGTATGTATGTATGTGAGTTTCTTTATTCCACCATAACTTTTAAACGCCTGAACCGATTTAGATGTATGGGGTATCGTTACAATCCTTGCATCGTTCCAAGTAACATAGGCTAGTTAAAAATAAAAAAAGAAAGCGGTGTGGTCACTTTAAAAAGTAAATTAATACCAGCCTCCATTTATTTTTTTAATGAATCTGGTCGTGTATGTTTGTTGTCTAGAATTTGATAAGTAGATTTAAAAATATATAACACTGTAAATAAAAAACGTGGTAAAAAAACTGACGAGTAAACAAAGTACAAATATGTGCAATTTTTTCAGTCGTGTTTTTTAATTTTTTGATTATAGGAGCTTGTTGCTTGTCTGTTTTGTTCCGGCTAATCACCAATACGGCTTAATTGTTTTGATGGGACTTTCATTGACAAATAGCTGATGTTACAAGAAGTAACTACAGCTACTTTTTACACGACTGCCCCAAAAAAAGGAGTGTTATGTGTTCAGGGTTAATGTATGTATGTATGTATGTATGTATGTATGTATGTGAGTTTCTTTATTCCACCATAACTTTTAAACGCCTAAACCGATTTAGATGTATGGGGTATCGTTACAATCCTTGCACCGTTCCGAGTAACATAGGCTAGTCAAAAATAAAAAGAAACCGGTGTGGTCACTTTAAAACGTAAATTAATACCAGCCTCAATTTATTTTTTTAATGAATCTGGTCGTGTCTATGTTTATCGTCTAGAATTTGACAAGTAGATTTAAAAAATATAACACTGTTAATAAAAAACGTTGTAAAAAAAACTGACGAGTAAACAAAGTACAAATATGTGCAATTTTTTCAGTCGTGTTTTTTAATTTTTTGATTATAGTAGCTTGTTGCTTGTCTGTTTTGTTCCGGCTAATCACCAATACGGCTTAATTGTTTTGATGGGACTTTCATTGACAAATAGCTGATGTTACAAGAAGTAACTACAGCTACTTTTATTTTAGAAAAATAATTAGGGTACCGCATTAAAAAAACCTTGCGATAACCGACTTTCCCGCGAACAAAATCGCTGACATTAGCTATAAATTAAACTCAGCCAAAAAAAGAGGTATAAAATAAATAATAATAATAGGTAATAGGTACCTATAAAAGAAAACATTATAGGTACCTTTGGTCTCAATCGCGAGAGTAACGTAGTGGTTGATAAGATGCGCAGGCGTTGTTGGACGAGACTGGAACAGATGAGAGAGGAACTTCGCTTGCTTTGAGTATCTATAACAAAAAAAATTGTCCATTTAAAGAATTGTTTCAACAACATTAATATTATAGGAGAGAGGAGGGGGAGAGGGGGGTAGAGAGGGCTCGCCCTAGGAAGACCTACACTGACCTTATTGGTGAGGTTCTTCAGAAAGGTCAGGTGCGGAGTACTCGTAACCGGCGTGCTTGTATGACGAGATGTATGAACGTAGATGAGGCGAAAGGAGTATGTAAGGATCGTAGCAGGTGGCGTTCTGTGGTTTCTGCCTACTCCCATGGGAAAAAGGCGTGAGTTTATGTATGTAATATTATAAGAAGGGACGAGACAATATAAAGGCATTGATAAGTCAAAAGAAATGAAGGTTAGAATATAGTAACGGAGCCATAGGTCGAGATAAGCGCCTGTCACTGTCGCACAATTAATAAACTACAAGTGCAAGATAGAGACGAGAATATCGCCATAGCATTTCTTAGTTTTCCACAAACTTGTTTCTCGTTTTTTATTTGCCTCTCACGATGCAACTTCCAACTGGTTTATGGTCGTTCTTATATTGCTAACTATTTTGTACTGCTGAGGGGAGGCCCTGGTGACCTGTACCACAGGTTTTTGTTCCAAAAACCTATTTCAGGCACCAGTCTCTTACAATGGTGAAACATAGTTAGTCACGTAATTTCGAACAATGTTAATTTTAAGACAACCAATGTGAAGAGAGAATAAAAGACTTTGAATTTGAATTTGAATTGAATCGTTTGCTTTTGTGTACAATTTTTAGTATTTTTTTTTTTGTGTTATGTGCCTTATTTTCGCGTGAATAAACAGTTTTTCTTTCTTTCTTTCTTTCTTTCATAGCTAAACTACCAATCAATCTGCCTAGCCTTTTGCCGATTGAATTCGGCTTTCAGTCTAACCAGATTCAGCTGAATACCAGTGTTTCACATGGAGCGACTGCCTATCTGACCTCCACAACCCAGTTACTTTGTAATACGACACCCCTTAGTAAGACTGGTTGTCAGACTTTCGGGCTTCTGACGACCCGTAACGACTGTCAAAGATCCACATATGACAGCCGGGACCAATATGATTTCTGAGGCACGGAGGAGTTTCGGTGTGTAAAGATGGTCACCCATCCACGGACCAATCCTGGCAAGCGTAGCTTAACCTGATATAGCTAAACTAACGTTCGTGCTAATTAATATTTGTGTACTTATCTGCCGTGGTATAAAGCCTCGTCTCCACTAGGAACATTTGTCGAGCGACATGTGTCCCCGGTGACATCGGGCGATGTCGGGCGACGTCGGACGACATCTCCGCGATATTGTTGAAACTGTTCCTTGTCGCACAGTCACATACAAGGAACAGTTTCAACAATGTCGCGGCGATGTAGTCCGTCGTCGCCCGACATCGCCCGATGTCACCGGGGACACATGTCGCTCGACAAACGTTCCTAGTGGGGACAAGGCTTAACTAAAATGCCGTCATCCGACATCTGGTCGGATTTTTAACTTTTAAGGCTATTAAAATGAGAAAAAAAATATCTATTGGTATTGATCTATGTTTTGGTACCTCCAAGTCTCAAATAGGTGTTGTCATTGAAAAGTTATGTCGGTTTAAATTTTTACCGCGGTTTTTGCATGTTATTCAAAACAACGGTTTTGGTAGATAACGGCATTATAGATAGATATATCACGGCAGCTTAAATATTGAAAAGGGAATCAGTTTCATAGTTTCTTTACAATTAAGAGAACTTACTTATCATTACTGAGCATCTCCTTCAAAGCCACCTCAAGTTCTGGTACCATGTTAGGCGAGAAGTCGACTTTAAGAGCGTATCCGCGTCGCCTGGCACGGTCAGCGTTGCTGGGCTGGTCTCCAAAGACTGGCACTGCTAGCAGGGGCACTCCAGCACGAACAGCTTCCAAAGAGCTCAGCTGACCACCGTGTGTGATGAAGACTTTGACGTTCTTGTGAGCTGCAGGAAAACATAATTAAATAAATCTATACTTTTATAAACGCGCCGATCCCTACGATTCTGCAAGCATTCTCCGACGAATCTTTTAAGTATTGTCGAAGGTCAGTATAGGCCTATAAAAATGAAAGACCAACGGATCAGGTCGTAGATCAGTAATGGACTCGTAAAAGATCAATTTTCCAATCTCCTCTTCTTACCAAGAATGCTAGGCTGTGGCATCCAGGTCCTGACGTGCACGTTTGGTGGTAGGCCGGTCAGCGGCTCCTCGAACTTCCATAGTACGGTGTAGGGCAATGAGGCGAACAGTTGCAGCAGCGCGGCGCGCAACGGTGGCTTGAACGCCGCCGAGCGCAACACTGAGCCCATGCTGAAGTAGATCACGCCCTGCGGGGAGCCGTCCAAAAGGTCTTGCAGATCCTGAGGCAAACAGAGAAAATATTGGTGTAAAAAGACAAGGAAAGGAAGTCAGAAATTTCTCAGTAGCAGCCTCGGAGTTTGGGTTTGTGCCTGGTTGATGGCAATAGGCTCGCCCTCCTGGCGAAATGTGGGTGTACTAATGGGTACACCTCTGCCTAACCCTTCGGGGATTACAGGCATGATGTTATGTTTTATGTTAAAAAAAGACACATGAGATGACGCAAAAAATACTTGAAAGGACTTAGGACCCCCAAATCAAGGCTTGATAAAAAAAGGTTCTCTTCAAGTTACCTGATAACCACGCTCATCTAAGAAGACACTTACCTTGGGTAATGCTGGAATATTCTCATCCATATGATAGCCAGCGATGTTGATAACGTTAGGAGGGGTACTGAACGCTGGTGACAGTGACTCGTGGGAGTTCACAAACAATATAGACACGTTGTGGAAGGCGTCGTCGAATGGAGGCAGAGTGAAGCCCCGAGCAGCCGCCAGAGGACCGAAGGTTTTTTCGTAAAGGCTGATTACGTTTGATCGATCTAACCTGTAAGAATTTAAAATTTCCTTAGGATATGAGTATTTTCGTTAAGGTGCTGATAAACTTGAGCATTCACTTGTAATGAGCATTTGTGCGAATGTTACATCACAGAAAAATACGAGAACATTTTAGCGAGCATTCTATCGAGCGTTCTGGCGGGCATTCTAGCGAGTATTGCTTCGAGCTTTTGCCCGAGCGAAGCTTCGGTCATCGTTCCGCGCCCCGCCGCGCCGCTCTGCGAGATTAGTTTGCCACCATCTTCTATTTTTCTTTTTCTTTTTTTTTTACATAACCAATCAATATAAATGCAGCACACGCGACCGTCAAGTCTGACATCTTCGTGAAGAATATTTTTTGACGAGCATCGACTAGAGCGTTCACTAGAATGCTCAAGAAAATGTTTGGCTATATGCTTGGCTCGGCTCGTTGTTCTAGTGAATGCTCAAGTCTATCAGCACCTTTAGTTGAATGTTAGTCCCATGTGCAACTGCTGAGCCTAGGTTTCTGGATCCGATTCTCAGGTCGGCCAAAAAGTGTCATTGGGTTATTCTATTATGAATTTTTCAATAACAGCCCGGAGTTTGGAAGATGGTAAAGCCGCTGGTCCTTTGCCTGATAATTATAATTGCGTACTTGGGTAGTCTTCATTGGCGTTGACCGCCGCTGTCGTATATTACCCATTTCTGGAGGATATTATTTCTGAATAGAATGTCCAAAAGTCTGCTACACCATACACCCAACCACTGCAACTGAGAAAGCGCCGAGACAATGAAACGAAATAAATAAAAAAAGAATAGCGGACTCCTGCTTATTAAGGATGGAATTCTTACTACTCCGCTGTTCTTTTCTGAAAAATTTCGTTACGGGATCCAAGACAGTTGAATCGTTTCTCCGGGACTCTTCGAGCTTCATTGCCTCGGTGCTTTTCTGGCGGTCTCCACTGTTGATTCTGGTTTAGAGATATGAGAAACAGGGTGTAAAGTTTCTCATCCTCCGTTGAAATGGGAGGATCCTGCGACGGTGTTATGTCTGGTGGGCGACGGTTGTTGTCGGAATTTTGTATAGAATATGGTAATGTCGAGGCAAAGTTTGATTGCGCGATGTAGGAATTGTCAGCTGTAGTTCACATGCTGTGTGATAGAGCTACACTGGCTTTCAGACTTGCAGTGGACGAGAATAGTGTGAACAAAAACAAAGTACTTACCACTCAGAGACACTGATAATAGTGTTGATCATGAAATTAATTGCTCGCTTGACGAACGACATGGGTACGTCTGCTGGGTTAAACATGAGAGGAATAGTGGCCACGGACCGCACCTCGTCTATTTGAGCCTCAATAAGCGGGTGCATCTGTGTGGCGGCTAGCACGATCCAGGGGGCTTGCTGTACTGCTGCGACACTGAAAATTTATAGCAAAAATGTGAAGGAAATTAATATTAGAATTCCGGACCCGAAGGGTGCAAATGGACACCCTCTTAACCGGAGATGTGCCGGATCGATAAAAATGTATATCCGCGAAAAGAGACGGATCATTGGTGTCTAGATCTGCGAATACAGATACGCATACGGATCTTTTTCCTCCCTCAGATGTCCGCGGATAAGGATATCCGACACATCACTAATCTTATGGCAAATAAACATTGTATTGTAGAGAATTTATATAAAATACAATAAAATTGATGCATGTCGAGTCTTTGGTTCATTTATTCATTTTATTTTTCTCTTCTTACGGTTCCGCGGTGCACCGTCCGACCGGTCCGGTCCGTGCGGTCGGGTGTACCGTGTGATAATCGCCGCTTTACCGCCTACCGCGGCGGTGTGCGGTACCGTGTGTTAATCGCCTAAGCGTAATTGCCAACAAGATTTTATATCTAAGCCTTCGTTGTCCGTCGTTGCTGGGAAATTACTTTTATTGTTAAAGTGGAAAATCACTGTATATGGTTTTTCCGCAACGTGCCATCGGGACCCTATTACTAAGGTCTTGCTGTCCGTCCGTCCGTCAGTCACAGACCTGTCTTAAATCACATAATAAGCAGACAATTGAAAAAAAAAATTAAAAGGGGGACCACTTACACAAGAAACGTATTTTTTTTAATAAACTATAATAATATCAGCCTATTGCTGATAGCAAGCAAATGCCTCTTCTCATACAGAGAAGGCACGAGCATTGATCACCACGCTTACGCAAGGCGTATTGGCGAATCCAGACTTATATTAATTACAAGTCAAGGTTTTCCTTCACCAATGCCAGTGATGTCCAAGATAAACTTTAGAAAGTGCATATGAATTGAAAAAGTCAACCAGCCATATTCGAACCCAAAACCTCATGCATTAGAGGCCTTAACCACTGGGCCATCACGACACTTTATTGTTTTCCTTCACCGATGTCAGTGATGTCTACGATAAACTTTATTTTTTTAAACTTATAAATATAAAATATTGTAAGTATATTGGTATGGAATCCTTTGGGTTTTTAAGAATCCGACTGGCACTTAGCTATTTTTTTTTTAGATTACAGTGCTTAATGACAATGGTTCTCCACCTACCCAGCCAGTACGTCAGAAAAGAACGTCTCCGTGACCACGGCATCGAACTTTTGTTTGACCAACGCTTCTTTCACTGCCGGTGTGTTTATCATCTCAATAGTAACGTTGTTTGAGAACTCCTTGACGAAGGCGATTCCTTGGCTGTTGACTTTACTGTCTGTCATGTCCACTCCTGAAAATAGGTATATGTAGAATCATCTATATGCAGGTATAAATAAAAAAGCTGCCGTTACTGACTGACTATCTATCAACACACAGCTAACAGCACGCACGGCACGCAGATGTACAGTGCACAAGTGTGCGCAAACATTGGTGCACTCTCTTTTCCCTAACGTATTTTAAACGCGCAAGACGCGCGTTTCATGAACCCGCGTTTTCTGCGCCGTAGATACCGATATTTACGTTTTTATAAAATCAAACGCGCGTAAAACTCGATACAAATGTGCGTGTGAAGCGCGGTATAGCGCAATAAGCGTATACGCGCAGTAGACGCGCGTTTCACGATCGCCCCGTGTGCTTAGGTTACAAGGTTGCGTTCAAATCTCGTTTGAAGCGCGTACACGCGCGTCATCTGCGCGTCGTCTTCGCGTTTAAAATACGCCGTGTGCTAGGGGCCTAATAGTCCGATGGTACGGCTATCCGACCAACCGGGGAATGATCAGGCGCAATACCAACAGGTTTACGTGCTTGCCATGGCACGGGGGTATCACCAACTACCAAATATCGGGCTTTACGAACAAGTACGAACCAATAGTTCTGAAATAGCAATTCCGAACTCCGATTTTAAAAATAGGCTAGTTGACACCACCATCAGTTGACGTACTTTTTATGACCTGTCAAAACGCGATTCTTTCATAGATTTTGTATGGAAATAGCACGCTTTGACGTCATTTACCAACTCAATTGTCTAACTATTTATTGATTTAAAAGTCACAAAAAATCTAATTTTGCAGTAAATTGAAAATTAATCGGGTTTTCAGGGCTAAAATAAAGCGTTTTTTTAAAGAAGTTATGTCTTGGAATTATTTATTAATAGTGTCAACTACCTACCCAATTATATCGCTTAAAGAAAGCCACGAAGAACCGGTCTAACTATAACTTAATCTGTGGCTACGAAATCTCTGGGTGTTATTTTATAGGCTATATTTTTAAGGTGACAAAATTAGGGATCCATAAGATAAGAAAATTACACATACCTCCAACAAACTTCTGAACTGTGCTTATGTCTATAATATGTAACGTTTTAGGAGGATTCTTGACTTTGTCTGGGTACGGTGTCGCCCATGTCACCTGAAACATTAAATAAAATATTTTGAATTATGCTAAAATCTGACTACAAAGTCGGGCAGTAGCCCACCAGGCACAAAACCCGATCCATCCGATCAAGCGTTTTTGCCATACCCATTAATTTAAGAATAATTGCAATCCATGATGCTTGGCAATCTGGGCTTCTCCCAGTTGCAAACATCCCTTTGTGCCTATTGGCCTAGTTCTGTTCTGTCTCCTACTTGTTTGGAGGGAAGTGGAAATTATATTTTTCTGACTCCTCCGCTATCTTGTCAGATTAATTTCGTAGCGAGACCCAAGACTGTTGAATCGTTTCTCTGGGACTCGTCGAGCTTTATTGCCTCGGCGCTTTTCTGGTGGCCTCCACTGTTGATTCTGGCTTTCAGGAGTTGCAGTTGGTGGGAACAGGATGGATGATGAAAAAAAATGACTCATGAATGCTGTTGGTCTTCGAAAGAGAAAATAAAAACTTACCGTATGTCCTCCTTTAAGGAGGGCGTCGACAATTCCCTTCCCAAGTGTATTGTGGCTGTGAGAAGGCGCTGGTATGAGGACCAGGATGTGGTAGCCATATGAGCTGGCTACAGTCGCTAACAGCAGTAGCAAGTTGAGCTTCATTGTGTCTGGAATAAAGTTGGAATTTGAATAGAGGTATATCTGTGGAAGTACTGGGTCCCTTTTACAATTTTTTTTTTACTGCGACACTGTTGTCGAGTGACATAGACTATGTTTTTTGTTGTAAACCTGACTCGTGTGCAGTAGCTAGTTATATGTAACTATTATGCTATACATTTATTTTTCTCCGGCTGTCATACGTGAATCTTTGACAGTCGTTACGGGTCGTCAGAAGCCCGAAAGTCTGACAACCAGTCTTAGCAAGGGGTATCTCCCAGTTAGGTATTTATGTGGCAGAGGTGAGTGGCAACGCAGGGAGGGATCGCCCTAACACTGACCTTATTGGTGAGGTTCTTCAGAAAGGTCAGGTGCGGAGTACTCGTAACCGGCGTGCTTGTATGACGAGATGTATGAACGTAGATGAGGCGAAAGGAGTATGTAAGGATCGTAGCAGGTGGCGTTTGTGGTTTCTGCCTACCCCCATGGGAAAAAGGCGTGAGTTTATGTATGTATGTATCTCCCAGTTACTGGGATGTGGAGGTCAGATAGGCAGTCGTTTCATGTAAAATACCTACTGGTATTCAGCTGCATCCGGTTAGACTGGAAGCCGACCCCAACATAGTTGGGAAAAGGCTAAGCAGATGATGATGATGTTATACAGTTATTTTTCTATTAAAATTGATTTTAATTGCTACTGCTAAAATTGCATTTAATTGCTATAATACTGCTAAAATTGATTATAATTGCTACTGCTAAAATTGATTTTAATGGCGTGTATTCTAAGTATCTTTTTAAGCTTACAGCTACATCCATCCATCCATCTTCACAAACTTCCGCGGTTTATAATTACTCGTATAGTGGAGGAAGTATAGCATAGCAATAATATGTAACAGAAAGGTATTTATGTTACTCGTGGCCTCACGCTCATATAACTACTCGAAATTGAATTGAATCGAGGTGACGATTAAAATGTAGGTCTATAAATGTACAATAGTACATTGTATTCTGTTATCATACTATTGCGATAACACAGATGTTGCTATTTACATATTTACTTAATTAATAAGTCGCGGCCTCTTATCAGTAAGATAATTATGTGATAACATAATCAAGTCTTTGAACAAGCAGACATTTTTATCATTTTGCTTCTTGATATGAAGAACACCTGAAATATTGCGTTGTCATTGTAAATACTATGCCATCAAAAACAAAACTTGTAAAAAAAACCAAGTCTAACAACTCAGTTCTTCTACCGTTTAAAGTTGTGAGATCCATGTAATACCAAGTCAGTCGAAAGCTATTTATTTTATAATATTATATTTTTATCGAATGCAACAGAATTTCTGCGACCGTAATTCTGCGACTCACGACTCACAAAATTACGTTCGTTTGGCCTCACCCACTGACAGATACTAATCTAATGAGTTCCGCATCGATGTACTGACATCATTACCGGACTCACCAATGAGAGGTAAGAACGATACCACAAATTGATCTCAAGGTTACTCACTACTCCTACTATTATTCTGTTTGCCTCGCATAGTACAGATAAAAAAATAGAGTATTTTAGGAGATAAGAGGGACCACCCAACTAGCAAAAAATTTGTATAGTATTTCACTTATACAACTAACAGACATGTAAAGGTTTTATAATAGTTTTGAAGCAGTTCAACAGTTTTATAGTAGTGTTCAATTCGACGCATTAGTTATATATTATTTATTTTGCTAGTTGGGCAGCTAAACACACTGTATAGCTTGTTAAAATCATGAAACGTGTTTTGCTTTTATCTACTATCAAAGTGCTCATAAATCTTCTATCAATATTATAAATGCGAAAGTAGCTCTGTCTGTCTGATTGTCTGTTACGCTTTCACTACTAAACTACTGAACCGATTTTGATGGAATTTGGTACGGGGTATTTGGACCCCAAGAAAGGACATACTTAAGCTACTTTTTATTCGCCTGCGGCTGCAATGATCGACATAAAAAAAAAAGAATTTTGCTATACTTATTATGAATACCATGTAAACATAAGTATGATGTTTTTGGCAAATAAATATGATATTATGGAGAATTTACATTAAAATAAGTAGGGTAAATACGCTAAATGTCGGCCCCCTTACGGTTTTTCTGTTTTGGGATCGGTCTGGCACCATCAATTTCCAACGAAGGATAGCTTCCGATGCGGTTTTGGATAGTTTGATAAATCTATTTCATGTTTATGGGCTTAAGATTGACATTTCTACTACTAGGAAAAAGTTATAAGGTTCAGATGCGTCGAGAACGAAAAAACCCTAAAGTCGGCCATTCAAGGCCCATGGTCGGTCGCGTTTTTCCCAAATGTCGGCCGGGTATAGGGTGTTTTAAATTAAGACAGACAAATATTATTAATATGATTTATTTTGGAAGGAGTCTCACTAAGTAATTAACACATTCCACGCCGCGTCGGGTCAACGCTGACCGACGCTAGTGGAGGTTTGACCTTCAACAGTTTTGGCCCGGCGGTGAATGTATTAAGTATACATTATTAATTTATTGCCTCAAGCGCTTCCTTTATTTTTGTGCGATCGTAACTGCATTTTCTTAGGTTTTTGTCATTGTAGTACCTTAATTAAATTAAAAGCATTAATTCTAAAGGCACCTTTTTGTGACATGCAGGTTAAATAATGAATGAAAGATTCACGACCAACCATTTATATTTTTTAAGCTAATTAATATGGGTTTATGAGGTAGTAAGTTACAAAGAGCAATTTATATCTTATATTCCCAAACCGTAATAAGCTTTATGATAGCTTAAGCTTTTTCAATATTATCAACTCCTACATTTAAACTTAACTTTTTATAATATAAATAAATTAAATGTATAATAAATATTTAAGCGCAGGCCACACCGCCAGCTAGCGGGCGGGCGGGCTAAGCGGGCGAACATCGTTTCACCTCCTTACATACTTCGGTTCACACCGCGAGCTACCGACTAACCTGACGAGCTAAGCTAACGAAATATCCGACGATTCCCAGCTAGCGGGCGGGCGGGCTAAGCGGGCGAACATCGTTTCACCTCTTTACATACTTCGGTTCACACCGCGAGCTACCGACTAACCTAACGAGCTAAGCTAACGAAATATCCGTCGCTCGTCAGTCCGTAGTTTTCGGTGTGAACCCCATAGTTTAGCTCGCCAATATTTCGCGTAGTTTGTATAGTTTCCTTCGTTCGCTTCGCCCGCCCGCTTAGCCCGCCCGCCCGCTAGCTGGCGGTGTGGCCTGCGCTTTAATTTTGAGAAAATAACAAAAAGTAATCAGCCTGTATAGTTGGGCTTGAATTCGAGGCTGGTCGACATTACGATCTTTAATGTTTCTAAAGCCGGCCCCTATTTTGTGTACATTATTTCTCGAGATTCAACTAATATCACCCGGGCCGGTATTTGGCGATTAAACGTAAAATAGATTTATTTGCCTATATGCGTTGCAAATTCTCTTATTAAGCCAATGGAATTAGTACAATTGGAATTTATAAAACAGACTGCATTTACTTTAAGTCGGCCACGGCCGAGAATCAGGTTTTAACTCAAAATTGCTATTCTATTGGCGGCCTCCTATTTTTCCTTTAAAACAATACATAAAACATTGAAAAAACTATCTCAAAATATAGTAAAAATCACTAATTACTGATAATAAAGCTTAAAACAAAAAAAAAGGAATGTCTTATCGTTCTAATATCAATCCCCGAAGTGTGGATATTCACAGCAAGTAAGGTACTTTCAATATGAAATTGACGCTTCGACGGCGCAATCGCTAATGACGCTCAGTGTGCGAAGAGTGAGTGGCGTAATCGGAAAGTAACGGTTTGTACATATAGAGTATGAACTAAGGTTGTAATTCGAGTGGCAAATTTGTCACTTCATTACGTTTTAAATGAACGCAAGCTGAAAATGTGCAGACGGCCGAAGTTTGGGGGGGGGGCCGACGTATGGCGTATTTACCCTACAACAATTTTATTTTTCATGGTTCATTTTCATTTTATTTTGTTCATCATTCATTTTATTGGTTCACCTACTGATTATTATCCAAGAATTATGCTAATACTAGCTTGTGCTTGTGATTTCGTTCGTGTAAATACAGGGTGTTATTTTTTTGCATAGAACCGTAATTCTTTTCTTAAAACGATAGTAGCCTAAGTTACTCCTTATAAAATCAGCTATCTACCAGTAAAAATCGCATCAAAATTGATCCAATACTTTAGAAGATTAGCCGCAACAAACAGACAACAGACAAACATTTTTAAGATTATTTTTTTCGTGTAAGTACCGAGTAATGTAAACATTAATTCATTTATTCTGTAAAAAGCTGTTTTGACATTAAAAACAAAAAACTTTTCTTATTAATTTGTATCGGTCTTTCATATCGAATTAATTGACGATTCATTAAATTATCTTGTTTTGTTGGCTAATTTTGTCAGAATTAAGTTGAAATAAACTGTTTTGATGTTCCGTTGTTTTACGCGTCCACAATATAAATCATTCATGTGAATCATGTCAAACGCGACAAATCTATATGTAATGAATAACAACGATGATGTAATATAGCAACACAGAGCTAAAAATAAACTCGTTAACCAAACAGTCACAAGAACCTAGTGTACATATTTTTTATACAATAAAACACAACTAATAGGAAAAACAAACAAAACTATATTTAAGAAGGAGCACCATGAATTCAAGTAACAATCTTTTCATTTTTGTTTTTCAACCAACCGGCAACTTAATAAAATTAACAAAAAAATACTCACATTTTTAAAGAAGAAAAAAAGAAAAACAAAATTCACATTTAGAACACTGCACCAAAAAGTTTTTAATACACCAAACGTCAGATAAACAACACGTCGTGTATTCCTTTTTTAAATATTTGAAATTCCAGTTCCACACACACGTGTCTACGGCCTACGTTAGATGTGCGCTAGAGCAACCTTGATTCATTACTGACGAGTAGTTTTAATCCGCGTTGATTATATAGTCCCTGACATTGACACAGTATTAGAATATTGTTACATCAGTTTTGGGCAAATTTTAAATCTGTACTTTGGACTTACAGTCGCACCATTTTTTATTTCGGTAAACAAACAAAGAAATTAATGTGATATTTCACCCATTGACTTCACCCATTGATTTCTCCATATTTTATTGTTTAATTTGGAAATTATTTACTTATTAGACACATCGTAGTGCGCAACGTAGCTCCCAAAGTCTCATTTTTATTCGGACGTACGAAACCCTAAGAACGACCACCAAAGAAGATTACTTCTCATCTCTTCTTCTTTTGCTGATCAGGAAAATAATCAAAAAATAACACAAAAATTACCTTAATAACTTTTAATTCTGTTAACAATAACTTAAAACAAGCACACATAAACTAATTCCTCTTTTTCTTCTGTTTCTGATTATAAGTCTTCTTTCCTGAAAATTTTCTGATAACAGTCTTGATCAAGAACGACACAAACGCAATGAGAGCAGCGAGAACAGCGAGTACAACGAGTACGAAGTCCAGCATCCAGCGCTCGTACCAGCGGTACTTGAGAGATAGAGAACGGAGGTGATATGCTCCTGTAACAAAAAGCAAGAGAATTTTTAGTCTTCCGTTTTTTACTTTGCCCCATACTAGGAATACATCGTCTTCACACTCGTATAAATAGAACTAGCTGTCCGCCGCGGTTACACCCGCGTCTTTGGTTACTGCTCCGCTCCCGTAGGTCGTAGCGTGATGGTATATAGCCTATAGCCTTCCTCGATAACTAATCTATTTAACACTGAAAGAATTTTTCAAATCGGAGCAGTAGTTCCAGAGATTAGCGCGTTCAAACAAACAAACAAACACTGCAGCTTTATAATATTAGTATAGATTAATGTACCTACTACTTATTGTAAACCATTATATTTTTTTAAAAGAGTAAGTATGGAGTTTCTTGCCCGTTCTTCTCCATACGAAACTACCTTTTGGAATGGGCAACTAGATTCAATTTTTTTCTCTTGTAAATGACGTTTAAAAGTGCTTTTTAATGGTCTAATTGAAATAAATGATTTGACTTTGACTTTGACTTTGACTTTGAATATCTCCAATATCGTAGGTGCGTTTACAAACA
This sequence comes from Hoplodrina blanda, assembly GCA_949316365.1. Taxonomy (NCBI): domain Eukaryota; kingdom Metazoa; phylum Arthropoda; class Insecta; order Lepidoptera; family Noctuidae; genus Hoplodrina; species Hoplodrina blanda. Next base: position 5,175,492 of record OX438576.1, read on the forward strand.
TATAAATTCACATACACAAACAGCCAGACTCGGAACAAATTTCTATCTGTAGGCCATACAAATATTTGTTTCGTGCGGGAATCGAACTCCCGACACGCAGCAGCTCTTCCATAGCACCCTTCACGATCACTACATTAAAACCAACATCAATGCTCTCAACAGTTTTGAAAGAGGCTCTCCCAAAAACTGCATTGAAATCGGTTTATCCGTTTCAGAGCTATGATACCAGAGATAGATAAAGGGTGGATTCACATCTGACGGAAGATACGACGGACGTATTGTCTTTAACGCATCATCGGTTATGTGTGTACACACAGCAAAACAGATAGGTATGCAGGGTCGTCAGATATAGTTGAAGTTTCCTTAGAAACTGATGGATGTTTTCGAATGTAATTTAATTTAAAACGTAGATAATAAATAGTTCTTTATTTAGGTTAAGTTTCAGTCAAAGACATCCATCGGTTTCTTAGAAAACTTCAACTATATCTGACGACCCTGCATACCTATCTGTTTTGCTGACTGTACATATGGTTGGATGTTTCATTATATATTTGACTGTTCTGGCGTTACGCGACCGACAATACGCGTCGCATTTTCCGTCAGATATGTACCGACCCAAACAAAGACCAAAACCCAATGGTTCAAAAGGAGTTTTTATTTTAGGGTTTTTAAAAGCTTAATGAGAATATGGATCAAGACTTATTGGATGACCATACCTTTAGTCTCTATCGCTAGAGTCACGTAATGGTTGATGAGATGCGCAGGCGTCGTTGGACGAGACTGGAACAGATGAGAGAGGAACTTCGCTTGCTTTGAGTATCTACAAGGAAAAAAATAGTTATATTATAGTCAATCAATCTGCCTAGCCTTTTCCTAATCAGATGCAACTGAATCCCAGTATTTTACATGGAGCGACTGCCTATTGACCTCCACAACCCAGTAACTGGGTAATACGATACCCCTTGATAAGACTGATTGTCAGACTTTCAGGGCTTCTGACGACCCGTAACGACTGTCAAAGATCCACGTATGACAGCCGGGACCAACGGCTTAACGTGCTTTCTGAGGCACTGAGGACCGTTATATTATAGTACTGCCTGTAATTACATGACCTACATTTGTTCGCATTATGATCCCATACCATACATACATAAACTCACGCCATTTTCCCATGGGGGTAGGCAGAAACCACAGAACGCCACCTGCTACGATCCTTCATACTCCTTTCGCCTCATCTACGTTCATACATCTCGTCATACAAGCACGCCGGTTACGAGTACTCCGCACCTGACCTTTCTGAAGAACCTCACCAATAAGGTCAGTGTAGGTCTCCATATCATGATCCCATACCATGTCACAAAAATGGCTGGGTTGTGGAAGTCAGGCATCAGTCGCTCCATGTAAAATACAATTCAGCTGCATCCGGTTAGACTGGAAGCCGACCCTTACATAGTTGGGAAAAGGCTAGGCAGATGATAATGACCATGTCAGAAAATTGAAGTAACCAATTTTCAAAATTTTTGTCTGTCTGTCTGTTTGCTCCGGATAAGTTCCAAAACGGCTGGTCCGATTTAGACGGGACTTTCACTGGCAGATAGCTGATGTTCGGAAAATTGACCATTTTGATCCTCCGCCTGATCTCGTTCTCTCCCCGGTCGTGTCGGTTTACCGTCCCATCGGACTATGTAAGTAAGAGATGACCTGCTATAACTGAAAATTCGGTTTGAAGAATATTATTATTATAAGATGCAGTACTTACTTATCATTACTAAGCATCTCCTTCAAAGCCACGCCAAGTTCTGGTACCATGTCATCCGAGAATTCGACTTTAAGAGCGTATCCACGCTGCTTAGCTCGTTCAGCGTTGCTTGGCTGGTCTCCATAGACCGGTATGGCGAGCAGAGGTACTCCAGCACGAACAGCTTCCAATGAGCTCAGCTGACCACCATGTGTGATGAAGACCTTGATGTTCTTGTGTGCTGCAGACAAAGCAATACATACATATATGCATAAACTCACGCCTTTTTCTCATGGGGGTAGGCAGAAACCACAGAACGCCACCTGCTACGATCCTTACATACTCCTTTCGCCTCATCTACGTTCATACATCTCGTCATACAAGCACGCCGGTTACGAGTACTGCGCACCTGAAGAACCACAATTTTAATTTTTATAATAATAAAATAATTTTACTCATAAAAAAAAACAACTTTCCCAAAGAAATGTTTTTTTGTTGACGTGTCTGTGTGTGTGTCTGTCTGTCGCATCGTAGCTCTCGAACGTATAAACCGATTTTGATTGTGTTTTTTAATTTGCAAAGTGCACCTCAATCTTTCGCGAGTCCTTCGCGTAAATGTCGGTTATTGGCGATCTAATCTTGTTTCTCCATACTAACTTTGGACCCCCGTTTCATCCCCTTAGGGGGTGAGTTTTGGAAAATCCTTTCTTAGCGCATGCCTACGTCATAATAACTATCTGCGTGCCAAATTTCAGCGCAATCCGTTCAGTGGTTTGAGCTGTGTGTTGATAGATCAGTCATGCCGCATTTTCACTAGTCGATAGGACCCGCATGCGGGGTGCGACAGATTTCTGGAACGCATGCCACAGGGCCCGTATTCGGGGAACCGTTTTCATTAGTCGATAGGGCCCGCATGCGGGGTGCGACAGATTTCTGGAACGCATGCCACAGGGCCCGTATTCGGGGAACCGTTTTCATTAGTCGATAGGGCCCGCATGCGGGGTGCGACAGATTTCTGGAACGCATGCCACAGGGCCCACATTCGGTGAACCGTGTTCATTATGGCGCATTTTCATTAGTCGATAGGGCCCGCATGTCGATATCACGGTCGGTATAAAGCATGCGGTGTAACGACTTGTAACTTTCATTGGTTGTTATCTCGCATGCGTGGACTCCCCGCATGCGGGCCCTATCGACTAATGAAAATGCGCCAACAGTCAGTAACGGTTGCCTTTTATACATATTCTCGTATGCAATAGTAATCTAGTCGCCTATGTGTTCGATACTTCTCTGTCCAAACAGAGAAGTATCGAATACCTACGAGTATCGATCGATCAATTATTTTTGCCATCATTCTACAAAATCCAATAGTAAAAGTAACTACGCTAATGACGTATTTCAAAAAACAACACACAATCAGCTGTAATTGAATTTAGTTCCATAATATTATTTTTTACAAACAATATGCATTACTTTTTTTTTCAATTATTAATAGTCAAGCGTTCTGTTCATTAAAAAAAAAACATTTCTTAGGAAAAATTATTTGTTATCATGAGTACAATCATCTGTTTAACCACATGAGAAGAATAAAGACTGATTTAGACGGTGCGAGAAATATCGTGCAAGTTGTGGTACATTTTTCGTCAATGATCAGTCACTTTTGACATGACAGCCGCGCGGTATCGCAATGTACGTCAAATCGCACGATATTTCTTGCATCGTCTAAATGAGGCTTAATACTCTGTGGTTTAACTGTCGGTCACTGATTAACAGTCAACCTATATAGTAGGGGAGCCCAAGATGCTAAATGTGGATTTACTCCAGCGTCGTGGGAACCTTTTGGATTGTGAAGATTAGATGCTAAAAAGTAAAAATAGTTACAGATAGGACCCTTTCACTGGTGGAGGAAGCGCATAAGTACATACTTATTTAAAAAAATAAAATAAAAAATCACGAACAGTCTACTCGAGCGTGTCAGATATTAATAGTGTATGCGCCCCACGTGTTTTTAATAACCGAGGAATATTAATCTGCCGGTTTGCATGGTGGGGGTGGCCGTACGAAGGGCCTGAAAATGGTTAAAAATGGAAGAAAAAATTATGACATTGAAATACTCGAGCGCGTCAAATTAATATACAGGCAGTTCAGCTTGATGTCCTTGTCGTGCTAACCCTTAATCTGACAATTATGTGCAGGGACTTCTTCAATCTGATGGTTTGAAAAATAAAATCCGCTGTCCTAGACGCGCGGCCCTATATACAGGGCTCATATATGGTGGTGGTACTTAACAGGGTGCTAGGTATCCCCCCTTATATTAATCTGCCGCGCTCGAGTAAATCCAAAAATCCCTTCCTGGCCTCCCCAACTAATAGATATGAACATGAAATCTGTCTCCCGGACATTTGACGAGCCCAGAAACGTATGGAGGGCTATGATTCTTAGTTGGATACTCTCTGTATAATTTTTTATAATTGGTAGTGTTTTTCTAATATCTGAAGAGGAGAAATTCTTGTTTAAAACTAAGGAGAAGCTGGAGGCTAAGTAATAACAGCCGTTCGGGTCGATCTATCAGGTTGCAAGGGTTGGTCCGTATATGGGTGATCATCTTTACACACCGAAACTCCTTCGTGCCTCAGGAAGCAGCCGTTAGTCCCGGCTGTCATACGTGGTTCTTTGACAATATTAAAACCTGAAAGTCTGACAACCAGTCTTACCAAGGGGACAATCTATTTTATGAAATCTACCAATGCTTACCAAGTACACTTGGCTGTGGCAGCCAGGGTCGCACGTGCACATTGGGTGGCAGATCAGTGAGCGACTCCTCGAACTTCCACAGCACTGTGTAGGGCAGTGAGGCGAACAGTTGCAGCAACGCGGCGCGCGTGTGCGGCTTCAATGCCGCTGAGCGCAGTACTGAACCCATGCTGAAGTAAATCACACCCTGCGGGGAGCCATCCAGGAGTTCTTGCAGGTCCTGTAACAGGCAAGATATTCTTCACCGATTTTGGTCAGGGCAGATAATCTTTCCTCTGCAGCTAATTTAACCCTTTTGCTGTGCCCTACAGGGTCCATAATGATCTCAATTATTTAAGTTACCACCTAAGTATACTTAGGGTGTTACCACACCAATCGATCAATAGTCGATCGATGGTAGAATGGATTAGTCGACGTCGATCGATAGTTTCTACTAGACCAATCGATCGATTGTCGACCGGTATTCGTTGACCGATGCCATCGACCGGCAATCGATCGATTGGTTAGTCGACCGGTATCCGTCGATCAATTAAAGCTACCACACCAATCGATCAACGTCGACCGATGTCGATCGATGGATCGATTGGTGTGGTAACACCCTTATGAAGAAGCAATAAAGATATTGAGTATTGAGTATCTTAATGCAGACTAGCCAAGTATACAGAAGATATTATAGTACACAAGTGTGTACGCAAATACAGGTGTACTCTCTCCTCCCTTATTCTCATTGTCCAATTAGACGGCAATCCGACACAGCCGGGAAGAGGTCAGGCGCAGGATCAACGGCTATACGTGCGTTTCGAGGCATGGGCGGTGTCATACCACCTTTTTCCCAACTTAAGGCTGAAAAAACCTAATAATACTTTTTGACTGACTTGAAATCTTAGGACTCCACGCTTAAAACCAACGGGGCAGTTAGAAGTAGAGATGTGTGCGTAAAGATCTTACAATTCTCTTCAATGCAATATTTAAGCCAACGAACATATATACCTAGACTCCTAATAACAGACGACCGATGTCTGTCAACACATTAGGCATAAAAGTCTTATAACCGTCGTCACTCATCAAGTTCGTATTAGTTTCGACCACTCCTGGTGAGCCGTAAACATGCACTGACCTTGAGTTAGCCAATCAGAACGCAGTACCCCGTCCCCCTCGTGTACCTAGTACCTCAGCAAGTTGGCAGAATAGTTTTCGTGCGTTAAATCGTGTATTAGGCGTCTATAGGCTGTATGGTCGTTGATTTAAGCTATTGACAGACCCACGCAACACCTATGTAAGTACCTTAGGTAATGGTGGAATATTCTCATCCATATGATAGCCAGCGATGTTGACAACGTTAGGAGGGGTACTGAACGCTGGTGACAGGGACTCGTGGGAGTTGACTAAGAATATAGACACGTTGTAGAAGGCATCGTCGAATGGGGGCAGAGTGAGGCCGCGAGCTGCCGCCAGAGGACCGAAGATTTCTTCGTAAATTCTGACGTTTGCGAACCCGTCGTACCTGGAAGATTTTAAACATTTTAGATAGGAAACGAATGCTTTTTTTAGTACTATATTTATTAACTCAACCCTGTATTCCTCGAAGAGTTAGGCAGAGGTGTAGCCATTAGTACACCCACATTTCGCCAGTTATGTTTAACTCCTTTGTAATAGGAGGCGAGCCTATTGCCGTCAACCGGGCACAAATCTAGACTCCGAGGCTGCTACTGAGAAATTCCTGATGGAAAATCTCAATAACACTTTGAACGACCTGGAAATTGAACCCAAAACCTCATGCTCAGCAGTCTTGCTTTGTGACCACTAGACCTACGATGCAGTCCAGGTAGTTCTGATGTATCTCCAAAACGACTTGAGCGACTTTGACGGGACTTTCACTGGTAGATAGCTCATGTTATAAGGAGGATTTTTGGTTTAGAAAAAGGATTAGGCTTCCGCGTATAAGGATGCGTCTACATCTGGCGAATGTGCAGCTTGCGAGCCGTTTGCGAGCTGCCCGCGAGCTGCACGCGTGCATTTTTGTTCATGCGCCGCTCCTGCGCATATAACCTAAGCGCCGTACGCGATCAGCGCGCGGGCGGCGCCAGTAAACAGAACTTTTTCAGCACGAAAGATATTTGCCTACGTCCTTAGTGACTAAAACATAATCATTATGGACTGTTGTGACAGGACTCCCACTGTCCCTTCCACTGTCACCTATCTTTTATGATTGCGCCGGTGGGATACTCTGGCGGGACGAAGATGTTACATATATAATCGAAGGGGGTAAACAGGTTGTGGGGGATTTCGTCCCTGGGCCCGGCGGCGGCCCATGTAGCACGAGAATTGAGTGCGCGCAGATCGCGCGCCGCGCGCACGCCTTTATACGAGCCTTGCATGAGTTGCGCTAAAGAGGCGCACCAAACCATTGCCGTGACTGCACGCGCGCAGCTCGCGGGCAGCTCACAAACGGCTCCCGAGCTGCACATTCTCGGCACATTTGCCAGATGTGGACGCACCCTACAATTAAAACCTCTCAAATAACCGATATTCGAAGTAAGGTTGGATATGGCTAAACTAGTCAGTCTCCACATCACTTACCAGTAAAAAACAGTCATCGCAATATGAATCATGACGTTCATAGATCGCTGGACAAACGACATGGGTACGTCTGCTGGGTTAAACAAAAGAGGAGTAGTGGCCACGGACCGCACCTCGTCTATTTGAGCCTCAATGAGTGGGTGCATCTGGACAGAGGATAGCACGATCCAGGGAGCTTGCTGCACAGCCGCGACCCTGAAAGATTTAATACAATTACAAATACATAAGATCACACCTGGAATCCCCGAAGGGTTAGGCAGAGATGTACGGTGTACCTATTAGTATAGGTACACCCACATTTCGCCAGTTATGTTTAAGTTCCATGTAATAGGGGGCGAGCCCATTGCCATCAACCGGGCACAAATCCAGACCCCGAGGCTGCTACTAAGAAATTCCTGATGGAAAAACTCAATAACACTTTGCCCGATCTGAGAATCGAACTCAAGACCTCATGCTCAGCAGTCGCGCTTTGCGACCACTAGACCAACGAGACAGTCAGACAAATACAAATACATGTAAAATAAATACAAAATTATAAACAAGTAAAGTCCCTACCACGAGAAGCTGTACATTTTGTAAACACTCAGGGGGTGGCAACCTTTCGATCAAATATTGCGTCACCGTAAACTTGAATTTACATTTATTTCAATTAGACCATTTACAGGCACTTTTAAATTGTCAAGGAGTCGGTCAGTTAGTCCGAAAGTTGAAGCTAGTTGCTCGTTCCAAAACGGAGGTAGGCCTCTATCGAGAAAAACGAGCAAGAAACTCCACGGACACTCTTTTCAATTAGGTTTTTAGAAAATACTGGTTACATTATTCTTGTTGCTTCTACATGTGATGAGAGGGACCGCGGATGCAGAGGAAGTCGCGAACTTGAACAAGTCGGCAAATACGATTTTTTTTTTTGCCTTTTAGTGAAATTAATCAATTGAAATTTAAATGATTTGAAACGTTTAAGGCAATTCTTGACTTACCCGGCTAGGATATCGCAGAAGAACCTCTCAGAGACTACAGCATCGAACTGCTGCTTCACCAAAGTTTCTCTAAGCTCTGGTGTGTTGAAGATATCCACAACCATGGACTTCGAGAGCTTGATCATATGCAGAACACTGCTTTTTGTCATGTCCAATCCTGAAAGAAGAATAATTAATACCTGATTTTCGCGACCTTTTTGACATGACCATTAAACTGATATGACAATCGGTAAAATTAAATTGTTGAGCCCACATTCCACATGCTGGTAACCTTGTGAGCTAGAACGAGATATTTAATGAGCTTTCACGAGGTTTTCATCATGGGGAATAGTGACATCAACAAGTATTGCACGACGCACCGACTGATCGATTATTATCACTTGATCTGCATTCCTACTATGAGCTCTTACCGCAATCCAATTTAGGACTAAACTGAACTGTTCTTCAAACAACAATGACGTCAATGTAACGATTCAATTTAGGCCATACCATCTGACAGCGATTTTCTGCTTTCGATTTTTTGAATTTGGTATAGCAGCTCAACTCAAAAACGCTCTACTGCCAATTCATTTAAGACCCGTAGCGCACTAGCGGCTTGGCCGCAGCGGCCAGGCCGCGGCGGCCATCGAGATACATACCTTAGTATGAAATCGCCACAGAGCGCGCGCACCTGGCCGCACGCGGCCAGCGGCCACACCGAGCGGCCAGGTGCGCGCGCTCTGTGGCGATTTCATACTAAGGTATGTATCTCGATGGCCGCCGCTAGTGCGCTATTGCTCTAAAAAGGTACTATTTCTCTAACCTAAACTGTTTTGTTCGATTCAAATGCCGCTGAGCGAATTGGACGTCATGGTAGGAATTTGAGCAATGCAGTTTTAGAACCTAAACTGAAATGTCTTACTTTTGAATTGTTTTTAATTAGATCATAGTAGATCTATGGGGAATCGCGTTTTGACAGCTTATAAAAGTATAACAATTAATTGGTGTTGGCAAGTACCCAATTATGAGGTTAGATCAACGTACCTTCCATATACTTTTGGACGGAACTTATGCCTATAATATTTAAAGTTTTAGGAGGATTCTTGACTTTGTCCGGGTACGGCGTCACCCATGTCACCTGAAAGGACACAACCCTACAGGTACAGAACCCTAAAAATCACGAAAACCATACCATACTTACATGCAATCATTCTGATTTTTTGTCAGACTATTATATAAACAGCATAACTAACGCTATTACGTTAGTTGTGTTTAAATTTTTTAGTCCAGTCAATAGATTTTTTGTAAATCGCGTATTCTTATTTTCGAACATAATTTCTGTTGAGCGGTTGTTTGCTCCGCCCAAATGCTCAAGGTTATTGGCATGAATACAAGCCTTAAGAAGATTTTAGCAAAACAAACCAAAAGGAACTCACTTTATAGGTATGTCAATATTTGCTCACATGTAAAACACTCACACAATTTTTTTATTTCACTATAACACCAAAAACTAACAAGTAGGTACAAAAGGTCACTTAACAAAGTCGAAATTAACATTTCTTCCCATCATTGCGATATTTTTTTCTTCTAGTCCATACCTGAGAACAGTCCACCTGAGTTAGGTACCTATAGAAGATTAAAATTCCAACTTTTTATTTACGAAAACTTTTTAAACGTTTTATCTAAACTTTAAATACCTACACGACCTACTATAATGAATATGTATTAATTCCACACAATAGTTGTATTATTTCACAGCAAAATTAAAAGTCGTACCTATCCCAGTAACATTTTTTGCTCAGAGTTACTTCGTGCGTAGTTTACTTTTTACTGTACTTTTACTTTTGCATGTAATTTTGTTCTCAATAAACTTTAGTTACAAACTTCAAACGCGTCTGTGGTGCATATTATATGAACCTTGACTGACGTTATATTGACACTGATTATAATAATATTATGTAGGTTCATAGTCCGTTGAATCGATACTGATATCTATAGTTTTATCGTAACTGCAGTTGTATATTAAAATAATTTGTCCCTTCCCTGTTTTTAGTTATTTTGCTCGTTTGAATTGGTTTTCTTTATTAAATCACGTACCTTGTCCTTGTCTCAGGACCGTAGCTAGGGGGGGCATTGTGGGGCAATGCCCTACCTTGAAATCACAATGCCCTACCTTAAGGCGCTCCACCCACTGCCCCGCGCCCCGTCGCGTAGCGCGGGATGACAGATTTTGCCGTTGTATGCAAGTATCTCAATTTATATAGAAATCACGCCTAGCACAACACACTGCCGACGCGGAAACGAGCGGGAAGGCGCACCGCGCGCAGATTCTGCCAATCTGCGCGGGAGCGCGGGGCGTGCCGCGGGATATGACACACCGGCTCCGCAGCCCCGGGCGTGATTTTATACTGCAAAGACGTTTGCACGATGGATTTCGACGTAGACAAATTTATTTAGCGCGAGGCCGTCGTAATCTGCTTCACCGCGCGGGGGAGCAGATTTCACCGCTAAGTAAGGCAGATCTGCGCCTCCGTCGCCGCGCGCGTTATCTGTCGCTCTGCTCACCGCGGCGGGACGCATCTTCAGTGGGTGGAGCGCCTAAAAATACCAAAAATAAGATAAATAATTATATAATTAAATTGTTTGTTCCTAGTTTCAGAGTCATCATAAGATGTCAGATATACATGGTGATTGATTAGGAGACCATGTTTCGAGGGCAGATCAATAATTGATAAGTCATAATTATTATGACATTTTTTAGGGTTCTGTACCTCAAAAGGTAAAAACGGAACCCTTATAGGATCACTTTGTTGTCCGTCTGTCTGTCTGTCTGTCTGTCTGTCTGTCTGTCTGTCTGTCAAGACCTTTTTTCTCAGGAACGCGTGGAGGTATCAAGCTGAAATTCATATCAAATACTCAAGTCTATGGTCTCTTGGAGCTGTGAAAAAATCAAACTTCTAAGTCAACGCGATCAAAAGATACTCCCGTTTATGCCGCAAATTTTCGACACTCGCAAGGGAATCAAAACCTACAGGGTACTTCCCGTGAACTCAGAATCTTGAAATTTGGTATGAAGCAACGTCTTATAGCAGAGATATAGGAAAAATTGCGAAAAGTATAAATTTTTAGTTACATCATATAATAAAAATATTTTTAATAATTTTAAACTTACTACCCCTTTCCTCATGAACGCGTAGTGGTATTATATTGAAATTCATATCAAATACTCAAATCTATAATACCTTTAAGCTGTAACAAAATCAAACTTCTATGTCAACGCAATCAAAAGAAACAGGAATTAAAACCGCATATTTTGAAACTCGCCACTACTCGCAAGGGAATCAAAACCTACAGGGTACTTCCCGTGAACTCAGAATCTTGAAATTTGGTACGAAGCAACGTCTTATAACACAGATAAAGGAAAAATTGCGAAAAGCATAAATTTTTAGTTACATCATATAATAAAAATATTTTTAATAATTTTAAACTTATTACCCCTTTACTCATGAACGCGTAGTGGTATTATATTGAAATTCTTAACAAATACTCAAGTCTATAATATCTTTAAGCTGTAACAAAATCAAACTTCTACGTCAACGCAATCAAAAGATACAGCAATTAAAGCCGCATATTTTGAAACTCGCAACTACTCGCAAGGGAATCAAAACCTAAAGGATACTTCCAGACGACCTGGAATCTTGAAATTTGGCATGAAGCAACGTTATAAAGTACACATATAGGAAAAATTCCGAAAATCTTAAATTTTTAGTTACATCACATAGTATATTTTTTTTAATAATCATAAACTTACTAGCTGACCCAGCAAACGTTGTTCAGCGATTAAAAAAAAAAAACAGATGTTGGCCGATTCTCAGACCTACCCGATATGCACACAAAATTTCATGCAAATCGGTTCAGCCGTTTCGGAGGAGTTTGGAAACAAACACCGCAACACGAGAATTTTATATATTAGACTTGCTGACCCAGCAAACGTTGTTATGCGATTAACAAAAAAAAATAAAAAAATAGATTTTGGCCGATTCTCAGACCTACCCGATATGCACACAAAATTTCATGCAAATTGGTTCAGCCATTTCGGAGGAGTTTGTGTACGGAACCCTCGGTGCGCGAGTCTGACTCGCACTTGGCCGGTTTTTTTACTTTCGCCCTACCTGTAACCAATGCTGCCCTACCTCAAATTCGACTCTAGCTACAGCCCTGCCTTGTCTCGTATAATTTATTCGTATTTTTTCAAAGTATGTTTAAGATTAGGTATGTTATAGATAAATAATAAAGAAAAAAATTCAATTCAATATTCACAACATAAACAATAAACATCACGCCTCTAATCCCCGAAGGGTTAGGCAGAAGTGTGCCATTACCAATTAGTACACCCACATTACGTTGTTGTTATTTTTTTTTTTTTAGGAAAAACCCTAAAAACGATCACAGAGGATGATTTCTACAGAGTAGTACCGCAGGACAGGAAAATAATCATGAAACAACACAAAATTAACCTCAATAACTTTTATTTCTGTTAACCAAAACTTAAAACTATTACAACTTAAAAACTAATTCCTTTTTTTATTCCGTTCCTCGTTATAAGTCTTCTTTCCTGTTATTTTTCTGATGACGGTCTTGATCAAGAACGACACGAGAGCGATGAGAGCACCGAGAACTGCGAGTACAACGAGCACGAAGTCCAGCATCCAGCGCTCGTACCAGCGGTACTTAAGAGATAGAGAACGGAGGTGGTATGCTCCTGTAACAATAAAATTCGTGTTAGCGCTTTACAAAATATCTTTACTCTTGTTCCGGCCCGCAACACTAAGACGACGGAGGGGCAGGGGCGGAAATTGGCAACACTGCTTGACACTTCACCGGCGCGCACGCCAGACTGTTCGCGATTATTTATGTAACTAAAACTATTAAAAACTTAAAGTAAACGTGGTTTGATTGTTGATATTCTCAACACTCTTCCTTTGAAATTTTTCCTAACACATTCATAAAAACAACATCAATGCGCTCACCAGTTTAAAAAAAAAACCAGCCAAGAGCAAGTCTGACTCGCAATCGAAGGGTTATGTCCACAATATTTTACACTACCTACAAAAAAAACACGTTTTTTTATATAAGGGGGAGACCCCCCTTTAATTTTTAACTTTTGTCTTATTTTTAGGGTTCCGTACCTCAAAAGGTAAAAACGGAACCCTTATAGGATCACTTTGTTGTCCGTCTGTCTGTCTGTCTGTCTGTCTGTCTGTCTGTCAAGACCTTTTTTCTCAGGAACGCGTGGAGGTATCAAGCTGAAATTCATATCAAATACTCAAGTCTATGGTCTCTTGGAGCTGTGAAAAAATCAAACTTCTAAGTCAACGCGATCAAAAGATACTCCCGTTTATGCCGCAAATTTTCGACACTCGCAAGGGAATCAAAACCTACAGGGTACTTCCCGTGAACTCAGAATCTTGAAATTTGGTATGAAGCAACGTCTTATAGCAGAGATATAGGAAAAATTGCGAAAAGTATAAATTTTTAGTTACATCATATAATAAAAATATTTTTAATAATTTTAAACTTACTACCCCTTTCCTCATGAACGCGTAGTGGTATTATATTGAAATTCATATCAAATACTCAAATCTATAATACCTTTAAGCTGTAACAAAATCAAACTTCTATGTCAACGCAATCAAAAGAAACAGGAATTAAAACCGCATATTTTGAAACTCGCCACTACTCGCAAGGGAATCAAAACCTACAGGGTACTTCCCGTGAACTCAGAATCTTGAAATTTTGGTACGAAGCAACGTCTTATAACACAGATAAAGGAAAAATTGCGAAAAGCATAAATTTTTAGTTACATCATATAATAAAAATATTTTTAATAATTTTAAACTTATTACCCCTTTACTCATGAACGCGTAGTGGTATTATATTGAAATTCTTAACAAATACTCAAGTCTATAATATCTTTAAGCTGTAACAAAATCAAACTTCTACGTCAACGCAATCAAAAGATACAGCAATTAAAGCCGCATATTTTGAAACTCGCAACTACTCGCAAGGGAATCAAAACCTAAAGGATACTTCCAGACGACCTGGAATCTTGAAATTTGGCATGAAGCAACGTTATAAAGTACACATATAGGAAAAATTCCGAAAATCTTAAATTTTTAGTTACATCACATAGTATATTTTTTTTAATAATCATAAACTTACTAGCTGACCCAGCAAACGTTGTTCAGCGATTAAAAAAAAAAAACAGATGTTGGCCGATTCTCAGACCTACCCGATATGCACACAAAATTTCATGCAAATCGGTTCAGCCGTTTCGGAGGAGTTTGGAAACAAACACCGCAACACGAGAATTTTATATATTAGACTTGCTGACCCAGCAAACGTTGTTATGCGATTAACAAAACAAAATAAAAAAATAGATTTTGGCCGATTCTCAGACCTCTACCCGATATGCACACAAAATTTCATGCAAATTGGTTCAGCCATTTCGGAGGAGTTTGGAAACAAACACCGCGACACGAGAATTTTGCTTCCCATTCCCTCTCGCTCCACACCACGGTCTGAACCAGGGGCCCGGCCCTACGAGAGGTCGCTGCCGCCGATCGCCTCCACGAGGACACGGCGATGCTCCGCCCAAGCGGGGCAGACCTCCACCGTATGCTCCACCGTGTCCTCTGGGCGATCCGCACAGTGGTGACACCCTGGCGTGTCCTCCCGCCTGATCCTGAACGGGAACCTCCCGAAACAATGTATTGACAAGGTACCGTCAGCTTTCCACATTGTTATGTTATGGATTTCATTTAGCAATAAAAATACCATAACTTTTACTTATATACCTACAGGTTTGTACGGAACCCTCGGTGCGCGAGTCTGACTCGCACTTGGCCGGTTTTTTTTGTTATAACCGCCATAGTAATAAGTTTCTCTTTGAAAATTTTATCTCTCTACCTTCTAAAGTTATTGAGATTCAGTTCACTGACAGTCTGACAGACAGACGGATAGCGGAGGATTAGTAACAGGGTTCCGTCAGGCAACTAGAGTACGGTACCCTCAAACCCGCATTTAAATCGGCTTATCGATTTCAGAGATGCGTGTAACAATGCCACGTATCGATAAAACTTGACATCCGATAGTGATGTAAAAGGTTTTTGTGTTTTTAAAACGTCAATCAGAAAGAGTCAGGACACCATACCTTTAGTCTCAATCGCTAGAGTCACGTAATGGTTGATGAGATGCGCAGGCGTCGTTGGACGAGACTGGAACAGATGAGAGAGGAACTTCGCTTGCTTTGAGTATCTGCAACAAAAAAAAAAAAAAGGTAGTAAGTACTTAGGTATTGACCTAACGCAGCCTTTGCCAAAGTGATAACGCCCCCTTGTGGGCGCTGCAAGCCTCTAGGGGGGGGCGGTACCGGTAAGAGACCCAGAAAAAAAAATCGGGGCGATGTGTAGAAGCTTGGGGAGCGATTTGTAATATCATCTAGTACTTAGGTGGTTTTTAATAAAGTGAAAAAATGGGGGCGCTAGAAAATAATTTATTCTCAAAGTGGGCAGTAGGCAAAATAAGTTTGGAACCCCTCCTAACACAATATTCCCCTGACCGGTTTCGGTCACGATGGACAATCTTGGAGACTAGATTACGCAAAAGATATCAAAGTGCACAAGTGTGCGCAAACACAGGCGCAGTTCCAGAGACTTATTAGTGTAGGTTACTTACTTATCATTACTGAGCATCTCCTTCAAGGCCACGCCAAGTTCTGGAACCATGTCATCCGAGAATTCGACTTTAAGAGCGTATCCTCTTCGAATGGCTCTGTCAGAGTTGCTGTGCTGGTCTCCAAAGACTGGTACTGCTAGCAGAGGTATTCCAGCACGAACAGCTTCCAAAGAGCTCAGCTGACCACCGTGTGTGATGAAGACTTTGATGTTTTTGTGAGCTGAAGGCAAAGGGAGAAATCTTCGGTAAATTTAATTTTGTTACCACCTAACCACAACGGTTCTATGTTGGCATCTTCCCATAACATCACGCCTGTAATCCACGAAGGGTTGGGCAGAGGTATAGCGATTAGTACACCCACATTTCGACACATAAAAAATGAAAATGTAGATGCCATCAGGAATTTGTCAGTAGCAGCCTCGCAGTCTGAATTTGTGCCCGGTTGATGGCAATAGGCTCGCCACCTAATACGACTGACAAAATGTGGATGTAATTTTGTACTAATGGGTACAACTCAGCCTAACCCTTCAGGGATTACACTCGTGATATTATGTGGTTGGAAGTAGATTTTGAAGATTTTTAAATAGTATAGAACTTCGGATATCTGATTTGAGGTCATTCTATATTTGTAGATAGATCCTTGAGACGTTTGAATTTTCTCACCAAGCACACTTGGCTGTGGCAGCCAGGCCCTCACGTGCACGTTTGGTGGTAGACCGGTGAGCGGCTCCTCGAACTTCCACAGCACGGTGTAGGGCAGAGAGGCGAACAGTTGCAGCAACGCGGCGCGCATGGCCGGCTTCAACGCCGCCGAGCGCAGCACTGAGCCCATGCTGAAGTAGATCACGCCCTGCGGCGAGCCGTCTAGGAGGTCTTGCAAGTCCTGGAACAGGGAACATTAGACTAGATTCAGGTTCTCGTAACTATTGTTATAAAACCAGCATATTATTGTCCAAACGGCATGAACGTTGATCATTGCTCTTACTCAAAGTGAATTGGCGGTTTCAGACTTAGGCTACATACGCACTATGCGGTTAGCCGCAATGCGGTCAGCCGTCCAGTGGACCGCAGGACGCGGTTGCGCTTGCGGTTCAGTCGGACCGCAGCGCTCAGAACGACCGGAGCGGTCGGCCGGCAGCCGCATCGCAGTGCGTATAAAAATTACTTTCTCGTTAAAATTTTTGATTCCGGTCAGCCGGACGGCTGGCCGCATTGCGCCTAACCGCATAGTGCGTATGTAGCCTTAAATTTATTACTAGCCCCCTATCACATGGAACTTAAACATAACTGGCGAAATGTGGGCGTACTAATAGGTACACTTCTGCCTAACCCTTCGGGGATTACAGGCGAGATGTTTTGTTTTGTGTTTATTACTAAGGTCCGGTCGCGGAGCAGAAAGAATTTCGTAACCTGTCATTAACCTGTTATTACCCGTCTCTCTCCCTCCCGTGTAAATAAGTATAATGCGTCTCGCTCACACAAAATTCTTCCTGTTCCGCGACCATGACTTCGTCTGCGTTCGTTTCTTGCCCTTGTCTTTGGTTTAACTCCTTCAATCCTGTGAGTCGTAGCATGATGTTATGCTTAAGAAAGAAAGAAAGAAAACTACGCTAAGCTGTAGCATTCCTCATGAATCTGACTATCATATACAAAAAGTATTTTTCCAGACCGACTGACAGTTTCAGAGATAAGTCCAGCTTTCATCACGATATTTTCCTTCCCCGATTTCCAAGATAAACTTGGACTGACAAATGAAATGGAATGAGTCACTTTGGTACTTGATCGTGCCCATGCAAGCCCACAACTGCCTACCAGCCAGCCAGCAAAGAAGACGGGGCCCGCTAGGGCCAGGGTTGCGGAATTTGTACGAAAGAGTTTCCGAGGCCCTGGAACGCAAAGGGTACTAGAAGGAACACGGATAATCGTTTTAATCAGTAAAATTCTGACACTCCCTTCCTCTCCGCCCAGAGCGGAAAGAGTCATTTAATGATTTCTCTTATACTAGCTTCACACGGCGCGTGATATCACAAGTCGCGCCGCGCCAGCTCGAGCCTACGCGCCGTGTGAAGGTAGTGGCTCGAGGCGGCGCGCGCCAGCGCGCGCAAGCTCGTCCGATCCCATCGAAGTCGGTAACTTCAAAGGCGCGGGCCGGCGCGGCTCGAGCGCACTCGTGGCGACTTGAGCGCGCGCGGGGTGGCGCGGGGCGGCGCGGACTGTAGTGTCGAACTGGCGATGGCGCGGCGCTGTCGGGTCAACAAACGCGCGCCGCGCCCACACGCGCCTGGCCGCGCCTTGAGAACGGGTGGCTCGGACTCGCCTGTTGGCGCGTGCTCGCTCGTACAAATCGGCTCGGCGCGGCGCGACTCGTGATATCTCGCGCCGTGTGAAGCCACCATTATACTTACTAAAAAAAAGGCAGCCAACAACCAGCTCGTCGTGGAAGCAAGAATCTTCAATTTACCTTAGGTAATGGTGGAATATCCTCATCCATATGAAAACCAGCGATGTTGACAACGTTAGGAGGGGTACTGAACGTTGGAGCCAATGACTCGTGGGAGTTCACAAACAATATAGACACGTTGTGGAAGGCATCTTCAAATGGGGGCAGAGTGAGCCCGCGAGCGGCCGCCAGAGGACCGAATAGCTTTTCGTAAAGTTCAACTGTTTTGTATCTGTCAAACCTGGAAGAGAATAAATGTCTTTTTAGATGTAGGGTTACAAACAGAATTCTGCATGTACCGCTCTAAGAGTATATCCAGGGTTTGGAACATGATTAAGTAATCCATGAGTACTTGTGTCTTGTGTTTTTGTATGTCTAGGCTGAGCTGAACCAATCACGGCCCAGCAATACTGCCAAGCATACTGCTAGCGGGCGATAAATTGGCAAGAAGTAGCAGATGTCACATTTTTGTAGTAATATTATACTACTATAAATTCCGTGGAGGCCTTCAGGATTATGTCAAAAGAAAAGAAGATCTGTTTAGTAAATGATGGTAAGATAAGGTACTAATTTTGTTGTTTTACAGTGAACTTTATGTTAACTAACTATTGCTATCAACCGGGCACAAATCCAGACTTTGAAACTACTACTGAGAAATTCTTGATGGTTTACCATCAAGAATTTCTCAGTTTGGGTTTTAACCCAATAACACTTTGCCCGACCTGGGAATCGAATCCAAGACCTCATGTTAAGCAGTCGCGCTTTGCTACCACTAGACCAACGAGTTTGTTGCATTAAATTCTACTTTTACGAAAACAGAAGGTAAGGGTCAGTTCACACCGAGACGCGACGCGACGCGACGCAACGTGACGATACTGGAAGAGGCCAGTGACTTTGCGCTGCGCCGCGAGACGCATCGCAACGTCGCCGCATGTACCGGCGATTCACCGCTGCGCCGCGTGGCATTACGAGGCGTAGAGTGACGCCTCGTAATGCCTCGCGGCGTAGAGCGACGCATCGCAACGTAGTGCTGCGTGGTGTAACGTATTCTAAATTCTCCCAATTAAATGTGTATCTTTTCGTGTAGAAAATAAAGTTATATTTTGAGTCGCTCTTTTAAAGTGTGCACGCAGCGTCGCGTCGCGTCGCGTCTCGGTGTGAACTGACCCTAAGTACTTACCAACCAGAAACAATAATCGCAGTATGAATAAGGCCGTTAATAGCTCGCTTGACGAACGGCATGGGGATATCAGAGGGGTTGAACATAACGGGAACGGTGGCCATGGTCCGGACCTCGTCCACTTGAGCCTCGATGTTCGGCATCATCTGGGTGGCGGCCAGCACTATCCAGGGAGCTTGCTGCACTGCTGCGATACTGAAAATATACAACACAGTATTTCAGAGGCTGAGAGTCAAATTTCGTAAAAAAAAAATACATTAAGGGCATTGAGTAACTTAGTATGGACTAGTGAAGTTATTTTTTTTCAGCGGCCACTCGTAATTTTCATGTTACTTTGTTGTGGTATGTGGAGTACACAATACACATTATATGTTTACAATACAAACCAACAATAAAAAATCAATTGTGTCTCATTACGCGGGACTTGAGTAATTAAGAGCGCCTTCACACTTGCGTTTGTCCAGCGTAGGCGTTCGGTAAACGTATGCGCAGCGCAGACGCAGGCGTCGCGTTGTTGCGGCGTTTCATCGGACGCCTACGCTGGAAAAACGCTAGTGTGAAGGCGCTCTAAAATCGTATTAAGGGAGAGGGGGGCATAACGGGGTCGCGGGGCAAGACGGGGCCACCAACACATACAAGTAATACGCGCATTGGGCGTGTGTTGTTGTCGCTAACAGGCGGCCATTTTGTGTCACTCTTCAGTCTGACAGCGATCGCCGACCGGACTGTGCACCTTTTTTTTTTACGACAGAAAACATTTTGCGACCTCATTTCTTGTAATTTTTCGTGATTACGCAAACGCGTGTAAAAAGGTAAGTGTTTTTTTTAGGTATAGGTCGTTGGTCGTTGGTTTCACAGCGTGCGCTGGTGTTGACGACGACAACGCAGAAGAAATTCACATCTGTGTATACTGTGACGCATAATAAACATATATCCCGTACTGCCCCGAATTGGGTACCCCGTACTGCCCCTACCCTGGGGCACAATGGGGTTTTCATACGGCTTTCGAAAATTTTAATTAAAGACATTATTTGATTAGTTATTTCACAAAATCCTATGCCAAATGTTAGATTAATAAGTCACCAATGTGCTATGATTCGTTTTCATTAAAAAATATATTTTGTTTATTCTTTTATTGTTTGTTATCCTTAAAGTCCCCATTATGCCCCCCCTTCCCCTATATTGTTTTGTCTCAAACTTCGAAAACTAAAAATACCTACATATTATATTAAAAAAAATACATATAGACGAACATAGAGAATCTGTTCCTTTTTTGAATGGATTGTCTTGTCAAAGCCATTTCTGCCAAACAAGTTTAGGATATGCAGGAGGCCGTCACCCACTGGCCGCACTGACTCCATAATGGCGCAATTTCTTTAGTCGATAGGGCCCGCATGCGGGGTGCGAGAGATTTCTGGAACGCATGCCACAGGGCCCGCATTCGGGGAACCGTTTTCATTAGTCGATAGGGCCGCATTCGGGGTGCGAGAGATTTCTGGAACGCATGCCACAGGGCCCGCATTCGGGGAACCGTTTTCATTATGGCGCAATTTCGTTAGTCGATAGGGCCCGCATGTCGATATCACGGTCGGTATAAAGCATGCGGGGAATCCCCGCATGCTGTATACCGAATGAGTTAACGACTAATGAAATTGCGCCATAAAGGCGAGGGAAACCCCGCGTGCGCCTTAAGGTCATGGCACATTATCCTAGCACCGCAACAGCGCCGCTCTAAACCAGCAATTTACTTGTCATTCAAATTAGAGCATTAAATCGTGTGTAGTATAATATATTTTATAATGTCAATATGAAAAAGCGGCTGGCGGGCGGTCAGCGCGCTTGCCGCTACCATACAACTCGCCTCGCAGTCCGCGCGCTGCAAGCTCGCGGGCGGCTAGCCGTAGCCTAAATTCGATGCGACGCAGTGCTGGTGCTGAGCAGTTGCAGTGCTGGGATAATGTGCCATGACCTTTAATCTCCGCTCTGTGTCTGTTTTGGGCAACAGACTAACCCCAAGTCTGCCGTCCACAAGCTTTATTCCACGCAACGACCATACAGCCTATAGACGCCTAATACACCATCTAACGCACGAAAACTATTCTGCCAACTTGCTGAGGTAGAGGGGGACGGGGTACTGCGTTCTGATTGGCTAACTCAAGGTCAGTGCATGTTTACAGCTCACAGGAGTGGTCGAAACTAATACGAACTTGGTGACTATTGGTGAGTGACGACGGTTATAAGACTTTTATGCCTAATGTGTTGACAGACATCGGTCGTCTGTTATTAGGAGTCTAGGTATACATACAGGGTTACTTCGGAGACAGTGCGCAAATTTTAAGAACGGAAAGATTTTTAAAAATAAAAAAACGCGTGTTTTTTTGTTTTACCATGTTTCGAACAAAAATATAAAAAAAAAGTCACACGAAAATATTCACACCAAAACCAGTATCATGGTTACTCTACTCTTATCAGTAGGTAGATAATGACGAGGAGATACAGCTAAATGATTCCAATTATTCCTTCATACTTCTAACATTCTACTACTCCCGTGCGTAGGCTGACCATGATATTTGAATTTTGCGGTATTAAAAAATAATAATTCGCAAAAAAATTACATACATTTTTTTTTCGTGAAATGCGTTCTATTAATGATACTGATTGCATGGAAAAAATATGCGCACTGTCTCCGAAGTAACCCTGTATATGGTCGTTGATTCCACGGTAGCCGGAGATCGTTTGTAGTAACTTTAACTCACCCAGCCAGAACATCACAGAAAAACGTCTCGGTGACCACAGCATCAAACTGCTGGTTCACCAGAGCGTCTCTAACTGATGGTGTGGTGATCGTTTCAACAGATATCTTGTTTGAAACGTCCTTTATCATGGCGAGACCCACAGAGATAGAACTGGCAATTTCTATCATGTCTATACCTGAAAAAGAAAAAAGATAATTCTGGTTAAGCTCACTATACACGGTCCATCTTGTTTATTGGTCTGAGGGCCATGCATGGTGCACGACGCAAAAGTACCATTAAAAGGCTTAAGGTAAGCGTCCACTTGTCGGTATCGTACGCATCGGACGGATCGCATCAAACGGATAAATTTTTCACAGTGCGTCCACTATTTCGGCAGCGTACAGATTACTGACGGTGAGTACCAGCATACGGATTGACGATGCCAGTTCATTCGGATTTTCGTAGTGAGCGCACGTGTGGACACTGTGAGAATGGAGGAAAGCGATGAAGAACTTGAAACAACAGCGAGCGCGCGTTCGTGCATGGCCTTGGCGGGACGTACAGCAAGATGGACCGTGAATAGAGCGCTTTAAGCTCAATCTTTATTAGACTTTGTCTTTGTCATCTCTGACTTAGACAGAGTCAAGAGGAAACCCATCTTATATATTATGTGAAAAAAAAAATCTTTATTGATAATTGCACATAGGATCGTAGCAGGTGGCGTTCTGCGGTTTCTGCCTACCCCCATGGCAAAAAGGCGTTATGTATGTGTGTTTGCACTAAATCGAAAGGTCAAACACTCATTAATCACGAAAAACCGCTTGACGTATAAAGATGAAATTTGGTAAGGAGGTAGTTTATAGTTAGTAGACATCTGCTAAATAAGAATATTCCAAAATTCACCACTTAAGGGGATGAAACGAGTACTAACAAACCGACTGAAACCTCACGGTTCCTTCAGCTATCATGGGTTGGAAGCCCGGTAGTCGCATGACGTATGATATCCGCGCCCCCGAGACTATATAGTGTGTGTTTTAACATAACATAACATCACGCCTGTAATCCCCGAAGGGTTAGGCAGAGGTGTGCCTATAAGTACACCCACATTTCGCCAGTTATGTTTAAGTCCCATGTAAAAGGCGAGCTTATTGCCATCAACCGGGCCCAAATCCAGACCTCCTAGGCTGGTAATGAGATATTCCTGATGGAAAAACCCAATAACTTTGCCCGACCTAGGAATCGAACCCAAAACCACATGCTCAGCAGTCCCGCTTTGCGACCACTAGACCAACGAGGCAGTCTAGTATGTGTTAGAGAGAAAAAGATTAACGTACCTTCTATAAACTTTCGGACGGCACTTATGTCAAGGATAGTTAACGTTTTAGGAGGATTCTTGACCTTTTCTGGGAACGGGGTCGCCCATGTCACCTGAAAAAATTAAAATGTAACGTACTTAAATACAGGCCGTCAAGACACATCAAATACCCGCACATCAAACTAAGTGACATTGGGCATTTATTGCTGCGAAAAGACTTTAATATTCTGGTGACAAAAATCATTGTTTGCACAATCAAATGTAACGCACGCAAAAAGTGTGCCTAAGGATATAAAGGGTGTAAGGGACATCCCTCCGAAAACTTACAGGGTGAATTCAGTAAACCATATTAAGATGACCGGTACATGAAATTATTTCAGGAACGTTACGGAAATCCACTTAACCTGATTTGTTTAAATACCTTATAAGCAATGTATCGTTTTCGTGGCAAAACGCACGTAGCGAACGACAAGCGCAGCGAGCCTTCGGCCGCCCTCCCCGCCAAGCGCTCTCGCGCCACGTTATTTGTTACCTACTTACATCATTTATGTTTCGAGGATTTCAACATCCATTGCTGGTTTTTTTTATTTTAGCTGTATTATTTACATACATGGAGTGCTGCGTACAGATAATGTTATTTTACATTGAAATAGAAGTAATAGTATGTATTCCTTATACTAACTGAAAAAACGGGAAAGGATATGGAAATTTTCCTGAGGAAAATTCCCGTGGAATGCGATTCAAAATAAGGAGCTGAATGCACCCTGTAAGTTTTCGGAGGGATGTTTACACCGTGTATTTCGTTTAGTAATAATTTTTAAAACTTGTTTTCGTAAAAGAAGTAAGTAAAAACAGAGTTGGAAAAATCGGGGATAATTCTGCATTTACAACCTACATGCTGTAGCGACATCTGTCGCACAAGATGCGAACTACAAGTAACGTTTCCTACACGCGATATCAGTTTTCCACGACTTAACCGATACAAAATCCCGACAACAACCGTCACGTCGGGCAGCAGCCCACCAGACACAACACCCATCTGGTCGGATGATCCTCCCTTTTCAATGGAGGGATGAGGAACTCCCCACCTACCCTGTTCCTCATACCTCTAAATCAGGGCTTCCCAAACTTATTTTGTCTACTGTCCACTTTGAGAATAAATTATTTTCTAGCGCCCCCATTTTTTCACCTACTTAAAAACTTAGTAGATGAAAGTACAAATCGCTCCCCAAGCCTCTACACAACGGCTCGAATTTTTTTCTGGGTCTCTTACCGCCCCCCTTTATTCCTGCAGCGCCCACAAGGGGGCGTTATCGCCCACTTTGGGAAAGGGTGCTCTAAATGGTCTTCAGAAATGAAAATGGATCTTACCGAGTGTCCTTTTTTAAGGAGGGTATCGACGATTGCCTTCCCAAGAGAATTGTGACTGTGAGAAGGTCCTGGAAAGATGACCAGGATGTGGTAGCCATATGAGCTGGCTACAGTCGCTAACAGCAGTAGCAAGTTGAGCTTCATTGTGGCTGCAACGAAGATGATACAATTAACATTAGTGGAAGTCAAATCATTTGGAAGAAAGAAAGAAAAACTGTTTATTCACGCGAAAATGAAGCACATAACATAAAAAAAAATTGTATACAAAAGCAAAATAAAAACAAGAATAAACAAACAATTATTATTATCTCCGTTATTCATTAAATGTACATACTTATAAAATACATTTTTAAATATTAATATCAAAATACAAACATTTAAAAATATAAAAAAATAGTAGCCCACCGGTGGCGAAAACAATTATTATTAAAAAAAATATTTCAGAAACAATTAAAGTTACTTTAATGTCCTAAAGCTATCTATATTAAGTATAAAGGGTTCACTAATATTTTACCAAAACACCATTGACAAATTTTCAGTTGACAACTAGCGTTGAAAAAAGCAGGAAAAATTCCCGTTTTTTTCCAAGTACGTTGTTTTTTTCAATGTTTCAAAAGTTTCAAGAAATTTTGCCAATATAAATTTCATGTTTTTTTTTTTTCCAATAAAACCGAAAAAAACCGAAAAATACCAATAAAACAGGAAAAATTTCGTGTTTTTCTTAAAATACTGTTTGTTCTGGTGGAATCTTGCGATTGGGCTAAAATTTTGCATGCATACGTATACCGGAGACCAATTCAATATTATTATGACATGGAGCTGATCTGATGATGGAGCTGGAAGATGGTCATAGGAACTCCGTGATAGAATGACACAACCCCGTCGAGTTTGAGCTCGTTTGGTTCGTCATAACGAGGACTTTGATCCTAGATGGTAACCAGGGTCTGATGATGGAGCTGGATGGTGGCCATAGGAACTGCGTAATAGAACGCCACAACCCCGTCGAGTTTGAGCTCGTTTGATTCGACTTGACGAGTACTTTGATCCTAGATGGTAACCAGGGTCTGATGATGGAGCTGGAAGGTGGCCATAGGAACTGCGTAATAGAACGACACTACCCCGTCGAGTTTGAGCTCGTTCGTTATAGCGGCAGCAGGAATACATCTTCTGTGAAAGTTTGAACTGTCTAGGACAGCGGAGGCTTCTATGTATTTTTTCTCGAAAACGGTGCGTCTTAGGCGAAAAATAACCAAAATTTCACTCCCCCCTAGAACGCCCCATGAGAGCAACACCACTATTAAAATTTTGGGTTTGGGGGGGAGAGGGGGGGATTGTTTTTATTTTAATTTTTTTCGAAAACGGTGCGTGTTAGGCGAAAAATAAAGGAAATTTCACTCCCCCCTAGAATCCCCCGTGACAGCAGCACCACTATTAAAATTTTGGGTTTGGGGGGGAGAGGCGGGGATTGTTTTTATTTTAATGTTTTTTTTTGGTAATGTTTCGATTTCCTTACATCACAAATAATACATCCCTACATCATACTAAAAACAAGCCCTCCCCTCTCCCCCCCCCCCGCAAAACCCAAAAATTAAATAGTGGTGCTGCTCCCACGGGGAAACGAGATGATGTAAGGAAATCGAAACATTACCAAAAATAACATTAAAATAAAAACAATCCCCCCTCTCCCCCCCAAACCCAAAATTTTAATAGTGGTGCTGCTGTCACGGGGGATTCTAGGGGGAGTGAAATTTCGGTTATTTTTCGCCTAACACGCACCGTTTTCGAGAAAAATTAAAATAAAAACAATCCCCCCCCTCTCCCCCCCAAACCCAAAATTTTAATAGTGGTGTTGCTCTCATGGGGCGTTCTAGGGGGGAGTGAAATTTTGGTTATTTTTCGCCTAAGACGCACCGTTTTCGAGAAAAAATACATAGAAGCCTCCGCTGTCCTAGACAGTTCAAACTTTCACAGAAGATGTATTCCTGCTGCCGCTATAACGAACGAGCTCAAACTCGACGGGGTAGTGTCGTTCTATTACGCAGTTCCTATGGCCACCTTCCAGCTCCATCATCAGACCCTGGTTACCATCTAGGATCAAAGTACTCGTCAAGTCGAATCAAACGAGCTCAAACTCGACGGGGTTGTGTCGTTCTATTACGCAGTTCCTATGGCCACCATCCAGCTCCATCATCAGACTCTGGTTACCATCTAGGATCAAAGTACTCGTTATGACGAACCAAACGAGCCCAAACTCGACGGGGTTGTGTATGACATGCAGACATGCTACCCTATGTTATGTTTGAATGGAAAAATATTTGAAAAAAACATGTTTTTTTTCAATATTTCAAGATATTTTGAGAAAAATTCGAAAGATTCCCGTTTTTTTCCAAAGGATTCTGTCCGCGAATTTTTCAATGTAACATGTGAAAAAAACGGAAAAAAACCACAAATTGGTTTTTTTCGTGAAAGAAACAAATTGTTTTTTTCGGCATTTTCAACGCTATTGACAACCAACGTTTCGTATAGGTACTATTTATTTCACAAACTTATTCCGCAAATGTTTTATTTTTATAAACACTCGCTTTACAAACATTTATTTGGCAAATGTTTCTCTTTACAAATGTTTCAGATGATATTTACATTTTTCATTTCATATTTATATCCTTTTGCAAAAATCATGTTTATACTAATACTTACTAAATTATAATACCTATATCGTGAGGAAACCTGGACTTACTGTTCCACTCAAACCATGTCAGAGGCCCTTGAGGCGGTTTAGAAACTCTGACACTAGGGTGTGTGGGGTCGTAAGACCTTACTGCCCACGCGATAAAGGAAAGGACTAAACATCATTTTACGTCACATTTTCTAAACCAGTCACAAAGTGATCATAACGGTATTGTTTTGCATAATTAGGTGATGGTTTCGTGACGGTGCAAACCAGGAAGCGCCGATCACGAAAGAACGAGAACCGCTGCGGCAAAGCACCAACGGAGTCGGATGTAAGTCTGCGTGCCGCTAAGCCGAACACATGTACATGTCCCGCCTGCATTACACCACCAAGGTGGTGGACATCGTAGAGTACGTGCGCCAAAAGACTAGGTACGCGCCGAGGGTGCAGTTACTGGAGTCACGCCGCAACGTCAACTTCAAGGCGTTCGTGGTGCGAGTACCGAATTGTTATCTGCCCCTCGTCATGCAAGAAGACTTTTGGCCGCAGGACGTGGTGTTCCGTCGCTTCCGCGGACAAGTGACACAGGACAGCACAAAGACTATTTAGTGCAAAGTGAAGTGTTCTTTAAATTATAAAATAATAATTTTGTATGTTTAGGTTAAGGTATAATATCTATGGGCCTGTGTCGCCTGCAATAAATTAGTTATTATTATTATAATTTTATTGAACAACCTCCCTTAAACTATTATTGCAGTAACGTACAGTTGATGTGAATCATTTCTTTCCATTATACTTAACTTAGATTCTATTAAGTAGGTTTATTATTTAAAAATGTAAACCAAATAAATGTGTTGATTTTGAAACCCACCTGTATATTATTCACGTTAAAAATATCCACAAAAAACGTTTTAAGTTAATTCACTAAAACGTCAAACACTGTTGCTTCTCGCACTATTTTTTTATTACTAAACGCGTGTGTGTTGTATATTAGGACAACCTTGACTATCTAGAGGTTGTTAATCTTCGGTCTATGCTGATAAATAGGCCGAGCAAACGATACCGTATCAACATATACAAATAAAACAAAATTGCCGTGTCTGTTTGTAATATACCGGTACCTAAATCAAAAATTGTATGTCGATTTGTTTCGACTTATCGTCGAAACGGCTGCACCGATTTTGACGGGAATTTCGCTGGCAGATAGCTGATAAAAAGAGTAACTAAAGCTACTTTTATTTTAGAAAAAGAAGTAGGGATCCACGCAAAAAAAGTGGAGTCAAATAATTTATAAAAAAAACACTTGAATGAACAGGACTGTTGTTTGAAGACCCCCTTTCATTTTTAATTTTTATTTCTTTTTATCAGCCTTTACTGCCTCGTTGGTCTAGGGGTCGTAAAGCACGACTGCTGAGCATGAGATCTTGGGTTCGATTCCCAGGTCGGGCAAAGTGTTATTGGGTTTTTCCATCAGGAATTTTTTAGTAGCAGCCTCGGAGTCTGGATTTGTGCCCGTTTGATGGCAATAGGCTTGCCCCCTAAATGGGACTTAAACATAACTGGCGAAATGTGGGTGTACTAATGGGTAAACCTCTGCCTAACCCTTTGGGGATTACAGGCGTGACGTTATGTTATTTTTATTATTTGTTGGTAAAGCGGCAATAGAAATATACATTCTGTAAAAATTTCAACTCTCTAGCTATTACGGTTCATGAGATACGGCCTGCTGACAGAAGGACGGACAACGGAGGCTTGTTAATAGGTCGTGTAGCACCCTTCGAGTACGGAGCCATACCAAAGAATTGAATCTAGTTGCCCATTTCAAAAGTTAGTTTCGTATGGAGAAGAATGAGCAAGAAACTCCATAGGTGCCGATTGCCTTGTACAAAAACTAAACTAAAATTAGACTATTTCTATCTTTTCCTGTCCAATAAAACAAGAAAGAGACTAATGAAAATTAGAGCTGTCAAAAGTCAAACCGACACATCCATACAATTATAGTTGACACATAAAACGTATACCTACTTAGATTAAAAATACGGAAAAGCTCAAGGCAAAACTAATTTAACAGCTCTAACTTAGTTTGTAAGTGTCACCGTCCTTCTCTTCAGCTGTATTTCAGTAAGAGATGCCAATTCTCTAAATTTAGTCTAGTTTGTGAACAAGGGAATCGGCACCAGTGTCACCGTCCTTCTCTTCAGCTGTATTTTAGTAAGAGATGCCAATTCTCTAAATTTAGTCTAGTTTGTGAACAAGGGAATCGTCACCACTCACCGCCATTCACGCGGACATTAGACGTGTGTCATTGACGGTTTTATAGTTAACGTAATTTAACTGTTAATCATCAATGGTCAACAGGTTGAAAAAACTGTTAAATTATTAACAGGTTTTTAAATTTCAATCGTTAACGTATTGCGTCAATATTATTAATGTTATGCCATTCCATGAGTTAACGTAACGTTTTGTTGTAAACAGTTTACTGAAGAATATTAGGACTATTAAATTAAAATTTATTGGTAGAAGATTTTTAAAGTTGACGACGTTGACGTTGATTGACGCAGCTTATATTTTCAACCAGTTTTTTCGGAAACGAATAAAGTAATGTGCAAAGACGTGTTGACGTTTTAGTTTTTTCGGAAATGAATAAAGTAATGTGTAAAGACATGTTGACGTAAATTAACAGCTAATATTTTCAACCTGTTATTTCATTGATGAATAACAGTTAACTCGTTGACGAATGAAAAGTCGTTAAAAAAAACAGTTTGTTGATTCAACGCCCACCTCTAGCGGACATAGTCGTGGCCATACGCTAGTCTATAAATCTACACAAATAAATAAAATCAATAATAGGTATAAGTAGTTATTTATATAAATCGGTATGTGACGCTATCAATGTGTATTCTTACATCAGTTTTTTTATCTTTAAGACGGACTTTCAATTTGTTGCTGTGTGCCAAAAATAGTATGATGACTGGCTTCCACTAAAGCGGAAAGGAGAGGAGTATTTTTTCACAACGGCCAGTTGATAACCAGTGTCAGGTGCACTGCTCTTTCATTGCTGAACTGGGTCTGCTTGCTGCAGATTTTTTATTATTACAAGATTTTATTTAGCTTGCACTGTTCGTATGTATGTAAGTAAGTTGTCCTTTCAAAATTTGCAAACCATTTTTCGACCATTTGTGGGTATCCGATTGAGCTGAAATTTTGCATACACCTTTAGTTCTGATGACAATACAATGTTCAATACTCAGTATTGTAATAATTACAAATTAAAGCTTGTTTTTTAAAATAAAAATGTAATTAAGTAGTTTTTTTTTAATTTAAATACTACGTTTTTTTTGTTTTGTTTTCTTTTTACGTAAAGAGAGGAGGGAGTAGTTTTGAAATATGTAAGGATCGTAACTGTTGGGAGTTCTTTGGTTTCTGCCTACCCCCCTGGGAAAAAGGCGTGAGTTTATGTATGTACTCGTATGTATGTATGTTTTTTGTGTACCTTCCACATAGGCTGTGTTACCAATAAGACTATTTTTTATAAAGCGCTGCGCAAACGTACCAACTTTAGTGTCTTGTGTCTGACGCAAGCAACTATGATAACCTGAGTGCTAAGTGTGAGATTTTACAATCACGTTCGATTGCGAGCGCGTTAGAATTTTATATGGGAAAAAGTTATAGCGCCATCTGGTGGTCTCTAGGAAAACCTTATTTCCCATACAAAATACTAACGCGCTCGCAATCGAACGTGAGTCAAAAAAATTAAACTTAGCACTCAGCAATGAATATTTGTTTTTTTTTTCATATAATTAGTATAGAATCAACTCATACGCCAACGCATCCGGATATCACCGGCCACAGCAACTGCGTAGTGTCCTATGTCGGCAACAAAAAGTGTCTACGTTTGCGCAGCACTTATGCAACCATACTTAATATGGATATATGTATAAAAAATCCGAATCCTAATATTTCGATAAGAAAGTGATAGCTTTTATCTAAGATTAAATAAATGAGTACCTATTGATTAAATCATGAATGATGTAAATCGACGTCTAGTATTGCAATTTAATATATGAGTAAACAAGTTTATGAATAAAAAATAAATAATCTTAGGTAGGTAATACTATTATAAATGTGTTATGATGGATGGATGGATGTTTATTGCTCAATCACGCCAGAACGGCTGAACGGATTTGGATGAAAATAGGTACCTACAGAGATAAATTATACTCTGAAATTGCACATAGGCAACTTTTTATAACTGAAAAATGTAAGGTTCCCGTAGAATATATCAATTTTGAGGCGGACGAAGTCGCGCGCAGAACGCGGTCACGATGGTCAATCTGTGCACAAGTGCGCAAGCACAGACGCGCTCCCTTTTTTCCTCACTCTCATCGCATCACAGGGGGTGCCCTTAGCGTATACTTAGTCGCTTAGTTTGTAAGATTTTTAGCCCTGGCTGGAGGCCTTAAATTTCTTTAAGGCACCACAGGATAGCCCGGTTAAGCAGCCGACAACCTCATAGGTTGACCTGCGAGATGCCAATCCGAAAAAAAAAGCGACCACGAGACAAGGCAGTCAAAGTCAGTAAAAAATCAACACATAAACTCACGCCTTTTTCCCATGGGGGTAGGCAGTAGGCAGAAACCACAGAACGCCACCTGCTACGATCCTTACATACTCCTTTCGCCTCATCTACGTTCATACATCTCGTCATACAAGCACGCCGGTTACGAGTACTGCGCACCTGAACGTTTGAAAAATCTAATCGCTAAATATCTAAGTTATTACTAACCAAAATTATCTTTGTCAAATCTTGAAACAATACATTTCAATATTCAGCATGATATCACAAATTTTATATTTTGTTATCAATGAATCATTCAGTTTATTGGGTACGTAAATATTGACACTGATAACATGCGCGTCTAGGTCTACGTGTAAGTGAATGCGCAGGGCCGGATTATTAATTACGCAGTCCGCTGCTTAGGGGCCCAAGGAGGTCGGGCCCCGAGCCCGAAAAAAAAATTGAAAATGGTCTATGTGTAGGTAAGCGAAAAGGGCAGGGCCGGATTATCCAGTAGACAGTATAGATAATTGCTTAGGGGCCCCAAAGGAAACAGGGGCCCCGAACCCCAAAAAAAAATTGAAAATGTTTCTTCTAAAAATTAAATTTGAAGATTTGTATAAAACAACAAACCCTCAATGAAAATAACGATTAGAAAAATACACATAAGTATTATATTCCTTACATGTTTTGTTTTTTGATTTATTAAATAACGTAATGGCATACCTTTGTAATGCAATAAAATAAAAAACAGCTTAATCTATTTAGATTAAGCTGTTTTTGCTTGTTTTGTTTTTGTAAAAGCGAAAGCAGGTCACTCGCTCACTCACTCACGGAATATCGAAAACCGCTTAACATATAAAGACGAAATTGGGCAGGGAGGTAGTTTATAGTTAGCAGACGTCCGTCTAAAAAGGATTTTCAAAAATTCTCCCCCTAAGGGGATGAAATGGGGTTCCAAAGTTTGAAGAGAAACATTGACGCGAGCGATATCGCATACAGAAGATATTCAGTGAATAGATTAAAATTGCTCTCGTTCTATTTCAACAGATTACACCAGATTTTAATCATCTGTATTATTTTTATAGTTAAACTTTGTCATTTTCCTTGTATGTAGGCGCAACGTTAACATGAATATTGCAGCATCATTGTGAATGACTCATGACACGGAAGTGCACGGAATGTAGTAATTTTATCTATACACTATGTAACAAAAACCCTGTCAGATCAGTGTTGCCGTTGATCAGTTTTTATGTTTTATTTTAATTTAGTTAGGTAAGTACTTCTTCTCTCTTCTTTTTTTTTTTCACTGGGTAAAATAATAATCTCAAATCCATTAAATGGTTACGTATATGTGTACGCAGAACGATGCCGAATAATACCCTTAAGGATCGGACAGGGTTTTTGTTACATGCTGTATCTAATACCAATATTATAAAGAGGTAACATTTGTTTGTAAGTTTGTATGTAGGGGGTAATCTCCGAAAGTAATTAACCAAAAATTTAAATTTTCAATTTACTTGTATTTTCCTTCATAATACATACATACATAAACTCACGCCTTTTCCCCATGGGGGTAGGCAGAAACCACAGAACGCCACCTGCTACGATCCTTACATACTCCTTTCGCCTCGTCCACGTCATACAAGCACGCCGGTTACGAGTACTAATACCCGCCGGTTATGAGTAGTGTTTTGACTAGCTAATAATTCATGGTTTTATCGATAATTTCTGAAATTTCGGTCACAGGATCTCAATGGAGACTAGTCAAGGCAGGAGATATTATTATTATATTGTACAATCGTTTGCAGAAGCACTGTCTCCCGAGATTTATAATTAAAGAGAAAGTTTAGAAGCATTTGTATGTTTGTTACTCTTAAACGCTTAAACGGCTGTACGTAACTAGATGAAATTCGGCATAATACATAACATAACATCACGCTTGTAATCCCCAAAGGATTAGGCAGAGTTATACCCATTAGTACACCCACATTTCGCCAGTTATATAAGTTTAAGTCCTATGTAACAGGGGGCGAGCCTATTGCCATCAACCGGGCACAAATCCAGACTCCAAGGCTGCTACTGAGAAATTTCTGATGGAAAAACCCAATAACACTTTGCCCGACCTGGGAATCGAACCCAAGACCTCATGCTCAGCAGTCGCGCTTTGCGACCTTAATGGTCGACCTGTGGTCGACCTGAAATGTTTTGACTTTGACTTTGACTTTGACCAACGAGGCAGGCATATTCAAATATTGTCACATGTAAATATTGATCTTTATCCTGTTTTTGTATAACAGACTTTGCCTTTGGCCAGAACCTAATCGCCAACAATTTACAATAGCCACGGTAGAAATACAATTAATACTCTATACATATAGGTACTCACGCACAGTATTATCAGATTACAAGTACGTTCATCTCTATCTTGGGAATTATAATAATTTTATCAGAGTCTTAGGCGAGTCGCCGTCGACTCCGCCATTAAATATTGTTCGTACTTTATTTAATTACATAATACTAAATAATTCAATCAAATTAAACGTTTTTTTCTGTTTTTCTGGTAGTGTCTTAAGTGCTGTGGTTGTTTTTCGTACCTGTGTGTGATTAGTCGTCGAAGAATCGTACTTAAGTTTGTTTTGTTTATTTACATAATATACATAATCACATTTGTAATCCCCGAAGGGTTAGGCAGAAGTGTACACATTAGTACATCCACATTTCGCCAGTTATGTTTAAGTCCCATGTAATTTAGAATAACCTATTGCCATCAAGCGGGCACAAATCCAGACACAGAGGCTGCTACTGAGAAATTCAATAGCTTATTTAATAGTAAATAATACAAGTTCCATTCATAAATTATACTGTATATATTTTTTAAACAAGCTTTAATATTGCATTGTCATGCAATATGCATATTTATTCAAAACTAGCTTTTGCCCGCGACTTCGTCCGCGTATATGTCGGTTATCGCGGACGCAGACGAAGTCGAAGTCGAAGTCGAATAAAAAGTAGCCTATGTCCTTTGTTGGGAAAAAAGTAGCCTATGTCCTTTGTTCACACTTACCCTGTACCAAATTTCACACAAATCGGTTCAGTAGTTTAGGCGTGAAGAAAAGACAGACAGACAGACAGAAAGACAGACAGACAGAGTTACTTTCGCATTTATAATATTAGTTAGGATTCCAGCTCAATCCAACACCGAGAAGTGGGTTAAAAACTTGTAAGATTTGATTAAGTTCATATAATTATTTTCCGGCTCCATCATCAGACCAGCTCCTACTCCTTTTTAACCGACTTCAAAAAACGAAGGAGGTTCTCAATTCGGCCGGTATTTTTTTTTTTTATGTATGTACACCGATTACTCCGAGGTTTCTAGTCCGATTAGTGTGATTCTTTTTTTGTTCGATGCAGTATACTTGCCATTTGGTCCCATAAAAATTTCATTCAATTTGGTTTAGTGCTTTTTATTTTGTGAGCATTTTTCTAAATTAAATATATCGTGTGAGGTATTGTTCGAAAGGGCTTTTATTAAGGATTTTAAACATTAACACACAAGCACTAAAAAGTGAAAAATAAAAAGCTTTTTTACAAAAATAGACAACCGCCTTCAAAAACTACAAAATAAAAAATAACTTTAGTTTGGAAGTCGGTGGCAATACCTACATAACAAAAAACAAAACCAAAGCCGCCAACTTCCAAACTAAAGTTATTTCTTATTTTGTAGTTTTTGAAGGCGGTTGTCTATTTTTGTAAAAAAGCTTTTTTCTTGTAAACGTTCAAAAGTTCATTTTTAATACTTTAATTGAAGTAAATAATTTGACTTTAACTCTGACTTTACCAGGTCTGCCAGCTGTATGCTAACTTGAATGAAATACTAGAACCATGAAGACCATATTAGCAGTTCTTCTGCTGTTCTTCTCCAGCAGTCTAGCTTACAGGATACTGTGCATATTCCCAGCTCCTACGAAGAGTCATGATCATCTGTCGAAAGGAGTTGTGCAGGCGTTGTTGAAAGCTGGACATGAGGTTTGTGGATACAGTTTAAAACTCTATATTATGCTTATGCTGAACGTAAGCCTTTCGCGCGGTAGTGGCCAACGAGGCAGTCGAGCAACAGTTGATATACAACGTGTAACGTTACATGCGCAAAACCTCAGACACCCCAACTGATTTTTAATTAAATTGACCTATTTCAGAGAAAAAAAAAATCATTAAAACAAAAGTAAAGGTTTTATGTGCTGATTTAGTTTTACTGGCAATTCTGATCGTTTCTTGCGTCTGCGCCGACGCTCTATCGAGGGAGAAGTCGTCACCGGGCCGCTGCGCGCCGGATGGCTTGACCTACTAATAAATAGACACGGCAACGTTTAATGAAGATTTTTTGAAAAATGTGACCTATATTAAAAAGTGGTTCAATTGATTCTGCTCGTTATTCTGATCAAACTATTTTCAGGTTTTGCGCATTCAACGTTACACGTTGTATACAGGATACTTAAAAATTTACCCGAAACCTGAAAAGGGGTCATTGTACTCATCATTATGAACAACTTTTACTATGGGACCAACCTTGAAATCATGAAAAAAAAAACAGCTGATCCATACATTACGATCTTGTTATGTAGCATTTCTGTAGGGAACAGCTGATTTTTTTTCATGATTTCTGGGTTGGTCCCATAGTAAAAGTTGTTCATAATGATGAGTACAATGACCCCTTTTCAGGTTTCGGGTAAATTTTCAATGACCCTGTATATTATATCTCTATAAGTAAGTGATTTTTAGGTAACCTGGGCTACTCCGTACGAGAAGAAGAATGTTCAAGCAAACTTAACGATTGTGGACCTCTCTGAAACCCGGGCGATTTTTGAAGGTAAGTACATATTATGTTCACTAATAGCTTTGAGCTACAAAGTTGAATTCTCCATACAAACTTTGTACCCTCGTTTCATCCCCCTAGGGGGTGAATTTTGTAAAATCCTTTCTTATTTATTCCTTACGAGTACCGCACCTGACCTTTCTGAAGAACCTCACCAATACAGTCAGTGTAGGTCTTCCTAGGGCGACCCCTCCCTGCGTTACCACTCACCTCTGCCATATAAATACCTTTTGTTAATCGTCTTTCACTCATCCTCTCAACATGACCGAACCATCTAAGCATACCCTTTTCTATCATTGTCACTACATCCTCTTTTAATCCGCAACGGTCCCGTATAACCTCATTCCTCACTCTATCGTTCAAAGTTACACCACACATACTCCGCAAGGAACGCATTTCCACAGCATTAATCTTACTCTCATGCCTCGTTTGCCATACCCAACATTTTTATTTAAGAGAATTTTATTCAATTTATCCTCTCCACAGCCGTTGATGCGTTGAACATTGGAAATGTAGGAATAACATACATGAGAACATTCGCCAGACACATCTCCCGAACTGCTACAGAGAGTCCAGAGCTTCGGAAGGTGCTGGTGGAACAGCAGTTCGATGCTGTGATTTCTACTTGGTTCCTCAATGAGTTTGAGGCTGGGTGAGTGTGCCTTTACTTCCTTATTATTTCTTTCTTTACAAGCTTAAGTTTAAATCAACGACCTAGACTCCTAATAACAGACGACCGATGTCTGTCAACACATTAGGCATAAAAGTCTTATAACCGTCGTCACTCACCAATAGTCACCAAGTTCGTATTAGTTTCGACCACTTGACTCCTTTGAGCCGTAAACATGCACTGACCTTGAGTTAGCCAATCAGAACGCAGTACCCCGTCCCCCTCGTACCTCAGCAAGTTGGCAGAATAGTTTTCGTGCGTTAGATCGTGTATTAGGCGTCTATAGGCTGTATGGTCGTTGGTTTAAATCAAGGTTTGCCAACGACCAACGGAGCGCAGTATACTAGGTGTTAATTACCAGACCGAGTTCGAAGCTCTATACTGCGCTCTAAAACAGGTGTTACTGGTAATAAGGTTGGTGTTTGCTTAGCAGGAATTATAAAATAGAAAATACGTGCTTGCTTGAATGAGGTTTTAATGCGACTAAATTGGGTAGGGACATACAATCGTTTATAATATACGATATTGACATAACATGCCGCCCACCAAAAGGACATAGTTCTTTTCTACTTTAAACTTAGAAAACGACACACGTTTAAAAAAAAAAATAATAATAATAATTGCTTGAGTTAACATTACTTAAATTACAACTTAAAACCTTAGTACAAATGTTCATGCAAATCTTAAATGTTTCAAGTTAACAATGATTATACATAGACAAAATTCTTAAGTTAAGATTTTAATCAGTAGCAATAGGTAAAGGGCATAACTTTGACACACATCTTTTTACTACATTGTTACCACTTTTTATGCTGTAGACTCGGGTTATGCCATCTTCACCGGGATGTTTGTTTACAACTCGACCCAGTGAAAATTTACCAGGCGGTATTCCTTCCGATTTTATTAAAACAATATCGCCATGCTTGAATTCTTCCGATTTCTTTAACCAAATGGGACGTTGTTGCAACCGTGTTAGGTATTCTTGTTGCCAGCGTCTCCAGAAATCGCCGAGTAGCTTTTGTGTGTATTGCCACCGGGATAAACAATGAATTTTGGTATCTTTGAAATCAGGTGAAGGTACAACAATAGGAGCTTCGCCGATTAAAAAGTGTCCAGGTGTTAATACTTCTATGCAGTCTGGATCCTTGTCATCTATAGGACACAATGGCCTGGAATTAAGACAAGCCTCTATCTGGCAAAGCACCGTGGTCATCTCTTCGTAGGTGAGATTGGTAGTGAGCACACGTTTCAAATGGGTTTTTACAGATTTTACACCTGCCTCCCATAAGCCTCCAAAATTCGGTGAGTATGCGGGTATGTAATGCCATTGTGTTCCTTCCAGTGCCAATGTGTTGACTATGTCACCTTCAAAAACTAGATTTGCTTCCTTCCATGCATGCATCAGCTCTTTGTTGGCACCGACAAAGTTTCGACCCTGATCACTCCATATATCGCTACATTTTCCCCTTCTTGAGACAAACCGCTTGAATGCAGCGATAAAGGCTTCTGAAGATAGATCGCCAACTAACTCCAGATGCATAGCCTTTGTTGACATACATATGAACACACAGATGTATGCTTTTTGGGTTCGGATGCCTCTTCCCTTGGACGTTAGTATTTGAAAAGGGCCAGCAAAATCAACGCCGGCATGCAAGAAAGCTCGAGCTGGTGTTACTCTCGCTTTAGGCAGGTCTCCCATGACTTGTATCCTTGATCGCGCTCTAAGTCTGGCACACACTAGACACTTGTGTACGCAAGACTTCACTAACGCTTTGCCTCGAAGAATCCAATACTTTGAGCTTATGTAGCTTAACATAAGTTGAACACCGCCATGTAACGTACGGGTATGCGCATCAGCGATAATCAAAGGCACCAAATCGTTCTTGTTTCCTAAGATAATAGGATGCTTGACCTGCTCATCCAAGTTCGCATTACGAAGTCGACCGCCCACCCTGAGGATACAGTCTTCGTCAAGGTAAGGATTCAATGTTTTTATTTTACTTTCTCCTTTTACAGCTTTATTTTCCTTTAGTCTTTCTATATCATCTTTAAATTCTTCTTGTTGTACTAATGCTATACATTTCTTCAACGACCCTTCCAATTCTTGTGTAGTAAAACTTCTTTCTGTATTTTCTGAACTTCTCTTAAAATTTAAAAATCTTCGACAATAGGTTATTACTTTTATCAATTCGTTGAGATTATCACATTCTTTAAATTGTAATGTTATGCTTTCTTCATGTCTTAATTTTAGATTCACATGCACTGTATCCCTTTTCATTTCTAAATCTGTAGATGTAATTTCCTTGTTTAATCGTATTTCTATATCGGAGAGCCAAACTGGACCCTTCCACCACAAATCGGAGTTTTTTAGATCTACTAGTAACATGCCCCGGGACCCAATGTCTGCAGGATTATCTTCAGATGAGACATGAAACCATCGGTTGTTGTTTACATTCTCAACGATCTCTACAACCCGGTTCGCTACAAAGGTTTTCCATTTGTGGGGATCACCCGATAACCATGCAAGGACAATAGATGAATCTGTCCAGGCATAAATGTTTGAGGTGGGTATTCGCATGGCGTTTTCTATTTGCTTAAGCAATTTTGACAACAACAGCGCTCCACACAACTCTAACCGTGGTAAGGAAACAGTTCGCAACGGTGCCACTTTAGTCTTAGCAGCTAGTAGTTTTGTTGATACCGAGCCATCTTGCTTTAGTACTCGGATATAAGCCACCGCTGCGTATGCTCGCATGGAGGCGTCGCTGAAGCCATGTACTTCTACAGTTTCTATATTAGGACTTAATGTACCTAGCCATCGATCAACATATATTTCTTTTGCTTCATTAATGTCTGCACGAAGTGTCATCCATTCGTCCACTAGGTTTTGGCTTAGTTCTTCGTCCCAGCCAACCCTTTCTAGCCACAGTTTTTGTACAAGCATTTTAGCTAGGATTAGACTCGGAGCAATCCATCCCAATGGATCGAACAGTTTCTGAATGTCTGATAAGATGGATCTTTTTGTGACATTGTCTATCATCTGCGGTAAGTTTAATTTATATTGAAACTGATCTGCTCCTAAGTTCCAGATCAATCCTAAGGTTTGCACAGTTCCATCTAATTTGAAATCTAAATGTACTCGCTTTGTTCTCTTTTCTGCTTCTATAGATTGCATAAACTGAGTAGAATTGGAAGACCATTTTGATAATATGAAACCACCCTTTTGCAGTACCTTATCAACTTCTTGAGCCGTCTGCATGGCTTCCTCCGCAGTGTCATCACCCGATATCAAATCATCCATATAGAAGTCAGCTTTGATAACGCGTGCAGCCTTTGGGTAACATTTAGCTTCATCTTCAACCACTTGATGAAGAGTTTTTACTGCGAGGTAAGGCGCTGATGCTGTACCGAACGTGACACGAAGCATTCGATATTCTTTGATCGGATCTGACTCTTCCTCTCTCCACAAAAGGCGTTGATAGCGATCGGCGTCTTCTTCATACAGCAAGACTTGCAGGTACATTTTTTGTATATCACATGCATAGCAGACTCGAAATAACCTCGATCTCATAACGATATCTCTGAGATCATCTTGTAGTTGAGGACCTACAAGCAGTTCATCATTAAGAGATACGTGATTCGAGCCCTTAGCAGAAGCATCAAACACAATGCGTGTCTTTGAGGATTCTTTGTCGTCGCGGACAACGGCGTGGTGAGGTAAGTACACTGCTTTAATTTTATTTGTTTCATTTTCAGGTATTTCTTCCATGTAATTTGATTTTAGATATTCTTGCATAGCCTTTTGATAATTTTCTTTTAATGTAGGTGCCTTTCTAAATCTTCTTTCTAGCTGCAGTAATCTATTTCTTGCTATTTCTTT
Organism: Hoplodrina blanda; assembly: GCA_949316365.1. NCBI lineage: Eukaryota > Metazoa > Arthropoda > Insecta > Lepidoptera > Noctuidae > Hoplodrina > Hoplodrina blanda. Next base: position 5,216,953 of record OX438576.1, read on the forward strand.
TGTGTTTCCCTCAGGTGATATAGGATTTTCGCTTTTAAATGGTAACTTTACTATGTACCTTCCTTCTTCTGTTCTTGCATGAGTGTTTTCAAATATTTTTTCACATAGCTTTTCTTCTTTTGTTAATTTTCTTTCCTTTTCAGTGTCAATTTCCCAAAAGGTTTTCAACATATTATCCACATCTATTTGCTGATGAAGGACCAGAAAAGATTCCTCTTGTAAGTTGGACTTGATTTCTCCAAACAAGATCCAACCCAGGTTTGTTTCTTGGGCACATGGAGAACCGGGTGGACCCTTAATCAGTTGTTGTTGCACGATTTGTGCATACTCTTTAACACCTAGAAGTAAATCAATAGGACCTGGTTTGTGGAAGTCTGGATCTGCTAGGTTGAGTCCTTCTAGATGTGGCCAATGTGTGACAGTCACAGCCTTGGAGGGTATTTTTGTAGTCAACTGTTTACTCATAACGTATGCCTGTATGTTGATCTCAAAATTTGAATTCCAACGAGAACCGATTCTTAGTTGCACCATGTGATCGACGTTAGTTCTTGTGGATCCCACTCCAATGATACTTCCTTTTGCTGTCTGTCTGGTTAGTTTGAGCAGTTGTGTCGCCTTCTCGCTGATGAATGAGGCCTGCGAACCTTGGTCTACTAGCGCACGCAGAACAACAGTGTGGTTATGCTTGTTTCTCGATAAAACTGTTGCCGTGGCCAGGAGCGCTGTGCTTGTGCTTTGCTTGGCACTGTAATGTGACGCAATCGTAGTGTTGACTATTTCCTCCTTCTCTTCTACATTGTTGTGAGCTGCTTTCGGTTGTTTAGAATCCTCAGTTTGTCCCGAAGAAGCAGAGTCCTGATTTCGATGTAGGAGAGTATGATGACGTCGACTGCATAAGCGACAGGACATTTTCAATTTGCATTGATACGCTGAATGACCTGGTGCCAAACAATTAAAGCACAGTTTGTTTGTCTGTACATATTCAGACCTCTCAGCAGGTTGCAGTTTGGTGAAATTCTTACAATGGCATAAGGTGTGTTTTTCTTTACATAGCACGCATGTTCTATCTTGTGACGGTGGTGACGTGGTGGTTGTAGCAGTAACAAGGTGTGAAGATTCTCTTATAGGTTTGTCACGGGTGCCCGATGTAGCCATAACAAGTTCTAAGGTACGGTATCTTGATTGCAGAAATTCCTTCAAATCATTCCAGGTTGGTAATTTATCTTCTTCTTTTGTGTAAGCAGCTTGTTCCCACTCCTTATGAGACTCAGGGTCCAATTTCTGTATTACAAGAAATATAATTATAGGATCCCATGAGTCCAAAGATATATTTAAATTCTGTAAGTTATTTAAACAATCCGTCGTAACGTCTAGTAAATTCTTTATGTGATTTGCAGACTGACTACTTATTTTCTTTTGGTTACAAAACTTCTTTAACACTGAATTGACAATCATTTTCTTGTTTCCATACCTGGCTTTGAGAACAGTCCATGCCTTTTCATAATTACTTTGTGTTATTTGCATAGGCTTCAATAAAGTCTCGGCTTCCCCGGTGACACTACTCTTTAGATAATGTAATTTTTGCACGTCACTGATTGCCGTGTTTTCATGTACTAATGACATAAATAGATCCTGGAACGTAGGCCAGTCTTCATACTTCCCACTAAAACTCGGTAGTTGTATCCTCGGCAGTCTAACGAGTTGATCATTGCACGTCATATTAGAAAACGAGTTGTTTTTCGATGACGTGGATGGCACGTGCGCTGCATTTATCGTCGACAAAAGGTCATGTAAATCAGCTAATAACACAAGATATAAGTCTTCATATATAAAGAAATCTTCATTAACAAAATATTGCATAGTTAGTTTTTGTTCCTTCGGCGTTATCTTGACTAATTGTTGATGAGTTTCTTTGAAAGTTATCCAGTACTGTTCTATACATTTAATTCTAGCTTCAATGTAACCCTTTGTCAATCTAGATTTAGGGCATTTCTTTAAATTAACTTGTGTTTTCTTCAATAATGCAGCTGTGTCTTCTAAAACATTAATTAACTCCGCCGTTGTACTCATCGCACAGTTTTTTTTGCACTAATATTCACTAATCACCTTTGGAATGCGGCTCGCTATTGTTCGCACCGGCCGCTCGTAATCTTCGATAACTTGTTTTTTACTTTAATTTATCCGGCTCGATTTTGACCACTATGTTACTGGTAATAAGGTTGGTGTTTGCTTAGCAGGAATTATAAAATAGAAAATACGTGCTTGCTTGAATGAGGTTTTAATGCGACTAAATTGGGTAGGGACATACAATCGTTTATAATATACGATATTGACATAACAACAGGCATAGCTGACGTGGCTCAAAAGGTTGCTCAACTTAAATGGGACTGGGCAGGACATGTCTGCCGCATGTTGGACAAACTGTGGGCCCAAATAGCACAAAACTGCTGCCCTAAAACAGTCGCCGCGGCAGGCCATGAAGGAGATGGCAGAACGAAATCTCCCGTAGGCACCCGGTACAGTCGGGTGGCCTGCGGGCGGCGGACTAGGTGCGCCCGTCGTCCAACCAGGAAGGCCCGAGTTGGCGCCACTCGAGTGTGGGTGCGGCCATTGTGGATATGGCTACACGGGAACCCTCGTTCGTGCTGAGGAACAGCGGGTCGAGGCCTGCCGAGGGGGGTGGTGAATGCTTATGCGAATCCCGAACTCCCAACCATAGGCAAAGGTGGAACACTGCGGTGGTTTAGCCGGTAAGAGTCCGGCATGCCCCTCCGTCACCCCCACGACGGAGAAAATCCATGAGGACTTCCCCCACCCACAAAAGGCCGCCCACAAAAAAGGCACCCTTCGAGTACAAAAACCTAAAACGGATTATTATCAAGAACCATCGACTCGAAAAAATATTGGTATATCCGAAAACCAGTAACCAGAATTTTATCATTTCTAGCTACTCAGCCATACTTCAAGTTCCTTGGATACTGCTGAGCTCCATAGGGGTCCATGCGAACTTGGAGGCGCTGGTGGACGAGGTCCGCTCCATATCGACAGTGCCACTGCAGTTTAATGATGTACCTGCACCCATGAGTGTGGGGGGGCGAATGTTGAACGGACTCTTCTATATGCTCATGACTATAGATGGATGGTAAGTAATTGGCAAATACACATAACATCAAGCCTGTAATCCCCTAAGGGTTAGGCAGAGGTGTACCCATTGGTACACCCACGTTCCGCCAGTTATGTTTAAGTCCCATGTAATAGGGGGCGAGCCTATTGCCATCAACCGGGCACAAATCCAGACTCCGAAGCTACGAGTACTAATACTGAGAAATTCCTAATGGAAAACCCAATAACACTTTGCCTACCTGGGAATCGAAACCAGGACCTCATGAATCAGAAAATTGGAATAGAATGGAATTGGTAAATAGTTGCTAATAATTGGTAATCAGTTGCTAGTAAGTGGAAATTAGTTGCTAATAGTTGATAAGTAATTGCTAGTACCTGGTAGGTAGTTACTAGTAGTTGGTAAATTGATGCTTCTAATTGGTAAGTAGTTGGTAGTCGCTTCTAAGTATTTGATAGTAGCGTTTAAGTAGCAGTAGACCCTGGAAGTAGTAGAGGGACTTGAGCTCCTTAGCCCCCCACCCTGTACTGCGTGATAGAGCTTTTACTGTGCACTAATAAGTAGATGCAGACAAATTACGTCACACACAAAGGCCCAGTTGAAAACCAGCGTCAGGCACAAGTAGTCTGGCATTTTATGCTGAACTGGGTCTGTTTGGCGCAGCTGTGGGGCACACAATTTCTTATTATTTGTTCTTTTTATTGCCTTTTATTATTATTTTTTTGTGGGTCTGTGTCAATAAACATTTTTTTTCTTTCTTTCTTACAAAATATTTCTCTTGACTATTTTTCAGTTTTTCCTTCCATTATTCTCTTTTCCATTCTTTCTCTTTCCACTCCACAGGTTCGACGAGCCCCGACAGGCCGCGTTATACAAAGAAATCTACGCCCCCATAGCAGCTGAACGTGGCGTGCCTCTGCCTCCATTCCATGAAGTACATCACAACGTGGCCATCCTATTCGTGAACTCCCACGAGTCTATAGGGCCAGCTCTTAGTCTACCGCCTAATGTCATCAATATTGCTGGCTATCATATTGATGATAATCCTGCTCCATTGCCCAAGGTATAATAATAATAATTCTTTAAGCATTAATTTTCTCAAAATCACAGTACCAGGCCAGGGTCGATGGCGCGTTCTGTTTCAAGCGCGACTCAAAGAGGCCCTGTAGGGGAACAGGGCCAAACGCCTGCCGGGGTTGCGGGACGTCTTAACAGGATACCGTGGCCCCGGAACGTAAAGGGCAACAGAATGAACAGGGTGGTTCTTTATTCAGTAAAAGTCTGACAGTCTGACAGTTTCAATTTCTTTACGCTTATCGTAAACAAGTTTTAACCTGTATCGTCTTTTCCTGCTGCAGGACCTGCAAGACCTTTTAGACGGCTCCCCGCAAGGTGTGATTTACTTTAGCATGGGCTCAGTCGTACGCTCGGCGTCGTTGAAGCCGCACACACGCACCGCGTTGCTGCAACTGTTCGGCTCACTGCCCTACACTGTGCTGTGGAAGTTCGAGGAGCCGCTCACCGGTCTACCACCCAACGTGCACGTGAGAGCCTGGCTGCCACAGCCAAGTGTGCTTGGTGAGTTTCTAGAGGTATTTTGGGACAAGCCCGCCACACTATTCCCACCCACTGAAACTCCTGAAAGCCAGAATCAACAGTGGAGGCCAGTTACTGGGTTGCGGAGGTCAGATAGGAAGTCGGTCCATGTAAAATACTGGTATTCAGCTGCATCCGGTTAGACTGGAAACCGACCCCAACATAGTCGGGAAAAGGCTAGGCAGGTTGTGTGTCGTAATTTTATTTCGCCTTTTACAACTGGATTATTATATCACTTCCAGCTCACAAGAACATACGCCTATTCATAACCCACGGCGGTCTACTGAGCACACTGGAAGCGATCCATGCTGGAGTGCCTCTCCTGGCAGTTCCGGTCTTCGCAGACCAGCCAGGGAACGCTGAGCGTGCTAAACGCGCTGGGTACGCGTTGAGGGTCGACTTTAGCCCTGATATGGCTGAGGAGTTGGGTGTGGCGCTTAAAGAGATGCTTAGCAATGACAGGTGAGATTTAAAAGTGGTAAATGGAATATGAAATGGATATTGGGTGAATTGCGCAAGCAAAAAAAATACACGGCAAACCTGAGAACGGTAGTGCAATGTGCTGATTTTTTATTTTATATATTTTTTCTCAACAAAGTAAGTACTTCTCTACCTTGGCAAAAAAAATCATTGATTTCTACCCTCTAATATACCAAATAAAAAAATTACAAAGTGTTATTTTATCATCACGGTGGCCTGTCCTGAACCCAATTCTGCTCATAAAATACCTTCCCCTGCAAATACATTCGAAATATGGATTTAAATCGATGTTGTTATCATTAAATTATAATATATTCGATCAGATAAAACTATTTTTGTTTGTTTATCTTCTTTCTCATGGATTTGACAGGCAGTCAACTTTTGTCCGGAAAAATGTTATCATTTCAGAGGACAGTAAGTTTTAGTAGAATAGCCATGTCAACATTGCGTTGTTACGCCCTTCTCACCTTTCCTCACTTCGGATCAGTCCGGCTCAAGCTCTCGGCGCGAACGCACCGGTCCCAACTTCTTGCGGTTTCCCGCCAAAAAAGAAAGTTTATCATTTCAGTAACATGGGGACAAAAATAGTTTCATTTCGGTGGCTGTTATAACTATGAATGAATTATTATAAATTATGAATGAAATTCTATCATTTCGGTGGTCATTTTTATCATTTCGGTAGACACTTTTCATTTCAGTGGACTCTTAAAAATTCATCCTTAAATATTTATGTAGGTTTTGATGAAATTTGATGTCCACTCACGGACAATGTTATAAAATAGGCTAAAGTTTTATTTGTCACTAAAAATATGTAGATAGCATTGGAATAAAAAAATCTCACCGAAATGACAAATAAAAATCTCTTGTTGAAATTCACCCTATTGTTAATGTGATTTATCTGACTTGAAGTTCGAATAAAAGCTAGGAGACAACGTACTATCTAGTTTTTGCTCGCATCTTTGTCCACGTAAATGTCAGTAATCGCAGACACAGACGAAGTCGTGAAATAAAAAGTAGCCTATCCTTTCTTAGGGTGTAAACTTATCCCACGGGGTTACGTACCCAATTTCATCAAAATCAGTTCAGTCGTGAAAGCGTACAAACAGACAGACAGACAGAGAAGTGACTTAATTTTTTTTAGAACCATTTATTATGTTATTGTGGATAGATAGATATCAATGCTCCACCTTGTACCTTGCCCTCTGTGCCCCAAAACTTGCAGCCCAAGCGACCTATGTACTGCCACTAACGATGATGTTTTGGGCCACCCTTTAAAAAACTGTGAAGAACTATGAAGAAGAAGTGGAGAAATAGAATTTATTTTGTAATTTTATTCCAGTTACTACAACAAAGTGCAGTACTTGTCGAAGATATTCCGCGCACGCCCTGTGCCGCCAGCAGATTTGATCCCTTTTTATGTGGAACTCGCCATCGAAAGCAAAGGTATACTTTTTTATCATCATTTAGCACGGATCTAAATACTGTCCCACTGCGAGGCAAAGGCCGCTTCTCATTCAGAGAAGGCAAGAGAGATTTTAGACTTAAAAATAAATCCATATTTTCTCACGATGTTTTTCTTCACCGATCTCAGTAATGTCCAAGATATATTACTTAATATCTACATAAAGTGAAATTGGTACTTGTCTGAAATCAACAATCTCATACATCACGGATTAACAATATTGCTGTTCCATACATTCTAATCGCGTTGCATGTATTTTCGTATGAAACAACTGACTTTTCTTTTTTTTTACAATAGATCCCATAGCAAAAATTGTTTATATTAATGAATAATTTCATCCCTTAAAACATTACAAATAAATTAATGAATTAAAAGCCATCTAGTAATTATTATATTATTTCACAGGAGCTCACCACCTCCGTTCTCTATCACTCAAGTATAGCTGGTATGAGCGCTGGATGCTGGACTTCGTACTCGTTGTACTCGCAGTACTCGCTGTTCTTATCACTCTCTTGACGTTTGCTGTCAAAGCTTGTGTCAGAAGACTCACAGAGAGGAAGGAGAAGACAAATAAGAAGAGGAATTAGTGATATTATTATTTCGCAACGAATTTTTTTTTTCCAGGTTGTATAAAAATATGCTATGCATTATTATGCACGAAGTCTACAACTGCAAATTGCAAAAAAAACGTTAGAAAATATGAATTTCACGAGTAACAGGATACATGTTGAAAATGACAAACCTTTTACCTAAGTACAGATTTGTAAATAAATAATATATGTATTTATTATGCTCACACTACTTTTACTTTTTAAAAGCTTTTATTTAACTTCACCTGTATGTATGTATGTCCTGGAATTTTTTATAAATAGAAAAGGTTCTCTAATAATAAAAAACACAATTAACATTCTAAATTCTATAATTAAACTAAGAGATCATGTGAGTCTTAAATATAAAACAATAAATAAACATCCATTATTTACAATAGTGCGAGATATTTTTCGAATAGTAACAAGTACTCCTTGGTTCTGTGCTCATTTGTCAATTTGTGGACTTGGATCTCGCCTTCTGGTGTCAGTAAAGCCTGGAACACAAAATGGCGAATGATTTAAAAGAATATACATTTAAAATTTAAAAATAAATCAATCAATTAATTTGGTTGAAATTCACTAAAATATTTTACACGATTAAGTTTGATCGCGTCATCTAAATTCGAATATTTTTCAACCATGTCGTTCTCAGTTGAGCACGTATAATATCAACTATAGCTACAAAAATTATGCTTACCAGCGTACTATCCCCAGCAGAACAAGCGCTCGCCGCGGCATCGCCCGCCCATTTTGCGTAGATATCACTGAAAGACAGCTCCCATTCAACAAGGCTGTCGTCTTCTAGTGAGGCGAAGAGGCAGCAAGGATTGATGTGGGACCAGGACAATGAGGTCACTGACGGCTGGAGAAGATAAAATTACATGTATCAGGGATTCAAGAGTTACTTATTATCAAGATTCATGGCTCCAGAATCAGTAGAGGGCCAGGGTCCTTAGACAAAGTAACATCGCTTCGTAGCGAAACGATATCTAAATTCGTCATTGTCTCTCTAAGATTAACTACGTTTTAACATTCGTTTCGTTATCTTTTTTGGCGATCACGATTGAGGCGAAGGCGAACACTGAAAGCGCTGCTTGTCTACGCATTATAGGATAAACACGATAACGATTCGTTACTTTATGGTTTCGTAATTTCGTTATGAATTATAACATTGTCTACCAAATTGCGATAACGATGTCGATTGACCACGTGACTTAACGCGGCTTATATCAATCCCATACATTTTAGTCTTTTCTTACTTCGTTATCGTTTTGAAATTGTTACTTTGTCTAAGCCCCCTGGCTAATGGTGGGTTCCGCAATCAAAAGAATTACATAACATTACATTACGCCTGTAATCCCCGAGGGGTGGCAGAGGTGTACCCATTAGTACACCTACATTTCGCCAGTTACCTATGTTTAAGTCCCATGTTATAGGGGGCGAGCCTACAGCCTTCAACCGGGCACAAATAACTCACAACGTGTACCTACTACATTTCTAAATCTACGAATTTCTTCTACTCTACGTTTAAGTAAAAGAAGATGAATCGTTACATTAACTTGTGCCAGCGAGTCTCTTGCGGGTATTTGAACGGTTCTTGGTCTTGATTCTCCGAAATCGAAACCTATTGCCATGTTCAGACATCCATCGTAGCTCATGAAACGCACCATTAGTTCCTTTTCAATCATATTTAGATTTAGGGAAAAGTGAAAAAGTTATACCTAAAGTTTAGTTGACGGAGATTCGGATGATGATAAATACATGCTCGATATCGATACATAAACATAAACTCGCGCCTTTTTCCCATGGGGGCAGGCAGAAACCACAGAACGCCGCCAGCTACGATGCTTACATACTCCTTTCGCCTCATCCACGTTCATACATCTTGTCATACAAGTACGCCGGTTACGAGTACTGCGCACCTGACCTTTCTGAAGAACCTCACCAATAAGGTCAGTGTAGGTCTTCCTAGGGCGACCCCTCCCTGCGTTGCCACTCACCTCTGCCATATAAATACCTTTTGTTAATCGTCTTTCACTCATCCTCTCAACATGACCGAACCATCTAAGCATACCCTTTTCTATCTTTGTCACTACATCCTCTTTTAATCCGCAACGGTACCGTATAACCTCATTCCTCACTCTATATCGATTGATGCAATAATTTGCACGCTTACTTGCAGGTCCTGTGCACAATGACTTTAAGGATGTAAGATCATGATGAGTATGCGAATAAATAATATTAAAGGAAATAAGTGAAACACAGAGCTTGCTGGTAGCACACTGACACACGTCATATATTTTGACAAGTCAAGGTACCTATCATAGATAACAACATAACATTCCTCCCCGTAGCTTGACAATACAATAATTTATTTACATTAATAGAACCGTTTATAATCTACCCTTGGTATTGGTCGCAGTTTTTTACCGTCTTCAGTTTGCCTTTCTGGCTGCGGTATTTGATCTGAGCCAGACGCTACTGCATTTTCACCGAGAGGATCTTCTGTGGCCTCATAAAATTCTTCATCCTCTATTGTATTACCAGTACGTGTTTCTGTCTCCACTATTTTTTCATTCTTATCATTTCCCTCCCCCGCCGTGTCCGATCTATTTTCAGCCGTTGGGGGTATCAGGCTTGGTATCAGGCTTGGTGGTGAAGATTCTTGCGGAGTAACATCTTCAATTTCAATTGGGCAATCACCTGATCCGGGAATAATTCTTGCTGTTCCTTTATATGCAATTAATTGATTTTTATGTTTTTTAACACTACGAGAAGTTAGGCAGTCCTTAACTATGTATATTACTTTACCGATTTTTTTATTATTATACCTTTTAGCCATGAACCTTGTTTATTTATATTATTTTTTTTATACATAACATAGTCTCCAGCCGTAAAACATTTAGTAGCCTTCTCCTCTGGCCCCTTAGACTGAAAACACTGTTTGTTTTCGGCGTTGCGAGTGAGAGCGACAGACTCCGGAAGAGGTGAGCTTGGTTTAATCAAATCTAATCGCGATCGAAGTTTCTGACCAAAAACTAACTGGGCAGGTGAACAGCCTGTTGAAGAATGAACGGAATTTCGATAGTCGAATAGATATTTTAACAACGTGTTATTAATTCCCTTGTCATTACTACTGCCTAAAATACTAGATTTAATTCCCTTCTTCACCACCTTCACGTAACTTTCTGCCTGCCCGTTACTGGCCGGATGATATGCCGGCGACGTCACATGCGATATACCGTTTGATGTACAAAACATTTTGAATTCTGAGGATGTAAACTGTGTGCCGTTGTCACTGACTATAGTATGCGGTAAGCCAAATCTTGCCATGAATTCATACAATTTATTAATCAGCGACAACGACGATGTATTTGTCCCCATATCATAAGCTTCTACCCATTTTGAGTAAGCGTCTACAACGACTAAATACGAACGATTATGTAAGGGCCCTAAAAAGTCAACGTGAATCCGATAAAATGATTGCGGTGGATGTGGCCACAGCGCAAGCGGCGCGCGTGCTGGTAACTGTCTTAATTGTAAACAAACCTCACAATTCGCAATCATTTTTTCTATAGCGTTGTCTATTCCTGGAAACCAAAACCTACTGCGAGCTTCCGCTTTAGTTTTAACTATACCTAAATGTGATTTATGAAGTTCAGATAATAGTCTAGTTCTAAGTGTTTCTGGTATAACTACTTTGTGCCCTCGCATAATGCAGCCACTTTCATAGGACAACTGGGTCTTACATAAAAAATAAGGTTTCATTAATGCATCTGATAATCGGTCAGGCCACCCATTAACAATATAGGATATTACTTTATTTAATATTACATCCTTATGAGTTTCATCACGAATTTCGCTAAGCGTAACGGGTAAACTGCCGTCAATAACAAAGTTAACATACGAAGCGCGATCTTCTACCGGTACTAAACTGCCATCGGCTTCATAGCCACACCCCCCACTCAGTGCCGTTGACTCTTCGTCAGGTAGGCTGGCACGCGATAAATAATCTGCGCTGTTGTCAGCGCTGCGTATGTATTCAATGGAGTAATTATATCCACTAAGGAACATCGCGTAACGCTGCAGTCTATTAGCAGAAACCTCTGGAATTCCACGATATGGACCAAAAATAGATAAAAGGGGTTTGTGGTCCGTTCGAAGAACGAAGGGAACCGCCCTCCCATATAAATATTGGTGAAAACGTCGTACTCCAAAAATAATAGCTGTAGCCTCTTTTTGTAATTGTGAATACCGCTTCTCAGCTGAATTTAGTGTACGAGAGGCAAATGAGACTGGTCGTTCCACTCCATCAGAACTTATTTGCGATAAAATTGCTCCTAAACCACTGGGTGATGCATCTACAGTTAATATTATTTTAGCATTTTGATCAAAATGTGCAAGAACCTGATTTGAGGCTAAACATCGCTTTATTGCATTAAATGCTTCATCATGTGTACCTTCCCATTTCCATTTATTGCCTTTTTGCAATAAAGAATAAAGCGGACTTAATATTGATGACGCGTTCGGGACAAAGTTCCTATAATAATTTACTAATCCTAGAAACGACTGTAACTTATTCACATTTGTCGGTATGGGTGCCTCAACAATTGCCTTAACCTTTTGTTTTGATTTTTTCAGACCGTTCTTATCTATCGTATAACCTAAATATTCGATTTCATCTTCGAAAAACGCGCATTTGTCTTTACGAAGTGTTAGACCCGCGTCTTGTAGTCGTTGCAAGACCGCGCTCAATCTATCTAAATGTTGTTCTTTAGTTGCTCCTGTTACACAAATATCGTCAAGCATACACATAACACCATCTAACCCCGACAATAAACACTCCATTGCCCGTTGAAAAATAGCTGGTGCACTAGCGAGACCAAAAACTAAACGCGTATAAACAAACAATCCACGATGAGTATTAATACAAGTTATTTTTTGAGATGTTTCGTCTAAAACAAATTGTGAATAAGCTTGCGTTAAATCTAATTTGCTAAACTGCTGTCCACCGTGTAATTTAGTGAAAAGTTCTTGAGCAGTCGGTAACGGATACTGTTCAACGACCAGCTGTTTGTTTACGCTAACGGAGTAGTCTACACATAGTCTGATTGAGCCATCGCGTTTTAATATAGGTACAATAGGTGAAGCATATTCGGAGAACTTTACCGGTTTTAGTACACCTATACGTACCAAACGATCGAGTTCGCCGTTAATCTTATCTCTAAGTGCAAATGCTATTGGTCGAGCTTTGAAAAATACCGGTTTTGCATCATCTTTTAATTGTAGCTTGACCCGATACTTCGTAAAAACACCCAGTTCGTCAGAAAAAACTGATGGGTATTGCAACTTGAACTTCTCGGCAAAATTATTAGATTTTAAATAATTTACTTGCAACATTTGTAATCTAAACAAGCATATAAAATCTCTGCCTAATATTGGAGGTCCACCATCACGTATTACTCGCACATTAACTACGTGTGTTTTATCCATATATGTAATAGGCAATTGCACTATACCTAAGCAGTGGATAACACGACCTGTATAAGTAAATAAACGATCTGTCGCTGACAGTAATGGCATCAATTCAAAATATTTTTTGTACAGATTCTCAGAAATCGCAGTGACTGCCGATCCGGTATCAACTTCAAACTTTAGTTTCCAATTTTGTATTGAAACTACCAAAGTCATAGGTTCACCCCTATATGAACATATTTGATTTATCTTACCGTCATCGTCACTCACGCTCGCCCCGCCAGTTCCTACAAAATTAATATTTTTGCACATTCGGCGTAGATGGCCTTTTACATTACATTTTTTACAAGTATAACTTGCAAACCGACACTGAGACGTTTTATGATTTTTAAACCCGCACACGGAACATTTTTCCTTGTTAGCACTGGATTCATTTGCGGTAGTCGCGATCTTGAACAGCGGCTCGCTCGACGATGACGCTTGCGCCAACGCCGATGATGATGCTGCTGCTCCTTTGCGTGCACTGCGCACGCTTTCCGCCAACTCCACTGCCTTTGCCAGTGTTAACTCTTGAAGGTCACGTGCGAATAGTTTGTCCTTTTCCGGTCCCGACAGCATACCCATAACAAACCGGTCACGCAGTGCTTCTTCTACATTCAGAAACCCGCAATGCGTGGTGAGTCCACGAAGCCTTGCAGCCCACTGCGAGAATGTTTCTTCTAGACCTTGCGTAGCAGCATAGAAACTATACCGCTCGCTAAATCCACATTTCTTTGGCGTAAAATGTCTGTCAAGAAGAATGAGAATGTCTTCGTATGGCACCTGCGTCAATTCTTTCGGTAACGCTAAATCAGCCGTGAGTTTGTAACTGCTGTCGGCGAGTGCGCTCAGCAATATTGCTCGTCTTTTAACTCCCATTGGATCCTTTACATCGTCAATATCGTTCGCAATGAACCATTGTAAAATTCGTTGTTTGTAGTTTTGCCACACATGAGTATTGTGGTCAAAACTCGACAAAATCCCGAAATGAGACATTGTCCCTTTTTTTTGTAAATCGTGGGTCCTCGTCGCCAATGATGAGTATGCGAATAAATAATATTAAAGGAAATAAGTGAAACACAGAGCTTGCTGGTAGCACACTGACACACGTCATATATTTTGACAAGTCAAGGTACCTATCATAGATAACAACATAACAGATCATAATACACATAACATCACGCCTGCAATCCCCGAGGGGTTAGGCAGAGGTGTATCCATTAGTAGACCCATATTTCGCCAGTTATGTTTGCGTCCTATGTAATATTGTATATATTTCTTATATTACTTATAAATTCTCTTTTTGCCACATTCACACGATTAGGGTCGGTTCACATCTGACGGAAGATACGCCGCGTATCGTCAGTCGCGTAACGCAGAAACAGTCAAATAGATAATAAAATATCCAACCATACACACATAACCGATGATGCGTTAGTGCGTCGTCCATACTAAAGACGATACGTTCGACGTATCTTCCATCAGATGACGACCCTTATGCCGGCCATCCACCATCCTTCCTATCGTCCAATCGGCAGGACGCTACCGATTGGAGCATGCCGATTGGACCGTGGATGGGAGTGGATTGGCATGACAGTTATAATGGACGGCATAATCAAATTTCGATTCTTTTGGCATGATCCTTCCGATTGGATCATGCCGATTGGACCGTGGATGGCGGTCTGCGCGATCGTAGATTTAATCTTGAGGCGCAGCCCTCAATTCTTTTAATAAATTAGTATGAGAAAACTGTTTTTTTTCATTAGCCACTGTTTGCACCACTCTGCTGGAACTTTTCAACTAAACGTCGCTGCCGATTGGACAATCAAACTGATCGTGGGTGGTGTATATGGACGAACTGCAGATTGGATCATGCCTGCAGCGTCCTGCCGATTGGACGATAGGAAGGATGGTGGATGGCCTGCATTAGGCACATACGACCGTGGCTTGATGAAAGGTAACAAAATGCAGGAAAAAATCTTACCTTAGAGTGTTTCTTCGGCGTGGAAACTGTGCCAACATAACGACCCTTGTGATCTGACTGCACCTTTTCAATAGTCGTAGGCTGGACATTACTGTAACACATAATAATCACAATAGGGTAGATGACACCACCAATCAATTGACGTACTTTTTATGACCTGTCAAAACGCGATTCTCCCATAGATTTTGTATAACGAAACTCAACTGTGACGTCACTTTTGTGCAGACTCAATTGACTAACTATTTATTAATTTGAAAGCAGTTAAAAATCCAATTTTACAGTGATTTGAAAATTAATCAGGTTTTCAGGGCCAAAATAAAGTGTTTCTTTATAGAAGTTATGTCTTGGAATTATTGGTTAATAGTGTCATCTACCCAATTATACCAACCTATTACTGTCCCATTGCAGGGCAAACGCCTCTTCTCATACAGAGAAGGCACGAGCATTGATCACCACGCTTGCTCAAGGCGGATTGGGAATTTCAAATTTATATACTAGCTTTTGACCCCGACTTCGTCCGCGTAAATGTCGGTTATAGAAAGAAAGAAAAAAAAACTGTTTATTCACGCGAAAATGTCGCACATAACATAAGAGAAAAAATAAATACTGTTCACAAAAGCAAAGGAGAAACAAGTTTATTTAAATCTAAAAAATAAAAAAAATTTTTTGCAAAAAAAAAACCGACTTCAAAAAAAAGCACTAAAAAGTTAAAAATAATACTATAACCTACCTAACCTACGATTAACCTATACTAAAATTTAACAAATTTTTGGAGTCGGTGCCAAGACCGAGGATATTATATCCAACCGTATGGCACCGACTCCAAAAATTTATTAAATTTTAGTATAGGTTAATCGTAGGTTAGGTTAGGTTTATTAATATAGGTAGGTTATAGTATTATTTTTAACTTTTTTGTGCTTTTTTTTGAAGTCGGTTTTTTTTTTGCAAAAAAAATTTTTATTTGTTAATTTTCAGTGACATATTATTTATCAGAACTGGCTGTTGCATGGGAGACCTAGCTCTGGCCGGCTATATAATGAAATGACTGAGTCTAGACGTTTATTTAAGGTGAAATTGAAATGGTGTCAAAATAACCAACAGCAAATAAAAATGGATATAATTGCACGACACCATTCTAATAATAACTTCGCAAAATTTTGGAAATCAACGAACAAGTTAAATCTGAAGCCTAGCCGGCCCGTGAGCGTCGAAGGTAAACACGAGCCAGATGACATCGCAAGATTATTTCGGCAGCATTTCAGAGTTGAGCCGGTTGTGACTCCTGCACAGTCTGAAATGATATCGGTGTCTGATGCTGGGGCTATACCGGGAGATATCAATGTAAGGTTCACTGCAAAGGATGTTGATGTAGTTATCAAATCTATGAAAAGAGGAAAATCTCCAGGTCATGATGGCCTCAGCATCGAGCACCTGCGGTTTGCTGGGTTACACTTGCCTAGAGTTCTAGCTTTACTATTTAATCTGTGTATTAACCACTCCTACCTGCCAGATGACCTCATGTATACCATTGTTGTCCCCATTGTAAAAAACAAGACCGGAAATGTCTCGGACAGGTCTAACTACAGGCCTATTTCCTTAGCCACGGTTATAGCGAAGGTAATGGACAGTTTGCTTGACGGCCATTTAACAAAGCATATAAAACTGCACGATGGTCAGTTCGGCTTCCGAACTGGTCTGTCCACTGAAAGTGCGATTTTGTGCCTCAAGCAGACTGTGCAGTACTACACCGCGCGTAAAACACCAGTATACGCGTGTTTCCTGGACCTGTCCAGGGCATTCGACTTGGTCTCGTACGACCTGCTATGGACAAAAATGTGTCAAGACACCAGCCTTCCCCCTGAAATCGTATCTATATTTAAGTACTTACTGGTACAATAATCAGAAAAATACTGTTAGGTGGGCGGCTAGTAAGTCGGATGAATACAAATTAGAGTGTGGGGTGCGGCAGGGAGGGTTGACCTCACCGAAGTTGTTTAATTTATATATGGACCGCCTGATTGGAGAGCTGAGCAGCACGGGCATCGGGTGTCATATAGATGGAATTTGCGTAAATAACATCAGTTATGCGGATGACATGGTGCTGCTCAGCCCTTCAATCGGTGCGTTGCGCAAGTTACTCCGTATATGTGAAGAGTACGCGGAGGCTCATGGGCTCAGGTACAACGTAAAAAAGAGTGAGGTTATGGTTTTTAAAGCACCTAGAAAAGAGGTCACAGTGGTACCTCCCGTCTCACTCTATGGAACACCATTAAACCAAGTCACTCACTTCAAGTATCTGGGCCACTGGGTCACCGAGGAGCTTAAAGATGACATGGATGTGGAGAGAGAACGGAGGGCGTTGTCTGTTCGCTGTAATATGTTGGCTTGCAGATTCGCACGGTGTACTGAACAAGTGAAGGTCACGCTATTTAGAGCTTTCTGCCAGACCTTTTACACGTGCAGTTTGTGGGCCAAATACACGCGGAGGACATACGACGCCCTTCGTGTGCAATATAATAACGCGTTCAGGGTGCTGATGGGGCTGCCGCGGTACTGTAGCGCGAGTGGCATGTTCGCGGAGGCGCGCGTGGACGGCTTTCACGCTGTCATACGAAAACGAAGTGCGTCTTTACTGGCGCGGGTACGCGGCAGCCCCAGCGCCATTCTGACCGCATGCGCCAGCCGATGGGACTCCGTACTGATGGCACACCTGATAGGCCTACACGCGAGAGCAAGCGCCTAATTTATTTGCATTATTATAAGTTATTTTCATTATTATAATTTATTATGATTTATTTTCATTATCATTATTATTAATTTATTATGCTTTTCTTTACTAACACTAGGTTAAGAAGTTTGTTACTAACAATCTATGGAAGTAATTCTGAAATAAATTTTATTATTATTTTTGGGAAAACATATCTGTTTCTTAGCTTTTAGCTAGTTTTAAGCTACATCAACGGGTTGAAACCAAGTCAATGTAGCGTGTGGTGAGTTTTTTATGTTGAAGAATGTGTGGTGTGTGGCGATATTTCATTTTCGTCGATTTGCATGAACTTTCTAACGATTCTACAGGTGTTTAAAATTGCGGCTTTTTGAAGTGTAATGTAAATTGAGTCGTTCAGGTCTATTAATTTTAGGCTATGGTGGAGATGGTTGGGTATAACTCCCGTGGTGGAGACAACTATGGGTACTACGTACACTTTGTCTTGCCTCCAAATTCTGGTTACTTCTTCTTTAAGTTCTGCATATTTACTTATTTTCTCTCCTATAGTCTTTTGTAAATTGTGAGTGTTAGGAACAGCAATATCTATCAAGTAAGTGACTTTATTAACTTTATCTTGCAGAGTAATATCTGGTCTATTGTAGTGTATGGTCCTGTCGGTAAGTATGGCGCGGTCGTAGTATAGTTTGTGTGTGGTGTTTTCTAAAACAGTTTGTGGTGTGTATTTGTAGTAGGGGGTGTTTGTGTCTTGAATGAGTTTGTGTTTGAGTGCTAGTTTTTGGTGGATGATGTTTGCTACCTGATTGTGTCTGTAAGTGTAGTCTGTTTGTGTTAGAGTTGCGCATGCTCCTGTAATATGTTGAATGGTCTCTGGTTGGGTGTGACACTTGCGGCATTTATCATTGGTTATTGAGGGGTCTTTGATAATGAATTTCCTGTAGTTTTTAGTCATAATAATTTGATCTTGTATTGCAATAATAAATCCTTCGGTTTCTGGGAACAAATTACCTATCTTAAGCCATTTGTTTGAGGCTATTGTATCTATATGGGATTGTTCCAAGTCATGGGGGTGCCGACCATGCAGCACTTTCTTTTTCCAATTTTCTACTTTTTGTTTCTGTATGTCATTGTTAGTATGTTGTGTGTCGTGTGTTGTGTTCTGTTCGTTTAAGTTAAGGGGGGAATAGTTGTTATCGTTTGTGGTTATAGCTTTATGTATGTTACTTGAATGAGATTTAGTGTGAAAGAATGCCCTTAGTCTAGATACTTGTTTTTGCCAAAGTTGATAAATATCTATTAGGCCTCTCCCTCCGTGTTGTCTTTTAATGGTCAGTCTTTCTATTGCAGATTTGGGGTGTAGGTTGTTGTGTTTAGTGAGTGTAGTGCGTGTTGTTCTTTCTATTTGTTGAATATCGGTCTTTGACCATTTTATGACTCCAAACGAGTAAGTTAATATGGGGATTGCGTAGGTGTTGATGGCTTTTATAAGATGCTTCCCCGAGAGTTGAGTTTTACATACTGCGACCACCCTTCTCTTGTATTCAGTGTTTAATGTGTGTTTGATGGCTGTGTGATCTAATCCTTTGAGTTGCCTATATCCTAAGTATTTATATAAATCTGTTGGTTCCATAGCTGTAATTGTATCAGTATTATTAATTGTATAGTCGCCCGGTTTAATCTTGCCTCTTATTATATGTACAGTTTTGCATTTGTCCAATCCAAACTGCATGTTTATGTCTTTACTAAACTCTGTCGTGATTTCTATTAATTTCTTCATCTCTTTTTCAGTCTTTGCGTATAATTTAATGTCGTCCATATAGATAAGATGGGATATCGTTGTTTCTTCTGTTGTCTGTTTAAAGCAGTATCCGGCCCGGCAGGAGTGTAGTAAGTGAGAGAGAGGGTTGAGTGCGAGACAGAACCATAAAGGACTTAGGGAATCTCCTTGATATATTCCTTTTTTAATGGCAATCTGTCGAGTTGTAATAGCGTTGTCGCGGCAGTTTAACTGAAGTGTAGTTTTCCATTGAGACATAATATTTTGTAAGAAGCTTATTATTTGTGGGTTTATTTTGTATATCTGTAATATTTGGATTAGCCAGGAATGTGGAATACTATCAAATGCTTTTTTATAATCAATGTAGGTACAGTGTAAGTTTCTATTTTTAGTGGCGGCATGTTTGTGTATTATTGAGTCTATAACTAGTTGTTCCTTACACCCCATGTGGCCCCGTCTACATCCCTTTTGCTCTTCTGCTATTATGTTGTAATGTTCTGTGTGTTTATTGATTTTTGCAGTGATTGCTGATGTTAAGATCTTGTATATTGTGGGTAGGCATGTAATTGGTCTATATTGAGAAGGTTGTGATGAGTATTGTGTTTTAGGTAACATGTAGGTTATTCCTACAGCAATAAATTCAGGAATGTTTTGTTTCCCTAGAACTATGTCTGTTAAATTTTTAGCTATAATTTTATGTAGTGACTCTAATTTTTTATACCAATAATTATGTATTTTATCGATGCCAGGGGATTTCCAGTTGTGTAGTCTTGCTGTAATATTAGTTATGTCAGACTCAGTTATCTCAATAAATTCCATTTCTTCTAATGAACTCCATCTAGTTTCTTCGTCTTTTATCCAATCAGATTTATCATTGTGTTGTACTTGTTCTTCCCATATGCCAGACCAAAAGGTTTCAAGTTGTTCTGCTGTTGGTAGTTCTAAATTGTTTTCAGTTATAGTGTCAGCTTGTGGTTTCTGTAAATTTCTGTAAAAGTTCTTTTCATTCATGGCAAACAGCGAGTTATCATTTTTACGTTCTTGCCCTTTCTTGTATCTTCTTAACCTGTTGACTTTTAGGGCCAGTTTCTGTTTCAGAGTATCCAAGAATTCTTCCGGTGTTCTATTGTCAGATTCGTGTCTAGTATGAATGGCCATGTTTTTAAATATCGTTTCTACTCTCTTTACTACTTTGTTCGATCTATTGTTGTTTATATACTGGGTAAGTCTACCGCAGTCTGCTCTAAGTTTTTCTATATCTTTTTCAAGCCTCTGTTGCCATGCTGGTTTGTTCATATTTCTTGATCTTGAATTACCTGTGTATTCTGTAATTTTATAATTAAGTTCTTCGGAAATAACTAATGCTGTGCAATATATCAGGGTGTGTACGTCTGTAAGTTGGGTTTCTTCCGTGATGTATTGATTGAGAATATTATGATTAAATAAATTAACTAGCTGAAAAAGTTTTGGTGTGTACCTGAGTTTGGGCAGTCTTGGCCGAGCTGCCGGGTTCATTCCGGAATATTGAGTAAGAGCTGTTTTGAACTTACCGTGAATTTCTTGGATAGACGTATCTGTAGGCTCATTTTGATCTGTATCAGCTAGAATATCAATATCATTTTCTACCACTATTGTTATATTCTCGGTTTGTGTGGATATGTGAGATGTGTGCGTGTTTTGTGTGTATGCTTGTGATTGGTAGTATGATTGTGATTGAACGTTAGTTTGTGACTGCGGGTGTGACTGCGGGTATGATTGAAGTTGCTCTTGTTGATTAAATTCGGTTGTGTTTTGTGTTAATGTGATTGTGTCGGCGCCTTCACTATTTTGTAAATCTTCCAGTTGTGTACGTATTTCATCTTTTAACTGGTCTATTTCTTTTTGAGATAATAGTTTATTCCTAACAATAGCTCTTCTTTGATCTGAAATCCTTTGTTCGGTGACGGTAATTTCTGGGTATTGACGTGTAAAAAGTTCATGCAATTGTTGTCTGTAGGTGGTCATGTCGGTCTCTAATTTCGTGATATACAACCTTAATTTTAATTTGATACAAATCTTTCAGGGGGTGAATGTACTCATGAATATGAACAACTTTTATTAAGGGACATAGTACGAAATGTGAAAAAAAAAAACAGCTGATCCATACAATAATGTACTACATTACGATCAAAATGTATGGATAAGCTGTTTTTTTTTTCACATTTCGTACTATGTCCCTTAATAAAAGTTGTTCATATTCATAAGTACATTCACCCCCTGAAAGATTTGTATCAAATTAAAATTAAGGTTGTATAGGTAAGTTCGCATGATAAAAAGGTTAACGTCTTTGCTCCATCTCATGCGAACTCTGACTTTTCCAGCCTTGGTGGACGCGGGCAAGAAGGTACAACTTACCTCCCGCGCAACATTCAAGGCCGGGTTTGGTGTTACTGTGTTATAACTGGTGATAGGAGGTGATGATGGTATGGAAGGTGACGATGGTACGGATGGTGATGATGGTCTAGATGGTGTGTATGATACTGTGCTTGGACTGTAGGGTTCAACAGGGGTGTCTGTCCTGTTGGCTAGTCTGTCACCATCATCAGTAATTTCGGCTGTAGCATCTTTGTCGGTGAGAGCCCGCCTGTTCAACTTCTCACCGCTGACGGTTCGTATGCTGAGACACCCAGCGTCAGCTCCAGGTGCGCCCCGGCGATCGCCCCCGGGCAGCGGCCCTAAACGTTTACTTTTTGATCGTGTCTCCATGTTTAATGGGTTTCCAGAGCCACGTTAGCCACGCCAGTAATTTCTGAATCGTGTGTCCGCCCCCCACGTGATTAGTTGGTCAATCCGGACGTGTGGTTGTTTAGGGGGCTTATTATTATTATTTTCGGTTGTGCTTTTTTTTCTCAGCTTTTAGGCTGGCATAAGCTACATTTACGGGCCAAAACCAAGTAAATGCAGCTTGTGGTGTATATTATGTTGAGGGTGTGTTGTGATGAGGGCC
The DNA here is from genome assembly GCA_949316365.1 of Hoplodrina blanda. Lineage (NCBI taxonomy): Eukaryota > Metazoa > Arthropoda > Insecta > Lepidoptera > Noctuidae > Hoplodrina > Hoplodrina blanda. Next base: position 5,239,188 of record OX438576.1, read on the forward strand.
TATTTCGTTTTCATCTATTTGCATGAACTTTCGTACTATTCGACATGTATTTAAAATTACAGCTTTCTGGAGTGTAATATATAGAGTTTCTTTTAGGTTTAGTAGTTTTAGGCTATGGAGAAGATGATTTGGGATAACGCCTGTTGTTGAGAGAACTATCGGGATTACAAAAACTTTTTCTTGTCGCCATATCCTAGTTACTTCATCTTTGAGTTCTGCGTATTTACTAATTTTTTCAGTTATTGTCTTCTGTATGTTATGTGTGTTGGGAACTGCAATATCTATTAGGTAAGTAATTTTATTTAGCTTATCCTGTAGGGTTATATCCGGTCTGTTGTAGTGAATGGTCCTATCAGTGAGTATGGCGCGATCGTAGTAGATTTTGTGTGTGTCATTTTCTAGTATAGTTTGTGGTGAGTAGTTGTAATAAGGGGTGTTTGTGTCTTGTATGAGTGAGTATTTGAGTGCTAATTTTTGATGAATAACGTTTGCTACCTGATTGTGTCTGTGAGTGTAGTCTGTCTGTGTAAGGGCTGTGCATGCTCCTGTAATGTGCTGGATGGTTTCAGGTTGGGTGTGACATTTTCGGCATTTATCATTTGTTACTGTAGGGTCTTTAATAATATATTTTCTGTAATTCTTGGTGTTGATTATCTGGTCTTGTATCGCTATTATGAATCCTTCAGTCTCTGGGAATAAATTACCTATTTTAAGCCATTTGTTTGAAGCTACTTTGTTTATATGGGGTTGTTCTAGATCGTGGGGGTGTCGTCCGTGAAGTACTTTTTTCTTCCAGTCTTCAATTTTTTGTGTCTGTGGGTCATCGTTGATAGTGTGTAGTGTATCATCTGTCTGCTCGTTCAAGTTGAGTGGAGTGTAGTTGTGATCATTTAGGGCTATGGCTTTATGGATGCTACTTGTGCGCGATTTTGTGTGAAAAAATGTTTTTAGTCGATAAATTTGTTTTCGCCAGAGATGCTGGATGTCTATTAGGCCTCTCCCTCCATTTTGCCTTTTGATAGTAAGTCTTTCTATTGCAGATTTTGGGTGTAAATTGTTATGTTTTGTAAGTGTAGTTCGTGTAGTTCGTTCTAATTGTTCTGTGTCTGTTTTTGTCCATTTTATAATTCCGAATGAGTATGTTAATATGGGGATGGCAAACGTATTTAAAGCCTTGATAAGATTTTTACCAGATAATTGTGTTTTACAAATAGCGTTAAGTCTTCTCTTGTATTCTGTAGTAAGTGTGTTTTTAATTCTAACGTGATCTAGTCCCTTTAGTTGTGTGTACCCTAAGTATTTGTATAAGTCGGCCGGCTCCATTGCTGTTATGGTGTCAGTGTTATTTAATACATAGTTGCCGGGTCGTACTTTGCCTCGTATGATGTGAAGTGTTTTACACTTATCTAAGCCAAACTGCATGTTTATATCTTGGCTGAATTCTGCTGTAGCTTCTACTAGTTTCTTCATGTCTTTTTCGGTCTGTGCATATAGTTTGATATCGTCCATATACAATGTGTCGTTTTGCATCCTCGTCAAATTCAAGGAGGTAACTATGCTAGTGATTCTAGACCCGAATCAATAATAAAATAGGTAGGTGTTTTTTTTTTAATGTTTTCTTATTTACGGAAATCAGTAAACCACCCCGGTGAAAATGCGGCCCATCTTAAGACTAGGTTTAGGATCGCTGACCGCGCGCACACACACAAAGAATCGCAAACGATAAAACCACAACACAATAGACGCCGCGCGCGCACCCCCTGAGGCGCCCCACTCCCGCGCCCGGGCGCCCGGCGCACCGCGCAAAGCAAAAAAAATATTAAATTAGTTCAAGTGATTTCGCCGCCGGCCGTGAGTGTATCGCAAATTTCGCTCCTTAGGTGTGCTTCGGTCGTTTAAGTGAATTATGTGATTGTGATGCCATCAGTGGAGACAGCCTACGTGGCTGTCAGCCATCCGGATGTTCGCAGAACGGTTTCCCAATAGGGAACCGCCAACGCAGAGTGTTATGCTGTCTGTCTGCTACACAGAGACTGCGGGATTTTCGGCAGTTTGACGTACCCCGACATGCTCAAGCTCGCGGCAGTGAAGGTCTGCCTGTCGCCTTGCAGGAAGATATCCTGGAGTACTTCCAGCGAGAGCCACAGGCAAGCACACAAAAATACCTACTAAGGTAGGTATTTTTGTCGGTCCTCAGCCCGTTAAAGTAGGAAGGGAAATTTAAAATCAACCAATTTAATCTACAAATAAAAACAAAATCATTACTAATAATTAGGTACTCATAAATCATGAATTTACCTACAATGCGCCAAGAGCGTCATAGCAAAACGTCTCAGGTTGTACCTAAATCCTAGTAGTTATGTATTCTTAGCAAAATCGGTAGATTTGCAATAAAACAGAATAAAGCAAAATGGCAAAACTAACATTTTATCAATCAGCTGATAACGTAGGTAAGTACATAAATCCTAGTACGTATTCTTAGATCTTAATAATAAAAACATGTATTATTAAGACCTAAGGTTAACAAAATCTGTAGATGTGCAATAAAACGTAATAATAATAATTCAAAACTAACATTTTATCTATCAGCTGATAACGTAGACCCAGGTAGATAAATCGTAGTACGTATTTTTAGATCTTAATAATAAAAACAAGTGTTATTAATTAACATCTAAGGTTAACAAAATCTGCAATTTGCAATAAAACGTAATAAGCAAAACTAACGTTTTATTAATCAGCTGACCGTAGATACTCACGACAATCTAAGCACCGTGAACTTTTCTTGGACGCGCATAGCATACCTACGCATGTGATACACTCACGCACACAGAGACAAATGGCGCTAAAGCGCAGAGAGTGATTCTCCAATTTCAAGTTATGGATTATTCTGAAATACGATTAAATTTTAACAACTAATAAAAAAGGGTGTTATTATTATTGTTCAGGTCTCGTAATTTTAATTGATTATTTATGACTTTTATGACAACCTCCTGAATTTTGACGAGGATGCAAAACGACATATTGTATATAAGATGAGAGATTGTTGTTTGTTCTGTGGTATGTTTGAAACAATATCCGGCCCGACATCGCTGCAGCTGATGTGACAGAGGATTTAGGGCGAGACAGAACCACAAGGGACTCAGTGAGTCACCTTGGTATATACCCTTTCTGATAAATATTTGTCTAGTTGTAACATTATTCTGATTGCAATTAATCTGAAGTGTGGTTTTCCACTGTGGCATTATGTTGCGTAGAAAGTCTATTATTTTTGGGTTTATTCTGTAAATTTCTAAGATTTGTATTAACCAGGAATGTGGTACACTGTCAAACGCTTTTTTATAATCGATATAGGTGCAATGTAAATTTCTATTCTTTGTGGTGGCATGTTTGTGTATAGTGGAATCAATTATTAGCTGTTCTTTGCATCCCATGTGGCCCCGCCTGCATCCCTTTTGCTCCTCTGCCATTATATTATGGCGTTCAATGTGTGAGTTGATTTTAGTTGTGATTGCTGATGTTAGTATTTTATATATCGTGGGTAAGCATGTGATTGGTCTATATTGGGAAGGTTGTGGTGAGTTTTTAGTTTTAGGTAGCATATAAGTTATGCCTGTTGCAATAAATTCGGGTATATTTTGTTGTCCTAGTATTATTTCTGTTAAATTTTTCGCTATCGGTTTGTATAATGAAGTTAGCTTTTTGTACCAAAAATTGTGTATTTTATCTATACCAGGAGATTTCCAATTATGTAATCTGCCTGTTATGTGTATAATGTCAGACTCTGTAATCGCTTCGAATTCCATTTCATCTATTGCTCTCCATTTTGTTATTTCCTCTGCTATCCACGGTGCTTCGTCATTGTGTCGTACTTGTTCTTCCCAAATGCTAGACCAAAATGTTTCAAGTTGTTCTTTTGTAGGTGTGTTAGGTGTGTCAGGTGTATTTGTGTTGCTCTCGTCATTTGTATCAGTTTGTAATTTGTGTAGGTTTCTATAAAATATTTTTTCATTTGTAGCAAATATGGCGTTATCGTTTTTGCGTTGTTGAGCTTTTTTATATCTTCTGAGCCTATGAACTTTAAGGGCTAATTTTTGTTTTAAAGTGTCTAAGAATTCTTCAGGTTTTCTGTTGCTATTTTCGTGTCTAGTGTGCGTGAGATTACTTTGAAATATAGCCTCAACTCTCCTTACTACTTTGTTTGACCTAACGTTGTTAATATATTGTGTAAGTCTACCGCAATCGGCTCTTAATTTCTCTATGCTTTTTTCTAATCTAAGCTGCCATGGTGGTTTAATGTTCTGTTTCGGTCTTGTGTTTCTTGTGTGTTCTGTGATTTTAAAGTTAAGTTCTTCAGATATGACTAACGCTGTGCAATATATAAGTGTATGTAAGTCTATAAGACGTGTGTCATCAGAAATAAATTGATTAAGTATGTTTTCGTTAAATAAGTTAACTAAACGAAAAAGATTAGGGCTATACCGAAGTTTAGGTAGTTTTGGTCGAACTGCTGGATCCATTCCAGAGTATTGTGCTAGTGTTGTTCTAAATTTGTCTCGTATTTTTTGGGTATCAATTGTTAGGTTTTGATCTGCTGCGGCTATGGTCTCTATATCATTTTCTAAAGTTAAAGTGATAGATTCGGTTTGTGTGGATGTGTGAGATGTTTGTGTGCATACTAATAAGTAATTATTTGTTTGAGTTAGCGTGTTAGGTTGTAAGGGTGTGTGTGCCTGTGTTTGTGGTTGTTGAGCAATCTCAACTATGTTTTGTGGTAGTGGTGAAGCGGTAGAACCGATGTTATTTTCATCCTGTATTTGAATTCGTGCTTCTTCTTTTAATTGCTCTATTATTTCTTGTGTCAAAAGTTTATTCCTAATTATTGCTCTTCTCTGATCTGAAATTCTTTGTTCAGAAACGGTTATCTCAGGGTATTGACGAGTAAAAAGTTCATGCAATCGTGGTCTATAGGTGGTCATGTCGGTCTCTAATTTCGTGATGTAAAAGTAAGTTCGTATGATAAATATGTTAACATCTTTGCTCCATCTCATACGAACTCTTGCTTTTCCAGCCTTGGTGGACGCGGGTAGGAAGGTATTTACCTCCCGCGCAACACTCAAGGCCGGATTGGGTGTGACTGTATTTAAGCTAATGATGGGAGGTGACGATGATATAGATGGTGATGATGGTAACGATGGTGATGATGGTCTAGATGGTGTGTATGATGCAGTGCTTGGGCTGTATGGCTCTATAGGGGTGTCTGTCCTATTAGTTAGTCTGTCACCATCGTTAGTGATTTCGGCTGTAACATCTTTGTCGGTGGGAGCCCGCCTGTTCAACTCCTCACCGCTGACGGTTCGTATGCTGAGACACCCAGCGTCAGCTCCAGGTGCGCCCCGGCGATCGCCCCCGGGCAGCGGCCCTAAACGTTTACTTTTTGATCGTGTCTCCATGTTTAATGGGTTTCCAGAGCCACGTTAGCCACGCCAGTAATTTCAGAATCGTGTGTCCGCCCCCCACGTGATTAGTTGGTCAATCCGGACGTGTGGTTGTTTAGGGGGCTTATTATTATTATTATTATTATTATTATTATTGTCCGATTTCGATAAAATTTTCATGGGACCATTTGGGAAGTATAACCTTTCCAACAAAAAAGAATGTTTGAAATCGGTTGGCAAGCGACGGAGTTAAGCGAGAACAAACCTAAAAAAAAAAAAAATACAAACATCCGAATTGAGAACCTCCTCCTTTTTTAGAAGTCGGTTAAAAATCAAATGCGCGCAGACAAAGTCGCGAAATAAAAATAGTCTTTATCCTTTCTTGGGGTTAAAACTTATCCTGTACCTAATTTCATCAAATTCTGTTCACCGATTTAGTCAAACTTTACTCAAAAACTCAAATAACTTACATACAATCCAATGTAAGTAGAACCCTGTTTTCAAGTAAAGAACACACGCTGACGGTCCCACTGTCGGTGGCCGCTAAGAAATATGGCAGTCGGTGTGGTGACAGTTCTATGCAGGTTACTGATGATGCGTCAGCTGGAAAGGGACAAAATCACGTTTTAGTGCATCTCTCTTGGCTCATTTTCACTAGTCGATAGGGCCCGCATGCGGGGTGCGACAGATTTCTGGAACGCATGCCACAGGGCCCGCATGTCGATATCACGGTCGGTAAAAAGCATGCGCGGCGGATCCCCGCATGCGGTGTAACGACTTGTAACTTTCATTGGTTGTAATGTCGCATGCGGGGACTCGCCGCATGCGAGCCCTATCGACTAATGAAAATGCGCCATCTCGCGTGTTTCGTTATTTTAATCAATTTAAAGTTTGTGTACTTACTCTGCAATTTTTTTTTCTGTATCGTGGCTTCTCAAACATATACGTACATACACGTACAGCCAGCCTGAAACAACTACCTGTAGACTATACAAGTATTTGTTCCGTGCGGGAATCGAACCCGCGACACACCAGCAACTTAGCCACTGCGCGATCTATGTCATCAAAACTTTAAATCCATTGTTTTGACTTTATTATTTAACCACTCAAGGCCTGGCTGTCATACTGGTATGACAGAAGTAGTCCAGGGGCGGATCTTGAATTTGTGGGGCCCTGGGCTAATACTGCTTAGGGGCCCTACCTAATTACTCAATCAATTGCCATATTGTCAAAAAACTGTTTTCTGTAGTGATGTAGGTATATATAATTTGATCGCAGTGTTGCCAACTTTATAATCGGATTTTTTTAATTTAAGATAATTTTTATTATTGACTATATCGTCTATTGTTTTCAGTCTGGTTGGGGGCCCTCTGTATTCACGGGGCCCTGGGCTGCAGCCCAAAAAGCCTTTAAGTAGATCCGCCCCTGAGAAGTACAGAACAATAGATAATCAATTGTGTCTCATTACGTGGGACTTGAAGTATTAATCTGTAATCTACAATCAATCTGTAGGGAAAAAGCCTCTTGTCATACAGAGAAGGCATGAACATTAATCACCATGCTTGCTTCAAGACGGATTGGCGATTTCAGTCTTTATGCCAAGAAAATAAAGAACTTACTTGCAACGCAAAATTTATTCACTTTGACAGTTCCAAGAATCCTTTTGCAGCACAACACTTCACCACAATTCTTAGCAACCAAATAATGATCGCGATCCTTCCAAGTCATCACTTTTAAATCCCCACAAACAATACCACTCTCCCAATTCTTAGAAACATCTTGTTCGACTGACAACACTCTTTTAATTTTAGCACTGGCAGCACTGGACGGTCTGTCACTGTCAAAATCGAAACTAATGGCGGATTTTGGACGGGAAAAATCTTTTTTTATTATTGTTTTTTCTTGCTTTCTTTTCAATATTCTTTTTTTTGCTGCGTTTAAGTTGAAGTTTGATTTTATGTCGCTGTTTTGTAAGTCTTTTAGTGGGAGATCTATGTGGTCTAGTAAAGATATTGTTTGGTTCTTTTCTAGTTTCATTTTAGACCAGAATGCTTTGCCGATATCTGGCGGGATTGTTTTGGATTTTTGCTGTACTATTGACCATATCGTTAGGACGCCTATACTTTGTAAAGATACCACCTGGAATCAAAAGAAAACGACATGATTAGACTTTGATTTAATTTGCATGAAGCAATTAAATTGCATCGTTTATTCATAAAATTTAATACCAGACGGTCTTTAGTTTTTCGCCTTTCAACCACTGTATTAATTTGATTGAACTGTGTAATATTGCTATTGCATTATTAAAAGTGATACAAAAATCCATCCCCGGTATACTCTTTATTTCAATGCCCTTCAATCAAATTAATAAAATTTGGTTGAACTGTGTAATATTGCTATTGCATTATTACAAGCGATAAACACAAAGATCCATGCCATACTCTTAAGTCAGTACTTTTCAACCAAATTAAATCTATTTGGTTGAACTTTGTAACATTGCTATTGCACCACCCTTTTTTTCTGCGTCTTTCAACTAAACTCAATTAATTTGGTGGAACTGTGTAATATTGCCATTGGATTATTACTCAGAAATTCTTAAATTATGGTCAAAATTTCTTGTACTGTTTTCTTTCAAAATATAGTCTATAAAGCTAGTTACCTGTCCCACAATCCTCCGTCCACCTTCCTGGCTGATGATGGAGTGGGGATCACCAGTCACCTCCAAGCCGACAATACTGTCTGTCGCGTCACCATTGCTCATATTAAAAGCACTATTCGTGAAGGCACACGATTGTAGGGCGCAATGTATACTGGGCTGAAATTGTAGATGAAAATAATGCATTATTGTGACTTATCTCTATATCGTCATGCTCGTGAACGGGTGCTGTCAGTTGGGATTGGTCATCTCTTAACTGCCTTGGCTTACATCTTTATTCTTATTTATTTTTTATAATTGTTTTATATTCATCATCATTGTTTTCACATGTAGAATCAATATGAATAAATGTAACCAGGATTTTGTAAAAACCTAATTTAAAAGAGTGCCGTGGAGTTTCTTGTTCGTTCTTCTCCATAGAGGCCTACCTCCGTTTTGAAACGAGCAACTAGCTTCAACTTTCGGACTACCTGACAGACTCCTTGACTATTCAAAAGTGCCTGTCAATGGTCTAATCGAAATAAATGTTTTGACTTTGACTTTGACTTTGACATAGTGTAAAACATAGTTGCTTCCCCCCACCTTTTTAAACTACGCAACGGATTTTAATGCGGTTTTCATCAGCATATAGAGTGAGGGAGGTTAATGAATGTTATAGATGATACATTGCACCTGTGCGAAACCGGGGCGGGTCGCTTGTTGTAGTATAACTACAAAAAACTCGAAAAATAGGTAATTAAATATTTTGGATAAAGAGTTTAGTCCTTCCAAAATCATCATAATCTCAGTCGAAAGATGTCCACTGCTGGACATAGGCCTCCCGTAAAGATAGCCACATTGTACACAAGCGGTCCTCCCCCCCCCCCCCCCTCTTTCAAATTGCGTCAAGCTAATCCAATATTCAGCAATAGGAGTTCAATGCATCTCCGAAAGTTATGCTTAGAATAAATATAAATCTAGTTACAGTTAAATCCAAAATCATTACAACTATCTCGAGAAATAGAAAAACAATTGACAATGACATAGTTTGGTTCGTTTTAGCAGAACTAACCCGAATTCCTCAAAGAATTATACCTCTTTTAATCCAATGTTACTATTCTTGTTATTCCATTCCCGTTCTCTCTCTACATCTGTGAGTGCTCGATCATTTATTTCTACTAATTCAGTAGGTTTTTCCTCGCTGGCAACATCCTCCCGCCATGTTGGTTCTTCTGATAAATCCCAAAGGTGTACTGAACTGTAATTTTAAAGATGTTATCTTAATGTTTTACAATTCTAATTCTATATTAGATTAGATCAAAAGCAGGCTACCTTAGTTTCAAACCTGTTTTCAGCCATTAACGCCCACCCCCGAGAGGGGTGACATCGTTTACTACCCAGTTAAGGTTCATAACTTCATAAATATTTCATAAGACTTACCCATCTTCTAATGCTGCAACGAAATATCCATCAGTAGTTCCTCTTAGTCTTGCCTTAACTACATTGTCTATAGCCGTCAGTAGTTTTATCGGTTCTCGCGTGGCGACACTGATGTCCCATAGACAAATCGTACACTTTTTAAGCGCTGCATTCGGTACTTTTTTGTGCACTGTCATTATTCGATTTGATTTCGTTTCAGAAAAATACATTTGTGAAATCTTTGTGTTGTTTAAAAAAGAATAGTTTTCGGCCGTCAAATTCTTTGGGGAAATAGATACATAGCCTTTGCTAAACGGGTAATTGGTAATATTTAACTCTGACAGTTCAGTGTTACCACTATTTGTATTCAAAACATTACTTATTCTACTTTCGATTCTCTTTAAAAACTTCCCCAGTCTATTTATGTTATAATCATTGTTTTTTAATTTTGATTTGTATGTTTCGTATGGCAACATTTCGCTGGGCCCGACGCCATCTTTCTGTTCAAAAAAGATTCGTAACGGATCTGTTTTATAATTCTCATCTAAGTTAATCTCATTATTTTTCTCTACATCCAGACTATGTGTCGTTAAAAATGTAAATTTAGTTAAATAATCTTCCATATTTTGACTATATTTTCGAGTGTCTACTTTTTGCTTGATACAAACATCATGTTTTGTGAATTCCACTGGATGCTGTATCCATTTATGCTCGCATTCTATCTCGTCCGTCTGCATCTCTTCAGAAATACCGTCTTCGAAAGTTTGTACAGCAATTTGGGTATAGTTTGATCTCCCGAAAGTCGCCATGTAGAGGTCATAAGAAATTGGTTTCATTTCAAATAGTGTGTAGGACATTTCATGCAAAGTTATTATGCTTAGTAAATCTTTTGCACGTTGTTTAAGTCTTTCTCCTAACCGTTTCTTCCGCCGATTCTCTTTTGATTTTGTGAAATCGATGAATAGAGGTCTGGAAATTATCATATTTAAAATTAATCGGATTGCTAAGAACTATTTTTTTAACTTACATTTTATCGAGCACTATATTGCGTTAAGCACATTTTAGAAAAATTGTTTTACAACAAAATCGACTACGACTGCATTAAGTTTTCTATAGAAACAAAGATTTACTTATCTTTTTTTATTTATGACATTTTGAAAATAATCTCAACTAACTTTTTAGACCTATGTATCCTGCTTATGTGTAGTAAGTTTCATTAAAATCGGTTTATTCATTTCGAAAACTAATGTCTTGAAAATTTGTATAAAATGCTGTAAGGCGTAAACTCCCTAAAAACTTGTCGCAATCTGATCTCAGCGACAATCGATGTCAAAATCTTGCTAAAAAATGTCTGACTGGAATATACTTATGCCATCATAAAAAATATAAAAAAAACCAAGTCTCGCAAGTCAGTTCTTCTACCGTATAAAGTTGTGAGATCCATGTAATATCAAGTCAGTCGATTTATTCAGTCCCTACATAAGGGACCTTCTGTCTTAAGTTATTACGTAAGCATTTATGTTTAAATAAAATAGATTGACTTGGCCATCGCATGAAAACACAATGTAACTCACAAGCAATACATATTGTAGTAAATAAGATTGTTTAGTGCGATAGCAAATCGCGCTGACTGAGTCGCGAGACTTGGTTTTTTACAAGTTTTGTTTTTGATGGCATTGTGTTTTCAGAAATACAGGCTTCTAGTTTAATCCACAACGAAGGTATAGGGAGTCGAAAATAGCCTGAACTGCTTCGAGGAAAGAATGGTACGGCCGTGCCGCTTTTGTTTGCTCGACTTGGCGGGAGCACTACCTTGCCCCTCGATATTATTGGCTTATAGCTATTATTCTAGGACACAGACCTGTCCATAACGTCAGTGTGCACCGTCCGTATGCTTGACACAGCGCTGGAGCTGCTCATCTCTTGGAATCCTTCATCAGTCAACGAGCTAGGCTTCTCCCCACCCTCGGCTGTCTCCAAAATAAAGTCCAGAACTACTGGCTTAAGTTTATTCGCTGAACGATCTCGGAGGTCGAAACTGCCTGGAATTGGAAATTCGTCTTGAAATGGTTTATCTTGACGAAAAGCATCAAAATAATTAATACAGGTATGTAACGATTTCTTCTAAAAATATTTCAGAAACAACAAAAAAAAACATTTTTCTTTTTGTTGTCAAAAGCTGTTATTTCGACATTACAAGGAGACAATTCAATTTTATTTATAACATTACATCACGCCTATATAAGTAATCCCCGAAGAGTAAGGCAAAGGTGTACCCTTAGTACCACATTTCGCCAGTTATATTTAAGTCCCATGTAACAGGGGGCGAGCCTATTGCCATCAACCGGGCACAAATCCAAACTCGGAGGCTGCTCCTAAGAAATTCCTGATGGAAAATCCCAGTAACACTTTGCCCGACCTGTGAATCGAGCCCAAGACTTCATGCTCAGCAGTCGCCCTTTGCGACCAATAGAACAACGAAGATAGATAACCAAAGAATCATTACCTACTTAAGTAGGCAACGCAGGTGAGTGGCAACGCAGGGAGGGGTCGCCCTAGGAAGACCTACACTGACCTTATTGGTGAGGTTCTTCAGAAAGGTCAGGTGCGGAGTACTCGTAACCGGCGTGCTTGTATGACGAGATTTATGAACGTAGATGAGGCGAAAGGAGTATGTAAGGATCGTAGCAGGTGGCGTTCTGTGGTTTCTGCCTACCCCCATGGGAAAAAGGCGTGAGTTTATGTATGTATGTATGCATTACCTACTTCTAAAACCTACCTGAATCTAACATATTCTCTTCATCTTTTACTTCCTTAGTCTCAACCGCCTCTCCTTCATCGTCATCATTATCTCCATCTTTATCATCGATTTCATCACTACCGTTCTGCTCACTTGGTGTCGAGCTGTGATAAGAATCGAAGTCGGACTCGTAACTTTCAAAGTCGTCTTCGTAACTTACTTCTTCGTCGCTGGAAACTTTGCTTTGTGATGTCTGAAAAGATGCATATGTTAGAGTAGGTAGGTAATGAGGAATTTGAAGATCGAGTTATAGCGAAAGACTTGTACGTTTCGCAGATCCCCGGCTTAAGAGTGGGAAGGGAATATCGGGGTGGTTTACTTTAGTTAAGTCAGTAAGAGTCTGACAAACCCCTCCCCCTGGGCAGTGGAAATCCACGAAGAATTTCCACCCCTAAAACAATTAAAAAACATGGTAGTACAAGAATTGGACGAAGAAATTAAAGGATATATTGTACAATTTTAATCCCACTATGGCATGGATTTCGAAACAATGGAGCCAAAGTCAAAGTCAAAACATTTATTTAAATTAGACCATTTACAGGCACTTTTGAATTGTCAAGGAGTCTATCAGTTAGTCCGAAAGATGAAGCTAGTTGCTCTTTCCAAAACCGAGGTAGGCCTCTATGGAGAAGAACGAGCAAGAAACTCCACGGCACTCTTTTAAATTAGGTTTTTACAAAATCCTGGTTACATTATTCTTGTTGATTCTACATGTGATCACAATGACAGCGCTCCTTACATGGGGAGCACAGAGTGACCAATTGAGGGTATGGAGGATCCAAAAACAGAAATAAGAAAAAATATCGTCTTGATGCCAATGTGTAACCGTTCGTTTTCCCAAATAAATAAAAATAAAATAAAATATGACAACATATAATAAGGGCTTAACATTAAGGCACGTTGCATAAACCGAAATTAGCTTACGCGGTGCCCTAGCAGTCAAAGGGGGGCGCCGTCATGTCAAAAGTCGAGGGAGGCGCGTCATACGCTATTTAGCATTTTTCTCATATGAATTTCCTTATCCATACTAAAATTATAAATGCGAAAGTGTGTCTGTCTGTCTGTCTGTTACCTCTTCACGCTTAAACCGCTGAATCAATTTTGATGAAATTTGGTATTGAGATAGTTTAAGATCCGAGGAAGGACATAGGATAGTTTTCATCCTGGAAATCACCCCCTAAGGCGGTGAAAAGGGGGGTGGAAGTTTGTATGCGAGTACGATATAAACAAGTTCCACGCGCGCAAAAGCTAGTAATTAATATGGTTGCATATAGCTCAACTAGTCAGAGTTTCTACAGTACTTACCTCCTTACTTTGACGTGCCTTTTCATCATCCAACTCAATATAGAACGCCTTAGGCTTCGCGTTGAGTTTTCGCGCTAAATTGAGCATTTCAGCATTATTATCTACTACCGCCGAATTTAATACTTTAACTTCATTCTCTTCAAGTGTCCTCGTTTTTGTTCTCTGTCTTTCATTGTCTTTTGAACTGGTCTTTTCTCTTTCTTTCTTGTCTTTAGCGACATCCTTTATAAAACTCTTTTCTCTTCTGTCTTTTGTCGTTTCTTTGACAAAACTCTTTTCTTTCTCCTTTCTGTCTCGTGACTCTTCTTTTATGTTACTCTTTTCTTTGACTTTGCTTGCTTTTGTTGATTCTTTGATAAAACTCTTTTCTCTATCTCTTCTCTCTTCTTTGATAAAACTTTTTTCTTTGACTTTATTTGCTTTTGTCGCTTCTTTTACAAAACTTTTCTCTCTTTCCTTTCTATCTCTCGTCTCTTCTTTGACAAAACTCTTCTCCCTCTCCTTTCTATCTTTACGAACGTCAGTTACAAAACTCTGTTCTCTTTTGAAATCCATATTCAGTTTGCGTTTAACGATTGGTGAATTTATTGCTACACTAAAATCTTTACTTCGTGGTGTGGCTGAGAATCTTGATGATTTTGCGTCTACCATTTTCGGCGTTGCCATCTTGGATCTATCAGGCCTGTTAGCAAGGTGACTGGTTGTTGAGGGCGAGGATTTGAGGAAATCTTTCATTGGTGATGCATTGCTGGTCATGTTTGAAGTGGTTGGAGGTTTTTTAGGTGCTCGCGCGCTTTGTACAGCATTACTTTTCCTTTGTCCATAAATATCGGCTGTCGAACTCTTCTGTACGAAGTTTCTTGGTGTAGAAACAGTGTATGGCGTTTTCTTGAGTTTCTCTTCTTGTGGTATTTTCGTTGCATCGTCTTTTGTTTGCTTTTCTTTTTTTGGTTTTGATTCAGTAGGCTTTTTTACTGGTGTCTGCATTTTAACTTAGTATTCACTGAAATTGAAAAGGTCAAAGTTAGAGTGAACCAGGCTTCTTCTGGGTAAGCTCACTCTATCGTAGACTTTGTCTATGTCACCTCTGACCTAGACTGGAGTCAAGAAAACGAAAAAAGAAACCCATCTTACATTCATGATTTTGATTAAGTAATTAAAATAGAAATACTGACATAGCTGTAAGGAGTATTGTTACTACCGCGAATGAGTCATGTTACTTGATTAAAATAAATATTATTATAAAAAAAAACCTACACACAATTGAAGACACGTCAAAAAACTAATTATTCTAAGTTCATACTCCATTCTATTTTACTAAACCAATTGTCGTAATAACTTAATTAATTATACACGAAAAGCAATCATAAGAAAGGTGCCTTTAGTACGTATCTAGTTATCTACCTATAACACGATCGGGCTTAGTTTAATTGCGCCTCCTCCATTACATTATCTATTTAAATAACTAATACTAAAACTCAGGTGAGGTGGCGCGGTGCGTGCAAGAAGTCAGATGCGTAGTACTCGTAACCTGCGTGCTTGTATGACGAGATGTATGAACGTGGACGAGGCGAAAGGAGTATGTAAGGATTGTAGCAGGTGGCGTTCTGTGGTTTCTGCTTAGCCCCATGGGAAAAAGGCGTGTGTATGTACTAAAGAGAAGTAATTGTTACTCATATCTCAGGACCCTGAGGTTGCGGGCCTTTGCAAGGCATACGAGGGGCCGAAGCCAACTCGCAGAGGCCCTTTAGGTAGCTTTTTATGAAATGACTAGATGAATCACCAACCGACAATTATGATATCCCTGTTAAGGCCGCTGCATACGTGACGGGTTTTTATCCGGACGGGACGTGACGGGAAATTTTGGAAACATCGTTGCATACAAAATGTATCCAAATACGTATATGTCACGGGAACATGGACGGGACGGGAACGTGGACGGGAAAAATCTCGTCGGCGACGATGTTTAGCACGTCCCCGTTTAGCAATAGCAATTAA
Organism: Hoplodrina blanda; assembly: GCA_949316365.1. Lineage (NCBI taxonomy): Eukaryota > Metazoa > Arthropoda > Insecta > Lepidoptera > Noctuidae > Hoplodrina > Hoplodrina blanda. The sequence continues at coordinate 5,254,780 of OX438576.1, forward strand.
AGCCAATTCTTGAATTGAAAAATCCATCTTTCGTTGTTCACAACACTAGCACGTTAGATACGAATCAATGTCACGTTGCGTATGCGTTTGCACCACGTTCCCGTTTTGAACGAGGCAATCACGTGCCCGTCCCGCTCACGTCCCGTCCGAAGCATTTACCCGTCACGTATGCAGCGGCCTTTATATTATTATGTCAATTACTACAAGTTATAGAAATTTTTAATTCATATGTAGGTACTTTCTAAAGTTTATCTTGGACATCACTGACAACGGTGAAGGAAAACATCGTGAGGAAACCTGGACTTACTGTTCCACTCAAACCATGTCAGAGGCCCTTGAGGCGGTTTAGAAACTCTGACACTAGGGTGTGTGGGGTCGTAAGACCTTACTGGGTCATACTCAGAAAAAGTGTACATTTGGTATCTTTTCTTGTCCCACTACTTCATATTAAAGTAAATATCCAAATTATGACAATGTTTCCTTTTTTACCCTCAAATTTTTATGTTAGTGTAATAAAGAATAGATTTATATGCTATTTTAACTTTAATTTTCATTAAAAGAGTATTTTTTTTGAATGTCAAAACATTGTTAAAAATTTCTCCATACATTTTTTTCGTGTCCCAATGACGATTACACATTTTCAGATATGAATTGTTACGAATATTCATAGCTTTACTTTACATAAACTGTGGCTATATTATTCTTGATGAATCAAGTAACTAAATAGGACCAAGTATATTCATCAATCATCTAGAGAAGAATTTATTTTTAAATAACTTTGTCCCAAAATTATGAAGTTTCGTTACTCAGGGTTAGTACACGCAATGAAATATTGGAAAAAATACTTTATTTTAATAAACACTTTTTCCTATTCTGGCGACACTATAACTTATGTGAAAGTCACTGTCGCGGCAGCCTTTACGTTTTCTCGGTAGTCGTGAAGTCGAGATCTATCAAGTGAATAGGTATTTACAAAAAATACCTCAGGGTGATAAACGACTATTATTGTGCTAAGTTTATTATATTTTTTGTTTACTTACTATGTTATTTTCTATTTTTATGTATTATCTTAACGAATACGCTCAGTGATGACATAGTATACACGTGGTTTACTTTAAAATATTTGTAGAGGTTAAAATTTCTCAGATTTTATTCTCATTTTCGTTATTTTGCGTTACGTTACGAAACTGAGAAATTGTTAAGCTTAGTTCACAAAGACGAAAAGTACTTAAATTGTAATTATTATTACCGTCACGTAATTTGGATAAAGATTTTGAAGTGAGGGTAGTTCGCGCACATACAAATTCATACACTTTTAACCTACTTAAAAAAAAGAAGTTTTTTTTGTGTTTGTTATCTCATAACTCCTCAAGTTTTTATAATAATATAAGTAAATCAAGATTCGAAAGACATGTGGCGCCACCTATTCTCATAAGAACGTTATTGTTGTTTTCCTCAGGAACAGTACTTTCTTTTGGGATGAAAAGTACCCTATGTCTGTTTTTGTACACCTGACAAAGTATATGCGAAAGGAGATTGAGCAAATTAGGGCATTTTATCTGTTAATTGTACAGTAACGAAAATACTACCGAAAATTTATAACTGAATAAAGATGATCTAATGCAAAGTTTTAGCAATATTGGTACTGTCTGTAAAATGTACAATTTATTACAAGTAGAATAATTGATTTGATTTATGGGTTATCCTGTATTATTCTATTTTTATCTTATTATTATTATTTTATCTAATTAGAATGCTACTTCCCGAGAATTTAGTGCATATTGGATGTACTTAATTCTCAGGTGCAGTGAATTAAATGTAGTTGCATCGATATAAAACTAAAATAGATAAATAATAACAAGGATCATAACGAGAGGTCATCCTCTTAGGTTAGGTTAGTTATCCTGTTCCACTTTGCTCAGACAGTACAGAAATTAAAAAAAGTACATATCCTAGAAACTACTTGAAGTAAGCAATATCCTAGCCTACATTTGGTTGATGTACAACAATCTTAAGCTTGTCCCCAAGCTCCATACAAAATTGCCCAATCTCCTTTCAGGATGACCGGTTCAGTAGTTTAGGCGTGAAAAGGTAACAAACAAACAAACTTATATGACTGATTAGCCAAATATAATCACGTGTTTTATTCGCCCAAACCATGTGTACTATACCTTATGACATCAGTTTCGTGACGGAGATTCTCAGTATCGTTACCTATCAGTTTAGTTACAAATTTAAAATGTACACTTTTTCTGAGTATGACCCTACTGCCCACACGATAAAGAAAGAAGACTACAAGTTAAAATAGCCGACACTTAACAAACATTCGTAATATAGTGATCCCTTTTTTGCATACGCGATGAGCAAACTTAACTCGATCGGGTTATACGTAACTGTTCAAAATTTGACCTAAATAAACCGTATTTAAATACCTACATATAAAAGAACTACCATATAGAATCAATGACATGCAATATTCCACGTGGTTAAATGAAAAACAATCATGAATAAATAATAAGCTAAACCAATTAGTTCTCACCTTCACATAATTTTCAGTTCATCTGGAAAAAAAATTCACTGCCAAATCTTTTTGTGAAAATCTTTTATTCTATTTTTACCCTGAATATCTTTAAGCGGGCACCATTTGGTATAAAATACGATTAAAATTAAAGAATCTTAGAACGTCCGTCACTGCGTTACTGTTGTACACAAATGTCGTTACCATGGCAACCGTTATTTCAAACATTGTCAATTAAATTGTTGATTTGAAGAGAATGTGAGTGAGTGCCACAGGTAATAAATACATCTTATACCTCATTTACATTCAGCCCCTGCCGCTGCCCCTCGCGCTGCTGGCGATAATTCCCTAAATACTGCTGCAGCAGGATCGAGAGGAGTGTGTGTTTACATACTGCCCTACCACTCACTTCGCTTTCAAGTTTCGGCAATGGCAGACGTCGAAATAATTACAGCGGCCGCGCTGTCCCTTTTTGCAATACATAATTATGTTCGATATTTAAAAAGATATCGAATACAAAAAAAGAATGTTCGTCGTAGACAATGGTGGACGATATCTATCGGCGAGTACTGAGCGTCGGAGCAGAATGTAAACACGCACTGCCGCTCGCGCTGCCGGTCCTTTGACTTCCGCACAAAAAACCGCTATTTTGGGGAGCGCCGGGCAGCGCGAGTGGCAATGGCAGTGGCATGAGAAGTATTGCGTTTACACACTCGTCCTGCCCACTTCCCTGCCCACTTCCCTGCTCACTACGGCTGAATGTAAACGCGGTATTATAGCTGGTACACGGTCGGGCCGACCGATTTACCGTTGACCGACTGTCAAGTCATCATCTGCCTATCCTTTTCCCAACTATGTTGGGGTCGGCTTCCAGTCTAACCGGATGCAGCTGAGTACCAGTATTTTACATGTAGCGACTGCCTATCTGACCTCCACAACCCAGTAACTAGGTAATACGATACCCCTAGGTAAGACTGGTTGTCAGACGGGCTTCTGACGACTCGTAACGACTGTCAAAGATCCACGTATGACAGCCGGGACCAACGGCTTAACGTGCTTTCCGAGGCACGGAATGATGTCAGTAATGTCTAAGATAAACTTTAGAAAGTACATAAATGAACCTCATGCCATGCCGCGCCGAGCATAGGCTGTTTAAACGGCGCGTGGCGTGTTGAATCAAGCGCCGAGCCTCGCTCGGCTCGCGTGTATGCTCACCGTTCAATCGCACCTTGTAGAGTGTTATGTTTCTTATAGATTAGTAGTCCCATAGTCTGCCCGTTGATCTTAGGGCCCTGATAAAGCACTTTTAAATCTTCTAAATAATTCAGTCAGTCAGAAACCATCTTTGCCTCTGAATTTAGGATGCTAGCTGGCTGAATGCGATTATAATTATGTAGGTACATAAGTACTTGACTAAATTCTAAATTCGGCTGTCATCGTGGATCTTTGACAGTCCCGTTACGAGTCGTCAGAAGCCCGAAAGTCTGACAACCAGTCTGACCAAGGGGTATCGTATTATTACCCAGTACTGGGTTGTGGAGGTCAGATAGGCAGTCGCTCCATGTAAAATACTGGTACCCAGCTGCATCCGGTTAGACTGGAAGCCGACACCAACATAGTTGGGAAAAGGCTAGGCAGATGATGATACTTGACTAAATTCTGTAACGACGAAATTCAGTCAGGTACAATAAAGTGCTTTAGCCTAGTTCTAGGTACGATTTTCAGCTCGGGCAGTGTTATTGAGTTTTTACACGACTGCCCCAAAAAAAGGAGTGTTATGTGTTCAGGGTTAATGTATGTATGTATGTATGTATGTGAGTTTCTTTATTCCACCATAACTTTTGAACGACTGAATCGATTTAGATGTATGGGGTATCGTTACAATCCTTGCATCGTTCCGAGTAACATAGGCTAGTAAAAAATAAAAAGAAACCGGTGTGGTCACTTTAAAACGTAAATTAATACCAGCCTCAATTTATTTTTTTAATGAATGTCGTGTCTATATTCATCTTCTAGAATTTGACAAGTAGATTTAAAAAATATATAACACTGTAAATAAAAAACGTCGTAAACAAAAACTGACGAGTAAACAAAGTACAAATATGTGCAATTTTTGCAGTCGTGTTTTTTAATTTTTTAATTATAGTTCTATGAGGATTTTTTTAATAGCAGCCCGGAGTTAATAAGTTGGTGCTGTGACACCCTGTGCCTCAGAAAGCACGTAAAGTCGTTGGCCCTGCGCCTGATCTCCCCGGTCGTGTCGGATTGCCGTCCCATGGAACTATGAGAGTGAGCAGGGGCGCCGACTCCGTGGGTGCTCGGGTGCTCCGGCACCCACGAGAGGTAAATTAGTGGGTGCCGAGCACCCACGATTATGAATATCTAAAATAATTCTCTTTCTCATCTTTTAAGATAAATAATAAGATATTTATTAACAGGTGCACATGCATGTCAAACTGCTGTGTAATACAATAAATCGGGGGGCACGGTAGTGCCCCCGCCAAGACGATTATCTTTTCTAAATATCTTGTATTTTCTTGTGTCTATTAAATAACAAAAATATATACCTATAAGTAGCTAGTAGGTATGTCATTAAAAAAGCTGGAGCACCCACGGGAATTTTAAAAACTCGGCGCCCCTGAGAGTGAGGGAAGAGGGAGTGCACCTGTGTTTGCGCACACGGCGTTATAATATCTCCTGCGCATATTTGGCTAGTCTCTATTTGTTTTGCCCGGCGTATCCGAAATTCTGTCGCGATAATAGGTATAATTGTAAATACTTCTTAGCGTATCGATAGCAAATATACCTAAATAGAAATACTAAATAATATTTTTTGGGCCCAAATGGCGACAGGTCACTGGGACAACTTGCGACCCACGGATGCCCCTCAAGTTAAAGGGGAAAATCTACAAGTCCGTGATAAGACCTGTCGTATTGTATGGATCGGAATGTTGGGCCGCGAAGAAGACGGATGATAAAAGATTGCATGTAGCGGAGATGAGAATGTTGAGATGGATGTGCGGAGTGACCAGAATGGATAAGGTCATGAATGAGTACATAAGATTCGAGGAAGTCTGAAAGTGGCGCCAGTGACAGAAAAGTTGAAAGGGAATCGTTTGTCTTGGTATGGGCATGTGAAGAGGAGAGATGAAACGCATGTGACCAGGAGAGTTATGAATATGAATGTGGATGGATGGAGAGCAAGAGGAAGGCCAAAGAAAAGATGGATGGATTGTGTAAAGAATGATATGAATGAAAGGGGAGTCAGTGATAGCATGACGGCTGACAGGACGGAGTGGAAGAAGAAAACGTGTTGCGCCGACCCCAAGTAACATGGGACAAGGGCAGGAGAATGATGATGATTCAGCTCTGGAACCTGGCTCTGGTACCTGTCTAATAAATTATAATAACACAAGCTATTACCCGTACTTCCACCGCGTAATAATATTTTTTTCCGATATAAACGAAACCTATGTGCTATTTCAGACTAAAATCTATCTCTGTGCCAAATTTCATCCAGATTAGTTTAGCTGTTCTTCAGTGTTGAGGATAATGACGCCCGATACTTTTACTACTAGTGCGCAACCATCCATTGACAAAAAACAAAAATTTAAATTATTTTAATTACATTTAACTTAAAGGTAATTAATAGTAGATTATTAACCAAGGGGATAAAGCAGTGTCTTCTGTCGCGGGTGACGATTTAAATCGCGAGCGTAACGAAGGACTCGAGGTTTACTCCCGAGCGTAGCGAGGGTGTTAAAAACTTAAATCACGAGCGAAGCGAGGGATTTAAGGCGAGTCCTGAGTGTAGCGAGGGATTTAAGTTCACCCAAGACTAAGACAGCTTTATCACCGAGGAATATACTCTACTTTTCGTACCATTTGCGAAAAAATTAACACAATAATAATATGAGATATGCATTTTAGAACATTAAGTTATTTATAAAAATAAATTAAAATAAACTTAACGTTTATGTATTTGAAGAAAACAAAAACGCGGCAAATTCCTAGACTAATATTTTTTTGTCGGAAAAGCAAACGCATCAAGCTCATACGGCCTCGTCGGTTTTCGTAATTTTATTTAATAATCATAACTGCATAATAAATGCGTATTCCTTTTTCAAAAAGATGTATACCTACTTAATGCTTTACTTTACAAACTCAATGGTGTAAATACAGATGTAGTGCAGTATAAATTTTGGTAAGTATTCCAAATTTAAATCACATTCTCTCCCTAGAGGATAAATGAAATTCAGTACAATTTTCTTTCCCTGTTTTTAACAGATTAAAAATGACTATTGTTATGTTCGCTTTTTGTGGCATAGAATGTCACTTTTTTGAGCAAGTGGTACGAAAAATAATTTATGTTTTTGTTTTTTGTCAATGGATGGTTGCACTAGTAGTAAAAGTATCGGGCGTCATTATCCTCAACACTGAAGATTGGCCCTCTAGCGTATCCATCCATACTTTACGCATTTATAATAATAGTACCTAACATGAGGTACTTACGGCGGAAGTACTACTATTACTTAGCCAGTCTAATACAAGTTACCTACTCAAGAATACATTACCAAAATTGTCAATTGACCTAAATTAACACGGAGTACGGACAGAAACGAAAGTTGTTTGAACAAACTAGTATTACTGCTACATACAAAAACCGGTCAAGTGTGAGTCGGGCTTGCACTTTAATGGTTCCGTACAATATTCAGATCAAGCGCGTAGGTATTTATATTGGGGACAAAAAAAAACGTGGTTTTTCGAAGTTTTTCCTTATTTTATAACTTTATTTTATTTTTATAATTCGTTCTGTGAAAATTTCAAATGTCTACTTATATATTAATGGTTCCAAGATACAGAGGGACAGACAGACGGACGGTCAGACAGTACGGGCTCCATTTGAACACATTAGGTTGACGCAAAAAAACAAAAAAAGAAAATAATTTCAGCTTTTTTAATCGCAATAGTTAGTCGAGAATGTGTGTTAATCAAGTAACATTGTTTTTAACCGACTTCTAAAAAAGGAGGAGGTTCTCAATTCGGATGTTTGTATTTTTTTTTTAGGTTTGTTCGCTCCGTCGCTTGCCAACCGATTTCAAAAATTCGATTTTTTGGAGTCGGTGCCATACGGTTGGATATAATATCCTCGGTCTTGGCACCGACTCCAAAAAATTGTTAGGTTAATCGTAGGTTAGGTTAGGTTTATTAATATAGGTAGGTTATAGTATTATTTTTAACTTTTTAGTGCTTTTAGGGTTTTTTGAAGTCGGTTTTTGTAATGTAGGTTTTTTTTTTGAGGTGGTAAAAATCATCAAATGAGTCCTTCCGCCCTGGGTGGGGCGAAAGGGACTGTCAGACTTTTACTGACTAAAAGACCACCCTGTTCCTTCTGTTGCCCTTTGCGTTCCGGGGCCACGGTATCCTGTAAAGACGTCCCGAAACCCCGGTTAAGACGTCCCGCAACCCCGGACCAACACGTTTCCGCCTGCATCAAAGTTGATAGGTACCTATATTATCTCACGGGAACCACACATTTTTCCGGAATAAAAAATAGCATATGGATTAGCATTCAGACTATAATCTATCTCTGTGCTGTGCCTAATTTCATGCCCATCCGTTCAGACGTTTTCGCGTAATTGAGTAACAAACATCAAACTTTCGCGCTTAAAATAGTAGTTCAGATATTATACCCAGGGCCCGATCTAAGGGGGGGAAAGTCAGGTAAATGCATAGAGCGGCAAAAATGGGGATACTGAGCGGATGCTGCCGTGATTCTTTAAAAGGCAGTCATCTGACAATTTACCGATTTTGAGTTAATACATTGAGCGACATCAGGAAAAAAAGGCGTGTCGACCTATCTAACCCGTTTTTCTGTAACTTATTTAGTTTTTGAGATATTTTTTTCATAAAAAGCAGTGAAGTGGTTTTGATACCAGTGCCAAATTTATAAAAAGACAGTCATATCACATTTATTCTTAAAAAGGCAGTTAAAGTCCCTTAACTGCAAAATATTTGGGAATATTTTAGGCAAAAACTTGCTTAAAAGGCAGTGTTGTACAAAACTGTCTTTTGCAAATTCTATTCTATAGAATTATCTTCACAATAATTCACTGAAAGGCCGCTTTCGAGGAAAAAATTCTTAAAAGGCAGTCATGTGACGTTGGCTGCCTTTTTAATAATTATTTTAAAGATATTATTTTCTTCTATACTTAAAAAAAAGAAGTTTACGTTGCCTTAAAATTTTTTATTTTCTAATATTTTGAGTCTATCGGATACTAGAAAGCAGTTTTCTAGCAATGATTAATTAAAAGGCAGTCAAGTTTTGTCGCGCTAGTGAATGTTTGAGTCAAAAGTCAAACGTTAAAGTCACGGAGTCGCGGGGCGTCGAGCGTCGCGTGGGGCGGAAGGGACTGTTAGACTTTTACTGACTAAAAAACCACCCTGTTCCTTCTGTTGCCCTTTACGTTCCGGGGCCGCGATTTTTCTGTTTACGGAGCGGCGGCGCGTCAAGCGGCACTTATCAACACAAACGTATGGCAATATAAGACGTTGTTCATAGAGACGCGGGGCGTGAAGTGTGGCGTTGCCCGCCGCGTCGCCCGCGGCAGGCAACGCTGCGGCGCACGCGGGATACTCACAGTGTTGCCAACTTAGTGGATCTACTACTATATCTGGTGGTTTGGATCCCCCTGCTGGTGGGTAGAATTTGTATCTGGTGGCTAGTAGAATGATAAATGGCGGCAGTTAGATATCCTCAGTTGGAATTATAAAAAAAAGCAAAGCGTTTTGGTATGAAGCAATAGCTTTCACAGATTCTGTGGGACAACCTCGAGTTCAAGAAGACGCCAATGCAATTTCTTTGTTAATTCTTCCTCATTCTATCGAGGGTATAGAGCTGATTTTTAGTGCTATGAACTTAGTAAAATGTAATTGTGAAATCGCATGAAATTGCCGCTAATGTTAATTAAGCATTCGCGCAGGATTGACACTTGCAGGAAAATGATGTAACAAGTATAGGTACTCTTCCGGAAACAGTGCTTAAAAAATATTGTACCAATGAAACTTATACGTCTGCTGCGACTGAAAACGATAGCTATACGTCAGCAGCTTCTGAATAATCCATCTTGAAAAATCCCTAATGGAAAAATCATTATGGAGACATTAAGTGTATTATTATTATTCAACACAGGATTCTTAGTAATAAGAACACCAATAGCAAGTGACCAACCATGTTAGTACCAATGTGACTTTTTCAATTCATATGTACTTTCTAAAGTTTATCTTGGACATCACTGACATCGGTGAAGGAAAACATCGTGAGGAACCCTGGACTTATACCAGCCTATTACTGTCCCACTCAAACCATGTCAGAGGCTCTTTTTTTTTTAGGTGGTAAAAATCATCAAATGACACCTTCCGCCTTGGGTGGGGGCGGAAGGGACTGTCAGACTTTTACTGACTAAAAAACCACCCTGTTCCTTCTGTTGCCCTTTACGTTCCGGGGCCACAGTATCCCGTTAAGACGTCCCGCAACCCCGGCAGGCGTTTGGCCTCTATTGGGGCCCCGTCCCTGTGGAGGCGGTTTAGAAACTCTGACACTAGAGTGTGTGGGGTCGTAAAAAAGAAGAAGAAGTAATAAGAATCGGTACTAGTTAACGATGAACCGCTAAGTCAACAAATAAGAAAGAAAGATTAATAAATAAGAAGCTAAAAAATTCCATTCCATATATTTACCTACTCCACTTTTATTTAAGATCATGCATGCATGTATTATTTTAATTTTGTATGCATACACATGTTTGAGCAAATAAAATTTCTTATTCTTATTCTAAATTTGGGGGAAAACCCCTAAGTTGGCAACCCAGGATTCATTGAGAATTGCCGCTGCGTGCGCCGCCGCGATAAACGCCGCGTGGCACGCGGTGTTGCCCGCCGCAGGCCCCGCCGTAAAAATCGCTTCATTTCAAGCAAACGCTTCAAAAATCGCTTCTCCGTAAACGCACTCATACAACGCCATGTTTGAATTCAGTGCGGGCCGCGCCGCACAACGCGACGCCCGACGCCCCGCGTTTTCGTAAACGAGGCCATATTATGGTGACTGATTTTTGTACCCTGCCAATTAATAAACTTTTGATTTTACTATTCTTTTTTCCTTTAATTTGAAACTCAATTACCCTTGACTGCTGCCTATCCAAGCTCAGTTAAAAGAATTACTTAAGTGGATAATTGTTTAAAAAACAGCAAACTGCAGTTGAGAATTTTTGGCTGCTTTTTAATGATGCTATATTTATTCAAAAAGGTTTTTAAGAAAGTAGTTTGCTGCAAAACTATATTAAAAGGCAGTTATTGGACTCTCACGTCTTTGTTAGAAATTTTTCAAAAAGGATTTTTGTTTTAAATACTTTTTAAAAAGGCAGCCCAATGAATAAACGGCCTTTTTAAGAATTATGCATAGTGAATTTGGTGACTAAATGATTTTCAATAAAAAAAAGTTACTAATAATTCACTAAAAGGCAGCTTCGGGACTGAAGCTGTCTTTTAATGGATTATTATAGGATGTAAAATTATCCCAATAATGTTAACAAATATATATTCATAAAATTTATTTATTTAAATGTGTAAAAATTGATCCAGTAACACTAAATAAGATACAACGGGCTCCCCTTTATAAAAAAAACCCACCATATAGGATGTCATATTTCTTACGTAGATTAATTAAAGTAAAAAAAACAAAATGAAGACTGCTTTCGCGGTTTTCTCAAAAATCAGTGTTGTCAGAAGGTCGCCTTTTAAAGAATCACGGCAGGATGCACGAAGTCCAACATACTCTCATGAATTTTTGTATACCGCAGTAGACTAACGTATGTACAATGTAACACACACGACAATGGCAATGGCAATGTAACGTGTGTACATGTGTGCGTTTGTACAATTAAAACAATATCACATATTATATGTAAATCATCCCATCTTTGGAATATTATTTATGCCCGGAGCGTCTTAATAGCTAAATCGGGCCCAGTATATAGCTACTATTAGACTTTCGTTTCAGACTATACGCTATACGTCAGCGTCCCGTAATCGACTACAAAAATAAAAACTAGGTGAAGGACAAATTTTTATGCCAGACATAATAATTTCGCCGCAGTTTTAAAACGTCCGAATTTGGACTCGACGTTCCATATTGTTTTTTTTGTGTTTATAGCAGGATGTTTTCAAATGTTATTTGGCTACTGTAAAATTAATTGGTTTCAATTATTTGCGGGTAGGTACCTAATATTTTTATTCCAATAGGTACTAGCAACGCATAGGTGCAAATTAACTTTTCTGGTAGATGTTCCCAAAGTTTTCCTTCATACTAACCTTGACCACGAAAAAAGATTGAGCCAAATCGGTCCAGTCGTTCTGGAGATTGACTGACGCTTGGAAACACATTTAACCATTCATTTTTATTGATATTAGAAGATAGATAGAAAAACTTCAAAAACTTGTAATTGATACTTGTCAAATAATGTCATTTACTACCAATACCAACTATGAGGACAAGTGCCACCGGAAAGCACAAAGACTTAGTGCAACCAAGTGTTACTAACATAGTTTTAAGTTTTATTTACTAACACAATTGTTATTATATGGTATACTTAGGTTAAGGTATTTATCTATGGGTCTTTGTAACCTGAAAATAAATGATTTATTATTATTATTATTATTATTGAAAACGCGAAAGTTTGTGTGGATGGATGGATGTTTCTTACCTACTCTTTCACGCCACGAAACGAAGAAAACGACTAACAAGAAACGGCTGAACGAATTTAGCTGAAATTTGCCATGTAGATATTGATCTAGCTCAAGAGCAATAGCGCACTAGCGGCCTGGCCGCAGCGGCCATGCGCTATTGCTCTAAGTAACACAGGAATTTTTCCGTTTATTGTTTGAGTAACAAATAATTTAGGACTTGAGCACTCAGTATCTACCTACTACCTACCAGCCTTTACCTTTTACAAACAAACAATACCTCTTTATTATGTTCCTATATACAGCCTGTAACAAAAACCCTGTCCGATCCTTAAGGGTATTATTCGGCATCGTACTGCGTACTCATATACGTAACCATTTAATGGATTTGAGATTATTATTTTTCCCCAGTGAAAAAAAAAAAGAAGAAAGAAGAAGTAATTAAATTAAAATAAAACATAAAAACATACATACATACCGTCAAAATCATAACCCTCCTTTTGGCTTTGCCGTAGTCGGGTAAAAACTGATCAACGGCAACACTGATCGGACAGGGTTTTTGTTACATAGTGTATAATGTAAATAGAAAAATCACGCGTTCAGCACATATTTTCATACTTTGTATTGTTATTTATTCTGTTACTTAGCGAGACTACTTCTGAACACAAATTATTTAGTACTTTGCTAATTGAATATCAAGATAAAATAACTTTTATTTAAATTCACCGAGGACATTTAGCCCTTGGGTACGATCGATTCCCAGGTCGGGCAAAGCGTTATTGGGTTTTTCCATCAGGAATTCCTCAGTAGCAGCCTCAGAGTCTGGATTTGTGCCCGGCTGATGGCAATAGGCTCGTCCCCTATTACATGGGACTTGAACATAACTGGCGAAATGTGGTTGTACTAATGGATACATCTCTGCCTAACCCTTCGGGGATTACAGGCGTGATGTTGTCGCATCTGGAAATTGAACCCAAGACCCCATGGTCAGCAGTCGCAGTATTTCAAAATAAGCCCTGAATTTAAAGTTGTTCATATTCATACTAAATCTCTTGAAAGATGTACCTACAACGAATTAAAAATCATGTTGCATAAAACAGGATATAAATAAAATATAAGTACATTTTTTTGTAATATTATAAGATATATTTGAATGCTTTTACACATTAAAAGTCGAATACTGGAAATTTTAAAGTGCGTCAAAAATGTTTGAAGATCTAAAAAAAGTAATTAAAACAAAAAAATAAAATAAAACGAGGCTTTACTTATGTCGTCACATAACATTATGTACTTCTCGACAATTATTACTTAGATAAATAATACATAATACAGAATACAAGGCGAACTTCAATAAATAACAAAAAAAAAAACGGAGCTGACGATCGCACGTGCATACACATCTGCAACTAACACCCTACTGATTGAATCGTGTGAATAATTTACATGATTTTCTTGATTTTTTTTCAACTACCCTTCGACCTGCGTTGATTCAATTTTGTTCGTAACGGTAACTCGCTGATTTTTCGGTCGAAAGGTTCGAAATTAATTTACAAACCAGCAATGATGGTTGCTGGGTCTTCGACTCCTTGCTTGATTTTTCTGAGGAACATGACCGCTTCACGACCATCAATTAGCCTGTGGTCGTAAGTCAACGCGATGTACATCATAGGCCTGATGACGACCTGGCCGTTAAGCGCAATCGGCCGCTCAAAGATGCCATGCATACCCAAAATGGCTGACTGAGGAGGGTTAATAATAGGAGTACCCATCAACGAACCGAACACACCACCGTTGCTAATCGTGAAAGTACCGCCATCCATCTCTTCAATAGTTAGCTTGCCACCTTTAGCTTTCTCTGCTAAGCCGGCAATGGTCAGCTCAATATCAGCATAGGACATATTCTGTACGTTCCGCAGAACAGGGACCACCAGACCTTTAGGAGTGGCCACTGCCACGGAAATATCTACATAATCACGGTAGATGATTTCTGTGTCCTCGATTACCGCGTTCACAACGGGCTGGTCCATCAGTGCGGTGGCTGCAGCCTTCACAAACGGTGACATCAGGCCAAGTTTGACTCCATGTTTCTTTGTGAAAGCATCCAAATTCTTCTTCCTAAACGCCATTATATGAGACATGTCAATCTCATTGAACGTGGTCAACATCGCGTTTGTGTTCTGCGCTTCCTTCAGACGCTGGGCAATGCGCTGGCGCATCCTGTTCATTTTCACGCGCTGTTCCGTACGTGTACCCGCGATCTCTTTACTGTAGTCTGCGGGGGGGACTTTGACACTCGCAGTTTCGATAGACTGCGCGTGACGGATCGCTGCTACAGGAATTGAGGATATTGGGGCAGCAGGTTTAGCTGCAGGGGGTGCCTTTGGTGGCGGGGGAGGGGTTGGGATCGCGGCTGCTGGTGGAGGCGGTGGGGGTGGTGCTGCAGCGGCTGGTGGCGGTGGTGGAGGAGCTTCAGCTTTCGGGGGCTCAGGAGCAGCCGCCTCCTTCTTCGGTGGCGGACCACCCTCAGTCAGCTCCAGCCTGAACAATTTCTGTCCAGCCTTCACAGTGTCTCCGTCTTTGACGTAGAACTCCTTTATGATGCCGTTGCCGGGCGCCATGACAGGTAACGCTGTCTTGTCCGTCTCAATCTCCATAACGACTTCGTCAACGGCAACTGCATCGCCGACTTTCTTGTCGCCGACTTTCGCGTCTCCTTCGGAAACCGAATCTGGGAAACTAGGGGTCATCACATCTTGTTCGGCAAAGAGTGGGTTCGTGAAATGGATGGTGGCGACCTGGTTGTGGGCTGCACTGATGACGCGGGGCTGGGCTGTCCTTGTAGCAGCCTGGGATAGAGCCCCGAAGACCTTGGGCGCTTCTGAGGACTTAAACCGAAGGGCCTGCCCCTGCCTTCGGTATAAAGTCTGTAAATGCTTAGAGCAGCGTCGTAACATGTTGAGTATTTTTTGTTTTTGAGATTTTTTTACCCTGAAAAGAGAAATATTTGGTTAGAACGGTGATTCTGGACTGTACAGTAAGCGGTCATAAGTGCAGTAGCATGCTAAGGTTTGAATTGCTGTGAAGACGCGGTACAGGCCGCACCAACATCTGTGTTAAAGTGATTATGTATTAACACAGTACCTACGAACACCTCTGAATTCGCACATGGTGTCGAAAGGTCATAAGTAAAAAAAAAATCAATCTATTGCTTTGTGGAATTGCTACTCCACTTATGACCGCTACGGTACATAATGTTTTGCAGGAAAGAGATAGAGATATAATTATGAATTGTGTATTAGACAGCATTAACCAAAAATTCCAAGACATAACTTCTCTAAAGAAACACTTTATTGTAGCCCTGAAAACCCGATTAATTTTCAATGAACTGTAAAATTTGATTTTTAATTGCTTTCAAATTAATAAATAGCTAGTTAGTCAATTAAGTCGTCACAAAAGTGACGTCACAGTCGTCTTTTGTCATAATAAATCTATCGGAGAATCGCGTTTGACAGGTCATAAAACCGGGGTTGCGGGACGTCTTAACAGGATACCGTGGCCCCGGAACGTTAAGGGCAACAGAAGGAACAGGGTGGTTTTTTAGTCAGTAAAAGTCTGACAGTCCCTTCCGCCCCGCCCAGGACGGAAGGACTCATTTGATGATTTTTACCACCTAAAAAAAAAAAAAAAAAACAGGTCATAAAAAGTACGTCAATTGATTGGTGGTAGGGATAAACTACTATAACATGGCGCGCCCTTCCATATTACTATTTCAATAATAACGAGTAATTAATGATGCCGCTAGTCGAGCAACAGTGACACGCTGATTTGTTTTTGTTTCGAAAGCCGTCCCAGTACGCACACATGCGTTGTGAGTCTTGTAAATACTTTTACAAATACTTTCAAACGTTTTGAATTGTGGAGGGGCGCGCCAAGTTATTGTAGTTTATCTCTATCATTTAATTAAACTTAAATTAATTACGTTTAGCAATTAAAATCGAATTTTACAGTTAATTGATAATTATTCGGGTTTTCAGGGATAATATAAAGTGTTTCTTTAGAGAAGTTATGTCTTGGAATTATTAGTTATAGGCATCAACTATCCAATTATTGACAAATGAAGGGCACAGGGAAACAAGGGGCTCATCACAAATTGAATTAAACGCTAATTTATACAAAAAATCTACATGGTGTTATGTCATTTATTTCAAGATGGCGGGGGTATGGGCGCGTTCTTGTTTTGTAAACGTAAAATGTGCTCCTTTTAACTCTGATTGGGATGCAATGAGCACCTTTTAAGCTAGTTCGATACGAAATGAGCTCTGTTTATTCCTTGACGTGTTTTTTAATATTGAGGATTACAAAGCAATGGGCTCTTTTTAGTTTGTTTTGAATATGTCATATCAAAGGCCTGTTCAAAATCTATCAAGTGCGATCATTTGTTTGATTTCGTATAAATTGTCGATGAGCCCCTTTTTAACCGACTTCAAAAAAAGGAGGAGGTTATCAATTCGACTGTATTTTTTTTTTTATGTTTGTTAGCTCCTAACTTGCGACTGGGTGCACCGATTTTCATGATTCTTTTTTTTTTGAAAGCTGGTGCTTCCCGTGTGGTCCCATTGTCACAATGTCACCATTTCAATATCTGATGATGAACTTCGGAGATATGGAATGGAACTCCTCACAGAATCAGAGCAGCAATATCGTAACAAGTGAAATTGCTTTGTTTATACGTGTAGTCGATGACTGACTGAAGGAAAAGGGGGGGGGGGGTACGTCAACCCCCCTCCTACCAGTTTCCAAAATTAAATATATCGTGTGAGGTATTGTTTGAAAGGGCTTTTTGTAAGGATTTCAAACATTAATACACAAGCACTAAAAAGTGAAAAATAAAAAGCTTTTTCACAAAAAAAGATAACCGCGTTCATAAACTACAAAATAAAAATAACTTTAGTTTTGAAAGTCGGTGGCAATACTTACCTACATAACAAAAAACAAAACCAAAGCCGCCGACTTCCAAAACTAAAGTTATTTTTATTTTGTAGTTTATGAAGGCGGTTATCTTTTTTTGTGAAAAAGCTTTTTATTTCCCTGTGCCCTTCAAATACTGAATTGGTTCAATTAAACAGAGGTAATAATAAGTCTGAAATTCAATACCTAGCATAAAATAAGCATTTTGAAAAATTGTAATCAGCTGTAAACGTAATTCAGGTTTTATTAATTTACACACTAAGATAAAAGCTAGCGGGCCAGATAAGCAGTATTACAAAATTAAACAAAATTTTACCGAGCAAGAACGTAACACAACATCACGCCTTTTATCCCCGAAGGGTAAGGCAGAGGTGTAGCCATTTGTACACCCACATTTCGCCAGTTATGTTTAATTTACATGTAATAGGAGGCGAGCATCATTCCGAGCCTCGGAAAGCACGTTAAGCTGTTGGTCCCGGCTGTCATACGTGGATTTTTGACAGTCTGTACGAGTCGTCAGAAGCTTGAAAGTCTCACAACCAGTCTTACCTAGGGGTACCGTATTACCCAGTTACTGGGTTGTGGAGGTCAGATAGGCAGTCGCTCCATGTAAAATACTGGTATTCAGCTGCATCCGGTTGGACTGGAAGCCGACCCCAACATAGTTGGGTAAAGGCTAAGCAGATGATGTAATAAGGGGCGAGGATATTGCCATCAGCCGGGCACAAATCCAGACGCCGAGGATATTATCGTATGTTTTCAATTAGAATTAAAATAAAACTGAAAGTAGTATTGAGCCAAAAATACCAAGTGAAGGTCAGGTGAGCAGTATATTACGTACTAGCTTCTGCACGTGGAGCCGTTCGCGTGTCCGATGTCGGTTGATTTATCAAGGGGTTTTATATTTTTAAGCGCGGTACTCTAATTATTTTTGTTACTCTTTATAACAGCTTTGTATACATAACATAATTGCGATCTTTCATTCATTCGCTTCAACGATTCAAATGCCGCTGAGCGTATTGGACTTCATGGTACGAATTTGAGCGATACAGTTTAAGAACCTAAACTAAAATGTCTTGCTTTTGAATCGTTTTTAATAAGTTCATGGTAGGCCTACAGCTATCTTCCATCAAAATCGATCCAGCTTTTTCAGAGATTAGCCAGAACAAACAGACAGACAAATATTTTAGAAATTGTTTTTATATGAGTGTCGTGTAAACATTAATTTACACATTGCAATCAAACACTTCAATTTTATTTATTTGCCTCGTTGGACTAGTGGTCGCAAAACGCGACTGCTGAGAATGATGTCTCGGGTTCGATTCCCAGGCAAAGTGTCATTGGATTTACCCATCTGGAATTTCTTAGTAGCAGCCCCGGAGGGTTGATGGCAATAGGCTCGTCCCCTATTACATGAGACTTAAACTAACTGGCGAAATGTGGGTGTACTAATGGGTACACCTCTGCCTAACCCTTCGGGGATTACAGGCGTGATGTTATGTTTGTGGTATTACCCAATTGGTCTGAAGTCGACAATACACAGTGAGAATGCATGACTGCATCTGCAGTAGATCAATGATCATTTCTTATCTGTATGAGACTAGGCCTTTGCCCTGCAGTGTGAATTGCAGACTCGTGTATTTATTATCTATTTGCATTATTAATCTATATACTAATACTAGCGACCCGCCCCGGCTTCGCACGGGTGCAATGTAGATATTAATGTTTCTTTTTCAATTCATATGTACTTTCATAGAGTGAGGAATGAGGTTATACGGGACCGTTGCGGATTAAAAGAGGATGTAGTGACAAAGATAGAAAAGGGTATGCTTAGATGGTTCGGTCATGTTGAGAGGATGAGTGAAAGACGATTAACAAAAGGTATTTATATGGCAGAGGTGAGTGGCAACGCAGGGAGGGGTCGCCCTAGGAAGACCTACACTGACCTTATTGGTGAGGTTCTTCAGAAAGGTCAGGTGCGGAGTACTCGTTACCGGCGTACTTGTATGACGAGATGTATGAACGTAGATGAGGTGAAAGGAGTATGTAAGGACCGTAGCAAGTGGCGTTCGGTGGTTTCTGCCTACCCCCATGGGAAAAAGGCGTGAGTTTATGTATGTACTTTCTAAAGTTTATCTTTGACATCACTGACTTCGGTGAAGGAAAACATCGTGAGGAAACCTGGACTTATACCAGCCTATTACTGTCCTACTCAAACCATGTCAGAGGCCCTTGAGGCGGTTTAGAAACTCTGACACTAGAATGTGTGTGGTCGTAAGACCTTACTGCCCATACTATAGAAAAGAGAAGAATGTTTCAACAAAGTAAACCTTTCTCTTGAATCACTCTATTGATGAAATTACGCATTAGAATTCGTTGCGTAGTTTAAAGATCTATGTGTACAGACGGCGCGGCGGAAAGTGACTTTGTTTTTTACTATGTACAGATTAGTAAGTCAAAGTGTTAGTTAACGTTAATCTTCGGAACTACTGGACTGATTTAAAAAAAATATTTTGCTAATAGAAAGCTACTTTATCCCTGAATGCTATCGACTGTTTTTGATCAAAAAGATTAGGAGGTCGTAAGAAAAGTTACGCGGACGAAGTCGCGGGGAATAGCTAGTTTAATAGAGGGAGCATGCACAGCGATGTGATTTTTTTAAAGCACGATAATACTTTTTCGTTTCGAATTTTGAGAGAAGATTAGAACCTTTTTTCTGAAAAAGTAGCCAAGGAGGTAAACTGTCTATCCAGTACAACTTAGAATAATAAGGGTGTAAACTGCATTTAGGTAAAATTTGCAAAAGATGGACTTAAAAATTATAAATCAATTTTAAGTAAACAAAGAACCGGGGTTGCGGCACGTCTTAACAGGATACCGTGGCCCCGGAACGTAAAGGACAACAGAAGGAACAGAGTGGTTTTTTAGTCAGTAAAAGTCTGACAGTCCCTTCCGCCCCACCCAGGGCGGAAGGAATCATTTGATGATTTTTACCACCTCAAAAAAAAGCAAAGAAAGAAACACATTTTATACATTGGAAAAATCAAAAGAAAAATGCCGCTTCTACTTTATGAGAGGGGGAGGTTGTGGAAGTATTGCCAATCAACAATAATATTAATTTTATGTCCCACGATATTTCATCGATACGGGCACAGAACACAATGCAAACACCTATTTACATACCCAATAAACTGAGTATTATGATCTATGTTATGTTTATGTATGTACTTAAGATACAAACGATCTGCAAAATTACTCATTGTTCTCTTTTTATTAACTACTAGCTTCTGCCCGCGATTTTGTCCTTTATTTACTTTTTACTGTGTGCTAAATTTTAAGTCCGCACATGAGAGGCGTTGCAATGTTACCTGCTGCATTATATGGATGCCCTCACGCATACCAATTTCTTTAGAAAGTTGGTAATGTTTCGATAGCCATTTAAAATTGGCTATGGTATTTGGCCAGTATTAAAAATGTACAAGAATATAAATAACATTTTTAAAATTTTTGAATAATGAATTTTGAATAAAAAAAATTGAAATAAGAATGCGTGATTACGCTACGCAATGACGTATGGAGGGAAGAGTCACAAGGTACTTCATTATTGACAGAGGCGTATCTAGGATGGGGCAAGTAGGGCTCGAGCCCTGGGCGCCTATCAAAGGGGGGCCCAAGTTCGCACATTTATTAAAGTTAAAAATACACAACAATAAACTATTTCATACTAGGTACCTAGTAATATTTACTTCGTGATGCTATAAAAATTTAAGACTATGTATTTTGTTTAGTGTATCTGTTTTTTTATATTAAGATAATTTACGAAAGGGCGCTACTATGATGCATGTCCTAGTCGCCATTTTTTTTTTGATTGGTTAATAAAATTCGCTGTTAAGTAGTTTTTTGCTGTAGTTTTTTGCTGAAGTTATTGTTAACAAAAATGAGACCCGTTTCGAGTTATAACCTACCAAATGAAGTTTCCTCAGACAATTCTGCAAAAAGTTATGCGTCATACATAGAAAATAATACCTACATAGATATACACGTGGAATTGATAAGCTTTTTTCATCAGTTGAAATAGATATACGCTCAAGGAAATTACATTGTTTTTATTTGAATTCCTAATTCGAAGGCCAAATTCATTCTAACAACTGAAGTGAGCGAAGACAGATATTTACAAAGATGTGAGAAAAACATATTATACAGACTGTCATACACTACCATCTTAAGAGGGTAAAAGTAGTCATGAATTATGCTGTACCATACATTTTTATCATATTACCTATTATTACACGGAACAGCTTACTTATTAACACATGTCTGTTTCGATTCTATAATAAAAGTTTTACATATCCATTACTACTTTTACCCTCAGAAACATTAGTAGAGAATGAAAAATTACCTTACAGTATTGTATATGATAGAGTCAACACTAAGAAAAATATACCTATATAATATCCATTAGTAGTTTTACCCCCTGAAACGGTGAATTAAAAATCACCATAGTATCTTACATGATAGTAGTCAAGACAAGCAATGCAATGCATGCAATGTCTTGGGACAAGACAAGCATATATTGAATGATTTGACAATTATACAAACATAACCATAACAATTATACCTGACTAATATTGTCTTACTGCAGGGGAAAAGGCCTGTTCTCACACAGAGAAGGCACGAGCATTGATCACCACGCTTGCCCAAGGAGGATTGGCAATTTCAACATAATAAAGTTGAAGAGTTTGTTTGTCTAAAGGAGCTAATCTCTGGAACTACGAGTCGGATAGTAAAAAATCTTTTTGTATATGATAGCCAGATTGGCAGATTCATTAGGAATAGTATAGGAAGTTTTACATCACGCTACGACATAGGGGAGCTGAGCAGTAACCAAATACAGAACTAAATGCAGGTAACTACAGGGTCAATATTATATTCAGAATCAAAAAAATACAGTTTCCTAATGAAATTACTCAATTCTAACCATTGAGACAACAACTGAGAATCAGAAAATGCAACAATACATAATTATTTATTTATTTTTTTTATTTTTTTTATTAATTATTCTTTAGCTTAAGCCTTATACATAACATCTGTTATAGACATTATGGTTTTTTTTTAAGGTAGTAAAAATCATCAAATGACTCCTTCCGCCCTGGGTGGGGCGGAAGAGACTGTCAGACTTTTACTGACTAAAAAACCACCCTGTTCCTTCTGTCGCCCTTTACGTTCCGGGGTCACGGTATCCTGTTAAGACATCCCGCAACCCCGATAGACATTATGGTAAGCAAATAAATGAATATGAATATTGCTGACATGGAAAAGGTTGCTTTGAGTCAGAGGCATAATTACCAGAAAAGAAATTAAAACAGCAATGAACTAAAAATTGTGGGTTGAACTTGATAGACAAGATAAATGCCAAAAAATATAAAGTGTTTACTAAAAACAATATTCATTTCACTGCCAAAGTGTAATCTTATCAGAGAGTGAATAAACAATAGGAATCATGCAAGCAATTGATAATAATATTGATATCACGGTCATAATCTATTTGATCATGACATAACTATGGTTGTGCAGAGATTTTTTCATTTGTTATTTGAATTAGGTATGAATTTTCACTTGTAGACATTTATGGGAACTTGGCTCGAAAAGGCAATGCATAGGGAAGAGGAGAAGGCTATGGGGAAGATATATTCCCAGCAATGGGACAATCCAAAAAATATCAATTGGTATACATAGATTTCAAAATGTTTATACTTAAAATGTATATTGCAATAGTTATATTAAATAAATTCTGTTTTGTTACACATAAAATAAATAAGAATCATAAAAAAACAAGTACCTAAAATACAAAAAAATCATTTGCAACACTTTCCATCAAAGGTCCAACAAAAATAAAAAAGAATTCTTCTTTAAAAGAGGTTTAAATCTTTTTCTTCACACAGAGTATTTTCAAAAAAGTTACATTTGAATATGGAACAGCAGTCCCGTGACATTTCTATCCAGTAAAGTGACAGAAAGTAGTGCAAAAGAATAACTGTTAAAATATATCGAAAACTCACGAAAACTAATATCTAAATTACAGAAAGCGTTATTAAAGAAGCATTACAAGTAAATAGAGTATTGGTTAATGTGTTACAGCTGGAAAGGACCGGCATACACCTACACGATGCATTTCAAGGTTATTCAAAGAAACACGAATCAATAGATGCACAAATATTAGTAAAAACGTACCCCTTACCTTCTTGTGGAGGTAAACAACCACTAGCAGGTGATTATAACGTTATTTCACGAACATAAAATGTTACATAAGCTTAAATCTCATGACAGTTCCTAACCACGACCAGTGTTAGATATTCGAGTGGTTCTAGCTTAATTACAAGCGTTATTCAATGCATTGCGTGTTCGCACTGATGTTACAACGTACTGAACTGATACTTCACTTATATTTTGACGCTGCTTTATGAGAATTCAGAGTTCAGATGTGGCCCGTAGAACTACATTTATTTCGGTTCAATTGGGACTTTACAATCGAATTCAAGTTGGTGGCACCGCTGGCATCTGTCAAAACCCTATTCCACATGATCAAATTGCAAAATTCTTAACATTAGGACGAAATAGTTAAATTTATTTGCCTACAAGTGTAAGTAGTACAACACAAGTGAAATGCTCAATAAGCTTTTATTTCAGATTTGGAACGCAACCTGTCGAAAAAAAGGGTTACGTTTAGTAAGTGCTACGTGTGCGGTTTCTGAAAATATTGATTGATTGGCTGTTGTTAGAATTTTGTATTCAAGATGAGCGTGTTTCTAATTACGGCTTTGTCAAAAATGTATCTTTTTGTAATACACTGGGTTAGTTTAAAAATGAAGGATTTAATTGGTTTACCTGTAGTTCATAATGCAATTATTATTATTCCAGAAGAGACTGAAAACCCTGACAATTCTATAGTGTAAAAAAACATTTGAGCGCAAACTAAACGTATATTTGCATGTGATCAAAGTGATCTCATTGTGCCTGTTCTAAGAAATCAATCTAATTAAGAATCTCATAAAAACTATTGTTATTTTTCAAGGCGCCCAATACTTAATTATTTAGTTTATAATTTATCGTAATATTTCATAATTGTCTTCTTGTTGTATTTAAATAAATCGTCTATTATGTGAATAAAAGTGTTATAATTTCTTTTACTGACATTAGAATGTTGATGTCATGGTTTTGAACGCACGTCTCATAGGGGACGGGCAGAGTTGACAGCTGTCATTCATATTCAGTGGTCTAGCTTTTCCTAGACGGGCCCTGTATCAAAATTTGTTGGGGGCCCGTCAAGTCCAGAGGGTAAATAAATATTTTTCACAAAAGAAACAATAGTTTTATGTAGGTTAATAAAAATATAGCTAAAACTATTTGGCGTAATAATGGAATGCAACAGATTGAATAATGTTAAATGAAGCAGTAATTATTAAAATAATTTAGATTCGTATTTTTAGTTCCCTATTTCGCCGTCCACAAAAGTATTCTGAGCGCACTGTACATTGATTTCTGAACGTTTGCCTTAACGTCAACTCAAGGCATGCGCATCCAAATCCAAATTGAGATAAAGGTAATTAGGTACCGGTACCGGTACTGCGTTTATCTACATGAATCCTTGATACGGATACCTCCCACAGGGGAAGTCGGGGGAATTACCAATTTAACCTGACCTCGTCGTGTGACATAAACATAAATACAGAGTAGAAAGGGATTTTTCTAAAACCACATTTCTTAGAAATCGTCACGTAAGGAAAATGTATAAGTGCATACCAAAAACGAGCCGCCATTTAAGACGTATAGCACGATTTTTTTGACAGAAATAAACTGTACTCATTCTGGGAATCGAACCCGGGTACTAGCATTATATCGCGTGATACTTCCTGGCCGCCATCGTTTTTTAAGAAAACTTGCAACTATATCTGACAACCCTGGATCTATCTCTTTTGATGACTGTACCACAGGATTTCATAAAATACAAGGTGTATCGAGACGAAACTAAAAAAAAAACTATATACTTTTTTTTCTCGCCTAACTCGTCGCTATTTAGTAAGGATGGTAAAAAATTAAATAAAAAACACATAGACAAAAATGCCACATTTATTAAGATATTGAACAAGCCAAAAATCATACAGTCACACACACAGACACCAACTTACGTATAGGTACTTTGTACATTTACGGTAAGGCCGTCCGCTAAACGTAGTGATAAGAAACAGGCTTTATTTTATTTTTTTTCTACTTTTTTTGCAGTGGCAAGATTCTCAATAGCTCTCGCTACTGACTGGTAACATTAACAAAACGTTATGACTGGCACGGAGGCGGCTCAAAGCGTCCTGAGAATATTGCACTGCCCAATTATTTTGAGTTTAACATTAAAAAAATACAAGACATTTTTTTTTGTAATTTTTTTTTTTAACTAGCTATGTTACTGCCTTGTAGCTGGACCAGTTTAGATATTTTTTTTTAGTTAACCTGTAACTATCATTACGTTGTATTTTAATTTGCAATGTTACACTTTTTGTTTAGGGTTGAATGTTCGTACAACTTTTGAAGTAATATCGGGTTTAAAAATGTTTGGATGTTATAATTTGGGGTTTAAATGTACAGGTAACGTAGTAAGCAACGAAATGGGGCGATTATTTGTGTACCTACGGGCTTTTATTGTTTATGTAGGTACTAGTACTCTGCCTACAATTTCCTCCGCTTAGATTTTATACTTTCCCGTCAACAACCCCTTTCACCCCCACAGGGGTTGATTTTTGAAAATTGGGTCGTTTTATTTAGACTATAAGACTATTTAGCTTTTGAATTCATTCAAGCCACGCAGTACAATCCTTTACAAAAAATTGTCAGTTAGTCCCGTTAAGGGTTGATTTTCGAAAAATCAAAACCCCTTAATTCTTTATGTTCTGTCAAAAGTACTAATGTCAAATTTCGAGTGAATCGGACCGCGCGTTTGAGATTCAATACAAACTGATTCAAAAACGTTAGTTTCATGAAATGTAAAATTTAACAAGTCGGAACAAGGCTGTAACATTACAAATTAAAAAGCGTTAGACCACAAAATACAACTATTAAACGACAAGATTTTGTGCAAATAATGCTAAAATAAACATATATTTTTTGGTAAAATAATACTCACATTCACAAAAAAAAATGTGTAAATACAACTGTATCGTTCTGTAATTTTAATAACAACGAAAAAAAAGTTCAATTGATATAAAACGCGCCATTAGTTCAACTGCGATAAAATTCTGTCGTCGCATCATCTCGCGCGGAGCCGAGATATCGTTTACCTTATCGCTTCGACGCAAAACAATATTCTGACGACAAACTTAGTCGCACTCTTGTGTTAGCTTGGTAAATGCAAATTCTTTGTCTAAAAAGTATCCCTGTCACTGTCACGCATCTGTCAAACTACAAGTGCAAGAGAGAGATGGAAATATATATTAGCCAAAGCTTATGTTAACAAGTAACTATTTATATCGGACTAATGTAATAATTACGTATGTAATTTAATATGTTTAACGGCAAGCTTTTAAATTGGTATATTCTTTGCATTATACAAATTGCACTTAAAAAAAAGGTACAAAAAATTATTCGCTAACCGTATAATTTTCTGGCGCTTACTCTACTGTACCTAGATATTTTGTCAATAATTAGCCTCTGGAACAGGTTTTGACAAGATACATAAAAAAAACTGAAAAACAGTACCTATCTTTTATATTTATGGAACAAAATTTGTATTGCATTCTTGCAAAAATAATTTTATATTCCATAATATTTTCTGTAGGTACTCATTTAGGTACAATTTATTATTGCAATTTAAAATTAATTAAATTAAATTAATCGAATTTAAAATAACACAAAAACTAATACAGTTTCCGTTTAAAACAGCACCTTAAAAAGGCATTTAACTGGTGAACGATAGAATTTCTATAATAAATAATAATTAACATTTCAAATAATAAATAATACCTGAACAATAAAGCTGCTAAAATACTTCATACTTTTTGGTACATTACAAATTTCATAAAAACAAAAAAAACAACAATTTAAAATATACAAAATAAATCGTGAATTGGAATAAATCTCGAATTCGTTGAAGACAAATTTGCGCAATAAATACAGAACTTTGTCTTATGCTGGGGCTACATTAGCGGGTTACGGCGAATATTCGTGTTAACGCGATGTGTGTGGCCGGGTAGATCGTTGCAACGCGTAGTATTCGGGCGAAGACGATGTACATCGGAGCACTGCTGGTGGTAAACTGGCGCGCATCCAAGGGATTTGTCGTCCACACACACGATGTTTTGGCGCGCCAACGCGGCACGAATCTTCGCCTGCTAATGTAGCCCTAGCATTACAGCGAATATTCGGAGTAATTTATAAGTTGGTACACAAACCTCGAGTGCAGCGGCAAGGCAAGGCGGCCTCACGGACAGCCAGAATCAATAATAATTTAGAAAAAATAATAAATATAGCTTGCTTCGCCAAACAGAAAGTTGAAATGACTAGAATTACGTCGAATTTTCGACGAAAATATGAATCCTACATGAAAACAAAAAAAATGAAACAGGCAGACTTAAAACATACCATTTAAAATAATTTTATACGCGGTAAATGACAGAATAGGGGAATGGCGAATACAGGCCATATTTCTATGAATTTAAAATTTAAAGTCCGCTGCACTCGAGGCAGTCTGACTTCGTTTGAGGCGATGTGCCTCGCCGCTGCATGAGATCTCGAGGCTTCTTTATTCCACGTTTTGCATTTGGAGAGGCGGTTCTACCACATCTTTGCTTGCTGATTCCTTGTACTATGAACAAGAAAATTCGCTTTTTACCCGATTTCAGTGAAATTGAACTTTATGCAAAGTGCAATTTTGCATACTCGTCAAATTCAAGGAGTAATTGAACACGAATCAATAATAAAAAAGTATTTTTTTGTGATTTACAAATTCGAACTAGCCATCTTTTCGCTGGGTTTAGACTAGCGGGGCGATGAACCCGCACGCACACAGTGATATAGTCGCGCGACACTGCCTGCCGCATACGCAACAGAGCGATTCTGTTATTTAAAAGAGATGTATTCTGAAATACTGTCAAACATAAACAACTAAAAAAAAAACAAATAATTATGAATCGTTTACCAGGTGTCGTAATTTTATTACATATGTCTTATGTGAAAAACCTCCGAATATTTGACGACTATGCAAAATTATACCTTGTATACAATATACCTAGAGTTTAAAATCAATATTTCTCAACTTGACGAAAAAAGCTTAAGAATTTCAGAGTAAACGCCTTTGGTAGCAAAATTAAAATATATTGGCGCGTTATGTGTCAAGCGAACAACTAAAAAAAAAACTAAAAATTTTTTGGTTGCGTCAGTACAGTCATAAGCATCAATGTGTATACAGATAATAAATAATAAAGATAAAAATATAGATACACTCAAAGTGTTATTTTCTCTTCCAAAAATCAACTGTCCGCTGATTTTTGCTCGAACAATTTTAATAACACATTTAAGTACTTTTTCGTTGCGATTTATCGCATGTGACGGCGATTAAATTATCGTTTAGAATAAAACGCAACGCGCGTTCGCTTTCAAATATGTCTATTCAAAATAGGTCGTATTAGTTATGTCATGGGATCGGATTAGAATTTTGTTAACTGCGAACATATTAATGCTTTGACTGTACGTGACAGGCATGTTCTGCGATGTCAAACGAGTATTTTTTTTTTAATTCTGAGCTTGTCTTTCAGCCCTAGAGAGAGGCGAACCTACTTTCATTAGCTGCGTATTCAATTGCGCAGTTAAAAAAGAAGGCCTGACTTTCTCGCTCGAATGAGACCGCGTTCCGACTGTGTCGTGACGATTAATTTGTCGTTGGACAACTTTAGCTGTTGCCACACTGACAATCTGACTGCATAAAAAAGTCGTAGACGACAGCTAATCGTGTCGTCCTATGAACACCTCCATTTGAATAACCACGACGCTTTAAACGACACGATAATCTGTCATCACGACATAGTGGAAACGCGCCTTGAGCCTGTTATTTTGCGCGTAATTTTTGGCTTATCAACCCGACCTCTTTCACGCGTCGATCGTGGTGGTCGCGTCGTGGATCTTTTTTTTAAAATATAATATGGGTTTACTCTTAACTCTAGTCTATGTCAGAAGTGACAGAGACAAAGTCTACGATGGAGTGAGCTTGCCCAGAAGAAGCCTGTTCACTCTTTGAAGAGATTAGGGTCGAATACGTTCGGAAATACAGACGCAGGCAGAGAGTTCCACTCCTTTGCTGTGCTCTATACGCTTTACGTATGCGCACGGCATACAACACTCGAGAGTTTAAAGAAAATGTGTGTAATTACAAAAATGGACTTCTAACCTTTTATTAAA
Source organism: Hoplodrina blanda (assembly GCA_949316365.1). NCBI lineage: Eukaryota > Metazoa > Arthropoda > Insecta > Lepidoptera > Noctuidae > Hoplodrina > Hoplodrina blanda. Next base: position 5,284,442 of record OX438576.1, read on the forward strand.
TATGTTTCGAGCAAATTGTTGAGGCAGAGGTTGGATTCGTAAGATCGTCGGTTGCTCCTTGGACAATATGTCCGTACTGGCCGCGCCACTCTTGTGTACCTAAAAAACATGTTTCTGGATAAAATGTACCTTTACACCTTGTATAATAAAAAAATGTACCTCGGATGAATAATGAGATTTATAAAATTTATGTGGCAACTTTTTATTAATATGTGGTTGTACTCCATGGCAGCGCCACCACTAAGAGCCATTACACACTGTCGACTGGTCGCCAGCGACTGTGACTTTCATTAGTTCAAATAGGTGCTTACGCACTTGGTCGCCGGTCGCTCGAACGACTCGACGACTCGCCGCGCAGTGGCGACTGCCAGTCGCTAGCGACTAGTCGACAGTGCGTAATGGCTCTGTACTGTATTAAATCTCATTTTCTTTAGGTACATTTTTTCAATACACGATCGTAAAATAAATGAAAGGTACATTTCCACATGTTTTCCTTGTACAGTCAACAAATGAGATAGGTATGCAGGGCCGTTCGGTACAGTTGAATTTTTCTTAGAAACCCTATAATCTCTTTTGTTGACTGTACAACACTGAGGCGCGACCAAGGAGTAACACTGATTTTAAACTCATCTAGCGTAGAATACCAAAAAAAAGAGTTTACTGTACGCCCGGCAGATATGAAACATCTCAGTAAATATTTAAATTATTAATTTAAAAAAAAATTAAGCAGCTCATACACAGAAGTAACGGAGTGTATAGTATGCGCGCGCGCACACACAAGGGAGCTGTGGCGTATGACAGGCATGAGATAGCGTCATGCCATTCTCCGTCAAACTGGTAGATTTTGACGTCATGTCATTTCGCGTCACGGCAAACTGGTCGATTATACTACCAAAATGCGCCAATAGACGTTTGAAATCGCAGAACAAGGTCGTCAACAAATATTTTTTTTCGTTTTAAGAATATATTCGATTCGTTAATTTTGTCCAGACGATATTTTCCTCTCCGGCTCTAACAGCTTGTCTACAAGCGGTCCGGAGCGTTCCACGCTGCTATAGCTGTCTCTCTCACTATGCTTTTGCTCCATCTGTAATGTTTGCCTTATTAAGCAACTGTCTCAGAAATAAATTAGACCTGTCAGTTAATCTGAAACTTCCATGCAATAGGGGATCGGACAGTAATCAGATTAAAATCTAAAATGTACTTAGATAAAATAAATATACTGTTTTACGATTATTTATCGAATAATAATTTAATATAATTCATTTAAATGTTTTTAAATGAAAAAATAAAATGTTGGTATTTACAATATTTTTAATCTGTACTGAAACACTAAGTGCGCAACATAGAGTAAAGTAATATAACGGGTATAGAGAGCCCACTCGCCGACTTTTTTGTAGACCGCAAATGTCAATTGATCAGCAAAATAGCGCCATCTATTAACGTCATCCGCAAACTTTTACGTATGTGTGTGTGAAGGTACTACTGCTACTGCATGTATGCATGTGTGTGTGTGTGTAGGTATAGTGAGTTCAGTCCTCTCCACCAAAATATACGCAATATGCAGTAGCAGTAAGTTATAGCAATTAGCTAACACACCTTTGAATAAATGGTTGATATTTATAAGAATACATAACGATAGAATTTTATAATTATTTACTCATATAAAAAAATAGGTTTAAAATTCTATGGATTCGTATCCTCTTTCTCAACCATTTATGCAAAGGTGGATCAGCTAATTGCTATAACTTACTGCTACTGCATATTGCGTATATTTTGGTGGAGAGGACTGAACTCAACGTGGATCGGCGGATTAATTTCACGAAGAAAAACACAAAAATAGAACGAAAACTACAAACATGCGCATACGCAAGGAGCAGTCGCCATTTTGTGACTTTTTTAATCAACCTTGCTGTGTTGCTAGTAATTGTAATAGTAAGGCATTTTTTATAATATAAACAAATATTTGCAATTAATAGATAAGAACATATTTGCAATTATAAATAAAATCTCTAAATTCAGTTATAAAACTACTATAATTAATTTATATTATTAACCACAATTTAGAATTCATCGATAGTGTCGCCATCTATGGTGACAATAAGTAACTATTATAATTTGTTTTCGGATGACGATATCAGATGTCGCATTTTTAAAAAAATGTCTATAAATCGGTCACTGTATGGGAGTGTCCTCCCCCTGGTGCGCAATCGTGGGCAATCATTGACTGCACGGGTACTAACTAACTTAATTCACTCAGTTATTTCCATAATTTTGTTGAAATTCTAAAAGTTGCTAAAAGATTACTGATAAATTAGGATACGGTGATCAATTTAAAAACTGTCACGTGGTGTTTCTCTAGTTTTTCATAATGGAAATTTTGTTATGACCACAAATGACGTCACGTGGCGTTTTGGCGGGATTTTTAAACAAACAATATTAAAACATGATTTTGAGTATCTAAAAGGCTATAAGTAAATAAATAAAATTTTATTTTTCATGAGAATAAGTATCCATAAAGATTAATTTAAAACACTTTTTGAAAATTTGGCCGATCCCCTATTTAAGTTGACATGTCGGAACGGAGTTCAAGGCAAAACTAATTTGACATGTCTAACTTCCGTTGTCCCTCTCCTGATTCCATCTTTTGACCTGAAAGACCTGAGATATTTTATGGTTCAAGGTCAGGACTCATGGACAACTAGCAAGTCTAGCAACACTGGTTTTTTTTGTGTTGGTAACGTTATCCTTTTCTAAAATAAAAATAGCCTAAGTTACTCCTTAACTGCCTGTGAAAGTCTCATCAAAATCGGTCTAACCGTTTCGGATAGTTTTTTTTTTAAGTATGGGCTTACTCTCGACTCTAGTTTAGGTCAGAGGTGACATAGACAAAGTCTACGATGGAGTGCTTACCCAGAAGAAGCCTGTTCAGTCTAACTTTGAAGAGATTAGAGTCGAATGCGTTTGGAAATACAGACGCAGAGAGTTCCACTCCTTTGTAGATAGATTACCAGAAACGAACGAACATACAGACAGACAGGCAATAGTGTTTTTGGTATAATCACCACCTAAACATTCATAATTTATCTGTTACTAGCGGTCGCCCGCGGCTCCGCCCGCGTGTATGTATGTTTTCGCGACCCCTATTTTTTCTAAAATAAAATATAGCCTATGTTACTCGCAGATAATGTAGCTTTCTAATGGTGAAAGAATGTTTAAAATAGGTCCAGTAGTTTTTGAGTTTATCCATTACGAACAAACAAAAATACAAAGTCTTCCTCTTTATATGTATATATATTAGTGTAGATTTTGACTTTACAAACAGACACATATACACGGTTACTTTTAGGTCGTTCTTGAATCGAAAGCCATAAATTCGATCATCAAACTCGAAACGATTGGGACCATTTTTTTTTAAAATAACAATTAAAAAAAACAGCTGTTCAGTACATTTATGTTCGTCTAACTCGTCAAAGTGTACTGAACAGCTGTTTTTTTTTAATGTTTTTTTTTTTATTGGGACCATTTTTTATTTTATGGCTTTCGGTTCGAGAACGACCTAAAAGTAACAGTGTATATTGTATTTATTAGATACTTCGACTAGTCTTTTTTAGGTGAACGTTTCATACAAATCATCATCTGCCTAGCCTTTTCGGGGGCATTCATTAATTATGTAAGGAGAGTTTGGCGCTTTTTCGCCCCCCTCACCCTTTGGTGAGATGCCGTGAGATTTAGCTCGACCCCCTCTCCCCTCCCTTTAATCTCACGTAAGACTTTTCAAACTATTTTTGATGTAAATTAATTAACGTGTGCTTGATTACATTTGATTTGTTAAAAAAAAATTTTAGCTTATGTCTTTTTATTTAAGACTAGTATTTAAGACTTCTAAGAACCTAATCTAGAATCACAATGAAATACTTAAGTAGAAAATACTAAAATGAAACTAAAAAAATGACGTGATATTTTACGAGTTCGCAAAAACGCCTCACGTAATTAATGGATGCCTCCTTCCCAACTACCTCATCCAACATCCATGAAGATTTTCCATCACGAAACCACAGAAACAGGTTCCTTGTTGACTGCGGAACCCTAAAAAAGGGGTATATACGTACTTGGCCACTGACGTCCGGCTCGCCAAGTAACGTGTTGGCAAGATACGGGGATTTGAGCACTCCGCGCCAGTACAGTTTCTCCACAGGCCTGTTGACGCACCAGCCCGCGCAGCGGACGCCTTGCCATCGCCAGTATTGTACCTCACTCCTGTGGGGGGGGAGAAGTTGTAAGTAACAGGGGCACGTACCAACGTACAACTCGTAAGTAACACACGTGTAATATAGATAAACTACAATAATATGGCGCGCCCCTCCACAATTCAAAACCTTGTGAAAGTATTTACGCATGTGTGCGTGCTGAGACGCCTCTCGAAAACAAAAACAAATCAGCGATTTGTTGCTCGACTAGCGGTGTCATTTTATTACTCATTATTATTAGTGTGGCGCTGCACTGACATACTCAGTCTATGAAAATGACACGTGCGTTGTCTTGCGCGGTCGGCCTTTTATGATTAGTTGACCAACAAATCTGCCCGCCTGCTACTGAAGACGAATACTTGCAACTACATACAAACTCTTTCATATGGATATGACTACACACATTGAAATAGTCATATGGAGGGGCGCGCCATGTTATAGTAGTTTAGCTTTACGAAACTAACGAGCAATTAATTCACTTGGCCGGGTTATATTATAGCGATATACACTATGTAACAAAAACCCTGTCAGATCAGTGTTGCCGTTGATCAGTTTTTATGTTTTATTTTAATTTAATTATGTACTTCTTCTTTCTTCTTTTTTTTTTCACTGGAGAAAAATAATAATCTCAAATCCATTAAATGGTTACGTATATGTGTACGCAGTACGATGCCGAATAATACCCATAAGGATCGGACAGGGTTTTTGACACATGGAACGTAAACATTTGGACCGTCATTTTGAAGTAAGTTCACGCTGACGCAGTGTTTGGTCTAAGGGTTGCGATTTCCTGAATGTCTGTTTACAAAATTTATAGCTTCTCGTGACGGGGACTTTAGGTCACAGGTGACAAAGTCTACGATGAAGTAAGCTTACCCAGAAGAAGCCTGTTCACTATAACTTTGAAGAGATTAGGGTAAAAAACTTCTAGGAGTTGCAGTGTAGGCCTTATATCTATTGTAAATGATGTGTACTTACGCGCTCACGATGTCCTTGTGCAACAGCACAGCGCTGACGCCGCACCAGCGCGCCGACCAGCGCCACAGCAGCGCGTGCACCATGTCCGCGAAGCGTAAAGCGCTGTGCAGCGGTAGGTTGTCGCCGTGTCTATGAAAAACAAACACGATTAAAGTTTTAAAGCTCATTCCTATTTATTCTAAAGCACCCTATAGTACGAAATAATCTTGATTATTCGATTTACCATCGTGTATACGATTTCTTATTATTCGACTAATCACCTGTATACAATTGCTGATTATTCGAACAAACACCCTGTATATAATTTCTGATTATTCGAACAAACACCCTGTATACAATTGCTGATTATTCGAACAGCCAACCTGTATACAATTTCTTCTTAAATAGTAATTAATTGTAACATACAAAACTTGTACAGTAGCGGTCATAAGTGGAGTAGCAATCTACAAAGCAAATCGTTTGACACTTTGGTTAAACTTACGACCTTTCGACGTCGTGTGCGAATTTTGAGGTGTACGTAGGTACTGTGTTATTACGTTCAAAAGTGCCTTATAGTGGCCTAATTAAATAAATGATTTGACTTTGACTTTAACTTTGAATACATCACTTATACACACAGATGTAGGTACGGCCTGTACCGTGTGTTCACAGCAATTCAAACCTTAGCATGCTACTGCACTTATGACCGCTACTGTACAAAACTAGGCTTCAAACCTGGGGTTATTGGGTCCTTTCTCAGCGTCATAATCCTGAGAGCTGAAGCAATACGGCCGGTAGCTGAGAGCGCCCACGATCTGAGGGTCGTTCCTACGAATCTGGAAACAGAACATTTTTTTGAAGTGAAAACTTCTTTAGCGGCGTTAAGCACTTTTTCTGTAATGGGTATAAAATCTTAAACTCGCGTCAGGACACGTGACCTGATCGAAAAAGCGTAAGACGGATGGAGAGTAGACAGCTATCCCCTCTCTACGGCGCGGCGAAAATGTATGCCTGGGCCTACTGTTTCGTTTAGACAGCGCAGGGCGCTTGCGCGAATGATAATTGTAATAGTTTTAAAGTTAAATTTTTAATGTAATATAAATTGTCATGTTTGTGTACGATAGCGCAATAAATGAATATTGTATTCTACCACATAAATGATAGTACTTTTATACTGATAAAGCAATTGGTGCAAAATTATTCCCTAACCATTTCAAAATATCAAACATGCTCAACGTTAATAATCAAGTTTTCACTTCTGCCGGCACTCCCGGAGTGCAACCCGTTTTTTTTTTAATCATATTAATGTTTATTCACATAAAACAGTGACAATTTTTTAGGAGTTTCCTGAATTCTGAGCTAGGTTCACAGACCTGTGTTACAGAACCTCAGAACCTCTCTCATACATCGTGACATATTATATTTTTATGTAAATAAATGCAGTAGTATGGGTATAGGCAATTTAGAAAGGAGAGTGTAGGGGGTGAGGAAGTGTAACTTGGCGTCTGGGTGAGTGTGTATGTGTATGTAGGGGTGAGGGGGTGCGTGTGGGGTGTGTAAGTGTGGGTGTGTATGGGAGTGTTACTGAGTCGTGTGCATGTGAATTGTGTGTATTCTGATTAATGTAAGTATGTGTTTCACATGATTTTCATTTCATAAAGTATATTCAAGACTATCTCGTTACTAGGCTCGCCCCCTATTACATGGGACTTGAACATAACTGGCGAAATGTGGGTGTAGTAATGGGTTCACCTCTGCCTAAGCGCTCATGCCCACGAGACGGTTTTGCGCCGGAGCTAAGCCCGGCGTCAAACTGGGTCTACGGGCGGTCGTCAGTCGTGTATGAAACTCTATGAAGCTACCACACGACGCCGCCACACTAACCACACGACGCCGGCGCTAGAGCCGGCTCTAGCGCCGGTTTGACGCCGGGCTTGGCTCCGGCGCAAAACCGTCTCGTGTGCATGAGCGCTTATGTTATGTTATATTCAAAACTGTCCCAAGTGGTTAAGTTACGTTTTGGTTCCTGCTCAGATCCCGTGGGCCTTAGCGTGATGTTTTTTTTTTAGGAATGGCGTGTCTAAGCAAGTATGGAGTTTCTTGCCCATTCTTATTCATACAAAACTACCTTTTGGAAAGGGAAACTAGGTTTTTTCATGTTTTCTTGAGTTTGACTTTGACCTTGACTTTGACTCTGACCTTGACCTTGTCTTTGACTTTACCTGGTAAAGAATGAACGGATTGAAGCACGTCACGGCCGCATTTTTGTACAACATCGGTCTTGTTGAGAAGCAGTTCAGAACACCGTTCACTACCTGTAATAAAAAAAATATCTGTTTTGCATCCTCGTTTCATTCAAAGAGGTAACCATACTGGTAATTCTCAACATGAATCAATCAATCAATTAATCTGCCTAGCCTTTTCCCGACTATGTTAGGGTCGGCTTCCAGTCTAACCGGATGCAACTGAATACCAGTATTTTACATGGAGCGACTGCCTATCTGACCTCCACAACCCAGTAACCGAGTAACACGTTATTCCTTTGTAAGACTGGTTGTCAGACTTTCGGACTTCTAACAACCCGTAACGACTGTCAAATATCCACGTATGACAGTCGGGACCAACGGGTTAACGTGCTTTTCGAGGCACGAAGTTTTGGTGTGTAAAGATGGTCACCCATCCACAGATCAACCCCGGCAACCGTAGCTTAACCTGATGGATCGACCCGTGCGGCTGTTATTACTTAGCTACGAGCTCTTCCGTCTCAACACGCATTAATAATAAAATAAATAGGTTTTATTTTATAGGTGACATCTTTCCGCTGAGTTTTGGCGGGCGGGACGTTGAACTCGCACGCACACAGTCTTTGTACAGACGGCTCCACACAAATGCGGCCAACATACTACTGCAGCATCCGGCTATGCTTGCTTACCTGTTTGTCTTCGCCCTTAACGTCAATGATAACCTTGATGTTCTTACTTAAGAGATAGTCCAGGGCATCATCAAGTAAACATAGGCGGACATCTTTGAACTTATTCCTGAAAAAATTATGATAAAAGTTAGGTAATTTGGTCATTAGGGAAATGTCCTTCAACAAATAAACGTATGTAAAAAACGACCCTGCCTTACGACCCTGCCGCCGGCCCTGTATACACAGGGCCCTACTAGGGAAGTTATGCCACTACCAATGGTAATGTAACTTTGACCTTCGAATGTTCCAAGGTCTGCCTCGTAGGTCTAGTGGTCACAAAGCGTGACTGCTGAGCATGAGGTCTTGGGTACGATTCCCAGGTCAGGCAAAGTGTTATTGGGTTTTTCCATCAGGAATTTCTTAGTAGCAGCCTCGGAGTTTGGATTTGTGCCGGGTTGATGGTAATAGGCTCGCCCCCTATTCCGTCGCGGGGCGCGTCTAGTTCATCTCGCCACCACTACTATTAACTCACTAGCTTCAACTTTCTAACTAACAGACTCCTTGACAATTCAAAAGTGCCTGTAAATGGTCTAATTGAAAAAAATGTTTTGACTTTGATTTCCCTAGCCGGTCTCGGCGACGCCTACCATTCTCAGGCACCCATTGCAAGACATTTTATATTGTTTTAAGAACACAATCTAATAGAAATATTATTTTTTTAGTTTGACTTTGACTTCCTTGGCCGGTCCCGGCGACGCCTGCAAACCTCAGGCACCCATTCCGTGGAGACATTTTACATCCGTTACGGATCCCAAATTATTACCGTAATATTAAAGCTACTAAAAAAGTACTGACCTGTTAGGATGCGTAGCACCGATATCGATATCTTTTAAGTTTTCCCAATCCACATTACGTACATCAGCGATACCTGTACCGCTCAGCCGTTCCAGGCCCTGGTCATGTAAGAGGAGGAGCTTTCCGTCTTTGGATGTTCGCACATCCAGCTCTATGATATTGCAGTCACGTTCTACACACTGGAATTTTTAAAGTCCTATTTTAAGTAATGTGTGGAGCCATGCAACACTCGAAAATCTAAAAAGACCTTTTTATATATTATTGTATTAAAACTTTATGCACATGTAACAAAATTACACTGTACAAAGGCAGACTTAATGCCTTGGGTATTTTCTACCAGTCTACCTTAAGGTGATGCAGAGACAAAACATAGAAGGTGCATATGTACAGACAATTTTAAAATATAAAAATAAATACATATATAAATACAAACAAGATATACAAAGTAGACAGAGAGAGAAAGATAAAAATACATAGAATAGATGGAGAAATACAACTAATTAATTATTTCTTTTTATTTTCCAAGTCAGTAATCGGCATCTGTGCAAGACTGTAGCTAATAATATGTTATATTTGAGATATAATATAAACCACAATGTAAGACGGTGAAAAATCTTATTTAAAAGATAAAAAAATGTGACCATGGAAAATAAACCATGTATTGTAAACTACATGCAACTTTTTTTTTTATGTAAGAATTTAAAATAGGTTTTATTATAGTTTGTATAATCTATGAAAGAATAATCAATAAGTTAATGATTTTATGTAACAGATTTGCATTTAAAAAGTACATGAATGATCAACCAAGCTTAGTTCGACCAAACACTCCCGAGGTCTCATTTATTCATCAAAGTAATTCAATATGAAAAATGTTTTATATTTACTATCTAGCAATAACAGTTCAACGAACAAGGGTTAGATCATTTTAGAACAACAAAACCCATGATAGTTATAAATATTGTTAAGTTTTAAAAATACATAAATTCCATAATAATTGTTCCATTTTCGAAATCAGTTTGTTACTTTTTAACCGACTTCAAAAAAAGGAGGAGGTTATCAATTCGTCTGTATTTTTTTTTTTTATGTTTGTTAGCTAATAACTTGCGACTGGGTGAACTGATTTTCATGATTCTTGTTTTATTTGAAAGCTGGTGCTTCCCGTGTGGTCCCATTGTCACCATTTCAATATCTGATGATGGGATCTTGTAGAAATCGGAGGAACTCTTCAAAAAATGACAGCAGATTAACCGCGATTGTTGCTATAGCATATCTAAGCTAGACGTGAGGCATAAATATTAGAATAGGTTAGTGGATTAGGTATTTTTCGATCTGAATCCGTACCTAATCAAAAGCGTCGAGGATTAGGTATGGTACAAAATATTCGTATACAGAAGGGATTCCGTTCCTGGACTAGTTACTGTTCTAGTAGCGATGCGTGACGTTACTCGTAACGAATGCACGTCGTAGTTAGGAATGAAATTATTACTATGTTTTTGGATTAAAATTGAAAAATACGATATGTTTCACTAAACTAAAATAAAGAAATAGTTTTTAGAAGCTGCAGACTTTTTAGAATCTTCTCATGCCAAAAAAAGTGTTACCGAGCTCTCGTGAGAAATATCTGTGTGACGTATTCTGCCGTTCCCCCTATTTTTTTGTTTTGTTCCTTGGCTGTTGTGTGTCAATATCAAATTACATATTGAATTTAATTAAAATAATTATTTAAAAATTAATATTCATTCTTATCTACTTACAACTACTTTTAAATATTAAAAAAATATATTGGTATGCATCTTTTCATATAAAAAGATAATAATAATTTAAACATAATTAGGTCGAAGAAAATAACAAAACTTTCATATTAAACTATAGTTAACAGGAACGATCATGCTAAATATTTCCTACGTAATCCACATACGATACATAATATTGGTAACAGGCCAGCGGCTATATTGAATAAATATTAGGATTAGGTAAATGGAATAGGTATTTTTTAATATTGGGATTAGGTGGATTAGGTATCATTTTTACCTAATCCAACCCATCTCTAATCTAAGCATTGTTTATGCCATCACACAACATAATATCATGCCTGTACTCACTACAAAGGTTATAAAAACTTTTTCGAAAAAAAAATATGTTTAAGCCCTTAGGCCTCTTGTCCACGACACGGTTTCTTAGCCGTACGGCGCGCTAGCCGTACGGTTGAAAAAACGTGCTAGCTTGTACATGACACGGCAAAATCACCGGGCGAGACATTGGCTAAGTACGGGCTAGTAGCGCTTTTTACGCGGGCTGTGTAGGACGTGCTGCGTAATAAATTTTCTTACGAAAAAAAAGATTATCGTTGCTTATTACATATATGGGAAACGGAAAATAGAAAAAAAAGGGAAAGAAGGTTTTGGATACATCCGATTTTAGAAAAAAGGGAGGAATATGGCGCGTTTCATACACTTGTCAAGAATCAATTGAGAGAAGATGAAGACAAGTTTTAAAATTATTTTAGAATGCAGAAAACTACATTCGACAACTTGCTCCAAAAATTATCCCATATAACAGGCCTTTCTTAAATTAATGTAATTAATAATTCTTGATTTATGCTCATTTTATTAAAAAATCTGGAATCAGCGTATGTAAACCGTCACGAAACCGGGCTTACGTCCGGCGCCGTCGACACACCCCGATAGACTGCCATACAACACTGGTGAAAATCACGCCGTGCGTAGACGCGGCGCGCCGAGGGGGACGCACGGTGCATACGGCGGCGTAACCGTGCCGTGGCGCCACCGTGCACGTCTACAAGCTTTCATAGTGATCCATACAACACTGACGACCGTGCCTACACGCGGCGAATTAACCGTAGATTTTCACGGCGATAAACCGTGTCGTGGACAAGAGGCCTTACAACGTTTTACAAAAAACGCAATACTGAAACTAAAATAAACTTAATTAGATGTTTGTTCTGATGAGATATTCGGTTATATGAACGAAACTCTTCAAAGGACATCGATGAAAGTCGCTGACGTGTTACCTGGCTGTGATATACGGACTTAGTGACCTGCTCTAACGACACCTGGCATTGATATCGGACTTCGCCACGGACTTTCCATACGAAATGGAGAGTTGAAAATGTATTAATTATTGTGGCTCTGCTGATGGTTCCATGGTGTTGGAAGATGACCAGATACTAATTCAGCACCTCTCTTGGTAAGTAGGTAGATTTCGGATTCACAGGTCAAGCACACGCTTGAAACTAGATTGGGTCGACATTGCCGGAAACGGCATGTTATGATTTTTATATCCAGTGTTTTTCAGCTTTGTTTTCAATAAAAAAAATAATATGTTGCACAATATATATTTATTATTAAAACAACAATGGTTATGTAATAAAAATCAAATATCTGACATTTTTTTTAGGTTTAAGCTCATGATCTGTCAAAGCAATAGCGCACTAGCGGCCTGGCCGCGGCGGCCATCGAGATACATACCTTAGTATGAAATCGCCACAGAGCGCGCGCACCTGGCCGCACGGTTTGGCCGCTGGCTGCATGCGGCCAGGTGCGCGCGCTCTGTGGCGATTTCATACTAAGGTATGTATCTCGATGGCCGCCGCGGCCTGGCCGCTGCGGCCATGGCCGCTAGTGCGCTATTGCTCTTATGTGTGACCTTCATTATCGGAAGACAGATTTCGTAGTCTTGTCATTTCCTGCAACGATCTGTCGTCGTGTGGTTTATTTAATAATTTGTTGGCGTCCAAATCCGATAAAACTATGCCTTCCAAACTTTTGACACGACTTAGTGCAACATATATTTGCCCTTTTGCAATTTTTTTTTTGCCAAGGTCAATTACAGCTCTTTCAAGGGTGGTACCCTGGAGTTTGTGAACTGTAACCGCCCAGCTTAATATTAGAGGCAACATACGGCGCTCTACATCTCCGTAACCTCTCAATGCCTGAAACGTAGTACTAGATGGAGGGATGGGTATCCAACCATTATTGTCTTTAAGTCTAAGCCCAATAGACTCGTCATCAAATTTAATATATACGGCATCTGGTAGCTCGCCATCCTCCAGTTGGTCTCTCCTCAAGGCTGGCCATTTGATTTTTTTTATAATACCCATTAGCTCCATTCACTAGTCCTTCTGATACGGCGATGTTGCTGGCCGTGCACGTCTACAAGCTTTCATAGTGATCCATACAACACTGACGACCGTGCCTACACGTGGCGAATTAACCGTAGATTTTCACGGCGATAAACCGTGTCGTGGACAAGAGGCCTAATTGGTGTAATTGACATAAATGTTTTGACTTTGACATTAAACCAGGGGTCTCAATCTTTTTCTAGCCATGGACACTTTCCGAAAAGGAGTAAAGAGTATTTCGTTTGTACGAGCTTTTATTGTTTACGATTATCTAAACTTTACAGCTTTTATTGTTTGCAGTATAAGCAGCAGCAATCGTCATACTATCACATTATGACGATTGCTGCTGCTTACATTGGATTATGAAATGCAAGACGCATGTCATCTTTCATTTCTAGGCAGGTAAGCTCGTCATGGACCCCCGGCGCTCATTACACGTACCCCATGAGCCATGAGGTCCATGGACCCTGTAATAAACCGAAGCACAGACAACTGTGTCCGAATTTCTGAGAATAGTATCGTACCTACTGTATAAGGTTGGACACACCATGTTTCTATCACGCTATTTAGAACGGTATTCGTGGCGGTATTCAATTTATGTATACACACCGATTACTCCGAGGTTTCTAGTCCGATTAGTGTGATTCTTTTTTTCAGTATACTTGCCATTTGGTCCCATAAAAATTTCATCTAATTTGGTTAAGTGCTTTTTATTTTGTGAGCATTTTTCTAAATTAAATATATCGTGTGAGGTATTGTTTGAAAGAGCTTTTAATAAGGATTTCAAACATTAACACACAAGCACTAAAAAGTGAAAAATAAAAAGCTTTTTTACAAAAAAAGACAACCGCCTTCAAAAACGACCAAATAAAAAATAACTTTAGTTTGGAAGTCGGTGGCAATACCTACATAACAAAAAACAAAACCAAAGCCGCCGACTTCCAAACTAAAGTTATTTTTTATTTGGTCGTTTTTGAAGGCGGTTGTCTTTTTTTGTAAAAAAGCTTTTTATTTTGACAAGTACTTAGTCTTTACCAATTTTGTCAGTAAAACTCTTTGGGTCAGTGGGTCGTCTTAGGGGCGGTTTGGTACAAAATCCGTTTAATTAACACTTAAAAATGGTTTACTTACATACTTGAACGCCTCCATTGTATTTTCGGGAGCGTCCAATGCTGCACCCCTATGTGCAATGCAACGGACGACTTTGCCTGGATGTGCTTCAGTTTCCTTAGCCCAAGGCTCTGGCCCGAATATACTAGCCACATTCTCTATGTCTGCTTTATTTAATTTGGTCAAATAATAAGCGGAGAATCCGATCAATCCGACATCCAATCCAAATGGCAAAACTGTATGAGAAAAGTATAATAAATAATAAAATATGGAGAAAACATAATAGACTACGTTTACGAATAAAGACAGTATTGTCAAAAACATGTTGCGTCGTTCGTTCGTTGTTTTTATTTGAGTTAAATTATTAAATTAAGGTTATATTATTCAAAAATAAATACATTTCTAAAGTGGGAGGGGCGTTATTATGACAGCATCGGACGTGCGTTTCGTTATTGTTTGTACCAATTAAGGAATTTGCGTTTAGTTGCTAACCATTTCGAATACGTACAGAATATTTTCATTGTTACAGCACAGTCTAACAACCTTCAGTTTTTTACTCAAAATTGACTGAGCAATTTTTATTGCGTGACCTTGAATTCAATGTCAAATGTGATATTTTAAAGGTTAAAAAATACTACGCACTTGTTAATTTTTCCGAACGAATGTACCTAAACCTATACTTGGAGCAGTCAACAAGTTAATGTGTTACAAAATCTTTTGTATATTAATATATTGTTGACCATTTATTTAGCAATACGCGTTGTATGGTAACGTAAATAAACCTCCGTTATAACTCCGCAAAAATTTTACAGATGCGGATGCGGAGGCAAGTTTTACGGTAGTTCCGCACTTGCGGAGGCGAGGTTCCGTAAGTTCCGTTACAACCCTTGTGTGTACTGAGTACAATCACATGAGCTTCTTTGTTTGTAATTTATAAGAAATATAAATTTTCTTTATAAGATTTGACTGTAAAAAGTTCATAATAATTAATTATTTCTCACTTCGATTAAAAGGTAGCACACTAGGTAATAAATAAAACAATATTTTTTAAATAATCATGGAAACACTTTTTAATCATTTCTACATAAAAAATATTGAAGATAATTTATATATTATACTTGAGAGCAATAAAATCGCACACCCCTTGTAATTTGGTTAATAAAATAAATATTTATTCAGATTCATGAAAAAATCTGCCTAACAAGCTACTATAATTAAAAAATTAAAAAACACGACTGCGAAAATTGCACATATTTGTACTTTGTTTACTCGTCAGTTTTTTTTACGACGTTTTTTATTTACATTGTTATATATTTTTTAAATCTACTTGTCAAATTCTAGACGATAAACATAGAAACGACCAGATTCATTAAAAAAAAAAATTGAGGCTGGTATTAATTTACGTTTTAAAGTGACCACACCGGTTTCTTTTTATTTTTAACTAGCCTATGTTACTCGGAACGATGCAAGGATTGTAACGATACCCCATACATCTAAATCGGTTCAGGCGTTAAAAAGTTATGGTGGAATAAAGAAACTCACATACATACATACATACATACATACATTAACCCTGAACACATAACACTCCTTTTTTTGGGGCAGTCGTGTAACAAAAAAAAGTCAAGGTGTGCGATTTTATTGCTCTCAAGTGTAGTTTTACAACAACTTTTCTTTTTAAATTTCAGTGCAAAATTAGTGCATAGACCTACATAATAAAATCTACATCTACATAAAAAATAAAACCTACGCTAAATTGAGTTGATCATTATAATTATTATTCTTTATTTACTCAAAGCTATCAATCAATCAACTTACAATACCTACAATTTTTTTAACAATGCTCCTAATTTTGTTTTTCGCGTCTACATAATTTTATTCAAGCTAAATGGACAGTAAAACTCTTTCAGAATAGCCTCTTACAAAAGATATGGTTATTTGAAACCATTAACCAATACTTAATTCCAAGACACAACTTTTCTAAAATATAAATGAAAATGGGTTTTCTTGAAAATCAATAAATAGTTAGTGAATTGATTCGGCAAAAAAGTGACTAGGTACGATTGCCATACAAAGTTTACGAGGGAGTAGTTTTTGACAGGTCATAAAAAGTACGTCAATTGATTTTTAGCCCAATTTTTGTAACTCCAGTTTGGCCAACCACCCGCAGGTTGAGTCTGTCTGGTCTAAGGCTTAAAATCAACAACCCTGCCGCGCCCTCTCCTGATCATCATCCGAACTAAATGTCTTATGATGAAGAGCGCCGTCTCCACAACTGTTAGCACGCTGGCCCCGACGAATAGCGCAGTGGTGCCGCCTAGTGACGCTGAAAGAAACTTTATAAATGAAAGCCAAGCTGCAAATAAAAAAAAAATACAGACGAATTGATAACCTCCTCCTTTTTTTGAAGTCGGTTAATAGATGTAGGTACTATTGTAAAATCTTAATCCTGTGATCACAGTACCGCACGAAGACTATAACAACAATCTTTTTATTTTTTATTTTTTTTTCGGAATTACATCTCGCATGTCAACCTAGGACAGGGGTGGCGAACCAATGGCACAAATTAAATTCCAACTTTTTTTTTTAGATTCATTCTTTATTCTTGCACAGATAACCGTAAAATAGGGTCGTTACTGGCACACAATCACTACTGGCATTTCAACGGAGAAAAACGCAAATCCTTTGGCAGCACGTCATAGTCGCAACATTAAGTTTTGAAAAAAAAATGGCTCATTTACCATTAAAGGTTCGCCATCTCTGACCTAGGAGGTTGTCGAGTGTTCACTTTTGAGGTACGGAACCATAAAAAAGGACAAAAAAGCCACTTACCAGAATTGAAATTATATTTTACCTAAATGCAAAAAACAAGAAATTGAAACACAAACCATAAACACGACCACAAAACTAGGTGACGTAAATAATTTAGTTTGTTGGCAAAAAACTAAATAAAAGCAACTAAAGTTGCTCTGTTTGCGGAGCGCCTTAGTCTATTGCTATATTCAACACAAACTGCACACTCAAAACACATGCTATGACGTCACAAGAAGCTTGCAAACTGCACTCAAAAACAAAACCAACCGAACAAGTCTTCAAGGGTAAAAATGATGTCCCGATTCAGTCTGATTTTAGGTGGCATCATGTTGATCCTGATGGCTGAACGCGGGTCCTCCTCCTCATCAGACGTAGTCCCATTCATGTTAATTTCAAATTAAATATTGAGCGTTTAATAAGTTGAATACTATAACTTAGATTTATTTGAGACAAATGGATATAAATTATATGTATTCAATGAATAAAATTAGACTAGGTGTTTCTATATTTTTTGTCCAATTTAACAAGAAAGGGACGGAAATCTGAATTAGACCTGTCAATTTTGGTTAAGAAACTTCCATGCAATTTTAGTTGACATGTCAGAACGCATTGATTGAAAACACGGAAAAGTTCAAGGCAAAACTATTTTAACATCTCTAACTTAGTTCTTAAATGTCACCGTCTTTTTCTTTCGCTGTATGTTAGTAAGAGATGCTAATGCTCTAATTTTAGTGTAGTCTACAAACAAGGGACTCGGAAGCAATAATTAATCCGCATTGCCATACAACGTGGCAATGCTGTAAGCCTTTTTGGCACTAGCCCCATTGACAGCGACGCGGATGATTTTTTTTAAGCCCTTCAGGGGTCACCAATTAGTACACTGTCGCGGTCCACTTGGAGATCAACAAATAAAATACATATTGTTACATCAATCGTGATAGCATACTCAATGGCAATGTTGAAAAATGGGCCCAGGATTTATACAAAAATGCCCATGGTTATTTATGACTTTTATTTAGTGTATCTATTTTTTTATACAATTATGTTGCGTGCCCTAGGTGCCATCATCTGTTGGTCTCTGGTTTAAGCTGCTCATGTATTGTACTCTCAATCTGATCCAAACCATCTAGTTTTGACATTGACAGAAAGACTAAAATGTCAAGCTTTGGCAAGGAGGTTGTAACTGTTCTCGAGGTTATAGGACTTCGCTAAGCCTGACTGCCTTCCTCAAGAGTACAAAATGGAAGACAAGATGATTAAGCTACAGATTATAAAGTAAAAAGAAAATAACACTTACCGAACAAGGATCGTTTTTGTATGTGAGTAATAATTGAGTTCTGCGCACTGGGGCAGACATGAGCATTTAGCAAGATTTTTGGGAATATTAATGAGGATTTCAACGTTCCGGCCGATGCACGCCATCCCGTGTGCATCACAGACGTCGCCATCTTGAAAAAGTTCGCGCGTAAAGCTAAATCCGGTTAAGATTAAAATTTAAATATACCTAATGCTGTTAAAATAGTAAACGTTTAAAATATTACTTTCACTATTGCTATTTTTAAATGGGTGTGTTGGAAAAATTTATTGACAGTTCTTTTACTGACTGCTTATTTGACTTATTTGTTGTTTTTTTTTCTTGTCTCGGCTGCCTGGATTTTTGGAGTACCAGTTTTATTTTGTGTCCAACCTTTTTGTAGATTTTAGACTATTTCGGAGTGATAAATCTGGAAGTTGGAACAATTTATTTTGGAAAATCAAATGGGATCACAGACATGATTATTCTGGTAATAAAATTGAGTCCTGTGCCAAGTCACTGCAACACACAGGTGCACTAATTCTTCTCCTAATATTAAAATCCAACAGCCTACAAACTGGATCTTATGATTTTTTAAATAATTATCTTCTACTGCTGTAGCGGATCTCAAAAACTCTGAGTTCTTCCGTAACAAATCTTAAAGAACTTGACATAATTCTAATCAAAGGGCTACTTCTGCCCCAAAACATACAATCTAAAATACAGAATGCTCACCTCCTTTGACATGGAAGTAAGGTCTACATCCACAGAACATGACAGCCATGCGACTGCGGCAGTGCATCTGACATAAAGAAAAGCTGTATGCCTAGAAAAAAAGCGTTAGAAACATTAGGCGCTGCACAAACGTAGATACTTTTTGTTGCCGACATGGGACACTACGTAAGTAGTTGCTGTCTGGAGACGACAAGTGGGCAGTGGGAGTTTGTTGGCATTTTATGCTGAACTGGGCCTGTCTGGCGCAGCAGGCTGTGCGGCACATGGTGAAGGGGCTCGCCAAATGGCGGTCCAATACCAGTCGGGGGCGCGGATCATGCGTAATGCGAATACCGGGCTCCCGACTTATGGTAGCAGGAGGAACCGTGGGGTTTTAGTCGGTAAGAGTCCGACATACCCCTCCGTTATCCCCAAACGGAGGGCATCCATGAGGATATCCCCACGAAAAAAAAATAGGCTATGCGGCACTCAGTAATGATTTTTCTTATTTTTTTGGTTTTTTTTATTGCTTTTTTTGTGTGCACATAGTCTGTGTCAATAAACATTGTTTCTTTCTTTCTTTTTCTTTCTTAAAAAAGCAGTTGTCCACACATTTGACAGTGTAAAAATTGCACGTTTGTATAAAACAGCACATTTTTTTTTATAACAGAGAAAAACTCTCATTCCTGATGGTCTAAAATCAAGTACCTGCAGAATCAGTAAAAAAAATCCATTACCGACATTATATTACCTCTATCAAGTCGTGATGGCCCAGCGGTTAAGGCACCAGCTGCCTCTCACGCATGGGGTTGTGGGTTCAAATCCGGGCAAGTACCAATGTGACTTTTTCAATGCTTATCATGTACTTTCTAAAGTTTATCTTGGACATCACTGACATCGATGAAGGAAAACATCGTGAGGAAACCTGGACTTATACCAGCCTATTACTGTCCCACTCAAACCATGTCAGAGGCCCTTGAGGCGGTTTAGAAACTCTGACACTAGGGTGTGTGGGGTCGTGAGATCTTACTGCCCACACGATGAAGAAAGACCTATATCAAGAGGTAGGAGAGAAAGCACCTAATGCCTACCCGAATGGAGTCGCTAATCCATTCATCAGGATATTTGCAGCGCCTCTGCTCCGATCTTAGACTCTTCACACTCGACGATGCTTGGATCTCCACCACCTAAGAATAAAAAAAAGAATGGAAATGTCTGGCAAACTGTCGCGTCTATAACTGTGGCTGTCTAAGTGTATGCACCCACAATACAAGAGAAGTTTCTAATAAGGGGTAACAATCAATCTGCTTAGCATTTTCCCAACTATGTTGTGGTCAGCTTCCAGTCTAACTAAATGCAGCTGAAAACCAGCATTTTACATGGAGCGACTGCCTATCTGACCTCCACAACCAGTAACGTTCTGGGTAATAGGTATGATACCCCTTGATAAGACTGGTTGTCAGAGTTTCGGGCTTTAGACGACCTGTAACGACTGTCAAAGATCCACGTATAACAGCCGGGACCAGAACGTGCTTTCCGAAGCACGGAGGAGTCTCGGTGTGTAAAGATGGTCACCCATCTGCTGACCAACCTCGGCAAGCGTAGCTTAACTTGATAGATCGACCCGTGCGGCTGTTATTACTTAGCCACGAGCTCCTCTCCTTAGTCTAGTGTGGAGCAACGTTTCAAAAAAAAAACATAGGAATTACATACATAAACTTACCCCTTTTTCCCATGAGGGTAGGCAGAAACCACAGAACGCCACCTGCTACGATCCTTACATACTCCTTTCGCCTCATCCACTTTCATACATCTTGTCATACAAGCACGCCGGTTACGAGTACTCAGGGCCCGATCTAGCTATTTAGCCGCTCCGGGCAAAAATAATATTCGCCGCCCTTTACACTAATACCATACAGGGTGTCCCAGACAAGGACGTCCAAACAAAAATTTTGGAAGTCTCTTTACTTGGGCTACCTAAATTTTTTGTGGTTTAGGAGCTAGACGATTTTTAGTATTTTTTTGGGATATTCTTTCTTGCTTCATATTTTGTTGATTTTCTCTTTTTATGTCGCGTTTTTTTGGAAATATTTTTATTGATAATTAATCCTGAAAGTATGGTCTTCGATCGATAAAATGTCTGTCTTATCGTCACCCGAAATTACCAAAACTTAGTTCAAAGCGAAAACTGTTGTTTTGCAAAATTCGTTGCAGATTATCGGCATTTAAAGAAAAATCACAATAAGTGCCCAAATGACCTTAAAATAATTTCAAAAACTTTCACGGACCCTCAGCTCTTTAAACAATACAAAAAGCTAACAGTAAAATACTTACAGGACATTATTCGGTGCAATTGAAGCTCGAGCATGGTATCGCAATTAACACCCTACCCTGGAGCTGTATTCGGAAGGCATTGCGCTATCATCGGCTGCCTCCCTACCTCTACCACATCGTTGGGGCTAATCCGTCATAGAGGTCACCTAAGTGGGACGGAATCGTAGGTACCAGCACCAAATGTCGTGCGGTGTTCCGCAGAGCTCGGTTCTGGGCCTGCTCCTGTGAAACATCGGATACGACATACGACTGGGTGCTGAGGGGTAAGCTCAGACTGGGGATAGACCTGACGTGTTATGTCGACGACACGCTGGACACTGCACGGGGGAGCTCGCACAGGGAGGCAGCGTTGCTGGCAACGCCTGCGGTCTCACAGGTGGTGGGCCGCATACGTCGCCTAGACCTAGAGGTGGCCCTCGGCAAGTCGGAAGCCATGGTGTTTCATGGCCCCCGGCGAGCGCCGCCACCCGGCTCACACATCGTGGTCGGGGGGGCTCGGATCGTTGTCAAATCTACCATGAGTACCTGGGATTGGTGCTCAACAGCCGGTGGGACTTCGAGACCCACTTTCAGCGGCTGGCGCCCAAGTTTCTGACCGCGGCTGGCGCGCTCGCTACGCTGCTTCCCAATTAGGGGGCATACGAGCACCACCTGCAGGCGTCTGTATGTGAAGGTTGTGCGATCTATGGCCTTGTATGGGGTTCCGATATGGGCCGCTGACTTAACGGCCGGCAGTATCGCCGTTCTGCGTAAACTGCAGAGGGCGATGGCCATCAGAGTCGTAAAGGGTTATCGTACGATCTCCTACGAGGCGGCCTGCGTACTGGCTGGAGCCCTGGGACCTGGAGGCGAAGGTACTCGCGTCACTGTACCGGTGGCGTGAGGCTAGCGGCCGATGCAGCGCGAGTTTGAGTTACGTCAGTCGCAGCTTCGCGAGGTCTTGGTGGCGGAATGGCGGAACAGGCTGTCACGCCCTACCGCCGGCCTCATCACCATCGAGGCGATCCGGCCGGTGCTAGCGGACTGGCTCGAGAGAAGACATGGCTCCCTGACGTTTCGGTCAACGCAGGTACTCTCGGGGCATGGCTGCTCCGGAAAGTCGCATAAACAGTCCCGCCCGGTGTCACCAATGCATGGATGGACAGCCTGGAGGAAACGCCGCGGCATACGCTGTCAAAATGTACAGCTTGGGAGGAGCCGCGCCGTGCCCTCATCTCTGAAGTTGGCAGTGACCTGTCGCTGCCGGCCGTCGTCGCTTCGATGGTCGGCAGCGAGGGGTCCTGGGACGCGGTGGTCTCCTTCTGCGAAACGATTATCTCGCAGAAGGAGGCTGCGGAAAGAGAGAGAGAAATTACGACCTCTCTCCCGGCCTGCAGCAAGCGCACCGGGCGTCGGCGGAGGGCGAACAAAGCCTTCTTCGGGCCCCCCTAAATGGGCCCAGGGACCCGAGGTGGCGGCGCGTAGTGTTCCTCGCGCGCCCCTCTTTGACGTCGTTTTGGGAGTTAAACACCTCACTCCCCCCCTGACCTGAGGAGGCCCGCGGTGGCGAGCCAGCACCAGTCGGGGATCGCGGAAGGCGAGCACGTTCCCGTGATCCCCGGCGTAAGTGTGGGAAGGGAACACAGGGGTGGTTTTTAGACAGTAAGAATGACAGACCCCTCCTTGAAACTAAAATATTGCTTTTTTGCCTTACCATGTTCGAGCTTCAATTGCACTGAATAATGTCCTGTAAAATGCCAGTTTTGTGGTTGTATTTTTTTAAAGAGCTGAGGGTCCGTGGAAGTTTTTGAAATTACTTTAAGCTCTATTGTGATTTTTCTTTAAGGGCCGAAAATCTGCAACGAATTTTACAAAACAACATTTTTCCCTTTGAACTAAGTTTTGGTGATTTCGGGTGTCGATAAGATAAACATTTGTTTTTATCGATCGAAGATTATCAATGAAAATATTTCCAAAAACGCGACATAAAAAGAGAAAATCAACAAAATCTGATGCAAGGAAGAATATCCCAAAAAAAAATACTAAAAATCGTCTAGCTACTAAATCACAAAAAATCGTAGTACAACCATGGGGGTGGTTTAGATAGCTCAAGAAGAGAGGCTTCCAAAATTTTCGTTTGGACGTCCTTGTCTGAGACACCCTGTATAAAATATAAGTCATGAGCTTGCTATTCCAAAGATGGGATGATTAATGTGTGATATTGTTTTAATTGTATAATATTTAAGTAGGTACGTTAGTCTACTACGACTTCTGAACAAGTATACAAAAATTCATGAGAATATGTTGGACTTCGTGTCACCGTCCGGCACCCTCAATTTTGCCGCCCCTCAGTTTTGCCGTTTCGGGCAATTGCCCGGCTCGCCCCCCCCTAGATCGGGCCCTGCGAGTACTGCGCACCTGACCTTTCTGAAGAACCTCTCCAATAAGGTCAGTGTAGGTCTTCCTAGGGCGTCCCCTCCCTGCGTTGCCACTCACGTCTGCCATATATATACCTTTTGTTAATCGTCTTTCACTCATCCTCTCAACATGACCGAACCATCTAAGCATACCCTTTTCTATCTTTATCACTACATCCTCTTTTAATCTGCAACGGTCTCGTAAAACCTCCTACCTCGTATCTATAGGAGAATTTCCTACCTTATAATCAATAATGAGTTCCTCTCCAGGAAGCACTTCACCAGTTGGGTTTGATATGGCTGTCGATATCTCGTACGGAGAATGTATAAAGTACTGAAACAAAAATTTCGTAAGAGTATTATTTTTCTGTGCTTCGGAACTTTAGCTGAATGAGCTTTTACTTATGCAGGCCATCCACCATCCAATCTATCGTCCAATCGGCAGGACGCTACCGATTGGATCATGCCAATTGGACCGTGGATGGGAGTGGATTGGCATGACAATTATAACTATCATGCCAATCCACTCCCATCCACGGTCCAATCGGCATGATCCAATCGGTAGCGTCCTGCCGATTGGACGATAGATTGGATGGTGGATGGCCGGCATTATAGTTCCGAGTCAGCGACACGCCGCCGGCTACGCTGAAAACCAGAGCGCGATTTCGTGCCTTCATAGCCATGGGCCATGGCATTATGCTGAGCGTCAGCCGTTTAGCTCGGTAGTGGCGCATTTTTCCGTTTATTATAGTCAGTACATATTTATTATTATTATTATTTTTGTCTAGATTTAATATTGTTGTAGAACTTATAGATTTTTGGCTTGGCTTTTGTAAATAATTTTTGTCATGTGGGTCATTTTCGCGGGCATAATAAATAGTCTTTCATTTCTTGGTAGTTTAAGCGCTGCGCAAACGCAGACACTTTTTGTTGCCAACACCTAGTCGTAATCTTATCTCAGCCAAAGTCAAAACATTTATTTAAATTAGACCATTTACAGGAACTTTGGGTCCCTCTGAACATTCTTCTGCACCCCGGCAGGTATTAACCCGTCACCACCATAAGGCGGGTCCCGTCGACAGGTGCAGCCGTCCCCACCGGCCACACTGACTCCAGCAAGGCTCGCGCGGAGCACCAAGCGGGCCTTACGCTCGGGCCTGTCTCTGTTCGGGCGACGGACTGACCTCCCCCCCATAGCACAAAAAAGACAAGCGATTCTCACCCTAACAGCATTATTCATAGAGTCTATTCTCACAGAGCACTGCCCGCTATGATAGTGGCACTGTAACAACTGGAACGGGATCCAATCCACCTCCTGCAGCATGTGCTGGAACTCGGCGTAAACTGAGTTGAAGGTCAAACACATGCCAACTTCGGTCATCACTGGATTCCAGTGTACCTGGAAATGAAAATGCTTTTTAGGGTGGGGGTAACGTAAAGGTGACCGCGACCGACGGCGACCACGACCAGGTCGCGCGACTCACTGCTTCGTATGAATTTATATGGAACCCTAAACAACGCAAGCGACCACAGGTCGCGCGACGCGGTCACCTGTCGCGGTCGTCGGTCGCGGTCGCCAACATCGGAATGCTGCCTTAATATGTAGACGCCTGTTTTGACAGAAGGTATTACTATGGACGCTGTAACAGCAAATTATAAAAATGAATTATACATAAAGTTAAAAATGTAAGGGGATCTCCATACCTACAAGAAACGTGTTTTTCCATACGAAACCCTGCGTGTGCGAGTCTGACTCATATTTTTGCTTCGGCCTTAATTTAAAGTATCCCAGAAAATTCCAGCTAAGCAGCCGACAATCGTTAGTTTGACCTGATGCCAATACGAAAAGAAAATCAGGGTGGGGCATACGCCCCACTTTGCCCCAACACACCCCACTCTGCCCCACCACACCTAAATCCACATTTTCTCGTCAGCTTCTCCCAGGCACTTACCTCATACTCATTATTAGACACCATAACTTGCAGCACAGACGAGGGATGCACACTCAAAGCTAACTCCAGCAGGTCAATGCCCTTGACAGTATCATCAGCCTGGTACTTCCAGAAGTTCTGCAGGTTATCGCGGAAGGAGACGTCTGCTATCAGCTCTATGAACTCGTAGTAATACTGGTATTGCGTAGGGTCTGATTCTTCAGTTACGTTCCAGGTACTGGTGGAAGATTGAAGAAGAGGGGGGTTACTGGAGAAGAAATTAATAGCTGCAGGATTTTGTCAGACAAAATCCATCACGCCATACATAGCATAACATCACGCCTGTAATCCCCGAAGGGTTAGGCAGAGGTGTACCCATTAGTACACCCACATGTCGCCAGTTATGTTTAAGTCCCATATAATAGGGGGCGAGCCTATTGCCATGAACCGGCCAAAAATCCTTCGAGGCTGCTACTGATAAATTCCTGAAAAAACCTCAATAACATTTTGCCCGACCTGGGAATCGAACCCAAGACCTCATGCTCAGCAGTCGCGCTTTGCGACCACTAGACCTACGAGGCAGACCTTGGAACATTCGAAGGTCAAAGTTACATTACCATTGGCAGTGGCATAACTTCCCTAGTAGGGCCCTGTGTATACAGGGCCGGCGGCAGGGTCGTAAGGCAGACCAACGAAGCAGTTGTTTCCGTTCAATAAATAGATGAAATTTGGGGTTTGTATTATCCTACATTTTAAGACATTTTTCCATGTTTTTTTTAAAACGACCTCCTTGGAACTTACTCTTCAACCAGCTCCCTAGCTTTGTCCGGTTGCACTCTATCGAGGAAGCAAGCGGTGACAGCTGGGAAGGTGGTCCACCAGCTTCTGTAGTCCCTCTGCAAGGATACCACTACTGGCTCGGAGTTGTACCTGCACGATAATAATAATACAGGGAACTTGCAACCACCATCCAAATTTTCAGAAATGATTTAGAATCAATAACCTTATCGATTAACGAAATAAAAAATAAAAAATTTACATGATTTTCACCATTGTCCGCTACTAATCACAACGTGTGGAATAAATACAGTTCAACAATAGGTTGTTGAACTTGACTGCACACGCGCTTACCTCAAAATTCGGGAACGCACACAAACAGCACGCACTACGCCCCCCTTGCTGCGTGTCTCTACATTCTGATTTTTACGGATATTTTCTTTTGAATGTTTTTTTTTTGTTTTTGTTATTATTTGATTTATAATGTTTCACATATGAATATAAATTAATTAAGAGACCTCTATTTTAAAATTTGGATGATGAATGAAATGTATCCCTATATAATTCTGGGAACGTAAAGGGCAACAGAAGGAACAGGGTGGTTTTTTAGTCAGTAAAAGTCTGACAGTCCCTTCCGCCCCGCCCAGGACGGAAGGACTCATTTGATGATTTTTACCACCTCAAAAAAAAAAAAAAAAAAAAAAAAAAAAAAAAAAAAAAAAAAAAAAAAAAAAAAAGTTTACGCAGGCGTAGTTGAGGGCAGAAGCTAGTGTACTAAAGTCCCCGTCACGAGAAGCTATAAATTTTGTAAACATACACATTCAGGGGATCGCAACCCTCAAGCTGCGTTTATGCTTAACCTGCCCCGCGTGTCGCCACGCGTGAGAAAGCTATCGGTTTCATACATTTAATAGGTTGCACCACGCTACGTGGGGCGGGACAGATGTGATCAGTCCTATTCTCAGCTATATAAACGCAGCTTTAATCGTGGCGGGGACGACTTTAGTGTGTAGAGTACCTGAAGTATTGAGTGAGCGCGCAGTACACTGCGCCAGCAAACGCACTCAAAGTCAAGATTATCCAGAGTAACCTGAAAAAAAGACGTGTTGCTGCAAGTCCAATTACACATATTTAATAATATCACCCTATTTTTGTCCCACTGTAGGGCTAAAGGCCTTTTCTCATACAGAGAAGGCACGAGCATTAATCACCACGCTTGCGCAAGACGGATTGGCAATTTCAGGCTTATATTAAAGATAAGTAAGTATATGTCGACTGCCTCGTTGGTCTAGTGGTCGCAAAGCGCGACTGATGAGCATAAGGTCTTGGGTTCGATTCCCAGGTCAGGCAAAGTGTTATTGGGTTGTTCCATCAGGAATTTCTAAGTAGCAGCCTTGGAGTCTGGATTTGTGCCCGGTTGATGGCAATAGGCTCGCCCCCTATTACATGGGACTTAAACATAATTGGCGAATTTTTCGTGTACCAATGGCTCTGCCTTACCCTTCGGGGATTACAGGCGTGATGTTATGTTGGTTATTCTACTCCGAAAGCGACGAGACAAAATAATGGCGACAAAACTTAACAAAACTCTTTGCTAACCCAAAGAAAAGAGGCACAAAGAAAAAAAAAGAAATTCATAAAAAGAACACGTCAGTTACAACATCTCAACTGTCATTTTGGACATTTTATACAATTTTAAAATTAATGGTTATACAAAAAAATTCAAGAGATTTTTTCTAAACTAAAGCAAACTATTACGTTACCTCTCTAACCAGTGCAGTTTTTTTTCAACAGTATGCTTCAGTCCATGTAGCGTGGTCTCTTGGCAGAACCCAACATAGATAAAGTATCCGGAGGAAATGGAAACTTTGATTGATTCTATCATAGATTTTGTTCGAGTGAGACAACTGAACATAGCGGTATGTCTTACTCTGTGCCTTTTCTTCTTATCAGACTTGCCCATTTCTAAATTAATCATAAGCTGCCTGGTTCAAATGATGATAATGTTCCTGGAATAGATCTACCTACTCACTGTCAGTTAGTTAGAAACTTACCTAAACTATTGCAATAAAGCTAAAGATTTTTTTTGCTTGTTTGTTTGTTTAAAAGCGCATATCCCTGGAACTACCAGTCGGATTTGAAAAATTCTTTCTGTATATCATAGCCAGATTAATAAGAAACAGTTTAGGCATAACATTACGCTGCGATGTATAGGAGCGGAGCAGTAACTAAATTCGTAGATTAACGCGGGTGAAAAAAAACCACGCGTTGTAAACTTTGCGACGACAAAAACTAATGCATTTAGATTTACGCGTGGATAGGATAAGATTTAAAATAGAATGAAAAAGGGAACCGAATGAACGTCACCTGCAGTAGACTCGCTTACTGAATGAATAAAAATCTCCCAATAAAGAGTAAATTGTAACAGAAAATATCACAGCACAATTTCGATGTTGCGTGTCACCATAATCTGTGATCAAACCTAGTAATGGATGCAGATTAAACAATTATTTAATAGCTTAATGATGGCTCCCATTAATGGACCCTTTTGTCCAGTTGTAACGCTAACCTTTTTACGCAATTAAGAAAGTTTTATTCCATTTGGTACAGATTATAGTTGACCTTTTAAATTTTCCTTTTATTCCAAAACTTCATTAGGTCTTAGTGAAATGATATTTCTAGAAATGTAGGTCTGTAGACTAATCTCTTTATAGCTATCTTATAGTGAGGAGTATGTATGGACTTGGAGTTTCTTGCCCATTCTTTTCCATGCAAAACTAAAGTATTGGAATGAGCAACTAGATTCAATATTATTAAATTTCTTTCTTGTAAACTAGCGACCCGCCCCGGCTTCGCACGGGTGCATGTATTATACATATAAACCTTCCTCTTGAATCACTCTATCTATTAAAAAAAACCGCATCAAAATCCGTTGCGTAGTTTTAAAGATCTAAGCATATATAGGGACAGACAGACAGGGAAAGCGACTTTATTTTATAATATGTAGTGATGCGGTTCAAAAGTGCTTTTAACCATTTAAAGTCAAAGCCAAATCATTTATTTCAATTAGACCATTCTAATTGAAATAAATGATTTGGCTTTGACTTTGAGCATAGGCAGTCGGTCGTTGTAAAATACTGCTGCATCCGGCTAGATTGGAAGCCGACCCCAACATAGGTAGTTGGGAAGTGGCTGGCCAGAAAACAGCTGTAATTATACTTGATGAACAAGATCCTCCTAATCTGTCTCTTATTTTTTCGTCGGGTAGTCCTCTTGGATTATCGGTGTTTGCTAGACGCATGATCTGTGCCCCTGACTGGTATTTTAAACGCCATAGATAGGTCCCTTCTGTCCTGCGGCCACCCAATTCCATATAGTGATGAATTTTGTCTACTTTGTTATTATCATTAATTATTACTTTTTGTTAAATTAATTATTAGTTTACTAAATTAATCTTGTAAGCGTTTTGGATGTACATCTATTAGCTTGTAAGATCAAATAAATAAAAAAAATAGGATCAAATAAATAAATAGGTACACCGCCACACCGCCGTCACATGCCTATATCTAGTCGAGTAATGAACTGCTCAAAGTTCGCCACTCGCAGGTCACTCCTTACGGTGGCAGGGGATCATTTAGCACCCTTCGGTGCCCTGCCTAATCTGTCGAGTGCTAGGAATGTTTTGGTCCTACTGTTTTTTCATTAAACGAAATTTTTGTTTTCAGTTAGCTGGAGTGCTAACCCTTATCTACTTGGCTTACCAATATTGGGGACTCCTTTTTAAAGGACAAGATGATGAAGATGACGAATGCCCACACTCCGTCCGGGCCTCTAGGTCCCGATCCAGGTAGGTACGGATGTGATCATTCTATAGACTTAAGGGCCGAGTCACAGCGGAATGGCAGCGGCCGGCAGCGGCCAGTGGCGACGCCAGCGGCCCCCGACGTCGCCGCTGGCGGCCTCGCGCGACCTCCAAACCCCACGCGCCTAGTCTCCTCTTCTTCTTTTTTATCGTGTAAGGTCTTACAACCCACGCACCCTAGTGTCAGTTTCTAAACCGCCTCAAGGGCCTCTGACATGGTTGGAATGGGACAGTAATAGGCTGGTATAAATCCAGGTTTCCTCACGATGTTTTTTCTTCACCGATGTCAGTGATGAGTCTCCTCTTGACAACTTTAGTTTCTACATTCATTGAAGAAGTGCCGCGAGCGGCCTCGCGTCGCCGCTGGCAGCCGCGGTCAGAACCACCGACAAGAGGCGCGTGGCGCGCGACCTTTTCAAACTTTTAAAGCGATACTGGTCTTTTAAGTATGTAGATAAAGTTTAAAATTATTTCACACTAAACGTGCTCGCCGCGTCGCTGCCAGCCACTGCCATTTCGGTGTGACTCGGCTCTTATACAACGCATAAATTGACGGAGCCCTTCAATTGTTGCGTTTTGTGCCGGAATGTAGCGAAACTCGACTCACATTGGCCGTCACGACTATCGGCACATTGACTCCAGTACTCTCATCCCACATATCGACAACCTCGCGAGCCAAGTCGATTGTTTATCTTTCTCAGCTTTCACGAGGTTCTCGTTATGCGGGACTGCTATATTCACAATCGTTAGCGACGCTCTAATCGATCTATCACCACTATATCAGGCTTTGGCATTAATAGTCCTGTCAGTGATGATAGATCGATCGTAAACAACGTGATATTGTCATTTTCAAGAACTGGGTCGGGCACATACCTACTTATAGTTGGGCACTTTCGATTCCACAAGTCTATAATAGAGGCTACAAGTTTGTGTCTATGCAAATAGTCTTCTTTAGCCAGACGAGA
Organism: Hoplodrina blanda; assembly: GCA_949316365.1. NCBI lineage: Eukaryota > Metazoa > Arthropoda > Insecta > Lepidoptera > Noctuidae > Hoplodrina > Hoplodrina blanda. The sequence goes on from OX438576.1 coordinate 5,315,753, forward strand.
ACACCCAGAGATAATGTGTCGGATTGATTCCTCGGTGGCAAGCCTGACAAATGTCAATCGTGCCGTCCTTTACAATATATCTCCAGTAGTTGTTCGTCATCATAACTTCGTTCAAAATCGCACAGACAAAACCTTCGGTTACACCAAAGAGGTCACCAAAGCGCAGCCCGGATCCGGACGCTATAAAGTCTACTTTGGGCCCATGTACGACCCGGTAGTAGCGCCCGTAAAGCTCCTTGCTCTTCCATACCTTCCTACCATTAGTATCTAATACTAAAAGTTGGCACCAGTTCTCGTTCGCTAAGGAGAGCGGGGTGAGGCCCTTGTCCACTGAGACCACATCTCGGTGCATCCCCACGTCGGCTTCAAGGAAGTACTCCCTGAGACTGCATAAATCTCAAGGTTGTGCAGGGGCTTAGTATTTTAAAAGCCTCGGTCTTCGTGGCATAAGCAGTCTCATTGCCGATGACCGGTCAGCAATATGTTCACCCTCCTATCCAGGGCGTCAAGTTCCGTCTGAATCCATTTAAGTATGCCGAAAGAGTACATCAGAACTGGCATGACCCAACCGTTGAAGGCGCCCCCTTTCCATTATTATTATTAACTAGTGAACCGACATTTCTAGTGGATTTTCCAATTTGTTTTCATATAAACCTTGTGCGATAAATTACGAACACAATTAAAAAAGAATCAGCCAAATCGGTCCAGCCGTTCTCGAGTTTTGCGCTTATCAACACATTTAGCGATTCATTTTTATTATATAAAATGAATGACATAACATCACGCCTATAATCCCCGAAGGGATAGGCAGAGGTGACACCCGTATTTCACCAGTTATGTTTAAGTCCCATGTAATAGGGGGCGATTAATGAATGATGCTCTTTTTTTATACTTCAGGTCGTGTTCAAGGTCAAGACCGCGATCCAACTACCATGATTACAAAATGAGTGATAAAAGTGGCCGCCGAGGACGAAAAGCTCATCGTAGATGCCCCGATTGCAGCCTCTGCAACTTCGACCAGTAGTCGCTAGATGGCGCTATCCTCAATCATGTTAAATTGCAAAAATCTCGCGCATAGGTGGCGCTTTTTAATGATATAAATGGGTGTGTAATGTATGATATAATAACAAATGCTCTAATTTCACTTGAAATAACGTTCACATGATATAATTTTCATATGCTATAAAATCATATAACCTAATTTCATATGACCTAATATTTCATATGATATAATTTTCATTTAATATAAAACATTTAGTATAACGTTCATTTTATATAATTTTCAATATGTATAATATTCTTTTTATATAACATTCATTTGACCTAATGTTCTTTTGACATAATTTTCATGTTTAATGGTCACAGTTCTAACCTAACTCAAATGGCACCTAACCAAACCTTAAAATATTCTATGCATGGTCGACGGAGCCCCGCTTCGCTTCTTATAACTTAGCTTTTGCTATGAACTTCTCTCAAGCATGCAGCATGCAAGCAAGCATGCAGCATGCAAGCAAGCATGCAGCATGCAAGCAAGCATGCAGCATGCAAGCAAGCATGCAGCATGCAAGCAAGCACGCAGCATGCAAGCAAGCACGCAGCAGGCATGGTTTCTGTCACGGCTCCGGTGCTGCGGGGCTCCGGCAGTCCCACGCGAGTATATCGTCGCAGATGGATTTAACGCTCACCACCGCAGCTTCGGCTTGCTGGCCGGCTACGCCGGCCAGCCTCAGCCGCGACGGCGAGTGTTACAACCACCTGCTCCTCAACTCGCGGGCCGCCTCGCCCCTCCGCGCCTACGCGATTTTAAATTACACTCTAGGGGTAGGGCAAACAAGACTGCGTGGAGTCGGATTTACAGCGATTCGTTTTTGTCACTAAATCCTAATTTTTAGCAAATGTTTTAGGACTAAAAAAAATATTATAAATGAACATTCGGAAAAATACACATAAAATATAAAACAAATATCGAGATTGCAATAGCCACACAATGAATATTTCGCTGTAACTGTATGACAGTAAGAAAAATAATAAATTCGTGTATAGTTTACCCACCTCATGCATAAAAGCAAACTTTTGTAGCAATTAATGCTTATGCGATGCATTTTTGCTAGCACCATACTAGCGGGCGTTTAAAATCGTATCGGATTTTCTTAATTATATTAAAAGTTACTTAGAGATTATGAATATTATAGTAAATGAATAATATACTACATGAATATTATGTCAAATGTGCATTATAGGAAATGTTAATTATATCATAAGAAATTAGATAAAATGAAATTATATCAACAATTCATTATCTCAACTGATCGTTATATTAAACAAAATTATACTAACTGAAATTAGGTCAAGTGAACGTTAGATTTTTTGTTATTATATCAACCGTTACACACCCGATATAAATTACTTGTGACTGTGCTAGATTTTTTATTTATATACTTATTTCTTTACTTTTTAATTAATAAATAATTTAATACAATTACTCGGATAGCTTTATTTTTGTTTTTTTTTTAGTTAATTCCTGTTTTAAAAGTTACAGAATTTTAATTACTTATACAATTTGCATTGACAATGCATTAAAATGATATCGCAGAGGTGGTCTGATCAGATGATGGAGCTGGAAAGTGACCAAAACTAATTTATCAAATCTTACAAGTTAAATTTGACCCACTTCCCGGTGATCGATTGAGCTGGAATTTTGAATATATACTTACCTACATTATGCCCATTGCATGACAATGAAATAAAAAGGATTGTTAAAACAAAAAAATTGTTGTTATATTTCTTGAATTTGTTGTTTTAATCTACATAATCTTAGATTATATTTAATATATAAATGTCTAGATGGAGCGTCGCCCTACAATCAAAAAACAAAAAGAACGAGCCATCAGCCAACAATTTCAAGCCTGTGTGCGTGTAGGCGGTGTTTTACACTGTCTTTCTATGTCTCTGTGTGCGTGAATAATGATACCAGCTAATACTACAATTCTCCCATAAGTCACATATAAAAAAAATAGACTAATGAAATAAAATAAGTTTTAGGTGTATGTAGGTATTTATTATGCAGTTTTAAAATAGTGTACTTTATTACAAGCTTTTACTTAGTTTCACTTCTTAAGCTATTGTGTATATCATTATCAATATATCGCCCTTTCTTCAGAGTTTCGATAATTTTTTTAAAGGAAGCAATCTTCTTTTGTAGCCGTTGGTTTTTTTGCCTAAGAGATTTAATTTTTAAGCGATGCTTCCTTTCGAGCACTATTTTTCGTCGTAAATCACGTCGTAGCTTTGCTTGCGTTGGACTGTCGTAAACAGAATCAAGATCTGAAAAGTCTTCCTCATCTAATTCACTTTTGTTTTGCACCTCTACTGTTTTGTCGGGTATATCATTATTAGGTAGTATGTCAATATCTTCTACTTTGATAATAAAATTATCAGAAGATTCTATACTGGAGCACACATCATTGCATATACCGGAAGGTCCAGCTTCATTAGAATTAGAATTCTGAAAATAAAAAACCATTCATGTACTAACAAAGTTTTTGTGAATACCACGACTTCAGCTTTAACGCGAAAATCGAAACATAGAGACTAAGAAGCTCTAGGTACTGATTAGCATCTTTTTAAACCACATAAGTTAAAACTCGTAAACAGAATCAAGATCTGAAAAGTCTTCCTCATCTAATTCACTTTTATTTTTCACCTCTTCTGTTTTGTCGGGTATATCATTATTAGGTAGTATGTCAATATCTTCTTCTTTGATAATAAAATTATCAGAAGATTCTATACTGGAGCACACATCGTTGCATATACCGGAAGGTCCAGCTTCATTAGAATTAGAATTCTGAAAATAAAAAACCATTCATGTACTAACAAAGTTTTTGTGAATACTACGACTTCAGCTTTAACGCGAAAATCGAAACATAGAGACTAAGAAGCTCTAGGTACTGATTAGCATCTTTTTAAACCACATAAGTTAAAAAACAATTTATTCAATTTCATTTTAAAATTACCTCTGCTATCTCAATATGATCAGAATCCTCACTTTCGCTGGACTTTACTGATGATAAAAATAATGCCTGTAAAAAAAATAATTAAACAAACAATAATTAAAAGAAAATACGAGCAATTTTATAAGTTTATATGAAAACTAGCGACCCGCCCCGGCTTCGCACGGGTGCATGTATTATACATATAAACCTTCCTCATTGAATCACTCTATCTATTAAAAAAAACCGCATCAAAATCCGTTACGTAGTTTTAAAGATCTAAGCATATATAGGGACAGACAGACAGGGAAAGCGACTTTGTTTTATACTATGTATTGATTCACCTTGCTTGGCACTGCTCCCTTTGTAAGTCTATGGCACGGGCGGCGCCCTGTGTTGTTGAGAGTGTACATATCTTTGCTGCGGAAGTGATCGGAACAAACTACAGTAGTTTTTGATGGTTTCCACGTGGCATCTCCGCGGCTTTTTCGGATGCGATTTATCCATAGATCCCTGATAATAGGATCAATGGGTATTCTAAAAAATAAGATGTTATGTTGATTTAACCTCGATTTTTATTCCTTGGAAAAGTTATCTGACTAATGAATAAAAATCGAGGTTAAATCACCGATTTAATATTTAATCAGTACCAGTTATTAATAATTACAGTTACCGGCACGTAAGTTGGCAAGAGTTTTTGTAGTGGGGGAAGTTTGCGCACGCACAATTTCATACATTTTTATATGCGCGAACTTCCCCCACTACGAAAATCTCTTGCCAAGTTACGTGCCGGTAACTGTACTTAAATGTGAACATGAAGTCTGTATTAAGTAAATTATTTACCTAGCTAATATAATAACAATTTTTACTTGGCATCGACTTCAAAATCACATAAAGAAAGACTTAATACTTATTGATGAACTCCACCTCTTTAATACTTTCACCGCCGGGCCAAAACTGTTGAAGGTCAAACCTCCACTAGCGTAGGTCACGGGTGACCTACGCGGCGGTTAAATAAAGTAGGTAGACCAACTAAATATTTGAATAATATAAACGTAACCATAAACTAATTAATATACCCACAAAAAAATGACGTTAAGTTGGGTGAATGAAAAAAAGAAACTGGCAACACTGATAAAATATGGCGTAATATTATGTTCATAAAAATAAAAACAAAAAATAAATACATAGTTTTTTGGTTACTTACCGATGATAGGTGACGTGCTTGGTATTTTTTAGCCTTCCTTTATAATTCCGGCACAGTGTAATAGTACATGCCGCCATTTTATAGCTGTTTTTTATTACATAAACGCGCGTTATTACTTTAATACGTAGTGACGCCAAAACGGCACGATCGGCACTAATCGGCGGGTAAAGAACTTTTAAGCCAACAGTTGGCTGACTAGGGATGCCCTTGCCCAATACGATGCGATGTATCGAAATATCGATACAGCGCTATACGATATATTATATCGATATTTAATACGATATTTTGGTCATAGCGCCTCGATATATTGTATTCCAAAAAAATATCGCATTAACGTATCGTATCAAACTATAACTTTGTTTAAACTTTATTTATTTTTTGTTTATATTAACCTACCTACCTTTAGACATAATATTGTTATTCGTAATAAGCAGAGGTCGGGATTATTTAGAGTTGTTAATGTGTTATTAATGAGTTACACTGATTTCATACAGCGAAAGAATAAATTTAAATGCTGTTAAGTGGCAACTGAGACAACTTTTCTTCAATAACTTACAATATATTTTAAAAATTGAAGAAAGGTAAGTCTTTCTTTAAATGTTTACGATATATTTAGGGTTCTATTTTACCTACGAAATAACCTACCCAATCGATGTACCCAAGCGATACGGTTACGATGCGATATATCGATACAACAGACTTTTTTGGGCATCCCTATGGCTGACATTTTTTGACACGTTTGCGAGCATTTGACACCAAGGAGGTTAAAAATATAGGGAGCGAGCGCTTGGAACATTGTAACCGTTCCTCATTTTTCTTAGAAAGAGAGGCACTGAGTTTTGTATTTTATCTCGTTCTGGCATTGTTAAGTGTACCTATTAGAAATTGTGTATATTATATTAAATATATATTATATATAATAATTATATTATAATTGTGTGTATTAGAAAGAAACAGAACGCTTAACTCGGTGCCTTTCATTCATTTCAAGGTCACCGAGTTAGGACCGTTTCTGTAGTATGAAGCGCGCACTCCCTATATTTTAACCTCCTTGTTTGACACTCCATCTAGACAGTAGGTACCTTAATAAATGAATCCTAAAAAAAAAAGACATTTAGTGTTACCAACGTCCATATTCACAATGAGCAAAGACCACTCTGATATAAAACTATAGCATGACTTATTCATACAATACTATACAATTTTATTTTTTGCTATGTATAATAGGCGTCCCCCTCTCTAAAGCGCATGCGCGGTCCCCAAGTCTGGAGTCAGCATTACCCCTGCTTAAAACGCGGACGCAAATAATCTCCGTTCAAGATGTCCATTAGACGAGGTACCTAATTAAATAACTCTTTTGAAACGTTTTTTTTTTTTCATTTAATTTAAGTCTTACATGCTTTCAAAATACACACTAATTGTCATGGATGCGTCGACCCCTCCGGCCATACATTTTTCAATAGAGCTAACTAAACACTGACACTCATTCTTTAAAACTAATCATTTTATCACTTTTATACGATGAAATGTATTCGCGTCCGACCTTTTTAGGCAATAACTTACATTATTTACTGAGAAAAAAAAAATTTGCTTCTTAGAAAAATAAACCCATTTGCTTATTAGAAGGATAATTAGCGGTGTAATATTTTTATTTTCTTTATTTAAATTCTGTGAATTGTGTTTTGTTACATTCATTAGTACACAGTCATGAAAGTCGTATTTCCATTACCAAGTTTTTTGTATCCGGGTTTTGATAGGTCATAAAAAGTATCTCAATTGATTATAATAATATGGTGTCCACTGTATATTCCTATTCAGTAAAATCAATAAAATCATTGTAATTTTTTTCTAAATTCTAATTATTAAAAAACTAATCAAAAGATATCTTTTTCCAGTAAAAGTTCCGTCACACTACTATTAATTATTAATTTTTCTTTTTAATTAGGGCTGATTTGTCAATAGTCGGATAACATTTATCCAAGAAATAAATATGACAGCAGAAGAATAAAATATACAAAAGCTGTCAAACCACCATATTTATCCCTCAGTTAGAGTTATCTGATGATTAAAAAATTAGCCATAAGTAAAGGAGGATCGGCAAAAATGTATGGAAGCTGGTCTAGAAACCAATAACAACCACACATATGTCATTAGATAGCTCTTTTAATTTGCAACAATAGTTATTACGGCGGTTCATTTCAAATCGCTGTGGGAAAAAAGTTATTGCCATGCCAAGGTGGCTATTACAGAGGATTTGCAATGGAGGATTTTTTTAATCACCATTTGCAGTCGTTGGTTTGTATTCGCTTTATGAGTACCTAACTACGTTACAAATGGATTTATTTGTGCTCCCGCGACTATTTAACCTGACATTGATATTAACTACTGATTTTTGTACCTTTTAGTTCATTTCCATCAGCTTTGAACTCTTATCAAATGAACTTCTTATCATGTTTTCAATACAATAGGAGCTTTATGTCATTGTCTTTATTAGATAACATCACTACTTTTTTAATTTTGTGAACCTTAGGGTAGATTTAGCTAACCTAACCTAACTTGCCTACCCAGACCAAACCTAACCTAACCCTAACCTAACTTAAATAACTAATCCAAATGAACTTCTTATCATGTTTTCAATACAATAGGAGCTTTATGTCATTGTCTTTATTAGATAACATCACTATTTTTTTAATTTTGTGAACATTAGGTTAGGTTTAGCTAACCTAACCTAACTTGCCTACCCAGACCAAACCTAACCTAACCCTAACCTAACTTAAATGACTAATCCAAATGAACTTTTTATCATGTTTTCAATACAATAGGAGCTTTATGTCGTTGTCTTCATTAGATAACATCGCTATTTTTTTAATTTTGTGAACCTTAGGTTAGGTTTAGCTAACCTAACCTAACTTGCCTACTCAGACCAAACCTAACCTAACCCTAACCTAACTAATCCGAATCACCGTTGTGCTAATAATAAACATAACATAGAGCTCCTATTGTATTGAAAACATGATAAGAGTTCGTTTTAGTTCATTTCCATCAGCTTTCACTTGAAAACTAAAATATTGCTTTTTCGCCTTACCGTGTTCGAATGCCCTGTAAAATACTACTTTTTTGTATTTTTTCAAAGAGCTGAGAGCCCGTGGAAGTTTTTGAAATTACTATAAGGTCATTTTTGGGCCCTTATTGTGGTTTTTCTTTAAAGGGCCGAAAAACAGCAACGAATTTTGCAAAACAACATTTTTGCCTTTGAACTAAGTTTTGATAATTTCGGGTGAAGATAAGACAGACAATTGTTTTAATCGATCGAAGACCACACTTTCAGGATTAATTACCAATAAAAATATTTCAAAAAAACGCAATACAAAAAGAGAAAATCAACAAAATCTGATGAAAGGAAGAATGTCCCAAAAAAATTACTAAAAATCGTCTAGCTCCTAAACCACAAAAAATCGTAGAACATACATTGGGGTGGTTTGGATAGTCCAAGAAGAGAGGCTTCCAAAATTTTCGTTTGGACGTCCTTATCTGGGTCACCCTATAGAAGCAGGTACACAAATCAGTAGTTAATATCAATGTCAGGTTAAATAGTCGCGGGAGCACAAATAAATCCATTTGTAACGTAGTTAGGTACTCATAAAGCGAATACAAACCAACGACTGCAAATGGTGATTAAAAAAATCCTCCATTGCAAATCCTCTGTAATAGCCACCTTGGCATGGCAATAACTTTTTTCCCACAGCTATTTGAAATGAACCGCCATAATAACTATTGTTGCAAATTAAAAGAGCTATCTAATGACATATGTGTGGTCGTTATTGGTCTTTAGACCATTTTGCCGATGATCCTTTTGTGAGAACACATTTTTTTTTAATCTCCGGAACTAGCGCTGTCACTATCACTGGAGTCATTGCTACTGTCATCGTCGTCATCTTTATTCGGTAATGGTATTGGCAGAATGTATTTTTGAGGACAGCATACATCTTTGCATGGCCTGAAAAACAAGATTTTTATTAGAATGAACACGGTACGAACTCAAAAGGCTAAGTGCCAAAATGTAGAAAAAAATTACACATGCATGTCAGAAAATGACAGTGACAGTAATTACACACACTAATTTTTAAATCCTGAATTAAAGTTTTATTTTAAGTTTATTTAATCATTCTGTCTGATTGTTAAAAGCATTATTCATGGAGGACGACACATCGAATGATGTTGAAGCTGTGGAGTACATTGATAGCCAGGACGAGGAAGATCCAGACGGAGGCGAAAGTAAGTAATTTATATTTTATAACTTTTAACAGGATTCGCAAGTTAAAAAGAAACTTAATGTCATAATACAGTGTAAAGTAGAGATAAACTATTAGAACATGGCGCGCGCTCCATAATACTATTTCAATGTGTGTAGTCATATCCATAAGAAAGAGTTTAGTTCTATGCAGTTGTAATTCAGGAGTCTTCAGGAGCAGGCCGGCAGATTTGTTGGTCAACTAATCATAACTAGCCGACCGCACAAGACAACGCACGTGTCATTTTCATAGAGTATATCAGTGCAGCGCCATAATAATGAGTAATCAATGACGCCGCTAGTCGAGCAACAAGTCGCTGATTTGTTTTTGTTTCGAGAGCTGTCTCAGTACGCACACATGCGTTGTGTGTCTTGTAAATACTTTCAAACATTTTGAATATGTTTATGTACTTCTAAATCAGAACAATTCTAATTCATTCAATTCTAATAATTCTAATTTGTTTGTTTGTTTAAATGCAGTGCCTAGTTATCTATCTAAACTAATAAAATAATTCTAACAATTAATTCATTCAATTCTAATAATTCTAATTTGTTTGTTTAAATGCAGTGCCTAGTTATCTATCTAAACTAATAAAATAATTCTAACAATTCTAATTCATTCAATTCTAATAATTCTAATTTGTTTGTTTGTTTAAATGCGCTAATATCTGGAACAACCAGAGATTAGCGCACTACTACTAATTATTTTTTGAAATTGTAAAATCTTGATGTATGTGATAGCCAGATTTATGAAAAAGAGTATAGGCTTTAAAACATTATGGTGCGGCACTTAGGAGCGGAACAGTATCTTAAGATGTAATTTAACTCAGTTGGCAATACCACGCGGACGAAGTCGCGGGCAAAAACTAGTTAAAATTATATGTCAGATCTGAAAAAAGACCCTGGGCCCCTTATCAGTCTCTTATGGACACCCAGACGCCACCATCGTCTACAAATATGTCGGTTATCGCAGATGCAGGCGAAGTCGCGGAATTAGGGCTGGCCGTACACATCCATTTTCCTGATCACGTTTCCGGATCAGGAAGTGTATGTGTACATACACAGACATGCATAAATTACACATACAAACATTTTTTTTAACATGTGTGTGTATCGACGATAAGAAGGTGGCGGGCAGCGGATGGATGCGGGCTGCCCAAGACCGAGATGGTTGGCGCTCTTTGGGGGAGGCCTACGTTCAGCAGTGGACGGCCATAGGCTGATATGATGATGATGATGATGATGTGTGATCCGGAAACCTAATCAGGAAACCGGACGTGTGCGCCCAGCAAGGTTCAACCTTACTCCGTACCAAATGTCATCAAAATCAGTTCAGTGGTTTAGTCAGACTGACAGACAGGCAGAGTAACTTACAGTATGGATTTTTATTTTAAGCAACATAGTTTCTATTTCCTCCATCCTTATTTATTTTTTTACCATTCCAGAGAGACCAATAATGCTACTTCTGCGTCGACTCATCAGGAATAAACAAAACACGGTGATGACCAACGCACAAATCATAGACATACTGCAGAGCGAATTTAATATCAGCGTCGCATCAAGCCATGAGCTTGAGGTTGATATTTACATCAAAATCATAAAGAAATACCTGAAAGATTGGCCGCAATGGGAAGAACTGGAACGCATATCAACGAAACTGAGCAACATAAAAGATTTTGAAGCCGTATCAAAAGTTTTGAATCACAAATACAAAAATTTAAAAGAGTATTTAGGAGTGATGCTTGAAGCTGCCCAACCGTTAGCTAAAGAAGCTGTGAGAACGCTGACTCCGGAGAGTGAGAAAATGGATGAGAATATTGATTCAAGCGACGTTGTGATGGAGATACAATGTACAAAAGAACAACTGAACCATTTGTTCTTCAGGCGACCTCGTTTAGATCTTAATAACACCGTATTTAACATGTCAACAATTCCTCCATCTCGTATTTCTCTAAAAAAGCTGTCGTTTGAACAAATTGTCAGCGGTTGGTGTCTAAACTTAAACATAACTTTACTAAGCTTCGTATTTGTACGAGAATTGAAATACAAATTGAAACATGTATTAGTAAACAAAGTACGCACAGAAAATTCCACAGACACAAGAGTACAGACAAGCTTACAAACACTACAACGTGATCATCAAGCGAAAAAAGCAAAAAAGTTCAGTCGGGACTCAATAATAAAACAATTCACAGATCTTTTAGAGGAATGTTCATCGCAGAGCTACGAACTGTATTCCGTAGTGCAATCACTTTTTGACATTTTAATATCTGAATTAAAAGATGTGTTTGACAAAGATACGTATTACAAAGTACCGTCTAATTACAGGAAGTATGCTAATATGTATAAGTATGTCAGATACTTGTACGCTGAAAATGAACAGAGCGAGGACCCAAGATATGATTTGCAGCTGGAAGAGACCGTAGCACCTATGTATTCCTACTATTTTGGTAAAGTTAGTCATATTCCCAAGCCCATACCGCCTATATCGGAATGGATAAAATTTGAATGTCAGTTCTGCAAAATTAAGCTACCCGTGAATAATACAAATATGAAAGAGGTTTTAGAATCTCATTTTAATGATGTGCATCAGAATGAAGTGGACTGGCAGTGTACGCATTGCAAAAAGAAATTCAGTATTGATGAATTGTTGAATAAAAAATGGTATCATGAATGTTGAAAAAGTACTAAGTTAATGTTCCTTCTTTTTTTTTTGTTTTTTAAGTGTAATTTTAGGTATACAAGATGTATGTATGAAAGTATATTTGAAATAATGAAAAATTTATTATTAAAAGTTAAAATAATAAATGTTGTATTATTAGCGCCTAATGCAAAATATTCCCCTCGTTTTTGTCGCTCTGGGCATTTATCCGGCCGGCCCCCCTTAGGTCGGGCCCCGGCTTCGCCACTGGTTGACGGTTAGGTGTTCATACTTACATACGGAAACCGGGCGGTCCATACTGCCTGAGGTCTATATGAGAAGTGTTGTAGACACAGAAAAACCACTCGACGCAGCAGCCGGCCATCTTTCTACCGTTTAAACACTCGGCTGTTCGCACAAAATTGTGTTCTGAAAACAGAAATAAATGAATGATGAATTAATGAATGAATTTAGTACATGACAGAGGCGGATCTAGGGCGGAGCTAAGGGGCCCAAGCACCCTCCAAAAGCATGTGATTTCTTCAAATCGGGACTCCAAGGCTGCTACTGAGAAATTCCTGATGGAAAAACCCAATAACAATTTGCCCGACCTGGGATTTGAACCCAGCAGTCGCTTTTGCAACTAATACACCAACGACAGTCTTCAGTCTTAAATCGGGTACTAATAATGTATTTTTTTTATAATCCTGGGCCCCCGACCATTTGTGGGGCCCAGAGCACTTGCCCAAAGTGCCCAGTGAAAAAGAGAAGGTTCTAGATATACCTAAACGAGATATTAATGATTCATACTTAGTGTTCCATTAACCACTGTAGCGTTGTCCACTAATGGGCAAACGAAGCCAGTACTCTTATCTGTATCTGAAGCTATCTGATGCGACAGTAGTACAAGAGACAGGGTTAGGAAGACCAGTCCACTGCAAAAGAAACATTTGATAAAACACGGAAATACAGTGCAAAACTAGCTTTTGCTTGCGACTTCGTCTGCGTAAATGTCGGTTATCGCAGACACAGAGGAAGTCATCATCATCTTCCTGCCCTTGTCCCATGTTACTTGTGGTCGGCGCAACACGTTTTCCTCTTCCACTCCGTCCTGTCAGCCGTCAATGCAATCACTGACTCCTCTTTCTTTCATATCATTCTTTACACCATCCATCTTTTCTTTGGCCTTCCTCTGCTCTCCATCCATCCACATTCATATTCATAACTCTCCTAGTATGCGTTTCATCCCTCCTCTCGACATGCCCATACCAAGACAAACGATTCACGCAGACGAAATCGCGGAATAAAAAGTAAACTACATCCTTCCTAAGGTTTAGACTCCCGTCTATTTCATCAAAATCGATTCAGTGATTTAGTCGTGAAAGCGTAACAGACAGACTAGAGTCACTTTTACAACTCTAATATTAGTAAAAATTACGTAGTTTCTCACCCATTCTTCTCCATACGAAACTACCTTTTGGGCTGGGCGCAAACGTCCGGTTTCCGGATCGGGTTTCCGAATCAGGAGGCGTGTATGTACCTACATACACACACATGCATAAATTACACATACACTACTTACTTTTTTTACATGTGTGTGTAATTTATGTATGTGTGTGTATGTGTTACCGGCAATCTATATAATCCGGTATTCTATACAATACCTAGGCAATGTATAGAATACCTAAAACGGGCAGGTAATGTATGAAGTATTATTTATTTTATACTTTGCCTAGGTATTCTAATACAATACCGAATGCGCAGCCGGCAATGTGTGTAAAAGAGCAGGAAAGGAGGTGACTATCTAGTTTTGGCGTAGCCGACGAAGGACCTGTCCGAGTCGGGGTGCCCCAAGTCCCGCGCTCGCTTTGCTCGCTTTAGATGAACCGGTTTGGCAAATGACAAACTAGTTAGCCTTAAATCGGGTTTGGCGTAACATACAATATTAAGAACGAACCAAAAAAAAGGGGTAGGATTGTGACTAACCATTCCATAGCCAAGTTGGTTACAGTTACTGGGCTAATACCAATTCTAAGATTTACTTGTAAAACCTATGGTTTAGGTACCATTATTCGGGCTTTTACAGTAACTTTTAGACCAAAATCTATTTATTTTACACATTGCCGGTGGACCAGCAGGTTCTCTATACAATCCCTAGGAATTGTATACATTACCTAGGTAAAGTATGTAATGGAGAATAATATTCATAATATTTCATACATTGCCTGTACGCCCCAGGTATTCTATACATTGCCTAGGCATTGTATATAATACCTGAATTATACAGATTGCCGGTAACATATGGACATATTGTACATACACGCCTCCTGATTCGGAAACCGGACGTTTGCGCCCAGCCTTGGAATGGGCAACAAGATTCAATATTTTTTTTTTCTTGTAATTTACGTTCAAAAATGACTTTTAATGGTGTCGTTAAAATAAATGATTTGACATTGACTTCGAGTTCGCAAGCAATATAAAGCTGAAGAATTTTTTGTTTGTTTGTTTAAACGCGCTGATTTATAAAACTATCAGTCAAATTGGAAAATTGGATATGATATATAGACAGGGCACGATCTAAGGGGGGGTCGGCCGAGCAAATGCTCAGAGCGGCAAAAATGAGGGGCGGCAAAATTGAGTGTGCCGGGCGGTTGCACAAAGTCCAACAAAGTCCTCTCATGAATTTTTGTATAGATACTTTTACAGTACTTGTTATTATGTGAATATTATGAAATTGAAACAATATTACATATTAAAATAAATATCATCCCATCTTCGGAATAGCAAGCTCATGACTTATATGGCGGTGTAAAGGGCGGCGAATATTATTTTTGCCCGGAGCGTCTAAATAGCTAGATCGAGCCCTGGATAGACAGATTCATCACTAAGTACATAGTATAAAACAAAGTCGCTTTCCCTGTCTGTCTGTCTGTCCCTATCTATATATGCTTAGATCTTTAAAACTATTTAAATAATCGGATTTTGATGCGGTTTTTTTTAATAGATAGAGTGATTCAAGAGGAAGGTCTATATGTATAATACATGCACCCGTGCGAAGCCGGGGCGGGTCGCTAGTAAGAAATAGAATAGATTATGATTGTAACATCATTTTTAAAAAGTACAGGAGTGTGTCAGGAGTGATGGGTAAAAAAAAAACAGGCGGGCGGACGAAGCCGCGAAAAGTTGTAATTTAGAATAAATAAAGATATAAACTTACATAAATCTTGAAGCGTCCATGTTGTCAGCAGATGCACTGTCAACTAACGTTGATAACAAATAGTAATGTCTATATCAATTAAAACGTAATTTAATATTAATTAGTTACCCATGTCATGAGTTCATGACGTGCCTACTTTAAATAACGGAAATAATATATGATAGATAGTAATGGAGAGGGCTATGCTCGAAGTCTAGTGAGATTGAATCAGAAATGAAGAGATCCGCAAAAGAACTCTAAGGCCCCTAGCACACGGCGTATTTTAAACGCGCAGACGACGCGCAGATGACGCGCGTATACGCGTTTCAAAGTAGATTTGAACGCAACCTAAGCACACGGGGCGATCGTGAAATCCGTCTATACTGCGCGTATGAGCGCAGTTACAGCCATCATCAATACAAACGCAAACCATCATCAAAACAAACGCAACAATCAGCATTTACGGCGCCGAAAACGCACGTTCCTGAAACGCGAGTCGTCTGCGCGTTTAAAATACGCCGTGTGCTAGGGGCCTAAGGTATGTAGCTTCATTACGCGCCATTTCCCCAGAGAAAAAAAGACGTATTCCTAGACTCGACGACTTGACTTTGACGCTATAATATTCATACACAGTTTACAATAAATTCTCGCGGGACCATCATTCAATATCTTTACATAAAACATAGCATAAAATCACGCCTGTAATTCCCGAAGGGTTAGGCACAATAGTAGGTACACCCACATTTCGCCAGTTATGTTAAAGTCGCATGTAATACGGGGCGAGCCTATTGCCACAACTGGGCACAAATCCAGACTCCGAGACAAATAAATTTCTGATGGAAAACCCAATTTTACTGCCTGACCTGGGAATCGAACCCACGACCTCATGCTCAGCAGTCGCGCTTTGCGGCTACTAGACCAACGAGGCAGTTAAAGCTACTATCCTAATCCTAACTAATATTATAAATGCGAAAGTAACTCTGTCTTTCTGTCTGTCTGTCTTTTCTTCACGCCTAAACTACTGAACCGATTTGTGTGAAATTTGGTACAGGGTAAGTGTAAACCCCAACAAAGGACATAGGCTACTTTTTATTCGACTTCGACTTCGTCTGCATCCGCGATAACCGACATATACGCGGACGAAGTCGCGGGCAAAAGCTAGTATGTAATAAAGTAAATATTTACTACATAGTATAAAACAAAGTCGCATCCCGCCATCTGTACGCTTAAATCTTTTAAACTAGCTGTCCGCCGCGGTTACACCCGCGTCTTTGGTTACTGCTCCGCTCCCGTAGGTCGTAGCGTGATGGTATATAGCCTATAGCCTTCCTCGATAACTAATCTATCTAACACTGAAAGAATTTTTCAAATCGGACCAGTAGTTCCAGAGATTAGCGCGTTCAAACAAACAAACAAACACTGCAGCTTTATAATTTTAGTATAGATTACGCAACGGATTTTAATGCGGTTGTCATCAAGGCGGATTGACGATTTCAGACTTATAGTAATACAAGTCCAGCTATGCTATTCTCTAAAAGACTCGACGACGAACTCGTCGACGAAACTAGTATGGTCCCCAGTGGATTTTGAACTTTATGCTCTAGACCATTTAGTTGAAAATCCATTAACGACAAACTGTCTCTACGACGAGTTCCGAAACAGTTTGTCTTTAATAGATTTACAACGTTGTGATCTACAGCATAAAGTTGAAAATCCACTGGGGACCATACTAGTTTCGTCGACGAGTTCGTCGTCGAGTCTTTTAGAGAATAGCACCCCAGGTTTCCTACAGATATTTTCCTTCACCGATGTCAGTGATGTCCAAGATAAACTTAGGAAGTATAGTAAACAAAAAAGAGAGGTATGCAGGGTCGTCAGATATTACTTATATTTCGACTTTTAATTCTATTCAGTAACTTGACAGATAAAGGGTTACCAAGTATTGACAAAAAAAAGATAGTGAGGTGGTGTAAGAATGAACGAAATTGAATGAACTTAAATAATGTACTTAACTTGGTATTAAACCATTCTTATCATTCGTTCCTTACGCAAAATCGGTTCACTACTCCAACACTATTAGTTGTAGTATGGTAACATTATTTTTCTTTGAACTGTCAAGTTATTGAATAGAATTAAAAATCGAAATATAGTTGAAGTTTTCATAGAAACCGAGGGATGTTTTCAAATGTAATTTAATTTTAAAAGTAGCTATTAAACAGTTCATTATTAAGTTAAGTTTCAATCGAAGACATCCATCGGTTTCTAAGAAAACTTCAACTATATCAGACGACCCTGCATAACTATCTCTTTTGTTGACTATAAATCGTCGGTGCGCTTGCCAAATCTGATATGTGCATTTGAAGGCCTTTCTGAATATTATAAAAATACAACAGAATATGGCAAAAAATATCTAATTTAGTCTATTGCAAATTTTGTTCCAGTTATAATGTTCACAATGACAGTTTTTGCCATCGATGTGTCGATAAAAATCAATGCCATCTGGCGAAAAAACGAATAATCAAAAAAATGCGCATATCAGGTTTGGCAAGCGCACCGACGAAATATGAATTAAAAAAGGTATAATAAAACACAATATAAAAAGCAAATTACAATTTAATTATTATAATACAATAACAATAATATTAAAACAATTGACAACTGATCACAGATCTACAAACATAATTTTTAAATGCAACAAATTATTTTAAATATTTAAATTAATGACATTTTTAATAATGACTGAAATAAAACATGTTAGTTCTATGATGGTGCGGGTGACACATGTCAGCAATTCATCTATGGATGTCAGAATCGCATAACTAGGTCAGTGACATTATTTAATTTACTAGTTATTTACATATTTATTACTGATTCCGTATTTTACGACTATGATATTAGTGTGCAGTTAAAATATTCAATCATGATTGTAAATCGCCGTAACGTTCAAGAGTGAAAAGCAACAGTTTGACAAATGTCACCCGCACCATCCTAGAGCGTGAGGAATTATAAGTACTTCACTAATTATTCATTATTTATTTTTAATGTAATAGGTAAGCAATCAATTATAATATTTTCCATTGATAAGTACAAAAATATTATTTTTATTATTTATTGTTATTTACGAATAATAAATTAGGAGGAGTACGTAGCAAAGTAATAACAGCCGCACGGGCCGACCCATCAGGTTAAGCAACACTTGCCGGGGTTGGCCCGTGGATGGGTGACCATCTTTACACACCCAGACTATCGGCAGAAGCTATCTATACTTAACAACATAAAGAGGAAAGATTTGATAGTTTGTTTGCATTGAATAGGCTTCGAAACTACTGAACCGATTTGAAAAATTCTTTCACTGTTGGGAAGCTACACTATCCCTGGGTGACATAGGCTATATTATATTTTAAACATAACATCACGCCTGTAATCCGCGGAGGGTTAGGCAGAGGTGTACCCATTAATGCACCCACATTTCGCCAGTTATGTTTTTTTTTAAGTCCTATGTGAGCCTATTGCCATCAACCGGGCACAAATCCAGACTCCGAGGCCGCTACTGAGAATTCTTTATGGAAAAACCCAATAAAATCACTTTGTCCGACTTGGGAATCGAACCCAAGACCTCATGCTCAGCAGTCGCGCTTTACGACCAGTAGACCAACGAGGCAATATATTCATTATATTTTATTATCAAAAAAAATTGCTAGATATTAATAATATTATGCATTCTCATCATTTCCACTATCCGAAGACACCTCACCATCGCCAATAAAGACTTCCTCATCAGCAATATAATTAGGCACAGCCCTATTGACCTGAAGAACGGACGCCATTGCCATTCCAGTACCGAAAGTATACTCTATGGGCCTCAAACTCTCGTCTACATTATCTGTGGCAGCTGCTTGTCTATGGTTAGGGTAGTTTTTTCTTCTCACAGCGCGATGGCGACGGATATCGTGTAGTAAAGCTTTTTGTTTCTCTTTGTAATATTCGAAGTCGCTTTCTGAAGACGAAGCCGTTAATTCTAAGTCTTTTTTTGTAAACCGTATTTCGTTATTTAAAGTTTCTTTGATTGTTTTGTTGACGGTACTGTCGTCTACATCGCTTAGGGTGTCTGAAAGCCCACTGGAGTATATTTCTTTTTTATCTGTGCATAATTTACACCATTTTGTGATGAGGTAGTCGTTATAAGAACTTATTGTTAATAGTTTACTTTTGATATTTAGTTTCGCGTTCGCCTCATAGATGTCGCCACTTATGTCTGTTTCTTTAACGTATTTTGCTAATTTATATTTATATTTTTTATCTTTAGTTTTTATTTTTTTAGTTTTGTTACACAAAGGTTTCGTTTTAGGCGTATTTCTTTTTAGTTTAATTTTTTTTATGTAGCCTTTTTTTTCCATGAAATCTTCTAAGTTTATTTGGCGCGGGAATTCTGGTATGTTTTTTAATTCTGGCATTGTTTTAGCGAGCGCTTGCCTCTCTCTCTCCCTCATAACGTCTTCTCTTTTCCCCAATTTCCTTTTTAATTCACATAAAACTATCTTGTTTGTTTCTCTTTCTTTTTTTCCGGGCGCCGTTGTTAGGTCTCCAGCTGGCTGAATACCGGTATCGTCATCGTCAGTTTTAACAAAATAAAAAACTTCATCCTTACTCTCTGGCTCTTTGTCTTCTATTTTCAAAATTCCCGCGTTTTCGACCATAACCTCTTTGTCTTCAAACTCAACCGCTTTAACGTTCTTATTTTGAATTTTCTTTAACCTCAACTGTGAGCTTTGAACAGACTTCAAACATTTTGTTAAACCGTCGATAATATCATCGATATCTCGATTCAAGACTTCCAAATCGATTTCCTGCTTATTCATAGCGCAGGAATCGAGAAAAACATCGAGACTGTTCGATTTGTTGAGAATTAATTTTAATTCTAAGCAAGATTTTGCTACGCCAGTATGGATATCGGAATACAGCCAATTATCATTGAAAGCTGTGCCTAATTTTTTATTTTCATTATCTGTGTTGCCATAATTTTTCAGTAGTCTGTACATTCTTTCTAAACTTTCAAAGTTATGTTGGTATTCTTGTGTTATGTGGGGTATTACTGTGGTGTGTAGCCAGTATATACGTTCGTTATGGTTCTTATAGACACGCTGTGCTTGTAGGGGTGGAACGAAATGCGCCATTGCGACGTGTTTTAGAAAATTTGATTGAACTACTAAGAAGGCATGGTGTATTTTCTGAAAATAAAGAAAAAAATCATTAAAAAGAACACCGTGGAAACATAGTAACGGAAGACCTTTTTCCATGAAAGAAAGAAAGAAAAACTCACGCGCACATAAAATAATTGTCATAAACGGAAATATGCGCCACCACCGCGCGATGCGTATAAATAAACTACAACAACATGGTGCGCCCCTCCACAATTCAAAACCTTTGAAAGTGTTTGTAAAAGTATTTACGCATGTGTGCGTGCTGAGACGCCTCTCGAAAACATAAACAAATCAGCGATTTGTTGCTCGACTTGCGGTGTCATTTTATTACTCATTATTATTAGTATGATGCTGCACTGACATACTCTATGAAAATGACACGTGCGTTGTCTTGCGCGGTCGGCCTATTTATGATTTAAAGTCAAAACATTCAAAGTCAAACATTTATTTCAATTAGACCATTTACAGGCACTTTTGAATAGTCAAGGAGTCTGTCAGTTAGTCCGAAAGTTGAAGCTAGTTGCTCGTTCCAAAACGGAGGTAGGCCTCTATGGAGAAGAACGAGCAAGAAACTACACGGCACTCTTTTAAATTAAGGTTTTTTAAATTGTAGATTAGTTGACCAACAAATCTGCGGGCCTGCTACTAAACACGAATACTTACAACTACACACATCAAAAAAGTCTAGGGATCAACATCCCTAACATTTGTTAGGGATGTTGATCCCTAGACTTTTTTGATGTGTATACATACAAACTCTTTCACATGGATATGACTACACTGTACACACATTGAAATAGTAATATGGAGGGGCGCGCCATGTTATAGTAGTTTATCTTTAAAGTTTCATTATGCCTTACCATAAGGTTTTCAGTAGCCTGCGCTTGCACAGCGTCCCAGGCCACGTCAGCTCGGAGCCAAGGCGCGTTGCCCAGGATCGCGGACGACGCCCGGGACAGTAACACAGACAGTTCCGTCTGATGTCGGCAGAGAAGCGTGTGCGTCGATTCTATGACCGTTTTTAATGAGCCGCTGGAGAAGAAAGATATATAAAAATGAAGTGTCGTTTCTAAAATAATAACAGATTTTACTTATTAATTATTGCCTGTCTGTCGGTTTGTTCCTAATCTAATCTCCGAAATAGCTGGCCCGTTTTTGACGGGATTTTCACTGGCAGAAAGCTGATATAAATCTAACCCCCATCCCCTGACCGATACCCCTGACTGATAGGGGGTAAATTTTGGAATATCCGTTCTTACCGGACATCTACTAACTATAAAGTACCTCCCTGTCAAATTTCATCTTTATACGTCAAGTGTTTTTCGATATTTTGTGGTGATTGAGTGGAGTGACCTTTCGCTTATATTATATACTAGCAACCCGCCCCGGCTTCGCACGGGTGCAATGTAAATACATAAACCTTTCTCTTGAATCACTCTATCTATTAAAAAAAACCGCATCAAAATCTGTTGCGTAGTTTTAAAGATCTAAGCATACATAGGGACAGACAGACGGAAGCGACTTTGTTTTATACTATGTAGTGATTTAGATTAATTCATCAATTAATGATTTACACTTACATATTTTCATGTAATGCAGCATATTCCTTGAGACACGCATACGTCCGCCTCGCGAGCGCCAGGTAATCTCTCATGAGAGCCAGTAGTGGGGGAAGGCTGCCCCTGCAGCAGACGCGGTGGCACCAGCGGACGACCAGCGGCAAGGAAGCATAGACTGCCAGATTGATGAGCGCTGACCGCTGGATACTGAGACCAAAACAAATAAACTAATTTAACACTCTCACTGCCAGCATTATATAGCATGTTTCCAATTCAGCAAGCCATGGAGTCCGCCTGCGGGTCCTAACGATTCCGCTGCGCTAGGCCGGCACTCAAAATGAAAAAGTATTACAAAATGTTTACGGGTACGAACAGTGCAAGATAAATAAAAGCTTGTAAAAATGTAAAATTCTAAATGCTTGGTTAATAGTTTTGGTAAACTGCCTCGTTGGTCTAGTGGTCGCAAAGCGCGACTGCCGAGCATAAGGCCTTGGGTTCGATTCCCAGGTCAGGCAAAGTATTATTGAGCTGTTCCATCAAGAATTTCTGAGATGAGAACGTAGATGAGGCGAAAGGAGTATGTAAGGATCGTAGCAGGTGGCATTCTGTGGTTTCTGCCTACCGCCATGGGAAAAAGGCGTGAGTTTGTGTCTGTGTGAATTTCTCAGTAGCAGCCTTGCAGTCTGGATTTGTGCCCGGTTGATGGCAATAGGCTTGCCCCCTTTTACATAGGACTCAAACATAACTATCGAAATGTGGGTGTACTAATGGGTACACCTCTGCCTAACTCTTTAGGGATTACAGGCTTGATGTTGTGTAGTTTTGGTTAATTGATAACACAACCACTGTTGGTCATAGTCGCAAGCATGACTGCGGGAAGTCCTGGGTTCGATTTCCAGGTCAGTGTTATAAAGTTGTATATACACTATGTAACAAAAACCCTGTCAGATCAGTGTTGCCGTTGATCAGTTTTTATGTTTTATTTTAATTTAATTACTTCTTCTTTCTTCTTTTTTTTTTCACTGGGGAAAAATAATAATCTCAAATCCATTAAATGGTTACGTATATGTGTACGCAGTACGATGCCGAATAATACCCTTAAGGATTGGACAGGGTTTTTGTTACATGCTGTATAATAGCCAAATTGAAAATGAGTCTGTGAACAACGCTTACCTTTTTGGAGGGAACAGCAGAACACTCGCTACAACCCCTGTCACGGAGGCAACTCTCTCTCCTTTAGTCATCCACCCGTTCTTCCCTCCACCCACGTACCGCCAGATATCCTCAGGAGACGGAGATTCTTGCTCCACATCGATGCTGTCCTCTCGGAAGAGGAGACCGCTTTCAAGGATTACTATAATGTTTTCGCGGTTGTATAGGGCCTGTAAAATTAAACGCGAAAGTCTGTCTGTTATGCCTTTATGACTAAACCCCTGAACCGATTTTGATGAAATTTGGTACGTAGTAAGGTTGAACCCCGAGGTAGAACATAGGGTACTTTGC
This sequence comes from Hoplodrina blanda, assembly GCA_949316365.1. Lineage (NCBI taxonomy): Eukaryota > Metazoa > Arthropoda > Insecta > Lepidoptera > Noctuidae > Hoplodrina > Hoplodrina blanda. The sequence continues at coordinate 5,339,340 of OX438576.1, forward strand.
AATCCACGACTTCGTCTTCATCCACGGTAACCAACATTTACGCAGGCAAAAGGCTAGTAAGGATTAAAAGACAAGGAATAATATTCTTCGAACTGGATTTCGGTCACAGAGAACTATAACAACTTTTTAAAACAATTTTTGTGGTGCTCCTGATCAGACGATGGCCCACTTATTACAGTGCCCAAAGTGTCTCTACACCTGCATTTTAGAGGACATTAACAACACTACTGATGCCACGATGAACGTGGCCACCTACTAGGCCCAAGAACTCTAAGAAAAACAAAGAGAATTAACATGAATCAACTTTACAATTTCTAAAGAAAACTTACCATATTAGGCCTGAATTTTACAGCAAACCATCTTCTAGAAAATAGAGGAGGCGTAAAGTCTTGTTTCATGAACAATGCCATCTGGAATTTCACAAAATTGGGGCTTAAAAATACCATTATTTTTAACAAAATCACGAGAAAAACGTAAAAATCGCCGGCGGAAAGTTAACCTGTTTTTGTGTAAACAATAGCAAATTAACACTAACTTCAATGACTGCGTGATTTTTTAGTAAGAGTTAAGATTAATTACCTTGTTAATTATTATTATATAATAACTATTATGATTTTATTTTTACATTTTACAGAAGAATCACCAAATTCTTTACATATTATGACATATTGTCACGTTTGTGAAGATAGCTTTGGATTCACTTTCACTTTTGATTTCTTGTTCCTACATTTCAAATAAAATTATATAAAGAAAATGGTTGTCTGTAAATACCATTATGTTTTAGTTGTTATTGTTAATTTTAAAAATACTGTACTTTTTAAATGTTAGAATTAAAGTTTGTTGTTATTCGTTTCAAATAATATAACGAGCTTCGTAAATCTCTAATATGTCATTTTTGACTGATTTTGACAACGGGCTGCCAGACTTCGTCAACCCTTGAGTTTGACGATACCTACTTCTTCCAGCCGCTATAATTATTTTGAAAATCTCAGTTAACATATAATATAACATGGAATTATTTCGTCACAATTTCGTATTATTATACCACGAATGCTTTAGCCCATTTTATTGAGGGTTTTTAGTACTATAATTTCTTGGTATTCGTGTTCTAATAATCTTATAATAAGTAATTTTTAAATATCTTAATGAATGCAGATGTAGATTGATTTGTTGGACATCGATAAACAGGCTAATTTTTGATTCATTGGCCATCTTTCAAGGGGTAAAAAAACAGGATGCCTTCTGTACCTATATTAAATGTAGGCCATTATAAATTATTGTCAGATTTAGGATTCAAACTTACAATCCTCATAACATAGGTATAAAAAATAAATATCGAAAAACGTTGAAAATCTTTATTATTGTCTTTCATAAAATTGTAACAAAATTAATTATAAATATTTACATATACGGCCCGAATTAAATTCGATGGTCATTTTTAGGGGATTAAAATATTTTGGAAACCTGAACTTTTAATATTATACAGGGTAATTGAAAATTTACCCGACACCTGAAAAGGGGTCATTGTACTCATCATTGCGAACAACTTTTACTATGGGACCAACCTTGAAATCATGAAAAAAAAAAACAGCTGATTCATACATTACAATCTTGTTAGGTAGCATTTTTGTAGGGAACAGTTAATTTTATTTTCATGATTTCAGGGTTAGTCCCATAGTAAAAGTTGTTCATAATGATGAGTACAATGACCCATTTTAAGGTTTCGGGTAAATTTTCAATGACCCAGGGCGCACACCGCCATCTCTTAAAACAATATTATTTTAATATTACTTTGTAATTTCTGTTGTTGCATTTTCAACTCTCGGCGCTGATCCGACCGTTGAAAATCCAACAGTGCGGAAGGCAAAGTAAAGTAATATTATAATAATACTGTTTTAAGAGCTTGTGGTGGATTGATTAGACTTATACAGGGGTGCCCCCCTGTATACCACCTTGAGTCCACCTTGAGCAAGCGTGATTCATGCTCGTGCCTTCTCTGCATGAGAAGAGGCCTTTGCCTTGCAGTGGGACAGTAATAGGCTGGTATTATTATTATTATTATATTCATGAATACGTACTTTTGTCCCCCAAAAATGGCCATTGAATTAAAATTATTTCAATCACCAACATAATCATAGTAAATAACAAATAATGTACAAGAAACAATGGGATACGACTTTCAATCACTGTATTTTAAACAAGATCAAATTTAATGTACTGAAGAAACTCCACTAAGTTTATAAACTCATTACTTGACATAACATCACGCCTGTAATCCCCGAAGGGTTAGGCAGAGGTGTACTTAGCACACCAACATTTCGCCAGTTATGTTTAAGTAGGGGGCGAGCCTATTGCCATCAACCGGGCACGAATCCAGATTCCGAGGCTGCTATTGAGAAATTCCTGATGGAAAAACTCAAGAACACTATGTCTGACATGGGAATTGTACCCAAGATCTCATGCTCAGCAGTCGCGCTTTGTGGACACTAGACCAACGAGGTGGTCCAATAAAAAATATATTTTGGCAAAACTAAATCCAATTAGAAGTTTGGTTTTTTATATGTTTTATCATCATTAGATATCGATATCCATTACAATACATCAGTAAAGTTTCAATTTGACCTTGTATATTTTTTCACATAAATTAAGTACATACAAAATGCATTGATATGGGAATGTATGACATAATGACACTCAAATTATTTAATAAAAATATTAACTGGGATGCTACAAAAAATTTCCCTATGGAAAACATAGAGGTATACGTATGGAGTACCCCATAACCTCAAAATGTAAAAAAAAAACATCTGCTTTAAACAAAAGTGTGTAACATTTACACGATCATAGCAAATTTTTTGATGTGAAATATCTATTGGCGCGTCTTGGCGGTAAAACCGACTCAAATGTTGTGACGGCAAATGTCATGACATTTTCATATTATGCCTCTTTATTTTACTCCATATTTAATTATCGATTTTCATTTCGAATTGTTATATTAACATAGATGTTTAACATCTGCCTGGCTTCCCATGACAGCCATCTCTTTTTTTGAACGGCCGACGAAAATTTTAAGTTGGGGTTTCGAATCATCTACTGATTCCATAATAAAAGATTTAGTTACGACATCCCTTCCACCTCATACAAAAAGCACTTAAAATACACCATTCCTCTGATTTATCAACTAATTAAGAACATACATAATTGATTTTTAATTGCACTAAATATTAGCCGATATAACATATACAGGGTCATTGAAAATTTACCCGAAACCTGAAAAAGTATTCACTTTTTAGTGCTTGTGTATTAATGTTTGAAATCCTTACAAAAAGCCCTTTCAAACAATACCTCACACGATATATTTAATTTTGGAAACTGGTAGGAGGGGGGTTGACGTACCCCCCCCCCCCCTTTCCTTCAGTCAGTCATCGACTACACGTATAAACAAAGCAATTTCACTTGTTACGATATTGCTGCTGTGATTTTGTGAGGAGTTCCATTCCATATCTCCGAAGTTCATCATCAGATATTGAAATGGTGACAATGGGACTACACGGGAAGCACCAGCTTTCAAATAAAAAAAGAATCATGAAAATCGGTTCACCCAGTCGCAAGTAAGGAGCTAACAAACATAAAAAAAAAAATACAGTCGAATTGATAACCTCCTCCTTTTTTTGTAGTCGGTTAAAAAGGGTCATTGTACTCATCATTATGAACAAGTTTTACTATGGCAGCAACCTTGAAATCATAAAAAAAAACAGCAGTTCCACACATTGCGATCGTGTTGTGTAGCAGTTTTGTATGGAACAGCTGATATTTTTTCATGATTCCAGGTTTGGTCCCATAGTAAAAGTTGTTCATAATGATGAGTACAATGACCCTTTTTCAGGTTTCTGGTACTTTTTTAATGACCCTGTATATTAACAAATATGGAACAGCCATTTTTTTCTGGTAATATTAATTCCTGGAAAGTTTAGAATCATGTACTGAATCCATACCTACCATCTCTTATAAAAAAACACTTAAATAACATCATTACTCTGATTTATCAACATACATATTAATTGACTTATAATTATACTTACATATCTCTATACCTTACATATCTCGAGACCCTGAAGTCCCGGGCCTTTGTAAGGCATACGAGGGGCCGAAGCCAACTCGCAGAGGCCCTTTAGGTAGCTTTAGATGAAATGAGACACCAACCTATGATTGTCCCTGTATGCACTATGCAAGTGCACCCAAGGACAACGCCCGGTTAGCAGATATTATTGTTAGAAAAATTTAGAGAACAACAAAAAAACATGGCGCGCCCCTCCAGAAATTCAAAACGTTTGAAAGTATTCGTGAAAGTATTTATAAGACTCACAACGCATGTGTGCGAGACGGCTCTCGAAACAAAAACAAATCAGCGATTTGTTGCTCGACTAGCGACGTCATTGATCACTCAGTATTATTAGTATGGCGCTGCACTGACATACTCTATGAAAATGACACGTGCGTTGTCTTGCTAGTTATGATTAGTTGACCAACAAATCTGCCGGCCTGCTACTGAAGACGAATACTTACAACTACATAGAAACTTTTTCATATGGATATGACGACACACATTGAAATAGTAATATGGAGGGGCGCCCCATGTTATAGTAGTTTATCTTAGATATCAGTGTATTTATTTGTTCATCAAATATTAACCCGTTGACTGCGAGCGAACATTCGCTACGCCAAGCTCATAGTGCGGCTGACACAGCTCAAGGTTTTCGCCGTAGAAAAACACATACCTACGGTTGTGTGTGCGCCGCATTTTTTAATAAAAACACAAACTCCCGCAGGTAACGGGTTAATGGATAAAAAAAAACTTGCCATAGACAACGACCATAAATCATAACTTAGCCTTATTATCTAACCCCTCAACACCATAGACAAGAAACTGTCCCAGATACGCTGCTACCCTATCCGGGTTACTGATATGAACATCGTGCCCCCCCTCTACAGGTCTGAACCTGAAATTCCTCCCAGGATATTCAGCCTCGTTTAATAAGAAGTCAGTGTTTCTGAAAAGCTTCTTTTTCAGTGATCTCTGACATGCTATCGTCAGAATGGGGGTTGGTGTGGCTGTGAAGATCTTCTTGACGTGATCGGGGGAGTATGCGGGGCCATTGACTAGTTTCATTCGTAGATCGTAGGTGTACCTGTAGATAAGGAATATTTTACTGTAAAAGCTGTAAATACTAAGATTTTTATGTAAAATTTGAGATAATTTACTGTAATACTTGAGATGTTTTGTGCAAAATCTGAGATTTAAAAAAAAAAAAAAAACAGAATGTTCTGTAAAATCTGAGATGTTTCGTAGGACTTATTTTATTGCTGTAAAATGTGAAATTTTACTGGAAAATAAAAGATTTTCTGTAAAACCTAAGATCCGGCCCGAGACGATAGGGCCACCGTCGGCACGCATAATTTTCAAGATCCAATGTTATTATAAATATTTTTTTAAATGCTTTGACTGTGAAGATATACCTGATGTATCCGTCTCCAGCAGGCATGGAGATCCTCTCCAAGACGGCAGCTGCTTGCTCCTCAGTCAAGAGGGGTCTACTCTTCATTATAGACTGTAGTGCCTAGAAATTAAGAAAGTATTTGACTGCAGCTATATGTTTTGCTCAATGGTGCAAACTAAACTAAAATTAGACTATTTCTATGTTTTTCTGTCCAATAAAACAAGAATAGGGCTGAAATAAATTAGACCTGTCAGTTAGAGTTATTCTGAAATTTCCATGCAATTTTAGTTGACGCGTCAGAACGTATTGATTAAAAACACGGAAAATTTCAAGGCAAAACTAATTTGACATCTCCAACTTAGTTCTAAAAAATATCACCGTCCTTTTCTTCCGCTGTATGTTAGTAAGAGATGCCAATTCTCTAATTTTAGTGTAGTTTGTGCTTTCGGGACCATTCACTTAGTTTGATAGGTATGTGTATGTGATGTGTCTTACACCTTTTTTTTTTTTTTAATTGCAAATGGCAGCGCTTATCCTGCTCTCTCAATTGCTCCCTATACTGTGCGAGTGAAACGGCATGATTAATTCTTCTGTTTGCCGTGAATTATATCTACGTTTTAAACTGTAGAGACAAACGGATCAAGAGAAATCAAACCAATGACTTTTATTACATTATTAAGATAAATAAAGTCGAATGTGATGCGTAGGCGCACTACACACATAAAACATACCTCTGTCCATTTGATTCTCGGCGCATTTTCCGGCTGAGTATTGAATTTCTCATAGTTCTTGTAAAACTCAGTGAAAAATATATGATACCTGTAAAAAAAAACACATTTGGTAGTAATTATTTATGGTAGGTACGTGTTTCGAAACGCTAACGAACCTTATTACAAATTGATAACTAAAATACTTAAAATGGCGGACACGACACGTTCTGACGATATTTTGTAGACAGTTGTAAGTTTGACTTAAGTGACAGAGAGTACTTCCGGCCGTTTTAGATCAACACGATTTCCGGGGCAAAATGCACACGGTGGGTGGCGGTCTGTGCTTTTTTATTTTAGGGTCAATTTTGTACCCGCTGGCGTTAATCTTTATTTTTAAAATCTCTCGTCACTTTGTTTGTCCGAGATAAACTACGGAACTACATAACCAATTTTAATGAATGCGTAATTAGGTCAAACTTAAAAGATAGGTACGAGTAGTATAGTTTCAATCTCATTTCTTGACTACAATTTTTTTTATTGCCCCAACAACGCGTGGTCGGTTTTAGTAAATAATATAAAATATACATAAACACATACCATCTAGGAAAGTCTTCAGGTGGCACAGCAAAGAAGTTGATTGGGTCTAAATTCACAAGTTTATCTACTCTGCCAGCATAGCATAGATTGTAGAATTGTCCTGTGAATGAAAAAAAAAAGGATTTTTGAAAATCGGTTGGTATGTTATGTAGTTTCTAAGTTCATAAGTCAAATAATTTAAGTAAGTAAGTTTTCTAAGTTTATTTTGGACATCACTGACAGAGAAGAGAATCACCAATAAGGCAAGCATGGTGATCAATGCTCTACCTTCTCTGCATGAGAAGTGGTCTTTGTCCTGCAGTGGGACAGTAATATGCTGGTATTATTATTACTATTTTTTTTTTTTTTTTTTTAGGTGGTAAAAATCATCAAATGAGTCCTTCCGCCCTGGGTGGGGCGGAAGGGACTGTCAGACTTTTACTGACTAAAAAACCACCCTGTTCCTTCTGTTGCCCTTTACGTTCCGGGGCCACGGTATCCTGTTGACACGTCCTGCAACCCCGGCATTATTATTACTATTACTGATAAAAAAAAAAGAAAAAAAAAAAGGAGGAAGAACGAAAACAAATCCTACTATAATATACAGCATGTAACAAAAACCCTGTCCGATCCTTAAGGGTATTATTCGGCATCGTACTACGTACACATATACGTAACCATTTAATGGATTTGAGATTATTATTTTTCCCCAGTGAAAAAAAAAGAAGAAAGAAGAAGTAATTAAATTAAAATAAAACATAAAAACTGATCAACGGCAACACTGATCGGACAGGGTTTTTGTTACATAGTGTATACTGTTATAAACGCGAAAGTTTGTGAGGATGGATAAGCGGATGGATGAATCCTTCACACTTATACACAATAGCTACATACATACCTACAATCTTAATATATATGGTAATAAGATAAAGTTTTGGGCAGAGGCCTACCTAGATAAGCTCCAAAGGAATGTCCAATCAGGGTGAACTTCTTCCATCTGAAGTGTTTGACGACTGCATGCAGGGAGTACACCATATCGTAGACACTGATCATCAATCCTGGTAGGAAACGGTCTGACTTCCCGTTACCTGGCAGATCTAAACCTGGAAAAAAAAACACACACACATAAATAACATCACGCCTGTAATCCCCGAAGGGTTAGGCAGAGATGTACACCCACATTTCGCCAGGTATGTTTAAGTCTCATGTAATAGGGGGCGAGTCTATTGCCATCGACCGGGCACAAATCCAGACTCCGAGGCTGCTACTGAGAAATTGCTGATGGTAAAACCCAATAACACTTTACCCGACCTGGGAATCGATACCAAGACCTCATGTTCAGCAGTCGCGCTTTGCGACCACTAGACCAACGAGGCAGTCAAAATAATTTACAATGTTACAATATAACATACAATGTTACAAAGTAACATACAACATTACAAAATGACATACCAATATAATAAAAGTTCTTCGGCAATTTGCTGACTAGGGGTCTGAAGCTGACAGCGGAATCCATGCTTCCATGACATAGCAGTACCGGAGGATCGTAGCAGTCTCCCCATGCTATGACTGGAAAATAATATGATGATATTATTATAAAACTAGCTTCACTATCACTACATATTATAAAACAAAGTCGCTTTCCCTGTCTGTCTGTCTGTCCCTATATATGCTTAGATCTTTAAAACTACGCAACGGATTTTGATGCGGTTTTTTTTAATAGATAGAGTGATTCAAGAGGAAGGTTTATATGTATAATACATGCACCCGTGCGAAGCCGGGGCGGGTCGCTAGTTTACAATATATTAGAACACTATGTTAGATTAGAACTACTTGTAGGTAGTTCTCTAACATAGTGTGACTGGGAACCTGAGTGCGTTTTTTTTTTAAGGTGATAAATATCATCAAATGAGTCCTTCCGCCCTGGGTGGGGCGGAAGGGACTGTCAGACTTTTACTGATTAAAAAACCACCCTGTTCCTTCTGTTGCCCTTTACGTTTCGGGGCCACGGTATACTGTTAAGACGTCCCGCAACCACGGCAACCTGAGTGCATGTGCCCTATTCTATTACTATCATTACTAGTCTATGTTAAATAATAATATGTATTACCGGTGTACTGTAACCAAAACGTATGGTCAATAAATTTGTTTTTATTTTATCTTTTTTTTATATATATCACGGGAACAGTACATTTTTCCAGAATAAAAAGTAGCCTACGTGCTATACCATACATAATAAACTCACGCCTTTTTTCCATGGGGGTAAGCAGAAACCACAGAATGCCACCTGCTACGATCCTTACATACTCCTTTCGCCTCATCTACGTTCATACATCTCGTCATACAAGCACGCTGGTTACGAGTACTCTGCACCTGACTTTTCTGAAGAACCTCACCAATAAGGTCAGTGTAGGTCTTCCAAGGGCGACCCCTCCCTGCGTTGCCACTCACCTCTGCCATATAAATACCTTTTGTTAATCGTCTTTCACTCATCCTCTCAACATGACCGAACCATCTAAGCATACCCTTTTCTATCTTTGTCACTACATCCTCTTTTAATCCGCAACGGTCTCGTATAACCTCATTCCTCACTCTATCGTTCAAAGTGTGCTATACCAGACTAAAATATATCTAGGTGTTAAATTTCATCCAGATCCGTTCAGCCGTTCTTGTGTGAAAGCAAATATCATAACAGTCATATCAGTAACAAATATCAATACATCCTCAAAAACCACATGATTTTTCCTCATTACATAAAAAAAAACTTGGTTGACCTTCATTCTAGATAACGTTCTCTGTTTAATTTTAGACACCATTCTTGTGTCTAATAACTTTATAATCTAAAAGCCAGAGAGTCGCCTCCACATACAATAAAATTTAAATATTATCTCACAACGTACATTTGATAAAATAGATAAGTAAATACCTAACTAAGTTAAAGCTCAAACAATATAAAGAGTTCAAAGTTCAGATTTACTTTTATTTAAGTTTTCGAACATAAAAACTTAGTTATTGATAAAGAATATATAAAGAGGTTAAACTTACTTGCTATCCTGCCCCATGGTGCTTGTATATACCATTCGTGTTCCATTAAATCCATTATTTACGAAAAATTATTTGGGTGCACTTTTACTCGAATTCAATTTTGCGGTGAATGTAATATAAATTTGTTCAGCAACTTTTCTGAATTAGATTACTCTGGAATGTATTTTATAAATGATTTTATTTACTTAAATATCGTCTCAACACTCACCTTTAAAATAAAAAATATCAATAAATTAGCGCAACTCGAAGTCTCGAAAAGCAAAACATGAAAACATTATGAAGACGAACGATCTGTCAAAAAATGACAGATGACAACTGATTGTGATTCTGGTAATTTAGGTCAAATCCGTCAAATCAGTAGAGGCACAGATACCATAATAAAAAAAATAACTAGGTCACGTTTGGGAAAGAAGTTTTAGATTTTATCTAGCAAACCAACTTGTTGTAATTTTAAGTCAAGTAAATATAATTAAAATTATAGTGTTAAGATATTAATTACAGCATGATAAAGATAAGCTTTTAAAAGAGAAGCACAGACCTGCCCATCTAGATCGTGTATCCAGGCACGACACACTCGGAAGAATAGAAAAATGTGTTAGGATTAATTAACTATTCATACTACATCAAAATAATTCAAGAGATTTATTTGATAAAAGCATGTTAATTTCAATTTTAATAGATAATCTTTATATTAAACACGCAAGATAAACAAATAGGTTTTAAAAGATTACGTATCATCATAATGACGCAGCGGAAGTATGGCGAGACAAAATCTGACTAAATGGAACTTAGTAATTGCGTGACGAATGCTACCATCTCTTTCCAACACTAAGTTAAGCTTCGGGAAATGTAATAACATATTTCTGTCTCTGTATAATACAGGAATTTTAATATCTTGGCCATATTTCAGCAGTTGATAGTACCTACTAAAGATTACTGAACCAAATTAAAATAAAATAATAAATAGAGAGCAATTCATACACAGAAACAACGGAGTGGACACGAACGTGGGAGTCACGGCATGAGAGATCGAGCGTCATGCCGTTTGCCGTCACGGCATTTAGGTGTTTCATATCAGAAACCAAATGTTTCGTAGAAAAAAATAATGTACTACAGCACGATTACACAATAGGCTAGTTGACACCACCAATCATTAAACGTAAAGACCTGTCAAAACGCGATTCTTCCATAGATTTTGTATGGCAATATCGAACTTCTTCTTTATCGTGTGGGCAGTAAGGTCTTACGACCCCACACACCCTAGTGTCAGAGTTTCTAAACCGCCTCAAGGGCCTCTGACATGGTTTGAGTGGAACAGTAAGTCTAGGTTTCCTCACGATGTTTTCCTTTACCGAATATCGAATATTGAACTGTGACGTCACTTGTTTAGCAACTCAATTGACTAACTATTTATTGCTGAGCCACAAAAAATCCAAATTTTACAGTAAATTAAAAATTAATCGGGTTTTCAGGGCTAAAATAAAGTGTTTCTTTAGAAATTAATCTTGGAATTATTGGGTAATGCTGTCAACTACCCAATTTTAAATTGTATGTTCTGTGACGTCACTTTCTCACGTTTATATTTATCTTTTTTCAGCGGCCATCGTGACATAATAATATTATTAATGGTATTAATGTTTTATTGAAGATTTTACTACGTATATATAGGATGTTTAAAAATAAAATTGTCTGTCTTTCTGGTACGCTTTCACTAAACTATTGAACCGATTTTGATGAAATTTAGTACCTACGATATAAGTTTGAACCTCAAGGAAGGACATAGGCTACTATTTATTCCGCGACTTCGTCTGTGTCCGCGATAGCCGACATTTATGCAGACGAAGCCGCGAGCTAAAGCTAGTACTTAGGTACATCATTTCTTTAGGTACTTTGCATTATAGATTTCCTCCACCACAAAAAAAAAACAGATTAACTATGGACCTCCTCAAACACAACAACATAACGCCTGTACTCTCCGAAGGGTTAGGCAGAGGTGACGTACCCCCTCCCCCGCTTCTTTCAGTCAGTCATCGACTACACGTATAAACAAAGCAATTTTTCTTGTTACGACAGTTCTGCTGTGATCCTATAAGGAGTTCCGTTCCATATCTCCGAAGTTCATCATCAGATCATGACAATATTTCTATGGGACCTATTCGGAACTATACTCTTTCAAACAAAAAAAGAATCTTCCAAATCGATGCATAATTGGCGGAGTAATCGCTGAACATATATACAAAAAAAAAAAAAAACATACGTGCCGAATTGAGAACCTCCTCCTTTTTGAAGTCGGTTGAAAAAAATATTAAAATGAATTCAAATAAAAATAGTTACGCAAACTTTTCGATAGGCAATTATAATTATATTATAATATATAATATTTATATATCAAGTTATCTGATGGGTGAAGGTCGACCATCCACGGCAGACAAGCTATTTCTAAAATCAAATTATGTATGCATGTACTCTTACGCAAATAAGTACGATGATAAAAGTATTGTTATCTCGTTTTATATAACCTACATACATCAAAATCATTGTAAACATGCTGTATTTTTTTGCCATCTCCAAGGCCCCAATATAATATTAGATAACTCGATAAGATTGGTTGAATAATGAAGTTAACGAAAGTATTGTGCGGCATCACCAAGTAAGTTGATAATTATTTGTTTTTAAAATAATAATTCCTAATATTATTTATTTACGTACTTTTTTGTATGAAGTATTTTAACCTAATCAAGTATTTTAACCTAATCAAGTATTTTAACCTAATATTCCTATTGGACTTCGTATTTCCCTACAATATGTTTACAATGACATAATATCTGTACCTACATAATACTTCGATAAAATATAAAAGAAGATTGTTGTGTATTCCTCTAAAATGAATTAGAAGAATACGTACTTTTATAATATATGTAGTTATTTGTATATTTTGTTCGTACTTTAGTGAGTCTACGACAGATTAATTCCAAGGTTAATAAAATTAGTTTGGTAATGCTACTAGTAGCGCCATCTAGATTTTAGTAAGAGCACTAACAGACAGTGAGCTTGATAAGAAAATCGGCGGCAAAACTTGCCCTATATAAAAAAATAAACAGCTACAAAGCTAATGAAACTAGAAAATATTCCTTTACTGGCTTTTGCTCACGACTTCGTCTGCGTTTGCGCAGACGAAGTCGCGGAAGAAATAGCCTGTCCTTTGGTTGGTTGTGGGTTCAAATACGGGCAAGTACCAATGTGACTTTTTCAATTCATATGTACTTACCTACTTTCTAAAGTTTATCTTGGACATCACTGACATCGGTGAAGGAAAACATCGCGAGGAAACCTGCACTTATACCAGCCTAATTACTGTCCCACTCAAACCATGTGAGGCCCTTGAGACGGTTGAGAAATTGACACTAAGTTAGGGTGTGTGGGGTCGTAAGACCTTACTGCTCACACGATAAGTAGAGTAAAGTAACTCATTATGACAATATTTTTGTTACATGCATTTCAGAACCATGAAAGGAAGGTTGCAGCTTCAGGAAAAGGAAGTTACAATAAAGGCGCCATGGGGTAACATAGCTGGTAACTAAACTAACGATTTTATTATAATCTACTAGCTTCGTCTGCGTCAAAGTTGGTTTCTCTATACAAACTTTGGACCCCTGCTTCATCCCCTTAGGGGGTGAATTTCGGATAATCCTTTCTTATCGGAAGCCTACGTCATACAAAAAATACACCCTCCAAGTTTCAGGTCTCTACGACCAGCGGTTTAGGCTGTGCGTTGATCCGTTGGACAGTCAATCATTCAGGACAAAGCATTTTATGTTACAGTAAGCGGTCATAACTCATACCTAAGTGCAGTAGCATGGTAAGGTTTGAATTGCTGTGAACACGCGGCACAGGCCGTACCTACATCTGTGTATAAGTTATTATGTATTAACACAGTACCTACGAACACCTCAGAATTCACACACGGTGTCGAAAGGTCTTAAGTTAAAAAAATCAATCTATTGCTACTCCACTTATGACCGCTAACTGTACCTATAGATAAATACATAGAAGATAGATATAGACTATAGATGCATAGGCTGACAAGCAACCTAATCTCCAACTGGACTCATCTAGTTAAAAAAAAAAACAAATGTGACGTGTAAAAGTGTTATTTATAACCAATTTACTGAATAAATCATCATTTCATTTCCAACTTTATCCAACAGCATTAGCTTGGGGGGAACCATCGAATCCACCAGTAATCCTCTGCCATGGGAAGCTGGATGCCAGCTCCGGTTTCCGACCACTAGTCTCCAGGCTACCCACTGACTTCTACTACTTGAGTGTAGACCTACCAGGCAACGGAAAGTCTGATCACCTGCCCAAAGGAGTGCGGTACACGATAATGGATTTAGTACCCACTATCGTGAAGATTAAGGATCATTTTAGATGGGAGAAGTTTATGTATATTGGACATTCGCTTGGTGTTCCTATAGGTGAGTAGGTATTGTTGTTGTACCGCTTAATTGAGTCCTCGTGTGCTGATATCTTAAGAACTGTCCAGTGCACATTTTGCCGTTTGTGTATCGCACACAAATCATTACGCATACAGCACTTTTGAATAACCAAGAAATCGGTCAGTTAGTCAGAAAGTTGAAGCCTTACAGCTGCTCGTTCCAAAACGTAGGTAGGCCTCTATGGAGAGGAACGAGCAAGCGGAGCAAGAAACTCCACGGACACTCTTTTCAATTAGCTTTATACAAAATCCTCGTTACAATATTCTTGATCACAATGAAGAATATCTCCAGGACCAAAAGGTTCTTAGTAAAAAATATCACAAAATCGAGAACATGTAACTTTCGGCTTCTTATAGAGACCCATTTTATCTCAACTCATTTACCCATTTCAGGAAAACTATTCAACATAGCCTACCCAGGCCACATGACGCGCGTGGTTGAAATAGACCCCATACCTGCCCACCACACCTGGCCGTGCACACGGGAAGGCATCCACGACTGGTACCACAGCTACTACGGAATGTATGACGACAATAGGTTTCACAAGTTTAACAATGGAATCGAAACTGCACCGAAATATACTTATGAAAAGGTGAGAATAAGAAGAGAGAATATTGGAAGAGTATTTTTTAAACCAAGGCCCAATCTCATCATCATCGTATCAGCCTATGGCCGTCCACTGCTGAACGTAGGCTTCTCCCAAAGAGCGCCAAATAGCTAAAACGTTTGCTACGAAGTCTCCACAGCACGTTAAAACGATCGACGCAATGATCATACGCATTATATTCACTGCACTGAGATACACGTATGTATACTTATAGATCGAGCTATTGGCGACTTTTTGGCAGTAAAATCGGCCTGCCGTGACGACAAATGGCATGACGCTCTCTCATGCCGTCATTCCTCCTCTACGCAGGGCCGGACTTAACCATCTAGGGCACCGGGCGAACTCTTCGTTCGGGGCCCTTTGTTATTTTATATTACAAAAAATATTATACTTTTGCAGAATTTGGTACTTACCAATTTTATTATTGAAAATGACAGACAAAAAATTTGGCTTACGTACAGTCTAAAGATTCATATAGGTACCTATAAACCTGTTATTTTGAAGTTACAAATTAACAGATATGTCAATTTTATTTATGTGTTTGTTTTTGCAGGCCCAACAAATGATGATGCACACAAGAGGCTTACCCAAAGAGGCGATAGACCCTGTCCTAGAGAGATGCCTAGTACCAGCTGGTGACGGACTTTACAGGTAGGTACTTTAAGCTATGTCCACACCGTTGCGCTTTCACGTTCGACGATTTCTTACGGAAGTTCCGCACTTACGGAACCGGAGACGAGGTTCCAACCCTAGTCTAGAACACGTATCTACCTACTGAATCCATTGTAACATGGTGCTCGTGTTCATGCCACCCTGTATAACCATATCTTTTTTTTCCTCAGATTCTCATTCGACCAACGGATGAAAGAAGTTACAGTGTTGCCATTCTCCGGTGAAATGCTGCGTAGTATTTACGCAACTGCCACAACCCC
The DNA here is from genome assembly GCA_949316365.1 of Hoplodrina blanda. NCBI lineage: Eukaryota > Metazoa > Arthropoda > Insecta > Lepidoptera > Noctuidae > Hoplodrina > Hoplodrina blanda. The sequence continues at coordinate 5,355,207 of OX438576.1, forward strand.
GACATTTTGTTTTCTATCAAAAACAATGGTTGATGTCGGGATGTATGATCCTGTACCTTTTATAATGGACGAAAAAGCGTGGCCCAACGGGAATTACAAATTCAAAATAGTTAAAGGTGGCCATGACATTCATATAGAAAACCCGGATGACATGGCTGGAGAAATTACCGAGTTCCTACTAGAAGATGTTGCCAAGTCAAAATTATGATTTTATTTTTTTTGCTAACAGAGATCAAATAATCTGCCTAGCCTATTCTCAACTATGTTGGGGTCGGCTTCCAGTCTAACTCGATGTAACTAAATACTAGAATTGAGCGTAGTTAAACAGAAAGCGACCATCGACGAAAACCAGCGTTTTGAGATATGGCCGTTTTTAGGTATTTTCGCTGCTATTTTTTATAATACGAAAATGAATTAAAAGTCTTATTTATATCAAAATATACAACAAAGGCTACAAAATAAGCTATTTGAATATACAAAAGTACTTTGGTATTTGCATGAATTTTCGGTTTAAAGTAGTAGTTGCGTTCTGCTTTATGAAACAACTAGCGACCCGCCCCGGCTTCGCACGGGTGCTATGCTGATACTAAATATTCTATGAAATTTCTTTATATACAACGTTCACAGCTTTTTTTATCATTAGACAATACAAACATGTTTTCTTTCGAGGTTGCCGGCTTCCCGGCCGGTAGGTATCGCCCGCCGCCGCAGACGCTACGTACTACCTGCATTTTAAATCTGTAATATCTTCGAAATATCCATTTAAATTAAATGCTGTAAAGGGCCATAATGATCTATATGAAATGCACAATGTTTTTAAGGTACTTAATTGGATAAGGATTAATGCTGTATTGCCTAAAATTACTTCTTAAATAAGCCTTTATTTCTCGTAAAAAGTTAAGGATAAAAAATGTTTATTGTGGATTATCCCTAAGAGATAGAAATATACCATCGCGGACTTTTTTGTAAACCTTTTAAGGGTTTACAATACTGTAGTACATTATTTTGATCTATCTCGAAGGGTTCAGCCAGCGTTTACAATGTAAGCGCAAAAAAATGTGTTTATTAACGACATCACATTAGAAACCTCTAAAATGATCAGTGTTTCTCTACTATATTATGCATGTATTATACATATAAACCTTCCTCTTGAATCACTCTATCTATTAAAAACAACCGCGTCAAAATCCGTTGCGAAGTTTTAAAGATCTAAGCATATATAGGGACAGACAGACAGACAGACAGGGAAGCGACTTTGTTTTATACTATGTAGTGATTAAAAAAAAAACACTTTTGCAGAATGCTTGTATTGGGATGGTCTTATTCAGCTTTTCAGAATCTGTTCGTTAGTCTCGCTAAAACTCGAGAACGGCTGAACGGATTTACCTTATCTTGGTCTTGAAATATTCGTGGAGGTCTAGGGAAGGTTTGTAAGGTAAGAAAATATGGGGTACGGGAAGGGTTAGGGTAGGGTATTGGTAGGGTAGGGGTACAACTCCGCGACAGTAACTAACACCTTTATAATGTGATGATCTCTTTCTGCAAATTTATAAGAAATTACAGATAGATATGTGTCATTTTATATGACAAAAGTAGACCATTATGAGTGGCTTATAGTCGTATCGTGAAAAAATATCGTTAATCACGAAAAACTATTTTGCAGAACTAGACCATTGCGATGGTCGGCTTCTGCAAATTTATATAAAATCAAACTAATATATTATAAACGAAATTTGCAGAAGCCAGCCAACTTCGATGGTCGGATTCTGCTTAATAATAATCACGCGTTTCTGGATATTTTGCTTGATCAAAACCAAAAATAATCGTTTTTAACACAAAAATAGATAAAAAAACGAAAAAACACGCTTTTAGCACGCACTAATTTTTTCGTATCTCATTCCGCAAACCCTTTCATTTAATACCCATTTCATGGGGGTGCATTTCAAATAGCCAATCCGCCATCTTGGATGTCCGCCATGTTGGATTCAAGTCACGTGACTATTTTTTTTCGTATTCCCGACAGCAAACCCTTCCATTTGATACCCATATCATGGGGGTGGATTTCAAACAGCTAGTCCGCCATCTTGGGGAGGCCGCCATATTGGATTTGTAATGACGTTTCTTAGCTAGTCATGTACTGTCATCACTCACTGGCTCAGAGCGTGTGCAAAATTTCATCCTAATCAAAGACCGGGAAGTGGGTCAAATTAAGATTCCAAGATTTTCTTACATAAATAGTTAGTTACAAGTGAAGCTAATATAAGCGTGTTAATAATAAAAATAGGTGAAAATGGCACATGGTCTCATTTGACAATTTAATATCTTGAGTACAGATGTAGTTTGAAAAAATCGTGTCTGTGGAATATGTGAAGGAAAGTAAATCTTATGACATGGGCATTCTAACTCATTTTCGCAAAAATCGGGGTTGGTCGCTTTCTGCTTAACTACGCTCAATTTTACATGGAGCGACTGCCTATCTGACCTTACAACCCAGTAACTGGGTAATATGATACTCCTTGGTAAGACTGGTTGTCAACCGTAACAACTGTCAGAGATCCACGTATGACAGCCGGGGCCAACGGCTTAACGTGCTTTTCGAGGCACGGAGGAGTCTCGGTAAAAGATGGTCACCCATTCACGGACCAACCCCGGCAAGCGTAGCTTAATCTGATTGATCGACCTGTGCGGCTGTTATTATTTAGCCATGAGTACCTCCATAAAAATAATAATATAAGAACAAAAAGTACCTATTGAATAAAATCAAGTTGATTTTTTAATTTGTTTTTTTTCTGGTATGGTGGATAGTTATTTTATCGTGTATTGTGTTTTTGTAGGTGTAATTAGGTAATGTAGGTATAATTTTGAGACAGGGCCGAACTAAGGCCTTGCCGTAGACGGGCCCTGTATCAAAATTTATTAAGGGCCCTAACTGCGGCGAAGGGCAATTGGAGAGTAAAGATTTATCACAAAAGAAACAATTCTATTTATTTTTCCTGGGAACTTTAAGGTACGACCTTGAATGACGAGTTTGAATGAGGTAGACAGTTAGTGGAAGATAATATTTTACGAAGTTTTGCTTACACTGGTTCGGGGCCCCCTGCAACTGGGGAGCCCAGGCTGATACGGCGGTAGCTACGACCCTGGGTCTTTGACTGTCACCCGAACGAAGTCGCAGCCAAAACCAAGTCTTGCAATAAAACAGTCATATTCATCACTACTTATTATCATTTATTTCACACTTAAAAATAAAAACAATTAAGTCCTAATAATACGGTCCTTTCAACACTGAGTGTGTTGCGAGATTCCAAACACTATTAAGTTCATAACTGAGCTTAATACTACCAAAATGAGCTAACCCACAGTTTCTTAACTATTAACGTCAAACTAATTCAATATGACAAATGAGTTACATTAACATTACTATTTAGCAAAAACAGTTTACTGTACAGTAGCGGTCATAAGTGGAGTAGCAATCTTACAAAGCTATAGAACGACCTTTCGACGCCGTGTGCGAATTCTGAGGTGTGCAGGTACTGTGTTAATACATAATCACTTTTACACACAGATGTAGGTGCGGACTGTACCGCGTGTTCACAGCAACTCAAACATTAGCATGCTACTGCACTTATGATCGCTTACTGTACATACAATACATATGCTTTGAATGGATATCAAAAATCTTTACTTACAAATACTTTCAAAAATGGGAAAAAAATTGATGTGGCTTGGTTTGGTTTTGGCAGATTTAAGCTCGAATATTGATCTAAACTTATATTCGAAACTTAACCAATAAAAAAAATAACAAGCTTATATTTCTACCTTTTTAATAAAAATAAATTAATATATAAGATAAACATTTAAAATTAAAAGACTAGTCTAGATAATAATTTTGACTGCCAAATTGATCCATTTACCTAATACTTATTATTTAGTTGAATAATTTATTTAAAAACCTAATAAATAAACATAACACTTATTAAATATAACATTTATTTAATACTTGGACATCAATTACATTGTAACGTGTTTGAAATTTTAAAAAGTATTTTTAGATTCTAATTATAATGACTGTTAGGTTTTTTTTATATTCAAATTTAGAACTGCCGTTCATCTTTTCAAAATGGTCGCGTTGTATTCCAATTTTTTCAACAATATTTTTTTTAAATACCCACCTCTCCGCATACAACCAACCTATGCTATTCTGTAAAAAATGTTTACCATAATATACGCGATATGAGCTATTCGTAGCTCATCCTAGCCTAGCCTAGCCTATCCTTTTCCCCAACTATGCTAGTGAAATGAAATGAAATGAAATGAAATGAAATGATGTTTATTCAGCAAATTGGTTATAAATAACACTTTTACACGTCACATTTGTTTTTTTTTTAACTAGATGAGTCCAGTGTTTCCTAGCCGACTGCTCTGAGAAGAAACACCGAAACAAACTCAGAGGTCAAAGTCTCTTTTAAAGTCCATACAATTACTTGTAATGGTCAAATCATATGCGAACCAAGTAGGTTAATGTCCGAAGTGGTCTCTTGAGGAGAGAGGCACACGAATTTGAGTCGGCCTGTCCAGTCAGTGCATGCATTTGTCAGAAATCGTCAAGCTCGACTCAGAACTTAAGGAGCTCAACGACACGACGAACAATACCAAAGAAGGGACATTTGGGTAGGCCGCATCAAGTACTCAAACTGTCAGACAACCATGAAATCTAATCACAAAAAATGCAACAACCTACATAGTCCACATATTTACAGTATAATATATTTAAAAAAAAAATACTTTTCAAAGTATGTTAACGTAAAATTAGATGTCATGTTTAGTAAAATGTGTCAAAAAGAAAAATGTAATTTGCAATTTGCAAAGGGCTTAGCAGAGCGAGCAGTTCAATCCCAAGCTTTTTTATCATCTAAATAATCCGAAATTTTATAGTAGCCCTTTTTGTATAGTTTGGTTTTAATACAACTTTTAAATTTTTTAATCGGTAAGTTTCGAACATCAATGGGAAGTTTATTGTAAAAACGTATACATTGACCCATGAACGAGTTGCCTACTCTGTGGAGACGAGTGTGATGTACCACAAGATTGTGCTTATTTCTAGTATTAAATCCATGAACATCGGACACTTTCTTAAAATTTGAAATATTCTTGTGTACATACATAAGGTTTTCAAATATGTATTGTGAGGCTACAGTCAGAATATTGATGTCTTTGAATTTCTCTCGAAGGGAATCCCGTGGACCTAAGTTGTAAATGGCTCGAACAGCCCTTTTTTGTAGAACAAAGATAGTGTTAATGTCCGCACAGGTTCCCCAGAGAAGAATCCCATACGACATGAGACTATGAAAATAACTGAAATAAACAACTCTGGCTGTATCCACATCAGTTATCTGTCGAATCTTTTTAACAGCATAGGCGGCCGAACTGAGCCTGCCTGACAATTTTTCTATGTGCGGGCCCCATTGTAATTTGGCGTCAATGGTAATTCCAAGAAACACCGTTGACTCAACAGGATTCAACTCTATTCCATTAAGCTGAACATTGGTGCTTAGCTGCCTGACATTTGGCGTTGAAAATTTAATGAGATTTGTTTTTTTTTCGTTTAACAGAAGATTATTTACATTAAACCAATGGACAACTTTACAGAGTGCATTGTTAACTTCGTCAAAATATTCTAGCTGTCGCTTGATTTTAAAAATTAGTGAAGTGTCATCCGCGAACAATACAATCTTGTGATTATCCCTTACGTGATAAGGTAAGTCATTAATATAAATCAAAAACAGGAAAGGTCCTAGAATTGAACCCTGCGGAACGCCCATGGTGACCGCAGATCCTGCAGACATTTTGCCATTAACATCAACCCTCTGAATTCTGTTGTTCAGATAAGAAGTCAGAAGGTCGAGAGCTCTGTTCCTTATACCATAGTGGTGCAATTTCCTGATGAGTGTATTATGGTGTACGCAATCAAAGGCCTTGGATAAGTCGCAGAAAATGCCAAGAGCATCCCGCGATTCCTCCCAGGCCTCAAATATGTTTTTCAGTAACTCCACGCCCGCGTCTGTAGTTGAACGACCCTTTGTGAAACCGTACTGTCTCAGATGGAGTAAATTATATTTATTAAAATGCCTTAACATTTGATTCAAAATTAATTTTTCAAAGATTTTACTCAATGTGGGTAATATGGAGATGGGCCGAAAATTCGTGGGGTCAGTTGTACTACCAGATTTGAACAGTGGAATCACTTTACTAAGTTTCATCAGGTCAGGAAATACACCAGATGCAATGCAAGAGTTAAAAACAATTGCTAAAAAAGGAGAAATAACATCAATTATTTCAGACATGATATGTACCGATAATCCCCAAAGGTCGGTAGTTTTTTTTACATCTAGATCCCTAAAGGAAACAACAATATCTTTAGCAGTCACAACAATAAATTCAAAATGTTTGTCGCATTCTGGTACACATTCTTTTAGTATAGAGTAAGCAGTAGTGGACGACGACGACAGAGTCCTGGTTGTTAAAATTGGAATATTAGTGAAGAAATTTTCAAACTCTGTTGCCACGTCCATGTCCGCTTTAAAATCTTCATTATTGATTTTCAAATGGAAATCACGGTTGCGTACTGTAGTTCTTCCCGTTTCTGAATTAATAATATTCCAAGTTGTTTTAATTTTGTTACCAGATAATTTTATTTTATTTCTTATGTGTATGGCTTTTGCTGAGGAACAGGCTCTTTTAAAAGTTTTAGAATATTTTTTAACAAATTCTTTAAAAGTTTCGTCTTGGTTATATGATTTTTCACTATACAATTCATATAACCTTTCCCTACTTTTATAAATACCCGGTGTTGCCCAGTCACTAAATTTAACACGGTCACAAACAGGTAATGTTTTTGAGGTGAAAACTTTCCTGAATTCACAATTGATAAGATTAAATAATAAACTATATGCAATATCCGGGTTGATGTGATAAGGCAAACTCGGTAGCTTTTCCATTAAATTACTTTTAAATTGTCCTAAACGACTTTTGTATACTGGAATAAAACTCACAAACTTTCTTTGAGCTTCAACTATTTTCTGAGGGAAAGTAACTAACTGGCCACAGTGATCCGAGTCCAACTTGTTTATAATTAAACGGCTGGATGGTCTTAAGTTTGTAAAAATATTGTCAATGCAGGTGGCACTAGTGGCAGTTATTCTAGTCGGCTCAAGGAATGTGTGGTACAAGTTATATGACTTAAATAAAGCTAAAAATTTATTTACAGTAGCTGATTTTTCTAGTATATTAATGTTAAAGTCTCCACAGACAACAACTGTTTTATTACTGCTAGAAGTCTTTAATAATACTTCTTCCATATATTTTTCAAAAATATCATAGCAAGCACATGGGGGCCTGTACACGCTCATTACAATGAACTGCTCAAGCTCGATGCAAGCTATTTCAATAACTCGCTCAACAGAGAGGCTTACTATGTCTTTACGTTCTTTAAATTTAATATTGTTGCGAACTATGATGAGGGAGCCACCCCGTATCATATTCACTCTGCTGAACGAGCTGGCCACCAAGTGGTTATTAAAGCTGAACATGAATTGCTGGACTTTTAACCAATGTTCAGTTACACATAAAATATCAACAAAACTACAGTTCATGAACAGCTCCAATTCTAATTCTTTACCTATCACACCCTGTATATTTTGATGAACTATTTTTAACCCTTAAACAAACGCGAGCCGGTATGCATTTTTTTTTTAAGGTTGCATTGTATTTTAGGTAATTGAGGGTCACTGATTTCATATTTTAAAACAAAATTTAAAAAAGAATAGGGGATGGGGTAGTTTTTCTGGTGGTAAATAATTTACCATTATCCGTTCATGACTACAAAATTTTTGATGTTGGTGGTAAAATTGTTACCATTGTCCGTTACGGTTTAATTTTCGGTTCTTGACTAGTGACTTCCTCTTGGTTCTACTTATAATATTTATTTTATATTTTGGAAATGAAACATTTTATTTTTTTAATAATTTTTTATTAGTATTGTATATTACCTATCTTATAGTATTGCCTATTTAAATTTATTTTCTTTGACATATTGAACATCTGAAATAAACAAAGTATTAATTGACACGTTACGTAAGAACTTTATATGAACTTCTCAAAATATTTATTTAGCTTTTTGCAGTCCAAAACAAATATACAAAAAGACAACCGATTTTTATATAGATAATCTGATATTTTTCAAAGTGGGATCGGACAAGGGTAAGATATTTACCACATATTTGAAACATCTAAATTATATGAATAAGTCAATTGCAAATGCTGCTAACTCGTTATATTAGTCAAAATATGTTATAGTTTTGGAATTTGCGTCGAAAAAGTACATAACAGATTTTTTCTTGAACAAACTTTTAAAATTTCTGAAAACACCCGCCAAAAACTCGACTTTTTTCACAACAAAACCGTTGAGTCAACTTTGACATTACCTTACAGTGACAAATGACGTTGACAGGTTGTCAAATGAAATAAAATAGATAAACAAATTATTATAGATTATAAATATGTGATATTTATACCTTTACAGCTCTTTCACACGGCAGTCCAGTTTTTTGCAGGATCCCGTTTTCTGCAGGATTCCTGTTTGATGGCGAATGTGTTTATATGCTAGCGTTCATACGAGCATCCTGCATGCGGGATCCTGCAAAAAACCGATCCGGTCGAATTGTGCCATTCGGTTTTGTCACTAGAAACTGGATCCGAAGTCCAGTAAAAAGCGGGATCCCGTTTAATCACACATATATTTCAATAGCAGTGTTCACACGGCTTCCTGCGTGCGGTTTCGGTTTCGGTGCGTGAATCCTGCAAAACTGAACTGCCATGTGAACACAGCGTCCAGTTTAGCAGGATACCGTAAAAAGCCGATCCTGCAAAACTGGACTGAAGTGTGAAAGGGCTGTTAGTGTTACCGTATTAAAAGTTAGAGTGCATTATTTAAAAAAACACGATGTGGTAATATATATACCTTTATTTGAATAAGGGTTAAATTATTATTGGTAAGTTCACTTATGTTACAAGAATCTGATGAGTGTGATAATAAGGAATAGCTTACATTATTGCTAGAGTTTAACTCTATTGTCTCAGAACCCCTTGAATTTGGGTACAAGTCTAACTTGGTAATTGAATTAGTGCTAGAGATTGACTCTATTGTCCCATGTTGTAATTTAAATTACTTGGAACAAATTCCAAGCTCTGATTATTCAAATAAAGTGTATGACTTAACTGCTCAATAGAGGCAGTATAGTTAGCCAAACACTTGGCTGACTTATTAATACAATATGATAGCGATTTTGCTACCTGTCCTTTGTAAAAATTGCAAAGATAGTAGTTATCTTCGGTCGTAAAATATTTTTGACTAATGAGTACATTAGAGTCAATAAATTCAAACTTTTTATTATACATTGTCATAGTATTTATTTTTACATTATGTCTATATCTGATGTTATTTTCGGTCTGTGACAGGCCATTGCCATAAGGAAAGGCAAACAGCACTATTTTATGTACATTTAACATGGCTAAACTATCAAAATACTTCTTTATTTTGGCACTGTTTGCATTTCCCCTTCTCCCAATTAAAATTAAGATAGTAGTAGATGGGCTGTACTCCTTACTTAATACTTTCTCCAGAATACCACTGTAACTGGCATCAGGCATACAACAATTAATTACCTGTTTATCTAAATGATGGTGTAGTACATGACCCATATTTTTACCCATTTCATCACAGTACATGAAAATTTGGTCATTATTATTTACATTAATTTCTGATTTTTGTGATTTTTGTGTGGCGAGGGAAGTACTGACAAGACTGTCAAACAATTCCACAGACTGAGTCTCTGATGGTATAGACTCATGAAGGATAGCTGACCGTGAACAGCTTGATGAATCATGATTACAATCTGATGTTCGATTGTTAGTCAAAGAATTAAACATTCTCTCATTCTCGCTACATTGTTCCACCAAACTGTTCATTGCCAGAATATATTCTCCCATTTCCTTTTGAGAAATTTCATATTTAGCTGTTAATGAGTTCAAGGAATCCCGTAGATGGAGAATCTCCGACTGTGACTGTTGAATTTCAGCCTCACAATTGTTTTGAATTTTATTCACAATGATAAATTATGATTACTAATTTTTTCTTTAAGTAATTTACAACTTCTCAATGATTTACAGGTTTTAGAATATGAGTTTTTATTATTTTTAATTAATTTTTGTGTCTTTTTTATTATTTTGTTAATTTTAATGTATTTTTTAAACTTATTATTGCTACACTTTATTAGCCTGACCTGAGGGCTTGATGTTACACTATTATCATGAGTAAGGTCAATGGTTTCAATAAGACTGTTTTTATTGCTCAAGATTGGGTTAACAGAATGCAACGGAGTGGCACCTACCAGTTCCTCAAACAGCGCATGAGTCTGTGATGTCCGGAGTCTTTGGCTAGTGCTCTCCATTCTGATGATCGTGTCCTGGGCTTCACTTAGCCTACATTTCAGCTCAGCGTTGTGTTTGATAGTTGTATCAAACACATCGCCACACTGGTCAAAGGTTTCTACCGTATGCTGAAGCTTGTCCCGTTCCTCAGTGATGTGAATTAGTTGATTATGCAGTTCTGCCATCTCACTCTTGAGCTTGGTATTGTTATTTAAAATATTAAGTACTTCCCTCTCATTGTCATCCTGTTCCCTTTGCAATTCCTCACACAAATCCTTATATTTCTTTAATTCTACTAAGGCTGCTTGGAGTTTTGATTCCTCCAGGCGTGCAGTAGCCCTCCTGGTCATTATTCTATCCATCCCTGACAAGAGTTATCAAAAACAGAGAGAACAACAACTACAGGCAAGAGATGTTATTATGTTAAAAGTTTGTGTAAGGAATGTAAAACTATAATTACGCTAGTCTTTTATATAAATGAATACATTAAAGTGTAATGTAATAGTTTCAATAGCTATTTCAAAATACTTACAGGAATTTGCGATGACAATGCACTATTTTCCAAATTAATGATCGTTACGATTCAACTTACTTTGACGATGACACTTGGTCACTTTTATTAACAGTTTTAACGATTAAATTTACTTAATATCACAATTTAACACTGTATTAACAAGGAAAGTTAATTATTGGGTATAAAAATAGTAATTAAAGCATTAAAAACAAAAGATATAAATTAAAATTAAATTAAAATATTGGGAGAAGTTTTGTTGACGTCTAGTCAACAGTGTTAGTTAGTCGTTAGTCAGCTTCCAGTCTAACCGGATGCCAGTGCTTTACATGGAACAACTGCCTATCTGACCTCCACAACTCAGTTACTTGGTAGCAGAATACCCCTTGGTAAGACTGGTTGTCAGACTCTCGAGCTTCTGATAACCCGTAACGACGATTTACGTGCTTCCGGAGCCACGGGGGGGGGTCATACCACCAATTTCCAAACTCCGGGCTGCTACTAAGAGATTTTGTAATGAAAAACCCAATAACACTTTTGCCCGAGCTGGGAATTGAGTCCATGACCAGCTGAGCAGTGACATGCTTATAATTATTATTTATATAAGCATTTTTTCTGTGAAAGCTTAGTTCTTGAACTCGGCTGCGATAGGAGTTAACTGCAGAAAAGCAGAAGAGCATTATAACTCCTCCAGGCGACTTTCCCTCTCTTTCTCTGTCTCTTTCTACTACACACAGGTGTCAGAAACTTCGTTCCTGTTTCCAAAAAATTCCCGATTGCGGGCCAAAAAATGTATTTTACTTTAATAGCACTACTTCCGAAACGACAGTCATTTTTTTTTCAAATCTTAAGGCCGAATTCATTTCAGTCATTTTACTAACATTAAAACTAGATTTTTGAATATAATACGAAGATATACCTACACATTTAATAGTCAATAGACATTTAGGTAATATATATCACAACATCAATTCTAAAAATATCCACTGAGCAGAAATACTAATTATAACATATTTTTAATTATAACGGGTATAAAAATACACTTACGAAGCCGAAAGTTACATGTCCTCAAGCCCCTAGGCACTATAGGCAAGTGCCTAGGGCCCCACAAACGCCGGGGGCCCCGGCCTGCCCTCAAAATAATCATTAATTACAGCTGCCGTCCCATTCTCATTCTACGCATTATTAGGACCCGATTCAATATTTTTATTCGATATTTGATTTTCAGTGCGATTTACAATAACTTTTAACCTTTTGAACGCCAATGTCGGCTATAGCCGACATGAGCAAGCGTGCCCTGTGCGCCAACGACGGCTATACTCGACAAAAAACAGGTCGCAGAAAAATACAAAATAAACCTATTAAATCATTACTTTTATGTATTTTATTGATACACCTTGAAAGCTGATTTTCGGGCTTGGCGTACAGGGCATAGGAATACCGATATGGCGTGGCGGTGAAAAGGTTAAGCCCAAAGCTTATTAAATATTAGCACTATGACTCTTTTACTGATTTTATATAATTTAGTTAGGTTCAATTAAACATTGAAAGAAATTCAATTTTTGACTATCAAAATTCGTAAAAAATCGCAGGGGCCCCGTGATGTTACCCAGGCAGGGCCACCAATAGGTTAAAGACGGCCCTGTACCTAGGTACAGGGCCGTCTTTAACCTATAATATCACACGTAATATCACTACATAGTATAAAACAAAGTCGCTTCCCTGTCTGTCTGTCTGTCTGTCCCTATATATGCTTAGATCTTTAAAACTACGCAACGGATTTTGATGCGGTTTTTTTTAATAGATAGAGTGATTAAAGAGGAAGGTTTATATGTATAATAAATGCACCCGTGCGAAGCCGGGGCGGGTCGCTAGTCTCCTATAATATCACATAATATCACATGTAATATCTCCGAAACCAGAAGGTCCCTAGGGACCTTCTGGTTTCGGAGATATTACATGTCAAAGTTTTAAATGTCAAATCTAAACTTTTAATACCCCTATAATAATAATAATAATAATAATAATTTCTTTATTCCAGAAAAAGACAACATGGTTACATAATTATATTACTTTACAACATACAGAAGTAGAATCACAAAGTATAGGTCCCCTGGCTCCCAAACTAGGTATATACCTGTGACTTGGGAGTCAGTGTTCCTCCATTGTAAAAGTCATTACGCATGACATCGGCGTAGCCAAGATTTGATTTCGTGGGGCCATACTGACTAATATAAAGTTTTACATATTATATTGTATTCAAATGTACAAAACTATGCTATAATTTCTGGATTGTAGAACATTTTTTTTAAGCGTCATTTTTTTTTTACCTGTCTACATGCAACTACCTTTTAAAAGCAGCAATTAATTACCCATGAGTCAGTCAGGGTGGGGCAAGTGCCCCACTCTGCCCCGCCGTGGCTACGCCCTCACCCTATGACACGACCCCTGTGCTATTGCATGCACCCGTAAGCTCAGTGTTTTGTGTACACTACAATAAAAGTCGTTACCCAACAATATTTTTTACTCTGTTTCTTAATTTGATGGGCAGTATGAGCAGTAACGGCAATGTGATGTATATTTTTACACCCATTATGTGTACAATACATTTTCTCTACTAACAAAAACGTTTCATAGCGTGTTTGTTCGTGTCAAAATCAATGGTGATTTCAAAACCGTGCGGTAATCCTGTCGCGGATCATCCGCGGCGGATTGCTAGTGTAAACAGGGGCGGATCCAGGATTGTCTTTTGGGGCCCCGGGGAGGGGGCCCCACCTCGCTGAGGGTAAGTTTTAAGCAAAGTAGTTATTAAGGATAATTGATGACAATTGTACTTTAGGCAGGGTAATGCTTGCAAAAGTTTAATTTTAGAATAATATCAATGTTTTGGATGGGGCTTGAGCCCTGCCTTACCCCCTCCTTCCCCTGGATCCGCTACTTATTTCATATATTTTTTTAAATTGAATATTGGTATAAACCCTTTGGGCTTGCTCGCTCTCGATGCGGAATTGTATTACTCCGAGACGAGTTATCCGCGTTTTATGAAGACACGACAACGGATCATCCGCGTCAATCTTTAGGTCATTGAACTTGTGAGTGCACAAGCGTATACTAAGCTTTGCGACGGAATTTCCGCATAAGGCCTCCACCGACGTCAAACTTTTTGTAGGACCGATTATCGGATTAGACGATTATTTCATTTCGGTTGAGACATCCGCCCACATCCGAAAATCGGTGACCGATATTTTGAAGGAGAGTGGAACATGGATTCCAATAAACCAACGCAAATGTCCCACAAAAAGGATGGGAAATCATCAAAAGACTTTTGACGTGGGCAGACACCCAAAAAGTGAAAAGAAACAAAATTATAGAAGATAAACTACAATAACATGGCGCGCCCCTCCACAATTCAAAACGTTTGAAAGTGTTTGTGATAGTATTTAAAAGACTCACAACGCATGTGTGCGTACTGAAACGGCTCTCGAAAAAAAAACAAATCACCGATTTGTTGCTCGACTAGCGACGTCATTTATCACTCATTATTACGTTTACGTATGGCGCTGCACTGACATACTCTATGAAAATGACAGGTGCGTTGTCTTGCGCGGTCGGCTATTTATGATTAGTTGAAAACAAATCTGCCGGCCTGCTACTGATGACGATTAGGTACTTACAACTACATACAAACTCTTTCATACGGATGTGACTACACACATTGAAATAGTAATATGGAGGGGCGCGCCATGTTATACTAATTATCTATACAATAAATTGTTAATTATAATTAATTTAATACAAGTGTACTAGATAACCGTGATAGTTTAAAACAGTGTTAATTACTACTAAATTCGTAAAACCTGTTCTGTCTTATCACAAATAGAGTTACATATAATTAAATCGTAATCGTGGCCATGTAGATGGATGGCCACACAGTAGACTCATGCGCAGTTGAAACGTCCTACGACAAAAATTGATGATATAGGGTACCTATCATCAATAAATTAATATCTAAGTATAAAAATGGTGTTTTAAAGATTTAAAAAGAAAATATTATTGTGTAAAATACCCCACATAATATCACGCCTGTAATCCCCGAAGGGTTAGGCACACATTTCGCCAGTTATGTTTAAGTCCCATGTAATAGGGGGCGAGCCTATTGCCATCAACCAGGCACAAATTCAGACTCCGACTACTGAGAAATTTCTAATGGAAAAACCCAATAACACTTTGCCCGACCTGGGAATCGAACCCATGACCTCATGCTCAGCAGTCGTGCTTTGCGACCACTGGACCAACGAAGCAGTCCAATCAAAAAATACTATAAGAGGCTACTGTACTACTAGTTAGGGAATGCAATCTCGTTTTCGCGAGATCTCGTTCTCGCGAGATAGTTCGCGAATATAGTTTATAAAGACTATGAGAGTGTGTCGGAAGTATGGAAATAAAATACGTCGAAGTTTACTACTTGGAAGTTTATTAAAAAATTATAGACAGATACGTCCAACAATGTTTGATGCATAAATGTCTATTGAAAAAATTCGTGAAAATAAATGTTTATCTTATAATACTTATAACTTTTTTCCTAATTTATTTAAATATTGTGATTATTTGCAAAAAAAAAACACATAAAACTAATAATCTCGCGAGATCTCGAAATTGGCGAGATCTCGTAGTATTGTTATTCATAAACTCGCGGGATCTCGCTTGAGCCCCAATCTCGCGAGATTTGCATTCCCTACTACTAGTATAACTGTTCTTCAACGTCAAATATTATTAGGGCAATGGCATTCATGATGTGAATCATTTTTTATGACTATGGGACTAAAGAAAAACGTTTTGAAGTTCTACTCTCTAGAAAAAAGGTTGTCAAGTCATTAAACAAGGTTTCTAATTGGCTAGTTGTCATCACCAATCAATTGACGTACTTTTCATGACCTGTCAAAACGCGATTCTCCCATAGATTTTTTGTATGGCAACATCGAACTGTGACGTCACTTACTTGCCAACTCAATTGACTAACTATTTATTGATTTCAAAGCCACAAAAAATCTAATTTTACAGTGAATTGAAAATTAATCGGGTTTTCAGGGCTAAAATAAAGTGTTTCTTTAAAGAAGTTATGTCTTGGAATTATTGGTTGATGGTGTGAACTACCCAATCGGTTCTAGGACGCGACAGAATATAAACGTCAATCTGACGTTTCTGATTTTAGATCTAAAATATTTTTAGGGTAAATGACCGATATTTATACATGATTGTACTCATGTTAACAAACAAAAAAAAAACGATTTTTTTCACACACAAAGTTCTTTTTTTAACGAACAGCTGATATCGCAAAGGCGTGCGTACGCGCGCGTTCTCTACAATTGATATTTGATAGTTGAAGGAAAAAGGAATAACGAGTTGATTAGTTTTGTTTGTATAAAAGAAAAACCAAATTAAATTCCAGCTGATGATGTGTTATTTATGTTGCTTAATATTATATTAGGGTGTCAATCACCCCGAAACGCGCGCATGCTCACGCCTTTGAGGTGAAACAAAAAAAAAAACAGTTTCTTCGGTTAAAGTTGTTTGTTAAATTATCGGTCATTAATTAACATTAAGGCGCTCCCTCACCGGGAGCATTCGCGTGTAATGTAACGTTACAGAGTCGAGCATTAAGTACATCAGTGAGGGAGGAGAACTGAGCATTACAGCGCGCACCTTGTAATGATACAAAACGAGTTTACATCAGTGAAGGAGGAGAACCGAGCATTACAATGCGCACCTTGTAATGATACAATGTGTAATATTTTGATACAACGGAAACGATTAAATCAGAATGCTCGCAAATTCAAATCTATACTAAATGTTACATTATACGCGAATGCTCGTCAGTCAGGGAGGTAGTATTGTAATGTAATGCTCAAAGTCGAATCTATATGTTACTTACATTACACGCGAATGCTCCCGGTGCGGGAGCGCCTTTAATTATTACCCTATCTTATATCCCGAGCAAACTCAATCAGGTCTGATTGATTTTAAGCGCATCAATCAAGATTTTATTTCCTTACAGTTGAATTGCTTTCTTGACATTTCCAATTCCAAATAAACTTTTGACATTGAAGTAATTGACAACATTGGCAAAACTTGCCATATAACAAAAAGAAAAACAAAACTTGAAAAGAACAGATAATAAATTATTATTTTGACGTTTTAAAAGGGTTTTAAATGCATGATCATGAATGTATTCATGTTTTAATTTATGCTGCAACAGCTGAAATTATAACAAAAATTCAAATTATTTACTAGAACTACTTAGGGCATTATCACACTAGCGGTTTGCGAGCGGCTGCGGGGCGGGGCGGGCGCGCAGCGTATGCGTGGCAAACACGCCGCGGCCGCACAGCGAAGTCGTCGCGAACGCGTGGCAAATTCATCGCGTGTTTGTAGGCGGGGCGGACGGGCTGGCGTTTGTACGAGACAGTTCAAAATGGCGTCCACGCTACTACTCGCGGCGATCCTATTGCGCGTTCGCAACGAATTTGCTGCGCATGCGCGGCGTGTTCATTTCGCGCCCGTAACGTATTCGTTGCGCGCCCGCTGCGCTTTGAGGACGCGCACAATCCGCTAGTATAATAAGGCCCTAGCTAAGGGCCTTATCATACCTCTACTATAGGACCAACCTTGAAATCACGAAAAATAATTGCTGTTCCATACATAACGATCGTGTTATATAGCATTTTTGTATGGAACAGCTGAGTAAAAGTTGTTCATAATGATGAGTGCCATGACCCCTTTTCAGGTTTCTGGTAAATTTTCAATGACCATAATATTACTTCTATTGGATACAAAACAACTCATCATCTGCTTAGCCTTTTCCCAACTATGTTGGGGTCGGCTTCCAGTCTAACCGGATGCAGCTGAATACCAGTATTTTACATGGAGCGACTGCCTATCCGACCTCCACAACCCAGTAACTGGGTAATACGGTACCCCTAGGCAAGACAAAACAACTATACCTACTTTAGATTTTTTTTTTGCTAAAAATGCTACCTTCGTTTCGGCGGCCGAATGTAAGCGGGCGTTACCTACGCTTGTGGAACGTTCGTAACATAGATTAGCGATAAGCGAACGTGCTAGCAAAACAGTAAGACGATAAAAAGCTGAATGAATTTAGAGGAAGAAAAAATATAAGACATTTTTAATTTCGCGGGCAACTTACCCCTTTCTCATTTATAATGATAACTTAAAAAATAAAATAACATAAAACTTGTATTATCATTTAGGGTCGCTACACAAAACAACGGTTCGGCACATACGGTGCGGTATTTTTAAAATACAACTTGTATTGAAATTGCCGAACCGCTAATTTGTGTATAGTGATCATGTTCAGTCAAATACAATGATATACTTAAATATAAAATAGAGGTCGAAATCAAAATAAAGATATACAGGCCTATTTTGCAACCTCCATTCAAATTTTCAGAAATGATTTAGAATCGATAACCTTATCAATTGATAAAAGAAAAAATGAAAAGTAATAAAAACAAAAAAAAAACATTCAAAAGAAAATATCCGTAAAAAATCAGAATGTAGAGACACACAGTTGTTGTTGTTTGTGTGCGTTCCCGAATGTTGAGGTAAGCGCGTGTGCAGTCAAGTTCAGCAACCTATTGTTGAACTGTATTTATTCCACACGTTGTGATTTTAGTAGCGGACAATGGTGAAAATCATGTAATTTTTTTTAAAGTTTTTTTTTTCATCAATTGATAAGGTTATCGATTCTAAATCATTTCTGAAAATTTGGATGGTGGTTGCAAAATAACCCTGTATAAATTGATCCCAAACTTATAATAAAACTAAATTAAAAATAAAATAACAGTACATAATTGATATTAGTCAGAACCAACCAACCCATCTCTCATACATTAAATTAATTACATAAAACGAATTCAATATCAAAGCTTTGAATAAACTTTATTTTTTAAAAACTTATTAATATATGGAGCAACGATTTCAGGATGCGTGTAATGCACGTCATGGCTACCAACAACATCAACTCTGTGAAAATTGTCCAGAGTCGCCATTTTGTCGAGTAACTCTTTGGCGCCCTGCCGCCATTTTGAAATTGGCGGGATGTTTTTGGCGCCATCGCTGGCAGCAATGAGCAAAGTTGGAGGTATTGTCTTAAATAGTTGGAAATAATATTCGTTTCCATAGTTTTGTGGTGCCAGGTTTTTTAGCCGATTGTCCCATGAGAGGTACCTGTAATATAGGTGAAGGAAAACTTTTGAGATAGCATAACATCACGCCTGTAATCCCCGAAGGGTTAGACAGAGGTGCACCCATTAGTACACCCACATTTCGCCAGTTATTTTTAAGTCCCATGTAATAGGAGGCGAGCCTATTGCCATCAACCGGGCACAAATCCAGACTACGAAGCTGCTACTGAGAAATTCATGATGGAAAAATCCAATAACACTTTGCCTGACCTGGGAATCGAACCCAAGACCTCATGCTCAGCAGTCGCGCGAGATATCTATTTAAAAATCTCCTGGTTATAAATTACCATTTTTATTTTTGTCCAGTTTTCCACATTGTCCAACAGTGATGAGACTTATGTCAAATGAAAGCTCTTGGGGTGTAGGTATTTCATTTCATTATATGACAGTTAAGTTCAAATCTAGAGCGAAAACGGTGTTTTGGCAAGTTTTCAAAAAACATATAAATAATCTATTATGAACTGAAAAATATGATTGTGCTTCTCAACAGTGATGTGACACATGCCATAGGAAAACTCGTAGGCTGTACTTTATTTCATTCTATAGCAGCTACGTTTAAATCTAGCGCAAAAACAAAAAAAAACTACAAAGGCGGACTTAAGGCAAGGTATTCACTACCAGTCAACCAAAGGTGGTGAAGAGATAACATGGTAGGTGAAAACAGACACACATACATTCATTTTGACGCCGCGAGTGACAAATTAAGGAACATTTAAGAATGCAAAGAAATTCTCTAAATAAAGAACCCGGACAAAGGTATGTATAACAACGAGTTTTAGAAAGAGACAGTCAAACAGGTATGAAAGAGACAATGCTCTACAAACAAACGCCCGCGTAATACTGAATACATTTCAACTAATCACTTACCCGACTTCATCTGTTTCGCGCATGCGTTGTATCATTGCACATAATCTACCGGCCCGCGACTGATCTAGAGGCAGCTGTGCCTCTTCTAGAGGCGGTTCTGCCTCGTCCAAAGACAGTGTGTCAACTAGAGATTGTGCCTCGTTTCCATTCTGTGGCTCGTTTGCATTCTTTGCCTCGTTATCATTCTGTGTGCCACAGCAAGCAAACGCTCCTTGTCCACATAAGGGTCCACACGCAGCCTCTAGGGAAAGGGATGCCGCCGCATCCTGTTGCATTGGACTTTGCGTCCCACTTAAATTGTCCTCGTCTAATTGCCCAATTAAACCCAGTTCCTCGCCCAGAATTGAACTTATTGCTTCATCTGTTCCACCTTGGAGTCCAAATTCTTCGTCATTTGAACTTTCCGGGCGTGAATATAGCGGCATATTAGCAGAGCATCCCGCTGTTGGAGTATTATCGTATTCTGAACTATCGTCAGCGTCATTATCGTCCTCATGTAGACTAAACAAAATTGGAGTTAGCACCCGATTTGGAATTCCCGCGGGAGTTTTTGAATCGTAAGGACCTTCTGTATCCATTGGAGTTTCCACATTTGGACCTTGTGGCTCATTTGCACTTCGACCGGGTTGAATTTGTGCCTCATTTGCACTTCCCCCGGGTTGAATTTGTGCCTCATTTGCACTTTCTACGGATGAAGTTTGTGCCTCAGATGAAGTTTGTGCCTCGTTTGAAGTCTCTGCCTCAGTAAGGAGCCAGGATGCCATTCGTCCCACATCAAAACTCAGCTTGAATGGTTTTTTTGCTAAGAGTCTTAAGGATGCCGCATTTGGATGCCATGCCTCGATGGGATGCCAATCACTGTTGAATAATAGGGAGAGCTTCCGTCATTATTTATTTTAAGCGGAGCCGCGGGATAAAAATATATATAAAAGGCGGGGTACAGGCGGTATAGCTAGTAACTAATCAATCAATCTGCCTAGCCTTTTCCCAACTATGTTGGTATCGGCTTCCAATATAACAGGATGCAGCTGAATACCAGTATTATACATGGAGCGACTGTGTATAAGACCCCCACAACCCAGTAACTGGGTAATACGATACCCCTTGGTAAGACTTTTGGGCTTCTGACGACCCGTGACGACTGTCAAATATACAAGATGTTGTTTTGCATCCTCGTCTTTCAGGTGGTTGTCCTAAAAGACATAAATAATCAATTGAAAATACAGTACCGGGCAATAACTAATAAGCGCGCGCGGGAGCGCGAGCGTGGCTAGGCACGTGCGCGAGTAGTACCTACGAAATTATTGAATGATCGTTGCGTATGCGTTGTGTATGTATTTAATTGTGTGCGTTTGTTTGTGTGTGAAAGCGCGGTTATAGCTAGAAAATACCTACTCATTTTATTGTTGATTTGGGTCGAGAATCATTAGCATAATTACGTCCTTGAATTTGACTAGGATGCAAATCAACAGCTTGTATAAGTTAATAACTAATTAATAGCTATTAATTACTATAAGTCTGAAATCTCTAATCCGCTTTGAACAAGCGTGAATATCAATGCTTGTGCCTTCTAAGTAAAGGTAATTAGAGATAAACTACTATAACATGGCGCGCCCGTCCATGTTACTATTTCATTGTGTGTAGTCATATCCATATGAAAGAGTTTGTATGTAGTTGTAAGTATTCGTCTTCAGTAGCAGGCCGGCAGATTTGTTTGTCAACTAATCATAAATAGCCGACCGCGCAAGACAATGCCAGGTGCATTGTCATTTTTATAGAGTAGGTGTGTCAGTGCAGTGTCATAACGGAGTCAATAATCACTCATTAATACATGAGTGATTATTGACGTTAGTCGAGCAACAAATCGATGATTTGTTTTTGTTTTGAGAGCCGTCTCAGTACGCACACATGCGTTTCAAACGTTTTGAATTGTGGAGGGGCGCGCCATGTTATTGTAGTTTATTTCTAAGCTAGCCTTAGCTTAAGGTAAAATATCATGCATATTCCCTATTCTGAGAGCTATGTCAGTAACTTACCCTAGTGTATGGAAATTCCTGCGCAGTAAATGGGCGCACTGGTCATCATTCAGGTCACGCAGCCGCTTCAGCGCTTGAATAGCTGAGGGCCTGGTGTGTGTCTGTAATTAATATAATAACACGGCTATACTATTTGAAGGTACAAAAATAAAATCGACTTCAAAAAGGAGGAGGTTCTCAAGTCGGCGCGTATGTTTTTTTTTTTTGTATGTATGTTACCTGATTACTCCGCCAATTATGAATAGATTTGAATGATTCTTTTTTTGTTTGAAAGAGTATACTTCCGAATAGGTCCCATAGAAATATTGTCATGATCTGATGATGAACTTCGGAGGTATGGAATGGAACTCATCATAGGATCACAGCAGCAATATCGTAACAAGTGAAATTGCTTTGTTTATACGTGTAGTCGATGACTGACTGATGGAAAAGGGGGAGGGGGTACGTCAACCCCCCATTCCAAAATTAAATATATCGTGTGAGGTATTTGTTTGAAAGGGCTTTTTGTAAGGATTTCAAACATTAATACACAAGCACTAAAAATGAAAAATAAAAAGCTTTTTTACAAAAAAAGATAACCGCCTTCAAAAACTACATAATAAAAAATAACTTTAGTTTTGGAAGTCGGTGGCAATACTTTACCTACATAACAAGAAACAAAACCAAAGTCGCCGACTTCCAAAACTAAAAGTTGTTTTTTATTTTGTGGTTTTTGAAGGCGGTTATCTTTTCTTGTAAAAAAGCTTTTTTTTATTTGTAGTTTCTGAAGGAGGGTGTGCTATTTTTAGTTTTTATTTTTTTAGTTTTTAATTAAAATTTATTGTTACCTTCCGAAAAAAGTTTTCTCTATGGTAATTCTCATAGTAAGACTCATAGTATGACCGCTGATACTCGTCCGGGTCCTCAATTTGCATCCTCATTAAAGTGGGTCCAGCATCTAAGAGAATCATCTTAGTGATCCGGCCGGGGTATATCACGTTGTAGAATAAACCTAAAAAAAATATCTTTTTTTATTTTAATATTTGTGGGGAAAGTTTACATGGCAATGGTGCCGATTCCCTTGTTCACAAACTAAACTAAAATTAGACTATTTTTATCTTTTTCTGTCCAATAAAACAAGAAAGAGACAAATGTAAATAAGAGCTGTCAAATTTAGTCAATCTGACACATTCATTCAATTATAGTTGACATCGTAAAACGTGTAGATTAAAAATACGGAAAAGTTCAAGGCAAAACTAATTTGACATCTCTAACTTAGTTCTAAATGTCATCGTCCTTTTCTTTCGCTGTATGTTAGTAAGAGATGTCAATTCTCTAAATTTAGTCTAGTTTATGAACAAGGGAATCGGCACCACTGTCCTTGTAATAAAAAAAAGTTTTTAACATAAAAACCTGCCTGCAATTAGCAATCTCGAAAAATCAAAAGGTTTCGCAGAGATGTACACCCATACATTTCACCAGTTATATTTAAACCGTCCGCTAAGAGATTTTAAGTAGAGTTTTTAAAATTCACCCCCTTTTTTATTTTTAGGTGGTAAAAATCATCAAATGAGTCCTTCCGCCCTGGGTGGGGCGGAAGGGACTGTCAGACTTTTACTGACTAAAAACCACCCTGTTCCTTCTGTTGCCCTTTACGTTCCGGGGCCACGGTATCCTGTTAAGACGTCCCGCAACCCCGGAAAATTCACCCCCTAAGGCCCCCTGCCTTAGGGGGTGAATGCGGGGTTCCCAAACTTATTTCAACTGCCATGTGTCTACTGCCCACTTTAAGAATAAATTATTTCCTAGCGCCCCCATTTTTTCATCTACCTTCTTCAAAAACCACCAATATTTCGACTTTTAATTCTATTCAATAAATTGACAGATAAAGCGTTACCAAGTTTTGACAAAAAAAAAGATATTGAGGTGGTGTAAGAATGAACGAAATTGAATGAACTTAAATAATGTACTTAATTTGGTATTAAATCATTCTTATCATTCTTTCCTAACGCAAAATCGTTCACTACCCCAACACTATTACTTGTAGTATGGTAACATTATTTTTCTTTGAACTGTCAGTGTCAAGTTACTGAATAGAATTAAAAGTCGAAATATAGTAGATGAAATTACAAATCACTTCCCAAGCCTCTACACAACGCCCCGATTTTATGTCTGGGTCTCTTACCGCCCTTTAGGCCAGCAGCGCCTACAAGGCCTACAAGGGGGAGTTAACGCCCACTTTGAGAAAGGCTGCCCTAAGGGGATGAAACGGGGGTCCAAAGTATGTATGGAAAAACTTAGGAGAAACGTAGGAGTAAACTAAACTAAGTAACCCGTATTTGAAGTGAGCTAAGCCATAAACAGTATACATATGGCCATAATAAATTGACCTACCTTGCTCGCATCCCATGGAGTGCCCCATGAAGATGAACTTATCCCAGCCAAGGTGTAACAGGGCCAGTTCCATGGCATAAAGAAAATGGAACCGCATCAGCTTCGGACCTATACGGAGACAACACATTAATAAAATTCCTCACTCGATTTTGGACATGGTGGCCAGTTTCATTAGAGACTAGCCAACATAACATCACGCCCGTAATCCCCGAAGAGTTAGGCAGAGATGTACCTATTAGTACACCCACATTTTGTCAGTTATGTTTAACTGCCTCGTTGGTCTAGTGGCCGCAAAGCGCGACTACTGAGCATGAGGTCTTGGGTTCGATTCCCAGGTCGGGCAAAGTGTTACTGGTTTTTCCATTAGGAATTTCTCAGTAGCAGCTTCGGAGTCTAGATTTGTGCCCGGTTGATGGCCATAGGCTCGCTCGCTATTACATGGGACTTAAACATAACTTGCGAAATGTGGGTGTACTAATGGGTACACCTCTGCCTAACCCTTCGGGGATTACAGGCGTGAAGTTATGTTGTTTTATGTATTAAACAGTGGGCCATCACAGAATAGAACCTTAATAAAATTTGCGGCCACTAGTGTGTCTAGTACCGACCACAAATATGTAGTTGCAACGTGTCGCCCGTCTGCAAAAACACTAACCAACAAAAGTAACGTGCTATTCTACTATTGTTTAAAAAATATTTAAAACATTGTGAAAAAAGTAAAAATCAGTACTAAAAGCAATTTCAATTTTTTTATAACATTGAGATATAATACTACACTAAACTACTAAACAAAGCAGAAAAAGCTTGTCTCACGACCCTTATACGACGATTTCTAAACAGGGCCGTAGCTAGGGGGGGGGCATTGTGGGGCAATGCCCTACCTTGAAATCACAATGCCCTACCTTAAAAATACCAAAAATAAGATAAATTATTATAATTAAATGGTTTGTTTATAGTTTCAGAGTCATCATAAGATGTCAGATATACATGGTGATTGATTAGGAGCCCGTGTCTCAAGGGCAGATCAATTGTGACATTTTTTTCACTTCCGACCTACCTGTAACCAATGCTGCCCTACCTCAAATTCGACTCTAGCTACAGCCCTGTTTCTAAATAGTCCAGGGAAACCTACCAGCATCACTTAAAACAGTACTATTTTAATATTACTTAGTAATTTCTGTTGTTGGATTTTCAACTCTCGGCGCTGAACCGAGCGTTGAACATCCAACAGTGCACAAGGCATAGTAATATTTAAATATTAGTGTTATAAAAGATGGAGGTATGGCCCAAGACTTATAAGACAAAAATTGGTGAATATTTTAAAATGATTTGCGAAACAAAGTAAAACAATTTATTTTAATTATACCATTTACAGGCACTTTTGAATTGTCAGAGTCGGTCAGTGAGTTAGAAGTTGAAGCTAGTTGCTCGTCCACAAACGGAGGTCTCTATGGAGAAGAACGAGCAAGAAACACCACATATAATGTTATGAATAATAATTTACAGACACTTTTAAATTGTCAAGGAGTCGGTCAGTTAGTCAAAAAGTTAAAGCTATTTGCTCGTTCCAAAACGTAGGTAGGCTTCTATGGAGAAGAACCAGCAAGAAACTCCACGAACACTCTTTTTAATAATAACAAAATCTTTTAAATCGACAAGGAATTAGTCGGTCAGTTAGTCAGAAAGTTGAAGCTAGTTGCTTGTTCTTAAAAATAGGTTTCTATGGAGAAGAAGAACATGTAACAATTAGCAGTAATAAAAAATAACTAATTCGAAAACATAATCTGACCTAAATAGACGACAGACATGAGCAAAAAAAAAACATGTAACCATTTGTTGAAAAAAAAAAAATCTAATTCGAATACAGAACACGATACGACGTGAACGGGGACCGGGAGAGGTGCGGGCGGCGGGCACTCGTAGCGTGACACACAAAAGGCGAAATGTGCACTGGACAGTTCTTATGATAGGTGACGTCACAATGGTAGGTATATTAATTATTTTCCGCAAGCGAGGACTCAATTAAGCGATGACGTCTAAGGGCAATAATTAATGGTAAAAAAAAACTTTTTATAAACAAGCTTTTTTTGTGATGTTACTAACTTTATCGTTTTCTACTCTTCAAGCCCTTTAATTTGATACCCATATCAAGGAGATTAACAAAAAATATGTTATCCGCCATCTTGGAACGGCGGCCATATTGGAATGATTACAATATTGAGTATTGGACATTGTATTGTCATCAGAACTAAAGGTGTATGCAAAATTTCAGCTCAATCGGATACCCGCAAATGGTCGAAAAATGGTTTGCAAATTTTGAAAGGACAACTTACATACATACGAACAGTGCAAGCTAAATAAAAGCTTGTAAAAAAATAAAAACAATTTGCAAAAAAAAATCCAATGTAGCCCAATATTTTTTTTAACTCACCGACCCCCCTTCTTTTTTCTGTATAAATTAAAGCTTGGCTGAACTTATTGAACTCAATAAAATTTTGCTTAGCTTTTGGTGGTGAATTGAATACCACGGCGTAGTGGAGGTCGCCAGGACGAAGGGGAACGTTTGACACTGAAAGAATTCGAATGTCGAACTGTCAAATTAGTTCCGCATAGATGGCGCTGAACGTTTGACATTTTAATCACTACCAACTGTTACTACCAATAATTACAAAACATTACTTTATTTTGAGCTCTGAAAACCCGATTAATTTGCAATTAATTGTAAAATGTGATTTTTAATTGCTTTCTAAATAATAAATAGTCAATTGAGTCGGCACAAAACTGACGTCACTGGCTCACTGCTGTCTTTTGCCATACGAAATCTACACCAAAAAAAAAACAGCTGATCCATACAATTTGATCATAATGTAGTACATTATTGTATGGATCAGCTGTTTTTTTTTTCACATTTCGTACTATGTCCCTTAATAAAAGTTGTTCATATTCATGAGTACATTCATCCCCTGAAAGATTTGCAACGGATTAAAATTCAGGTTGTATGAGAAAACCGTGTTTTGGCAAGTCATAAAAACTCCAAACTGCAACTTAGCAGTGCAGTTGAAATGCAATCCGTTTGTCTAGAGCCATGGCGAATAAGTAAAGATTTTTCACAAACGAAACAATACAACTTTTAATTGGTTGTAAAGTTGTCTTTCAGGGGGTAAAAATACCCATGAATAAGAACAACTTTTTTAAAGGACATAGTACGAAAGGCGAAAGGAGTATGTAAGGATCGTAGCAGGTGGCGTTCTGTGGTTTCTGCCTACCCCCATGGGAAAAAGGCGTAAGTTTATGTATGTATGTATGTATGTGTACGAAATATATGAAAAAGAAAAATCAGCTGTTCCATAAATAAAATTCACTACAATACAATAAAATTGAATTGGAACAGTAGATTTTTTTTCATATTTCATTTTTTTTTTAAATCTGCTGTTCATATTCATTATTACTTTTACCCTCTGAAAGATTTACAACAAATGAAATGTCAGCATGTATAATTATTTTCCTCGAGACGATTAGCGTACATCCTAAGAGTTTTGAGTGAGGTAGTGGATAATACTTTTATTCTTAAACGGGTTTGGGGCCCCATTAGCCGGCCGGCCGGTTTGGGGCCCAGTATAAGGTACTAGATACGGCCCTGAAATTAACTTACCATGAGGAAATGAGTCAGACAGACCGTTACCAGGCATATCTAATGCCACATAGTAGTACTCGCTTGACATCTGCTCAATTATGGGTTCGAATACTGAGCAGCTATCCTGTCTTCCGTGGACCAAGAAAACAGGTTCACCATCAGGATGACCATAGCTCACCACTGGAAATAAGACAAAAGAGGGGGTCAGAGGAGGGTCATGTTAGGGGTGCAGGGGTCAAACAATGGTGATAATGTCAAAATCAAATCGTTTATTTCAACAAGCTAGACCTTTTAAAGGCACCTTTAATGGCCATGTTAAATAGTAGTTTATCTATAATTACACGACTGCCCAAAAAAAGGAGTGTTATGTGTTCAGGGTTAATGTATGTATGTATGTATGTGAGTTTCTTTATTCCACCCTAACTTTTAAACGCCTGAACCGATTTAGATGTATGGGGTATCGTTACAATCCTTGCATCGTTCCGAGTAACATAGGCTAGTTAAAAATAAAAAGAAACCGGTGTGGTCACTTTAAAACGTAAATTAATACCAGCCTCAATTTATTTTTTTAATGAATCTGGTCTTGTCTATGTTTATCGTCTAGAATTTGACAAGTAGATTAAAAAAATATATAACACTGTAAATGAAAAACGTCGTAAAAAAAATCTGACGAGTAAACAAAGTACAAATATGTGCAATTTATGCAGTCGTGTTTTTTAATTTTTTAATTATAGTAGCTTGTGTAAAATAGAAACATTTTCAATGATTTGACAACCTTTTTTCTAGTGAGTAGAACTTAAAAACGTTTTTCAAATTTAGTCCCATAGTCATAAAAAAATCATTCACATCATGAATGCCACTGCCCTAATAATATTTGACGTAGAAGAACAGTTACACTTAGTAGTTTGTGTTTGTTGTCAGAGGCCCTTGAGGCGATTTAGAAACTCTGACACTAGGGTGTGTGGGGTCGTAAGACCTTACTGCCCACACGATAAAGAAGAAGACTAGTAGTTAAGTAGCCTCTTATAGTGACTCTTAGACTGCCTTGTTGGTCTAGTGGTTAGTGACCCTGACTGCAAAGCCGGAGGTAGTGGGTTCGATTCCCACCCAGGACAAACTGTGTGATGAGCATAATTGTTGGTTCTGTGTCTGGGTGTATTTTATCTATAATATGTATGTATTTATAAATTATATAAGTATGTATATCAGTTGTCTGGTTACCATAACACAAGCTCTGCTTAGCTTGGGATCAGATGGCCATGTGTGAGTTGTCCCAAAAGATATTTATTTATATATTTATTATTATTTATTTATAGTATTTTTTGATTGGACTGCCTTGTAGGTCTATTGGTTGCAAAGCTCGAATGCTGAGCATGAGGTTTTGGGTTTGATTTCCAGGTCAGGCAAAGAGTTATTGGGTTTTTCTATCAGGAATTTCTCAGTAGGAACCTCGGAGTCTGGATTTGTGCCCGGTTGGTGGCAGTTGCCCTATTACATGAGCCTTAAACATAACTGGTAAAATGTAAGTGTACTAATGGGTACACCTGAGCCTAAATCATCGGGGGTTATAGGCCTGATTTTATATTATGTAAAAACAAATAAAAAGTAAAAAAAAATAGCCCAACGGCATCGGGAACAGGGTCCAAGCTACCAGTGGTCAGGACACCAGACAAAGGAATCTCCTAACAATACGCGCCGTGTCTAGGAGTACCGTTTTCTGAATCAAGCCCTTGATCCAACCGCCCAACGAGAGCCTTAGAGTATTTTATTTAATTCTAAGATTGAATTAAATCATGATTAAAATATACTTACAGGCTAATTTACCCCAAGGTACCCGAAGAAACCACTGGCGTTGGTTTTTCATTTTCATTTTTTCACTAAAAACTTTAAGCACCGTTTGATTCTGATCGACTGTCGCTAAACGTTCTTTTACTGCGAATTTTTGAGATGACGACGAAGTTGCAATGATCACAAAAGTGTTTTAAATTAATGAAAATACATTGCAAAAAATTCTATTAAGTAAACTTTCACTTATTAATGTATTTAAAATGCAAAAGTAACCTTTGGAATTACATTTTAAAACTGTTTTTTAAGATAAACTTAAATCAAGGATCAAGGTAATAAAATTTTGTATTGATTTTATTTGATTTGATGAGATTCCAATCAAAAGTTTTTTTACATATTTAGCATGATATTATTTAATTGCAGTTCGATCTGCATATTTTCGGTGAAAGAGATAGAGCGATATGTGATGCTAAAAATATTAATTTTATTCAACCCACAACGTTATATTGATTTTGACGTTTTAATTGAGGATTCATAGTGTTGGGCGTACTCTTGACAAGTTTATTAGTCGATAACTGTAGTGCTATTCTCTAAAAACACAGCGCCGCGGCAGCGCTGCGGTTGGTTTGTGTTGGACACTATAGTTTGTGTTTAGTGGATTTTCAACTTTATAGTGTAGATCACAACGTTGAAAATCCACTAAACACAAACCATAGTGTCGGCGCTGCCGCAGCGCTGCCGCGGCGCTGTGCAAATGAAATGAAATGAAATGAAATGAAATGATGTTTATTCAGCAAATTGGTTATAAATAACACTTTTACACGTCACATTTGATTTTTTTTAACTAGATGAGTCCAGTGTTTCCTAGCCGACTGCTCTGAGAAGAAACACCGAAACAAACTCAGAGGTCAAAGTCTCTTTTAAAGTCCATACAATTACTTGTAATGGTCAAATCATATGCGAACCAAGTAGGTTAATGTCCGAAGTGGTCTCTTGAGGAGAGAGGCACACAAATTTGAGTCGGCCTGTCCAGTCAGTGCATGCATTTGTCAGAAATCGTCAAGCTCGACTCAGAACTTAAGGAGCTCAACGACACGACGAACAATACCAAAGAAGGGACATTTGGGTAGGCCGCATCAAATACTCAAACTGTCAGACAACCATGAAATCTAATCACAAAAAATGCAACAACCCACATAGTCCACATATTTACAATATAATATATTAAGAAAAAAAAAAATACTTTTCAAAGTATATCCAGATGAGAAGAAAAAAATAAAATACAATAGTCTCTAAATGTCATGTTAACGTAAAATTAACAGATGTCATGTTTAGTAAAATGTGTCAAAAAGAAAAATGTAATTTGCAAAGGGCTTAGCAGAGCGAGCAGTTCAATCCCAAGCTTTTTTATCATCTAAATAATCCGAAATTTTATAGTAGCCCTTTTTGTATAGTTTGGTTTTAATACAACTTTTAAATTTTTTAATCGGTAAGTTTCGAACATCAATGGGAAGTTTATTGTAAAAACGTATACATTGACCCATGAACGAGTTGCCTACTCTGTGGAGACGAGTGTGATGTACCACAAGATTGTGCTTATTTCTAGTATTAAATCCATGAACATCGGACACTTTCTTAAAATTTGAAATATTCTTGTGTACATACATAAGGTTTTCAAATATGTATTGTGAGGCTACAGTCAGAATATTGATGTCTTTGAATTTCTCACGAAGGGAATCCCGTGGACCTAAGTTGTAAATGGCTCGAACAGCCCTTTTTTGTAGAACAAAGATAGTATTAATGTCCGCACAGGTTCCCCAGAGAAGAATCCCATACGACATGAGACTATGAAAATAACTGAAATAAACAACTCTGGCTGTATCCACATCAGTTATCTGTCGAATCTTTTTAACAGCATAGGCGGCCGAACTGAGCCTGCCTGACAATTTTTCTATGTGCGGGCCCCATTGTAATTTGGCGTCAATGGTAATTCCAAGAAACACCGTTGACTCAACAGGATTCAACTCTATTCCATTAAGCTGAACATTGGTGCTTAGCTGCCTGACATGCGTGCTTTTAGAGAATAGCACTACTGACCAACGCCCGATTTATCGAATCTCGTTCACTTGATAATTTAAATGACATGTTTTGCGTGTGATAAGTCAAATCAAATCATTTATTTCAATAAGACCATTAAAAGGCACTTTTGAACGCATTTATTTGTGTTTTAGTGGGTCCCTGCATGATTTGTCTTGCAATTGCCCCGGTAGGTGGCGCTGCAAGTCCTTCGACAATGTCTCACGGCTCCACTAGTCTTTTATAGAATAATTACTTAAAATAAAGAAATAAAAAACAGAAATTTGATAATAAATGATTTATTTTATAATTTACATTTTACAGTACGACTTTTAAAATCCTTATGAGATTTTAAAAATTTCTTTACATGCGCAGCAACACCTTCAGGATTAGTTATATGCACATCATGGCCTCCCGTGACGGTTACGGTGAAAAAGTTGGGAACCATTAAGCGACATTTTTCTATAATGCTGGCTGCAAACTGTTTACCAGGCGGGTTGGTGATATTTTCTGAAGATTCAAGAATGAGCGTAGGTGGCGCATGCTCTGTCATCACGGTGAATAATGTTTCTTCTGATATGGCAACTTGGGCTATTTTCTTCATTCTTGGGTCCCATGACAGTCTGTGAACGTAAATTTAAATATAAACGTCATGATCGACTACTTAGTGGTTTAGGCGCCCACCTTTCATGCATCTAGTTGTGGCTTTTATACTCGCCAAGTGGCAATGTAACTTTTTGATTTTAAACTATGACATTTTAAGTTTATCTTGGATATACCTGATCTTGGATATACCTGATCTTATAACAAAATTAATATAAATCGTAATGCTCGTGCCTTCTCTGTATGAGAAAAGGCCTTTCCTCATTAAATAACCTGAAATCAAACGCTTCTCTAAGCTTTTCGTGTTTACATTCGTCTGATTGAATATTTCTATTGCTTAACAAAGACTTTGCCTACTAATCTTCGGGGAACAGCTGGACCTACTTAAACTTTCCATCACCAACTGGCACCAGTGATCTGGATAGCACCACTTCTGCCTGGTCTTCTGATATGCTTCTATTTCGAACTAATAAGTTCACTGCTTCTTCAAGCGTTAGTTTCCTCGAGCTGCCGGCATTCCATCTTGTAAATAAAAAAATATATATTAAGGTTTTCTTCATATGTTACAGTACTTATTCTCCATTTGAATTAGATAAACAGCGACCAAATAACGGTAGTTATTGGGTTATGTTGAAATTACTACATTTTAGACATAATTTGATTTATTGTAAAATACTGGTCCAAACAATATCTTAGCATTATATAGCCTGTTAATCGAGGAAGGTTATAACGCTCACGCTACGATCCACAGGAGCGGAGCAGCAATCAAAGACGTAACATAACCCAGGTAAAACCAGGGATACTACTATATTATAATAAAACTAGCTACAGCTCGTGACTTCGTCCACATGGAAATCAAGTATACCATAAAACATAGCCTATGACACTCGGTAATAGTGTGGCTTTCAATCAGTGAAGGTATGTTTGTAATCAGACCCATACTTCTAAAGATTACCTTTTACTAACTAAAACAAACTTTACCTCTATAAAATATTATTAAATAAATAAATGT
Organism: Hoplodrina blanda; assembly: GCA_949316365.1. Taxonomy (NCBI): domain Eukaryota; kingdom Metazoa; phylum Arthropoda; class Insecta; order Lepidoptera; family Noctuidae; genus Hoplodrina; species Hoplodrina blanda. The sequence goes on from OX438576.1 coordinate 5,388,856, forward strand.
AAATAATACATTTTGTGATGGAACACCTTACCTGTCATAATTACTGTAATACATGTCATATAAAAACTGGTACCAGGGCGGAGGATTATGATGAGGCCAATAATAGGCAGCTATCGGTGGGGCGGGGTCAATGTGCATCATTTTTGTGATTTTACCAGGAAACAAATGATTGTAGAGGATACCTGAAAATTTATATAACAACATGAGCTTGAAGATCATTCTATCCGTATACTATACCACTAAAATACATTATATATTATGCCCCGTGGGTTTCGTCACAAATGCGATTGAAGTATTGGGTCTTAGGTTCGATTCCCAAAGGGTAAAGTGCTATTGGGTGTTTCTATTATGAAATTCTTAATAGCAACCCTTATATTGACAGTAGGAGGTGTGACACACTCTTTCGTCGAAAAGCACGCTAAGCTATTGGTCCTGCGTCTGATCTCTTTCAGCTCGTGTCGGATTGCCACTTGCCGTTACATCGGACTGTGAGAGTGAGAGAAGAGTAGTGCATCCTGCGTTTGTGCCACTACTTGTGCACTATAATATCTTCTGCGTTTAGACTAGTAGATTAGGCGCCGTAACCGAAAGTTGGTCAGAAGGATATTTTACATGATTTACCATCAAAATTCAAATGAGAGATTAAATGTCACTTACCTATACTAAAGCCCATGGAATGTGATAAATAAACAAATTTATTCCATTTCATATTTTTCACTATCAAACGAACGGTTTCAACGATACTCAGATGAGTTACAATAAGTCCAGGAAGAAATGGATCCGATTTGCCGTGGCCTGTAACATAATAAAAGAATGCTAGCTTTTTGAGAGACAAGCCCACTACATATTCCCATCCGCTGCAACTCCTGAAAGCCAGTATGAATAGTGGCGACCACCAGAAAATCGCCGAGACAATGAAGCTCAACGAATCCCGGAGAAACGAATCAACTGTCTCGGATTCCGCAATGAAATTTGAAATCAGAAAAGAACAGTGAAGGATTAAGAAAGAACTATTAAATTTACTTTTGCCCCTGAGTTAGCCGTGATTCCGTGAATAAAAAGTGGCCTATGGCCATCTCCAGATCCTAAGCTACCCTTTTGTCTTATTTCATTACGATCGATTCAATCATTTTGTCGTGGTGTAAGAAGTAATAATCAGATATACAGACAATTACTTTCGCATTTTAATTTAAGTGTGGATATTAATTTTGAGCGACAGGTTTGCAACAAGCTCATATCAATACAAGAGATAACATGATGTTATTAAAATATTTAGTTATTTCTGTTGCCACATTCGATACCATCATTTGATATATCATGTTGTAAGTCAACAGTGAACTAAAAATTATAGATGGCGCTATCAGTGACTGGACATAATGCGTTTGTACGATTAAGTTATCTTCGTCAATGCTTACCAGGCATGTCAAAAGCAACATAATAGTAATTGTCAGGCAACTGTTCCACTAAGAGAATGAAGGTCGCAGCGCTATCCATGTACCCGTGTACTAACAATATTGGAGGATTCGCAGGATCTCCCCAGGATACCACTGAAAAACAAAAAAGAATTAATATTTGTAACTGATATTTTAAAGTCCTATGCGATTCACTAAACTGCTAACGTTCTAAGAGGCCGGATTTGACGTTTCTCCTACGTAATAATTTGAAAAATCCAATTCACAATCCTGAATAATTAATATGTTACCCATACACTATAACAACGAGTATCACTTGTAAACATTAAGTTTAACTTAATTTTGAAAAAATACACTCACAAACATGAATTAATTGCCGATTTATATTTTGACAAGACGTTTTGACAACACTACACAAAGGATTTTGATAGCTGTCAAATCCGGCTTGTTACAATGTTAGCTGTATAATATCTATAGGAATCGATAACATTATCGACAATCGCGAGTACCACATGCCCCATCACTACTCACAGTACTCACTTAATGGGGCGTTGCTTTATCAGCCATTCAAATTTCTGCCTTAAAATCTGAGCAATAAAATACATAATCGAATCTTTTAATTCAGCAAAGTAATTTACGTCAGCTGACGAGAACTTTGGACCTCTTTTCGTATCAAATGAAGAATACAGAAATTTCTACCTTACTACACAGTGAAAGGGTCTATAATTGCTTTGTACAGATTTGACAGATGCCAAAAAATTCAAGTACTTAGTAAAAAACTAACTTTTGAACAAAGTATTGATATTTTTTTAAATAATAGCTTAATCTAAGTTTACTTACTTGCTACTTTTCCCCAGGAAGCGTCCACAGTCCATTCCTTCACCATTTTCTTCATTTTCACTAATAAAACTAGTAAACTCAGATTACAATCACAATTTTATGCAAACTTTGTAATTTTTATCTAAAGTCTTTACTACAATCGCGTTTTCTTATCATTATATCGCACTCTTAGCACTATTAAATAGATAGACAGCAAAAATTATACCTATCTGACGATGAAACATCAAATAAAACAAACGATGGAGGCACTTTTATTAATGTTTAAGTATCTAAGTTATTTACAACGCAAACACGAAGGTCAAAACTTCTAAAATCTAACAAAAACTGTTAGTCTGTGGTTTTTTACTGTTAGTTAGTTAAAGGTAGGTATACTTAACTATTAGGGTCGGTTTACATCTGAATGAAAATACGCTGCGTATCGTCAGTCGCGTAACGCAGAAACAGTCAAATAGAGATAATAAATTACCGTACATACTTACATAACCGACTAGCTGTCCGCCGCGGTTACACCCGCGTCTTTGGTTACTGACTTACTGCTCCGCTCCCGTAGGTCGTAGCGTGATGGTATATAGCCTATAGCCTTCCTCGATAACTAATCTATCTAACACTGAAAGAATTTTTCAAATCGGACCAGTAGTTCCAGAGATTAGCGCGTTCAAACAAACAAACAAACAAAAAACAAACAAACAAACACTGCAGCTTTATAATATTAGTATAGATTAGTATATTAGTATTAGTATTAGTATAGATTATGCGTTAGTGCGTCGACCATACTAAAAACGATACGTTCGACGTATTTTCCGTCAGATGTGAACCGAACCTTAAGCATGAGTGATTACGTTATCATGTGAAATTGTACTTTGTTCTCTGTTAGACTAACATCTGTTCGCGACTTCGCCTGAATAAATATCGGTTTTCGGCTAAGTTTTTTTTTATGACTGCCTCGTTGGTCTAGTAGTCGTACAGCGCGACTGCTCAGTATGAGGTCTTGGTTTCGATTCCCAGGTCGGGCAAAGTATTATTGGATTTTTCCATCAGGATGTTCTCAGTAGCAGCCTCGGAGTCTGGATTTGTGCCCGGTTGATGGCAATAGGCTCGCCCCCTATTACATGGGACTTAAACATGACTGGCGAAATGTGGGTGTACTAATGGGTACACCTCTGCCTAACCCTTCGGGGATTACAGGCGTGATGTTATATTACGTGTTTTTTTTTGCACGGAACCTTTTTTTATTTCTAAAATAGAAGTAACCCCCAGCTATTACAACATCAGGCATATGCCAGTGAAAGTCCCGTCAAAATTGATCTAGCCGTTTCGGAGATTATACCAGGAACAAACAGACAGACACATTTAAAAAATTGTGTTTTTTGCGTCACCTTCTTAGACTAGGTATTTAGGTACTAAAAATCTGGTTTTTAAATCTTAGGCACCAAAATGGGTCTAGGCCTTCCTGGTCAAAAAATCTTTTACAAATTATAAATGAAACATTAGCTCTATTTTTTGGAAGTCGGTAAGGGGCCCTCCTTTAATTTCGTGGGGCGATTTTGGTGAATTTTCGACCCCCCCCCCCCCTCTTTCCTTTGTGTACCTAATGTCGTGAGATCTTGATTGAACCCACCTAATCTTACGTGAGATTTTTCAAAATGTGTATTTTTACATACATACAATACGTATACAAACTTAAACTCACGCTTTTTTCCCATGGGGGAAGCAGAAACCACAGAACGCCACCAGCTACGATCGATCGGTGTATTTTTAATGTAAATAATTCTTTAAAATTTGTATTTTTTTCAACCGACTTCAAAAAGGAGGTTCTCAATTTGGCTGTATGTTTTTTTTTAATGTTAACAATTCTTCGTTACGAGTCGTCAGAAGCTTGAAAGTCTAACAACCAGTCTTACCTAGGGGTATCGTATTACCCAGTTACTGGGTTGTGGTCTTGTGAAGGTCAGATAGGCAGTCGCTCCATGTAAAATACTGGTACTCAGCTGCATACGGTTTGACTGGTAGCCGACCGCAACATAGTTGGGAAAAGGCTAGGCAGATGATGAATTCTTCAAAATGTGTAATTTTAATGTAAATAATTTTTCAAAATGTGTATTTTTATTATTATAAATAATTCTTCAAAATGATTTTTCAAAATGTGCACTTGGGTTATTTTTTTTAAAGCAGTTTATTTTTTCTTGAAAAAAAAGAGACAATATTATCACATTTGTTTTTTCTTAATTCTTTATATTAACTTTTAAGGGGTCATTGAAAGTTGTTTTCTGGTAAATATAAACAACCTTGAGCGCCATCTCGTACCAATAATTATGAATTAAAAAGTGTAGTTTAGAAAAACACTAATAGATGGCAGTAATGTACAATTCAAATCACAAACTTACAACTTCTTTCCTGCCACTAACTGGCGAAATGTGGGTGTACTAATGCATACACTTCTGCCTAACCCTTCGGGGATTACAGGCGTGATATTATGTATGTTTATTTCTGTTGTTTTACAATTTACATCAACTGTGGAGACATGTTAGCCTTCGACTTGGTATTTACTATCTACCGGAAGAGGTAATGAATGCAAATGATTCATAAACCTTTCCCTTTCTGGCATGAAGGTATAGCTATAACTGGAGTCAAGACTTCGAACAAAAGTTTGAGTCAAATACCTACAAAACTTCTCGCTCTCTTGTGGTCTGACTCCCTCTTTCTAACTTAGGAGGTTATCCTAAGTTAAAAAGAGAGAGTGAGACCACAGAGAGCGAGATAGCGATACATTTTTTGGGCTTCAAGTAGGTACCTATTCAAAGTCTGGGCTCCAGTTTTATCTATACCTTCATGCTTTCTGGCAAGGACGTGTCCAGCTTTCAAGTCAGAGGGGGAGGGGGGTTATTATTTTAGGTCTAGCTTCCAATTCGATTACAATATATTAATTAGGTGTTCTTTCGTAAAATAAAAGTCGTTTAATAATAGGTAAGTACCTACTTACATAAGAAAATTTTCTGACATAACAAAACAAAAAAAGAAAACATTTTCTTTTTAACTTTTTTACAGCCATAATTATTTAGATACACATAAAAACTCCTTTTGTGTGGCGGTGATGCCGCTACAAGATCATAGCCCTAGTAATAAAATTAGTTAACACGTTCACTGCCGGGCCAAAAATGTTGAAGGTCAAACCTCCACAAGCGTCAGGCAGCAGGCACATGTGCCTGACGTGGCAGTTAAGGTGTTAATATGTGCATTTTTATTTTGTTTTTTTTTTGTGTATTTGTTACCTACTTTATTGTAAGTTTTATATTGTATGCCTACTTACTACGGTAGTACGGTGTAATATAGGTACTGCTGTTTGTTATTCCTAGCAAATAAAATAATAAATGTTATGAAAAGGAAATATTATGTAGTATTTTATTGTTATAATACAGTGGTACGACAAAATAATTTTAATTTTGCCATTTTAATTTTTCTATCAAGAATTTCTTGATGGAAAATCCCAATAACACTTTAATTGCACTTTTCCGCTTTCCATAGTTTCCATTATGAAAAAATAATTATCACGGTGACGGAACAGTGCCGGATCTGTGCCGGAACTGTGACTTCTCTGACATGTGTGAATCAACCTTTACCAGACCCACTGAAGGACAGTTTGACAGCTTTTGTATCTACAGAAAATACAACCTTAATTTTAATTTGATACAAATCTTTCAGGGGGTGAATGTACTCATGAATATGAACAACTTTTATTAAGGGACATAGTACGAAATGTGAAAAAAAAAACAGCTGATCCATACAATAATGTACTACATTACGATCAAAATGTATGGATCAGCTGTTTTTTTTTTTCACATTTCGTACTATGTCCCTTAATAAAAGTTGTTCATATTCATGAGTACATTCACCCCCTGAAAGATTTGTATCAAATTAAAATTAAGGTTGTATATCAAACCGCCATTCTTATTCTTCAGAAGAAGTTATTTTAACGATTGGAAAAACAGCCGTAAATGGACGAAATAAGATCACAAATTCTTAATTGTAAGAAAGTATTTTATTATTAAGTACATACTTAAATTATATCTAATAATTAACAATTTCAGCCTACTTATTAGTGTCCCACTGTAGAGCAAAGGCTTTCATCAGAAAGCACGAGCATTGATCACCACGCTCGCTCAAGGCGGATTGGCGATTTCAGACTTATATTAATTACAAAATCCAGGTTTCCTCACGATGTTTTCCTTCACCAATTTCTATGGCGCTTTCAATTTACTTATGCGTTTCTTAGTGCGGCGCCGGTACCGCGAACGCTCGACAACCGGATATATAACGTCCGTTGCCGCACCGTGCATTTTGTATGAAAAAAGAGGATCGTCCGTGCGCTGTACGTCTAACGCACCGCTTCGGCACCGCAGCAGGCCGCCAAGAAACGCATAAATTGAAAGCGCCCTAAAAGTAAAAATGAATTACAAAAAGTCACATTGGTACTTACTGTACCCGGTTGTGTACCCACAGCCTCGTTTATAACATTAATACCTATTTATATTTATTTACAACTAGCTTCTGCCCGCGACTTCGTACGCGGATCCTGTTGCTTATGCCAGCGACAACGGGGTCGTCAAAATAGAAGATCTGAAACGTCTGATGTAGAATTCTAAGGCCCGGGGACGGGAAAACAACGGGATGAGCGAGACGATTGGAGTCGTTCCAGATCTTTCATTTTTGTATGTCAACAGGAAATGCCCATCAGACTAAGCAACTTTTACTAAGACGTCATTCCTATATATGTTATAGTGTAGCTGGGCTCTTAAAGTTCCACATCAGCTGTTCCAGATCTTCAAATTTTATACGACAACAGAGAGTGCTCATCAGGCTGAACAACTCTTGCTAAGACGTCATTCCTATATATGTTATAGTGTAGTTGGGCTCTTGGAGTTGCACATCAGCTGTTCCAGATCAGATCTTCAAATTTTATACAACAACAGAGAGTGCTCATCAGGCTGAACAACTCTTGCTAAGACGTCATTCCTATATATGTTATAGTATAGCTGGGCTCTTGGAGTTCCACATCAGCTGTTCCAGATCTTCAAATTTTATACGACAACAGAGAGTGCTCGTTAGGCTGAACAACTCTTGCTAAGACGTGATTCCTATATATGTTATAGTGTAGCTGGGCTTTTGGAGTTCCACATCAGCTCTTACAGATCTTGAAATTTTATACGACAACAGAGAGTGCTCATTAAGCTGAACAACTCTTGCTAAGACGTCATTATGTCATAGTGTAGCTGGACTTTTGGTATTCCAGATCTTCAAATTTTATACGACAACAGAGAGTGCTCGTTAGGCTGAACAACTCTTGCTAAGACGTGATTCCTATATATGTTATAGTGTAGCTGGGCTCTTGGAGTTCCACATCAGCTGTTCCAGATCTTTAAATTTTATACGACAACAGAGAGTGCTCATCAGGCTCAACAACTCTTGCTAAGACGTCATTCCTATATATGTTATAGTGTAGCTGGACTTTTGGAGTTCCAGGTCTTCAAATTTTATACGACAACAGAGAGTGCTCGTTAGGCTGAACAACTCTTGCTAAGACGTGATTCCTATATATGTTATAGTGTAGCTGGGCTCTTGGAGTTCCACATCAGCTGTTCCAGATCTTGAAATTTTATACGACAACAGAGAGTGCTCATCAGGCTGAACAACTCTTGCTAAGACGTCATTCCTATATATGTTATAGTGTAGCTGGGCTTTTGGAGTTCCACATCAGCTGTTCCAGATCTTCAAATTTTATAGGACAGCAGAGAGTGCTCATCAGGCTGAACAACTCTTGCTAAGACGTCATTCCTATATATTTTATAGTGTAGCTGGGCTCTTGGAGTTCCACCTCAGGTGTTCCAGATCTTCAAATTTATTCTCTTATCAGAAAATGCTCATCACGTGAAACAATTTTTGCTATGGTACCATTTTTGTATCTCTTATAGTTTAGCTGGTCTGTTGCGGTTCTGCATCAGGTGTTCAAGTTTCCAAGATAAATTATAGCCTATATCTTGCCCAGACTTAATACCTATACAACAAAAAAAAAATCATCCAAATCCGTCAAGTAGTTCCGAAGATTAGCGTGTACAAACAAACAGACAAACAGACACACAGACAAACAGACAGAATTTTTTTTTTTGGTTTCGTGCTCTATTACTGTTTCTAAACCCCCCTCAATTATTTTTTTTTTAATATATTCAATGTACAGACACAGTTTTTTTACTGTTTTATTATATGTATAGATAGTCAACCTAAAAATATAATTATCACATTAAACCATACCTAATATTAAAAGAGGATGATCACCAGCCTATCGCCTCTATTCGGCGCATTGTAAAGCTATGCGCATTCATGATCACCTTGCGTCTTCAACATTACATTCATCTCGCATCAAGCGCATGCGTCATCATCGTCAGCAGCGTGCCCGTAGCATGCGCAGTTTTGAACTAGTTTTAGCGCATGGCTTGTAGCATGCGCCATGCATGCGTTAGACGAAAAGGCAAGATGAACGTGAAAGCGCACTGGTATGGACATAGCTTTTATCTGGTATAAAAATACTCATAATGAAGCCCATTATTTAAAGAATATTTTTGTTTTGATGGATGTGCGGAGTGACCAGAATGGATAAGGTCAGGAATGAGTGCATAAGAGGAAGTCTGAAAGTGGCGCCAGTGACAGAATAGTTGAAAGGGAATCGTTTGTCTTGGTATGGGCATGTGAAGAGGAGGGATGAAACGCATGTGGCCAGGAGAGTTATGAATATGAATGTGGATGGATGGAAAGCAAGAGGAAGACCAAAGAAAAGATGGATAGATTGTGTGAAGAATTATATGAATGAAAGGGCAGTCAGTGATTGCATGACAGCTGACAGGACAGAGTGGAAGAGGCAAACGTGTTGCGCCGACCCCAAGTAACATGGGACAAGGGCAGGAAGATGATGATGATGATGATTTTTGTTCTGGTCCATACCTGGGAATGGGAACTTTTGGCTACTGAGATATTGAAGGTCAATTTTTTGTTTTTATACAGGGCGTTAGTGGCAGGTTGCGACAGGTTGGCAAAAACTGAAACTGTAGTTTCAGACCACGGTTTGTGATTGAAAATCGTTGGAATTTTTCTCCGGAAAATTCTCAAAATTAAAAGAACCGAACGAAACTTTAAAAACTATTTAAAGTTTCGTTCGGTACAGCTCTAGCGAGGACATCGCACCGATGCGGCGACGCCGGGCGGCGCGTGTTATTTGTGCCTAAACCTACATAGCTTAAATGTAGGTACCTAGAATTATTTTTGTTGTGTTTACATTGCCGAGTTAAGTTTTTATTGTTTTTTTCATTAAATTTATGTTTAGAGGCCTGGACTTGGTACTTACATATCAATATATAATCACGAATCAAGTGAAAAATCGGTCGAAAATTTTGAGAATTTTCCGGAGAAAAATTCCAACGATTTTCAATCACAAATCGTGGTCTGAAACTACAGTTTCAGTTTTTGCCAACCTGTCACCAACGCCCAGTATAAGATGGGCTTGTTCTTGACTCTAGTCTACGTCAGAGGAGACAGAGACAAAGTCTACGATAGAGTGAGCTTACCCAGAAGAAGCCTGTTCACTGTAACTTCTTTTTTATTTATGAATACAAGTTTAAAATTATCTTACTACAAATAAGTACTAGTATTAATATTAATACTAATATAATATAATATTCATAGTATTACTAGTTTTAATAAGTATAGCCCATACTGCTCACAGCTGCTAGGCAAATGCCTTCATCCATTCCTACCATCGCTCGCGACTTTTCGCTACGTCTTTCCAATTCTCAAGGAAGCCGTCCAAGTCGTCTCGCCATATCCTGAATGGTCTACCGCGGCCCCATCTCGTCTATATTATAACATTTAAGTCTATGTTATAACTAAACTTGAATAAGTCGCACTGCAAATCAAATAATGGTGCCGATTCCCTTGTTCACAAACTAGACAAAATTTAGAGAATTGACATCTCTTACTGACACACAGCGAAAGAGAAGGACGGTGACATTTTAGAACTAAGTTAGAGATGTCAAAATAGTTCTGCCTTGAACTTTTCCGTATTTTTAACCTATTACTTAGATACGTTTTATGATGTGAACTATAATTGTATGGATGTGTCAGATAATCAGATTGACTAAATTTGACAGCTCTTATACATTAGTCTCTTTCTTGTTATATTGGACAGAAAAAGATAGAAATAGTCATTTTGTCATTAAATCGGGTACTAATCGTGTTAATTTTTTTTTAAGCCCCCTTCTTTCGCGCGGCCCTGGGTACTTGCTCAGTGTGCCCAGTGGAGAAGAGGCCCTTTTTTTCGTGGGGAAATCTTCTTGGACTGCCTCCACCTCGGTGAAGGCGGAGTGGTGTGTCGGACTCTTACCGACTAAAACCCCACGGTGTTCCTTAAAACCTACCTTCATAATTATGAACCCTGATTCCCTAAGTAAAGTTTGACTGTTATTGAATCAAAGACCAGTGGCGGATCCAGGACTGTCGTTTGAGGGGACCTAACCTAGGTTTTTAGCAGAGTAAACACTAAAATAGGATACAAAATTTGAATTGATGGGTACAATTTTATTGACATCAATTTTAGGCTTGCCAAAAGGTTTAATTAAGTACTTAGAATATTTAGGGAAAAACTCTGATGCTTTGCTTTTTTTTTGTTATTACTTCTACATAGTTTGTAAGATTTGTGTTACTAATTTTTCTATTGACTATGTAGTTGTCTGAGAATAAAACAGTATGGGGGGGGGGGGGGGCGGATTAAGACCCTTAGCCTCTCCCCTCCTGGATCCGCTACTGCCAAAGACCACTTATATTAGAGTTTTGATCGAACAAATTGATAAACTATTCTCCTATCACCATTTTTGTTCATAAGTCTATAATAAACATGATCATAGTACGCAAATCCGTCATCCTCTTTGTACAAATTTAAAGATGGCGTCTTGACTGGACGCCGTAAGTGCAGTTTCCTTAATAAGTCGGTAAAGAAGGAATCTTCTTCTAAATTGTCTTCGGTGTGTTGCCTCGAGTCATTTTGACATTGATTTGTACTTATTTCTTTGGTGAAATATTTTGTTCTGTGAAAAGAAAAAAAAAATCGTAATTTAGCAAAAATTTTCTAGTAACCAGTAACGATCGGTAAGTTATAGGAATTGAAACTGGAAAATATAACGGCCAAATTAAATAACTCTGTGTTCTATTGTTAAAATGTCTACATTTTAGTACCTAATAGTAGGTTATTTTGTAAATATTAAGTTATTTTATAAGGGAGTTTATTATAATTTTAATAAAATATAAATAAATAACGATAATTACTGTGAAGTTATTTTTCTAATATTATATTCAATGGAAAATTTTTACTACTATCGATCGGTAAGTTATAGGAATCCGAACAAATGTCTAATACCGACCGGTAAATCATAAGTAACAATCGGTAAATTATAGGAATCCGACAACCGACCGGTAAATTATTGGAATCCAGATTCATTCACAATTATTTGGTTCATTGTCATTACCTTTTATAGCATGAAATGTATCTGGCAACCCATCCATCAAAGTCTGTATATAAACCATCAAGGCTGGTCACACTGTGGGTGGGTGATTCTGAAAAAATTAAAGAAATTATGTTACTAACGAGCTATATGCCGCGGCACGTCTTTTGTAACTGCTCCACTTCCATGAGTCCTAGCGTGATGTTACAAAACCTAAGTATACTTTTTCTTATGAATATGACTATCATACACAAAAAGATTTTTTTCAATCCGACTGGTAGTTCAAAGTCAAAACATTTCTTTTAATTAGACCATTTACAGGCACTTTTGAATTGTCAAGGAGTCGGTCAGTTAGTCCGAAAGATGAAGCTAGTTGCTCGTTCCAAAACGGAGGTAGGCCTCTATGGAGAAGAACGAGCAAGAAACTCCACGGCACTCTTTTCAATCAGGTTTTTACAAAATACTGGTTACATTATCTGGTTGCTTCTACCTACATGTGAAAACGAAGATTAAACAAATAAACAAAAAAACTTTTTAATTTTTATTGAATTAAGTAAATAGATTCCAATAGTTCCTTGACCGACATCAAAATGACATTCAAATCACTTTGACCTTTCAATCGTCAATGTTTATCATTCACCCACAATGCTTCTGATACTAAATCAAATCATAACAAAACATCACGCCTGTAATCCTTGAAGGGTCAGGCAGAGGTGCACTTACATTTCGACAGTTCTGTTTAAGTCCCATGCAATAGGGGGCGCGCCTTTTTGCCATCAACCGGGCATATAAATCTAGACTCCGAGGCTGCTACTGAGAAATTCTTGATGGAGAAACCCACTAGATACTTTGTAAGTTTATCTTGGATATCACTGACATCGACAAAGGAAACCATTGTGAGGAAACTTGGACTTATAAAAGGCTGACTGATCCATCAACACACTGCTCAAACCACTGAACGGATTGCGCTGTTTGGCACGCAGAGATAGAACTTATTATGACGTAGGCACATGCCTACGTCATAATAGGAGGTGCATTTTGGAAAAATCCTTTCTTAGCACATGCTAAAAGAAAGGATTTTTCCAAAATGCACTCCCTTTTTTTTTAAGGTGGTAAATATCATCAAATGAGTCCTTCCGCCCTGGGTGGGGCGGAAGGGACTGTCAAACTTTTACTGACTAAAAAACCATCCTGTTCCTTCTGTTGCCCTTTACGTTCTGGGGCCACGGTATCCTGTTAAGACGTCCCGCAACCCCGGCAGGTGTTTGGCCCCGTCGGGGCCCCGTCCTTGTGCTGATGCACCCCCTGAGAGTATGAAACGGGGGTCCAAAGTTTGTATGAAAAAACAAGATTTGATTGCACATAACCGACATTAAGCGGACGAAATCGAGGGCAGAAACTAGGTAACTAATAAGTATGACATCGCCAATCCGCTTTAATGCCGGCCATCCACGATCCTTCCTATCGTCCAATCGGCAGGACGCTACCGATTGGATCATGCCGATTGGACCGTGGATGGGAGTGGATTGGCATGACAGTTATAATTGACGGCATAATCGAATTTCGATTCTTTTGGCATGATCCTTCCGATTGGATCATGCCGATTGGACCGTGGATGGCGGTCTGCGCGATCGTAGATAATCTTGAGGCGCAGCCCTCAATTCTTTTAATAAATTAGTATGAGAAAACTGTTTTTTTTTCATTAGCCACTGTTTGCACCACTCTGCTGGAACTTTTCAACTAAACGTCGCTGCCGATTGGACAATTAAACTGATCGTGGGTGGTGTATATAGACGAACTGCAGATTGGATCATGCCTGCAGCGTCCTGCCGATTGGACGATAGGAAGGATCGTGGATGGCCTGCATAAGCAAGCGTGGTGATCAATGCTCATGCCTTCTCTGTATGAGAAGGGGCCTTTGCTCGCAGTTGGACTATGATAGGCTACTATCATTTTATCACAACAAAACATTGTATATCTTGAGCTGTTTTGGTAAATATTATTATGTAAAGTAATCGGTCGTTATCATTGAGGATAATTGGGTTTAGGTATTGACAACACAAATGAAGACAATTAAAAATTTCTCCCATTTTTCGAAACAATGATCTCTGACTGCCTTGTTGGTCTCGTGGTCGCAAAGCGCGACTGCTGAGCATGAGGTCTTGGGTTCGTTTCCCAGGTCGGGCAAAGTGTTATTGGGTATTGCCATCAGGAATTTCTCAGTAGCAGCCTCAGAGTCTGAATTTGTGTCCGGTTGATGGCAATAGGATCGCCCCCTATTACATGGGATTTAAATATACCTAATTATTATTTTAAAACAAATTACTAAAAGAAATGCTGAAAAAAACATTTATTTTCTTCATTATTTTTATTTTAGACAGTAGTCTAAAATAAAAATAATGAAGAAAATAAATGTTTAAAGAGTTTTGTATAAAGAGTACTTTATGATTACTATTTTATGATTATTATAATTATTATTTCTTTTTAAGCATTATAATATTGCGTGCTCAAAAAAATATTTCTTAATAAAATTGTCTTTCTATCTTTAACGTTCTTTCATTTGATAATACGAGACAACAAGGGTGGGGACGCTTTTTCCCAATGTTCTTTCTCCCATTTTTCGAAACAATCATAATTATCTAACTAGCTCCTGCCCGCGACTTTTTCCACGTAGAAGTCGAAAATGGTTGTAATAGGAATATTAATTAGTTTTTTAATATGTACATCAATTCTGTTAAAGAATTTCCATACACAATTTAAAGTAGATTGGACCAATAGGAATCACGTTGTCCCATACAAACTTTGCCCTCCTATTCACCCCCTAAGGAGTAGAATTTCGGAAAATCCATTCTTATCGGATGCCTAGGTACGTCATACAAAGAACACACCCTCCAAGTTTCAGGTCTCTACGATCAGCGGTTTATATGTATTGTAGAGATACTGCTTCCCGCGACTTGCACGCGTGGTCTTAAGAGCGCGCCAAAAGCCAGCAAACTTTTATAATTCACCCGCGCGCCCCGTGTTAAGTGTTTTATCGTAATAACTCCAAAAATAAAAGGAAATTTTACCTAAAATGCCTAGACAAAACCCTCACTCGTGTATAAAAACAAGCTACTTACTACTTATAATTAAAAAATTAAAAAACACGACTGCAAAAATTGCTCATATTTGTACTTTGTTTACTCGTCAGTTTTTTTTACGACGTTTTTTATTTACTTACAGTGTTTTATATTTTTTAAATCTACTTGTCAAATTCTAGACCATAAACATAGACACGACCAGATTCATTAAAAAAATAAATTGAGGCTGGTATTAATTTACTTTTTAGAGTGACCACACCGCTTTCTTTTCATTTTTAACTAGCCTATGTTACTCGGAACGATGCAAGGATTGTAACGATACCCCATACATCTAAATCGGTTCAGGCGTTTAAAAGTTATGGTGGAATAAAGAAACTCACATACATACATACATTAACCCTGAACACATAACACTCCTTTTTTTTGGGGCAGTCGTGTAATAACTAATTATCAAATTTTCGTCATATTAGTCATTATAATATCGTGTATAAATCGAAAAAATCAAAAAATTTGAGGCTACTTCGCGATGTTTTTCTATCGAGAAAATGTTATTATTTTATGTTTTTGATCAATGAGAACCCTCGAAAATATCATGTAGTTTTCATACATTTATATTTTAAGCCTAGAAATCTAGAATTGTTCATGTAAAATAAAAAAAAAATTGGTAAGTAATTTTGCTTACTAACCACTTTTAAGTTACTGCTTCGCTCCCGAATGTCGTAGCGTGAGGTGATGTTATATAACTTATACTATTCCTCATGAGACTGGCTATTATAATATACATAATTTTTCCAATCCGACTGGTACTTACAGAGATAAGCACAAAAACAATGGAACAAAAAATCTGTTCAGCTATATTATACTAACTAGTTTGATGATGAGATATAGTACATTTTAAAGTTGAACATTTAATTAACTAACTACAATAAAGGAGAAGGTTCTATGTTCGTCTGTACCTATGTATTATTTTTTAATATATGTTTGTTCATTTTATACACGGTTACTTTTAGGTCGTTCTGGAACCGAAAGCCATAAACTCGATCGTCAAACTCGAAACGATTGGGACCATTTTTTTTTCAAAAAGTAACAATTAAAAAACAGCTGTTCAGTACACTTTGACGAGTTTGACGAACATAAATTTACTTACAGCTGAATTTTTTATTGTTACTTTTTGAAAAAAAATGGTCCCAATCGTTTCGAGTTTGATGATCGAGTTTATGGCTTTCGGTTCCAGAACGACCTAAAAGTAACCGTGTAAGTATATCTATTACTAGCTACTTAGCATTTGCGAATTCGTCCGCGTAGAAGGCGAAAATTAAACCCCTTTAGGGGATACATTTTAATAAAATACGAAGCACGTCTTCCATCAATAAAATTCTGTTAAATAATGTTTATCGAAAATTTGAAGTAGATTGAACCAAGGAATCACGTTGTCCCATACAAACTTTGCCCCCCTTTTTCACCCCCTTAGAGGTAGAATTTCAAAAAACCCTTTCTTATCGGATGCCTACGTCATACAAAGAACACACCCTCCAAGTTTCAGGTCTCTACGATCAGCGGTTTAGGCTGTGCGTTGATCCGTCAGTCATTCATTCAGGACAAAGCATTTTATATGTATTTGTATAGATTACAGGAAATTAATGTAACACTTCCACTATCATCATCAGATGCCTGGGCAGATAATGATGCTACAATTGCTACAGCCAAGGGATGGCATTAAAAGGGTTTTGTTCCCGATAATTCCGGGATATCTCGGCATAAACATTCTTATAGTTTACGATATTGAAATCGAAGACATTTTTTTGCAACAAAGATTAAAATGATTTTTACTTTTATGTTCTTTTTGGCAAAATAATACAAAATAAAGACTTGAATCGTCATTATTGGGCTTGTTTAATAAATACGCAAAAAAAATATCCGAAGCTTCACACAAGTCAACAATACAAATTAATGATAAAAAAACTTGTAGAAATTAACAAAAAAGACCTACACGATAATTAATGTAAGTAGGTAATTGGTACGTATATTTACGTATCAGATAACCGTATGTCTATTAACATAAAGTCCATTTTTCTTTAAGAAAGTATAGATATGATGACAAAGAAAAATATCAGAACATAAGTAGGTATTTACATTTAACCAAAGTCCACTAATTAACCATTCGATTAACTTAAATACGACAAATTAATAATTAAACTTACCATCAATTTCATTAATATCCATTATTAATAAAAACAAAAACACATCACTTTTTTCTTGCACGATCTACTAAACGGCTGTGCACTAAATGGTAAAACAATAATATGTTATTGTTGATAGTTGCGAGTGTAAACAAATAGTGTTGACGTGCTCCCGCGTCGATAGCGAGAGTACGACGATTATCTTGTAGTGTTGGGAGTGTGGGTTGTCGATAAAAAATAATATTATTGTGATTGTCGTAATTTTTGTTTTTTACATTATCAGACATGTTAAAGAAAATGCGATGTGTGAGGTCTTGGGTGCGATTCCCAGGTCGAGCAAAGTGTTATTGGGGTTTTCCTCAGTAGCGGCCTCGGAGTCTGAACTTGTGCCCGGTTAATGGCAATAGGCTCCCCTCCTATTTATTCTTATTCTTATTCCTATTGCATGGGATTTAAACATTACTGCAGCGAAATGTGGGTGTACTAATGGGTACACCTGTGCCTAACATTTTGGGGATTACAAGAAAGATGTTATATTATCAAATAAGTTCTAACTTGAAAATATAAAAATTTGGCGATCATGAATAAAGTTATTCATGATTTCCAAGTTTTTATTTATGTATTTATATACTCTACTCATAATTATGAACAACTAGGGACCAACACCGAAAAAAATCAACTGTTCCCTACAAAAATGCTTTACAACACGATCGTAATGTATGGAACAGATGACTTTTTTCATGATTTTAAGGTTGGTCCCATAGTAAAAGTTGTGCATAATGATGAGTAGGTACAATGACCCTGTATATTTTTAACTATCATTTTTGTTACACCCAATCTTTGCCTTAAGAAAACATCGATAAAAAACATCGACAAACAACACTACACAGCACTATCTCTATCGTCACGCGTCCGTATTCTGAAACCGGTCGCCAGTTTCACTAGTTGACCAAGAGACTGAGACATACACGTTTACGTCACAATCTAACGTTTTGTAACACGTTTCCTCATGCCCCGAGAATTAACTAACAGCGTTGGCGAGATATTATTTATAATCGAGTTTGGTAATAAGTGTCCGATTGAGTAAGAAAGTCTACGTAAAAAAATGTTTTAAAGATGTGTGCTTAGATAGTTCGGTCATGTGAGGATGAGTAGGTATAAGACGATAACAAAAGGTATTTATATGGCAGAGGTGAGTGGCAACGCAGGGAGGGGTCGCCCTAGGAAGACTTACACTGACCTTATTGGTGAGGTTCTTCAGAAAGGTCAGGTGCGCAGTACTCGTAACCGGCGTGCTTGTATGACGAGATGTATGAACGTAGATAAGGCGAAAGGAGTATGTAAGGATCGTAGCAGGTGGCATTTTGTGGTTTCTGCCTACGCCCATGGGAAAAAGGCGTAAGTTTATGTACGTGAGCCAATATTTCTTTTTGCAAATAACACATTTAAAACGCCTAAAATCCCCGAAGGGCTAGGCAGAGGTGTACCCATTAGCACACCCACATTTCGCCAGTTATGTTTAATTTCCATGTAATAGGGGGCGAATTTATTGCCATCTACCGGGCACAAATCCAGACTCCGAGGCTGCTACTGAGAAATTACTAACAGAAAAAAATATATATCAATATTTATTCTGCTTTTGAATTGATAAGTAGTTTCAATTGATCAAAATGATGAGTAGGTACAATGTCCTATCACCTGCACAGGCTGCACACTTGAGAACCTAATGATCTGCATCAGCGGATGGTGTATTTTTATTACTTAAGTACTTGAATAATGGGACAGACAAAAAACAAAAAAAAAAATTCGAAACCTATATTTGCCATCGATACGCTAAGAAAAATAAGTACAATGACCTCTTTTCAGGTTTTTAATAAAAATCGGTTCATTCGTTCGGGAGCCTACGATGCCATACACACAGACACGCCAATCATTAAACACCCCGTCGTTTTTGCGTCGGGGCCAGACGGGGGTTATGAATATATTATTTATTCAATTAAACAAACTAAAGTAACTAACCAAGTAATTGGGAAATTGGCCAGCGAAGGTCGCAATACATAAGGGAAGAATGGAAGGCTGTGGCGAAGAACTTTGCCCAGCTGTGGGAATAAAAATAAAATATACATGTACATGTATTTAAAATTAGTAACTTTAAATCTATTAACTTCAACTCTTAATAATGGCTTTTGTGGAAAACATTCCACAATTTTTCTAATATCTTTTGGAAAATACCTTAATATGAATACCTATAATTACAGATAATGTCAGATACTGTCAGAATCAGTCATGTAATTAAGCATTTTTATCTTCTC
Organism: Hoplodrina blanda; assembly: GCA_949316365.1. Classification (NCBI taxonomy): domain Eukaryota; kingdom Metazoa; phylum Arthropoda; class Insecta; order Lepidoptera; family Noctuidae; genus Hoplodrina; species Hoplodrina blanda. The sequence continues at coordinate 5,408,219 of OX438576.1, forward strand.
CTTCATGTTTGTCAATGATATGTCGCTCTCAAAGAGATATACTACCTATAGATGCCTTTTTTTTGGGCCTGGTAAAAATCATCAAATGAGTCCTTCCGCCCTGGGTGAAAAATCACCCTGTTCCTTCTGTAGCCCTTTGCCTTCCGGGGCCACGATATCCTGTTAAGACGTCCCGCGACCCCGGCAGGCGTTTGGCCCTGTTGGGCCCCTGTCCCTGTGCTGACAGCTCTTTGAGGTGCGCGTGGAACAAAACGCGCCGTCGACCCGGGCCTTGATCCTTGATCGGACGGCGAGCTACCCGTCACTATCAGTCCGCAAGCCCGCGCCAACGGTGGTGAATAGATGAACTACTAAATACATAAGTATATTGATTTGGTTGACACTTCCTATGACCCAAAGGCTGGCTATTAAGTACCTTGGCCAGACGTTAAGCATTGCCATCCAAGGTGGCAATGCGGCCAGTCTTTTGGCACATTTCCAGTGGACGGCGATGCGGATGAATTTTTTGATACCATTTAGTTTTATTTTCCCTTTTTTTATTCTTATTGTTTTTTTTTTGTGATTATGCCTGTAAATAATGTACTTAATACTTAAATAATATATCATCCTACTAATAAAATATGATAGTAACATAAAACAAAAAAGCATTAAATTATTAAGAATAAATACCTGTCAAAAGTCAGCCATTTTGCTGCCCTCAAGAAGATGTCCGCCATTTTGAGTCATCAATGTCATCTAAAGTGCAGTGTAGGAACACTTTGAGCACTGTAGTAAATGAGCCATCATTTGACCAAGAAGTGCTCTTGATCAGATCAAATCAGATGTAGCCCATCTGACCTCCATATCTAGTAACTGGGTAAAACGATACCCCTTGGTAAGACTGTTTGTCAGACTTTCGGGCTTCTGATGACTCGTAACGACTGTCAAAGACGTATGACAGCCGGGACCAACAGCTTAACGTGAGGTTTCTAGGTGTGTGAAGATGGTCACCCATCCACGGACCAACCTCGGCAACCGTAGCTTAACCTGATGGATCGACCCGTGCAGTTGTTGCTTAGCCATGAGCTCATTACATACATAAACTCACGCCTTTTTCCCATGGGGTAAGCAGAAACCACAGAACGCCACTTGCTACGATCGATCCTTACATTTTCCTTTCGCCTCATCTACGTTCATACATCTCGTCATACAAGCACGCCGGTTACGAGTACTGCGCACCTGACCTATCTGAACTCTGAAGAACCTCACCAATAAGTTCAGTGTACCTAGGTCTTCCTAGGGCGTCCGTCCCTGCGTTGCCACTCACCTATGCCATATAAATACCTTTTGTTAATCGTCTTTCACTCGTCCTCTCAACATGACCGAACCATCCAACGAGCTCATTAATAAAACTAACTTAATCCTTTTTACAAACTTATAATTAGCTTGCACTGTCCGTATTGTAGGTAAGTTGTCCTTTCAAAATTTGCAAACCATTTTTCGACCATCTGTTGGTATCCAATTGAGCTGAAACTTTGCATACACCTTAGTTTTTCTGGTGACAATACAATGAGCAATACTCAGTATTGTAATTAATAATTTCAATATGGCCGCCGTTCCAAGATGGCGGATTACATATTTTATGTCAATAATCCTCTTGATATGGGTATCAAATAAAAGGGCTTGAAGAATAGAAAACAATAAAGTTAGTAACATCACACTAAAAAAAGCTTGTTTTAAAAAGTTTTTTAACCATTTTTTTATTTTGATAAACAAAATAAGATAAATTGTTTAGGAGCTTGACCGATAATACTCAAGGGCAATCAAGGATCAACAATAATAATTTGTTATCATATTCTTTGTGTAATTCATGCAGTAATTTGTGATACCGATTACAGTAACTAAGTAAGATATCTTTTTATGTTTTTATCATTCAAATCTTCAAGGATTTAAGACTAGCGAAATATTTGCACTTTGTACCTTAGGTACTTAGTTATCAGGGCCCCAACGGGGCCAAACGCCTGCCGGGGTTGCGGGACGTCTTAACAGGAAACCGTGGCCCCGGAACGCAAAAGGCTACAGAAGGAACAGGGTGGTTTTTTAGTCAGTAAAAGACTGACAGTCCCTTCTGCCCCACCCAGGGCGGAAGGAGTCATTTGATGATTTTTACCACCTAAAAAAAAAGAAAGGTACTTAGTAATAAATATAAAAATACTAGCATGTCCCACTGCAAGACAAAATCCTCTTCTCATACAGAGAAGGCACGAGCATTGATCACCACGCTTGCTCAAGGCGGATTGGCGATTCCAAACTTAAACTTTCCAAAGATGGTCACCCATCCACGGACCAACCCCGGAAAGTGGAGCTTAACCTGATCGATCGACTTGCGCGGCTGTTATTATTACTTAGCCACGACGAGCCCTTTCTTAACCACGAGCACCTCAGGTCGCAAGGATACTGCCTACATCAAAAGTCAAAGATCTACGTACGACAGAAGGGACCAATGGCTTTACGTGCTTTCAAAGACAACAGAACTAACCTCAAAATATGTTGGTAAATAATACACATCAAGTATATTTAAAACTGAGTTTATTTCTTGACTAGACAATGTACACTTACAGATAAGTTAAAATACACACTTATTTAAAATACTTTTGTCGGTTTATTCTCAAAAAACCGTACTTGGTGAATTTAGGTGTAAGTTTTTGTCATCTTATGTTAAAATATAATGTTAAAATATAAAGAAAAAAGTTCAACTAATATAAATTACCTACTTAGGATGAGTTTTGAGACATTGCTTTTTTATGAGTTTTATAAATTACGTGTTAAATCGTAATCATACGTATTTAGTTTGTCATGTAGTCGCAGCAAAGAAAATAAAAAAAATAAAAATGTTATTTTATAATACGTATTTAGTCTGGCATGTATACATGACCGTGGCCTGCAGAGTAGGTTTGACTTGTCATCTATTCATGGTTGTAGCGTACAAAAGCTTAAGCTGACTACCTAAATTCACCAATCGAGAATTTTACAAATAATCACTGCTGTAGTAAATCTACATAGAGTCCTGACTAAACCAATAAAGACAGTCTGTTTGAAAGTAAAACAATAAAATATTTAAAAGGTAAGTACTTAATCATATCTGTTATAAATATTGTTTGTGTAGGATTTCATCCTTAGTATTATTGCCGGCACGTAACTTGGCAAGAGATTTTCGTAGTGGGGGAAGTTCGCGCATATAAAAATGTATGAAATTGTGCGTGCGCAAACTTCCCCCACTACAAAAACTCTTGCCAACTTACGTGCCGGTAACTGTAGCAAAATTAAAAGTAGTTTATTCTTGACAAAAGTAAGAGGTACCTGAGATAAACTACGATAACTTGGCGCACCCTTCCAGTGCCTTCCACAATTCAAAACGTTTGAAAATATTTGTAAAAGTATTTACAAGACTCACAACGCATGTGTGCGTACTGAGACGGCTCTCGAAACAAAAACAAATCAGCGTGTCATTGTTGCTTGACTAGCGACGTCATTAATTACTCGTTATTATTAAAATAGTAATATGGAGGGGAGTGCCATGTTATAGTAGTTTATCTCTAAATAATTATGTTTATTTCTATCAAAATGACCTAATCCACAACTCCTGCCTTTTTTTTTTAGTTGGTAAAAATCATCAAATGACTCCTTCCACCCTGGGTGGGGCGGAAGGGACTGTCAGACTTTTACTGACTAAAAAACCACCCTGTTCCTTCTGTTGCCCTTTACGTTCCGGGGCCACGGTATCCTGTTAAGACGTCCCGCAACCCCGGACAAATCCTGCCTGCGGCTTAACCCGCACAAAAAGTAACATTCCGTCAAATAAGTTGAACTATTATCCCAAGGGAACACATTACTAGAATAAAAAGTATTCTATGTGTTAATCTATCTAAGTATGTGTTATACTGATGGCTTCCATGCCATCATGCGCAAGAAAACCGTATCCCTAATCAACAGGGTGCGTGGCAGCCGCAATGAAATCCTGAAGACGGTAGCGAATAGGATATCATCCCCCTTATGGAGATCGTTGGATAGGAGGGTTATTTGATAATGTTTTTCCTTTTGATTGTACGCATAATATGGACGGTGTAAAGATTGTCTGAAATAAAGCACATTTTATTTTATTTTATTTTTATTTATTTATTATTTAATCTAGGAAATGGTCTATCTACGTGCCAATTTTCATCCAAATCTGTTCAACGGTTACGCATGATTGAGTAACAAACATCTGAATATCTTTACCGCCTCGTTGGTCTAGTAGTCGCAAAGCGCGATTGCTGAGCATGAGGTCTTGGGTTCGATACCCAGGTCTGGCAAAGTGTTATTGGGTTTTTCCATCAGGAATTTATCAGTAGCAGCCTCGGAGTCTGGATTTGTGCCCGGTTGATGGCAATAGGCTCGCCCCCCTATTACCTACATAACTGGCGAAATGTGGGTGTACTAATGGGTACCTACACCTCTGCCTAACCCTTCGGGGATTACAGGCGTGATGTTATGATGTCATGAATATCTTTACAAACTTTTACATTTATAATAATAATTAAAAATCACTAGCAAAGTCCGTTCTGAATAGACCTTCTTGAATTTGTCGAGGACTCAAAATTACACTTTTTATAGTTAACTAGCTGTCCGCCGCGGTTACACCCGCGTCTTTGGTTACTGCTCCGCTCCCGTAGGTTGTAGCGTGATGGTATATAGCCTATAGCCTTCCTCGATAACTAATCTATCTAACACTGAAAGAATTTTTCAAATCGGACCAGTAGTTCCAGAGATTAGCGCGTTCAAACAAACAAACACTGCAGCTTTATAATATTAGTATAGATTATCAATTAATTAAGAAAACTGAAGCATTTTGCTGCTCTGTATAAAACACGGTAATTTCCATGACATCATTTCATATCAACTTCTAGGTCATTGACTAGTCAAGATCAGTTTAATTATAGGAAAACTAATTAGTTCGTAGAAACGCAATTAGGACTCGTCCCTGACCAAGTAAGGCCTATTCAAATCGAAGTTTCTTTTTTTTAATTATGATTGTTTTTTTTTTAGTACTTAGCTAGTATAATTATAATTGAAAATGAATTATCACACGTCAAGTTTTCGCCCATTTTTTAAAGTATCTAATTGTATTGATTTTAGATACTTATCGCTGATTCATTTGCAGGGTCGTCGTCAGAAGTTTTCTTAGAAACTGATGGATGTTTTCGAATGTAATTTAATTTAAAACGTAGATAATAAATAGTTCTTTATTTAGGTTAAGTTTCAGTCAAAGACATCCATCGGTTTTTTAGAAAACTTCAACTATACACATCAAAAGTGTCTAGGGATCAACATCCCTAACAAATGTTAGGGATGTTGATCCCTAGACACTTTTGATGTGTGTATATCTGACGACCCTGCATACCTATCTGTTTTGCTGACTGTAGATTAGGCTGTTAAAGCTGTATTGCAATGTTGTAGTTTAGGGTTATAAGTTGTGGATTAGTTCGTTTTAACAGAATTAAGATCAATTTTGGGAAAAGGGAAAACAGTTATAAAAAAAATTGGTATAGTCATTTACTGCATTACATGCGCTTTCAAGTCATTATTTTTCCGAATGAATGAATTCTACAGCATGTCACAAAAACCCTGTCCGATCCGTAAGGGTATTATTCGGCATCGTACTGCGCACACATATACCTACGTAACCATTTAATGGATTTGAGATTATTATTTTTCCCCAGTGAAAAAAAAAAGAAGAAAGAAGAAGTAATTAAATTAAAATAAAACATAAAAACTGATCAACGGCAACACTGATCTGACAGGGTTTTTGTTACATAGTGTATAAAACTTCCTACAGATAAGTCTAAAAGATATCAGAGAACTTTATAGAAATGTCTTATTTAAAAAAAAGATACCTAATTGGAAATCTCTGTGTCTACGGAAAACTTAAAATCGGTCGAATTTAGCTGTAACACAATTTTTCGAAAATGTTCTCTGATAACTTTTTAGACCTATGTATCCTACTTATGTGTAGGAAGTTTCATTAAAATCGGTTCATTCACTTTAATAAATAAGGACAGTTTGTATGAAATGCCGTAAGTCGTAAATGCTTGACAAATCTATTTGATTGCTTACCTGATTATAATGAAATCCAGTAATGATACAGTTAACCCATTCCAAACGTGTAATTTACAATTATAATACCTATATTTCTTAGGCGCTTTGCACACAAAGCAAAGTAACTATTGCAGCAACTGGCAACTCGCTGTTTACATATATTTCAATTGGACTGCGCACACATAGCAACTCGAGTTTCGAGTTGCAGTAATCGTCAACAGTTTTCAGTTGCTTCAATCGATGACTAAGTTAGTTGCTAATTGCCGCAACTAGCAACTGTTAAATATTATACCGGTTTTTAATGTTACCGGTTTCCTCAACCGTCAATCGCAACGCGACGGGCTATTTCACACCCTCCCTCCCTCTCCCTGTGCCCGGCAATGCCAGTGTCTCTACGGCAACGGCATACGGCAACTTGGCTGTGAAAGTTGCTCACAAATTGCCATAAAGTTGCGGCAACCGTAAACGTTATAGCAACTATCAACTTTTACAGGAAACTTTTTAAGAGTTGATAGTTGCCTCAACTTAAGTTGCTCCGTGTGAAAAGCGCCTAAGTTGAAAGCGCTAGGATGGTCCGCGAAATTCAAATGTTCTTACGTATTTTACAATTTGCTGGTCAGCATCAGATTGTATGGTAGTATAAAAAATAAGTTAAAAATAACTAAAACCCGACTACGACAAAGTCGCGCACTGAAAAGTATAAAACAAGAACAATATTCATTTGACCGATATTTTCGAAATTTTTAAGTAATAGCCGTGGTCGTATGCCACCTGCGGTTGTTTCACACAATCTTTATTGAATAGGTGGCATACGACCACGGCTATTACTTAAAAATTTCGAAAATATCGGTCAAATGAATATTGTTCTTGTTTTATACTTTTCAGTGCGCGACTTTGTCGTAGTCGGGTTTTAGTTATTTTTAACTTATTTTTTATTTACACTATTTTGGGGGTTACTTATATTATTTGGGGGTTATATTATTTGAAGGAATAACTCTATTTAATTATTTGATATAATAATAAAAGCAAAGTAGCGAGTGAATTTCAAATGTGCTCATCAAGCCCTTTAATTTGATACCCATGTCGATATTGTGCGAAAAAAATTTTTTTTTTGATAACGACTTCACATCCCCTGGAGGGCGCCATATTGGATTTGGTGACACGTCACCTACCCTATAACCAGCGGACAACTGAGACGCTTCTAACGACACCTCATTTGTCATGTAATGATAAGTAGTTTAGAAGTTACGAGGGAACAAACAAACATACATACAAACATACATACATACCGGTCAAAATCATAACCCTCCTTTTGGCTTTGCCGTAGTCGGGTAAAAAAGGTTGGCGCAACACTATCATAAAGACATAGGTCGGACCGATTGTGACGTCACGAACAATTTGATTCCGCATGCTCAGGGGGCCTACCACAACCTCTAAAAACAATATTATTTTAATATTACTTAGCCTTCCGTACTATTGGATTTTCAACGCTCGGATCAGCGCCGAGAGTTCAAAATGCAACAACAGAAATTACAAAGTCATATTAAAATAATATTGTTTTAGAGGTTGTGGTAGGCCCCCAGATGTATCCGAAAATGGTTATTCCATGTTATTCGCGATTCTTGATATATTGCGTAGGCTATTTATGGGAACCGTTTAAAAAATCTTTATTATTTTATTTGAAGAAGCCGTTTCTTCACTTAAATTACTCTTCAATTTTCATTATTATTATGGAATATTCTTTCAGACATAAAATAATCACCTTCCTATCATAAGTTAAAGATAAGAAAATGCAAACCTAATACTGACCTGCTAATTGCAGTCTTGCGCGCGCGCGTGTTCCGTGCGGTGGTGTCATTGACCTACATAGAGCAAAATGAGTTCAAAAGTTGTAAAATGTAATAATTGTAATATAGTGATTTGTGAGGTGTTAGCTTTCATCCAAAATAAAATGGATGTCATGGATGAAGAGAGTTTGGTGCGAATGTGCTCGACTGCATTCTCTGTTGAGGATATTGAAGACGCAAAAAGTTTGCTATTTGATTCCATCATCACAACGAAACGAAAAATTTCTCGTAAAAGGGCCGGCAAATCGCAACGGGATCTTAACGACGTTATAACATTGCTTAAGGAGACGGATCCCGAAGAAGTCCCTGTTTTTGTGGCTCGAGACCTGCAGAAACTACCCCCAGTTACGTTTGATCACATAGACGTCACTAGACTTCTTAAAGATCTCTTGATTCTGCGAAACGAAGTTAGAACAATAAAGGAGTGTTATGTGACTCATGAGCAATTAGAAGATTTTGAGAAAAATCGAGTGAAGCTAAACCTACCATCACCGATTAGTACGCCGAATATTAATTTGAAACGGGGCGGTGGTTTATTACATAGTTACTGTTTAGATAGCGGGCCAGTAGGTCTACCTCACCTTTTAGAAAAGTCAATCAGTGCACCAGAAGCTGATTGCAAGCTAATTAATAAGGCCCATGTATGTTTAACGCCGGTAGATAATAAAAAAGCGGAATCATCTTCGCAAAAAGTTATCAAGCAAGTCGCAGCTCGTACGTCGGTGCCGGCCCAAACCGGTTGTTTGCAAAGTACTGAGTGTGATTCTGCGGCTCGGCCAATGTCACAAGCGCCGAGCGATTTAACGGATAAAAGCGCAATCGGTGCGTTTAGTTCGGAACAGTTTATAAATAATGAGAATGATCGTTCGTGGAATATTGTTGAAAGAAAAAAGAAAAAGAATCGTTTCTTGGGAAGTAGGGGAAGTGCAGCGCTGGAACCGAATAACAAGTTTCGAGCAGCTGAATTTAAAACACCTCTCTTCATTACAAATGTTGACATTAATACCACAGAAAGTGATATTACTGAGTACATCTTATCAAAGACTAAAGTATTAGTTACTCTTAAGAAAATTAAAATGAAGAAACAGAAAAGTTACAACGCGTATAAAATTCTTGTACCACACGACAAGCTCAAGTTGTTTATGAATGACAACTTATGGCCGGACGGTGTGTCTTTTCGTCGTTTTATTTACGTGAACAAGACGATCACTAGTAATGAAAATGAGGAACAGAAAGCGAACAGTAGATCTGTAAATGATAATTAAAATAATGGCTATTCTACCACAAGATTTAAGTAAATTTACATTTATTTCGTTTAACTGCAAGTCGGTTAAAAGGTCAATCGACTGCGTGAGGGGGCTATGCAAGACTGCCGACATTATAGCACTACAGGAGACATGGCTGCTCCCGCACGATATACCGTTCCTGGGCACCGTTGACCAGGATTTCGCATATACAGGGACAACGGCGGTCGACACCTCCGTGGGCGTCCTTAGAGGAAGGCCTTTCGGTGGAGTGGCGATTCTGTGGCGTAAGAACGTGTTTCGGGAAGTGTCCATCGTTGAGTGTAATAATCCGCGTATCTGTGCGATAAAAGCGTTGGTTGCTGACCGCGATATTCTGGTGGTCAGTGTGTATATGCCAACAGACTCGACAGAAAACCTAGTGGAATTTACGGAGTGCTTTACGGAGGTATGTGCTATTGTCGAGAGTAACTCGGTTGAGGCAATATATATTTTAGGTGACTTTAATGCTCATCCGGGGGAGCTGTTTGGTAAGGAACTAGAGAATTTGTGTGCTGATCAACAGTGGATTTGTGCTGACATTGACTTTCTAAAAAGTTCTTTAAATAACTATACATTTGTAAGTGATGTGCACGGCTGTACACGGTGGTTAGACCATTGCATTGTTAGTCAATCTGCACGACAATCAATAAACAATGTATCGATAAGATATGATACATTTTGGTCGGATCATCTTCCTTTACTAATTGAGTGTGACTTAAATGTAATTAGACGTAAAACTAATGAACATATATCTAAGTTCAATAAAGTGACGTGGGGTAATAGATCGAATGAACAGATTGAGAAGTATAGAGAGTATTGTAATAATAACCTTAAATTCATAGACTTTCCAATAGAGTTTACAACGTGTAGTTTTAACATGTGTGCGGATAGGGAACACAAACATATTTTGGACTCCATGTATAAAAGTATAATTGTAACATTATCAGAAGCCGCTATTCATAGCAGTAAATGTATCAATAATAGACGCAATAGAAAATATGTAACAGGTTGGAACAAACACATTCAAGAAGCGCACAGGGATGCCAGACTTAGGTTTCACACCTGGGTTTTGCACAATAGACCGAGGGACGGTAAGTTGTATGAAGAAATGTGTGCGAGTCGAAAGGTATTTAAAAGAAAACTGAAATGGTGTCAGGATAATTGTGAGCAGATAAAAATGGACATTATAGCCGAGCACCGTTCGGCTAAGAACTTCAGTGATTTTTGGAAAGCAACTAACAAGCTGAATCCTGGATCTGGCCTTCCTGAGAGCGTGGGGAGTGTTAGTGACAGTAGAGATATAGCCGAGTTATTTAAAGAACACTTTGCAGTGAAGTCACCACTGGGTCCCTCGGGAGCGGTGCCTGATGCTGTGCCTGTTGTGACCGGTGATTTGTTCACTGTTTCTGCCAAGCAAGTTGCCGACATCATAGGAAAAATGTCCAGAGGCAAATCGCCCGGTCATGACGGGCTCAGCATCGAGCACTTGAGGTATGCAGGGGTCCATCTTCCTCGAATTCTTGCGATGTTTTTTACACTATGCCTTAGTCACTCATACTTGCCTGTGGAGCTCATGAAAACGATTGTTGTACCTATTGTCAAAAATAAAACCGGGGACTTGTCTGACTTGGGAAACTACCGGCCAATATCGTTGGCTACGGTGGTTGCTAAGGTGCTGGACAGTGTGCTTGACTCCGAACTGGAGGGACAACTCCATATTCATGACGCTCAGTTCGGCTTCCGAAGGGGACTGTCCACGGAAAGTGCGATACTGAGTCTCAAGCACACTGTGCAATACTACACAGAGAGGCGTACACCTGTGTATGCATGTTTCCTCGATCTCTCGAAAGCTTTCGACCTAGTTTCGTACGATATTTTATGGCAAAAGTTAAAGCATACGAACGTGCATGCACAGGTGCAACGCCTCTTCCAGTTTTGGTACGGTAATCAGACGAATAGCGTCAGATGGGCTAACAGCCTCTCCAACTCGTACAGGTTGGAGTGCGGGGTGAGGCAAGGTGGTTTGAGTTCACCGAAGCTCTTCAACCTGTACGTAAACGAGCTTATGGTTGGGCTTAGCAGTACTCGTGTCGGCTGCTCGGTCGACAACGTTTGTGTAAACAATGTCAGCTACGCAGACGACATGGTGCTGCTGGGTCCCTCAATAAGTGCCATAAGGAGGCTGTTGGTCGTTTGTGAAAACTATGCAAGTCAACACGGTCTTATATACAACTGTAAGAAAAGTGAGTTTATGGTGTTCAAGGCACTCGGTAAATGTCCATCCAGTGTACCGCCAATTCGGCTAAATGGAGTAGAGCTCAGTCGAGTGTATCACTTTAAATATCTAGGACACTACCTTACTGAGAGCCTTGACGATCAAATGGATATCGAAAGAGAACGCAGGGCATTGGCGGTCAGAAATAATATGCTGGCACGCAGGTTTGCTCGTTGCAGTTCACAGGTTAAAATCACCCTGTTTAAAGCTTATTGTCAAACATTTTACACGAGCAGCCTGTGGACCACATATACTCAGAGATCCCTCAGTGCCCTGCGAATCCAGTACAATAATGGCTTTAGGATGTTGTTGGGGTTGCCGCGTTTCTGTAGTGCTTCGAATATGTTTGCGGAAGCAAGGGTTGATGGCTTCCACGCCATCATACGTAAAAGAACTGCGTCACTATTAAGCAGGTTGCGCGGCAGCTCTAACAGCATCCTTCAGGTTATTGTGGAGAAATTTGATTCTCCAATTATGAAGGCTTTCATGCGGGTTTTGATCGAATAACCTCTTAGGAGGATATTCGATCGAAACCTTTAATGAATCATCCTACTTTTAAGTTTAAAATAATAATTTATGTACCTACTACTATTTTTCTACTAACATAGTGTATAAGTTAAAATGTTACTAACAAAGTGGACTACTGTCTGAAATAAAGAATTTATTATTATTATTATTAAAAAACGTAAAAAAAATATAATTTCACGGCAACATTAGCCCCCCTCCCCCCTCCTCTTATCATCTTTTACAACGTCACTTTCTACCATCACAATTTTTAAGTTCCAATCTTAATTAAACAATAGTTTTTTTTTTATCTTAATCACCAAATCACTTAACACTACAATCACTGTGAGTTTTCAATAATTTTAATCAGTTCCACTAATTAATGTCCTTGGAGTTGCACTTTTTCGATAACTGGTTGCACTTTTTCGAAACCTAGTTGCAGTTTTTTGATACCTAGTTGCACTTTCTCGATACCTAGTTACACTTTTTCGAAACCTAGTTGCACTTTTCTGATATCTAGTTGCTCAAACCCCAACAGGCCTTCAGTGGACCTGTAATTTAGATGTCGTCATCTCTGTCATGTGGTTGGTGTCTCTGCAGTACCGCTAGCCTCTGCTGTGTCACTTCCAGGTGGTGTTTCCGCCATTTTATGCGTCGGTTCTGGAACCACACTTTTACCTGTATGGAAATAAAGTTTGTTTTAATTTTATATTGAACTATAGCTTTGTTTCGTCTTTGGGTACTTCTCCACACCCGTGGGTTGTTCGTAATGTTATAATTATAGTCTACTAGCTTTTGCTCGCGACTTCGTCCGCGCAAATGTCGGTTATCGCGGACGCAGACGAAGTCGAAGTCGAAGTCTAATAAAAAGTAGCCTATGTCTTTCCCCGGGTCTTAAACTATCTCCATGCCAAATTTCATCAAAATCGGTTCAGTGGTTTAGGCGTGAAAGCGAGACAGACACACAGACAGAGTTACTTTCGCATTTATAATATTAGTAAGGACTAGTAAGGATAACTTTCCTCAATAAGCAACATTTAAAACTGACTTTTAATTCGTCGTTTTTTATAGAGTTTTTTTTGTTTGTTTGCATGTCATGCATCTTAGGACCTAAAATCCGATTTGAAAAATCGGATTTTAGGATCCTTCTGCGTTGTTTGTACAACGCAGAAGGATTTTTCAAATCGGATTTCATCTCGGATTTTAGGTCAACGTTACTTTTAATTCATTTGATCATGCTTGAAGTTATGGAAACTAAAATACTGGAGACTTGGTTACCTGGAACTATTTTTTTTTTTTTTGAGTTGGTAATAATCATCAAATGAGTCCTTCCGTCCTGGGTGGGGCGGAAGGGACTGTCAGACTTTTACTGACTAAAAAACCACCCTGTTCCTTCTGTTGCCCTTTACGTTCCGGGGCCACGGTATCCTGTTAAGACGTCCCGCAACCCCGGCTACCTGGAACTATGAAGTGACAATGGCCCTATCTGACCAATGATTGTACTATTCTAAATAATCATTGGCATTACTCACTTGTGCCTCAGTAAGCTGCAGCGCATGCGCTAGGTACAGCCTCTCTGGACCCACCATGTACTGCTGCCTCTCAAACTCTGCCTCCAGCCTCTCCAGCTGTTCCGGAGTGAATATCGTCCGTATCCTCTTACTTCTGCCAGAACTAGAGAAACAAGCAAATGACAAATCAATACTTCTGCATTCCATGTCGGCCTGGATCGGGGGGGCAAGCTGGGCATATGTTCAGAGCGGCAAAATTAAGGGGTGCCGGGCGATTGCACGAAGTCCAACATACTCTCAAAAATTGAAAAAAAATTGTTACAGCTAATTCGAGAGAATTTATGTATTCCATAGAAAGAGAGATTTCCAATTATCTTTAGATATTTCGACAATGTATTCGTTTCATGAATGTAAGTCAGTGATTGTGAATAATATTTACACAAATGTTGTTTGTCGTTTGTGTTAATTGTAAAGAATTTATAGTTTTATTTATTATGAGTAGGTATAGTAAACGATATACAAATATGTCGTTGTTATTCAGTGCTAAAGTATGGAATAAGTATTTAAAAGTACTTAAGTAAATATTATGGGTAAGTCTCTATGAAGAAGAATATTGTAAGCAGGATTTTGTAAAAACCTAATTGAAAAGAGTGTCTGTGGAGTCTCTTGCTCGTTCTTCTCCATAGAGGCCTACCTCCGTTTTGGAACGAGCAACTAACTTCAACTTTCTGAATAACTGTACTTACTCCTTGACAATTCAAAAGTGCCTGTAAATGGTCTAATTGAAATAAATGCTTTGACTTTGAAGAACGAGCAAGAAACTCAACGGACGCTTTTTATTTTAAAATCAATAAAATATTACAAAACAAAATTAAAGTTTTTTATGTTAAATCTACGGGTACAATATAACAAGTCGAGCACGTTAAAAGAATTCTACCTAAAATAATAATTAAAACAATTAAATTAATCAGGAATTTCTCAGTAGCAGCCTCGGAGTCTGGATTTGTGCCCAATTGATGGCAATAGGCTCGCCCCCTATTACATAGGACCTAACATAACTGGCGAAATGCGAGTGTACTTATGGTTAACCTCTGCCTAATCCTTCGGTGATTACAGGCGTGGTATTATGTTATGTTTTATAGTTTTGACCTTAAATCCGTCTGGCTGAAGTGATGGCGCACAGAAAATATCTAGCAATAATGTACAGTACCCGGCGATAAATATTGCACATCGACCTTTATCGTATTTCGTATTTTATACAAAGAATAAAAAGAATTCATTCAATTCAATCAAAGGAAGCAAATCATAATTGTTTTAACAGCTCCTAATAGATACCGGACTGTTTGTATTTCGTGCGAAATAGATGACGCTCTACGAAGCCGAAATTAGCCGATTGTCTCTTTCCAAAGGTCGATGTGCAATGTTTATCGCCGGGTACTGTAAGTTGGTTGTTTTGTCTTTCTTTACCTGTTTGAACATGTCATAGAATGACTCCTGGAGGTCTTCATCTGTCCCACTTGTGTCCTCATCTCTGGTCGTGGACTGTCTGCAAGAGAATTATATTTTGTTATCCTTTCATCATTATTATAAGGTTAGATTTTCTTACGGATCTGGTCCCCGTAATTTTCTTACGGATCTCTATTTTTTTAATAATTAAATCCAGCTTTTAACACTCAAAGATAATTAATTTTTAGAATCGGACCAGTAATTCTGGAGATGAGCTCGTGTAAATAAAAAACAATCAAAATTGACAGCTTTATGAAAATATAGATAGGTAATCTAAAAAAATAATTCATGATTTTATATATGTATTAATATAGAGCTAAGGAATAATAATACTATTATATGCAATTTATATAAAAGGGGGAGCTCATAGTGTATCAAAAAGCTCATCATATTAATCATTGGTTTGATTAAAAGGCGGTTCTTCTCCCAAATCGATATTTATGAACATAACTGAATGACACTGCAGCTACAGGATAGGTGTATTTTCCTGCTCTCTGTCTGAGTTCACAAAAGCGTGTGATATGTGTTATGTTATTTATGTTTAAAAGTTAATAGTAATTTAAGTTTAATTAAAGGTCACCCTACCGCATTAGGAATTTCCTGTAATGGTGGCAATGTTTGTGATAAATAAATAAATAACTTAACTATAAGTTAGCTGTCATTGTTTAATTTGTAATACCTACAACCAAACAACAAAAAACTATCAATTTTTAGAGCTTTATTGTTCAAAATGAGTCAATTTACTTAATTAAAGTAAACTCATTACTTCAAACAATTTCTTTTTTGACAAAATTAAATTGAGATACAAATAAATCAGCGTTAAATAGCTATTATTAAAAATCATTACAATTACATCTAAAAAAAAGGGTTAGTTAGTTTCGGCAGAACCCCTTAAAAATACACAAGCAGAATACCCTATTAAAAACCAAATAACGAATATGTACCCCACATATTGTTATAAACAAAATCCTTTGACTACATTTTTAATCCCACTTATCCCACAGATTTTTGTCCACCTGCATTTTGATAGAACGAGGACATCATTTTATTAATCCGAGGACGGAGGGGACCCGACGGCGGCGGCGCGTTTGGGCGATGTCCTTTTAATTAAACCTTCTCTTTTATTGACCTCATTAAAAGTCAGGGGAAGCACGAGAATTTATTTTTATTTATTATTATTTTAATACAAGTTTTGTACAATAGAATATTTTGTTGTTTTTTAACTAGCTGTGGCCGCGGTTTTGCTTACGTGGACCTGAGTGTATTGGAAAATATGAAAAGAAATAAAGAAAAACTATTTATTCCTTATTAACTACGAGTATAATAATAATCACGCGAACGAAGTCGCGGGGAGAGTGCTAGTGACTTGGGAATATTATTTATCACTACATATTATAAAATAAAGTCGCTTTCCCTGTCTGTCTGTCTGTCTGTCTGTCCCTATATATGCTTAGATCTTTAAAACTACGCAACGGATTTTGATGCGGTTTTTTTTAATAGATAGAGTGATTCAAGAGGAAGGTTTATATGTATAATACATGCACCCGTGCGAAGCCGGGGCGGGTCGCTAGTGCTTTATAAGCTAGCCTATGTACTTACATATATTGTTTTATTATGTTTCTTTACAAGAAACTAGGTAACAATTCTATCAACAAACAAGTTACCGATTTCTGGGCCACCTGTGGTTATAGAGATGACCCAACTAGCAAAATTAATAATCTAAAACTAATAATTGTTAATCATTTTAAAACAATATACAATAATTAACCTAAACATAATAACCTAAAAAAGGCAGAAAGGAGAAACTTCATAGGGCATCAAAAAATTCGTCCGCGTCGCTGTCAATGGGGCAAGTGCCCAAAAGGCTGACAGCATTGCCACGTTGTATGGCAATGCTGATTATTTGGCCTAAGAAAGGGCCAGCCCTCTGGTCATGTGAAGAGTCGACCAGTCGCTTAGCGATGTCCCGAAAAACAAGGTGAGCGCTCGTTTCAACCCCAAACGGCTCAAATACATAGCTTCCAAGAAGGTTGTTATATTTGCGCCGCTTGAGGTTTTCGGCACCAGCAGCGGCCGCCCCAGCACAGCACGTCGTGCTAGGAAGGTGAGGGATGGCGTAAAAAGCCAAACTAAAAACTAATGCGTCAAATTGAACACTACTATTTATCTGTTAACCGCTACAAAACTATTATAAAACCTTTACATGTCTGTTAGTTGTATAATTCTAATACTATACAACTTTTTGCTAGCTGGGGATGAAGGCCTTCGCTTAGAATCATAGATCTTCCAACATTTTTTTTAACATAACATAAATTCTTAATACTGTAATTAAACGTTAAATATAAAGGTACAAGTTGGCAGCCGACTCCACGCGACAGCAGCAGACGACATGTCGTCCCTTCAGTACAAGTTGGTAGCAAATTTTATTGTACTGAAGCGACGACATGTCGTCTGCTGCTGTCGCGTGGAGTCGGCTACCAACTTGTATCTTTAGTATACCCCCACGACCCCTGTACTGTAGCATACACCTACGCAAAACATTTTGCGTGTTACATTCCGCTCTACTCATCATCTGCCTAGCCTTTTCCTAACTATGTTGGGGTCGGCTTCCAGTCTTACTGGATGCAGCTGAGTACCAGTATAATACCAGTATACATGGAGCGACTGCCTATCTGACCTCCACAACCCAGTAACTGGGTAATACGCATTCCGTTCTACTAAAAATTGTTAATTTTCACATGAAAAAAAATAAGATTTCTCAACATAATCTTTCCTAAACCGCTGATCGTAGAGACCTGAAACTTGAAGGGTGTGTTCTTTGTATGACGTAGGCATCTGATAAGAAAGGATTTTCCAAAATTAACCCACTAAGGGGAAGAAACAGGGGTTCAAAGTTTGTATGGAGAAAATAACTTTGACACGAATGAAGTCGCAGACAGAAGCTAGTTTATTAATAGGTATAGGTCTGATCCGCTTTGAGCAAGCGTGGTGATCAATGCTCGTGCCTTCTCTGAATGAGAAGAAGCCTTTGCCCTGCAGTGGGACAGTATACCTAGGCTGGTCCTTTGTGCCGTGTCCAAAGTACTGTTGACATCGTTCCGTGCCTCGGAAAACACGTTAAGCCGTTGATCCCGGCTGTCATACATGCAGCTTTGACGGTCATTACGGTTCGTCAGAAGCCCGAAAATCTGACAACCAGTCTTATTAAAGGGTGCCGTATTACCCAGTTGCTGGGTTTTGGAGGTCAGATAGGCAGTCGCTCCATGTAAAAATACTGGTACTCAGCTGCATCTGGTTAGACTGGAAGCCGACCCCAACGTGATTGGGAAAAGGCTAGGCAGATGATGATGTCCAAGGTACTGTATTAGGTACTTAGTCTATGCGCTTGAGTGATAAGTATGGATTATATTATTAAGTATGATATACTCTTCACATGATCAGAGGGCTGGCCTTTTCTTAGGCCAAAGAATTAGCATTGCCAAACAACGTGGCAATGCTGTCAGCCTTTTGGGCACTTGCCACATTGACAGCGACGCGGACGAATTTTTTGATGCCCTATGAGGTTTCCCCTTTCTGTCTTTTTTATAAATTGTACATATTTTATAATTAATTAGTATAGTTTCATATTTAGTATTGTAATCTGTAAGTAAATAAAGTCCTAGTATGGATTTGACACCTACCTTGTCGCAACCCGGTCGGTACTCCAACCATACTCCTACAAAATCCTTCATTAATTCTCTGCACATCATGTCCAGCATACAAATAGTTCTGCAGCTGTCTCTGATTCTGCTGCAGCCGTTCTTGAACACTCAAATTCATCACGTCTTCATCAGCGTTCGTCAAACCTAAGATGGCGGCGATCGTAAAAGATTTTCCCGCCAAATTCGTCCCTTTGCCTGTCAGATCGACACCGAAAGCCGACTGACTATCACCGTCATCTAACGTCGACACTGGTGACGAAGATCTGTCAGCGTTTTCGGCGAAACGGTCAACATTGTCGGTGAAACCGTCACCGTTGTACTTTTCTTCGCCGTCGGATATCGCCGACAGTCTGTCTACGTTCTGTTGGTACGCCGACACAGCGAGCAGGTCGGTCAAATTCGACGGATACAAATTAGGATTCCTCTGTTCCATCATTGTAATCCTTAATTTACTTCAAAATATTTAAATTTCATTTTTTAAACACAATTTTATTACACATCTCACTGTAAAACCGTCGGTAAATTTATATTGAGTTAATTTATTATTTAAATGGTTAATTTGTTATTTAAATGGTTAATTTATTAGTTATATGGTTAATTAAGTAGTTAATTTTGGGAATGATGCGACTGTTCAGTGCGGCTCGCAAAGCGATATTGGCTTGTGGTTTTTGATTTAAAAAAGGTCACAATTTAAAATTCGTTAGGGCGTGGTTGCGAGCGATCGGTTTGGCGCGCAAAAAATGACATCGTACGCGGTCAATCGGGGAGAGTACTTGCTACCCTTGTAGTGGGGTGAGTTTGGGGCGTTCTGATTGGCTGGTGACGCGCATGCGTCAAGGGGGCGGGACCAGATTGGAGGGGTGTGGTTTAACAGTGATTTGCGGTCGGTAAAAGCCTTTGATTGAGGCAGGGACGGATTTGGGTGAATTTAATTTCAGCTTTCAGTAAAACCAGACGAAGTTAAGACACAAAAATTTCTAACAGATTTACACGTTTAAGTCTATCAGTAAGTTCTGGTCTTCCACCGATATCCTATCATCTTGACTGTGGAGTTTCTTGAGTCCGTGCCCCGGAAAGCACGTTAAGCCGTTGGTCCCGGCTCATACGTGGATCTTTGACAGTTGTTACGGGCCGTCAGAAGCCCGAAAGTCTGACAACCAGTCTTACCAAGGGGTATCGTGTTACCCAGTTACTGGGTTGTGGAGGTCAGATAGGCAGTCGCTCCATGTAAACTACTGGTATACAGCTGCATTCGGTTAGACTGGAAGCCGACCCCAACATAGTTGGGAAAAGGCTAGGCAGAAGCACTCAATCAGAGTATGGAATTTCGAAAATATCGCCAAGCGACTGGTTGACTCTTCGCGCGATCAGAGGGCTGGCCTTTTCTTTTATCTAGGTACTTAATTAAATTTAAAGCTCATCCCAAGTCCGTCCCCCATTGTGTCCCGCCCCCCTCCCGCGCGCCCCCTGGCGTCTCTCATGAAACAATTTAATATCATAATCTGCGTCCGATACTTGTGTTACATGAAGTTATTTACGAAAATGGAGAAGGTAGGGAACAATTATTGTATGTTTAACGAGTATAAAAATGCGTGTAACGAAACCGAAAATTATATGTAATCTAAAGCGGTTTGACGCTTGTCAGCCAATATACAACGTGAATTTTAATTCGTTGTAAATATTTCAGGGGGTGAATGTACTCATGAATATGAACAACTTTTAATATGGGACCAAACTTAAAATCATGAAAAAAAAAATCAGCTGTTTCATACATTACGATCGTGTTGTGTAGCATTTTAGTAGGGAACAGCAGATTTTTTTTTTTCATGATTTCAGGGTTAATACACAATGGAAAGTGAAAATAATAATACTTAACATCAATTTTTTTTTAACATGAATAAATCTAGGTATAATAAATCTACCCTATAAAACATTTCTACATATCCGTTCATTTTCATTTTTTTCTACTTTAACATTTCCGTTGCGGATAAAAAGAGGATGTAGTGACAAAGATAGAAAAGGGTATGCTTAGATGGTTCGGTCATATTGAAAGGATGAGTGAAAGACGATTAACAAAAGGTATTTATATGGCAGAGGTGAGTGGCAACGCAGGGAGGGGTCGCCCTAGGAAGACCTACACTGACCTTATTGGTGAGGTTCTTCAGAAAGGTCAGGTGCGGAGTACTCGTAACCGGCGTGCTTGTATGACGAGATGTATGAACGTAGATGAGGTGAAAGGAGTATGTAAGGATCGTAGCAGGTGGCGTTCTGTGGTTTCTGCCTACCCCCATGGGAAAAAGGCGTGAGTTTATGTATATAAGTATAAAACATTTCTTAAACCTTAGTAGAGATTGGCAGATATCTAAAGTGTTTTTAGCCAACATATTATTACTGCCTACAAAGTCTTAGGCCGTTTGTCCACCGCCGCCGTCACCGGACCGTCACCGAGAACGAGATTATTTCGGGCCGAGTTTAAGATGACGTGACGGCGATGGTTTGTCCACCGCGCCGATATTTCGGTGGCTCAGTCGTGTTTTGTATTGCCGTTGCCGGCACAGGTCACGCCGATCTACTCGAAACTCGGCGGCCGGGATGACGGTGCTCGGTGACGGACTTGCGGTGGACACGCGGCTATAGTAGTCTATGTATCAGTACTTCGGCGCCGTCATCTCGTTCTCGTTGACGTTCCGGTGACGGCGGCGGTGGACAAACGGCCATATTATAGGATGGCAAGGGATGTAAAATAAATTGCTTATACTTCCGTGATTATACATATTTGTAATTTGCATAGTTAGAAACAATCAATCACTTTTTAACAAGCAAAGCTCCATTTCATTTCATTTAATTCAGTACTTAACAATTTTTACATTGTATAATAGTACCTACTTACACTAAATTATAAAAAATAAAATTAACATTAAAATAATTACAATATTAAATAAATCATTATCATAACACTAACCGAACAAATTAACCAAAGAAAGGGTTAACATTGCCATCCAACGTGGCAATGCGGCCAGTCTTTTAGGCACATTTTTCTTTTTGACGGCGATGCGGATGAATTTTTTGATGCCATTTAGTTTTAGTTTATCTTTTTTTCATGCAGTTTTGTTTTTATTAAGCTTGCAAATACATACATACAAACAATACATTACGCATTGTATAATAAGGAATGTATAAATTAAAAAAAAATGTAGGTATAGGTATATTAAAGAAAAGTAGTTCAAAAACCAATTCTCATCCCAAAAAATCGGCTTTAGAAACAAGAGTTTCTTTAATTGGCTTTGATAAAGATGTTTCTATTCAATCGATGAATTTATAAAACTAAAACATTGAATTTAGGTGATAATGGAATGGCTAGAACACTTTTTTTTATTACTTACATTGCAACTTTCTGGTTGCAGAGTTAATGAAGTTCAAACTAAGTTTCAACTTGTAGTTTTTTTATTTATTTATTAGCTTTATTTTTATCCCTTACATATACATACGTATTTTTGTGTTGTGTAGGTACTTAAATATCAATTTGTTAGTAATGTTAGTTTTGTACTTCAATAAGGTTAGTATTGTTAGGTGTAAGGGCCGCCTTTTGCGGTGAAAGCCTCCTCCAAACCATTTCAGATGGCTCTATCCCAACTTGCAGCGACAACAACTTAAATAGGCTGGAATAAATCTTTTTTTTTGCCATTTTCAAGTCTGTAGAGTAGCAGGTAGGTGCCTACTGCCTTTTGCATCAAACTCTTGACCCAGCCATTCAACTACAGCTTACTAAGATGGCCAATGAGCGGCACCGACGGAAAAAACAATACACTATTCGAAATTTCAAATAATTATATTTTTAGATGTCAAATACCTGCTTAATCTATACTATAATCTATTACTATATATATATTTATAATATTATAAAGCTGCAGTGTTTGTTTGTTTGTTTGTTTGAACGCGCTAATCTCTGGAACTACTGGTCCGATTTGAAAAATTCTTTCAGTGTTAGATAGATTAGTTATCGAGGAAGGCTATAGGCTATATACCATCACGCTACGACCTACGGGAGCGGAGCAAAGACGCGGGTGTAACCGCGGCGGATAGCTAGTTTAATAATAAAATAATTAATTTATAATTAAACTAATTAATTTCATTAATTTTTTTATAATATAATTTAAGTGTATATTGATCAATTTGCAAATAAAATCTTTTGGAGTTTTTAAGAAAATTTATAATCTGAAAAAATCGTGCCTGGCTGCATTTTTTAAAACATGAAGTATAAATAATAACTTAAAAGAAAAAAATAAGTTAGTCTAGAATTCTGTCAAGTTACAGCCGGGACCCATTGTTGGGAAGATTTAAACCGGTCTAGATTAATAAGTTATGATCTAATTCTTGTTAATAAATAATTTGACTTTGACTTTCAATGAAGTAAAACTGAAACTTAACTTTAACTTATTATGTAATTACTAGCTTTTGCTCGCGACTTCGTCCGCAGAAACGGACCCCTGTTACATCCCCATAAGGGGTGAATTTTGGAAAATCTTTTCTACGGACGTCTACTAGTAGGTACTATAATCTACCTCCCTGCCTTTCCTCTTTATTATACGTACAAGCGGTTTTCGATATTTCATGATGAGTGAGTATATAATATGACCTTTCGCTTTTATATACCTACTAGCTTTTGCCCGCGACTTCGTCCGCGCAAATGTCGGTTATCGCGGACGCAGACGAAGTCGAAGTCTAATAAAAAGTAGCCTATGTCTTTCCCCGGGTCTTAAACTATCTCCATGCCAAATTTCATCAAAATCGGTTCAGTGGTTTAGACGTGAAAGCGAGACAGACAGACAGAGTTACTTTCGCATTTATAATATTAGTAAGGATTTAGATAGAAGATAAACAAACAAACAACAAATGCTACCGAAATAACGTAAAAGTTATAACCGTTATTTTTCCAAGTTTGAAAAACGAACGAGATACACGCTGCTATAGTTTATGGTAACCATAGACGCCATGCCATGAATATCTATCAAAATATCCAATAACGGCAATCGGAGTTACCTATATCATGTTGAGAAATGAATTCTAAAACCCTGCAGGTTTTAATATCAGCTGATTTATATATGTCCAATGATTGCATTTGAAGATAACTTTGTTATAACGACTGTAAAAAGAAGCATGTTCTTCTCACCTAGTAGTCGCAAAACGCGACTGCTGAGCAAGAGTTCTTGGGTTCGAATTCCCAGGTCGGACAAAGTGTTATTGGGTTTTTCCATCAGGAATTTCTCAGTAGCAGCCTCGGAGTCTGGATTTGTGCCCGGATGATGGCAATAGGCTCGCCCCCTATTACATGGGACTTAAACTTAACTGGCGAAATGTGGGTGTTCTAATGGGTACACTTCTGCCTTACCCTTCAGGGATTACAGGTGTAATGTTAAGTTATGTTGTATGTGTTGGTTAGGCAGAACAATGATCTCTTTGAACGAGGCTTCTTCTCTCCTACCCTTTTGCTGTGCCCTACAAGCTCCATAATGATCTCAATTATTTAAGTTACCACCTAATAATACATAATGGAAAAGCAATTATAAAGATATTGAGTATTGTGTATTGAGGTGTATTACTCATTAGAAGTACATTTCGCCAGTTATGTTTAAGTCCTATGTAAGGGGGCGAGCCTCCGCGATTGGAAAGGGCTGGGGCTGCCTTTTGGCGGCTCCTGCCCAACCTCGGGGGACCAGGCGCCTCCTGCCGGAGGTTGTACGCGGGGGTCGTGCGGTCCATGGCCCTCTACGGGGCCCCTGTGTGGGCCCCCATCATCAGGCGGCGGCCACCAGCCAAGTTGGTCGCCTGCCAGAGGGTCATGGCCATCCGGATGATCCGGGGATACCGCACGGTCTCCGGCGAGGCGGCAAACCTCCTTGCCGGATTACCGCCGTGGGATCTGGAGGCTACAGTCCTCCAGCGCGTCTACGAGTGGCGCGTGGACGCGCAGCGCCGGGGCGAAAACCCGCTGCCACAGCAAATCGCGGCACTGCGGCTCGAGCTCCGGTGCGATCTCATGGCGGAATGGGAGATGCGACTGTCGCAACCTAGGTTCGGGCACGCTGCAATCGCGGCGGTAAGACCCCTCTTTGAGGAGTGGCTAGAGAGGCGCCACGGCGTCACGACTTGATGTGTGTCGAATATAGTGAAACTCTAAAATTATCGTCACCATGTATAACCTATATTCTAGCAAATAAAGCATTCATTCATTCATTCATTCATTCATTCATTCATTCATTCATTCATTCATTCATTCATTCCTCACCTTCCGGCTGACGCAGGTCCTCACCGGACACGGTTGTTTCGGGAGGTTCCTGTGTCGGATTGCACGGGAGGAAACGCCCGGGTGTCACCACTGTGTGGACCGCCCGGAGGACACGGTGGAGCATACGGTGCAGGTCTGCCCCGCTTGGGCAGAGCACCGCCGTGTCCTCACGGAGGCGATAGGTGGCGGCGACCTCTCGCGTCCGGACCTGGTTCAGGCCATGCTCCGGGGCGAGAGGGAATGGGATGCAGTCACCTCCTTCTGCGAAGCAGTAATGCTAGCGAAGGAGGAGGCGGGCCGCGTGAGGGAGAGAACAACACCCTCCACCTCACGCCCCAGCCGCCGCGGGAGACGCCCAGGGCGTCGGACGTCGCGAGGCGACATCCGGCCACCGTAGGCGCGGGCTTGCGGACGGCGAGTAATGGGTAGCTCGCCGTCCGATCAAGGACCATGCCCGGGTCGACGGCGCGTTCTGTTCGCGCGCGCCTCAAAGAGCTGTCAGCACAGGGACGGGGCCCCCAACGGGGCCAAACGCCTGCCGGGGTTGCGGGACGTCTTAACAGGATACCGTGGCCCCGGAACGTAAAGGGCAACAGAAGGAACAGGGTGGTTTTTTAGTCAGTAAAAGTCTGACAGTCCCTTCCGCCCCACCCAGGACGGAAGGACTCATTTGATGATTTTTACCACCTCAAAAAAAAAAAAAAAAGGGGGCGAGCCTATTGCCATCAACCGGCCACAAATCCTGACTCCGAGGCTGCTACTGAGAAATTCCTTATTAAAAAACCTATTAGCACTTTGCCCGACCTGGGAATCGAACCCAAGAACTCTTGCTCAGCTGCCGCGACCACTAGACCAACGAGGCAGTCAACAAAAAAAAAGTCAAAATAAATAAAATCCTTATTTAAAAAAAACCATAAAAACACTAGTATTAAGTACCTAACTACCTTCATCATAATCAAAAAACATCAATTGTTAATCTACCCTCACGACTAAACGTCACAATAATTGTCAAAGTCAACGGCGGGTCCCCCGTGATCAAGAAAACAATATTAAAATTGGTACCCTCTGTTCCCCCGCCCCTCCCCACACCTCCCCTGCCGAATATAATGAATTTGCGACGGCAGGGGAGAGCGCAGTCGACAAAAAGTAGTCCGCAATCGGATGATGCGCTTTTAGATTGTGCCACCCCTGATTGCTTAGGGTTGTCACGTCATGATTTTTATATTAAACTAGCTTCTACTAGGTTCAGGCCTCTCTTCTGTTGATTGGCATCTGGGCAACCACCAATATGACTTTTTCTAAATCATATGTCTACAGTCTAAGTTTATCTTGGACATCACTACTGACATCGGTGAAGGAAAACATCGTGAGGAAACTTTAAATAATATAACTTTCAAATACATATTATTATGCCTTGCGCACTGTTGGATTTTCAACGCTCGGCTCTACGCCGAGAGTTGAAAATCCAACAATAGAAATTACAAAGTAATATTAAAATGGTACTCTCGCTCGTGGAGACGGCCCCTAACAAACCTAAAAAACTTTACCTCTATTAAATATTAGTTCAGGCAAGTTAATTAAGTACGTTTAATTAGAGATACCACTTCATGATCATAATTAGCTTTAAATAAGACAAAATTCTACCCTTTTACTATGTAAAAAAAAATGACAAGCTATTTCCCAAAATATTTTAAAAAGTATGAAAATCATGTTTTCATTTAATTTGATAAACAAATAATTTAAAAAAATACATCTCGCTCTCCTGCCACCCCTAACTACCAATTCTTGTCAACTTTCCACTCAGGGTTGTACTGCACAGTGATTAAAATTCCACTCGCTAATATCTGTGATCATATATTAAGTGCCCTAATCGGTGTAACTGACAGCCCTAACAATATTGCTTTTTTATTGTAACGTATGTAGTGAATATTTGATTTTATCTGTGTTATTTATTTTTTAATCTGTCGTCAATCTTTTCGCTTTTTAAATTTGGAGAGAGTATGGAGATTACAGGCGCTGCCTGTTGGAATTGGTCATCTCTTAACTGCCATATTGGCTTACATCTTTATTCTTATTTATTTACACACACATTTATAACATAACATCACGCCTGTAATCCCCGAAGGGTTAGGTAGAGGTGTACCCATTAGTACACCCACATTTCGCCAGTTATGTTTAAGTTCCATGTAATAGGGGGCGAGCCTATTGCCATCAACAGGGCACAAATCCAGACTCCGAGGCTGCTACTGAGAAATTCCTGATGGGAAAACTCAAAAACACTTTACCCGATTATTTTTTTATTGTTTTATATTCACCTTCATTGTTTTAACAAGAATATTTTAACTAAGATTTTGTAAAAACCTAATTGAAAAGAGTGTCCGTGGAGTTTCTTGCTCGTTCTTCTCCATAGTGGCCTACCTTCGTTTTGGAATGAGCAACTAGCTTCAACTTTCAACTAACTGACCGACTCCTTGACAATTCAAACGTATAATAAATAAAATACAGAACGATATTGCTATACAAAATCTATGGAAGAATCGCGTTTTGACAGGTCATAAAAAGTACGCCAACTATATTCCTTACGTTCTATGATGGTGCGGGTGACACATGTCAGCAATTCATCTATGGATGTCAGAATCGCTGAACTAGGTCAGTGAAATTATTTAATTTACTAGTTATTTACTTACTTATTACTGATTCCGTATTTTAAGACTATGATATTACTTAGTATGCAGTTAAAATATTCAATCATGATTGTAAATCGCCGTAACGTTCAAGAGTGAAAAGCAACAATTTGACAAATGTCACCGGCACCATCATAGAACGTATGGAATACCCTATAGCCTTTTGAAATAGTCACATTGGTACTTGCGCTATTAACAAATTATTAAATAGGTTTAAACTATATTATAAGTACTTAAATCGTTATGCATAATAACGTCTATGATATCACAGCAGGCAATAACCAGTCGACGCAGCTCACTATCTCATTATGTGGCGCGCGCCACCTACTGAATCATGGCGGGCACAGGGAGAGGCGTAGAGCCGCTAACCACTGCAATTTTTTGAGAGGTCTTGCAAAGTAGTATTGAGCTTTTGAATCAGGAATTTACCAGTAGAAGCCTCGGAGTCTGGATTTGTGCCCGGCTGATGGCAATAGGCTCGCTCCCTAATACATGGGACTTAAACAACTGGCGAAATGTGGGTGCACTAATGGGTACACCTCTGCCAAACCCTTCGGGGATTACAGGCGTGATGTTATGTTGTATATGACTTTTATCTTGATGCAAACAAAACATGTAACACAGACGTGATATACCTTATTTCATTTCACGGATAAGTTTTCAATGGTCATTATCATCATCAACATATCAGCCTCAATGACCGTTCCTGCGCTGCCACATCCAGCGCTTTCGTGCAACCTTTACCAGGTCATCGGTCACCTTTAGAGAGCCTTACGATCCCAACAGCTGTCTGTTCTATGAGCTATGTGCTATGTTTCACAATTTGGAGAGCTGTGGTGGTTCTTTGCGGTACTCCTCATTTCTGATTCGATCTCGCAATCAGTTCAAGGTTAAGTATCTTAAATTAGCTCCAAAATTTTTAGCACAAACACATCTCCACCCCACTCCTACTCCACAAATACGCCGGTACCCTCATAACGGAGCCCAATAAACCGTGGCTCTTTGTTGTCAGGCAATTTGTCATCCATTGTAAGCCTCCCCTCCCTCTGACGACATTACCCCGATAATAGGCGAAAACATGTTGCTAGAGTGGCAACACGTGCCGTGAAAACAATTACATTTTTGTCTATGGTCAAGTGTCATGCTTGGCGGGAAAAGGATGACGTAATTTGTTTTTTAGTTGTTTAAATATTGCAAACTACAATACGTGCCACGAAAAATGAGACGGACACACCACAAACTTTATTATTTCGTAATAAATATTATAATATTGTTAAGAATTTTAATCTAAATGTCATCGAAATATCCCTGATTATATACACAAATTATAGATAACTATTTCGTACATCCATACCTGCGCAAGCTCCCCATTATTGACGCTTGTCAAGTCTCATTTTTCGTGGCGCGTATTAAATCTGTTTTTTGGCAGTTATTAAAATTAGTGTTTAAATATACAGGGTGTAAAAGACACATTATATCCGGTAAAGTAACTACGCATAGGTACTGCCCATCAAACTAATTAACATTAAGCAAATTTTTTGCTGGGAAACAACATCCATCGATTTTTATGAGAACTGCAACTATATCTGACGACCCTATGGTTACTTATCTTTTTTGTTGACTGTGTGTGTTTTTAACAATTTATTTGAGTTGTGTATTTATGTGTGTATACTATGTCTTAGATATGTATACCGAAACAAATAAATATTTTGACTTTGACTTTCGCCTGTGATGCCCACCGCCATTAGCAAATAATAATTACACAAACAATGATTACCTAATACTTCAGCGACTCCAATTAATAATTAAAGTACCTTCTACTTATCTATTTCAAATTCAAATAAATGAAAAAGCAACAACAAATACTCAAAAACGTATTTTCAATACAATAATTTGAATGCCCTCGAAAATTATTTATCCTTTGCAAATATCACAATCTGTTATACCGTTATTATCAACAAGCGTTATTAATTTTGTAACAACATTATAATTAATTGCGAAATGGCGGCATGAACCGGCGCGGAGAACTGAATGAGGACGCGCAGCTATGATGTAATTAAATGGAGGCGGCATTTTTAACAAGTTCTATTTAAAAATATTTAAAAAAAGGCTTTTAATGTAACGCGCAGTAGTGATTTTTTAGTTTATTTTCTTTTTATATGTTTTGCTGCGGGTAGTTTTAAGTATTACTAACACTAGGTTTTTAAGAACATTGTTACTAAATAAAAAATGGACACCTTGGTCTGAAATACACCATGTATTTATTTATTTATAGTCGTTAACTATGCATAGCGCCCATCTTACCAATATTAAAAATGCGAAAGTAACTCTGTTCTGTCTGTTACGCTTTCAAATCTAAACCACTGAACCGATTTTGATGAAACTTAGTACGGGGTAAATTTGAACCCTGAGGACATAGACTACTTTTTATTCAATTAACGACATTTACGCGGACGAAGTAGCGAGCAAAAGCAAGTCAATGTAAAAGTTTGCTGGAAAACGACATTTTTTTTGTGTGAAATATCACTCTTTATTACACAACTTTAGAACATAACATTGTACTTCCGAGTATATAGGGATCATCGCAGTATTTAGGTAGTGTTTAGTTGAAACTGTTTTTTGCTGTTTTTACTGGGCAGTATGCGTAATCAACGAGTATGCGATGCGTCTTTTTACCCGACTGCAAGGAAAGGGTTATGTTTTTAGCGCCTATTTTTTATACCCTGTATAATAATTTGGAAGTATTGCTACAGTATCTACCTCGACGTTGGTCGTAACAAATCATATCGCGAGTGAATGCAGCTTGAAGCCGCGGAATGTAATAATTACCAAGCCGGGTTGCCACACACAATATTTAGTTGGGGGAGAATGGAGTCAGTCGTGATGGCCCAGTGGTTCGGTTCGAATCCGGGCAAGTACCAATGTGACTTTTTCAATTCATATGTACAGTGGCGTCCATAAGTGGATAGACATTCTCAAAAAACATTCGCTTCAAGTTAAGTTTGACTTACGACCTTCTATTTTCGAGAACAGTCACATGTATCATCATTGCCGTCGACAAATGCTTGTAGTTCATAATTTCAACATTATAAAATAAGTCAAGTTGGCCTATCGGCTAAACGCCTGCAGATAGGTGCTTGAATCGAGGAGTCGTGAGATCGAATCTCATCCAGACTATGACTTTTTGTAAGTTTTTACTTGATAAGCATAATATTCTTTATCTTGTTCGCTTTGTTCACACATTTCGTAAAGTTAAAAAGGGTCTAAATCAATATAAAGAAATAATTATATTTGTTTTCAATAAACTGCTAAATATCGATTACCTATAATAAGTGGGTATTAACAATCATATTTGTGTTATTAGAATATTCTTTTCTTGTTATATTGATATGACGTGGGTAAACACAAAAAATCTTATGAACGGTTACAAGTGAATTTCTTTTATCTAAGTAGGAATGTAACGTCACAATTCTTGTCAGTTAATTAAATAAATAAATAAAACGAATAAACCTTTATTGTTATTATTAAGCACGACTTTTTTATTTCCACCTTCCAACACCAAAAAAGTAAATTAAAAATCACATAAATAGTTAAAACTTAATACAATAACTAACATTTTCTTCGTATAAAAATAAATAATAAGCATGATTCATTATTAATAAGCATAAACCTAACAAGTTTTTACTTTTCATTATTATGGTTTCAAAGAAACAAAAAAACAGCCAAGAAGTAATTAAGATACGAACTCAGACCTTATTGATCGTGAAGCTGTTGCTTAGCCTAAACAGCTACCAACACATATTAGATTGATGCGAATTTTAGCAATGCTATGGTAAGAACAGACGCGTATTCTAAATGCAACAGAAATATCATGCTATTTCGCGTAGTGTGGCGACAGTTTATTAGTGTGTGTTATCTGTGGAATGTTGAGACATCACTCATACACGCACACGCACCCTCATTGACTGTGTCGCGCTTGTATATTCGAGCTAAAGTAGCCTTTATGGTGCTGATGGACTATTGAACGTTTAGTGTACATTCTAAGTTTATCTTAGACATTACTGACATCGTTCCGTGCTTCGGAAAGCACGTTAAGCTGTTAGTCCCGGCTGTCATACGTAGATCTTTGACAGTCGTTACGGGTCGTCTGAAGCCCGAAAGTCTGACAACCAGTCTTACCAAAGGATATCGTATGTATCAACCGTTTTAACCTGTAACATCATAACATTACGCCTAAGGGTTAGGCAGAAGTGTACTCAATAGTGTACACCCACATTCCGCCAGTTATGTTTAAGTCCCATGTAATAGGAGGCGAGCCTATTGCCATCATCCGGGCACAAATCCAGTATCCGAGGCTGTTACTGAGAAATACCTAATTGAAAAAATCGAATAGCACTTTACCCGACCTGGGAATCGAACCCAAGACCTCACTTAGCCATCTTTTGACTTGTCATTATTAAAATTACTTTAACCCACACTATTTAAAGCCTTTAGTTTTATTTTCGTTTAAACATTGTTCCAAACAGATACAATAGACAACTATTTTATAATAAAACAATAACTAGATTTAATATTTGTGTTTGGCAACCCTGCGCACCGCGGTATGCTTTGCCGCGACGCGCCCTGTTATTGGATATTTTTAGGGTACCGTGTGCGATGAAAATGATGACAATGGTGCCGATTCCCTTGTTCGCAAACTAAACTAAATTTAGACTATTTTTATCTTTTTCTGGCCAATAAAACAAGAAAGGGGCGGAAATAAATTAGACCTGTAAATTTTAGTTAATCTGACACATCCATACAAATTATAGTTGACATCTAAAACGTGTCGATTAAAAATATGAAGAATTTGAAGGCGAAACTAATTTGACATCTCTATCTTAGTGTGTAAGTGTCACCGTCCTTTTCTTTAGCTAAATATGTCAGTAAAAGATGAAAATTCTCTAAATTTAGTCTAGTTTGTGAACAACGGAATCGGCACCACTATCTTTTAAGTACTGCTTTAAATAATTTGAAATATTTCTTAAAAAAAAAAAACGCCAAAAAAAATCGTTTGACCTTTATTGTCGCTGAGATGAGATAGCAACTAAATTTTAAACGATTTTAGTTTTTAGAATTATTGTACATCTTTCTTCTTTTTTGTACATCTTTCCTCTTGCTTACTGTGTGTAATTTGGTCCAAACATAAAAGATAGGATAGTTTTTATCTCGATTATTGACCTCAATATCTTTACTTACTTCAAGCCACAGCAACGCGTCGCCGAGTCAGCTTGTATACTTAAAAAGATCGTTTGGCCTAATTATGTTAATCCAACTTTATATGGACGTCGAGTTATTGAAGCAATCACAGGACTGTTCAGGTAGAAATGTAATATTCAATAACTGATTGAATGCATTGAGCTGTTCACTGACGGCGCCGACTGCAATTACACCCTTACTAATATTATTACTGCCTCGTTGGTCTAGTGGTCGCAAAGCGCGACTGCTGAGCATGTTGGTTCGATTCCCAGGTCAGGCAAAGTGTTATTAGATTTCTCAATCAGGAATTTCTCAGTAGCAGCCTCGGAGTTTGCATTTGTGCCCGGTTGATGGCAATAGGGTCGCCCCCTATTACATGAGACTTAAAATCATAACTGGCGAAATGTGGGTGTAATGAGTACACCTCTGCCTAACCCTTCGGGGATTACAGGCGTGATGTTATGTATGTGAATATAAATGTGAGAGTAACTCTGTCTGTTACGACACTAAACCAATTTTGATGAAATTTCGTACGGGGTAGCTTTGAAACCTAAGAAAGGACTTCGCAACTTCGTCTGTCCATTACAACTGATATTTACGCGGACGAAGTGACAAAATGATTTAATCATTGGTACACCTGTATTATTATATTCCATACGTTCTATGATGGTGCGGGTGACACATGTCAGCAATTCATCTATGGATGTCAGAATCGCTAAGCTAGCTAGGTCAGTGACATTATTTAATTTACTTATTTAATTTACTAGTTATTTAAGTACTTACTTATTACTGATTCCGTATTTTACGACTATGATATTAGTGTGCAGTTAAAATATTCAATCATGATTGTAAATCCCCGTAACGTTCAAGAGTGAAAAGCAACAGTTTGACAAATGTCACCCGCACCAGAGCGTGAGGAATACTATAATAGAAAAGATAAATATCTAGATATATAAGTAAATAAAGGAAAACTAGAATAAAAAAATAACAATAAAAAAAACAGCTGTTCAGTACATTTATGTTCGTCTAACTCGTCATAGTGTACATACTGAACAGCTGTTTTTTTATGGTTATTTTTGAAAAAAAATGGTCCCAATCGTTTCGAGTTTGATGATCGAGTTTATGGCTTTCGGTTTAAGAACGACCTAAAAGTAACCGTGTATAATACGCAATAGTCTTGCAACCTTCAATATACGGAACCGCCATCTACAAGCGGCTCACGCTTCACCCCCCGCAGTGAGATCAAAGAGAATCAGTTTATGAAATAATTTAATATCGGAGCTTTGATGTGAACTGTACAATAACTATGCTCAAATTGAAAGAGCTTCGTGCTCCAACATTTTTGTAATGGCTATTGTATTTTAGGTATTTTTTGGTAATATTGTTTTGTTCTTTTTAAGGATGGAAAATCATCATAGCCCAGGGAAATTAGGGTTTCACCTCGGAATGAGAGATAGTCAGCTATTTTGTACAAAGCTGTACGGCGCGTTCACATAGAACGTCCGTTTTACTGGATCCGTTTTAACTGATCCGTCGCTACTGGAGGTCTAGTATTCACACAGCATTTACAGGATCCGTTTTAACGGATCCGTCGCTACTGGAGGTAATATTCACACAGCATTTACAGTATCCGTTTTAACTGATCCGTCGCTACTGGAGGTAATATTCACACAGCATTTACAGTATCCGTTTTAACGGATCCGTCGCTACTGGAGGTAATATTCACACAGCATTTACAGTATCCGTTTTAACTGATCCGTCGCTACTGGAGGTAATATTCACACAGCGTTTACAGGAGCGATTTTAACAGATCCGACGCTACTGGACTTTCTTTGGAGGATGGACGTTGTCGTGTTGTGCACCGCCACCGCGCACCCCCGTGCCAAGCCTCGCGCAGTTTCGATCCGATAAAACGGATCCGTTTTACTGGATCCGTTATACTGTATTCTGTGTGAACTCGCTCATACAACTACATACGCTAATAACATATACGTTTAAACGGACCAGTAAAACGGAATGCTGCTCATTTTGTCGGATCGGTATTTTTACTGGATCCGTTATACTGTATTCTGTGGGAACTCGCCCGTGAACTCGTCCGTTTTACTGGTCCGTTTAAACGTATATGTTATTAGCGTATGTAGTTGTATGAAACTACATACGCTAATAACATATACGTTTAAACGGACCAGTAAAACGGACGTTCTATGGGAACGCGCCCTTATTTTGACATCCTAAAACTTGTCTCAAACCCTACTTATCGTAGGGTGTCCGCGTCCATAGATATTCCAAGGTCAAAGGACAAAATAACGATTTTTTACACATTTATTGCAAATATCTCGTTTCCTATGGGTTTTATGCTATTGTATCTTAATTAATAAATATTGTAGAGGATTAAATTCTTGTTAGTGTTGTTTATGATTCTTGCTAAAATTTGACTAATTTTCCTGGACTATTAAATGGATAAAACCACTTACCTTATGAAGAAACCGAGGCTGTACTGGAACATGGTGAGTAGTCGAAACACATACCTATCAGATACCATAACATAAAACACCACACACAAACTACAACACCTCATCACTCATACCATGCACATTACATCACATACACCACACCACACTACACCACACCACATCACATCACATCACACCACACCTCACACCTCATCTCACATCCCACAACACCACGCACTACGCCACACATCACTCCGCAAGCAATAACAAGAAAAAAAAAAATATATAGAAAAAAAATAATAATAATAATAGTGTCATCAATCGATAGTGACCTAATTTATAGAATAATTTAATTTAAACTTACTTTAAGTTAACTGTCTTTATTATAGTTACTCACAGTTAGTATAAGTATACGGCTATGTTATGGAATCTCTTAATACAGGCATTGTTTGCTTAAAAGGAGACTTCCAACACGTCTAATGTATAAAATGCTAATTGTGACAATAAACTATTTTATATTTTGTATTTTGTATTAAATGACTTCTTACGCTGTGGGCGGAGCGGAAGGGAGTGTCAAGACTCTTAGGCCCCTAGCACACGGCGTATTTTAAACGCGCAGACGACGCGCAGTTGACGCGCGTATACGTGCTTCAAACGAGATTTGAACGCAACCTTGGGGCCTACCACAACCTCTTAAAACAATATTATTTTAATATTACTTTGTAATTTCTGTTGTTGCATTTTCAACTCTCGGCGCCGCGCTGATCCGAGCGTTGAAAATCCAACAGAGCGGAACGCAAAGTAATATTACAATAATATTGTTTTAAGAGGTTGTGGTAGGCCCCTTTGTAACCTAAGCACACGGGGCGATCGTGAAATCCGTCTATACTGCGCGTATGAGCGCAGTTACAGCCATCATCAATACAAACGCAAACCATCATCAAAACAAACGCAACAATCAGCATTTACGGCGCCGAAAACGCACGTTCCTGAAACGCGAGTCGTCTGCGCGTTTAAAATACGCCGTGTGCTAGGGGCCTTACTGACTATTTTAAAATCAATCCGTGTTCCTCCTAATACCCTTTGTGTTCCAGGGCCACGGTGACTCTTACGAACAAAATCCGCAACCCTAGCAGGCACTGGCCCTAGCGGGCCCCGTCTTCTGTGCTGACATCTCTTTAAGACGCGTAAATAAATGCGTTTAAAAGAAGTCCTAAAATTCAAGATTTTTAAATAAAAAAATGGTTGTTGTGTTTAATTAATTCGAAATAGATAGGTATAGTGTGTTGCGGACTTTTTTGTAGATATTTTTAAGGTCTTTAATTAATTAGAACATTTTATGGTTCTATCTTTTAGTTTAGGCGGCGTACGCCAAATAAGGAACTTTTTTGGATGATTTTTTACACCCCGGGTCCGAAAAACCCAAATATCTTACGGACCCCTATTTTTCTTAAAATAAAATATAGCCTATTATAGCACTTAGTGATAACGTAGCTTCCAATTTGCGAAAGAATTTTCAAAATCGGTTCGGTAGATCCGGAGATTACCCCCTACATACAAACTTACAAACAAATGTTACCTCTATACAATATTAGTATAGATATGTTGCCCAGACTTAATACCTATACAACAAAAAAAAAATCATTCAAATCGGTCCAGTACTTTTTGAGTTTATCCCGGACATGACACTTTCCTACCATTTTATTATATGTACTTATAGATAATAAAAAACAATTATTCATTCACATCATAAAGGTTTCCTGCAAAATAACAACGTATTATATTCAATGACAATGGGGTTCCATGTCTGTAAAGTCAAAAGTTACGCAAACAGGGGTCTGTACACTTGCGCGACTGACGGGGGACTGTAGGGAGGAATGAATATGTTTTTATTACTAAACTTATGGTTTAAGGACATTGGGGGAACTTGTTTTTAAAGCGTGTCTTTCAGAAGTGGTGATGAATATTAAATGAATTCGGATCAATTAAGATACTTTTTATAAACTGTCAATAAGCGATTACCCGACAGTTTTTGCATGGCAATAGGAGTGTGCCATCAGTTATTTGCCAACTCGATTGATTTACTAGGTATTTTTATCTATAATATTATATATATATTTATAAATTATATAAGTATGTATTTCAGTTGTCTGGTTACCATAACACAAGCTCTGCTTAGCTTGGGATCAGATGGCCGTGTGTGAGTTGTCCCAAGATATTTATATTTATTATTTATTTAAGAATGTTAAAGCAAATAAAATCTGATTTAAGTTTTAACTAAAATTTTCAGAGCTGACATAATAATACTTAATAATATTTATTTAAAAACACAGCCATACAAAATACAGTGATTTAACAGAAATTGTGTCTTGATATGATTCATATTCATAACCATATCACAAAGAATGAGTTATTAGTCGTGAAGAGATGGCAAATGACCTCTCTTATGGGCCAACGATGCACCAAACACCCTGTTTAATAAGAACATTGTTATAAAAACACTTAACCATTACGGACGTGTGTTACTTCGTTTTGGAAGAACTCAACTCAATTGATTCAGACAGAGCCTCCTGTCTGAAAAGCTTTATCAAAAAACTAAAGGTATTTATTCAATAACCATTTAAATTGCAGATAAATCAATACGGTGACATCTTACGGAAATGACTTATATTAATATAAGTCTGAAATCGTCAATCCGCCTTGAGCAAGCGTGGTGATCAATGCTCGTGCCTTCTCTGTAGGACAATACGCCTTTGCCCTGCAGTGGGACAGTAATAGGTTGGTATTATTACCGTTTATTATTTAATCAACATCACGCTAGTTAACTTTTATTAGTTAATAGCGGCTCCTGCAACAAGATTGTCCATTTGCAGGCTAATCTGCCGTATAAAGTGGCGGGGGGTGGCGCCCTATATTACCGACGTTATAAATTTCTGTCTCCTTCGCGTCAGGGACGGACTTGGGGATATTTTTTTAGTTTTTTTGATCGCGAGATTTTGTTTTGTAGATAAATGGTTTATGAAATGTGTCTGTGTACACACATAAGCTATTGCTTAGGGCAGGGGACGGCAACCTGCGGCTCGAGAGTCAAATGCGGCTATTTTTATGTAAAGTTGTGGCTTTTCAGTTCCATACGTGAAATAAGTTATTTTATCATCAAAACCCTTAATTTCGTGCAATCTATCTATTTTTTTTTTTAATCTATCCATGAATAAAAAGATTTTCTTTGTTTCTTTCTTTCTTTCATATTTTACACTAAAAAAATCTTTGCTAGCACATGAAAGGTAAGGCTGTTTAAAAATACGCGCATTAAAAATTGACTTTTTAAATTTTACAAATACTTAGGTAAGTAGAAATATTCAGACAACTTTTACTAAAGAGGAACAACTTTAATCAATATAAAATATGAAAATAATAAACTGTTTTATTACAATAACATCACGCGTACATTTCGTACGGAACACGCTGTTTCTAGAAACGCAAGTTATATTTTTTGCTGTATTGATTAACTAACCTTGTCTAAACTTTTCTCCTTTAGTAAACTAAATAATATTTCCACACTATTCCCTTAAAAAATAATGACTCGACAATTTGGTTTAAAAAAAAGAACGAAATCTTCTATTCCAATGTCAAATCCGTCCCCTAGTCTGTGGAATGCTAGGTATTTAAATTAATCGGAGCAAGGGGCGGCCGATTGCGACTGTCTTTATACCTCTGTGCCTCATGCCGGTGCCTTGTGCCTATTGAGCGCAATGATACTACTTTTATTATGTTTTTCTGATGTTTATTCCTTTATCTCTACTTACATCTTTATTTTTACAAGCTTTTATTTAGCTTGCACTGTTCGTATGTAAGTATGTAGGTATGTAAATAAGTTGTCCTTTCAAAATTTGCAAACCATTTTTCAACCATTTGTGGGTTGACCGATTGAGCTGAAATTTTGCATACACCTTTAGTTCTGACGACAATACAATGTCCAATACTCAATATTGTAATACATAATTTTAAATTACAGCTTGTTTTTAAAGATATGTTTTTTTAACTAAGTAGGTACTGTTTTTATATTCATCTTCATTGTAATCACATGTAGAAGCAACAAGAATAATGTAACCAGGATTTTGTAAAAACCTAATTGGAAAGAGTGCCGTGGAGTTTCTTGCTTGTTCTTCTCCATAGAGGCCTACCTCCGTTTAGGAACGAGCTTCGGCTTTCGGACTAACTGACAAACTCCTTGACTATTCAAAAGTGCCTGTAAATGGTCTAATTGAAATAAAGGTTTTAACTTTGACTTTGATTCCGACTATAATCTATACTGCCTCGTTGGTCCAGTGATCGTAAAGCGCGACTGCTGAGCATGAGGTCTTGGGTTCAATTCCCAGGTCGGGCAAAGCGTGGGTTTTTCCGTCAGGAATTTCTCAGTAGCAGCCTCGGAGTCTGGATTTGTGCCCGGTTGACGGCAATAGGCTCGCCCTCTATTACATGGGACTTAAACATAACTGGCGAAATGTAGGTGTACTAAGGGGTACACCAATGCCTACCCCTTCAGAAATTACAGGCGTGATGTTGTGTGGGTAAAAAGTGTTATTTCTCAATTAGGTTTTTCTCAGTAGATCTTTCAAATTACGCAACGGTTTTCTTCAATAGATAGAGTGATTCAAAAGGAAGGTTTATGTATCTACATTGCACTCATGCAAAGCCAGGGCGGGTCGCTAGTGTATTACAAACAGATATCATCTTCACTGATCACAAAGGGCACCCAATTAAAGGCGTACAGGGGGTCATAAATTAATCCTTTTTAAAGTCAAAATATCACTGGACATTGGTCATTATTCCAAATAATTAAGATCATATCAGAATTGATTTTAAGATAGTAACTACGCAACTTGAGTTTGTTAATGAGCTTATTTGTTAAGAGCGATTATAGATAAACTACTATAACATTATAATAATAATAATCTGTTATAATAATAGGTTGTCGACATGTGGGACTGTGGGAGGTGGACTCAGCGATCATTGTGCCGATAGTCGTCACAGCCAATGGCTTAATAGCCAAGAGCCTCGACCAACATCTAAGGAGGCTCTCGTTAGGTGGCTGGATCAAGGGCTTGATCCAGAAAGCAGTACTTCTGGACACGGCCCGCATAGTTAGGAGGTTCCTCTCTTTGGAGCCCTGACCGCCGGTGGCTTGGACCCTGTTTCCGCCACCGGTGGGCTACTATTTTTTATATTTTTAAATGTTTGTATTTTTATATTAATATTTAAAAATGTAATTTATATGTATCATCATCTGCCTAGCCTTTTCCCAACTATGTTGGGGTCGGCTTCCAGTCTTACCGGATGCAGCTGAGTACCAGTATTTTACATGGAGCGACTGCCTATCTGACCTCCACAACCCAGTGACTGGGTAATACGATACCCCTAGGTAAGACTGGTTGTCAGACTTTCAAGCTTCTGACGACTCGTAACGACTGTCAAAGATCCACGTATGACAGCCGGGACCAACAGCTTAACGTGCTTTCCGAGGCACGGAACGATGTCAGTGATGTCTAAGATAAACTTAGAAAGTACATATGAATTGAAAAAGTCACATTGGTACTTGCCCGGATTCGAACCCACAACCTCATGCATGAGAGGCGGGCGCCTTAACCGCTAGCGCGTAATTTATATGTATGTACAATTAATAAATGAGAATAATAATCTTTATTGACATAATAGGTTACAGAAACATATGAAGCCTCTGACTCCCAAACTAGGTATACCTGTATGTCAGGAGTCAGCGCCCTCTCCCATTATACACTATGTAACAAAAACCCTGTCAGATCAGTGTTGCCGTTGATCAGTTTTTATGTTTTATTTTAATTTAATCACTTCTTCTTTCTTCTTTTTTTTTTCACTGGGGAAAAATAATAATCTCAAATCCATTAAATGGTTACGTATATGTGTACGCAGTACGATGCCGAATAATACCCTTAAGGATCGGACAGGGTTTTTGTTACATGCTGTATTTGGCTTAGAAACTAATGTCAACATAAGAATAGACAAACGTGTGAGCTATAACTGTGAATATAATTTTAAAAAAGTAAAAAAATAACAAATAACAAAAGAATCAAAAGAAAAACTTGGCACGCCCCTCCACAAATTCAAAACGTTTGAAAGTATTTTTAAAAAGTATTTACAAGACTCACAACGCATGTGTGCGTACTGAGACGGCTCTCGAAACAAAAACAAATAAGCGATTTGTTGCTCGACTAGCGGCGTCATTGATTACTCATTATTATTAGTATGACGCTGCACTGACATACTCTATGAAAATGACACGTGCGTTGTCTTGCGCGGTCGGCTAGTTATGATTAGTCGACCAACAAATCTGCCGGCCTGCTACTGAAGACGAATACTTACAATTACATACAAACTCTTTCATACGGATGTGACTACACACATTGAAA
Organism: Hoplodrina blanda; assembly: GCA_949316365.1. Classification (NCBI taxonomy): domain Eukaryota; kingdom Metazoa; phylum Arthropoda; class Insecta; order Lepidoptera; family Noctuidae; genus Hoplodrina; species Hoplodrina blanda. The sequence goes on from OX438576.1 coordinate 5,450,070, forward strand.
TAGTAATATGGAGGGGCGCGCCATGTACTAGTTTATCTCTACGCCCCGTACGGCATTTCATACAAGCTTTCAAGTCATTATTTTCCGAAATGAATGAACCGATTTTAATGAAACTTCCAACACATAAGCAGGATACATAGGTCTAAAAAAATTTTTTTTGCAAAAAAAAACCGACTTCAAGAAAAAGCACTATAATACTATAACCTACCTATATTAATAAACCTAACCTAACCTACGATTAACCTATACTTAAATTTAACAAATTTTTGGAGTCGGTGTCAAGACCGAGGATATTATAATCCAACCGTATGGCACCGACTCCAAAAAATTGTTAAATTTAAGTATAGGTTAATCGTAGGTTAGGTTAGGTTTATTAATATAGGTAGGTTATAGTATTATTTTTAACTTTTTAGTGCTTTTTCTTGAAGTCGGTTTTTTTTTTTGCAAAAAAAATTTTTATTTGTTAATTTTTAGTGACATATTTTTGACCGATTTCAATAAAATTTTCATGGGACCATTTGGGAAGTATAACCTTTCCAACAATAAAAGAATTTTTGAAATCGGTTGGCAAGCGACGGAGTTAAGCGCGAACAAACAAAAAAAAAATACAAACATCCGAATTGAGAACCTCCTCCTTTTTTAGAAGTCGGTTAAAAAGTTATCAGAGAATATTTTCGAAATGTCTTATTTAAAAAAAGATAATTGGAAATCTCAGTTTCTATACCCTAATTACGAGAATCTACGTTTTGGACCGAGCAATAGGGTAGATGACACCACCAATCAACTGACGTACTTTTTCTAACCTGTCAAAACGCTATTCTCCCATAGATTTTGTATGGTGTAAATAACTATGACGTCACTTTTGAGTAGACTCAATTGACTAACTATTTATAAATTAGAAAGCAATAAAAAATCAAAACAGACATTTAATTGAAAATTAATTGGGTTATCAGGGCTAAAATAAAGTGTTTCTTTAGAGAAGTTATGTCTTGGTATTATTGGTTAGTGATGTCATCTACCCTATTAGCTACAACTTTTTGACTAACTGTGATCACATGTAGAATCAACAAGAATAATGTAACCAGGATTTTGTAAAAACCTATTTAAAAGAGTGCCGTGGAGTTTCTTGCTCGTTCTTCTCCATAGAGGCCTACCTCCGTTTTGGAACGAGCAACTAGCTTCAGCTTTCGGACTAACTGACCGACTCCTTGACAATTCAAAAGTGCCTGTAAATGGTCTAATTGAAATAAATGTTTTGACTTTGACTTTGACTTTGATTGACTCCTTGACAATTCTCGAACCCACAACCTCATGCATGAGAGGCGGGCGCCTTAACCGCTGGACCATCACGACCTGTGACCTGTGTGTTATGTAAATAAAACACGTTATTCAATAAATAATACTTTATTTATTTATTAATAGTAAGTAATAATATCCTTATATACAAATAATAAGCGTGTACATAATAATTAGTTTAGGCATACGATTTAAATTATCAGCAAAATATTAACTATGTTCCAATCAATTAAAATAAATCCATTTCAATAAGGTCATTTTTAGAGTTCCGTACCCAAAGCTAAACGGTAAAACGGGACGCAAATACTAAGACTACGCTGACCGCCCGTCTGTCCCGCCTGTCCGTCTGTCACCAGGCTGTATCTCATGAACCGTGATAGTTAGAAAGTTGAACTTTTTAAAGATGATGTATTTCTGTTATACAACAGACATGATTATTTTGCCATTTTTATAGATAATGGTACGGAACCATTCGTGCGCGAGTCCGATTCGCACTTCGCCGGTTTTATTATTCACAAAGCGACACAAGACTCCCGGGAGTCTCGCAATAATAATCGGATAAAACTAGTTTAAAAAATATTTTTAAAAACAAGCTTTAATTTAAAATTATTACAATATTGAGTATTGGACATTGCAAAATTTCAGCTCAATCGCATACCAACAAATGGTCGAAAAATGGTTTGCAAATTTGAGAGGACAACTTACATACGAACAGTGCAAGCTAAATAAAAGCTTGTAAAAATAACAATTTAATTTAGCTTCTGATAAATTTTCATGAATGAATGAATTATATTTTTCAACACACTCGCTTGTAAATTGGCTTTTTATATACCGCTTTTAGGATCACAATGCGATGTATTTCGCACACGTGCTATATACTAATGCCATAATGATATAATGTTCTATTAAGATATGAAAGCTCAAATATTTGCTAATAATTTAAAACAAAATCCTACAAAAGTGTGCGAAAAATCTCGGCTGCCATAACAACATGCTAATAAACGTTATTTCATAATAATTATTACTGCTATATAACTATTATAATTCGTACATATTATTATGTTATGTTACTAGCTATCGCCCGCGGATTCGCTCGCGTTAATCTAAAATTTGCCAATCAATTGGGTTGTACTCTGCTTAAAGATAATATTTTTTGTTTGAATAGGTACCCTTAAATTTTTACTGTTTTCCTAAGGCCCGCACAAGTACGGTCGGGGTCATAAGTGGAGTAGCAATCTACAAAGCAAATCGATTGACAGTTTGGTTAAACTTACGACCTTTCGACGTCGTGTGCGAATTTTGAGGTGTACGTAGGTACTGTGTTATTACGTTCAAAAGTGCCTTATAATGGCCTAATTAAATAAATGATTTGACTTTGACTTCAACTTTGAATACATCACTTATACACACAGATGTAGGTATGGCCTGTACCCAGTGTTCACAGCAATTCAAACCTTAGCATGCTACTGCACTTACGACCCCGACCGTACCACGGTCCGCCATTTCCTGACCCCTGGCCTTATAACCTTTCTCGATAATCGGGCTGTAGTGCGTCCTGAGATTAGCGCAAAACAAACAGACAAACAAACTACAGATTTATAATATTAGTATAGAGTATAGAGTTATTAATCTATCTCACTCAATAGCGAAAGTTTTCTTCGACTGCTTAGGGACCCCTAAGCAGCACATACGGTGTTGTCCAGTGGTAGCAGTTCCAGCTTCACGTCGTCCGATTGCAGTTCAGATACCAGCTCACGTAACCTGATGATGAAAGGATTTTTTTAAATTAAATGTACAGGAAAAAGGCGTGAGTTTATGTACGGTCGGGGTCATAAGTGGAGTAGCAATTTACAAAGCAAATCGATCGACATTTTGGTTAAACTTACGACCTTCCGACGTCGTGTGCGAATTTTGAGGTGTACGTAGGTACTTCGTTATTACGTTCAAAAGTGCCTTGCAATGGCCTAATTAAATATATGATTTAACTTTAACTTTGAATACATCACTTATACACACAGATGTAGGTATGGCCTGTACCCCGTGTTCACAGCAATTCAAACCTTAGCATGCTACTGCACTTATGACCCCGACCGTATGTATGTAAATGTACAGATGAAAAGTCCGCAGAAGACACCAGCATCAATTGACGTACTTTTTATGACCTGTCAAAACGCGATTCTCCCATGGATTTTGTATCGTAGTAAGGGGGGGTGGGGGGGGCAACGACATTTAAAAAGTTAGGGATCCAACGACATTTAAAAAGTTAGGGATCCAACGACATTTAAAAAGTTAGGGATCTCTTGGTCTTATAGAAACCGAACGTTTTATTTATTTATTTATTTATTTATTTATTTATTTATACACTTACTTTGCTAGCTGCGCAGGAGTGACGAAAATAGTATCTTCTGTCTGTCCTGGGGCGGGCGCTGGGTACCTGATCGTACCCACGTCGACTGATTTAGATGATAATACCTGTGGTACAATAATTGTTATATTTAATCAACATTAAGTAAGTCTTGTGAGTCCGAAATCTTTTAAAAAAATCTTTATTGCAGCCATAATAAAGTATAAAATACAATAACTAGCTTAAACGTTCATAGTATTTACCTTCCTTAATTGCTTAAAACCTTACGATTTATTCATTCAAAAATTAAAAATCTCGATCAGCTAAATCAAAATAGGTTCAGCAGTTTCGGAGATACGATACCACAGACAGGTTAAACTCGAAACACCCCTCTGTTTTCGTAGGGGGGGTAAAAGTAATTACCGCAGCTAATTCAGGAGCCGGAAATTCTGCGAAGTCCGCCTCGACGCACCGCCACGGACGATGCATCAGTAACTGTTGACGCACTTCCGCCTGGAGAGACGCCAGCCGGATCTGTGTGAAAATTAAATTTAAAGTTTAAAAACCCCCGCTGGTATAGGTATGTAATCAGCCATTTTGTGGTGGCGGCCATCTTGGATTTGAAACTTATCATAATGTATAATATTCTACTAGTCAAGCCCTTTCACTTGATACCCATATTGAGGGAGCTGAAAAGTAATCTGCTATTTTGTGGCGGCGTACATCTTGGACCGAGTTTTATCAAACATAGCTAAGAACATAACATCACGCCTGTAATACCCGAAGGGTTAGGCAGAGTTGTACCCATTAGTACACTCACATTTCGTCAGTTACGTTTAAGTCTCATGTAATAGGGGGCGAGCCTATTGCCATCAACCGGGCACAAACCCAGACTCCGAGGCTGCTACTGAGAAATTCTTGGTGGCAACACCCAATAACACTTTGCCCGACCTGGTAATCAAACCCAAGACTTCCTGCTCAGCAGTCGCGCTTTGCGACCACTAGACCAACGAGGCAATCAATATGATAATCTCAATGAATATACCTCCAACTGTCTCCGGAGCTCCCTCTGCTTGTCCTTGTGCAGCTGCAGCGCGTGCGCATACTGGCCAGGCTCCGATGGGAACTTCACCAGCCCAGAGCGAGCCACGAACATGGTCCATTCCTGGGGATAAAATAGCTGTTAGGTCTCTTTTAATGTATGCGACTGCTGCAGCACTGGGTCGGTGAGGGTGTCGTGTGACTTTCTCTTCATCCCGACATGGAGGGGGGGGGGGAATTGGTGACGTATATTATGTAAGATGTATAATAAAACAATTTATAAAGCAAAAGAGGAGGCAGAGAGGGAGAGGGAAGCAACTACCTCGCTTCCCTCCAGGAGAAGACAGGAGAGTACCGAGCGTTGGACTTACCCCTCTACCGGTGCACAGACAGGTATTTGGCCCTAAAAGTCGGGCGAAATCCATTTTTTTTGTTTTAGTTAGACGCCGTTTTTTATTATTCCTCGAAATACAATGGTATCTCCTCCTACCAATAGCGTGAACCCTACGCGCTAGAGCCTTTCCCCCGCTCCATGCGCTCAGTCGGAAATTACCGTTCGCTTGCCGTGGTCGTGTAATTATTCGATACGCTCAAATTTCATTGTTTTCAAATATTAAATTTATGGTGAAAAAGTCAATTTCTTTTAAATTTCTACTATGGATACTACACAACTAGACATGTACTTATTATTTTATTTAGTTTTGTTATGAAAAGAGGGAGTTTTCGTACCTTTAGCTCCATTAGTAACTAATTCTTAAAAAGTCCTATAAAATACGCATTTCAAAAAATCTTTAAGCGTTTTAAAGTATTTCTGAGCATTTCTAAGTAAAAATTTATATGGTTTGTTTTAGAATAGACTCTATAGTATTCTAAAATACATAGAACAGCCACCCTAACGCACCCCTCTATTTTTGGCATTTTTTTTTGCATGGACTCAAAAATCCACGTGTTGTTTTTTTTATGAAAATTAGTTTATTTTGTTTCCAGGAAAAGATAAAAGAAAGTGTCCTCTTTACGGATACCATGAATCTTTTGGAGGAAAATGATATTTGCAATATTAGTATTAAAAATGACTCTGAAGATGATGAAAATTAGAAATAAAATTTGTTAAGAATAATGTATGCCTTTTTTACTCTATTATGCCTCAAAATAGAACGAAATACTTTAATAATACTATAAAACGCAAAAAATATTTTTGTCCGACTTTTAGGGCCAAATACCTGTCTGTGCGGTTAGGGTCTGTTTATAGATGAAAAAACCTAAGCATATTGATATTGCTACTTGATGCCAAAGAATTAGGTGATTAGTACTTACAGTCTGCAACTTAGCGAGGTCTCTCTCCAGCTGCGCGGCGGCATGTCTCCGCGCGAGGGCGGCAGCGGAGCCCGGGTGCTCCAGCGGACGCAGGGCTCGCAGGGCCGCGCGCTCAGCTTTGCGACAGGCTGCCATGCGGGCGGAGCGCTCGCGTTCCACCGTCCTGTCAATACCCAAATGTGTGGTGTGCCAGAAAGTATTTTGATGTGAACACCTATAGTGCATTTTGGCAATAAATATAATCAGTGTGCCGTGACGGCAAACCGCATGACGCTCATGCCACCATGGAACAAGGAATTCATGTCTTCCTTGTGTGTGCGCGCGCGCATACTATACACGCCATTGCTTCTCTGTATGATCTGCTTATAATCACACGCCTGTAATCCCCGAAGGGTTAGGCAGAGGTGTATCATTAGTAAACCCACATTTCGCCAGTTACGAGTATGTTTAAGTCCCATGTTATAGGGGGCGAGCCTATTGCCATCAACCGGGCCCAAATCCAGGCTACGAGGCTGCTACTGAGAAGTTCCCGATGGAAAACCCAATAACTCTTTGCCCGACATGGGAATCGAACCCAGGACCTCATGCTCAGCAGTCGCGCTTTGCGACCACTAGACCAACAAGGCAGTTTAAAAAAAACCAGCACTAAATGAACACTTATTGGTGAGGTTCTTCAGAAGTGTCAGGTGCGCAGTACTCGTAACCGGCGTGCTTGTATGACGAGATGTATGAACGTGGATGAGGCGAAAGGAGTATGTAAGGATAGTAGCAGGTGGCGTTCTGTCGTTTCTGCCTACCCCCATGGGAAAAAGGCGTGAGTTTATGTATATATGTATGTGTGAAATGGAACACTCACCAGCTCAGCACCTTGATCTGATGCTGCAGAGCCTCGTTGACCTCTCCGGCCGCGACGCCCGCTGTCACCTTCACTGGTGTTTCCTCTGTGTCATACACCGTTAGTTACAGAACATTCTAGACGATGAGGGGGGCGTGATGGATGCGCAGGAGTGGAAGATCGACTTTAATACTATACCATTTGATTTTTTTTATACACAATACTTAGCTTAAAACGGAGATTGAAACCAAAACCCTATACTTGGCAGACACGCTTGCGCATACTGGACTGATGCGACAGTTAATCAATTAGAAACATGGTTTTTTTTTTGTTTCAGGACGATTTAATTACTAACTTTTGCAATTACGAATTTATATATTGAATAAAAAATATATTTCCTTATCAGAAACAGAAATTTTAGTAAACGAATTTATAATTTATATTTTTGAATGGTTTCCTCAGGAACTGGCGAGAGGAGGCACAACACAGAGAGAAGTGGAAGGCATGGGGGGGAGACCTTTGCCCAGGAGTAGGGCAATGATGGTTAGGAAAAATAATAATAATAATATAAGTAACTAGAAGATATTCTCTCAAAAAACAAGTCGATCTTTCACTCTTCAAATGTATGTATTAATTAATACACTGAACAGCATTCGTGGTAATTGCATGAAAAAGCACAGGAATTAATCAAGAAAATTATTGTTAAATAAAATAAAAAACTTCGAGCCAAGAAACGTAAGTACACAACATCCATGTACAGTAGCGGTAATAAGTGCAGTAGCATGCTAAGGTCTGAATTGCTGTGAACACGCGGTACAGGCCGTACCTACATCTGTGTGTAAAGTGATTCTGTATTAACACAGTACCTACGAACACCTCAGAATTCGCACACGGCGTCGAATGGTCGTAAGTTACAAAATACAGGCTGTAAGGGTAAACACCGTTGTCACTAAAACCATAGGTAGTTGATTTAATTATAAAAATGTTTATCTGAATTTTAAAATAAATAAACGAATTTTTCTTTCAAAAATTCAAAAAAGTTTCTGTCCGATACCTTCCGTAAATTCACGCCCGAGATACGTAATCACTACAAAGGGCGTTGCCTGCTGCACTGGCCGTCCGTTATAACTACCTACATAAGTTTTAACTGATTACATCATTGTAATATTAAAAACACAAAAATAATTGAAATAATTTTGAGGAAAAATGGAGACTACTTAAAAAAAAAAAATATTTTTTTTCATTGAATTTACGTTCTATAAGTGAAACCAAACCACTGATTTCAAGGATAACGGTGTTTACACTAACACTCTGTATAAATGTATTGTTTTCTGAGATTGCTACTCCACTTATGACCGCTACTGTACAACCATGCACATATACACATAATGCATTAAAATTAATTAAATTAAAATTAAAATATGTAAACTAATTAGTCACATAGAATGTATATCGAAGCTTATTTTTAAGACGCATTCCCTTTACTTAAATATACACATCAAAAAAGTCTAGGGATCAACATCCCTAACAAATGTTAGGGATGTTGATCCCTAGACTTTTTTGATGTGTGTAGTATGTTTTTTAACTAATAACTTTTTTAATCTGAATCATAAACGTTAGTTTATAAAATTATTAATGTAATTTTTGAAATATGAGTGAGTGAGTAAGAAAATATTATATTCCGCATTAGAGAGAGAGAGAGAGAAGAATTACCAAAGCCAATATTTTTAAGAAAAAGAAAATATGATTCAGATTAAAAAAGAAAACCTATTTACTACTACATGAGTACAACCATAAAAAAAATACATTAAAAAAAAAACTAAAGGTGCCTTCACATTTGCGTTGGAGTTTGTTGAACGTAGACGTAGCGTATGCGTCACGTAAATGCCACGTAGGCGCCACGTATATGCCACGTAAACGCGACGTATTATCAATACAATCACTTCTATGTGAAGCTAGCTGTCTTCACGCAGCGTTTACGTTGAAAATACGCCCAGAGCGAAGACACTCAAAATAAAATAAATAAAGCTCATGCTACACCGAATGATATAAAATATATCTCAGTATATCTTACGCATAGCTTCTTTGGGCGCAGCCACGGGTGTCGCCACCGCTAAAATTTTGATTTTATTACAATTTTAATGTAAAACCAGCCAATTATGTTGTATATTTTGGTTGAATATATCTTCAAGTTTATTATTGGTAGGGGTGTGAGCAGAACTTTACTTAAAGGCATTCATTTCCAATTGATCTTTTAAAAAACTGTGTCTAAAAAGATCATTCTTACAAAATCAATTAATCGCGTTTACACCGTACGGCATTCCAAGTCCTTATTTTTCGAAATGAATGAACTGATTTTAATGAAACTTCCTACGTTTAAGCAGGATACATCTAGGTCTAAAAGTTATCAGAGATGATTTCCGAAATTTTTTATTAAAAAATAATGGAAATCTCTGTTTCTATGAAAAACTTAAAATCGGTCGAATTTAAGGCCGGGCGCAAACGTCCGGTTTGCGATCAGGTTTCCGAATCAGGAGGCGTGTATGTACATACACACACATACAAAAATTACACACACATGTGAAAAACAAGTGAATGTATGTGTAATTTATGCATGTGTGTGTATGTACAGTCAGCTACAAAAGTCGATTAACATTTATGATTTTTAAATCCTAATTATTAAGTACAATATTAACAGTAAAACGCAATGAATACAAAATTAAGATATAATAGACCCTTAGCTATTACCTGAAAATCTGAAAGCCGGTACATTATGTGTTTAGTGTCTGTTTAAATGATATAAAAAAGTAACATTGTTAATCGACTCTTGTAGCTGACTGTACATACACGCCTCCTGATTCGGAAACCTGAATCTGAAACCGGACGTCTGCGGCCTGCTTAACCGTAACACAATTTTCCGATATTGGTTTTTGAAACTTTTATAGACCTATGAATCCTGCTTTTGCGTAGGCAGTTTCATTAAAATCGCTTTATTCATTTCGAAAAATAGGACTTGCAAGTTTGTATAAAACGCCGTACGGTGTAAACGCTTTTAAAGCCGTTGAACCTGCGCCTGATCTCTCCCCTACACTACACACATTGAAATAGTAATATGGAGGGGCGCGCCATGTTATACTAGTTTATCTCTATATGAGACATCTCCTCTCCTCTCCGCTTTGGTGGAGCCCTAGCCTTATAATTCCCGACAGTAATAAAAGCATTTCATAGTTTTTTTAAATATGAACTATAGTTCTGCCCACATGTTATAAACCATGAAGATATCTTGAGCTATCAGAGCTAAAATCCAGGTAATAAAAGGTCGAATTAAATTAACTGGTGAAATTCCAATGATTTTGTAAGTATGCACTGTAAAGCAAAGGCTTTTTATCATACGGAGAAGGCACGAGCATTGATGAAACTCTGACCCTAGGGTGTGTAGGGTCGTAAGACATTACTGCCCACACGATAAAGAAGAAAGAGAAGAGGGGGTCAATGACCACTGGTAGTACCTATAGTTACATTGAAATAATGAATTAAAAACAAAATATCTTTTTTGTTTTATATAAATTAAGATATCAACATAAAAGTCAAATCATTTATTTCAATTAGACTGTTAAAAGTTACTTTTGAACGTCAACGTTTACACTTCTGGACACATATAGAGAAGAATGAGGAAGAAATTCCTACAAATTCTTTAAAAAAAAAACTAAAATATTTTTCGTGACACATACCTCTCAATTCAATTCGACCTTCCAAAAAAGAGTTCTTGATCTAAAATGTATCTAATATGCAAAATTAAATTACCATACGTTTAACTTTTTTCCGTTTAAGAATACATCTCTGTATTGATAGGTAATAATAAATGTGTTTTTGCAAAGGGAATGCATGCAGTTATTTTGTCATAACTCTTACTGGTATAGTCGCGGACTGCCGGCGGGGTCAGCGCTGCACGCACACATAAATTGTTATGTAGTATTATACAACCTTAATTTTAATTTGATACAAATCTTTCAGGGGGTGAATGTACTCATGAATATGAACAACTTTTATTAAGGGACATAGTACGAAATGTGAAAAAAAAAAACAGCTGATCCATACATTTTGATCGTAATGTAGTACATTATTGTATGGATCAGCTGGTTTTTTTTTTCACATTTCGTACTATGTCCCTTAATAAAAGTTGTTCATATTCATGAGTACATTCACCCCCTGAAAGATTTGTATCAAATTAAAATTAAGGTTGTATATATGTAATTGTTTGTGTAGAGTGTAAAAAGACACTTGATTATACCGAAAGTTTAGTTAAGGCGGTCGCGGCGCCAATGTAATCTAAATCCGTCCCTGGTTCCAAATTGGAAAGTCTTTAAACTACGAGTACCGCTAATCTTTACAGGGCCGGATTGACATTGTCGGGGCCCCTACACAACGCACATCTTGGGTAGGGCTGCCATCGTCTAAATTGCCGACACCGGACAAAAATATCAAAATTCTCGGACACTTGGGTAAAATTGAGTTTTTTTCCCGGATATCCGAAAAATATTTTTTTTTATACAATAAAAAAATGACAAATCCGGGGAAACCCGGACGGATGGCAGCCCTAGTCTTGGGGCGCCTTTACCCTTTCAATTCATAGTGACGCTGTTTTTAACTACATTACAAAAGGTATGCAGTCACACTATTCAATAAAAAAAAAAATTAAACATGTGAATTTTGTTAACATACAAATCTTCAAATTGATAAGTAATGTGTCTTTTTACATGTTTTTAAATATAACATTCTTATTACTTAAAGCATCCAGTTATTATGATTTTTTTTACCAACATTCTGAAATCGAAGCGTATTATTATTTGATTTAGTTGTAAATGGAATTGAAATTGTAATAAAGTAAAACAATGTAATCCTACTAATATTATAAACTAGCTTCTGCCCGCTACTTCGTCCGCGTAAATGTCGGTTTTCGGCGATAAACTTTGCGACATCCGGCCACCGTAGGCGCGGGCTTGCGGACAGCGAGTAATGGGTAGCTCGCCGTCCGATCAAGGACCAAGCCCGGGTCGACGGCGCGTTCTGTTCGCGCGCGCCTCAAAGAGCTGTCAGCAAAGGGACGGGTCCCCAACGGGGCCAAACGCCTGCCGGGGTTGTAGGACGTCTTAACAGGATACCGTGGCCCCGGAACGTAAAGGGCAACAGAAGGAACAGGGTGGTTTTTTAGTCAGTAAAAGTCGGACAGTCCTCATTTGATGATTTTTACCACCACAAAAAAAAAAGGGGGTGAATTTTGGAAAATCCGTTCTTAGCGGATGTCTACTAACTATAAACTACCTCCCTGTCAAATTTCATCTTTATACGTCATACGATTTTCGATATTTCGTGATGAGTGAGTGACCTTTCGCTTTTATATATTTATAGATGCGAAAGTGCCTCGTTGGTCTAGTGGTCGCATAGCGCGACTGCTGAGCGTGAGGTCTTGGATTCGATTCCCAGGTCGGGCAAAGTGTTATTGTGTTTTTCCACCAGGAATTTCTCAATAGCAGCCTCGGAGTGTGGATTTGTGCTCGGTTTATGGCAATAGGCTCGCACCCTATTACATGGGACTTAAAAAACATAACTGGCGAAATGTGGGTGTACTAATGGGTACACCTCTGCCTCACCCTTCGGGGATTGCAGGCTGATGTTATGTTATGCGAAAGTTTGTTCCTCTTTCACGCCAAAACGGCTGAACAAATCTGGACAATTATGTTTACTCAAAAATATGTACATACAATAGAATAATAGTTTATTTAAACACTTCAAGAACTAATTTTTTTTTTTTTCTACTTAACATTATTTTGATGAGACAATTTCAGAACGAATGAATTATGCAAGCAAACGAGACGCCATGTTGAATAAAACATGGCAATAATTGAAAAACTATTTTTTTTTTGTACACAACAAATCAGGCTCAAATCCACCAGAGAATATTTTTCCCGAATTTCTGGTATTTTTCACAAGCTTTTATTTAGCTTGCACTGTTCGTATGTAAGTAAGTATGTATGTAAATAAGTTGTCCTTTCAAAAATTGCAATCCATTTATCGACCATTTGTTGTTATCCGATTGAGCTGAAATTTTGTATACACCTTTAGCTCTGGTGACAATACAATGTCAGATAAAGAATTTTAAATAAAGCTTGTTTTTAAAAATATTTTTTAAATTAATTTATTTGATATAATGTACTTCTGATGGCCGAAAATTAAACATCTCCTAGAGCACAGAGATCATAGTTTAAAATAGCACAAAGGCTATTTTTTATTTTAGAAAAATGTATGGTTCTTTGACGCGAAGGAAGTCGCGGGCGGAAGGTAGTGTTACTACAAAAAACAGTTCTCAATTTAAATTCCATTGACAACAAGCCTGAAATCACTGAAACCCCATAACAACACTTACTTAAGAACGCCAAGTCTATAAGAGAAAATAATACAATTTAGATATTAATATTACATGCAGTACCCGGCGATAAATATTGCACATCGACCTTTGGAAAGAGACAATCGGCTAATTTCGGCTTCGTAGAGCGTTATCTCTGTCGCACGAAATACAAACAGTCCGGTATCTATTAGGAGCTGTTAAAACAATTATGATTTGCTTCTTTTGATATTTTTTTTTATTCTTTGTATAAAATACGAAATACGATAAAGGTCGATGTGCAATATTTATCGCTGGGTACTGTACTAAATAATAGTTTTTTTAATACTCAGAAACGTTGTTACCCTAATCCCATACTACTTTGAATACTCGTTATACAATGTACAGTTAATAACATAAGTCAGAAACACAAAATATGGTTGAAAAAAAAACAAAAATTGTAAATAAATAAATAATAATATTCACTAATGGAGTGTGTCTCGTTGGTGTAATGGTCGCAAAGCGCGACTGCTGAGCATGAGGTCTTGGGACCGATTCCCAGGTCGGGCAAAGTGTTATTGCGTTTTTCCATCAGGAATTTCTTAGTAACAGCCTTGGAGTTTGGATTTGTGCCCGGTTGATGGCAATATGCCCGCCCCCTATTACATAGGACTTTAACATAATTGGCGAAATGTGGGTGTACTAATGGGTACACCTCTGCCTAACCCTTCGGGGATTACAGGCGTGATGATATGATATTATTTAAATTATACCTGCGCGATACTATTAATTACATTTTAAAAACAATACTTCATGTTTTTTTTTAATATTTTTATAGTATTTGTAAACATAAATAAATGAAATAATAAAAAAACTGCAATTTAAAATAATCAAAATAACAAAATGATCGTCTTGACTTTTGCTGTTAACTGTACACATAGTACCCAGACCTCTATACGAGTACAAAATAACTAACCCAATTCTACATACAACTAAACAAAAACATGGTGGAAGGGATAACGACGCACCACCTCTTTTCATGGATTCAGTACTTGATTTTAGACACTCCAGGGGTAAAATTTTAAAGAAATCTGCTATTCCTGTAGCGGATTCAGGGGGCTAAAGGCCTCGAGACAACCCTTCCCCCCCCCCCTAAAAGCTTTTGCGTTCTTCCGTGATTAGAACTCAAGATCAAAATGTAACGAACAAACATTTATTTTTAAATTTACTACACGTAAAAGAACAAGTATTGCATGTTTGTATAAAACATTTTCACAAAGAGTAGACAGTTATTAAAAAAATATAATGTCAAGATCAAAATGTATGTACACAGCAATATTAGTACCCTTTCGATTCTTATTAAAAAATAATCAGCTGTTCCATAAAGCACAACACTCGCAAAATCAAAACGTATCACACAACAGATTTTTTTTACATATTTTCGTCACATAAAAAAAACACACACTCCCATACATATTGACCTTGACCTTTTGTATGGAAAAGCAAAATTTTTTTTCAACCCTACAGTTTTCAGAATCATATACGGTATCCATGGTAACCGGTTGAGTGTCCACATCCCTTTTACCACAGATAAAACAGTACATACCATGATGTGTCCCGCCCCTCTTCGCGTACAACTTAAGTTTCTCTCTGAGCGCGCCGCGTTCTGTCTCCAAAGAATCTATATCTTGTTGCAGATGGTCCATCGTCTCTTCGAATTCTTTCTCTTTCCTGTGATGGGAGAGAATTTTGATTAATTAACAGACTTTGAATATGAGATGTTATTTTAAGTGTTAGGCTACCTGTTTCTTGTTTGAGTGTAATTTTCAAGAACTGCCTGAACTCCCCTTTCGATAACTGCTGTTTCCTCCTTAGGAAAATGTGCAATTCCTCCTCAAGGTAAATTTCCAAACTGCCAAAATTCCTACAAAGAAATATTCCCGAAATCCCTCATAGAAACATATCTCATTTACCCTTTCAATAAGTAGCCCAAATATCTTACTTTCACTTAGAAAAATACTCCAGTTCTTTCGTAGAAAAAACCCCAGTTCCTCCCTAGAAAAAACCCCAGTTCCTCCCTAGAAAAAAACCCAGTTCCTCCCTAGGAAAATACCCCAGTTCCTTCCTAGAAAAAACCTTAGTTCCTTCCTAGAAAAATACCTCAGTTCCTCCCTAGAAAAATACCCCAGTTCCCTCTTAGAAAACGCCCCAAATCACCTCAGAAAACTACCCCAGTTCCCCCTTAGAAAACTCTCCAATTCACCCTTAGAAAAATAACCCAATTCCCCTTAGAAAATACCCCAAATCCCTCTTACAAAAGTACCCCAGTTTCGCCTCAGAAAAAAATCCCAGATTGCCCAGTAACTGACCTCTTGAGCTGGTTATGTGCGTCCTCCAGCCTGCGCGTCAACTGTTCCGCTCTCAGCTCCGCGTCTCTCGCCGCTGTCGACAGCTTGCGCTCTCCCAGCTCGCGACGTATCGTCATCTCTGATAGCTCTTCTTGTTTCGCCTATAAAGAATTACAATAATAATACAAGCCTACTATTGTCCCACTGCTGGGCAATAGCCTCATACAGAGAAGGCACGCTTGCTCAAGCCGGATTAGAAATTTCAGACCTATACCTCGACTTTTAATTCTTTTCAGTAACTTGACAGTTAAAGGGTTACCAGATTTTGACAAATTATAGATAGTGAGGTGGTGTAAGAATGAACGAAATCGAATGAACTTAAATAATGTACTTATATGCTAACTTTTTATTTTAATTTTAACAACTGAGATACGCAAGTACTCCATGACGAACGGGACACATTACTAAGTCCTTTATCAAATAATGTTTAAACTTTTTTCATCTTAAAATATTTATTATTTATTGCTTTTAACTGTGCCTGTGTGTTCCTATTAGATGAAAATAAAATAAGGATATTACTTTTATTAACAATTATTAATTCTACATCTTTTAAACGAATATTTAAAGTTTTATTAGAATTAAACCATTTTTATCATTCATTCTTTACGCAAAATCGTTCACTACCCCAACACTATTAATTGAATTATGGTAACATTATTTTTCTTTGAACTGTCAAGTTACTAAATAGAATTAAAAGTAGAGGTATATATTAATATGGTTACGTATGGGACGGCGAGCTACCCATAACTCGCCGTCCGCAAGCCTGCGCCTACCGTGGCGGGATGTCGTCTCGCGACGTCATATAGATTTACCTTGAGTGCCTTCCTAAGTTCCCTGATGTCAGCCTCCTTGTTCTCCAGCTTGATGGTGAGGCTCTTCGTCTCCTCCAGCTGCTTTTTGACCAGCTGGGCGCGGATCACCACTGGAGGTACCGGCTGTGGACAGTGTCAGGAAATTAGATGGCTTTCAAAAATCAGGGTTAAGTAATTCAGTCTGCAAAGAGAGAAGCAGGTTAACAAGTCATCATCTGCCTAGCCTTTTCCAAATTATGTTGGGGTCGGCTTCCAGTCTAACCGGATGCAGCTGAATACCAGTATTTTACATAGAGCGACTGCCTATCTGACCTCCACAACCCAGTAACTGGGTGCTGGGTAAGCAGTATAACAAGTACTAATAAAAAAATATTTTTTAAAAACAAGATTACAATATTGAGTATTGGACATTGTATTGTCATCAGAACTAAAGATGTATGCAAAATTTCAGCTCAATCGGATACCAACAAATGGTCGAAAAAACGTTTGCAAATTTTGAAAGGACAACTTACATACGAACAGTGCAAGCTAAATAAAAGCTTGTAAAAAGATTGGTGAGCAGTGCAAGTAACCGGGGTGCTTGTATGACGAGATGTGTGAACGTGGACGAGGCGAAAGGAGTATGTAAGGATCGAAACAGGTTCTGTGGTTTCTGCCTACCCCCATGGGAGAAAGGCGTGAGTTTATGTATGTTTACCTTCTCAGACTGAACGTTGGTAAGTGACATCATGTCATACTCCTTGTCTTGCGCGAACGTCGCCAGCTTGTTGACGTCTGCTGTCACCCCAGCGAGAGAGTGCTTGATAGTGCGCACTGGGCCGTGGTCGTCCTGCAATGTATGACAGTAATATGTCTAAACTAACATTATTAAGAGAAAAAGATTTATATTTTTGTTTGTGGTTGATAAACTCAAAAACTACTTAGAGATAAACTACGATAACTTGGCGCGCCCCTCCACAATAGGGTAGATGACACCACCAATCAATTGACGTACTTTTATGATCTGTCAAAACGCGATTCTCCCATAGATTTTGTATAACAAAACACAACTGTGACGTCACTTTTGTGCAGACTGAATTGACTAACTATTTATAAATTTTACAGTGATATGAAAATTAATCAGGTTTTCAGGGCCTAAATAAAGTGTCTCTTTATAGAAGTTATTTCTTGGAATTATTGGTTAATAGTGTCATCTACCCAATTCAAACCGTTTGAAAGTATTTACAAGACTCACAACGCATGTGTGCGTACTGAGACGGCTCTCGAAACAAAAACAAATTAGCGTGTCTTTGTTGCTCAACTAGCGGCGTCATTAATTGCTCATTATTATTGAAATAGTATTATGGACGGGAGCGCCATGTTATAGTAGTTTATCTCTGACCGATATAAAAAATTCTTTCACCTATGGAAAGCTATGTTATCAGGGAGTAATTTAAACTATATTTTATTTTCAAAAAATTAGAGATCCCTGCGAAAATTGCAATAATGTAACTTAATATATCAAAATGGCTGTAATTTAAAAAGATTTTTTAGTCTTTTGACTGAATACATACATAACATAACACACATTATCATCACGCTTTTGTCCCTCAAAAAGTTTAATATAACTGGCGAAATGTGGGTGTACTAGTGGGTATACCTCTGTCTAACCCTTTGGGGATTATAGGCGTGATGATATGCGCTTTTTTTTATTCGAGCTTTTAAAAAATTACTGCCTCGTTGGTCTAGTGGTAGCAAAGCGCGACTGCTGAGCATGAGGTCTTGGGTTCGATTCCCGGGTCGGGCGAAGTGTTATTGGGTTTTTCCATCAGGAATTTCTCAGTAGCAGCCTCGGAGTCTGGATTTGTGCCCGGTTGATGGCAATAGGCTCGCCCCCTATTACATGGGACTTAAACATAACTGGCGAAATGTGGGTGTACTAATGGGTACACCTCTGCCTAACCCTTCGGGGATAACAGGCGTGATGTTATGTTATGTTATGTAAAAAATTACTTTACATGTGTACACACTGGGTGTGCTTTTATGTTTATCTTGCTTTTTCGTCTAGCGCATACATGAAGCGCTAGTCCAAAACAGCGCATGCCCGTAGCGACGTTGATGACGATGATGACGCATGCGCTTGATGCGAGATACGAAAGCGCACTGGTGTGGACATAGTATTACTCTTTTTACTCTATAGTAAATAATGATGTGATAACACACCTGCTGATATATCTTGTCCACGGCGGCAGCCCACAGCGTGAGCAGCGTGGCGTGCGGCAGCGGCGCGCCGTCAGCTCGCTCGCCGGCCGTGGCTGCGCACGCGCACGCCGCGCGCGCCGCCAGCCACGCCGCGCGCGAGCAGCGCCACAGGGTCGACGCGCACTCGCCGCGCAGCCGCTCTACCAGCTGGAGGGTATTTAGATAGTATTTTACTACTATAGGTAGGAAATAGTTGATAAGTCCTCAAATAGTACCAAGTTTATATAAGAAGCAGTTTCAGGTCTCTACGATCAGCGGTTTAGGCTGCGCGTTGATCCATCAGTCAGTCATTCATTCAGGACAAAGCATTTTATATTTATATATAGATAGAAGATTAGCAAAGGATTAGGATTAGGATTGGCCAGATGTCGTAATTTCGTTTGATTATATAATACCGATATCTTTATCTTACACGTACTTTCTTAAGTTTATCTTAGATATCACTGACATCGTTCCGTGCCTCGGAAAGCACGTTAAGCCGTTGGTCCTGACTGTTATACGTAGATCTTTGACAGTCGTTACGAGTCGTCAGAAGCCCGAAAGTCTGACAACCAGTCTTACCACGGAGTATCGTATTACTCAATTACTGGGTTGTGGAGGTCAGATAGGCTGTCGCTCCTAAAAAATACTGGTATTCAGCTGCATCCGGTTAGACTGGAAGCCGACCCCAACATAGTTGGGAAAAGGCTAGGCAGGTGATGATGATCTTATCTTATGGAATATATATTTTATGACAACCTCCTGAAAGACGTGAATGCAAAAATGAACCTTATATAAAAGTAAAAGTTCACTTGTTCATGATCATTTGTCACAAACCTGAGGGTCCAGTACAGCGTGCAGCATCACGCCGGGCGGCAGCCGCCTCCTGACAGACTTCAGTTGCTGCTGCAGGGACGCGCAGCAGGTGCTGATAGCCTCGTGCAGGAGACCTAACTCTTGTTGACGATCCGATTGCTAGAAAAAAAAAAATGTTTATTTAAAAGCTATTGAATTGATGGAGGAATATAAAGTCTTTGACAGTCGTTACGGGACGTCAGAGAACCAGTCTTACCTAGGGGTATCGTATTACCCATTTACTGGGTTGTGGAGGTCAGATAGGCAGTCGCTCCATGTATTCAGCTGAATCCGGTTAGACTGGAAGCCGACCCCAACATAGTTGAGAAAAGGCTCGGCAGATGATGATGAAAGAATGTTTCTGCCTATCCGCATGGGAAAAAGGCGTGAGTTTATGCATGTATGTATTAGGCGTCCACTTCGAGTTGGCCGTTTCCCCACCCCACATAGCAAATTCCTAATTTCATTTCCGTGTTTTTTGTGAATCTTTTCTTATTGTTTGTTACTGTTGTTTGTAAATCTGAAAAATAAGCTGTTATTCGGTAGATTTTGAAACGATTTACCTGCAGTATATGCGTTAGCGCAGACGCGTCAGCGTGAAGCGCGCGTGCGAGCGCGTCGAGCGCGCTACACGCGTGCAGCACGGGCTCCCGCGCCACGCCCGCGCCCTCTAGCGAGCTCAGGTTGAGCGCAGACCACATCGCGCACAGATATGTCCAGCAACGCTCAATACCTGACAGAGAAGAAAAAATATATTAATAACTTGCTTTGGCTCGCCATTTCATAAAATAACATCACGCCTGTAATCCCCGAAGGGTTAGGCAGAGGTGTAACCATTAGTACACCCACATTTCGCCAGTCATGTTTAAGTCCCATGTAATAGGGGGCGACCTTATTGTCATCAACCGGGCAAAAACCCAAACTCCGAGGCTGCTACTAAGAAATACCTAGAAAACCCAATAACACTTGAATCGAACCCAAAACCTTAATCGGGTTTCTGCCAAAATAAAATAGTTTTTCTTTTTATGAGAAGTTATGTCTTGAAATTAATGATGATTTTGATGGTATGTCAGAAGTACTGTGAGGTGAATTTATGAAAGGGATGAAGTTGTTTTCTTTTTAAATGTATATTTGTGTTTTCTTTTTTTTATATTTTGATCTGTCTTCTGTGTCTTTAATTATTTTAATTGGTTGTAACCGTAATAATTAAAGTAAAAAATAAATAAATAGTAATAATAATAATGGTTGAAGGCTGATTTACACATATCATGTGAACGCATTCAATGTCAGTTGAGAATGTATGAAAGAATTTATCACTGATAAGGGATGATGCCGGAACTGTGACTTCACTGATATGTGTGAATCAAACTTAATGGTGTCAACTAGGGGTCGCGGGACGTCTTAACAGGATACCGTGGCCCCGGAACGTAAAGGGCAACAGAAGGAACAGGGTGGTTTTTTAGTCAGTAAAAGTCTGACAGTCCCTTCCGCCCCACCCAGGGTGGAAGGACTCATTTGATGATTTTTACCACCTCAAAAAAAAACAAAAATGGTGTCAACTAGCCAATTAGCCCTATATTATTTTTACATTATATTATATTATAATGACCAGATTGTAACTGTGACAGAAAAGTTGAAAGGGAATCGTTTGTCTTGGTATGGGCACGTGAAGAGGAGGGATGAAACGCATGTGACCAGGAGAGTTATGAATATGAATGTGGATGGATGGAAAGCAAGAGGAAGACCAAAGAAAAGATGGATGGATTGTGTGAAGAATGATGTGAATGAAAGGAGAGTCAGTGATTGCATGACGGCTGACAGGACAGAGTGGAAGAGGAAAACGTGTTGCGCCGACCACAAGTAACATGGGACAAGGCAGGAAGATGATGATGATGACCAGATTGTAACTATATTAATGTCAGTTTTGTTATTTGGCCCTAAGAAGGGCCTATGACTCTGAGGAGAGCCGTGGGGGATTTGTCATCGTGGTGAAAGGATTGGTCAGCTAGACTGCGTTACCGAGTGCTAGCTGTCCAGGGTGCGCCGGACGTTTTGAATCGCAGGACGATTTAAGATTAACGCCACTCGGGGAGGCAAATAAATATACCTGCACTCTAGAGGACGTTAACAGTGCTACTGATGCCGCGATAAACGTGGCCACCTACTGGGCACAAAAACTATAAATAAATAAAAAAAAACGGGTTGCACTCCGGGAGTGCCGGCAGAAGTGAAAACTTGATTATTAACGTTTACGTTTACGTTTACGTTTAACATACACGAACATTCGCGCAAGCGCCCTGCGCTGTCTAAACGAAACAGTAGGCCCAGGCATACATTTTCGCCGCGCCGTAGAGAGGGGATAGCTGTCTACTCTCCATCCGTCTTACGCTTTTTCGATCAGGTCACGTGTCCTGACGCGCACGTGTCCTGACGCGAGTTTAAGATTTTATACCCATTACAGAAAAAGTGCTCAACGCCGCTAAAGAAGTTTTCACTTCAAAAATAAAAAAAAAGGGATTGTCTTAAATCATCGACTCGAAAAGAAGAAGAACTATATTAATGTTTGTTTCTCGTAATATTTTCCAACATACCGTCTAGCGAGCAGTTCTCGTCGAGCTCGTTGGTCTTGAGCGCATGCGTGAGCGCGTCCAGCGCGCGCTCCTGCTGCGCCGCGTCAGGTAGAGCACTCGCCGCGCGGAGCAGCAGCGCGGGCGGGCACGCGTCCAGCGCCGCCGTCCACATGCACACGATGCACTGCGGAGGGGAAGAAAGAAAGATTATTTATTTCACACAAATGACAGACTATTTGTACACAAAAAAAAATAAAAGTCCCCGACAAAACATAGCTAAGAACACTCGCCGACTAATTCAACTTTCAAACAAAAAGAAAACAAAATCAAAATCCGTTCATCCGTTCGGGAGCTACAATACGGCCGACGTATCTTGGAGGCCCTGAAGTTAGCCGATTGCTGCGCAGTAAACAATTTCGTTTCTATAAAATCCATTGCGCAGCCAAACAGCTAACTTCATACCGCCAAGATACGTCGGCCGTACTATACGATGGAATGAAACGGGGGTCCAAAATTTATATAGAAAAACTGGGAGTAAACTAAATTACCCGAATTTGACGAGCAAATCCGCGGACAGAAACTAGTTATATTATTAACCACACGTACCTGTATCATATGCAGCTGATACTCCAATTGACAGCGGAAACTGTACTGTACTGCTGTATGCGTCTTCGTTACGACCTCTCTGTCCCACACGTTCACTGGCGGGAACCTAGAGGGAGATGGAAGATGCGATATTATTGTTTATTGTTTTGCATTGTCTTAACTGCCACGTTGGTCTTGTGGTGGACTGTGCGTGGAGCTTGGGTTCGAGTCCCAGGTCATAACACTGCCCGAAAAGATTGATTTCAAGGGCTTAGGACCGTCAAATGGGAAAGTTGTGCTGTATTCCGGATATAATATTTTAATTTGAAAATTTTAGATAACAATTTTATTTTAAAAAATGAAGTCTTTGAAGGATACCTAATGCCTAGAAAAAATTTGGGACGTGATAAAAAGGTCTTCCTGTATTAAATTCTCGTGTTGCAGTGTTTGTTACGAAACTGCTCCAAAACGGCTAGACCGGTTTTTATAAAATTTTGTGTGCATATCGGGTAGGTCTGAGAATCGGCCAACATCATTTCATACCAAAAAAATTAAAAAAATTATGGCGGTACGATGTTCGCTGGGTCAGATAGCTTTATCTAAAACTTGAATTGAACCTACCTCTCCCTGATTTGTCCGAGAATGATATCAGCTTTAGTATTCAATCGTTGCAGCAACAGTATCAGCAAGATGGCGTCGTGATCTCCTGCAACAGAGAGAACGTGGTATATTATACTACATACATTAAACAATGCTACCTTAACGCATCATGCGCTTGCGTTGTTTAGGGATCCATATAAATTCATACAAAACTGTGAATCGCGCAACCCGGTCGCGGCGGCCTGTCGCAGTCATCAGTCGCGGTCGTCAACATCGGAATGCTATCTTTAAGGTAACTCGCGAAAACCAAAATTTAGTTTAATTAGTTTATCATAAATACTAGTAGTGGTCCATTCTGACGAGGTCCACAGACCTAGCGGAGTCTTCCAAGACCTACAGCATGACGAGGAGGTTCCTACGAAGGTTTCAAGTCCAGGACTTACCAGCAGTAGCCATGAACTGATCAGGTAGACCCGACTTCTGCATCAGTTCTGAGGATGTGGCGGTCTTCCAAGAGGTATATCATGATAAGGGGGGGGCAGACAGCGACATCAACTATGGTTACCCCTCTCGCTTTAAAATTCAAAAAGGGGGGTAATCGGACGTCCAAGTCTTACCAGCAATCGCCATAGTGATCTGGGATCCGTTAATTCTGATAAGGTCTACGGACCTGGCGCAGTCTTCCAAGACCTACAGCATGATGAGGTGGTTCCTACAAACCTTTCAGGCTCTACACTTACCAACAGTCGCCATAAAGTCATCAGGTAGACCCAACGACCATATATACCTAGACTCCTAACAGACGACCGATGTCTGTCAACACATTAGGCATAAAAGTCTTATAACCGTCGTCACTCACCAATAGTCACCAAGTTCGTATTAGTTTCGACCACTCCTGTGAGCCGTAAGCATGCACTGACCTTGAGTTAGCCAATCAGAACGCAGTACCACGTCCCCCTCGTACCTCAGCAAGTTGGCAGAATAGTTTTCGTGCGTTAGATCGTGTAATAGGCGTCTATAGGCTGTATGGTCGTTGGGCAGACCTGATGAAGTCTTCCAAGAGCTACAGCATGATGAGGAGGTTCCTACAAATCTTTCAGGCTTAAAACTTACCAGCAGTCGCCATAAAATGATCAGGTAGACACGCAGCTAGCATATCAGCGCGTGCCCTCGCCTGCGTCAGTTCCAACGCCCTCAGCTGCAGATCGATAGACCTGGTCGATGCTCTGGACGCGTGGACCAGAGAGCCAAGGTCTACTGGAGGTGAGGTCCTGGCTACTGGCTCAGGAGTTGATTCTTGCTCCGAGGGTGCCGGAGAACCTGGAAAAGATTACATAACATCACGCCTGTAATCCTAAAAGGGTTAGGCAGAAGTGTACCCGTTAGTACGCTCACATTTCGCCAGTTATGTTTAGGTCCTATATAATAGGGGGCGAGCGTATTGCATTAATTGTTTTGTAAGGCTGTAGATTATACAAATGACGTGTGACTGCGACCCGTATGCAAAGGGTTCCGTATAATAATTAACAATAAATTAAAACCTCCAGGCTGCTACTGAAAAGGAAGAACCCATTAACACTTCATGACCGACCTGAGAATCGAACCCAGAACACCACGCTCAGCTCGCACTTGTGATCACGCAACCAACAAGGTAATTAGTCAGATAAACATACATACACTGCTAAAATCATAAAACTTCATAGTCGGGTAAAAATTGAACTCACCTTGCTTCGACTCAAGCTGCGCACGCGTCTCGTTGTACTGTTCCGTCATCTTCTGCACCAACTCCCTAAACTTATGTATTGTTGAGTCTCTATCCATGATCGTCTCATGCGCTGCTTCACGTTCTCTTATAGCCTGTAAAGATTACAAAAAACACAAGTTTAATACTGTCTTATAGTAATACTAGGTTCTGTCCGCAACTTCGTCCAAATGACGGTTTTTGGCGATCTAATCTTGTTTTATCATAGATCATACAAACTATGTCTTATCCTAGATATTGTCTTATGTTTCCTTTTATAGAAAATTACTTACGAATAACTAAATGTATATATTCTTATGGAAATGTAAATTATCTTCTGGTTAATAAACGATTATTATTATTAAACTTTGCAGCCCCGATTCATCCCCTTGGGGGGTGAATTTTGGAAAATCCCTTAGCGGACATCTATAACTATACGAGTAAACTACCTCAATGCCAAATTTCATCAGTTCAAGTTTTCGCTATTTATATATTTTGATTAGTTGAACATTTTTCTTTATATTTTATCTACAACGTGTAACGGAAAGGGTATATACCTATACATACCAAGAGCAAGGCTTTTTTGGATGCTATCAAACAATATGGCAAGGGTTTTTTAATCCTATCTCTACATGTTCGGAAATTATGATCAACAAAGAACACCGCCTGCAGTAGGCTACTATGAGGTACTAGGAGGGCAGAATTACGGAAGAGATTTATCGTGATATTAGGCAAGTAACGTGGAAAGTTTTTGACCCATGTAGTGCGGTTTGACACGTTTGTTATGATTTGAATTATTTAAGAAACATACGAAACCGAGGTATTAATTCTTAGAGTATTTTATATTGAGCTGAAACCCTTGCCATATCGTTATTTATCATCCAAAGAAGCCTTACTCTTTGTATGTATATACCCTTTCCGTTACACGTTGTATATTAACATAAGATACTATATACTTGGAAAAACTAATACCAATTATTAAATTAAAAGTTTTGAATTCGTAGCTTGGCGTTGAGGTCAAGTTTCCGCTTATTTGACGTAGAAGTCAAAAGGTTACGTATCTTTTTACACCCATTATAGAACAAGACCTACCTCTCTAGTGTTGGCGTGTGCCATCTCCAACTCCTCGCGCAGGTCCATCTCCAGTTCCCTGTTGGACTCCACCAGCTGTTCGTGGACCTCTTGGAGCGCTTCCAGTTCGGACACATCTTGTTTTAGCTGTTCCACCTGCCAGGAATTATGGTTTTGTTATAATTGGGTATTTCACATGACCAAGCAACTGAGATATTTTTTATAAGCTGTCAAAACGCGATTCTTCCATAGATTTTCAAATTCAAATTCATTTATTGGTGTGTTTTTGGTACATTTT
Organism: Hoplodrina blanda; assembly: GCA_949316365.1. NCBI lineage: Eukaryota > Metazoa > Arthropoda > Insecta > Lepidoptera > Noctuidae > Hoplodrina > Hoplodrina blanda. The sequence goes on from OX438576.1 coordinate 5,476,442, forward strand.
ACATTAGATCTTAATTGAAATCATTAGTTCCTCAAAAATCTACCTGGCATTTTATATGGCAATATCGAACTGTGACGTCACTTATTTGCCAACGTAATTGATCAACTATTCATTGATTTAGGCCTGATTTTTCATTAGATACCTTCAAACAATAAATATGACAATTTGACATATTTTCTATACAAAAGCTGCGCCATATTTATCCCTCCGTTATGAGTTATGTGACGATTGAAAAATTAGCCGTTAGAAATCATTTGTTTTGTTTTTGTGTTTGTTAATTGATTTGAGGAAACTAAAAAAATAATCAGGTTTTCAGAGCTATTTGAAAGAGGTATTTAAAGTATTGTTAAATGTAGAGATTTTAAGACAAATAATGTTTATTTTTGGCTGTTTCAGCCAATTATTTATGGTAGAGGCAAAGCTTATGGGTTCGCGTCACCGACATGCTAATTTGACCGCGCCACCAACATGCTAATGCGACGTCAAGTTTTAATTTCTGTCGGCAATCTAACTTAACAAAATAAAAATTATGATTAGTATTTTTTTAACTCATCTTTCGACTGGCTTGTTCGTCACTAACTCCATTCTTACCTGATCCTCCAACGCCATCTTCTTCTCAGCCAGCTGTTCCACCATCTCCTCGGCACCCAGCGCAGCATCCACCTGCTCCCTAAGATCAGCCACCTGGGCTTCCAACTCATCCACTCTTAGAGACAGCTTCTCTTTCGTGCGACTCAGTTCTGCTATCTCCGATTTGTATTGTTCCAGGTCCTGTAAAACGAGTGGTGTCATTTTTAGGGATCCGTAGCTCTGTAGCACAGCATGTGAACTACAACAAACAATTCCTACATCGCGCAATCAACATTCGGTGCAACGCGGACGTTAGCATATATACAAAATCCCGACAACAACCGTCGGGCAGTAGCCCGCCAGACACGACACCCGTCTGGTCGGAGGATCCTCCCTTTTCAACGGAGAATGAGAAACTTTTCTCTGTTTCTCATACCTCTAAAGCTGAAAAGGAAAATACCAAACATGGAAGAAAAAAAGGTTTTATAAGATTTTTTTACGGACATTTTTCTGTAACACTGTTCACAAAAATGTAGTAAGTAAATCTATATAATTAATGATAAAAAAAAGCTTTTTATAAACAAGCTTTTTTTGTATGATGTTACTAACTTTATCGTTTTCTACACTTCAAGCCCTTTCATTTGATACCCATATCAAGGGGATTAAGAAAAAATATGTAATCCGCCATCTTGGAACGGCGGCCATATTGAAATTATTACAATAATGAGTAACCGACCTTATGCATCTTCTGCATCTCATGCTTATCATGCGCGGACAGGTCGCGCAGCCTGACGAGCGTGTCGCGCAGGCGCACGTTCTGCTGCTGCAGCTGCCGCATCTCGTAGCCGGTGGCGCCGCTCTCTGCGTATGGGTGCTCTGTCACAGCGCCGCACACACGAATCGTTACTAACTAACTACTAACGCTGCACCTCTGTCTGTCTGTCATTGTCGAAAACTCTAAATTAGAGGTTCCTAAACTTATTTAGTCTACTTTTTTTTTATTTGGGACAAGCCCGCCACACTGTTCCCACCCACTGCAACTCCTGAAAGCCAGAATCAACAGTGGAGGCCACCAGAAAAGCGCCGAGGCAATGAAGCTCGACGAGTCCCAGAGAAACGATTAACTGTCTTGGGTCCCGCGACGAAATTAATCAGAAAAGAATAGCGGAGGAGTAAGAAAAAAATATAATTTCCACTTCCCTCCAAACAAGCAGGAGACAGAACAGAACTAGGTCAATAGGCACAAAGGGATGTTTGCAACTGGGAGAAGCCCAGATTGCCAAGCACCCCACTGCCCACTTTGAGAATATTTTTTTTATGCGCCCCCATTTTTTTACCTGCTTAAAAACCACCTAGTAGATGAAATTACAAATGGCCTCCCAAGCCTCTACACAACGCCCCGATTTTTTTTTCTGGATTTCTTACCGCCCCTCTTTAGGCCAGCGGCGGCCACAAGGGGGCGTTATCACCCACTTTGGGAAAGGCTACTCTAGTCTAAATTCTATCTATACTAATCACTACATAGTATAAAACAAAGTCGCTTTCCCTGTCTGTCTGTCTGTCTGTCCCTATATATGCTTAGATCTTTAAAACTACGCAACGGATTTTGATGCGGTTTTTTTTAATAGATAGAGTGATTCAAGAGGAAGGTTTATATGTATAATACATGCACCCGTGCGAAGCCGGGGCGGGTCGCTAGTATTATTATAAAATCGAAAGTAACTCTGTCTGTGTCTGTCTGTCTGTCTTACTAAACCGAGAGATAGAGGAACGAGAGATTCAAAACTGTCAAGTTTTCGTCATCGAGGTTAAACATAAATACACACACAAAAAAAAAAGAAACAAAAAACTACATGCAACACTTGACATACAAAGACTTAACACATTCACATGATAAAATATAACTTATATAAGGGTGCACGGTAGTGCAGAGCCAAGTTCTTTGGTGTTCATTTAAAATTATAATTTTTGTTGTACCATTTGTCTGTAAGCAGTGAATTTATAGAAGGCTGTGTAAAAAGAGAGAAAGTAAAAGATTTTGATACATATTTCAATATCAATAATATATAATATGATGACTGGTAATTAGTGTACGATATTTATACACATGATTGGAGTTTTGAACAATTTTTTTTTCTGTGATAAATGGAAAAATCATACATTAGTTTTATAGCAAAACAATTTTTTAATTTTTTATTTTCGCAATAGTTCAAAAGTTATTTCAAAATAAAAAAATTCTTTTGAATACAGTACCGAATACACCCGAATAAACACGAGCGCGTGTGACGTCATAATGATTAGCTGCCCGATGAAGCAACTAAACATTATGACGTCACAACTATGGTGCGCTGTCATTGCGCACCACAGTTGTATGTAGCGCGTTTATAATCACGTGATATTTTTTTAAATTTTAACAATTTTTAATTGTTTATAATGAACTAAAAATTATTTTTTAATTATTTTTTTGCATTGAATATCAATATTATTAATAATAAAGTTTTTAAATACTTATTTTTTTTTTCAAATTCCCAATTGTTCTCATGATAACAAATAATTAACTTAACTTAACCGAAAAAATAAAATTTTAAATATGAAAAAGTACATAAGGCTACACTATATATTCGAATGTTTAAGCGTAAAACGAAACGTGAACATTATTCTGGTATAACAAGTTGACAGTAAGCACACTTTTTACCTACCTACAATTATTTTTTTCATTTTTTCGCTATCTACTATATTTTTATGGGTAATCATTTTAAAACTACTTTTATTGACAGACAGAATTGGCAACCTTAATGCTAAGTGAATGTGCCAAGTACATGCTTTAACAAAACAAAACACAGAAAAAAAACAATGAAACTAAAACTGACATTTAACATAAATAATATATACAATAAAATGTTTGCTAGTGTAAAAAAAACCAATACATAAAAATATATAAATAAATAAAATACGTACACGCATTAGTCGTGCATGTAACTCTATAAATATAGAGAAATATATATAAATATAGGCGTAAAAATATAAATAAAAATAATACTTGAAGAAGAAGGTCGAATAATATTAAATGGTGAAACAGACGTTTACAAACAGTACCTTGCAATGATATAACAAAAAATATCTATCCTAATTGACCTAATTCAAACTAATTATATTGAAATTTTCAAACGCAATCTAAAGATAAGGTCGTTTATGACGCATATTTTATTTATTTATTTAAACTTTATGCACAAAAGTACAATGGCGGACTTAATGCCTTAGGCATTCTCTAACAGTCGACCAAAGGTGGTGAAGAGATAACATAGCAGGTGCAAGTTATTTGACCAAGTTGCAAGTTATCTGTTATTTTGACGCTCGCTAGGGAATCAAAACTTCCCATTGTCCTAGAATCATGAAATTTGGCAAGAAGCAATGCCATGTAGCACAAGTAAAGGAATAAATCCGAAAACTGTTTTGTAGTTACATCACAAAATAATTACTTTTTTGTAAAAAAGCTTTTTTTCGATTATTAACTTCCTGTTTTTGTTGTGTTAAATATTGTATACCTTTGTGTGCGAATTCGACACGCACTTGGCTTGGTTTTTTTATATCACTTCCGTGAGTTTAGTTTCACCATTCAATTTTATTTGACCATGTTGAAAAGGTATTGTGTGTGCCTCTGCTGTTTTATACTTCATACGATGTTAGGTCTTTGTATATTTACCGGGCATTACGCGCGACTGGTTGGTATGCATATCAACTAAAATAATACAAAGAAAAATTCAGAAATTGAAGCGTTACATCCAGTTATTGCGCGTAATAACCGCAATACAGGATATTGGTCAAAGTAAAAAATATTAATTGTCCTTTTTTTCTTTTTAAATTACAAAATTAATTACATCCCGTTACTGTAACGAAAATCAACAAATTGGGTAGTTTAGTACCAATCAACTGACAAAGTTTTTATGACCTGAGTGCTAAGTGTGAGTTTTTTCACTCACGTTCGATTGCGAGCGTGTTAGGCTAAGAACTCACGGAGCGGTTTTCACCCGCGTCCGCCGCGGTTGCGGGCCCGCAGCTTCTGTAGAGTGCAGATATACATGTAAAAAATTAAAGCACATTTCACGACGCGTTTTACGCCCGCGGTCTGCGCGTTTGTTTGCGGGTCCCGCTGCACCGGCGGGCAACTAGTAGAATCGCGCGGGCCGCGGTCACCCGCAGCCTCGGCGGGTTGCGCCCGCGCGCTCTGCGGTTGATTGGCGGGCGATCGCAGTGGCGCAGAGGCGGCGGGCGCCACTTTTGCGGGCGATAATCTCAACCGCAGCGGCTGGTGTAACCGCGCAAATAACCAGTCTCGTGAGTTTGGAAATAAAACCGCAGTTCCGCCACCGCGGCGGGCACGGTTCAAAATCGCTCCGTGAGTTCTTAGCCTTAGAATTTAATATGGGAAAAAGTTATAGCGCCATCTGGTGGTCACTAGGAAAATCTTATTTCCGATACAAAATACTAGCGTGCTCGCAATCGAACGTGAGTGAAAAAACTCAAACTTAGCAATCTGTCAAAAAACGATAAAGTATGGCAATAGTAAAACTATTTATTGATTTCAAAGCAACTAAAAATCTAATTTTCAGGGCTAAAATAAAGTGTTTTTTTAGAGAAGTTATGTCTTGGTAATTATATAATAATAATTGGTTAATAGTGTTCACATATTTTTTATTATTAGCCCCCCCGCAATTTTCACTTTGAATGATGAACAGCAAATCAAAATTTTCTTTACAGAAATCGGGAGTCAATTTATTTAATATTACTTTCCTTTTAGAGAATTCGCCATTCCAAGAATTAGGCTTTTAGAGAATTTGCCTTTCTGAGAATTGGCCATTCCGAGAATCAGGCTTTTTGGGAATTGGCCATTTTGAGAATTGGCCATTCCGAGAATTAGGCTTTTTGAGAATTGGCCATTCCGAGAATTAGGCTTTTTAGAGAATTGGCCATTCCGAGAATTAGGCTTTTTGAGAATTGGCCATTTTGACAACTAGTCCTTTTGCGACCGATGTTCTCTCTCTTGGAGAACACGACGTATTAAACGTCTTTTGTTGCTGACTGAACTAGTACCCCCCCCTCAAAAAACAAGACAAAACTCACGTATATTGCCCCCCGCCTCCATCTCAGCCTTCATGAGCTGCAGGTCCAGAGTAGCCTCCTCCAGCTTCTCCCGGCACTGTTCCAGTTCCATCTGGAGTGCCTCCGCTCGTTCTTCAGCCATCTCCTTGTCAAGAGCAGCCATTTCAGCCGCCTCCTGCAGTTCGGCGGTCTCATCGTTGTGGGTTTCCAGGGCTTCTTGGGCCTCTCGAACCTGGAATCAAATAACATCACGACTGTAGTCCCTAATGGGTTAGGCAGAGGTGTACCACTCAGTACACCCACATTTCGCCTGTTATGTTTAAGTCCCATCTAATAGGGGGCGAGTCTATTGCCATCAACCGGGCACAAATCCAGACTCCGAGGCTGCTACAAAGAAATTTCTGATGGAAAAACCCAATAACACTTTTGCCTAGAGCTCTTACATGGAGTAACTGCCTATCTGGGTGCTTTCCGAAGTACGGAGGAGTCTGCGTATAAAGATGCTCACCCATCCACGGACCAACCCTGGCAAGCGTAGCTTAACTTCATGTATCGAGCCGTGCGTCTGTTATTACATAGCCACGAGCTAAGTAGCTTCGTATTACCTCCTGTTTAGCCCTCTGCAGGTCCCTCTGCAGCTGCGCCTGCGACTCCATGATCTTCGCTTTGAACTCGTTAGCCTGGTCCAGCTGCAGGCGGAACCGCTCCAACTCTCTGAGCTTCTCTCGATCCTCAGCGCGGCGGACCTTTATTGTCTCTAGCTTCTCTTTCAGGTCTTCCACTTCAGTTTTCAGTGTGGTTATCTGGAAGATAAACGGTTGGTATAATAATAAACATAACATCACGTTTGTAATCCCCAAAGGGTTAGGCAGAAGTGTACTCAGTACCCACATTTCACCAGTTATGTTTAAGTCAGTAGGGGGCGAGCCTATTGCCATCAACCAGGCAGAAATACGGACACCGTGGCTGCTACTGAGAAATTGCTGATGGAAAAACTCAATAAAACTTTACCCGACCTGGGAATTGAACCCAAGACGGCATACCCAAGCTTAGCTGTCGGGCTTTGCGACCACTAGACCAACAAGACACAAAAAACACCTCGTGATTATTAGATGACCCCCAAGCTTACGCGCTTAGGGTGCCTTTCCACCAGAGATGTGTTATGCAGCTATACTGTGAGAATGTAAAGGCTAAGCTAAGAAGTTTCTTAGTGGAAACGGTCACATAGTTATGTGACCGTTTCCACTGATGCTAAGCTATGTAGCGGTGCGAGCTAGATGTGGAATTGAAATGCGCCGCCGCAAGGTAGCTGATAAAATATTTTTTTGCTTCCACAATGGAATGCTTCTTTCGGTGACAAACGCGCGCCTACTGTAGGTGTGTACCTACAGTAGGCGCGCGTTTGTCACCGAAAGAAGAGGTCGTGATAGGTGTGACCATCTATAGCACGCATCCACAGCATGCATCTATCCATATAAGAAACGTAGCTTAGATGAATCAGTTTCCACCAGCGCTATCCTATGTGGATCAATGAATATGATTGGTGGATATCAAACGCATTCATAGCAACGTTGCATAGCATATCTCTGGTGGAAAAGCAGCCTTAACAATTTCAAAATACCAGTGCGGGGTAACAAACACACTGACCTCTTGCTGTGCTTGTATGTTGGCTATCTTGTCTTCCATGCTGGAAGACGCCGGCTGTGGCGACGTGATGCTCTGACCTGGAGTGTACTGAGGAGTTAGGGTCTCCACGAAGCCAGTCTGCGAACAGTTTGCTCTAGAGTTAATCCACATAAGAAAAAGTTTCTTTCATCAATAGTAACTTATGTTAATAACATAGTCAAGTTTGGAGTCAACTTTTAAGCAAAGATTTGGTTCCGCTTCTCATCCGCGCAAAAAAAAATCCGCGTGTATGTCTGTTATTTGCGGGGTTTTACTTTGTTCTCTTATTACTCCTTATGACATCAGCTATCTACCAGTCAAAGTCTCATCAAAATCGGTCCAGCCGTTTCGGAGATTAGCCGGAACAAACACAAAGGCAGACAGACACTTTTGCTCGATTTTGACGGGACTGTCAATCATTAAAAACCCGCAAGTAACAAATATTCACAAGGCTTAAGTCTCGGGCACAAGATAACCTGAAATAAATGATTTAATTTCTAAGGACTCGGTGACCTTTGACTTCAAAAGGTTGGTGACAGTGGCGGATCCAGGACTGTCGTTCAAGGGACCCCGTTTTTATTTTGCACACCTTTCAATTGATGTCAATGATACCCTAGGTAAAGTAATGTTTGGATAAAGGTTCAATTAGAATAATATCAAGTTTACTTTAAGATTTGTCACGGAAGAATGCAGATGCTTTAGGGGGGAATGCGGATTGAGCCCCTTAGCCTCCCCTTTTCCCCTGAATCCGCCACTGGTTAAGGCTGCCCTACCTCAACAAAAGACGCCCTCTTCCCCTGCTCCGGCGACGCCGCCCTCTCAGTCGTCGGCGAGGCATATGACGTCAGAGACTGCCGACTGCTGGCGAGTGAGGTACGCGAGCTGGAACCGTTGTCAAACCTTAAGGGCGCTAGTCTGGTGGGGGCCGAGTTAAACCGACCTGACAGTCTGACAGGCTTCGTACTGATGATGATGATGAGGACAAAATATTGGATTAAGACTTTTGGACCGAATCGGTACAATTAACCAATAATTCAAAGACATAACTTCTCTTCTTCTTTCTTCTTTATCGTGTGGGCAGTAAGGTCTTACGACCCCACACACCCTAGTGTCAGAGTTTCTAAACCGCCTCAAGGGCCTCTGACATGGTTTGAGTGGAACAGTAAGTCCAGGTTTCCTCACGATGTTTTCCTTCACCAATGTCAGTGATGTCCAAGATAAACTTTACAAAGTACATATGAATTGAAAAATATATTAACTTCTCTAAATAAAGAAACACTTCATTGTAGCACTGAAAACCGGATTAATTTTCAATTAAGTGTTAAAATTAATTTCTAATTGCTTTCAAATTAATAAATAGTCGGTCGTCAAAAGCCGTTATTATAAATGAATATGAATTTGACCTGTCAAAATGCGATTCTCCCATAGATTTTGTATAGCAAAAAAGAACTGTGACATCACTTTTATACTCAATTGACTAACTATTTATTAATTTAAAGGCAATTTAGAAATCAATTCTTACATTTAATTGAAAATAAATCGAGTTTTTAGGGCTAGAACAATTTTTTTCTTTAGAGAAGTTATGTCTTGGAGTTATTGGTCAATGATAATTATAGATTTATAAGTTTTATTTTATTTTCTTATTCCTGTCACACATTTCAGATTCGTTTCAACTCAGCTGTTCGTCATGCGATATACAAAGCGAAGCTCATACAAGATGGCCGACATCAACATCGAAACGTCATCCATTGAGTTCTATGAGAACAAATTAATATACAGGGTGACTTTTTATCGACTGCGCAGCTTTGAGGGGGTGAAAGTACTAATAAATACAAACAACTTTTACTATGCGACCAACTCTGAAATATGAAAAATAAAATCAGCAGTTCTTAACAAAATTGCACAAAAAAAAACTACTTATTAAAACGTACGGCACTGCTGTTTTCTTTTTTCACATTACAGAGGTGTCGTTGAGAGTGCTATACCCGCTAAGACACTTAAGGCTAATTTCATAAAATTTCTATACCTAGTATAAGTCTTAGATTGGGAATAATTCTAAACAGTTTATCATTATTCCATGAAAAAACGTTTTATACAAGATATAAAATTGATGAAATTCCGCCTTAATGGGTATCTTAGTACCTTCCAATACATCGTTGAAACGTCAATCGTCAGCCATTTTGTATAGAACTTAAATTGTAAGCGAGACAGAATTTTAAGCGGACAGTTTATATCAATTTACTCAAATATTAAACGTATACAGGGCAGTTGCAATTTCATAGACTTGTCTGGACAACTGAATAAAGTTTTGGGCAGTTTAAAAGCCCTAATCCTGACTCGCCGTCTTTGACAGCTACTTATCGTTCTGTCAAAGTTACAGATTGCAATCTCGGCCTTTCATTGTTTACACGCAAAGATCGGGAACAAAATTAGGATTAAGATACATAATTAATTTCGGAAATTAGACCATTTTTACTGCCACAGTAAGTAAATTCGGTTATCCCAAACAAGTCTTTAAATATGACATATCACCAACTACGCTTACGCAATAAATATAACATAAATAGCGAGCCGACCGAATATTTCGTTGTATTTATGTAAGTGTAAATCACTTTTAAATGAACACTCATTCATACGGTGGGGTAAAGTGGGGCGCCCCACCCTGGTCTGTCCATGATGCATCCATCGCCTCTTGTAGTTTATAATCTTCAATACTAATATTATGAAGGTAAGATTCTTTCACTGATAGTAAGCTTTACTCTACCCTAAAAGAAACTTGACTACGCACATGTATTCACTTGCTTGCCTTTCTTTTGCCCGGCAGTGAGACAGTTATACTCCAGCAATAGTTTTATGAGCTTTTCTTACATAGTGTGTAAAAGCGTAGAATAAAAAAATATACAAGTAAATATTCGATCGGTAAACAGAAATACAGAACATTTCACAAACATACATTTAGTCACAGAACATAATATGCGCTTACAAATAAAAAGAACAAATAAAATATACAAAATAACGTAAAAATATTGTGCGGCATGAAACTAAGCTGTGAACTTAAAACTAAAATACAATTATTTAAATAATTTTAATATACAAGGTGTTTTTAAGATAAATGACCAAAAAAAAATTTTTCAGTGACAATAAAAATACAACCTGTATATTAGTGACTTAAAAAAACATCTTGTATAACAATTTAAATGCAACACAAACTCTACCTTAATAAAACCATTAGTTCGTTACAAATGAGAATAATTTTCTTAAATACAGCATGCTGTTATTAAAAATAAAAACTGAAAAAGTAAAATTATAAAAAAATGTGCAACTTAAAATTAATAATAATTAAAATTGTAGAATTTGTGTAAGTAAGGGCGCATGCTGACGGATAGCTTTTGCAGCGTTAAACATTGAAAAAAAAACTCATATTTTTCAACGTATCGTTTCTCCTGTTTTTTCGAAACAATTATGTTTTTGTAGTCTTTAATTTTAACATCTGTTCTAAGAATACCGCAACGATGCAAAAACTATCCGTCTGCATAGGTCATCATCACGAAGTTAGATATGAAGACGCTTAGGCTATGTTTGCACCAGAGATAATTCTTCTTCCTTTCGAATCGATAATTCTAGATAATCAATTTTCTTTTCTTAGAGTTCTTAGGCCCCATATATGTGGCCACGTTTATCGCGGCATCAGTAGAATTATTAATGTTCTCTAAAGTGCAGGTGTAGGGACACTTTGGGCACTGCAGTAAGTAGGCCATCGTCTGATCAGAAACACCGCACTAGAACTGGTATCAGTGGGATCTATAATCTCCATTATAATAACTAACTAACCAAGCACATCGCTACCCTAGCGCAAGTTATGAAAATGAAGCGATGTCATTGGTCGGACACATTTCTTTGCTATAACCATAAATCTCTGGTAGAAACACACCCTAAGTCATCGACCACTGTTACAGCACCGCTCCAACACAGCAACGGCCCGCAAGCCGCCATCTTTTTTATCTTGCCATTTTAAAATCTACTTTAACGTACAGGCTTTAAAGCTCTTATTTAAATGGGTGTGTTGGAGCGGTGCAGTAAGGAATAGAAATTTAAGCAACTGTGAACCGTCACACCCAATGCGCATATGACGACATTAAAATCCTTTATATTTATACGTCATGGTCTTAGACCCACTTACAACCAGGAAACGGATGTTGATTATGTTTGGTGGTTCTAAGGAGGCTGTTTGAAAAAAAGAATTAACAAAAATAGATAGTACAGTTAAACTATTTATTGGTATACAACCATTTAACTTGCAAATATTTTTAAACCTTGAGGTGCTAGTGGCAAAGTGGCGCACGGATCCATCAGGTTAAACCTAATTTTGGTCGAACACTATATTACCCACATAATAGAAATGAGATTAATATTTTTCCCCGTACACCAAATAGGTTGTTTCACTGTACATTAGTAAAATAGACAACATGTTTATTTATTTTTTTAAAAAGAAGACTTAAAAATTAATATCTCAAACAGCCTCCTCAACAAAAATGGTCGCCATTTATTTATTTATTCAAAAAAAGAAGCGAATAAATAAATAAATCACCGCGTACTATGTTACATGTATCATTACCTCGACATGGACAGAGTGCCCGCTTTAGTCTGCGCGGGCGACGCCTTCCGACGCACCCTTTGCAACCACCAGAGTTAGTTCACACGCTTTTGTTAAACATTTTCATTAATTTTTGGAGGAAAAGTGATGGTTTATAGGAAGCGGAAAAAAGGCAGCCTTTAAAACAGTATGCCTCGTGAAAAGTAATAATTGTAGTTATCGCGCATTATAACAGCACGATTCGACACGGCGACCCGTTAGACAAGTCGAAAGTCAAATCATTTATTTCAATTAGACACATCAAAAATTATTACTCTTCACAAGGCATGACTTTTATAATCCTATACTGCCTCGTTCTGAGAAAAACAGGGACAGAACTAATTGAAAAAAAAAACAAGAAATCATAACACATCACTTTACCTAAACACATTACGGATTAATAGAACATTCATGAAATCGCCATTTTGACAACACAATATTTACAATGGACACTTCAACCATTGTTAAAATATTTCATAACAAAGAGAAACATACACAAATAATGATTTAGCATTCATATAAATAATTTATAAACTTAGATTTGAGATCTCATGCAAACTATCTACAACTACATTCCACAAAAAAAGTTGCTTTTATTGTACGCCTCGACACTTAAATTACACAGAAAGTGAATACAGAAAATAAATCACAGAGGTTTTATGCCTTTTCAAAAAGATTTGTAATTTATATATTATTTTTTTTGCTAAAACTGAGGCGACATTTTTATCGTATACAATGTCTCTCATTAATAAAACAATAATTTTACACTACAATTAGAACACGCATGATTAATCTGAACAGCAATAATTCATTAAGAATTAATTACTAGTGATTTATGAAAGCTTATAATAATAAATAGATAAGAGTGATTCAAGAGGAAGGTTTACTACATTTCACTCGTACAAAGCCGGGGCAGGACGCTAGTTTTAAATAAACTAGTCATTTTCATATTATCAAGGAGTCAGTCAGTCAGAAAGTTGAAAGCTAGTTGCTCGTTCTTAACAGTAGGTTACTATGGAGAAGAACAGTCAAAAAAAACTCCATGGACACACACCATATACAGCAGCTAACGTGTTAAGACAACGGCATTTTATAGAGCTTTCATAAAACAGTAGTAATTAATAAAAAAAAAGTAATGTAATTATGAATTAGTGGTTCATGTTACTTAAAAAAAACAACAAGACAGAATGGAAACAAGAAAGTCTGGCAAGTGAACATAAGCCTAAAGATAGCTAAACAAACACCGTGTTTATGAATGCGAAAAATCTGAAAGAAACAAAGAAAAAAGCTTTTAATTTACAACAGAAAAAAAAAGAAATGTTTAATTGACGCAGTCTATGTGAAAGAGGAAAAGTTTGGCATGTTTTGGCGTCGAAAATATGGAAAAAATACTTCTTATAGTATTTGAGTCTAGTCAGCGCATAAGCACTTTATTATACGGCATCAGGTCTTCAAGCAATGAAGGACTGACACACCAGTTGAAAGGTACTGAAAGAGATATAAGATGGAAGCAAAAACCATAGAAGTTTAGGGTACGGACATGTCCTTGACTTCTAAATGTATAAAAAAAATACCTGTCAGAACTCAGAACATGACATGTCCGCCATATTGAGTAACAGTTAAAGTTTGACATAAGGTCCATATCCGTATGTAACGCATCGAAGCGCGTACTATTCGGCGGCCATTTTGTGTCTTAAGATGGCAGCTTTTTTCCTAGAAAGAGCCCATCTATAGATCCAAGTCAGTGGCAGTAACACAGAATCAGAATGATAAGAATATGCAAGCTAGAAGTGAAGTAATGGCTTACAAAAGCTGAACAGCTGGACAACATTTTAAGCCTAGCGGAAGGCACGGCAGATGACTTATTAAGTCATCAATACATATTATTGCTCATTGAATTGAAAAGTAATGAATACAAGGCGTAGTTTTACTATGCTAGTGATTCTTTCTCAACAATAACATTTTTTTCTTATTTGTCTTTTGATTTCGAACTAGCCATGCTGCCGCTAAGTTAACAGGCGAGGCAATGACCCCACGCACACAGTAATATAGGTTCGCAACACTGCCTGCCGCATACGCAGAGGGGCGATTCCTTTTTTTTTAAAGGGGTGTATTCTGAAATGCTGTCAAACATAAACAACAAAAAATTACAAGCAATTATTAATAAAATTGACCTGGTGTCGCACCCGACTGCGTCCGCGTCAAAGCCGATTTCTCTATACAAACTTTGGACCCCCCGTTTCATTTCCCTTAGGGGTGAATTTTGGAAAATCCTTTGTTATTGGATGCCTACGTCATACAAAAAGTACACCTTCCAAGTTTCAGGTCCCTACGATCAGCGGTTTAGACAGTGTGTTGATCCGTCAGTCAGTCAGTCATTCAGGACAAAGCATTTTATATGTATAGTTACCACCTTGCATTTGACAAGAATGCAAAACTATACCTTGTATAAGAATCAGTTTACAACAATTTAAAATCATCTGCTATGACATCCGCAGTAAGATAACATGAACCACTTCGCCGCTTCAACAAAACAGTGCAAAAGCAACTACAGTGTGCTACATAACGCTACGTTGTGCTAAGTTACGCTACAGTGCGCTACATTGTGCTATGTCTATACTCACGTGGTAGGCCTAGACCTCTGCGCCACTGTTATACTAGCGGGGAAAGAAACACACTATCAGTTGGGCACGCTTTTGGAGGGCGTGTTCGGGGACTGTCAAAGTCAAAGTCAATTTGACTATCAAATTATGGTATATAATTCCGGGGAGGCCTTTGCCGAGAAACGGGACAGCAAAGGCTATCGAAAAAAAATGGATATAATTTAAAAGGATACAGTACCCATTTCTAACACAAGTGGTGAAAATAATGGTATTCCATACAAACTTGCCCATTCTCCTTTATAATTCTCAAAGTGCACCTGAACACGCCCTGGACATTATGTTACGTAGAGAACTGTTATAAAATGTTTTATTAACAGAAAATGTTATTCTGATTACTTACAAAATTATACAAGGTGTAAGAAAACACATCACATAGCCCTTTACTACGCAAACAATAACCCATCAAACTAAGTAACATTTAGAAATAATTCGTTGGGAAACGAATTTCAGTGCTAAACGTTATACAACGTGTAACGTTAAATGCGCAAAACCTCAGAGACCCCAACTGATTTTTAATTAAATTGACCTATTTCAGAGGAAAAAAAAATCATTAAAACAAAAGTAAAGGTTTTATGTGCTTATTTAGTTTTACTGGCAATTCTGATCGTTTCTTACGTCTGCGACGACGCTCTATCGAGGGAGAAGTCGTCACCGTGCCCCTACGCGCCGGATGGCTTGACCTACTAATAAATAGACACAGCAACGTTTTTAATGAAGATTTTTTGAAATAAAAAGTGGTTCAATTGATTCTGCTCGTTATTCTGATCAAACTATTTTCAGGTTTTGCGCATTTAACGTTACACGTTGTATTTAATCCCCGACGTAAAAACGACGGGGTTTGGGTTTGACGTGTCTGTGCACAGACATACACGTCTGTGGCATCGTAGCTCCCGAACGGATGAACCAATTTTAATTTTGTTTTTTTTTAGTTCGAAAAGTGAATTAGTCGGTAGTGTTCTTAGCTATGTTAGATTAAAATCGGTCCAAAATGGTCGCCGTCGGGAGCTTTTTAATTTTTATTTTTTTTACACCCTGTATATTTTTGAAACATTCATTTATCAGCTCTCTAAAAATGAAAAAAGCAAATGTGATGATTAGGGCATGCAAAACCGGTTTTCCGGTTTTGCGCAAAACCGGAAATCGGCCAAAATTTAACGATTTTTGAAAACCGGTTTTGAGAGCCAAAACCGGAGCTCAGCTCCGGTTTTCCCATTATTGAGTAACAATTAACATTTTGATTTTTATCAACATTTTTTTTCGAACACTCAAAAAATAATTAATTTTGAGGCATCAAATGTATCCGAACCGAACACAGCCTGCATCCACCCACTTACACGCCTCCCTCCACTACCCCCGCACCCCGCACCCGTAACCCGCTAGCCTGCGCCTGCGTTGTTGCAGTAATACCCTTACCGGGAGTGCAAGTGCAAGTTAAATTAGTATACATAGTTGATTATTGATCTCTTTTTTAGTGCAATATGAATCATATTATAATAATGTTATTTTGTAGTTCGTCTTCAAAGTTACAAAAATGTTGATTTTTTTGGTAATTGTGGGTGGCTGTGTTTAATATTTGAAGATGCTGATTGTGTTTTCTATGTTTAAAATATATTATTTTTGATAGCAGACTTAAGGCTGCACGCTACTTCAATTTATTCTTACTCGCTCGCACTTGCAAGTACCACGCACTATTGCTTGCTTTTTCTTATAGTTGTCTACGCGCAAATCTATTTATTTTATGGCGAAAAAAAAGGAAATTCAGAAAAATAAATAACATAAGACCTGCTTTATAGTTAGTTCAGTTAGTACAAAAAGTTTCATGATCTAATTTTAAGTATTTTATGATTGCCAGCGGTTTATTGTTCAGTTTAGAGGTACCTAACTTTGAGATTTTTTTCTATAGAGAAAATTTTATGGAATCGTGTTTTCGCCAAACATAAGCCCTAACATGAATCCTCAACTTTACCATAAGTATATTTATTTCAAAATTAATGCTGCAGTATTTTCGGCGTATCAGAGGATTCTGCTAAGCCATTTGAGGTTGTATAGGCTCTTAATAGGTACCAAAGATACCAAAAACTTACTTGTTGTTGATTTGATCTCAGTTAATTAATCTTTATACAATTATAAGTTCATTGTTATCTGTACAATTATTATGGTTTGGATTAAAAAGAAATGTATTATACAATTTGTTTTTTTTGTAGACTTAGTGGCTATTTAAAAAAAATGGTGTTTCTTTTTAAATTATACTACATTCGATTTTTTTTGCTAAAACCGGACCTAGCTCCGGTTTTCGGTTTTGGTCCCAAAAAAACGATGTTCAAAACCGGTTTTGATGACTTTCCGGTTTTGCATGCCCTAGTGATGATAGATATTAGTAATTAATCACTAAATTATCACATTCACTTGAAAATTAAGATCGGTGTTACGACACTAAAATAATCCACTTTCTACAGTTTTCTACCACTGGTAAAACTACTAAATTACCCCCGTTTCTTCTAAAATTCATGCCCCTGTTTTTTTACATTTACTCTGTAATTACAAAAGTGCATAGAACCTTTACCAAAGAGCTTTATTTTACCTAGCAACAATTTTTGAAACGATCTTATTTTTCTAACAATATTTTTTCGTATTTTTGTTAAAATGACGTCATTTAAAATGGTAATAATATGTTGTTTTATGCTAGTAACACCAGCGATTTTAGTAGTAAATATATTATATGCTACAATAACAAATAAATCTTTGTTATTTGCATGGTATGTATACTGCGCAGTTATATCCTTGCGGGCGCCATCAGGATTAGTCGGTGTTGCCAGCGTTGGACTTAAGAAATTATTGGTAGAAAATATTTTTAAACAATTACATATTTTTTAAGTTATAACAACTTTGATTTTAATACTAAAAACTCACATATTTAAAAAAGATTATTATTAATTGTTGCCTCCTGTTATTAGTAAGTAAAAGACATCTATTTCTAATTAATAATTTCATGCTATAACCCAATTATCACACACCGTACAGTTCACTATAATAAATAGAGAATTTCAATGCAAACAGTTTTAATTTATCATTTGATAATGCACTTAAATACAACACTAATAAAGTCGAAAATTGTGTGCAAGTTCTGAGCCGCATATATTATACCTACAATTTTACGCAGTTACGCAATTTTAAACTCTATTCCCGTTAAGCTTAAGTTCATTATCAATTAATCAATGAAAACTGCTTGAACATAATGCTGTTCTGCCTGTGATGACCAAAACAAGATGTGTAGACAATTTTTTATTAGTCGAGACATGTAAAACCTGAATTTTTATCATTTGCAACCAATCACAGAGCAATTTGAACCTTGTGTCTTCTTACAAAAGACTTCTTTTGCGTTAGCTTAGCCAGACGGACTTAGCCAGGCAATAACACCGTGAAAGTGTAATATTATGTCAAATAAAAAAAATTGGCAGTTACAGGACGCCCGGCAGATGTGAAACATCTATGTCATATGGGCATGATAGCGTCATGCCGTTTGTCATCACGGCATGACAGCGTCATGCCGTTTGCCGTCACGGCATTCGAGCCGGTATTTTGCCGGCTTTTGTGACGAATTAATATTAGCTGTGATGTTTCGTTTTTTAGTGTTTAATGAGGTTTAATAACATTTTAGTATTAGTGATTAGTACGTAATTATTAATAAGCTTATTAAAAAACTACTCAATCAAAGTAAATAACATTTTTCAATACTCAATACTCAATTTTTATTGCATTCCGTGTAATACCTATTACATTATATAGAATACAAAGTAAAAGAGATCAATATGGACCCTGTCGGGCACATCAAAAATAGAGACCAATTTAGAATCTTCTTGACACTCATCAGCAGTGTTCGTCTAACAACTTATCAAAATCATCTTAGAAAATATTTTAAAAAATACAAATTAGAACTTCCTCATTTTTGAAGTTGGTTAACAAAAACATTTATTACTGTGCTAATTATAGAGGTAACGTCAACAAAACAGACAGGTATGCAGGTTTCACTACATAGTATAATAAAACAAAGTCGCTTCCCTGTCTGTCTGTCTGTCCCTATATATGCTTAGATCTTTAAAACTACGCAACGGATTTTGATGCGGTTTTTTTTAATAGATAGAGTGATTCAAGAGGAAGGTTTATATGTATAATACATGCACCCGTGCGAAGCCGGGGCGGGTCGCTAGTGTCTAATAAAGTTGAAGTATTCTTAGAAACCAACGGATTGATTGAAAGTTAGAAAAATTTTAAGCATAGGTTATTGAACTGTAATCTAAACTCTAATCACTGATACTAAAACATAAGGTTACGTTAATACTTAACCTGCCCCGCGTGCCGCC
The DNA here is from genome assembly GCA_949316365.1 of Hoplodrina blanda. Classification (NCBI taxonomy): domain Eukaryota; kingdom Metazoa; phylum Arthropoda; class Insecta; order Lepidoptera; family Noctuidae; genus Hoplodrina; species Hoplodrina blanda. Next base: position 5,495,434 of record OX438576.1, read on the forward strand.
ACGCGTGGGAAAGCTATCGGTTTCATACATATCATCACATTGGTCCCGCCCTGCGTGGCGTGGAGCAACCGACTAAGGGTCCGTTCACACAGACCGGACGCAATCGGATACGAATACAGAACGTGATAGGAATCTGCTCTCCTCTCCGAGCCCGTCTGTGTGAACGGACCCTAAATGTATAAAACCATGTATGTAGCTTTCCCACGCGTGGCGAGATGCAGGGCTGGTCAAGTATAAACGCAGCGTAACCTGACATACAAGGCTCACAGCTAACATAAAATTATCACAATACAACACAGCACGCAACATTTGAAATCAATTTTCTATTTCATACCTGCTTAGCCTCGTTCTATTCGTAGCAGTGGACCGAGGCTCCTCGGACGTAGTTGTAAGAGACGTCTCCATAGGGTTATCTTCAGGGTCCAGCAACTGAATCTGTGTCTGACGTACAAACACTCCGTAGTTCTCTTCGCACTGTAATATCGTATTTAAAAATGTATGAACAACTTACCGTTTTATTTTTCTGCGAGAATTCATATTGAAGTGATTAATGTATTTGAATACACGGAGAAATGACTTTAATTTAAAGTCAACTATACGAATACTTTTCGTTAGCATAGGATGTCTTCAAAATTTTTGCTCAACAAAAATAATGAGAATCTAAACTAACAATTCAAGTTGTTTGTACTGTCAAGTATGAATTGTTAAAGTGCTGTTTGAAGACGATTTCCACATAGACGGTATGTCAGGATGTATGAAATGTTTCAAGTAATTAGTAGTTAATGTAACTTCAGTAAGTTTAAGGAATTGTGTTAGTTTGGTTGTGTGTTTTGTGTAGTGGTTTCCAAAGTTATCTAGACCGTGACCCGTTGTGCAAAAACTTATAAATTTGGGACACTCCTCATGACTGTTGTGAAGAAAAGAGGAGCTGTATGAGAAAGCTATAAGAAACCTGTTTAACATGTTGACTGTGGGCGAACATTCTTGCAACTTGCAACCCATAGTTTCAGAAATGCTAGTGTAGTATTACTGTGTAGTGAAAGTCACAATATTTTCTTACAAATAAATTTTAGTCATGGTCAACTAAGCTCAATGGTGACTAGCCACGGATGCTGGAGATAATGAGTGCACAAGTAATAATAATAATAATAATAGCTTGGACCCTGTTCCCGATGCCGGTGGGATACTATTTTTTATATTTTTAAATGTTTTTATTGTTTTATATTAATATTTAAAAATGTAATTATATATGTATTAAAATAAATAAATGTGAATAATAATAACGTTTATTAACTGAAAGTACGTTTTACAAGTGTGAACATAGTTGGCGAGCCACAAACTAAGCAGAGCTTGTATCTTGTGACTCAGGGGTACGAATTTTACAAAGCACGGTTACAGGTTACAGGTTAAGTGTGGAGCACAACACAACTGGGGAGAGATCAGGTGCAAGGCCAATGGCTTTACATGCTTTTTAAGGAACAGGGGTCACTCGTTCGACTTCTAAACTCCAGGTTACTCGAGAATTCCTAAAGGTGAAATATAAAAAGAAATGGGGGGAGGCCTATGCCCAGGAGTGGGACTGTAAAGCCTGCCTGCCTAGCCTTTCCCCAACTATGTTGGGGTCGGCTTCCAGTCTAACCGGATGCAGCTGAGTACCAGTATTTTACATGGAGCGACTGCCTATCTGACCTCCACAACCCAGTAATTGCGTAATACGATACCCCATGGTAAGACTGGTTGTGAGACTCTCGGGCTTCTGATGACCCGTAATGACTGTCAAAGATCCACGTATGACAGCCGGGACCGACGGCTTAACGTGCTTTCCGAAGCAGTAAGGGGTCTCAGTGAGACAGTAAAGGCTAGAAATGTACTAGGTGATGAACCTTACCGTAAAATAAGCATGTCCCCGCACAGTACCATTGTTTTTCCCTTTCGGTTCATCCAGGATTACGCCGATCCACTTTCCAGTTGCGAATGTGGGGTATCCAACGTAAGCGACAGAACCTTTTACATCTTTACCCACTACCATCACCCGCTGGCCCAGCGTTAACAGCTTATCCGACATTCTTGCTCCTTAATCTCATAAACTGCAATTTTACAGCAAAATATTAATTAGTAAAACTTAACAACACGAAAAATAAACTTTCGTTAAAATCGTTTTTCTACCTTATTTGAATAAAGAATTGGAGCTGTCAATTGATGAACTGTTTTATAAATTACAGCATATTTTTTAATAACGGTTTTCGGTTTATTTAGTTTAGATTTTATTAAAAATTAAACAAAATAATATTGCAGGTGTATTGCAGAATTATTCAGATTTTTGTGTTGTCAAATAGCTGTCAGTTTGGCAAATTGCTCATCGACATCGACGTTTTGTTTCTTCATTGTGGTTAACAGAAGATCGATAACAAAACGTAATCTATATTTTGTAACGTACAAGCTTTATTATAATAAAAGTTTTCAGTTTGAATTAAATATAAGCTTTAAATAACTCCTTTATTATAAATAAAACAAAATATATTTTTATTTTGAACTTTTTACACTCAACTCAGTCAGTACCTAATAAAAACTTTCTGATTGTGGAATATTTCTACACATTGTGACCAAGGCGATAGGAGAAGTTGTCCAAACGGTTGGTTAACACTTCCCGTGACCCAAGGTCAGGCTATTACCTTGGCCAGAGGCTAAGCATTGCCATCCAACGTGGCATTGCCACCAGTCTTTTGGCAGATTATCCTTTTAGCTATATTATTTTTTAATTATTTATCTATAATTTATCATCAAACAACAGCTGCTGCTATAAGTTAATCTTCCGCATCCGCTAATCACCGTGTTCATTCTATTGATCTCTTTGATAAGCATAATAGCCCATTAACGTAGGTACTTGAAGTTATCATCATTACGAAACATTATCGCTGGCATTTCTAGGGCATCACTAGGCAGTAAAGTCCTTTTATAGATATGATACTTACTATTTCCATACTAAGCAGTTAGCAATTGGCAACAGACTGTTATTTTTAGACCTTATTGTAAACAAACAATACAACAAAATATAATTAAGAACCAAGAAACAAGAATTTTTAAATATGTAGATGACTTTCAATATTTGCTCAAAACAATATCAATGGATTGAGTTACTCATAATTAAGTTACTCCATAAAACATCAGCCAGCCAATAAATATATAATCTCGTCAAAATCGGTCCAACCGTTTAAGAGATAAGCCGAAACAAACAAACAGACAGACAAAATGACGAAAATTTTACTAATGCCTTTATTAAAAAGCTGTGACTTTGACATGACAAAAAGACTCTTCAATTTTATTTGTAACTAGCTGACCCGCCACGACTTCGTTCGCGTGGTATGCTACCCCTACCGATACCCCCACCTCTACACTACCGATACCCTACCCAAACCCTACACTATCCCTACCGTACCCTACCCTACCCTACCCCTACCTCATATTACCTTCCCTGGACTACGACAAACATTTCAAAACCAAAATCAGCAAAATCGGCCCAGCCGTTCTCGAGTTTTAACGAGACTAACAAACAGCAATTGATTTTTATATGTATATAGAAGATTTTGTGTAGATAGATAAGTAACCAACAAAGCATTTCGAAATATTCTATTATTCTGCTATCACAGGTAGGTATTGCATCAGTCATCATTATAAACACCAGCAATGATTCATCGGCCAGTCCAAATGGGGTCTAAATAATGTTTACATATTATATTGATGACGTTATTGAAACAGATAACGATATACAAAGTGTAGTTTTCCATCCTCGTGAAAAAACAAAACAATAATAAAATTAATAGCGACGTTTTATCATTCTTCTATTACGTGATCAGCCATCTTGCGGTTGCCTCTGGGTCCTGGATTTAGGCAGGCGGGGCGTTGAACCCGCACGCACACAGTGATGTAGTCGCGCGACACTGCAGGTGTATCGCATACGCGCGGGCTTGCGGACGGGCGGGCGCGGGCTTGCGGACGGCGAGTAATGGGTAGCTCGCCGTCCGATCAAGGTCCAGCCCCGGGTCGACGGCGCGTTCTGTTCGCGCGCGCCTCAAAGAGCTGTCAGCACAGGGACGGGGCCAAACGCCTGCCCTGCGGGACGTCTTAACAGGATACCGTGGCCCTGGAACGCAAAGGGCTACAGAAGGAACAGGGTGGTTTTTTAGTCCGTAAAAGTCTGACAGCCCCACCCAGGGCAGAAAGACTCATTTGATGATTTTTACCACCTAAAAAAAAAGTGTATCGCATACGCAACGGGGCGATTCTCTTCTTTGAAAGAGATATATTCTGAAATACTGTCAAACATAAACAGATGTGACAGAAAAGTATCTATTAATTAATTACTGACTAGGAGTCACAATTTTAAATACACAATACGTAGAAACCGCAGAACACAATCTGCTACGATCCTTACATACTCCTTTCGCTTCGTCCACGTTCATTATAATCTGGTCATGCTTATGCCCGCAGCTTCGCTCGCGTTGGGTAACTTGGTTTACTCCTATGTTTTTCCTTAGTTTTTCCATACAAAATTTGGACCCCCGTTTCATCCCTTTAGGGGGTGAATTTTGTAAAATCCTTTGTTAGCAGATGTCTACTAACTGTAAAGTAACTCCCTACCAAATTTCTTCTATAGACGTCTAGCGGTTTTCGATATTTCGTGATAAGTGAGTGACCTTTTGCTTATAAATATTTAGATTTATATCTTTTATGACAACCTAAACGGATGCAAAACTGTATCTTGCTATAATAAACTGCTGACGTATTAAGAGTAGGTACATATTGATGCAATAGACATGCATGTTTGCTTTTTGATAGTTGAAATTGTAGGTTAAAATCAAAGTCAAATCATTTATTTCCTATACCATTATTAAAAGGCAGCAGTTTCGAACGTCATACACATCACACATTCAATCTGCCTAGCCTTTTCCCAACTATGTTGGGGTCGGCTTCAAGTCTAACCGGATGCAGCTGAATACCAGTGTTTTACATAGACCGACTGCCTATTAGATCTGACCTCCACAACCCAGTAACTGGGTAACAAGATGCACCTTGGTAACACTCTCTGGTTGTCAGAATAAGATTACCTATTTCTATTTTTATTTATCAGTCAAGCTAACTTGATCGTCGAAATATTGCCTTGACCTTGCAGCCTATTATAATTCGATTAATATAAGAAGTATTTTAGTATAAAGTTTAAGTTTAGTATCAAAATTAACTAAACTGGACTGCCTTGTTGGCCAAGCGGTCGAAAAGCGCGACTGCTAAGCATGAGGTCTTGGATTCGATTCCCAGGTCGGCCAGTGTTATTGGGTTTTTCCGACAGGATTTTTTCTGTAGCTGCCTCGGAGTTTGGATTTGTGCGGTTAATGGCAATAGGCTCGCCCCCTATTAGGTACATGGGACTAAACGTAACTGGTAAAATATGACTTGAAGTAATAAAATCTATGTTGTAGTTAGAGGTATACAGTGATGAATTCAAAAGTAAGACAAAAAAAAACTTTACGAAAATAAAGAAAAATAATAGGTACCCTAACATTATTATTCAAATAAAAATCTTTTATAAGTTTTATCGTTACTTAGTCCAGTTAGCGTTATGGCGGTGACCTCATGGTAACAGCCTCGCTAGTCGCTATATCGAGGCCATGACTCATGCATTATACAGTTTTTCCTGTTTTTATTATAGCTCTTATCACCTACACATAAGGGCCACAATGGCAGTTATTAAACGTGTTAATAACTAGATTCCTTCCTCGTTCACTAGGGGCGATATTCTCAACGGACTTACTGATTTTATATACATTGACGTTTGACTCAAACTCGTTTGTCAACATTCTACGTAATGTAACGTCGAAATAGGCGGGAGACGGAGATGCCATGCGTCATCGTTTCTTATAATTTATTTTGCGTTACACTTACAAACATTGATAAACAAAATGAAATCTTATTCTCGAAATTACTTTAGCCATAACTATTAGTCATGGTTTTGCAGAATGATGATTAATTTGCATGTAATTTGGCATTTACTGTATGGAATCAAATAAAGAGGTTAGAGAATACATGATAATTAAAACGATCTCACGGATTCGCGAATTTCACCATTATAGAGATTTAACACGGCAACAACGTGCTAACTCTCGCCAGTCAACTTTCACTTACTGTACACAAACGAGATTTCCCGTTAGGTTAGTGCCACAAAAGCACAAATTATTAAAAAAAAAAACACCACACTTACAAAAACATGTGTAATCGTTTTATTATTAATTGAATCATTACAGCAATTTAAAAAATACAATGTCGTAAAAAACAAAAAGCGATTATTACTATTTCGTTCAGTTTAATTGCAACTAAAGACGTGAGACGGCGTCGATAATAATATATATATAATATTAAACTTTTTACATGGGAATCGCAAGGCACAGGGCGCAGGCCTATGCGGCCGTGTAATCTCTTCTCTGTAAACGTCTGTGCTTTCTAAATACATATTCGATAGGGTTTTACAATAACTCGCACGCTCTCATGATATTAGAAGACTAAGAACGGTGACCATGTTACGTGTGAGAGAGCGCGGGCTCAGAAGCCGTGCACCTTGAGCTGCTCGGGCTTCACCAGCCCCGACTTAGTCAGCCACTGGCAAATGTTCTCGCGCTGGTCGCCTTGCAGCTGCAGCACCTCGCCGTACTCCGGGTGCTCCACGACCGTTCCGTTGCACGCGAACTCCTTCTTGCATGCCCGCACTATCTTCTTCAGGTCATATTCCGACGAGAGGCCCTGCACCGTTGTCAGCGTCTTGCGCCCGTTCCGCTGCTGGATTCGGACGTGGACTAGACCATCTTGTACGTCGTCTTCCGAGCTTTTGATAGCATCGGCGAATGGGTCGTATGTGTTAAGATTCTGGATGGACATACGATTGAACTTAGGTGCTCTTTGTTCCACGAAACACTGCGATACTACGCACGTACACGAATTAACTGTCACTGATAACGTTCGGTGATGTGTGCTCGCAGAGCTACGACCAATTTACGCAAACTCCAAAATGTAATGGCGGACAAGACCGAAAAATGGAAATGTCACGCGGAGGCGGAAATTATCGATCACTACCAAAGACAAACGGATGCTCACATATAAAGCGCCTTCTACACGTTATATTTTACTCGTTGTGATTTTTTTTTGTTTCTTGATGTTTTAATAAAATTACCCTTTCAATTTTTTGTACAATTTTGGCACATAGTCGTCATATTTGGCAACATAGAAATTTCCGGCAATTGGACTTCCAAGTTTAAATTGCTGGGCGAATTTAGCAATGGAGAACTTTCCTCTATGCTCACCGGAATTATTTGGCAACTTATTTATTTTAGAGAAATCACATTTTTCTGGTTGCTTGTAAACTAAAAATACATAACGATGCAATCCCGTTCCTTTCGGTGGTCCCGAACCGATGTAGTCAGATAGTATTTCGCCCTTACCTAAGTTTGAACCAAGAATGTTTCCTACAAGCCAGTGGTGCCATTCACGAAACTTAGGTTCTTCACGGCTGGGAGCATCTGGATCTACCATAGCCAGTGTATAAAACTCTTGTTCTTTAGCTGCCCATTGTACTACTGGTTGATCTTTGACTTGAGTAGGAGTCAATTCCTTCCCGGTCTCAACAGCTAAACCATTAGAATATTTTACAGTCAATAACTCGGTCGGTGCTACATTTAGTACGTCGGGTACAATACAGTGCTCTTTGAAAAGGGTCTGAAGTCCAGTCATAATTTGGCCTTTTCCTCCCTTAGATTCACTTAAAACAGGCACTAGCGCGACGATTGTGAATACAGAAAGAGTAACAACTTTATTTCGAACTGTTACGCAAAGGCTTGAGTAAGCTTTTCCGAATATCATATTATCAACAACTTTGACAAAAAATGTTGCTTAGTTACCACAAGCATTGACTGCAAGTCTATGAAAAAACAAACCTTCTTTTCTATTCTAGATTTTAAATATCTCAATATGGTTATAGTGTTTTCTGTTGCTAATAAATAAAAAAAACCGTTACTCAGCTTTTATTACTAATATTTATTTTAATTTTACTTGGACATCACCAAACTAAAACATGTAAAAGAGGCTTTATTAAAAACTTTGTCGAAGTTTGTCTATGCTCTAACCGGAACACAGATAAAAATGGTTTTGGTATTTATGTTCGGATACACGTTGCAAATATAAAATTAATCGAGTCGACATTTTAAAAATATATACAAAAAATAAAACAACTACCTATTTTGTTTAGCATGTTTTAATGAATTTTGATGAATAAACGTTGGTATTTGAACTATGTGGTGGGACAGTGCCATGGGTACACAATGGCCCAGTGGCCATTAAGTGTTTAAAACAATTTTAAAAGTTGATAACACTTCAAGGGTGCATGCCCCCTACCCAGGGGGAGGACACTCCCATACAGTGACCGATTTATAGACTTTTTTTTAAAAATGCGACATCTGATATCGCCATCCGAAAACAAATTATAATAGTTACTTATTGTCACCATAGATGGCGACACTATCGATGAATTCTAAATTGTGGTTATTATTATAAATTAATTATAGTAGTTTTATAACTGAATTTAGAGATTTTATTTATAATTGCAAATATGTTCTTATCTATTAATTGCAAATATTTGTTTATATTATAAAAAATGCCTTACTATTACAATTACTAGCAACACAGCAAATTGGATTTGGTTGATAAATAAGTCAAAATGGCGACTGCTCCTTGCGTATGCGCATGTCTGTAGTTTTCGTTCTATTTTTGTGTTTTTCTTCGTGAAATTAATCCGCCGATCCACGTTGAGTTCAGTCCTCTCCACCAAAATATACGCAATATGCAGTAGCAGTAAGCTATAGCAATTAGCTGATCCACCTTTGCATAAATGGTTGAGAGAGAGGATACGAATCGATAGAATTTTAAACCTATTTTTTTTAAATGAGTAAATAATTATAAAATTCTATCGATACGTATTCCTATAAATATCAACCATTTATTCAAAGGTGTGTTAGCTAATTGCTATAACTTACTGCTACTGCATATTGCGTATATTTTGGTGGAGAGGACTGAACTCACTGTACCTACACACACACACACATGCATACATGCAGTAGTACCTTCACACACACATACGTAAAAGTTTGCGGATGGCGTTAATAGATGGCGCTATTTTGCTGATCAATTGACATTTGCGGTCTACAAAAAAGTCGGCGAGTGGGCTCTCTATATCCGATATATTACTTTACTCTATGCCCCTACCTATGTACACAGTCCAAACTAAACTCCACTTAAGGTGAACGCAGACTTGGCCGCACCGCAGTCTTCGCATTCGAATTCTTTATATGAAGTCCTATGCAACCTCGCACACCCACCCGGGTCGCAGTCGCCGCAGTCCCTGAAGCAAAAGCGATGACTGCGGGGACTGCGGAGACTGCGGTGCAGCCAAGTCTACGTTCACCTTTAGATAGGTACTACGAATATATGGAGCCGGTAGGAAGCTGGAAGACCTTTTTACAAGCTTTTATTTAGCTTGCACTGTTCGTATATAAGTATGTATGTATGTAAATAAGTTGTCCTTTCAAAATTTGCAAACCATTTTTCGACCATTTGTTGAGATCCGATTGAGCTGAAATTTTGCATACACCTTTAGTTCTGATGACAATACAATGTCTAATACTCAATATTGTAATAATTTTAAATTAAAGCTTGTTTTAAATAAACTAATTAAAAAACATTTTTAAAACAAGCTTTAATTTAAAATTCTACAATATTGATATATATAAATAAAAGCTTGTAAAAATACTATTTATATCATTATTAAGTGTATTAGTCTGTAAACTTTCATAAAATTGTAAAAATAAATAATAATAAAACGAAAAATGTTTGTATATTATTTTATTACATTAAACTTACTTAATTATTAAGAAGTACAATACGTTAGATTAGAATCAGAGTTGTGGATACCAGCTCGTTAAAGATATACAATACAATAATGTTAGATTATAAAATGAAGTATAAATTAATTCAGTCTGATAATGTATTACTTATCCAATTCTTAAGTTTTTATGAAACACCTTTACAGTTTGTGACAATAAGAATGTATTTTATATATTGAGACAGCCTTTTTGGTGTAGTGGTCGCCAAGCGCGACTGCCGAGCATGAGTTCTCGGGTTCGATTCCCAGGTGGGGCAGTGTTTTAGGGGGTTTTTTTATCAAAAATTTCTCAGTAGCAGCCTCCAAGTCTGGATTTGTGAACGGTTGATGGCAATAGGCTCACCCCCTATTACATGGGACCATAAATGTGGGTGTACTAGTGGAACACATCTGCCTAAAACTTCGGGGATTACAAGTGTGATGTTTATGTTGTTACTTCTTTAACCTTTTCACCGCCACGGACTTCAATAGAAGTTCCGGATTTTCGTGCCACCAGTGCCACGACTTCATTACTTGCTCTTCATTTTAACTGTTATCATATAGCTTGGCGCTGGGCGAGGCATCGCTTTCTGTGTTCGCTGGCGGTGAAAAGGTTAATGAATCATGAATTCGCCTCTGTTAATATCCGAATCCACTAAGGCAAAACCATTTTGTTCTGCATCTGCCTCTAACTCCCAAGTTTTTACTACATTAGCGGGTCCAAATCAAAGTAGTATATTATGTTACATTTTTATGATGAAACTAGCTGCACCCTGCAACTTCATACACATAGTTCTTTTCACATTCCGTCATTGTCATCTTCCATCTTTACTGCTCCACTCCCATGAGTCATAGCATGATGTTATATAGCCTGTACTATTCCTCATTTTGGCTATCAGATACAAAAAAGTTTTTTCCAATCCAACTAGTAGTTTCAGATCTCAGAAGTAACCAGTCTTACCAAGGAGTATTGTGTAACCCAGTTACTGGGTTGTGGAGGTCAGATAGGCAGTCGCTCCATGTAAAATACTGGTATTCAGCTGCATCCGGTTAGACTGGAAGCCGACCCCAATGTAGTTGGGAAAAGGCTAGGCAGATGATTGATATCAATACAAACGGTAATTATTATTTTACCAATACTATACACATCAAAAGTGTCTAGGGATCAACATCCCTAACATTGATTAGGGATGTTGATCCCTAGACACTTTTGATGTGTGTATTTTGTCATAAATCTGCCTTTATACAAACTAACTCTTATTTTATGTAGTTTAAATGGGTGTAGTGTGAAAAAATTAATATTATTGTCTAAGTTAGTTTAGCCTTAGCTTTGGCCGCAGCCAACATACTCTCCGCAGTTCGCGCGTTCCGCAACTGTTTGCCGATGCAGTCTATTTCATGCTGCATCATGACCTCATGAGCATTTTTCAATGTCGTCGTCAATCTCTCCATACGTTTTTGCTTCTCATTTATTTCTAGGAACAAGTCGTCTAACTCCTTGCGACCATTCTCGTCGAGGTTAGCCAATATGGTTTTAGGTTTAACACGATAATTACCAACAGCTGCGACTTCTACGTTGAGTAATTTGTTTTCCATGATCAGCTTTTTTTGATCGTAATCAATGCACGCTCTTCCGAATCGTTTTCGTGACTCCACGACTATGTTCATGAGATTTTCGCATTTTGCTTCTAATTCTAGGTATTTGGGATCTGTAACTAACAAATGGAATCATGAATGTGTGCTTCCAAATTTGAATTCAGTCTAATAATGTTGTGTGCATATTTTCAACTCACCTATTTCCAATGACATTTTAAATAATTGTTGTCAACAAATGTTACAACAATGTAATGTCTTTTAGTTATTACAATAAGTTTATGTATTTCGTATTGTAATCTTGTTAAAGAGAGTTAATTAAGTTTTACGAATTGCTAAAACAACAGTCCGTTAATCATTTCAAGTTTTCATTTCAAGTCGATTGTTTGTTTGTATTTCTGTCAGAAATTCTGACTTAGGGATGCCCAATACGTTGCGATATTTCGAAATATCGATACAGCGCTATACGATATATCGATATTGAATACGATATTTTGGTCATAGCGCCTCGTTATATTGTATTCCAAAAAAATATCGCATTAACGTATCGTAACAAACTATAACTTTGTTTAAACTTTATTTCTTTTTTGTTTATATTAACCTACCTACCTTTAGACATAATGTTGTTATTCGTAATAAGCAGAGGTCGGGATTATTTAGAGGTATTTATGTACTTACACTGATTTCATACAGCGAAAGAATAAAGGAGGCGTTTTTTTTTTCGGCCCAGACATGTACCGAGGTACAAATTACTATTAAAACTCCTTCCAATAATTTGTATTTTTAGCAGTATTTTAAATCCTTCAATACTAGATAGAAAAAGAAATAAAAGAATATGAAAAAACACTACCTCGTAACGTAACTGCGTTCAAAGAAACGTTTATGACAGCATTGACGGCTGTCAATCTGTTTCATCTGTCAAAATCACGTCAAAATATTTATTATATCGGTGTTCAATAGCCCGTTTTTATCATGTTTTTAAGGTTTCTGTAAGAATAAAAATATCCACTCATAGACTGAGAAAAGCTGAGAAAGCTATACCCACCCTTTTGAACCGAAACGGATGAATATCAACAACAATAGAAAAAAAAACTATCGGCCTAGATCTGGAGCCCTGGCTTTTGGCCGGCAGATAACCAAACCATGATTATTCGCAAAAAATGTGTACTAGGAATAAAAACTTATCTGTAATACATAAATAAATTCTGTAAAATACATTTAAGTGTTTTCACACATTTATAAAATGAAGTAACGAAACGCATCATCAGAGACGTAAATCATGACATTGCCAGATTGAAATTCTTGGGTTGCAAGTTTTAACATCTTTGATCGACAATTTCTACTGATACAAATGCGCGAATAAATTCAACATAATTATATTTTTTCAAAATCTACGATTTTTTTCCTATAATTTCGTATTTTTGTCCTTGAGGTACACGGTTTGGCCATTATTGTAGGGGGAAAAAACACCTCCTCTAAGTGCTGATAAGTGACAACTGTGATTTTATAAAATGAATACACCAACCTTTCATACATTATAAATACTTTTCTTCAATAACTTACAATATATTGTAAAAATTAAAGAAAGGTATGTCTTTCTTTAATGTTTACGATATATTTAGGGTTATAAAATATTTTACCTACGAAATAACCTACCCAATCGATGTACCCAAGCGATACGGTTACGATGCGATATATCGATACAACATACAGACTTTTCTGGGCATCCCTATTCTGACTTTCTGAGCTTGTCGTTGTCAATCAATAAACCAGAAATTGGAAATGACCATAGACTACAAATAGGGTGCAGAAAGTCATGGCATTATTAAGTACTAAAGTAATACAATTTTGAATATTGCTGTATCAACAAAATTCATAAATAGAACCTAACAGTTAATATGTTGTAGTTTCATGCTGAATAATTGATGAGAATTTAAATTATTAAAATTCAATGAATAGCAGAGCGTTCCAGGAGTTGTACTTTACTTTTTTTTTTGAGTACTTTAATAAAACACAAAGTTTGAACTATCAAGAAATCTTAATTAAATTAAAAATACAAGAACACATTAACGTACAATAGCAACAAAAAGATAAGCTAATAAACTCAAATTGAAAAATCTTTGAAAAATTAAAATTCTTTTTTCTGGTCTATTCTATTGCCAGTTTACAATTTCTAGATTTTTATGGTAGAAAATATTCTACGGTGTTATTATATTAACTGAATTTTTAATCATCCTCATAAACTCCTCAACGCCCACCTGAAATATATATAAATACATGTCAATATTGGAAATATGATTGTAATAGCTAGTCTATACTTACAAACTAAACGTATGCAGCTAACCACGCTGAATTTTATATTAAAAAAAAAACTAGCTTCTGATCGTTCTTTACTACTTATAGAAGTGTAATTAGAATAATTGCATTTGGCTATATTTTATTATCATAGGGATGGCATCTGCCCCTCTTTAGTATGCGTTGCCACCAGAGGCGTGCGAGAAGTATAGCGAGGTATGTGTGTGAAACTTACTAACTAACCAAGTGTAGCGCTATCTTAGTTCGAATTATTAAAATGAAGCGATGACATTGGTCATCTTTACATACATCCGTTGCTACGCACCCTTAACGCAGCCTTACCACCTCTTGACGACGGCCTTGCCACAGAGAGGTACAAACTCTCTTATGCGCAAACACAAGTCGGTGTGTTACCAGCTGTTGTTATCTTACCAAGGAGTCAAAGTTTTTATCGGCATCATCAATCATCTCTTCAATTTCTTCATCCGTCAGATAAATCTCGAGAATTTTCGTAACTTTTTTAAGATTTTCAAAACCTATTAATCCTGAAAATTTTATAATGCAAAAGTATGACTAAATATGTATTATTATAAATGTAAATTGTGGTACTATAAGACTTCTATAAATTAAAATTAGGGTCAATTCTGGTTAGCCATCACTAGCACACAGAAATACTTCTATTAGCCTGGTCAATGAATGATTGTGGTTGGAAAAGTTGAAAGCAGAAAATCTGACTTATGAACTTTGTTTGGACTAGTTAGAAGATAAACATAATAATATTAAAAGTCCTGACCCCCCCGAGGTGAGCCCGAGGGAGGGGGGGGCAAAGAAGGTCCCGTTTTTTGGTTTTTTGCTTATATCTCGAAAACGATGCGTCGTATAAAATTTTGTTGTACTAGAGGATGAAACCTCATAAAATTCTCTACATCTTTGTTTGTCACACTTTTTATCTATCTCCAATATTTGCATAGCTGTGAGCTCCGAAAAATGACCGATTTTCAAAAATGTGTTAAATTTTCTGTCTCGTTCTTTGTTTTCTTGTTTATATCTTGAAAACGGTGCGTCGCATGAAATTTAGTTGTACTAGAGAATGAAACCTGATAAAATCCTCTACAACTTTGCTATATTTTTTTTATTTATCTCTTATCATTGCAAAGCTATGACCTGTGAAAAAAAAATAGATTTTTCAAAAATGTGTCCAATTGTCTGTACCGGTTTTTGAGTTTTTTTATTACATCTCGAAAACGATGCACCGCATGGAATAATATTGTACTGTATAATAAAAGCTGGCAAAACTTTCTACAATTTTGTCTTTCCTACTTTTTATCTATCTTCAATAGTTGCATAGCTGTGAGCTCCGAAAAACGAGCGATTTTTAAAATGTGTTCTATCTCTATAGCACATTGTAACAATTTGAATGCCAAAATTATTTATTTAGCTATTAAAAAATAACATAAGCTGGGAGTACGTCCACGCGGTGAAGGCGGAAACAGTTTACTTTTAAACTGGCTAAAACTCCCAATAATATCTATCAAGATGCCTTCGGGCTTATGTTGCTATTTCGTTCGTGACCTATTGAGTTTTGTGACTGTGCACCCGGTAACGCAGGGAAGCAGTCACAACCAAGTTTTCAAAATGACAGAAATGTGTTTTATTTGTGATGAAGTGCTGGAAGAAGGTGGAGAAAATGTTTCCAAGGTCGGTCAAAAGGGGATAAATTCTCTGATTTCTGCCAGTAAACTCAGAAATGATCAAAAGAGCTCACACCTTGAAGATTTAAAGTCTCTGAGGGTTCACACATCTTGTCGGAAAGAATACACAAGACCTGACAGCATTAAAGCAGATCTAAGGAAACATACTCCGTATGCTGGACCGTCCGGGATTCATACTTTGAGGTCCTCAAAACCAAAAGTTGACGTCAAAACTCGATGCCTTTTTTGTGCATGCCCATTCAAAGATGAAAAGAAAAAACCTTTAGAAAAACGACAGACAGTATACTCTGTTAGGAACGTAGCCTTTAAAGACTCATGCATTGAGGCTGGGCATGCAAGAGGAGATGATTGGGACTGATTGAGGAGACGAGTTTTGACGTCAACTTTTGGTTTTGAGGACCTCAAAGTATGAATCCCGGACGGTCCAGCATACGGAGTATGTTTCCTTAGATCTGCTTTAATGCTGTCAGGTCTTGTGTATTCTTTCCGACAAGATGTGTGAACCCTCAGAGACTTTAAATCTTCAAGGTGTGAGCTCTTTTGATCATTTCTGAGTTTACTGGCAGAAATCAGAGAATTTATCCCCTTTTGACCGACCTTGGAAACATTTTCTCCACCTTCTTCCAGCACTTCATCACAAATAAAACACATTTCTGTCATTTTGAAAACTTGGTTGTGACTGCTTCCCTGCGTTACCGGGTGCACAGTCACAAAACTCAATAGGTCACGAACGAAATAGCAACATAAGCCCGAAGGCATCTTGATAGATATTATTGGGAGTTTTAGCCAGTTTAAAAGTAAACTGTTTCCGCCTTCACCGCGTGGACGTACTCCCAGCTTATGTTATTTTTTAATAGCTAAATAAATAATTTTGGCATTCAAATTGTTACAATGTGCTATAGAGATAGAACACATTTTAAAAATCGCTCGTTTTTCGGAGCTCACAGCTATGCAACTATTGAAGATAGATAAAAAGTAGGAAAGACAAAATTGTAGAAAGTTTTGCCAGCTTTTATTATACAGTACAATATTATTCCATGCGGTGCATCGTTTTCGAGATGTAATAAAAAAACTCAAAAACCGGTACAGACAATTGGACACATTTTTGAAAAATCTATTTTTTTTTCACAGGTCATAGCTTTGCAATGATAAGATATAAATAAAAAAAATATAGCAAAGTTGTAGAGGATTTTATCAGGTTTCATTCTCTAGTACAACTAAATTTCATGCGACGCACCGTTTTCAAGATATAAACAAGAAAACAAAGAACGAGACAGAAAATTTAACACATTTTTGAAAATCGGTCATTTTTCGGAGCTCACAGCTATGCAAATATTGGAGATAGATAAAAAGTGTGACAAACAAAGATGTAGAGAATTTTATGAGGTTTCATTCTCTAGTACAACAAAATTTTATACGACGCATCGTTTTCGAGATATAAGCATAAAACCAAAAAACGGGACCTTCTTTGCCCCCCCCTCCCTCGGGCTCACCTCGGGGGGGTCAGGACTTTTAATATGTTTATCTTCTAAATAGTCCAAACAAAGTTCATAAGTCAGATTTTCTGCTTTCGACTTTTCCAACCACATACCCTTTTTGAGCACTTATTTACCAGACTATATGTAAATATAAATAGTGTAACGCGAGATTATTAATTTATGTTGCTAAACGCAAAACTTGAGAACGCCTGGACCGATTTGACTGATTCTTTTCTGTTGTGTTCGTAATTTTCCGGACAATTTTTTTTATGAAAGAAACGTTTTTACTAGTCTACCGGAAATTTTAGAAATTTGCACCAGCGCGAAGCCGGGGCAGCTTGCTATGTTTAGGTAAATCAAAGCACAAAATTTTACGTAGGTATATAAATATGCAAGCACCCAGAAACATGCAAACAAAGCGGAACAAATTAGCTAATCACTATATAGTATAAAACAAAGTCGCTTCTTCTGTCTGTCCCTATATTATGCTTAGATTTTTAAAACTACGCAACGGATTTTGATGCGGTTTTTTTTAATAGATAGAGTGATTCAAGAGGAAGGTTTATACATATAATACATGCAACCGTGCGAAGCCGGGGCGGGTCGCTAGTTTAAGAATAAAATAAAATTAGTACCGCGGTCGTCCATGTCAAAAAGCCGAAAGCTTTTCATGATGTCACCATCCGTATCCTTCGACATGATCTTTCTCATAATGGCGGTTTGGAAATTCTCAAAACTTAGCTTTCCAGTGCTGCCTTTATCAACTGCGTTAACCATAATCTGTAACTGTTCTTTAGTAGGTTCGTACCCTATAAAGATAGTAAAGAAATCAGAAAAGTTTAATTTATTTCAATTTTAGAATATAAAAAAAAACAATGATAAAAAATCTGAGTTTATGAATGATTAGAAAATAGCTTCAGTCGGTCCCTCGTACTCCTTAAAAGGCCTGGAACTTCCAGGCTTTTTTAAGGCAAGATATTATATACTATATAAAGTAGTCGATTTTTTCAAATTAAATTATCATTAACCAATATCCTACGTATCGCTGTCAAAGGATAATGTACCAAAGGGCCAAGAAACTAAGCAAAGCTTAACCTCTGGCCAAGGTCAATTAGAATAAACAAAAAAGAATGTGAACATAATGTGAATGTCAACATTACGTATGGGCACAAGAAAAGAAATTTTTGCAATAGCAAAAGGGACGTATTAAACGACCCGAGTGACACAGTCAAGTTATACGGTGATTTTGATCATGAGCGTTTGGTGCGTTCTACTGCCAGTCTTTCACTGCGTTCAATAGCACGTTATTTTCTTTCCCTGCGAAAAAGATTGGTATATAAATCATACCCAGAGCCTTGATAGCAACTCGAAAGTCCTCAGCATCAATTTTTCCTTCGCCTGTATAGTCGAGTAAGTTGAAAGCTTCGAGCAAATCGGATTTCTGAAAAGAATTTGAAAGAAAATATGATCCAGCCGATAGATTCCGTAAATATGTCCCTTTCGGATTAAAGCAAACTTGAAACACTTCGAGCTGACTTAACCTAAATTCCTTGTGGGATTTGTTGATAGAATGGCTCAGCCATCCAGTATTTTCATGTGAAACATGTAAAATCGTCCAGTTTGCTGTCACGGCAAACGGCATGAAGCTGTCTCGATTATTTTTATTGGTTTTTGGTTTTTATTGATTAGAAATTTAAATATTCGCTGAGATGTTTCACATCTGCCGGGCATCCCGTGACCGGTCAAGTTTCTTTATTTTTACTATCAAATGGCCTTTTTGAGACTAGCCTTTTACATATTCCTAAGTAATCATTTACTTGCACACCATAATGTGTATATTATGTAGATGTTACATAAGGCATAGAGCTAAAGTACAGTTATGGAACATGTTAGAGTCCATAACTAAACATGATCAATCTAAAAATGTTTGACTACCTGGGCCTCGGTAAATGAGAACTTCGCCTGAACCTCTTTAATCGTTGGTGGACGCTGCAACTCTTCAACTGTCTCTTCGTCAGAAAATTCAGCTGTTCCTGATAATGTCCTGATGTCCATTTTTAAGTAACAATAAACTAGGTTGCTATGCGCTACTGTTATTGATCTAACACCACTTTGGTAACCCTCTTTGGTGAATAAAAAAGGTGAAAATAAATAAAAAGTATCGCGGTTTCTTTTTTAATTAATTTTAGTTTACTGATATATAAATACAGCCTGTAACAAAAACCCTGTCCGATCCATAAGGATATTATTCGGCATCGTACTGCGTACTCATATACGTAACCATTTAATGGATTTGAGATTATTATTTTTCCCCAGTGAAAAAAAAAAGAAGAAAGAAGAAGTAATTAAATTAAAATAAAACATAAAAACATACATACATACATACATACCGGTCAAAATCATAACCCTCCTTTTGGCTTTGCCGTAGTCGGGTAAAAACTGATCAACGGCAATACTCATGATCGGACAGGGTTTTTGTTACATAGTGTATAATAGAAAAAAAAAAAACAGAAAGAGAAGGAGAGGGAATGTCGCCTGGAGATGGCATAACGCTTTTTCCTTGCGTACTTTCCTTATAAAAGTAGCCTATGTCCTTTCTTGGGATTCAAACTTACCCCGTACATTTTATCAAAATTGGTTTAGTCGTGAAAGCGTAACAGACAGACCGAGTTACTCTCGAATTTAGAATGTTAGACTTTAGAGTATGAATTATTGTGTTTAAAATATACCCTTTATAAAATGAATTATGGAAAAAATAATAATATGTACGTGCCTGTTCGTTAGTAAATACCAGTCGGGCGCAAACAGTTTTTTCCGTTATTTTCTCTTCTTCTTTTTCCTCCCCTAATCTTGATACCATATCATGATCAAGGTCAGTTCGCTCAAAGTCAATCACGTTATGAGCCATGTTGTTTGTGATAGAAATTACTGCAAATAATATAATATAAACGCAGGTATAGAAGAAATCTTTTATTCCTTTTGTCAACTTTCAGTAAATTACAAAAAAGAATTGAATTGTCATGTGACTTTGAACCTATATTATTCTTCCTTTCAACTTTGATGGCATCATATCATGGCATCTATCAAACTATCAAACTTTTAAGAATAATAGTTTTAATAATCTGCATAACACTGCTTAGGCTTTGAGAATTATGGAATAAAAAAGGAAACTGGAATCAAAATATACTTAGTATTATGTTTATTTTTGTAAAACATTTTTCTCAAAAGCGTTCGTTTTAGAAAACCTTTCTACCTGTTTTATCCACCAATGGTATTTTTTTTACTAAAAATCTGGCAACACCTTAAAATACAGCAGCCGACCATAATTATTTTGGTTGCGATTTGAGGTTATATTTGACCGACGCCGCTTCTGTTTTTCAATAAAAAAGCTAATAAAACTACAACAATGAAACTCGTAAGATTTTTAATGAAGCTTAGCCACGAAACAGTGACTATAGAACTGAAGAACGGCAGTGTTGTGCACGGAACGATAACCGGAGTGGACGTTGCAATGAACACACATTTGAAAGCTGTGAAGGTAACATTAAAAAACAAAGAAGAATTACAACTGGAAACTTTAAGCATTCGCGGGAACAATATTAGATATTACTTGCTGCCAGACAGCTTGCCTTTGGAGACGTTATTAATTGACGATACGCCGAAAGGACGCGGAAAGAGGGAAGGTTTCCCAAGAGGCGGTGGTGGTGCGAGAGGCGGGAGAGGAAGAGGTCGTGGAGGCCGCGGAGGCCCTCGAGGAGGCCGAGGAGGCAGAGGCCGCGGGCGCCGTTAAGACTCCTAGCTTTAAGTCTAAAATATGTGATTACATTTTCAATTTTAAGGTCTGAATTTGTTTTATTTTTCTGTCAAGTGTTTGAATACAAGCCAAAATGCATTTAAGAGTTGTAGGAAAGCAAAGAAAGTCGTTAGCTATATAGACAAACTTTTTACAAACAGTATAACCTTCTTTGATTTAGTCTTGATAAAATTGTTGTGGCGATACCAACATTCAAATTATTACTCATCGCTGGTCGCTGGTGTGGCGTTCCTAGAGGCAGGACCAACAGATTTTTTATGAATAAAAAATTCTGACACTGCTTGAACAGCTATAAGTTGTTAAAAATGCAACATTATTGAGCAGTGTCCAAATTTTCTGAATTATTTTAAATGTATAAAATCTCTCGGGATTGCTAGGATCTGCAGGTAGGGACCCTACTGATTGGGCAGTATAATAAGTCCTTACTTTAAGCATTTTCTACTTGTGTTTTAATTATTGTGTCTTGTAAAAATACAGCATTGAAATATGTGCCAATGGTAGCACATTTAGTTTTTTTTATAATGCTATAGATATTTCAACAAAGTCGAAAGTTACATGTTCCTTCCATCATTGTAGCCATTTTTTCCTTCTAGACCACACCTGTGAAGTTTTCAGTTATGGAGATATTAAAGGTCAAAGTGCCAATATTTTTTAATAAAACAAGTTTGCAATGTTACAAACTAATCTATACTAATATTATAAAGCTGCAGTGTTTGTTTGTTTGTTTGTTTGTTTGTTTGAACGCGCTAATCTCTGGAACTACTGGTCCGATTTGAAAAATTCTTTCAGTGTTAGATAGATTAGTTATCGAGGAAGGCTATAGGCTATATACCATCACGCTACGACCTACGGGAGCGGAGCAGTAACCAAAGACGCGGGTGTAACCGCGGCGGACAGCTAGAAACAAATAATATTACCAGCCTATTACTGTCCCACTGTAGGGCAAAGGCCTCTTCTCATACAGAGAAGGCATGAGCATTGATCACCACGCTCGCTCAAGGCGTATTGGCGATTCCACACTTATATTAATTACAAGTCCAGGTTTCCTCACAATGTTTTCCTTCACCAATAATGTTAGTGTTATGAGACTAAACTTTGAATATCCCTATGAACCCTCAGCAATAATGTTTGTTTAATGTAAAGCCTTTAGCCTCGTATTCATGGTAAACATTTGTTCAGCAACAGTTGATCAACGTTGTTGATGAACGGCGAGAATGCTGCTAGAAACTTTGTTTAAATCGATATGGGTTGTCCACGCACATCAACATTTGTTGATGAACTGATGTTTTCGCTCGCCGGACGTCAACTCTGCAACATGGCGTGATCAAATTCGCAACACATCAAGTGTTGCTCGCAATATGTTGACAGCAACTCGGCAACATGTTTATGCAACCATGTTGGTAAACAAATGTTTACCATGAATACGAGGCTTTACTTAGTTTGATGGGGCACTGTAAATGTAGTTAACATCTATGTCGAAGAGTATAGTAACTTTATAGGGCTGTGCGTTGTCTTGTGAAAACGCATACAAAAAAACTGTTGCAATTCCTTGAACACACAAAACAATGTTTTCTGATACAAAAAAATGTAAATAAAGTATGTACTTATGTGTAATTTTACAAATGTTTTATTTTGGTCCACCTTGAAGGATTTTGGAAAAGTTTTTGCCCAGCTGTGGGACTGCTTCTCAGGCCCTTTTGAAAATGTATGAGCTACAATGAGAGCTTTCATAAGAATGTGCGTGTGGTGTGAGGGCCACTTTGTTAAAACGTTTTACCAAAGACGCGGGTGTAACCGCGGCGGACAGCTAGTTTGTAATATGGGTACAGAGAACTGTTCCAGGTCTGGATGTTTGTGTATGTACTCACATACATAAACATTTAAATTCATATAAATGTATTTTTAAGCACTCTAGAGATATGACTGCCTCGTTTGTTTAGTGGTGACAGCGCGACTGCTGAGCACGAGGTCTTGGGTTCGATTCCCAGGTCGTGCAGTGTTATTGGGTTTTTCCATCAGGAATTTCTCAGTAGCAGCCTCAGAGTCTGGATTTGTGCCCGGTTGATGGCTCGCCCCCTATTACATGGGACTTAAACATCACTTACGAAATGTGGGTGTACTTATAATGGGTACACCTCTGCTTAACCCTTCGGGATTACAGGCGTGATGTTATATATATATTTAAATTGTAAAATATGTAACTTAGTTGAGAGAGAATCTAATCATATTTCTTGGTTCACTGGGCACGGCTGTCGAAAGTCTGAACGCCATATAGGACCAATGAGATGGTCTATAAATTTTAAAACTTTTTGCGCTTCCCAAGAGGATGTGACATCACACAAGTAATTGACAACGTCATCATTTCATGAGTCAAAATTCTAAAAAATTTATTTGCTCCAAAACTTACAAAAAATTATGTAAAATAATAAACGCAAGAAACATATTTATGCGAAATAAAGTTTGAAATTTAAGCGGACGTTTATAAATATTTCATCGAAATTAATCGTGCAAGGTAATATTGTTGTACCGTGATCTTTTTACTGTTTTTTTTTTGTAATTTTTTGCTTGATTGTCAGTGTTGCCAATTATAATAATCTAGACTAGCTGATTATACAAGATGTGTGTTAGCCCAAGTGTAAACAATATACCTACACACTCTCTTCCCGCTTTCTCATAATCCGATGGGACGGTAATCCGACAAAACCGGGCCGGGGAGAGATACATACTTTTCGAGGCATGGAGTGGAGTGTCACTGAACTCCAGGGTGCAAATATTGACTAAAAACCCCCATAATTGGTTTGTTTTCAAGTCTAGCGGAGCCAAAATTCGAACTAAGGACGGTTTTCAGTGCTACCCTAGATAGCTGTGGTTCAGAAAACACGAAGTTGGTCCTGCGCCTGATTTATTATGCTGGCTACCTTGTCGGTCAGAAGTACTATTACATGAAAGTTTCTAAACACATTTATTCAAAATGTGTCTATATGTGTGTTTGCTCTGTGAAAATCGTCAGGCGTCAAATTAATTTCATTTATTTTTGTAAAAGGTATGGTCAGGGTTATTTGCTTGCTTCAAGCCAGCAGGCTCAAATTGAAGCTAGCATTCGAAAATATACATGCCCGCTTGATAACTTACCTTCTTTTCGCTGGTTTTAAATAAGCATGAGTATAATTGAAATCAAGCACACCGCGGCTACGTCCGCATGGTTTTTTCACTTGCGTTAAGTCTTTGGTTACTGCTACGCTCCCATGTGTAATCGCGTGATGTTACATAGCCTAAACTATTTCTTAAGAACCTGGCTATAATGAATAAAAATAAAATATTAAATTTAAAATGAAATAATTAATTACACCTCAGAGAAGGAGTAAAAAAAACATAATTTAAAGCATTTTTCCATTTAAACGTCAAAGGAGATAGATAAAATCAACTTTTTAAACCTTCATAACTTTCCTAACGGCTGCTAAGAGGCCCTTGAGGCGGTTTAGAAACTCTGACACTAGGGTGTGTGGGGTCGTAAGACCTTACTGCCCACACGATAAAGAAGAAGACGAGACTTTGTACTATTGAATGACATCCTTTATAGGCCAAAGGCCCATATAATTCTTGGCCATCTCTTTTGTTATTTTCTTTTGAGTAACTAAAGATTCTTTAACCACATTTAAAAGCTTTCACCACTTGCAGTAATACCATGAAAATGCCAGCCAAAGTAGAGCAGAAGCAGGTCATGAACGAGGACCATGACTCAGCAGTGCAGACCGCCATTACTGGTAGCACAGTGTACACGTTGCCAAAGAAAACAACCACAAACCAGAACATGGTGGATATTGTGCTGATGATCATTAATGATGATGGACCGATACCTATGTGGGACATGAAGCCAGCGAAGGTAGGATTTTTTTTGGGGTGGAGTACCCTGGGGGGGGGGGGAGGAGGAGTATTCTGTTGTACCCCTCCCCTAAGTCTTAAGGTCATTATCCCAGCACCGCAACTCAGCAGCAGGACGACCTGCACGGTGTCGCCGTCGCCTCGAATTTAGGCTACGGCTAAACGCCAGCGTGCTAACTGCACGTAGTCCGCGAGTTGTTTGGTAGCGGCAATAAGCGCGCTGACCGCCCGCCGTTGGCTTTTTCATATTGACATTATGAAATATATTATACTACACACGATTTAATGCTCTAATTTGAATGACAAGTAAATAGCTGGTTTAGAGCGGTGCTGTTGTCGTGCTGGGATAATGTGCCATGACCTTTACGCCGGGGATCTCGGGAAGGCACGCGCCGCTCGCGATCCCTCCGCACTAAGCGCCGCCGCGCCGTTTCGGGTCCACCGCCCCTGGAGCCATTTAGAGGGGCCGGAAAAGGGCGTAATCCGCCCTCCACCGAAGTCCGATCAGCTTAAGCGAAGGCAGACTAAACCAACCCTAGATATTAATGCCCTTTTATTTATTTATTTTACTAGCTTCTGCCCGCGACTTCGTCCGCGTCAAAGTTGCATCCTCGTTTTTTTAAAGAGCGTCATTTAAGGCATAAATTCAAAATAATAGCTTAATACTGTTCATATGAATGTTTACACAATAGTTACAGTACAATACATAGAATACCTACCAAAAAACACGATTTTTTAATTTTTTATCTGTCTGTTTATCCCGGGTAATCACCGAAACGGCTGGACCAATTTTGTCAGGACTTTCTGATGGAATGAGAACAAAGGTAATTGGAATAGTAGAACTATTAATTTGAATTAAAAGAATTCATCACCTGTCAGTTAGACAGGCACAATATTAATCTTGGACGAGACGAGCGCCTGTATAAAATAATATAGCAAACATACACATCACACATTGCTAGTAAACTTTTCGCAGGCGTCCGTACTCTTAACACTTTCAAGTTTCACTTATAAATGATTTGTTTTGTTAATTAGAAAACGCGCAACGCCGCTGACCAGTTTTATGATGAACATCAGGAAGAGTATGAAGCGAGGGGTCAGTCGACTCACAACCAGGTTGATTGGGTGAACGCGCACAACAAAGCATCTCCGAAACTATATGACGAGCTGGAGAAGCGACGGTCGATAGCACAGGTTGTCACAAATTAAAAGATTATATTCAAGACTAGCACTGTGACTTTTTCAATTCATGTGTACTTTCTAAAGCTGCGTACGGATTGCGCGTACCCTGGTACGCGTACTCAGTTTACGCGTATCCGGAACGCCTAGTTCATACCTGCAGCTACGCGTTCACTCTTGAGGTACGCGTGCCGCGCGAGCCAACTCGAGCGCGAGCCGATCGTCAGTCGGTTTTTTGTCGCGCGTCAAAGAGGACGCACGGGGCCGGCTACGCTACATTTGGACGGCAAAATGAATAAACACGCGTGTTCTTCGAGTTTTAATAATGAAAATATTATCAGACTGATCCAACTTTATGAATTTCACCGGGTCTTGTGGGATAGCACACTAGTTAATTATCGAAATAACGATTTACGCCAAGATGCATGGAAGGCAATTTCGAATGAACTGAAAATTCCAATAGGTGAATTAAAAAAAAAGATGACAATTTTATTAGCAACTAATAGAATGACTGGGACTCGCGGAGCGCTCTGGATCGATTGACCTCGCGTACAGGTTCGCGGCGGTCCGTACAGGAGCTGTACGCGTATCCAATGTACGCGTGGACAGTGTTTTCCAACTACGCGTAACACAGGAACGCGCTATCCGTACGCACCTTTAGATTACCTTAGACATTACTGACATCGTTCCGTGCCTCGGAAAACACGTTATGCTGTTGGTCCCGGCTGTCATACAGGGAACTTTGACAGAACAAGTATTACGGGTCGTCAGAAGTCCGAAAATCTGGCAGCCAGTCTTACCAAGAGGTATCGTATTACCCAATTACTGGGTTGTGGACTTGTGGAGGTCAGATACCCAGTCGCTTCATGCAAAATACTGTTATACAGCTGCATCCGGTTAGAATGGAAGCCGACCCTAACATAGTTGGGAAAAGGCTAGGCAGATGATGATGATTCAAGACTCTTTCGTACGGATCCCAAATTTGATAATAAAATATAACCTATAGCGCTCAGTTTTAACGTAGCTTCCAATTTGAGAAAGGACTTTCAAAATCGATTCAGTAGATCCAGAGATTACCTCCTATATCCTTACAAACTTTACTTCTTTATAATGGGGGCCATTCCGAAAGGTAGTTTCGTATGGAGAAGAATGGGCAAGAAACTGCATACTTACTCTTATTTCGGGGCTCGGAAGAAAGATGTTAAATCATATTTTCCTTTCACAGGTAGGAATGGATTTTGACAACCGCCAAGGGACAACGGTACGTATTTATCTACATAATAACATAACGTCCGCCTATAATCCCCAAAGGGTTAGGCAGAGGTGTACCCAAATTTCGCCAGTTATGTTTAAGTCCCATGTAATAAAGGGCCTTTGCCATCAAACGGGCACAAATCCAGACTCAGAGGCTGCTACTGAGAAATTCCTGATGGAAAAACCCAATAACACTTTGCCCGACCTGTTAATTGAACCCAAGACCTCATGCTCAGCAGTCGCGCTTTGCGACCACTAGACTGGCCAACGAGTGCAGACTATGTTATCATATTTTGTCGTTTCCTTTCAGAGGGCAGAACAGTCGTCCAATTGCAATGTAGGAAGATTCGATCCGACTTGCCCTAAATGTATAAAACGTAAAAAGCGACTAGAAGAACAACAGCAACGCAAGAAGAAAGGGAAAGTTTGCAAAAAATGCAGAGAGCAACGGAATCGTAAAGAACCAAAGACCAAATTAGAAAAAATTATGAAACGAAAAATTCCGAAACCAAAGGCTAGATGTCGATCGTTCTCCAAGACATCAAAACCGTCTATTGCATGTTCCAATAAATGTTTCCAGTGCTACCTCACTGCTGAAACGAAAACCGTCTCCACGTTTAAATCGATTAACGATTTGTTATCTGTGCAGCGGCAAGAAATTACGCCAACAGTATCAACGCTGCCGACTTCAACAGTCGTTCGAGCACCGAGTAACGAGAAAAATGATTCAAAAAGTCGATCATCTCACCATAAAAAGAGGGTTAATAAAAAACCAAAATCGACTAAATCTGATGTCGATTCAGGGAATGCGGAACCGGAAACTGGACCATCTGTCAGCAGCTATAATAGTTATTTGTCTACGGAACACGAGCCAATGATCGAGTGACATTTCTTTTTTCTTTTTGGGGGGAAATCGTGAAAATTTCTTGTTGTCTATGTTATGGAGTTAGAATGTTAATCGTTTCGCGCCATTTCAAAGGGCGGGAACTTCTATTGGTAATGGCGGTGTTATATTTTTGTAATAAAATTGTTGGTGTTTATTTAATTTTGTTGGTTTTTAATTCGTGGTCGTGGTGCTTGTGACTAAGTACTCGTAATAACACGCTTTCCGGGATATTGGTCTTGGATCAGTGACTATCTTTCTACACAGAGACTCCTTCGTTCCTCGGAAAGCACGTTAAGCCGATCTTTGACAGTCGTTACGGGTCGTCAGAAGCCCGTAAGTCTGACAGCCAGTCTTACCAAGGGGTATCGTATTAGGTACCCTTGTTGGTTGTGGAGGTCAGATAGGCAGTTGATCGGTGGAGGAAAACATCGTAAAGAAACCTGGACTTAAAATGAGTATTACCTACTCTGAAATCGCTAATCCGCCTTGAGCAAGCGTAGTGATCATGCTCGTGCCTTCTCTGTATGAGAAGAGGCCTTTTCCCTGCAGTGGCTGGTATTGTTATTAACAAAATCGAATTTGTTTAAACATAATCTTTAATAATTACAATTTAAACAATTTAATAATGACCTTATAGAAGCTCAATTACTAATAATAATTAATTACCTAATGATTATTAAGAATTACTTTTAAGCATTTTTTAATTTTAGTCGTAAAACTGGGAACTCTCTAATAACTACTAATTCGTACTCTTTTACCCGACTGCGCGACGAAAAGGGTAATGTATTTATCAGCCTATTATGTATGTAAGTATGTTTGTTCCTTAGTGGCTAGAAAGTAAAGGTGAATTTTGGAAATTCCTTTTCAATACAGATATCTACGTCATATAAAGAACACACCCTCCAAGTTTCAGGTCTCTACGATCAACAGTTTAGGGTCGATTCACATCTGACGGAAGATACGCCGCGTATCGTCAGTGCGTAACGCAGAAACAGTCAAATAGATAAACGCAACGTTATGCATCGACCATACTAAAGACGATATACGTTCGACGTATCTTCCGTCAGATGTGAACCGCCTTTAGGCTGTGCGTTGATCCGTCAGTCAGACAGTCATTTAATCAGGACAAAGCATAGAAAATATAGATATAATTATGAAGAATTCCGGTTCTAAGCAAAAAAAAAAAAATAAAACATAACCGACATTCGCGGACGAAGTCGCGGTCACATGCTAATTAAAACTAAAAAGAGTGTAACATTAAGTGCTTTGTGACGTCATCGCTTTGGGTACTAGTTACTACCTTTTCCTCAACACATGATGCATGTCCGGGGATTTCCTTTTCAATAAAAAAGTTTCGTTTCAGAATAATTACTGGCTGGCTGTATCGGTTTTTTAAACTTGTTTTCTTTGTAAACGTATAATATTAAGTTTAAATTCCTTGTATGGACAATAATAACATATATTACTAAATTATATTCTTATTATAACATTACGCCTACTGTAATCACCGAAGGGTTAGACAGAGGTATACATAAAGTACACGCACATTTCGCCAGTGATGTTTAAGTCCCATGTAATAGAGGGCGAGCCTATTGCCATAAACCGGACACAAATCCAGATTCCGAGGCTGCTACTGAGAAATTTGTGATGAAAAAACCCAATAACTTTTTTCCCGACCTGGGAATCGAATCCAAGACCTCGATCATGCTCAGCAGTCGCGCTTTGTGACCACTAGACCAACGAGGCAGTCATAGTGGATATTATTTCACGGGCGTATCTTTGGTACGGCTGATATATCGGCGCAGCGCTACGTCCCTGAAAAAAGGTGAAAAATACTTAACTGCTAAAAATAAAAAAAATATACTTTTTTTTGTTTAAGTATTTGAAGATATTTTGACAACTCATTAAGTGGACGACCTAATGACCGCCTGACGGCCATCATGTCGACAGGGTCATTATCTAAATCATTGCTTAATATTACCCGACCAATTAACATTTCTGGTGAACGCGAACTATTTCCCAAAGACACTAAGCTGTTCAAACTAGTCGCATTACAAAGTATGGTTGCGTATCAAGTGTATGTAGCTATAATAGTTGAATAATAAAGCCTTCAAGGCTCAGTTCGCGCGCGATTCATATTCATATAAGACGTTTCCTCCGCTCGAAAACTTATTAAAAAAAAACATGAATTAAAAAACGAATCAGAAAAAAAAATTGAAAAGTTTTGACAGCAATTTTGGCGCGAATTGGCTTTTTTAGGTTATGTTTAGTTAAAAAGTTTGTTTTTGTTTTTTTTTTTGGAAAAATGATTTCCAAAATGAATGTGTGCGTGTTTTTTGTTCTGTTTTGTTGTTTTAAAGTTGTGTTGTTACAAGGAACCGGTTCAGGAACTGATGGAAACTGTGAGTAGTTGGTCTTTCTTTGTGGTTACTTACTTTTTTTTTTAAACGGTGTTGAAGCAAACGTTTGACCTTGTTATTCCTAAGACAGATTAAATATTTTTTGTTTGTTTTTTTTCGCTTACAAAGTTAGGTGTGAAACTGGTTATCATATCAATCACAAAAACCGGCCAAATGCGAGTCGGCCTCGCGCACAAAAGGTTCCGTACCATTACCTATCTATAAAAACGAGCAAAATAATCACGTTTGTTGTATGGGAGCCCCCTTAAATATTTATTTTATCCTGTTTTTTAAATATTAGGTAGGTATACAAAATGGTGTTCACAGTATTTTTGCCCCTTGTACAATCTACCTCAAAATTAGGCATGCAAATGTTGAAAGTAATTAATTTAATTAATTAAGTAGCAAGATTTAAAAAAACGTGCATGCAGGATGAGATATGAAGAAATAGGTGTAAACATGTTTGCCTTATTCTATTTATTTTTATTTGTTGTTTTGGCGGCAACAGAAATACATCATGTAAAAATTTCAATTGTCTTAACTATCACGGTTCATGAGATACAGCTTGGTGACAGACGGACGGACAGCGGAGTCTTAGTAATATGGTCCCGTTTTACCCTTTGGTTACGGAACTCTAAAAATATAATTAGGTACCTACAGATGGTTTATCGTGGTGCACAAAAACTTGCAAAAACTGCAATAACGTTCTCAGATTTGAGATACCTAAGAACATTGACCTAAGCGAGATAAAGGTAGGTTCTGAGTTTTTTTGGTCATAATAAGTACCTACTTTATTTTGTGCCTAGATAAATAATAATAATAGGGAGGGGGGAGGAGGGGGTCGTCAGCTGGTGTTTTATTTCATCTATTAAAGCTCCTTAAGGGGCCTCTGCGAGTTGGCTTCGGCCCCTCGTACGCCTTATAAAACCTTGGGACCTTCAAGGGTGGATCCAGGGGGGGGTCCTGGGGGTCATGACCCCCCCTTTGCTAACTTGCTTGCTTTTTACAAGACGTTTAAAATATTAAATTCCCCCAATTAATGACATATAAGTATACACTATGTAACAAAAACCCTGTCAGATCAGTGTTGCCGTTGATCAGTTTTTATGTTTTATTTTAATTAAGTACTTCTTCTTTCTTCTTTTTTTTTCACTGGGGAAAAATAATCATCTCAAATCCATTAAATGGTTACGTATATGTGTACGCAGTACGATGCCGAATAATACCCTTAAGGATCGGACAGGGTTTTTGTTACATGCTGTATAACTATAAGTTCGAATAAAAAACCAGTAGTCCTACCATGAACTCTTATCGCGATCCAAAAACTGAACTGTTCTTCAAATACGTCAATATAACGCATCAATTTATGTCATTATATTGACGTATTTGAAGAACAGTTCAGTTTTTGGATCGCGATAAGAGTTCATGGTAGGACTACTGGTCAGTTACAATAGGTCGTTCGAAAAAACCCAATCGTCATTGCTACAGTAGGTAATTTTCGAGTTAATCGGTACAATTCGTAGATTTATAATTTCAAACGAATCGAATACTGCTTCCTTCTTAGAAATACATTATAATTATTTTCCTTGTAACACATAACATAACATCACGCCTGTAATCCCCGTAGGGTTAGGCAGAGGTGCCCATTAGTACACCCACATTTCGCCAGTTATGTTTAAGTCCCATGTAATAGGGGGCGAGTCTATTGCCATCAACCGGGTCGTGTCCTAACGGACTAGAGTGAGGGAAGAGGGATAGTGCACTAGTGTTTTGCATATACATAATATGTACACACAGCAAAACAGATAGGTATGCAGGGTCGTCAGATATAGTTGAAGTTTTCTTAGAAACCGATGGATGTTTTCGAACGTAATTTAATTTAAAAAAACGTACATAATAAATAGTTCTTTTAGGTTAAGTTTCAGTCAAAGACATTCCATCGGTTTCTTAGCTTGTTTTTAAAAATATTTATATAACGGAGGACCAGAACCATTGGGATTTTTAAAAATAGTGACGTCAGCAGAGCTGACGTCACCATCTCCACCACTAGGGTCACTCATTGCAAAAATGAATACACACACAATAAAAATCAATACAAGTTTTATTACAATTAAATAACGATAATAAAATTCTTACTCACAAAATATTCCAGTCAGAGGAGCTTCGTCCTCCGCTGATTCTCTTTTTATACTGTGGCTTCGCAGCGACTCGTCACTGTTTCAAATCCCTCAGTGGCCTTGTCGTTGCGAAGTCATTACACATCTCCTTTTTACAAATTACAGATAACATTGATTGGAGTACCATCTATGTTTTGTTAATTAGTTTTATTATTTTTTACCACACGATTTTAACACTGAAATAATTCTCTATAAGGAAAACATTTACCTCAACATCTTTAAACGCGCGCCATATTTTCGGTTGACACAATAGTAGTTCAATTAACTATTCATTAAACAATAATTCTACAGAAATTATTTTAAAACTAACGCTTATTGCTTATTAATCAAGAAATGAATTAAGCACTAAATAACTTGTTCTTAAACCTAAGTTTAAATGAACCTTCAGTTATGGTTTTCTGTTATTGTAACAGCAAATCATAACACTGCTTTTTAAATGGAAAAATAACGGAATCTACAATAATCTAAGCTAAATTAATTTTAACCTATTTAATCATAATTTAACTGTTAAATTAATCGAAATTACAATTTAAAGTTAATATTTTTGTATTTACGACAGCCTTGCGTCGACACGGCCATTCTGCGAGACGGTGTGCGTGCCCTGCACCAGTCGCGGTTCTGAAAATGAAAATTAGTTTGTCTGAGCTAGGTATCCGTTCATAGGTACACTAACTGACAACTTGTTTGAGGTCGGAACTTTTATTGTTTCATTTGAAAAGTTTTGTATCTTTAGCATAATCATAACTTTTCAATGATAACCAATTTCAACAATCAAGTTATCAGCCATTATTTTTATATCTTGGTAATTTTAAAGAAGGACATGTAGTTAGGTATTAGTTACCTACGCATATTCGAAGTGAACACGAAAACAAAGTTCATAATATGCGTAGTAAATAAATGGGATAAGGAAGTGAGTGAAGATACTGAAGTGCTTGTAAAGCTACACGCTTACTAACACGTTTGTTTAGTTATGTAAATGCAAATGCTTCACGCATGCATGATTTCTCGTAGACAGGGATGGTGCTGTGGCGCTGGGCGGTCTTGTACGCCGTGGTCCACAGGGGCTCTAAAGGAAAAGGGTACTAGGGTGATGCTGTGGCCTAGGCCTTATATTTATGACCGTGGTCCACAGGGGCTCTGAAAAGTTATTTTGCGACTTTGTTGATAAAAACTCACGGGAATGATGGTGCGGCGCTGAGCGGTCTTGTACGCCGTGGTCCACACGGGTTCTAAAGGAAAAGGGTACTAGGGTGATGCTGTGGCCTAGGCCTTATATTTATGACCGTGGTCCACAGGGGCTCTGAAAAATTATTTTGTTGATAAAAACTCACGGGAATGATGGTGCGGCGCTGAGCGGTCTTGTACGCCGTGGTCCACACGGGTTCTAAGGGATTAGGAAAGGACGATGCTGTGGCCTAGGCCTTATTATTTTGACCGTGGTCCACAGGGGTTCTGAAAAGAGTGTAGGAGGGAAACGGGGAACACAGTTTGTACAGTCTTATTATTTTGTAGTTTATGATAATGTCAGCCCGTCAACAAAGACAGACTCCTTACCTACTGTCGTAACTGTCTTATAAATAATTCAGATTCAAATTCACAGTTAGCATCAAGATACTCGTAGCAACAAAAAGGGAGAAACTCACTTTGTTTAAGGATCCAGCAGCTGGGCAGCTTGGGATGTGGACGGCTGTGGCTCCTTCGACGGCGACGTACTGATGATTTGAGATGTCGTTTGTAGTAGTGCGTTGTCGATCAAGTTCGTCGAGGAGTCATCAACCAACCGGGCAGCCACTTGCCGAGGGTCATCTTCGTTGTTTGTCGACACGGTTTCCTGCTCGCCTGGCTTTGGTGCTCGGCGAAGCTGATCGTGAGCAACCTTACGTGGTCGTCCTCTGCCGGTCACACGCTTCACTATGTATCGGTCATTGTCCAGGATCCTATGTACCTCGTATGGCTCACTGTATTTCAAATCTAGAGAAGTCTGGTTTCGTGGATTGTTCTTGACGAGTACGTAATCTCCACGTTGAAACGGACGTATTTTCGCCTTGCTCCTGTCAAAGCGCTGCTTGTCATATTGTCCTGCAGCTCTTATTTTCTCTTGTACATGTTGCTCAAGTAAATCAAAGTCTATGCATTCGTTATTAATGTTTACCAACCTTAGTAGTTCTGGGGGCACACTGTGTTGGCGGCGGGTCAGTAGTGTAAGTGGTGCGACACCCGTTACTCTATGTGGAGTGCAGTTAAATGCAAGTTGTAAAGCTTCTAACGCCGTCTGCCATTCTTGGGTGTCATAGTTTCTGATCATAGTCAATGCGTTTTTCAAAGTACCCATAATTCGTTCGACCTGTCCGTTCGCTCGGCTTACTCCTGGCGCAATGGAATGTATGTTGATACCGAAACGGTCCGAGTAGTCTTTGAATTCACCGAGGAACTCTCGACCTCCATCCACCACGACCTGTACAGGGGTTCCGAACAGGTGCACGGCACGTTTCAAAGCTGCCAGGCTGCTGCTTGGACTCTTGTCATTTGAATAGCTAAGTAGGATGTATTTGGTGTACGCGTCAATCGTAACAATTACATACTCATCTCGTCCCTCAGCATTTCTCGTACCCAACTTGCCAGTGATATCCATGTGGACGACCTGGAACGCTGCAGTGGGCTTCTGAATCGGATGAAGTTGGGCCTGAATAGGACCCGACGGCCCTTTCGAGGTTTTACATACAACGCAATTGTCTACAAATCTTCTGACGGTTGTACTCATTTTGTCGAACCAGTATGTTTCTCTCAGCTTCTGTAAGGTTTTCTCCCATCCAGGGTGTTGCAGAGCGATATGAAACGAGTTTATCAGGCTCCACTGGAACGATCTAGGGACTACAATTGGTTTATGTATACCGAGTATAGAATCTGTGAGAATCTTCTTAAGCACGCCGTCTTCCAGGGCGTAGCCTTCGGCTGGATTGTCACCGCTCATAGTGTCAATAAGAGGGCGCAGCACGTCATCACGGCGCTGTTCGATCTGCAGCCACTCAGTGTCTCTGGTCATGAAGTTGACAGACATTTCAGTGAATGGATTCCTGCTGAAAAAATCCGCGTGCTGTAATCGTTCACCTTTTCTATACTCGACCTCAAACTCGTAATTCTGCAGGAAGGCCCACCACCTATGGATTCGAGGGAGGAGATCCTTTTTGTTCTTGGACGCTTTCAAGGCGTTACAGTCCGTTATTACCTTAAATTTTCGGCCGTATATGTAGTGCCGAAAATGTTTGACTGCCCTTACCACCGCCAATGTCTCGAGCTCGTACGAGTGGTAACGGCTCTCAGCGTCGGTGGTGCGCTGGCTCATGTACGCGACTGGATGCTGGCGACCACCGATGGTCTGGACGAGCACTGCCCCATAGCCGATGCTGCTGGCGTCCGTGTAGAGCTCAATTGGTGCGTCTTCCTGAAACAGAGTAAGGCTCGGCGCAGTAGACAGGTGTTGTATTATATGGTTTCGAGCCTTATCGTGCCTTTCGTTCCATTCCCACTTCGCGTTGTTTTTTGTGAGTTCATAGAGAGGAACCATCACACGCGAGAAATTGGGAATGAAGCGTCTAAAGTATCCAGCCAATCCGTTAAACTGCCTAACTTGTTTGACAGTTTTTGGGATCGGTGCCTTCGTTAAAGCCTCCACCTTTCTTGGACTAGGACTGACTTGTCCGTCTGCAATGATATTGCCTAAATACTCGATGGAGCGTTTAAAGAAAGCAGTTTTATCGACATTGATCGAAAAACCAGCCTCTTGGAGGGCAATCAAAATGCGTTCCATATGGGCTAGGCCCTCAGTAAATGTCCTACATTTTGACAAAACGTCATCAACATACACCTGGCAGACCTGGTCTGCCGAGCTCAAGAGGTGAGCTAGGGCCCTATTTATACAACGCTGATAGACTGACACTGCATTACTGAGTCCGAATGGCATGGTCAAATATTCATATAAACCATCCGGCGTGACAAATGCTGTTTTCTCAATCGAGGACTCTGAAATTGGTATTTGGTGGAAGCCAGCCGCCATGTCCAATGTCGAAAAATAATAACCCCCTGCCAGTTGATCTATTTGATCTGCAATGATCGGTAACGGATAGTGGTCCCTCAGGGTGTTCCTGTTTAGTTCGCGGTAGTCGACGCACATGCGGTCCTTTCCATTTTTCTTTTTGACTAATATTATTGGGCTTGAAAAAGGTGATTTACTTTCACGGATAATTTTATGCTCGAGTAATTCTTTGACTATTTCCCGAACTTTTTCGCGTTCAACTGGGCTCAATCGGTAAGGCCTGCGTTCGACACACTTGTTATCATCTTTTAAGCGTATTTCAAGCTCACCGGTATTGACGCGTGTGTGAGGGTAACCGTGAATAAATAAGTGTTCGAATTTGTTCAACAAAATTTTCAATTCGTCGATTTGATTGTCGTTAGTCAAGTCACAATCTAAGTTATCAAATTTTTCACTTTGAGATTGTATGTGGTAAACTACCGGTTGATGAACCAAAGTTGCACCCTGAGAGTTAACTAACACGCTTAAGTTATTTTTCTCTACAAGATTCATACCTATCAGAATGTCTGAGCACACTTCGTAATCGGGCACTACGTGAAATTCAAGTTCTATCCGTAAACTATCGATGACACAAATAGTCGTCAATGTCGATAGGGATACCACCGTAAACTGACCTAGTCCCTTCAAGTAGCTAACTCGATCAACTCGTTTCCCGGGTAGCTTAGCAGCTACGGACTCGCGTATTACTGAACATTCGGCTCCACTGTCAAAAATCGCGAGTATGTTTAAGTTCCCAGCTACCACTGGCATTGAATTTAATTTAGATATACCTACACAGTTGACGTTGGAAACCACTGCACGTTCTCGCTTATAACACGTTTCATAAGTGTGACCTGGCCTTGAACAGAATGTGCACGTAGGTTTGTTATTTAGAGATGCGGTTTTATTATCCTGTTGATGCGGTTGAGAATTATCCTTTTTGTCACGGTGTCGACAGTCACGTGTATCATGACCGGGCTTTTTGCAAATTTGACAAAACAGCGAGGGTTTATCAAAACGTGATCGCTTAGCAGAACCCGGATGTGTACCCGACGTACCCGACGGAGGGCGTTTAACGCTCCGTATAGAAGATGCTACCGAAATAAGTTCAGGTACCGATGTGGCCCTGGCATTCAGCAGTTCGATTCTCAACCGTTCATCTCCAATGCAGCCGATAACGGCCTCAACCGCGTCATCATTTGATAACTTATCCTTAGTAATACGTTTCCATAATACCCAAGCTTGTGACAAGAACTGCGCGATGTCTTTGGAATTATCGTAATTATGTTCCCTAAAGCGTACAATGTCCCGGGAGTATCGATTCTCCGGTTCAAAAGTCGTTATCAAAACATCACGTAATTCCTGCCACGTGGTGGTAGACACAAGCCAATTGTCAACCCATAACCTTGCGCGACCTTTGAGCAAACTACCAGCTTTCATTCTCACTTCATAATCGCTCAGGCCATAAGTTTTCATGGCTGTGGTCACGTGTTGACACCACTCTCTAACCCCAATATTGGTGTCCGGATCGTATGACGGCAAAAACACATCATTTATTTTGACTTTGGGGGAATCCGACTGTGTCGTGATACGATCGGACATGTGTTTCATCATTTGCAACATTTGAGTGAAAAACTCCGCTGGTACCCCATTAACAGAAGCGTTTATGTTTTCATTGTTCAAGTCAGATGGACGGGCAGAAGTGAGGGGCGATCCCACTTCTGATAACGGAGGACCAGAACCATTGGGATTTTTAAAAATAGTGACGTCAGCAGAGCTGACGTCACCATCTCCACCACTAGGGTCACTCATTGCAAAAATGAATACACACACAATAAAAATCAATACAAGTTTTATTACAATTAAATAACGATAATAAAATTCTTACTCACAAAATATTCCAGTCAGAGGAGCTTCGTCCTCCGCTGATTCTCTTTTTATACTGTGGCTTCGCAGCGACTCGTCACTGTTTCAAATCCCTCAGTGGCCTTGTCGTTGCGAAGTCATTACACATCTCCTTTTTACAAATTACAGATAACATTGATTGGAGTACCATCTATGTTTTGTTAATTAGTTTTATTATTTTTTACCACACGATTTTAACACTGAAATAATTCTCTATAAGGAAAACATTTACCTCAACATCTTTAAACGCGCGCCATATTTTCGGTTGACACAATAGTAGTTCAATTAACTATTCATTAAACAATAATTCTACAGAAATTATTTTAAAACTAACGCTTATTGCTTATTAATCAAGAAATGAATTAAGCACTAAATAACTTGTTCTTAAACCTAAGTTTAAATGAACCTTCAGTTATGGTTTTCTGTTATTGTAACAGCAAATCATAACACTGCTTTTTAAATGGAAAAATAACGGAATCTACAATAATCTAAGCTAAATTAATTTTAACCTATTTAATCATAATTTAACTGTTAAATTAATCGAAATTACAATTTAAAGTTAATATTTTTGTATTTACGACAGCCTTGCGTCGACATATATATTAGTTTATTTTTTACAAGCTTTTTTAGCCTGCACTGTTCGTATGTAAGTATGTATGTTAATAAGTTGTCCTTTCAAAATTTGCAAACCATTTTTCAACCATTTGTTGGTATCCGATTGAGCTAAAATTTTGCATACATCTTTAGTTCTGGTGACAATACAATGTCCAATATTTAGTATGGTAATAATTATAAATTAATTTTATTTCCAATTAAAAAATCGTGGCACTTGTGTTGTGGCCGCTGCCCCTTTGTCATATGCCGCCTGGGGCCATGGCCCCCCAGCCCCCCCCCCCCCCCCTAAGCTACGCCACTACCGTGGCCGAAAGTCGGTCGGTAGGAAATTATTATTACACCTACAACTTATTACAAACAAGATTTTAATACATGGATTTGAATTTATCTCCTATCTGCGCACTCGTCTTAATTTCGTGTCCTTTAAGCCGCGGCAGTTTGACCGCAGTAATGGCGGAGACCTTCAAAAACTTGTTATAATGTCAAAATATTCATAAAACAACGCTAGGAATTGTTATTTATTTATACGTTTATGTACGACTGCGAATTTTATATAAAATAACATCACGCCTGTAATCCCCGAAGGGTTAGGCAGAGGACTTCAATTGCTGTATATGCTAGAATGAACTTCTTTTTTATCGTATAAACTGCCTCGTTGGTCTCGTAGTCGCAAAGCGCGACTTCTGAGCATAAGGTGTTGGGTTGGATTCCCAGGTCGGCTAAAGTGTAATCCCCAAAGGATTAGGCAGAGGTGCCTAGTACACCCACATTTCGCCAGTTATGTTTAAGTCCCATGTAATAGGGGGCGAGCCTATTGCTATCAACCGGGCACAAATCCAGACTCCGAGGCTGCTGCTGAGAAATTACCTCTACCCGATTTTGATGAAAGGCATGGATATAGTTTAAGATCCGAGGAAGGATATAGGATAGTTTTCATCCCGGA
This sequence comes from Hoplodrina blanda, assembly GCA_949316365.1. Lineage (NCBI taxonomy): Eukaryota > Metazoa > Arthropoda > Insecta > Lepidoptera > Noctuidae > Hoplodrina > Hoplodrina blanda. Next base: position 5,535,593 of record OX438576.1, read on the forward strand.
AATCACCCCCTAAGGCGGTGAAAAGGGGGGTGGAAGTTTGTATGCAAGTACGATATAAACAAGTTTAGACGCGGACGTATTCGCGAGCAAAAGCTATAGTGTGTGAATAAATCTCTGCAAGGTCGAGGACTGGCTTGATCGTCTTTTTTTTGTTTGTTGTTTAAGTACTTTTTAAATGACTGCCTGTCTGGCTATTTTAGTTTTTATTTTGTTATTTTTAACTTGCGATAATAAAATATTTTTAAAATTGAATTATTGTTCTGCATTTCCTACCTTGGTTTTATCTGACTGTAAAGATTTAATCTTGAATTTGTTGTATGAAGAACTAGCATTACTGCTTCCCTTCCGTAAGTCGTAGCGTAATGTCGATACTCACCTCGATAAATGCGCTGTATAAAGCTTCAAAATTTTTTTGACATATCGCCAGTACCCAGTAGTTCCTTAGAATAGCGAAATCAAAGAAACAGATCATAACATCACGCCTGTAATTCCCGAAAGGTTAAGCAGAAGTGTACTCATTAGTACACCACCATTTTGCCAGTTAAGCCTAAGTCCCATGTAATAGAGGACGAGCTTATTGCTATCAACCGGGCACAAATCCAGACTCCGAGGCTTCTACTGAGAAATTCATGATGGAAAAACCCAATAACACTTTGCCCGACTTGGAAATGCTCAGCTCTCATGCTCAACACTCAACAGTCGCACTTTACGACCACTAAACCAACGAGGCTAGCACAGTCGTAAGCTCGTAATCAATGTAGACATCATATTATGTGCTAAGCATACAATGACTTAAGCAAAATAGGAAACAATAAAATAAATCATTGAAGATGTATCAAACAATAGGATGATGACATCAGGTGCACAGTTACCTTGACACGGAGACACACCTCAAAACCGCAGCGAAACTGGTTCAGCCGTTTTTGAGAAAACATGACATTAACGCTTAGTAATGAACAAATTCATACGTAGGTACAAATTAATACCTAAACATTTATTCCGTTCTATTCCATAGTGTGTATTGAGCCTAAATCCTTACAGATCATGATGCAAACGAATAAACCCGTTACGAAATCAATGCATCCGTGAAATTCAAGATGGCCGCCAATATTGACATTTCCCTTTTACGATTTTGGCATAAACTGGTTGAAATGAAAGCGAGGGTGAATCATGGCGCGTGGGTTTGTGTTTAATTTAATTTAAGATACATCTGGTTAAAAATGGGCCCAAGGAAAGTTACCACGAATAATAATATTGACAATGTAAGCGAGCATCATTATGAAACGTGTTGAAAAATTAAATATAATTTTTTTGAAGTCACTTTGGATTGGATCGGCATTGCCAGATTTTTTTTTTGCTAAGTCGGGATTTTTGAACGTTTTGAGTGGAAAAAGCGGGATTTTTTCGTCGAAAGCGGGCATAGTAAAAAAACGTATACAATCAGAAGTTTTTAAAATATTTACTTATCTTTTTATTAGTTTTATACTATTTAGTATCAGCATTGCACCCGTGCGAAGCCGGGGCGGGTCGCTAGTTAGGTATACAAGGAAAATAACAGCTTGAAACATCTTAAAAGGACACGTAATTATAAGCTTGTTTTACGCCCATCGGACTTGACAGTGACTTACACCAAGTCACTACTTGTCAACACTATTTGTCAGTAAAGGACATTGTATAAGGCTTCGTTCACACGGCATTGTCCTGCACGTTTTTTTTGTAATCGTTTTTTTAACGTATAGTCAACCGGGTGTTCATTAAATTTTCATTCGTGTAAAAACGAATAGCCGCAGTTTCCACAAGGAGACAAAGCTATACCATATGCCACTGCGAACCGAATATAACACGTCATATACTACGTCACATAAACATATAATACGTCAAAGTTCATTCGATTTGCTTGACAAGTCCGTTGAGTATGCGTTTATAGCAAATAAACGATTTCTTTCTTTCTTTAAACGTATAAGCGGTACACGTTTTTTTTGCAGTACAATCGAGGTGTGAATGGATCTATGTACGTTGTATGGTCACTATTTATACGTTAAGACGTACCTATACTGCAAAAAAACGTGCAGGACAATCCCGTGTGAACGAAGCCTTACGTTTAGGTAAATTAGCAACGTTGTTAATTATTACTAACTAGCTTTTACATGCGACTTCGTCCGCGAAAATGTCGGACCCCCGTTTCATCTCCTTAGAGCAGGGGACCCCAAACTTATTTTGTCTACTGCCCACTTTGAGAATAAATTATTTTCTAGCGCCCCTATTTTTTCACCTACCTAAAAACCACCTAGTAGATGATATTACAAATCGCTCCCCAAGCCTCTACACAACGCCCCGTATTTTTTTCTGGGTCTCTTACCGCCCCCGGATGGCTTGACCTACTAATAAATAGACACGGCAACGTTTTTAATGAAGATTTTTTGAAAAATGTGACCTATATTAAAATGTGGTTCAACTGATTCTGCTCGTTATTCTGATCAAACTATTTTCAGGTTTTGCGCATTTAACGTTACACGTTGTATACATGGTAATTGAAAATTTACCCGAAACCTGAAAAGGGGTCATTGTACTCATCATTATGAACAGCTTTTTCTATAGGACCAACCCTGAAATCAGCTGTTCCATACATTGTGATTGTTTTGACATAGGTATAGCATTTTTGTAGGGAAAAGATGATATTTTTTTTGGGACCACCTATAGTAAAAGTTGTTCATAATGATGAGTACAATGACCCCTTTTCATGTTACTGGTGTTTTAAAAAAAACGCTGTATATAGACTTGCGTATATAGACGTCCGCGTCAAAGTTGGTTTTCCATACAAACTTTGGACCTCTATTTCATCCCCTTAGGAGGAAAATTTTGGAAAATCCTTTCTTATCGGATGCTTACGTCATTCAAAGAACACACCCTCCAAGTTTCAGGTCTCTACGATCAGCGGTTTAGGCTGTGCGTTGATCCGTCATAGTCAGTCATTCAGGACAAAGCATTTTTTTCTCAGAGAGAAGACGTAGTGACAAAGATAGAAAAGGGTATGCTTAGATGGTTCGGTCATGTTGAGAGGATGAGTGAAAGACGATTAATAAAAAGGTATTTATATGGCAGAGGTGAGTGGCAACGCAGGGAGGGGTCGCCCTAACAAGACCTACACTGACCTCATTGGTGAGGTTCTTCAGAAAGGTCAGGTGCGCAGTACTTGTAACCGGCGTGCTTGTATGACGAGATGTAAGAACGTGGAAGAGGCGAAAGGAGTATGTAAGGATCGTAGCAGGTGGCGTTCTGTGGTTTCTGCCTACCCCCATGGGAAAAAGGCGTGAATGTATGTATGTAAATTTTCTCAGATTTAATAGGAGACCAAAATAATAAGCTAATAATAACTACCGGATGTTTGAGATGATTATTGACACATTCAATTGTAGGCAATAATGACTCGGTGTGTGCAAATATTATTTTTCCTGGTATTAGTTCAAGGTACTACGAAGATGTCATACTTAGCCTAGTATTTTTAAATTAAAAAAGAAGGTAAATCTAGTATTTTTTAGTATTATAATTCAAGGTGTTAGTTTTTGCATTCACGTTTTCGTTTCCTCAAATTCAAGGAGGTAACTAAGTAGTGATTTTTAATACGAATCTATCTTCTAAATAAATAAATATCAATAACCGCTTGACGAATAAAGATGAAAAGCAAGGGAGGTAGTTTATAGTACTTACTTAGTAGACGTCCGATAAGAAAGGACTTTCCTAAATTCCCTTTAAGGAGCTGAAACGGGGGTCCAAAGTATGGAGAAATAAAAGAAAAGAAAAAAAACTTGAGAGGTGTCAAGGGACACCCGGATAGAACGAAGTTATACGAGAGAGAGAGAGAGAGAGACAGACAGAGAAACACGCGCACGCCGCACGGCTTACAACTATAGCAAAAAGTGTCGTTACAACTTTTGGTCTTAATGTCGCTTACAACTTTTGGTCTTAATTTTTTCCGTCTAGCCCCCTTTCGCAACGCGCGATAAGGAACTTCGTTTCAAAAAAGCTAGTTAATAGATAGTTGTTGTTTTGACTACACACTATGTAACAAAAACCCTGTCAGATCAGTGTTGCCGTTGATCAGTTTTTATGATTTATTTTAATTTAATTACTTCTTCTTTCTTCTTTTTTTTTCACCGGGGAAAAATAATAATCTCTAATCCGTTAAATAGTTACGTATATGTGTACGCAGTACGATGCCGAATAATACCCTTAAGGATCGGACAGGGTTTTTGTTACATGCTGTACCTATAATGTTTAACAGTATTTCAGAATACACCTCTTGTAGAGAACAGAATCGTACCCGTTGCCTATGCGGTATACAGCATGTAACAAAAACCCTGTCCGATCCTTAAGGGTATTATTCAGCATCGTACTGCGTACACATATAGTAACCATTTAATGGATTTGAGATTATTATTTTTCCCCAGTGAAAAAAAAAAGAAGAAAGAAGAAGTAATTAAATAAAAATAAAACATAAAAACTGATCAACGGCAACACTGATCTAACAGGGTTTTTGTTACATAGTGTATAGGCAGTGTCGAGCGAATACTTATGTACCTATATTATCACTTGTATTTTTTTCTCACAGCTCGATAAAACTTAAACTTTGTGATGATGTGATCTCACCCAGTTAAAGAAGACAAGTTCCAATGAAGCAATTCTACCATTAAAATCAACCGGTTCATATTGACGTAAGGTAATGATGTGACAAAATTGACGTAATCTGCGCCCGCGCCGAATCAAGGGCGTTTCCCAGACCGTGTGTTTGCATATTTTTTTATTACAGTTAGTACTTTTCGTATCTTTTTATTGGTTTAATGAGATGTGGAAGTGAGTTTGATAAATTAATAGATCCGCTTTAGAAAACGAATTGAAATGAAAATTATATCAGCCGCGATGATATTATAAGTCCAAGTTTCCTTACGATGTTTTCCTTCACCGATGTCAGTGATATCCAAGATAAACAAAGAACATTAGGTATCATCTGCCTAGCCTTTTCCCAACTATGTTGGGGTCGGCTTCCAGTCTAACCGGATGCAGCTGAATACCAGTATTTTACATGGAGCGACTGCCTATCCGACCTCCACAACCCAGTGTCTGGGTAACACGATACCCGGCCCTTGGTAAGACTGGTTGCCAGACTTTCGTGTCAACTGTCGTAACAACTGTCAAAGATTCACGTATGACAGCCGGGACCAACGGCTTATCGTGCTCTCCGAAGCACGGAGGGATACTTGATACTTAGAAAATACATATGAAATATAAAAAGAAAAAAAGGCGAGAAATATAAAAAGGCGCCGAGGCAACACTCGGGGGTAGCTTGCATGCTTAAGGACGCCTCGTCATCTCTAAGAACGTTGCAGTATGCCAAGACATAGTTTCCGACAGTGTGCGCTTGCATGTAGGAATGCTGAAGGATCCCTTTTCTTGCCGATGCCGATAATGAGCGCCGGGCCTTAACCATTGGGACATCACGATAATTAAAACAAGAACAAAAGATTTGTATACAGCTAACATTGTAACAAGCCGGATTTGACAGCTATCAAAATCCTTTGTGTAGTGTTGTCAAAACGTCTTGTCAAAATATAAATCGGCAATTAATTCGTGTTTGTGAGTGTATTTTTTCAAAATTAAGTTAAACTTAATGTTTACAAGTGATACTCGTTGTTATAGTGTATGGGTAACATAGTAATTATTCAGGATTGTGAATTGGATTTTTCAAATTATTACGTAGGAGAAACGTCAAATCCGGCCTCTTAGAACGTTAGCAGTTTAATTAAAAAAATATATAAATAAAGTAATTTAAACATAATTAGTAAATAATTAATAAATATAAACATTTAATAAGTAAAGCCTTGGCATTAGATTTAAAAGTTAAATAAAGTGATATTATGCAAATCTTGTACCGTCAATAACAAAACACGACGACGAGTCATAAAAAGTTTGTTATTATAATTGGGTAGATGACACTATTAACCAATAATTCCAAGACATAACTTCTATAAAGAAACACTTTATTTTGGCCCTGAAAACCTGATTAATTTTCAAATCACTGTAAAATTGGATTTTTAACTGCTTTCAAATTAATAAATAGTTAGTCAATTGAGTCTGCACAAAAGTGACGTCACAGTTGTATTTTGTTATACAAAATCTATGGGAGAATCGCGTTTTGACAGGCCATAAAAAGTACGTCAATTGATTGGTGGTGTCATCTACCCTATTATACTTCTATCTATTTGACTGCCTTGGTTGTGTAGTGGTCGCAAAACGCGATTGCTGAGCATGAGGTCTTGGGTTCGATTCTCAGATCGGGCAAAGTGTTATTGGGTTTTTCCTTTTGGAATTTCTCAGTAGCAAAGTCAAAGTCAAAACCAAATCATTTATTTCAATTAGGCTATTACAAGGCACTTTTGAACGACATAAACAAAAAAAGCTTTTTTACAAAAAAAGACAACCGCCTTCAAAAACTACAAAATAAAAAATAACTTTAGTTTGGAAGTCGGCGGCTTTGGTTTTGTTTTTTGTTATGTAGGTATTGCCACCGACTTCCAAACTAAAGTTATTTTTTATTTTGTAGTTTTTGAAGGCGGTTGTCTTTTTTTGTAAAAAAGCTTTTTATTTTTCACTTTTTAGTGCTTGTGTTTAAAGTCCTTAATAAAAGCCCTTTCGAACAATACCTCACACGATATATTTAATTTAGAAAAATGCTCACAAAATAAAAAGCACTAAACCAAATTGGATGAAATTTTTATGGGACCAAATGGCAAATATACTGCATCGAACAAAAAAAGAATCACACTAATCGGACTAAAAACCTCGGAGTAATCGGTGTACGTATACATAAAAAAAAAAAAAACCGGCCGAATTGAGAACCTCCTTCGTTGTTTGAAGTCAGTTAAAAAAAAATCGCCCCTGTTGATGGCAATATTAGGCTCACCTCCTATAAAATGGGACTCAAACATATCTGGCGAAATATGGGTGCACTATGGGTACACCTCTGCCTAACCTAAAAGTTTGTAGCGTAAAGGGGCCTTCATTACTTTTGTGATTCACTGTACCTACCTCATTATTATTATTAATCTTCTTTTGTTAACCGACTTCAAAAATGAAGGAGGTTATTAATTTTTATACGTAGGTATTGTTTATATTTAGGTCAAGAGTACGTCATTATCTAAACTAGTATTATAAAGAGGTAAAATTTGTATGTTTGTTTGTAAATGGTAATCTCTGGAGGTACTAGTCCGATTAAAAAAATGTTTTAGTGATAGAGAGCTCCTTCTTAGGATGAGAAGAGGCTACGGACCCATTGGGCGAGGTGACTTTCACTATGGGACCGACCTTGACTGAAAAAAATCAACTGTGTGTCATTAAGATCGTGTTGGTAGCATTTTTGTAGGGAACAGCTGATTTTTTTTCATGATTTCAGGGCCGGTCCTATAGAAAAAGTTGTTCATAATGATGAGTACAATGATCCAATTTCAAGTTTTCGCGAAAATTTTCAATGACCCTGTATATCCTAACTAATATTATAAATGCGAAAGTAACTCTGTCTGTCTGTCTGTCTTTCTATCTGTCTGTCTGTCTTTTCTTCACGCCTAAACTACTGAACCGATTTGTGTGAAATTTGGTACAGGGTAAGTGTGAATCAACAAAAGACATAGGCTACTTTTTATTCGACTTCGACTTCGACTTCGTCTGTGTCCGCGATAACCGACATATACGCGGACGAAGTCGCGGGCAAAAGCTAGTTCACATATACACAAATAAGGCGCTCCACCCACTGAAGATGCGTCCCGCCGCGGTGAGCAGAGCGACAGATAACGCGCGCGGCGACGGAGGCGCAGATCTGCCTTACTTAGCGGTGAAATCTGCTCCCCCGCGCGGTGAAGCAGATTACGACGGCCTCGCGCTAAATAAATTTGTCTACGTCGAAATCCATCGTGCAAACGTCTTTGCAGTATAAAATCACGCCCGGGGCTGCGGAGCCGGTGTGTCATATCCCGCGGCACGCCCCGCGCTCCCGCGCAGATTGGCAGAATCTGCGCGCGGTGCGCCTTCCCGCTCGTTTCCGCGTCGGCAGTGTGTTGTGCTAGGCGTGATTTCTATATAAATTGAGATACTTGCATACAATGGTAAAATCTGCCATCCCGCGCTACGCGACGGGGCGCGGGGCAGTGGGTGGAGCGCCTAACGAGACGGCTACTCTCGGGGCGTGGGCCTTCCCCAAGCAATGACGGCAACCGGTATTATTCTGCTCATACCCAAGAAATTCTCGCAATCGTCACTAGGCTGCCTGTCCACCTCATTAACGTATCCAATAACTAAATATATTAGTGCTAAATATTAATATAGAGCTATAAATACAATATTAACAATTACAAGGAAAATAAATGTACAGTCGACCAAACTATTTGATGTAACAGGCAATATTAAGGGCTGTAAAAATTAAGCTGGTAATAAAGCTGCAAGTTCTTCCTATTTTTTAAATAATAATAGTCTTCTTCTGAACTTTATCGTGTGGGCAGTAAGGTCTTACGACCCCACACACCCTAGTGTCAGAATTTCTAAACCGCCTCAACGGCCTCTGACATGGTTAGAGTGGAACAGTAATAGGCTGGTATAATAATAGTACTTACCAGCCTATATTTATGATAGGATAAGATCATTCTTTGTTGAATAATGCATTTTTTTTTCCTGTTTTATATTCTTTCTTGCTTGCTTTACTTACATTGTAATTTCTTAGTGTAACGTAATAATAAAGTTAATTGTGCAAAGTAACTTAATTAAAATACTTTATTTTGGTTTTCCGGCTTATTGCTATGCTAAAATCACCTTTTCGTAAATCATGACAAAGCCTATATTAGCTTGCATCGCTCGGTCGCTTTACACACAGTCCCAGGTAAATTCTGGAAAAGCTACAGCTGCTTGCATACCTCTTCTCTGCCAATATTATTTTTTATTGTGCGCATAAAAACTTTTAAAGTGAGCAAAAATAATTGTCTACCGTCACAGAACATTGTTTAAAAATAAATGCAAGTTACAATACCTACGTGCCACGAAAGATGACACTTGTCACACGTCACACCACACAAACTGTACTTTGTCGTAATAAATTTAAATTGTTAACAATTTTAATCTAAATGTCTCCGAAATATGCCTGAATAGATACACAAATTATGGATAACTATTTCGTACATCCATACTTGCACAAGCTCCCTATTACTGACGCTTGTCAAGTCTCATCTTTCGTGGCATTGTTCCAACCTGTGCACCAATTAATTTGTTCAACTTTACTTCACAATAAATTCTACTAAATCATTTAAGGATATTTTTACCTTGTTGATGCATAATGTTCCTTATGATGACTAATGTTATAATTGACATGTTAATTGTTATTACCAATACCAATTAAATAATAAATACGTAGGTAGGTATCTATACTGAACTTGTTTATACAAAGTTAGGTCAAGTACTTATATGGTAATAAGTAGCTGTGGTTGTTTTGATTCATTACTTGTGTGTACCTACGCACATCAAAAGTATTTTATAACATAACATCACGGAAAAGGCGTAGATGAGGCGAAAGGAGTATGTAGGATCGTAGCAGGTGGCGTTCTGTGGTTTTTGCCTACCCCCATGGGAAAAGGCGTGAGTTTATGTATGTATGTACATCACGCCTGTAATCCCCGAAGTGTTAGGCAGAGGTGTACCCATTAGTACACTACACCCACATTTCGCCAGTTATGTTTAAGTCCCATGTAATAGGGGGCGAGCCTATGGCCATCGACCGGACACAAATCCAGACTCCGAGGCTGCTACTGAGAAATTTCTGATCGAAAAACCTAATAACACTTTGCCCGACCTGAGAATCAAACCCAACCTGCTCAGCAGTCGTGTTTTGCGATCACTAGACCAACGACGATAACTCATTTGTTAATAAAGGACGAATAGTTTAGGTGATTTACGTACACAGATGAACATACAGAGTCCTACTAAAATCACAACCCTTCTTAGTCGGCCCCCATAGATTGTATAAAATAGTAAGAAATCGTGAAAATCATTTCTGGGTGACGCCATTTTGAAATTTTTGCGATATTACATGAGGGGTTAAATAATAAAATAATGTTTTCCTATCCTCCACAGTACGTCTCTGCATCGTAGAGGGCCGTGGTGTCTACAAGCGTGCGCCCACGCATTGTCCAGTGCTGGACAGGGAGAAAGCTGGCGTGGAGTGCGTGTTGGGGACTGACAGGTAACTAATCTATATCTATAGTTAAACTAATATTATAAAGAGGAAAGATTTAATTGTTTGTTTGCATTAAATAATAGGCTCCGAAACTACTGAACCGATTTGAAAAATTTTTTCACTGCTGGGAAGCTACGCTATTCCTAGGTGACATAGGCTGTATTATATTTTCAAAAAATTAGGGATCCGTAAGGAAAATTACGCGAACGAAGTCGCGGGGTGTGTTTAGGTAATTCTTCTGTACGCGTGTTTGTTGGCTCCAAGCTCCTAAACGGCTGGACCGATTTCGATGAAATTATGTGTGTATATTTCAATGGGTTCCTGGATGGTTTGAAAACACAATTGGATCCGGTAGGTGGCGCTGCAACCCATATTTGGGTAGGTCAACGTCTCGGCCGCTAGTAGTAGTCAGGTGCGCAGTACTCGTAACCGGCGTGCTTGTATGACCAGATGTATGAACGTGGACAAGGCGGAAGGAGTATGTAAGGATCACAGCAGGTGGCGTTCTGTGGTTTCTGCCTACCCCCATGGGAAACAGGCGCGAGTTTATGTATCACTACATAGTATAAAACAAAGTCGCTTTCCCTGTCTGTCTGTCCCTATATATGCTTAGATCTTTAAAACTACGCAACGAATTTTGATGCGGTTTTTTTTAATAGATAGAGTGATTCAAGAGGAAGGTTTATGTATCACATTGCACCCGAGCGAAGCCGGGGCGGGTCGCTAGTGTATGTATAAAGACCACTGTTACTGACTGACTGTTCCATCAACACATAGCTCAAACCACTGAACGGATTGTGGCACGCAGACGCAGTATAGTTATTATGAGGTAAGCATCATGCGCTAAGAAAGGATTTTCCAAAGTTCACTAAAAAATAACAATAACTTTAACTAATTTTATTTGATTCGGAAAATAATCTAAATCGATAATAAAGTGAATGAAATCGATTTGTCAATTAATCAGGTTACGTCAGCTGTTCCACGTGTTGAGCTAGCATAGATATGTAACATATTTTTTCAACACATTTGCTAGCAACGTGGTTTTTAATGCATTTTAGGGTCTTAATATAGCGTGTTTATAACGCATTCGTGATTTTTTATTATATTACACCGCTAGCTCGGTTTTACCAACATTCAGCTTTATCATTCATTCATTCATTCATCTTTGGTTACTGCTGCTGTCCTGCGGGTCGCAGTGTGTGTATACAACCTGAATTTTAATTCGTTGTAAATCTAAAAAAAAACGGCTGATCCATACAATAATGTACTACATTACGATCAAATTGTATGGATCAGCTGTTTTTTTTTACACATTTCGTACTATGCCCCTTAGTAAAACTTGTTCATATTCATGGGTACATTCACCCCCTGAAAGATTTACAACGAATTAAAATTCACGGTGTATAGCCTTTAACCTTCCTCGTTAAACGGGATTTAAAAAAGTTAATTAAAAAAAAAAATTGAAAGATCTGAGGCTTAGATCTGCCACAAAGAAGTACTCCATCTTCGTTTTGGCAGATCTAAGTAAAGTCTTTCTAGCACGACGTGCTGTGCTGGGGCGGCCGCTGCTGGTGCCAAAAATCCCAAACGGCGCAAAAAAATCCTTCTTGGAAGTTATGTAAGAGCCGTTTGGGGCTGAAACACTAGGGCCATGGGGTCCGAGCGCTCACCTTGTATTACGCGATATCGCCAAGCGACTGGTCGACTAATTAGTCTAGTTTATTTTTGGTCGGTTTAATTTTCTATTAATGATCTCTATAGACGGGGCTTCCTCTCTCCTACCCTTTTTGCTGTGCCCTACAGGGTCCATAACGATCTCATTTATTTAAGTTACCACCTAAGAAAACTTATGGAGAGGCAATAAAGATATTGAGTATTGACTCTTCGCATGACCAGAGCGCTGGCCTTGGCTTTTCTTAGGCCAAAGAATCAGTATTGCCATACAACGCAGCAATGCTGCCAGCGTTTTGGGCACTTGCCCCATTTACAGCGATGCGGACGAATTTTTTGATGCCCTATAAGCTTCCCCCTTTCTTTTTAACACGCTTATATTAGCTTCACTTGTAAGTATGTATGTAAGAAAATCTTGGAATCTTAATTTGACCCACTTCCCGGTCTTCGATTAGGATGAAATTTTGCACACACTCTGAGTTCTGATAACAATACATGACTAGCCAAGAAACGTCATTAAAAATCCTCCCCAAGATGGCGGACTAGCTGTTTGAAATCCACCTCCATGATATGGGTATCAAATGAAAGGGTTTGCTGTCAGGAATACGAAAAAAATGAGTGCGTGCTAAAAGCGTGTTTTTTAGTTATTTATACATTTTATTATCATTTAAAAGTTTTGTGTTTACATTTATTTGAAGTTGAAAAATTAATAAACATGTCAAACACATTTACTAATCATTTAAATCAATTGTATTCAGGCTGGACTGTCTCCGGCGCATCAGCAAGGGAACGGTGGACTTCGGAGTGTTCAGCCCCGAGGACCTGGTCGCCGCACAGTGGGCCGACATCGACGTGCTCGTCACCAATGAACTTAGATTTAGAAATCGTAAGTACTTGTGGGAACCTAGACTTATCTATAAGTACTTAGGGTCGGTTCACAACTGACGGAAGATACGCCGCGTATCGTCAGTCGCGTCACGCAGAAACAGTCGAATAGATAATAAAATATCCAACCATACCCACATAACCGATGATGCGTTAGTGCGTCGACCATACTAAAGACGATACGTTCGACGTATCTTCCGTCAGATGTGAACCGACCCTTAACATTACTCAGGCTGGGACCTTTCAGTAATAATTATCAATAAAAAAAATCCAAAAAAACGCGACAAAAAGGAAGAATATATCCCAAATTTTTTTTTATAAAAATCGTCTCGCTCCTAAACCGCAAAATATCGTAGAACTTACATGGGGGTGGTTTGGATAGCCCAAGAAGAGATCGGAGTTCAAAATTATCGTTTGGACACCCTGTATAGGCTACATCACGCTACGACATAAGGGAACTGAGCAGTTATCAATGATGCGGGTGGAACGGCGAATATACTTAAATGAAGTTTTTTTTCAGGACCTTTTGCCAGTAACATCGTCGCTGTGGTCAACAAGAGAATACTGCCAGACCAGTCGTCCACCTTGCATGCTGTCCTGAGGAACAGCACCCTCTGCCATCCAGGGGAGACCATTGATGATTTGAGACCTCTCAGCGAGACATTATCTGGGGTATGCAACGTTTAAGATTTATTTGATGGATGTTTGTTACTCAATTGTGCCAGAACGGCTGGACGGATCTGGATGAAATTTGGCGCAGAAATAGATTATAGTCTGGAATAGCACATAGGGTACTTTTTGTCCTGGAAAAAAGTACGAATCCCGTAGGATTGTTTAGCAACTTTGACTAAGACGAAGTCGCGGGCAGAAGCTAGTATGTGATGATTTCATCAATGGACACTGAAGGAAGTCCATATCTAATGTCTCTTTTTTTAAATTAATTAATTGAAATTTTTATTCGTACAACATTAAACTATATGTCCGCTTAAATAGGGTATTTATTACTTCTACAAAAGTGGATTTTATGGGCGAGAATTCAACTCGCCAATATTCTCTCCTCGCCTAGCCGGTGTGAATTTTCTGTATCTGTACACCTACTATGTTTTGTCTCTGCATTACCCTAAGGTAGACTGGTAGAAAATGCTCAAGGCATTAAGTCGCCTTTGTACAGTGTATTTTTTACATGTGCATCATCTGCCTAGCCTTTTCCCAATTATGTTAGGGTCGGCTTCCATTCTTACCGGATGCAGCTGAATACCAGTATTTTACATGGAGCGACTGCCTATCTGACCTCCACAACCAAGTAACTGGGTAATACGATACCCCTTGGTAAGACTGGTTGTCAGATTTTCGGGCTTCTGACGACCCGTAACGACTGTCAAAGATCCACAAATGACAGCCGGGACCAACGGCTTAACGTGCTTTCCGAGGCACGGAGGAGTCTCGGTGTGTAAAGATGGTCACCCATCCACAGACCAACCCCGGCAAGCGTAGCTTAACCTGACGGATCGATCACTAATCACTTTTAACTACGTCCTTTATTACAGTACCTTGAATCCCTAGTGTTGGAGCGCTCCTGTGACCCGACCAGATCTAACACTGAGAACAAGCTGAAGGCCTTGGCTGACTTCTATGGGAAGGCCTGCAAAGCTGGACCCTGGGTGCCTGACAAGTTCAGAGATGCAGAACTGAGTGAGTAGACTTTTGGCTGAGTTTTTGGACTAATTTGTTCAGGCGGTTGATGGCAATAGGCTCGCCCCCTATTACATGGGATATAAAACTTATCTGGCAAAATGTGGTTGTTCTAATGGGTTTCTGGGTACACCTCTGCCTAACCCTTCGGGGAATACAGGCGTGGTGTTATGTTGTTGAGGCGCCTCACGACTGCCAGTCAAGTGGTCGCCAAGCGCGACTGCTGTGCATGAGGTCTTGGGTTCAATTCCTAGGTCGTGTAAAGTGTTTTAGGTTTTTTTCATCAAGAATTTCTCAGTAACAGCCTCGGAGTCTAGATTTGTGCCCGGTTGCTGGCAATAGGCTCGCCCCCTATTATTGGGACTTAAACATAACTTGTGAAATGTGGGTACACCTCTGCTTAACCCTTTGGGGATGACAGGCGTGATGTTATGTTTATTCAGGATCCAACCCTTAAAATTAAAATCGAAAATCTCGTTTGCGGTATGGCGGTGCCTTACTACGTCATAAAAACCTAGTAATTTATCAGACTCTATCTCTTTTTTTTGCAGAACGTCTTTATCCATCTCTCTGCGCCGCCTGCGCAAGATCCTGCACAGTTGACGACAGCTACTGGGGTAACACTGGCTCGCTCACCTGTCTCGCGGAAGGCGCCGGTGACGTCACGTGGGGGGAGGCTGACAACGTCGTTTCATACTTCCAGGTACTGTCATCTAGTAGTTGAGGTCGTTTCAGCGCCGTCTATACGGCGCGAGAAATTGGTGACTGGGCTATCCTTTTGCTCGAGGCAGCTGGGTCGCGGTCGCTAGAATGGTGGATCGTGCGTTAGGGTTTCCTCCCCCAGCGAGGAGAAGGGGGGAAAGTCTGTACGCTTAGGTGCTTTTAGGGGCTCATGCACCCGACGCTGCAAGTGTCTGTCTTCTAGCATTATGTATTAAGTATTTAAATACTTTCTAAAGGGTTCCATAGTGCGTTCATAAGGAATACCTAGTACCTATAAGCTGTACAACCTGAACAGCTGATCCATACAATAATGTACTACATTACGATCAAATTGTATGGATCAGCTGTTTTTTTTTTTTCACATTTCGTACTATGTCCCTTAATAAAAGTTGTTCATATTCATGAGTACATTCACCCCCTGAAAGATTTACAACGGATTAAAATTCACGGTGTACCTATAACATCATGCTACGACTTATGAGAGCGGAGAGGTAACGAATTTTAAAGCAGTTGTCCTCAACCGATAGAACTGATTTAGTTATGACAATGCATGTGACGTCATTCTAAATCCAATATGGCGGACTACTCAAGATGGCGGACTAGTTGTATTGTACACTCCGTTAATATGGGTATCAAATGAAAGGGTTTTGCTCATAAGAATACTTCATGTTTTTAAAATCTAAACTTATTAAAATTAACGCTTTGGCTTAGGCTTTGACGTCTTAACTCCTAAATTAATGAAGTACTTCTCCTCTTTCAGATCAAGGATGGTAAAAGCCTGCCGGGCTCGAGTAACTTCGTGTACCTTTGTCGTGATGGTACCTGGCGCGACCTGACGCAGAAGCCCTGCATATGGCTGCGCAGACCTTGGAACGTTATTGTGGCTAAGAGGTATGATAATTCCTAACTATGGAATATTTTATGGAAAGATATATTTTGTCTATTTAAGCAATTATTTAGGAAAATGGTTTTGGATATTTTGTTTGTCAAGTAATTTCAGTTAAATTAAATTAATTACAGCTATATTATGTCAGCCACCATTGTTTTTTTTTTTCACTTGTCGTCTAGGTACCTTTTGTTAAAACGTGGACACTTGGACAGTGGTGTGTGTTAAAGTTACATGTTTGTTAAATATTAATTCTTAGCTTAAGTATTTATCTGTATTTTGTAGCATGCAACTGTTTTTTGTCCCTAATAAATAAAGAAACAACTAGATATTGTCAAAAACTTTCTGCTATTAGGCGCCATTTTTCTAAAATGGCAGCACAAAACGGCTAAGATACGAAGTGGCAAAGTTGAAATTCGCTAAGACAACATCGTAATCTAGAAAAAAAACACATTTTTAACTCCCGGAAAACTTGCAGCTTAAAAACTTCCAAATGATTTTACAAATATTTGGTTTTACTATTACCGGTCGGTACAATATTGGAATCGAAAGTTACCAATTGGTAAAATATAGGAATCGATTAAATTTTCTTCATCTTTGCTACAGGAAAGCCTCAGAAGCAGTAAGCAAACTGGCCCAGTCTTTGACCAACAGCTCAGTAACGGTGGACCAGCACTGGCCAGGTGCCCTGACAGCACTGCTGGAGAGCAACCAGGCTTTGCCAGAACCTCTGCATCCACCGCGAGCTCCCCTTGACTACTTGGCGACTGCAGAAGGGTTTAGAGAGGCTTACAGCCAAGCTGGATGTGATCCGCCAAGGTCAGTTTACGAAGCTACTTGGCCTATTTTTTTTTGTGCAAATACAATAGGCGCCACGGAAGATGAGACTTGACAAGCGTCAGTAATGGGGAGCTTGCGCAGGTATGGATGTACGAAATTGTTATCCATAATTTGTGTATCTATTCAGGGATATTTCGATGACATATTGATCAAAATTCTTAAAAACATTTTGATCGATTCCCTGGTCGGAAAAGTGTTATTTGGTTTTTTCATCAGGAATTTCTCCATAGCAGCCTCGGAGTCTGGATTTGTGCCTGGTTGATGGCAATAGGCTCGCCCCCTATTACATGGGACTTAAACATAACTGGCCAAATGTGGGTGTACTAAGAACACCTCTGCCTAACCCTTCGGGGATTACAGGCGTGATGTTATGTTTTATTAAATGAATCTCATTACCCATCTTACTTCCAGACACATCGATTTCTGTACAACATCCCTTCTGGCCAAAAATAAATGTGATTGGCTGAGCGAGGCTGGTGCGGTGTACGGCGTGGCCCCCCCTCTGCAGTGCGTGATGAGGAGCAGTACCGAGGAGTGTTTGAAGGCAGTAGAAGCAGGACAGTGTGACGCTACAGCTGCTGATAGCGACTGGCTGGTTGCTGGGATCAGGTTAGTTTAAAAAAGAGGAGGCTTCCGCCTGGGATTAAGATGTCCAATTACTAGCACCCCCCACCCGCACCGAGCCGCGGCGATAGCCTAGTATTGTCTTTACTCTTACCTTTTTTTCTAAAAATGTTGTATTTCTTTCACAGAGACTACTCCTTAACACCACTACTGCACGAAATAACACCAATAGTAGAAAAAACGAACACAATCGTTGCTTACATCAATACAGATGCCCAAATAACAAAGATGGCGGATTTGCGCGGCAAACGCGCCGCGTTCCCGCGCTTCGACGGCGCGGCGTGGCATTCTGTCAAAAATTACGTCACAGAACATGAAAAAATATCGTGCAAAGAGTTTATGAATAGTTATTTTGGAGAAATATGCGCGCCTGGCTTGGATGGGAAGAAGTGTTATGATGCTGGAGAAGAAGAAGCGTTGAAGTCTCTTGTTGAGGGGAAAAGTGATGTAGCATTTATTAGTATGACGACTTATAAGGCATTTAAAGGTGAGTTTAGACCTTTTTCAAATATCTTTTTTTTAAGGATGGGAAATCATCGAATGACTTCTTCCGCTCTCGGCGGAGCAGGAGGGAGTGTCAGAGAGTTGCCAACACATTGTCTGCCAAGAATAGTAGTTCTAAAATGATTATAAAAATATAGTAGATAGCGATATGATGAAAAAAAAATTGTACGTAGGTAAAAAGTAAACAAAGTGAACGTAGGTACATTATCAACTTGATATACCAGAATAATGCCCAGAAATAGTTAAGTTTAGCCTTTAGTCAAAAATATGCTTAATAGTTTTTTTCCACGATTTTTCAGATAGCAAAGGACCGTCATCAGAAGAGATGAAGAAAATCGTCCCTCTCTGTCCCGAAGGCAACCAAAAATACTGCTTCGTTAGTTGGTCAAACTTGGGCCACATATTTGCCGCCAACAATATCACAGACATTCGTAAACACGAAATTATAAACGTCTTCACCAAGTTGGACCAACTGTTTGGCAAACATCCGCCGTTCCGCAATCCTATGTTCTCTATGTATGGTCCTTTTAATCATGAAACAGAAGTAATTTTCCACAGTAATACAAAGAGTTTGGGTACAAGTGCCGTGTTAAAAACTCATCCGTATGATAAAATTCCGTACAACTTTGAACTGTTAGTTTCAAATATGACAGATGACACTTGTAGTTTTGGCGCCAAAACGACGCCATCTTTGATTATGTTGGTGGTAACTCTAGTCGTATTTTTAATTAACTGTTAACGTTTTTAGGTTAACTAAGCGCTTTGTGATATAAATAAATAAATAAACAGTTTTTTTTTATATTTTTCTTTTGTAGTTTTACTTTGAGTTGCAAACCTATAGACGATACCTTAGCTTAGTGTTCAGTGGGCCTACTACTTATGTTTTAGACAAACCGTTTCTGTAATAATTTTTTTTCAGTGTTTGAAAGTTCCGATTCGGCTTGTTGTTGCGGCGGCTTGCCCCTTACTGCCCTCCCACAGCGACGCCCTAAGCCAATGTCCATGATCCAAAGGGGGTGCCCTTAGCGTGTAGTCGCTTAGTTTGTTGTAAAGAGCCCTGGCTAGAGGCCTTAATTTTTAAGGCACCACAGGAAAGTCCGGTAAAGCAGCTGACAACCTTCTAGGTTGACCTGCTAGATTAATTGTCTATAGACCAACAATTTCATGGGACACACGTTAATCTGTCTACTTATATAGCCTGAGGCTACGCTGCGCTGGAAAGAAACCCCATGAAAAATTTGAGGACATCAAAAAATATTTTTATTATTATCGAGGCCAATAAAACGGGGTACCTACCTACTGATGAATTGAAGAAGTTATCCCTGTTTAGCGCTGCAACACAGCTTCATGACTGCCTGAAGTTTCACCATCACATTTCATTGAACACAGTCTAAGTAAATATTTATGTAGATACAATTATATTTTTGGAATGGCGGGATCGTTTGTCGTGGCATCGATAACTACTTGAACCACTTACCAGTTCGATATGCAAAAAACACTAAATTTGTTTGCTCTATAAATCCACTAAACTACTTCAAACGAGACCGGGAGGCGATGCATAGTTCAACCTTCCAAATAATCTAATCGTGAGTAACTAGGTTAAAAAATACCTGCATTTGATTTATTATAATAATGTTACGAGGTGACTGTATTCCACCTAAAAAGAAAGAGAGATTGTAAATAAAAGATTTATTGTTTATTATGATCTCTCAGACAGAGACATTTAACTAAGCCGGTGCCGTGTCGGGCGTGGAAACCTCTTCCTCAACGGTGTGCCGCTACGTATCAATACAGGCTTTTTGAAAATTGGTCCTTTAAGGTTTCTGCAACAGTAATAACATTAAATAAACCATCTAATGTTGAATGTAGTCGGGTAACTTAAAGGCTTCAGTAGCCAAGTCATTTAAAAAGAAAAATGAAAGATGATATAAAGTTTAAATGTCATGTCAGTCGTGTCAATGTCAAATTGTCAACCAAATGTCAACGTCATTGAGCGATAACGCGCGTCCCGTTCCCGCGACTTCAAAACTTTACAATCACGAAATAAAAAAAGCCTTTGCTTTAAAAATATGGCATCTACTGACTTAAATAACTTTATAAAAGCTCTCGACGCAGTAAAAAAGGATTACACATGTGGCGTCTGCGGTGAAATGTGCAAAAACCCTGAAGTTTTGAAGAAATGTTTCCATATCATATGTGGTGCTCACACCGGCTTGAAGCACTGCCCGACCTGTAAAATACCTTTAGACGATTGTTCTACGTACGTCGACGAAAGAATACAAGTTTGTATCGACTCCGCTACAGAGTTAGACAAGATTTTCGAGAAGTTTCGGCCAAAGGAACCTAGTGTGACATCTAACAAAAAAACGAAGAAGAATGACGCAGTTCCTGCATCAAACAAAAGTATTACCACTGAATCTAGCTTAAAGAAACCTCTATCTGACAGGACAAACTCCCGCAAAGACTTGAGCGAGACTATCAACACAAATTTGAGCTCGAAATTCAACAAAAATAATGAAAAACGCAATAATAAAGGCGAAACGCCGCTCCATATTTGCTGTCGTCTTGGTAAAATTGATAGGATCAAGGAACTACTCAGTACTGGTTCTAATACAAATACAAAAGACAACGCAGGCTGGACACCGCTGCACGAAGTTGTGCAAAATGGACGCTTGGACCTTGTGACTTTGCTTTTACAGTACAACACTTTAATTGATGTCCCAGGACAAGGCAACGAGACACCATTACACGAGGCTGTGAGATACAACTACGTAGAAATAGCCGAGGAACTAGTTAAGCATGGAGCCGATATGAACGTAAGAAACTGCAAAGGAGAGACTCCATACCAACTTGCCTCTGTTGATATGAAGAATAAGTTGCGAGCAGCCAGCGAAAAGATTGTACATACACAGAGTATTAATATTTCTCATATTGCTGCATTGCATGCGGAGATAGAATTTGATGATATGCATGTTTACTGCGCTTCACAGTACCGTACAATACATAACAAGTTGAAAATCTTAGCTAAGCATCACAATAATATTACTTTAGAAACAAAACTCACTAAAAAGGTGACACATTTGGTAGTTGATACCGATGATGGAATTTGTTCTAGTAGCTTAGACATACTTCAAGCGATTGTCTGTAGCGTGTGGGTAATATCATCAGATTGGGTCACAAAGTCTACGGAATACAAATTAGAGCCGTTTGAAAGCTACGCAGTGAAGGGAGTAGGACCCGCATGCTATGAAGGCCCAAAAAATTCCATATACAACAAATATAAACAGTTACCGGGTATTTTTAACGGCTGCCATTTTTACTTGCACAATTTCAATACGAAATATGAGATTTCTAAATCTATTGTCTTAACAAAAGCAATTTTGACAAAATTAATTACCGATGCTGGTGGTGTAGTTCTCCGGAGGGTTCCAAATCCAGAATCAATACCGGAAAGTGAGAAATTAGTACCGTATCATGCGAAGAAAGACGGGAAGTTAATGAATTGTTCTCATTATATAATTTTTAAAGATATGTATGAGCCGATGTATAATATGCAACATTTGAAAGCGTTGCCTATCGCTTGGTTGATTGAATGTCTTGAAAAGTATGAATTGTGTGAACCATAGTAAATCAACTTTTTGACTACGGAAGTATGGGTATCAAAAAAAGATTTAAATTAAGTTTTTTTGCTCTCTAACCGCCTTATTATAAAACAAAGTCTTTATAAGTAACAAAATAGCCCCAGAAACTAGATGTAAGAAAATCATGAAGTCAAGTTTTTACATCACACAAAGTAAAGGTAGAAAGTTTCATTAAAATTGGTTCATTCATTTCGAAAAATAAGGATTTGAAAGTTTGTATGAGAGGTATATTAGGCTCAGGGTAAAAAAAAACAATTACGGATGTTAATCATTTAAATAATTTAGATTTTATAAGAATGTTTAATTAATAGAAAAGCTGTTTTTTTTTTGTCCAAACTGTTTATTTCACATTTACTTTCTAAGTTTATCTTAGACATCACTGACATCAGTGGAAGAAAACATCGTGAGGAAACCTGTATTTACGCCAATCCGCCTTGAGCAAATGTGTTGATCAATGCTCGTGCCTTTTCTGTATGAGACGAGTCAGGGGCGGATCTTGAATTTGTGGGGCCCTGGGCTAATACTGCTTAGGGGCCCTACCTGATTACTCAATCAATTGCCATTTTGTCAAAAAACTGTTTTCTGTAGTGATTTAGGTACTTATATATAATTTGATTGCAGTGTTGCCAATCTTATAATCCGATTTTATTAATTTAAGATAATTTTTATTATTGACAATATCGTCTATTGTTTTCAGTCCGGTTGGGGGCCCCCTGTATTCACGGGGCCCTGGGCTGCAGCCCAAAAAGCCTTTAAGTAGATCCGCCCCTGGAGACGAGGCCTTTGCCCTGCAGTGGGACAGTAATAGGCTGGTATTATTTATTTTATTATTTCAGTTTTTGACAAAAGAATATCAATAAATAATAATATCGTCAATTATATTTCATTATAATTAATCGGATGTGTATAATTATGTATTATGAACTGAATGTTCTAATTATGTTTGTTATTTTACTTATTAAAATATAATAGTATTGAGATTAAAAATTAGTTAATAAAAAACCGTTTTTTTTTCAACTTCATTACATCTGTAATCCCCGAAGTGTTAGGCAGAGGTGTACCCATTAGTACACCCACATGTCGCCTGTTATGGTTTTAAGTCCCATGAAATAGGGGGCACAAAATACAGACCACTAGACCATCGAAGCAGTCCAACAGATTTATAGTTGAAAATTGCATGATTGGTTCTTTTCCATGCTCTCTCTGACATAACATTTGGCGCGAAAAAAGTTACCCTAAAATAAAGCGACAGTGTGAAAAATGAAACGAATAAATATATAACAGAATAGTTTTTATTCAAAATAAACTTTACATATTCTTTTCTAAATATTTACAGTATGTAATCACATTATTTATAATACTTTAGCTAGCGTCCTACAAATAAAGAGTTTTAGGGCAAATGTTTTAATCGTCAGATAACTCTTAGTGGAGGGATAAGTATGGCGGTTTGACAGCTTTTGTATAGAAAATATGTCAAACTGTCATATTTATTCTTTGGATTAAAGTTATCTGAGTATCTATTGAAAATCAGCCCTTAGTTAGGTACTTAAAGGAAAAATAATTGTTAGTCGAATCCATACTGCGAAATTCCCAAAGATTTTATTTTCATTATGTTGGCACAGTTCTAATAGTACACCCATACTTCTCCCCCCTTTTTCTAATGAAAAATCAAACCAAAATATTGTGACAAAATTGACAAGCGCGCGTAGTGTTGCCAGATTCTAAATAAGGAAAGCCAAACTCCAGCCAATGAAGCCGGACTTTTGGGTAAAAAAGCCGGGTTTTATATCTGAATTTTGAAATGATAACAATGTTTTCATTTTTTTTTTGCCCAACCTGGGAATCAAACCTACGACCCCACGCTTAACAGTCGCGCTTGCGGCCTTGCATTTTGCAATACAACGTTATTAAAGCTTGGATTGTAAATGCCGAACCGAATCTGCCGACCCGATACGATGCTTACGCGGCAAGTCACAAAATTTTTCCGTTCGATCAATCAGAAGTTTTTTAAAAGAACCATTTAAAAAATAAATAAATATACAAAAGTACATTAAGTTTCTTGCACAACCATTTTTACAGGAAAGTAGTAACACATAACATATCATTACGCCTGCTTCCCTAATGGACTAGGCAGAGACTTACCTACCTATTATTATAGTACACCCACTTTTCTCCAGTTAAATTTTAATTCCATGTAATAGAGGGCGAGCCTAAAGGCTCATTAGACCCACCCGACAATGAATGGCAATAGTAAAGGCAGAAACAGACTTATAACACGCTACGCCATCTCATGCGTGCTTATTGAGGTGGCTAAGGATATTTATAATACATAGCTAATTTATAAGTTCACATAATTTTATAAAAAAAAATTGTTTTTAAAAGCTTTTATTTAGCTTGCACTGTTCGTATGTAAGTAAGTTGTCCTTTCAAAATTTGTGAATCATTTTTCGACCATTTGTTGTTATCCGATTGAGCTGAAATTTTGCATACACCTTTAGTTCTGATGACAATACAATGTCCAATACTCAAAATGGTAATTATTTTAAATTAAAGCTTGTTTTAAAATATATTTTTTAAATTAGTTTTTTTTTTAATTTTAATTTAAGTTATTACCATAGTTGCTGTGCCCTAACAGGGTCCATCTGTACTTTAGCTTTAAGCTATAAGAAACATCTTTTATACAAATTTTATGGAATGCAAATAAATGAAATGAAAAATATGAATATTGTCCAAAAGACAAAGTATTAGTTACACGTGATAAAATGTGGCCAATAAATAAATAATAAATAAAAAAGTGGCGTAGCGTGTTATAAGTGTGTTCTGCCTTAACCCATTGACTGCGGGCGGACCTTCATTTCTTGTATATCACGTTCAAAAGTGCCTTCTAATGGCCTAATTCAAATAAACGTTTTGACTTTGACTTTATCCGCTCGTACCTTCTCTGCATGCAGTCTATGCCCTGCAGTGACTAATAACCTAATATTTTCACTATCATTATTTATACTAATAAGTTGGCCGACAACCGGTGTATTCACCTCACTTTAGGTTAGAAATCCACTATGCTCGCGCATCGCCACTGCTCTGCGCATGCGCATCATGCCCCTCTATAAATGGCCACCATGACCATAGACAAAGCAGATGTGCGAGCACAGTGGATAACCAGTTTCATATATTATGTCTGTCAGTCTCGTGTATGTGTGTGCGCGTGTTAACCGGATGTCAAGTGTCGAAACTACGCGGCATATATCTGAAAGATAAAAGAAAAAAGATAAGTGGATAGTTTAGAAAGCCTAATAGTAGAGGAGACGTGGAAGATCGACTTTCACCCATTTTTTTTTTTTTGGTGGTAAAAATCGTCAAATCTGACAGCTCCTTCCGCCCTGGGTGGGGCGGAAGGGACTGTCAGACTTTTACTGACTAAAAAACCATCCTGTTCCTTCTGTTGCCCTTTACGTTCCGGGGCCACGGTATCCTGTTAACACGTCCCGCAACCCCGGCAGGCGTTTGGCCCCTATTGGGGCCCCGTCCCTGTGCTGACAGCTCTTTGAGGCGCGCGCGAACAGAACGCGCCGTCGACCCGGGCATGGTTCTTGATCGGACGGCGAGCTACCCATTACTCGCCGTCCGCAAGCCCACTTTCACCCATCAGATAACTTGATGAGACATATTTTTTGTCAACAAACATGCCTATGATTTTTTTTTATACCGACCATCTGGCAACCCAAACCTATAGATAAACTACTATAACATGGCGCGCCTCTCCACAAATTCAAAACGTTTGAAAGTATTTACAAGACTCACAACGCATGTGTGCGTACTGAGACGGCTCTCGAAACAAAAACAAATCAGTTTGTTGCTCGACTAGCGGCGTCAATAATTACTCATTATTATTAGTATGGCGCTGCACTGACATATTCTATGAAAATTACACCTTTTTTTTTAGGTGGTAAAAATCATTAAATGTGTCCTTCCGCCCTGGGTGGGGCAGAAGGGACTGTCAGACTTTTACTGACTAAAAAACTATCCTGTTCCTTCTGTTGCCCTTTACGTTCCGGGGCCACGGTATCCTGTTAAAGAAGTCCCGCAACCCCGGCAGGCGTTTGGCCCTGTTGGGGCCCCGTCCCTACGTGCGTTGTCTTGCGCCTGCTACTGAACACGAATACTTACAACTACATACAAACTCTTTCATATGGATGACTACACACATTGATATAGTAATATGGAGGGGCGCGTCATGTTATGGTAGTTTATCTATAACCTTTTTTTTATAACCTGTATATTTTCAGATTACCATGCAAAGTCTTACAAACGCTATCTACCATTTTTCTGGATCGTGTGTATGTCTCCGTTGGTCCACGACATGTTCCAGAGTATATCATATGAAATGTCGCATATTGGTGAGTTTCCATATTGTTTACACTTCCCTATTATACAGACTCACCTAACGCTGTAGTCATGAACGTTGAACACAACATAGTGGTCGTTTCTGAACACGGGGTAAAAGTGTTCCACCGGCTGGGTAAGTAGCGTGTGACACATGGATGGGTTGGTGCTCAACCACGGCGCTTCCACGTCCCAGATATCTTTGAATGAACATCCGGTGCTGGAAGGGTTAAATGTCAAAATTATAAGTCATTCATAGAATCGAATAAGTTTTTATTTGCTTACAATGTTGGTACACATAGCAAAACAGATAGGTACGCAGGGTCGTCAGATATAGTTGAAGTTTTCTTAGAAACCGATGGATGTTTTCGAATGTAATTTAATTTAAAACATAGATAATAAATAGTTCTTCATTTAGGTTAAGTTTCAGTCAAAGACATCCATCGGTTTCTTAGAAAACTTCAACTATATCTGACGACCCTGCATACCTATCTGTTTTGCTGACTGTAGATAAAAATTCGTGAGGTTATTCAAGTATGTAAGGATCGTAGCAGGTGGCGTTCTATGGGTTCTGTTTACCCCCATGGGAAAAAGGCATGAGTTTATGTATGTATGTTATTTATTTCAACTTTATGCAAAAAAAAAGTACAAAGGCGGACTCACTGCCTTAGGAAGGGTTAGGCAGAGGTGTACCCATTAGTACACCCACATTTCGCCAGTTATGTTTAAGTCCCATGTAATAGGTGGCGAGCCTATTGCCATCAACCGGGCACAAATCCAGACTCCGAAGCTGCTACTGAGAAATTCCTAGTGGAAAAACCAATAACACTTTGCCCGACCTGGGAATCGAACCCAAGACCCCAACAGTCGCGCTTTGCGACCACTAGTCCAACGAGGCAAAAATAGCAATTCTAAAAAAAGTTCAATTCTTTATATCTTTTTTTCTGACACTAAGGGCGCGGGCACACGATGCGTTGCGGCGGCGGTGCGGCGCCGGAGCGGTGTCGCTGCGTCGTCTTACATAGAAATATCTGTGGCATGTCACACGATGCGTTCCGGCGCCGCACCGGACTTGCAACCACCAAGACGAGGCGGGGAGGGGTGAATGCGTTGCGACGTCGGAGCGGCATCGCTCAGTTGTTCTGCGTCACAAGGAAGGACACACGCTCGCTCGTTTCGATTATTTTTCTACGGCGCCGCTGCGACATTACAACGTTACGGCTCCGCACCGCTCGTGTGCCCGCTGACACGGTGAAATCTATGCGTTGCGGCGCCGCAACGCATCGTGTGCCCGCGCTCTCACTCATTCATTAATTATTTCTTTCATTCCTTAACAAGTTATAAGACGTGATAACTTACCTACTTCTTCCATAGCAGTACATAGTCTCAACGACAAGGTACGTCGCTTTCAATTTTGTTAACTCTTGATACAACTCCTGCGTCGAAAACCTTCCGTACACCTTGTGAACGGCGTATGCGCGCTCTCTGTG
Source organism: Hoplodrina blanda (assembly GCA_949316365.1). NCBI lineage: Eukaryota > Metazoa > Arthropoda > Insecta > Lepidoptera > Noctuidae > Hoplodrina > Hoplodrina blanda. The sequence goes on from OX438576.1 coordinate 5,563,199, forward strand.
ACGAGAACAAATATTTTATATGTAGAGTGAATGGTTATAAGTGATCGATAGAGATAAACTACAATAACATGGCGCATGAAAGAGTTTTTAACCCGGGGAGCGCATTGTTGGGTCAAATTGACCCACGCCATTTTGAATCGTGTGTTATTTTTAGAATTTTAGTGCGATGTCGCCGTACTTCTCAGTAGCTGGAGCGAACATTCTCCCCTATTCGTTTGTCACCGCTATTCAGTCGGGTCGCAACTACACCGGGAGATACACGAGGCCAAACGACTAAAAAGGTAAATATGACCCAACCATACACTCGATGTCGTTATTTTGCGCCAATTATTCAGCTTTTTTTATTGTTTATCATTTTATTTTTTAGGTTTATTTTCAAAATGAACCGGGAAGAACTCGAGCGACAGCGGATTTTAGCCATATTACAATTTAGAAGATTTATGTTTTGTTAACTTTTGATTGCTATAAGACAGAAGATGTCATTTTTGTTGATTTTTCGTACTACTTTATTTGAATTTACATTAAACACGTATTTCATGATGAATTCGTTTATTTTTATCTGAAACCTTTTCAGTGTTAGTGACATAATGAAATTACAGTAACAGTTTTATAAAATATCTCGTATATTGGAAAAACATTCATGTTTTCAATCGGGTCATCTCGACCCAACCCTACACTCGGTGTAACACTTTTTCACCATGCGCACCCCGGGTTAAATAGTTGTAAGTATTTGTCTTCAGTAGCAGGCCGGCAGATTTGTTGGTCGACTAATCATAACTAGCACGACCGCGCAAGACAACGCACGTGTCATTTTCATAGAGGTATAATGTCAGTGCAGCGCCATACTAATAATAATGAGTAATTAATGACGCCGCTAGTCGAGCAACAAATCGCTGATTTGTTTTTGTTTCGAGAGCCGTCTCGCATACATGTGTTGTGAGTCTTGTAAATACTTTCAAACGTTTTGAATAGGGGATCGGACAGTAATCAGATTAAAATCTAAAATGTACTTAGATAAAATAAATATACTGTTTTACGATTATTTATCGAATAATAATTTAATATAATTCATTTAAATGTTTTTAAATGAAAAAATAAAATTTTGTTATTTACAATATTTTAAATCTGTACTGAAATAGTGCGTGACGTCATTTGTGGGCAATCATTGACTGCACGGGTACTAACTAACTTAATTCACTCAGTTATTTCCATAATTTTGTTGAAATTCTAAAAGTTGCTAAAAGATTACTGATAAATTAGGATACGGTGATCAATTTAAAAACTGTCACGTGGTGTTTCTCTAGTTTTTCAAAATGGAAATTTTGTTATGTCCACAATTAATGACGTCATGTGGCGTTTTGGCGGGATTTTTAAACAAACAATATTAAAACATGATTTTGAGTACCTAAAAGGCTATAAATAAATACTTAAAAAAATATTTTTCATGAGAATAAGTATCCATAAAGATTAATTTAAACACTTTTTGAAAATTTGTCCGATCCCCTATTGTAGAGGGGCGCGCCATGTTATAGTAGGTACTATATTTCTACTTACAGTTACAACACAGGAAGAGTTTAAGCAGATGAATAAGATACATACCTCGCTTCTAAATGTTCGTAATGTGGGTGCGACACTATTGGTCGCCGTGTTACCAGCATTATGGTCGCCAGGATGGGCATGGAGCCAGCGAACGCCGCCCCCGTAGGCGTATCGCTACGTATCCATTCCAACAGCTGTTCTTGATTGATGTCGCTGAACTCGCCTGGATAGGGAAAAAACATAACATCACGCCTTTAATCCCTGAAAGGTTAGGCAGAGGTGTACTTATTGGTACACTCACATTTCGCCAGTTATGTTTAAGTCCCATGTAATAGGGGGCGAGCTTATTGCCATCAACCGGGCACAAAATCCAGACTCCGAGGCTGCTACTGAGAAATTCTTGATGGAAAACCCAATAACACTTTGCGCGACCTGGGGATCGAACCCAAGACCTTATTGCCCAGCAGTCGAGGCAGTTCAAACACGGAAAAGTTCAAAGCAAAACTAATTTCACATCTCTAACTTAGTTCTTAAATGTCACCGTCCTTTTCTTTCGCTGTATATTAGTAAGAGATGCCAATTCTCTGATTTTAGTGTAGTTTGTGAACAAGGGAATCGGCACCAATATTAGTAAGATTAATGAGTTAGTGTGAACAATATGGAAACTCACCAATATGCGACATTTCATATGATATACTCTGGAACATGTCGTGAACCAACGGAGACATACACACGATCCAGAAAAATGGTAGATAGCGTTTGTAAGACTTTGGTAATCTGAAAATATACATACATACATAAACTTATGCCTTTTTCCCATGGGGGTAAGCAGAAACCACAGAACGCCACCTGCTACGATCCTTACATACTCCTTTCGCCTCATCCACGTTCATACGTCTCGTCATACAAGTATGCCGGTTACGAGTACTGCGCACCTGACCTTTCTGAAGAACCTCACCAATAAGGTCAGTGTAGGTCTTCCTAGGGCGACCCCTCCCTGCGTTACCACTCACTGCTGCCATATAAATACCTTTTGTTAATCGTCTTTCACTCATCCTCTCAACATGACCGAACCATCTAAGCATATATATACCCTTTTGTATACGGTAAGTACATAAACTTAGTTACTTACTTATAAAGATTTATATAGAAAAAAGTTATATACTTACGCATAATAACTGGTATTCATCATAAGAGATGATACAACGCATAATTGCGTCGTAAATAATATCTTTAGTCGCATTACTAAAACCGCCATGACACCAAAAACGACCATTTGCGATATATTATAAAATATCGCCGGTTCCGCTTTAATATGTCTTAAGTACATAATCAACACCCCACAGTCTTCATTCCCACATTCCAATTTAGACTTTATCTCTTTGTCAATAACGTCCAAATCTGTTACAGGTTTTCTACAACGAAGTTTGCTGTCAGAATTTTCGACACCTGAGTCGGATTCGTCAGAAGTATTGTCGTCCTTTTCTATCGTTGGCGCTTTGTCTTCTATCTCTTTTCTGCACTCGTCTAGCGCGACGGAAAGCCAGTTGTTGCAAACATTTAGTACGCTTAATACAACGAAGGGTATTAAGAATGATTTTAGCAGTTTTTTTACTGAAGTCCAAGGTAGAAAGTCGAATACCGCAGCGCAAGTGTATATTAAAGTATGGAAAGTCTTAAAATTAGTCAACTTTGATAATAACAAATCCCATACATGGGAATCTTCCTCAACTTCCAAAAAGTTACTAATCACCCTTTTTAAATAAAACGCAGCCACAACAACTATGGCGATTCTCAAGAAAATCAACCAAAATTCCACCAACAAATCCACACGATTTTGAACCTTAATGCGCAGAGAACTGAAGAACAAACAGTAAGCTGAAACTGTGACGAAGAACGAAGCGTATAAGGATGATTTTAGCATGTCATTGCCTTGTAATAATAATACGGCCATATGTAAACCACAGAAATGAGAATGAAGGAAGATGCATAGAGCTTTAATGTCTATGATTCGGAATTGTTCCATGACGAAAAAAATGGCGGTTTGAGTGAGAAATATAAATTGACTGAATTGCCAAAATAAAAGGCAGAGACAATTTAATATAAATATTGACACCTGAAACAAGAGATATATTTTAAAATTAGTAATGTATACAACCTGAATTTTAATTCGTTGTAAATCTTTCAGGGGGTGAATGTACTCATGAATATGAACAACTTTTATTAAGGGACATAGTACGAAATGTGAAAAAAAAAACAGCTGATCCATACAATAATGTACTACATTACGATCAAATTGTATGGATCAGCTGTTTTTTTTTTTCACATTTCGTACTATGTCCCTTAATAAAAGTTGTTCATATTCATGAGTACATTCACCCCCTGACAGATTTGCAACGATTAAAATTCACGGTGTATAAAAAATAATTGCTGTCCGTTAAAAAAAAAAGATTCCAAAGAAATGAGTACCTCCTCCTTTTTTAAAGTCGGTTAAAAAACAAGTTCTATGTTTTTTTTTGTTTATTTAAATTATTTATTTAATTACATTAGTAATATTGTGTTTTTACATCAGGAATTTTTCAGTAGCAGCCTCAGAGTCTGGATTTGTTTTGATGGCAATAGGCTCGCCCCCTATTACATAGGACTTCAACATAACTGGCGAAAATGTGGGTACTGTACTAATGGGTACACCTCTGCCTAACCCTTCGGGGATTACAGGCGTGATGTTAAGTCTGATTTGAGCTGTACCTGCAATTGAAAGGTGGTCCTCCGTTGTTTGTCCCTCAGCTGCATAGACACAAGCCAAGTCTGTAGCAACAGGAGTGGGGCAGCAAAGTTCTCGCGCTCATTCGGGGCCCACTGTACTCTAGTACATTCGCAGTGATTCGCAAAATACTGAGCCACAGCTAGTAAACCTCCTAGAATGCTTTCGCTGAAACAAAAATTGGTACAGGTGTTTAGGAGATACATACATACATTAAACTCACGTCGTTTTCCCATGAGGGTAGGCAGAAAGAACAGAACGCCACCTGCTGCGATCCTTACATACTCCTGTCGCCTCGTCCACGTTCATACATCTCGTCATACAAGCACGCCGGTTACGAGTACTGCGCACCTGAGAAGCCTGTTCACTGTAACTTTGATGAGATTAGGGTCGAATGCGTTCGGAAATACAGACGCAGGCAGAGAGTTCCACTCCTTTCATTCTTTATGGAAAAACTACATAAAACTTTGCTCGACCTGGGAATCGAAATCAGGACCCCACACATAACTCTCAACAACCACAATTACTACACTCTCCCCGCGACTTCGCGTGATTTTTCTTACGGATCCCTAATTTTTTGATAATAAAATATAGCCTATAGCACTCAGTGATAACGTAGCTTCCAATTTGTGAAAGAATTTTCAAAATCGGTTCAGTAGATCCAGAGATTACCCCCTACATACAAACTTACAAACAAATGTTACCTCTTTATAATATTACTAGCTGTCCGCCGCGGTTACACCCGCGTCTTTGGTTACTGCTCCGCTCCCGTAGGTCGTAGCGTGATGGTATATAGCCTATAGCCTTCCTCGGTAACTAATCTATCTAACACTGAAAGAATTTTTCAAATCGGACCAGTAGTTCCAGAGATTAGCGCGTTCAAACAAACAAACAAGCAAACAAACACTGCAGCTTTATAATATTATTATAGTATAGATTAGTATATTAGTATAGATAGTATAGATATATCAATTTTACCTAAGTGCAGCAGCATGCAAAAACAATGCTGCGACCGTCAACCCGGCGAGCCACCAAACGGCTTCCAGATAGAAGAATATAGGCTGCCCAAGCCCTACGCAGCTCTCTACAGGCGATAGGCCCTCGCCCCGGTCCACCATGTGGCATTTTCGGTGAGTGGTCGTGTTTAAATAGGGCTCGAAGTACCGGTACACAGCTGCAATCATTACCTGCAATAGAGTATTAAAGTCAAGGTCAAAAAAATTATTTCAATCAGACCATTTACAGGCACTTTACAATTGTCATGGAGTCGGTCAGTTAGTCAGAAAGTTGAAGCTTTTTGCTTGTTCCAAAACGTTGGTAGTTGGTCTGTAGAGAAGAACGAGCGAGTTGTTGGCTAAAATCGGCTAGGCCAGCAACTCATACATAAACTCATGTAGGCATATAGGCAGAAACCACAGAACGTCACCTGCTACAATCTCTACATGCCCCTTTGCCTCGTCCACGTTCATACATCTCGTCATACAAGCACGCCGGTTACGAGTACTGCGCACCTGACCTTTCTGAAGAACCTCACCAATAAGGTCAGTGTAGGTCTTCCTAGGGTGACCCCTCCCTCCTTTCACGTTAATCATTTAAAATTTAGTTTCTGGGTGTTCTAGATTCTAGAACAGCCTTTCCCAAAGTGGGCGATAACACCCCCCTGTGGGCGCTGCAGGCCTTAAGGGGGGCGGTAAGAGACTTAGAAAAAAAATCGGGGCATTGTGTAGAGGCTTGGGGAGATTATATTTTATGATTTATATTTTTAATCTACTAGGTGGTTTTAAAGTACTTGAAATAAAGGGGGCACTAGAAAATAACTTATTCTCAAAGTCTTCTTCTTTCTTTATCATGTGGGCAGTAAGGTCTTACGACCGCACACACCCTAGTGTCAGAGTTTCTAAACCGCCTCAAGGGCCTCTGACATGGTTTAAGTGGAACAGTAAGTCCAGGTTTCCTCACGATGTTTTCCTTCACCGATGCCAGTGATGTCCAAGATAAACTTTAGAAAGTACATATGAATTGAAAAAGTCACATTGGTACTTGCCCGGATTTGAACCCACCACCTTATTCCCAAAGTGGGCAGTAAACAAAGTAAGTTTGGGAACCTCTACTATAGAATCTCAGTAAAAGATTTAATTACTAAGTCCCTATGTGTGTGTTATAAAAAGCTGAAAACTCACCTCCGGATGTATATTAAAGCGATTAAATGCATTCACATCCTTTGGATATTCCACCAATTTATCGTACATCAACTTAGTGATCCCGGCAACAAATGGTTTCTCTTCAACCACAGTTTTGAAATAGGAGTAATAAAACCCCATCTCTGTACGTAGTGACATCTCTCTTTCCATCTCGGAAAGGTAGGAGAAGTTGCGGTCATTCTCAAAGAGAGTGGAGACGTAGCGGTAGTGGGTGTAGCCGAGTGTAAACGCTGGAAAAATGAGAACAGGTTTTTTAATACTGTGTGGGGTTGGCTATTGCGATACGTGCGAACTATAACCAGTGGCGTAGCTAGCATGGGTGGCACCCGGGGCGGATAACTGTGGTGTCACCCCAAGAATAAAAATTTAAAACAAGCTACAATTACCGGCACGTAAGTTGGCAAGAGTTTTTGTAGTGGGGGAAGTTTGCGCACGCACAATTTAATACATTTTTATATGCGCGAACTTCCCCCACTACGAAAATCTCTTGCCAAGTTACGTGCCGGTAACTGTACTATAATTAAAAAATTAAAAAACACGACTGCAAAAATTGCACATTTGTGCTTTTTTATTTACAATGTTATATATTTTTTAGATCTACATGTCAAATTTTAGACGATAAACATAGCCACAAGCTTTATATAAAGTTTTATATAAATATATAAACTTTCATACTAATATTATAAAGCGTTTTTTTATTAATTTGCCTGTTTGTAAGAGGTAATCTCTGGAAGTACTAGTCCGATTACAAAAAATTCTAACTAGTATTATAAATGCGTAAGTAACTCTGTCTGTCTGTCTGTCTTTCTGTCTGTCTGTCTTTTCTTCACGCCTAAACTACTGAACCGATTTGTGTGAAATTTGGTACAGGGTAAGTGTGAACCCCAACAAAGGACATAGGCTACTTTTTATTCGACTTCGACTTCGTCTGCGTCCGCGATAACCGACATATACGCGGACGAAGTCGCGGGCAAAAGCTAGTATTTTACTAATAAAAAGCTACACTACTGCTAAGTGCCATAGCATATAATTTATGCTATCTAAACTTGATTTTCACACAGACAAAGTCGCTGAAAGACACTATTGTAAACATGAAATTTTATTGTTTTTGTTACAAAAAAAAAACCTTTATCAGAAACATACATGTAAGGTAAGAAAATTAATTGATTTTGTGGAAAGGAAATGAGCGTAACCAAACCATTATGTGATTTTATAACTAACTAGGTTTTACCTGTGACTTTGTCTGAATTAATATTCTTACGAAACCCTATGTTTTATTTTGTTATAAAACTAGCCATACCCTACGGTTTATACGGCGTTAGCTCCTGAAATGTGGATCGTAGCTTGATGTTATATAGCCTACAACCTTTCTCAATAAACAGACTATACATATAACACAAAAAGACTAATGCCCGTTTTCATCATCAATCCCTAATTTTTAAGTATCCCCATTTTAGATCAAGCAGAAACGCACTCTAAGTCTACAGATTTTAGAGTGTATTTCTGTTTGATCTAAAATGTCTTTGGGGATACTTAAAAATTAGGGACTGATGGTGAAAACAGGCATTATTCAAATTGGACCTGAGATATGCATATTCAAACAAACAAACAAACTTTATAATATTAGTATAGATATAGCTTAGCAAGGATAACAGCATCCTATTAGCGAAAAGATTGTTAGATTATGACCAGTAGTTCTGGAGATTATAAAACTTGTTCATACGAACAAACTCTTCAGCTGTAAAATAACATAACAGCACTCCTTTAATACTAAAGGGTGAGGCAGAGGTATCCTCATTAGTAAACCCACATTTTGCCAGTTATATTTAAATCCCTTGTAATAGGGGGCGAGCCTATTGCCATCAATCGGGCACAAATCCAAACTCCAAGGCTGCTACTAAGAAATTCCTGATGAAAAACCCCAATAACACTTTGCCCGACCTGGGAATCGATCCCAAGACCTCATACTTAGCAGTCGCGTTTTGTGACCATTACACGCGTGAGGCAGCTATAAAATATTAGTAAGTATAGATTTCTTAGAATGTAACTTGGCAAATAATAAATTTGAATATTTTTGCAAGATAAACAAAAGCTTGCTAATTTGATGTTTAACAATTATCAAAAAAGAAAAGTCGACAAATTTTAAAAAAATCTTTACGTTACCCTTGAAAGGACTGTTTGTTATGCACAAAATTATAATGTAGGCAATAAAAGCAGAATGCTTAAAAGTTACCTAGAACGGCGAGAAGACAGAATCTAGCGACTTTCCTTGTAGGAAATTTGCTTTCATTCTCGACGTTCGTTTCTGTTTTACTGTCTTCCATTTCTCTTTTATAATTTTCACATTTCCACTCGAAAACAATGTTTTTTTAATGGAATTTCGCATTCAATTACAATAAAAATAATAAAATTTTATTCTCATTGACACAATTCTAGACAGACCAATGTATGGCAAGTCTGGGACTGACTGATAAGCAGTAAGCACTGACAGCTTATTGACATTTGACATTGACGTTTAAACTAATAGTGATGTGTGATTGTTACTAAATACGTTTGATAAGAGTACTAGTAAAGTACTAAAATATTTTAATATAATATTACCTACCTTATAAAAAAACTCTTTTTGTGAATCGTTTCTCGTTTTAGAATGTTATTTATTATTTTTACTTACTAGTACTGCAGTAACACAAACGAGTTGGCGACCTTAAGTTTACCTAAAGACCACCATGATGCGACATCAGTCATGTCCTATAATGCAGTATTAACGGTGCATTGCATAGCCGAGCCGTAATTAAATCAAAAGTTTACGATTTGTTTTATGCGAATTTGATTCATCGCTTTTAATGTGGCTTAGTAAGTTCTTAACATCACTATAGTCACGTTATGTCAATCAGCTGACAATAAGTTGATAATTGCCTGAGTAAAAAAATACAATTCTCGAATCACACGACTATAATTTTTCTTGTAAGTATTTTTTTGTATTTTTTTTTTGTACAAGTTTTCTTGTATTTGCCAAAAAGTACTGTTACAACGGTAGAAATAAATATATTTAGTGCTTAGATCTTCATCTAAGATTTTGTGGGTAAATGCAAAATATTTTTGGGACGAAAAAAACTCACACGTAATGTAATAATAGAAAAATATCAAAACATTTAATTCCATCATACTTGTTACAAATCACAACCATTACGTCATACATAACTGAGATAAATAAACGTGACTTAGGTAATAGCTCATTAAAATTATGTTACCGTCTCTGTCCCACTCCCACAATATCAGATCAATAGTGCAAGATAAGGACGGAACATACATTTTAATTATGAATTGGAAAAAAACGGTTGTAAAATTGTTGAAATGTCTGCGTATTGGTGACATTTATTATTAATAGATGACTAATAGTCTATCATTAGTTCCCAAAGCAGACTGAACTGCGACTGATCTAAGAAAAAAGTTATTCGGAACTCTCCTCCTGGTTTTCATGAAGGAAAAAGGGGCTTATCTATATGAATGAAGGGCTGTTCAGGGCCCATTCTTTGGAAACCACAAGTTTACATCGCTACAAATTAGTCGTGAAATAACGAAGCTAACAACGTTAACAATAACGTTTTAACGTTATTTTTCTAATGTCAAATGTCAAAGTTATTGAACCATTTTTTTTTAAATGTCCCAAAGTACGTACAAATAAACGTTTATCTATCTCGACCTCAATTTTAAAACTTAAAGGTACTCCTTAACAAAATGTTCATGTTTAATTATTTGCGTGAACGTCGTTAGGGTGTTGCTGTTACAAAGATTTTCATTATTCGCTGCTGTAGAGACGATTCCTCTGAGGTAGTACCGGTCCGTGCCTCGTTCAGACTCGGGGAACGCTAGCCCGCCACCGCTGTCACCTTTGCATAACGCCGTACCTGCAAAAAGATAGAGGAAGGAAGATATGATATAGAGGATAGTGGAAGAAAAAGAAGAGAGAGCTGCACCCTTAATTGAAAAATGCTGCTAAGTAAAATGGTAAAAACTGTATATTGTTTTTAAAGCTTTCGTTAACAGTTGTCAGTTGCAGCAACTGCTACATTTGTGCAGTTCCTTATAATTATTATATGAATCACAAGCGTTTGCCCACGACTTCGTTCGCATAAATGGCGGTTATCATGGCTTTTTTTTGTTGTGCGGAACTGTTACCGACTAGTTAAAACTGTTATTTTGACATAACAAACAGATAGTTCAATTTTGTTTATTTCTATATAGAAAAAGACCACAGTTTACTTTATTTGGATAAGGAACACTTACCATTTCCATAGCCAGCACAAATCTTATCGCTAGTGATGTACTCTCTAAACCCTGGAGGCGAAGAAGTGATGCATTGCTCTATGTCCACGTAGGGCAGTTCGACAACCTTGAGGATTTGAGACGCATTACCGTTTTCTGATGTCAGGCCCCAACCGGCCACCTAGGAGGGAATTAAACATTATTTTATTGTGTTACATTACGCCTACTTTCCCAAAGGGGTTGGCAGAGTAAACGACATCGCTGGGAAGCCAGAAGCCTCACTTCCCCAGACGGGTGAAGGATCGCGGAAGGCGCACACTCTTCCGGGATCTCCAGGATAAAAAGGGAACATCTGGGTGATTTTTAGTCAGTAGAAGTCTGACGGACCCGATCCCCCCCCCAGGGCGACGGCGTACATTCATGAGGATTTTGCAACACGCAACGAAAAAAAGGTAGGGTAAGTTAGCAACCGAAGTCGCTGAAAATTGAGGGGTACACAATACGGTGTAGATAGCAACGTGTTAACAAATAACGGTAAACGTTATGTTAATGGTACTTCGGGAGTGTTATTTGTAAACATAACGTTACCGTAACGTTATGTTTTCCGGGATTGTTATTTGCCTGACGGCACATCACTAACCTTCCCCAATTTGCCAGGCTGCAGCTGTCTTCTGTCAAAGTTGACGCTAAAATCCAAGCAGACGGGTCTGACGTATGTCTTGTATACAAACAAAGTCTCCACTATCACGACTGCTATGTCATCTTGGAAGTTTGCTGCACTGCCTTGAAAACGAGCAGGGATCTTTATTTCCTTTACCTGTTGAATATAAACACAGTTAGAAGCGCGTTTACGCCTTACTTCATCTTCTATACATAATGTAAACATCACGCCTGTAATCCCCGAAGGGTTAGGCAGAGGTGTACTCATTAGTACAGTCAGCAAAATCAATAGGTAGGTATGCAGGGTCGTCAGATATAGTTGAAGTTTTCTTAGAAACCAATGGATGTCTGACTGAACCTTAACTCAATTCATGAACTGTTTATTATCTACGTTTTAAATTAAATTACATTCCAAAACATCGGTTTCTAAGAAAACTTCAACTATATCTGACGACCCTGCATACCTATCTGTTTTGCTGAATGTACACCCACATTTCGCCAGTTATGTTTAAGTCCTATCTAATAGGGGGCGAGTCTGCCATCAACCGGGCACAAATCCAGACTCCGAGGCTGCTACTGAGAAATTCCTGATGGAAAAACCCAATAACAGTTTGCCTGACCTGGGAATCGAACCTAAGACCTCACGCTTAGGAGTCGCGCTTTACGACCCCTGGACCAACGAGGCAGTTATGTTTTTAAGTCCCATGTAATAGGGGGGCGGGAGGGGAGAGTTCTCATCTAACTTTTTGGACCTATGTATCTTAAGTTATGTGCAAAAAAACATAACTGGCGAAATGTCGGTATACTAATAGGTACACCTCTGCCTAACCTTTCGGAGATTACAGTCGTGATGTTATGTCATCATCATCTGCCTAGCCTTTTCCCAATATGTTGGGGTCGGCTTCCAGTCTAACCGGATGCAGCTGAATACCAGTATTTTGCATGGAGCGACTGCCTATCTGACCTCCACAACCCAGTAACTGGGTAATCCGATACCCCTAGGTAAGATTGGTTGTCAGACTTTCAAGCTTCTGACGACTCGTAACGACTGTCAAAGATCCACGTATGACAGCCGGGACCAACAGCATAACGTGCTTTCCGAGGCACGGGCATGATGTTATGCAGTAAGTAAAATTTATCATTTACGTCAGATTTCTGCGCGTCCACATCCCTGTCGTTGTTCCAGGGTCGGTAGAGCTTGCCGACGGCCACCGCGTACATTGAGGCAGGCTGCTGCTTACTTACATCGTTCCAGAAGCAATGAGCAGCTGGAAACAGTCAAAATCATCAGTATATCAGCCGAAAAACGTCCACAACACATAGGCCTCCCTTAAAAATAGCCACAATGACCGGTCTTGCACTGGAACCAGCGGTATCCTGCGCATTGAATTTGCCGGGGTTGCGGGACGTCTTAACAGGATACCGTGGCCCCGGAACGTAAAGGGCAACAGAAGGAACAGGGTGGTTTTTTAGTCAGTAAAAGTCTGACAGTCCCTTCCGCCCCACCCAGGGCGGAAGGAGTCATTTGATGATTTTTACCAAATAAAAACACAACTGCAAATATTGTTGCACATATCTGTACTTTGTTTATTAGTCATTTTATTTACGACCTTTTTTATTAACAGTGTTATATATTTTTTTAATCTACTTGTCAAATTCTATACGATAAACATAGACACGACCAGATTCATTAAAAAAATAAATTGCGGCTGGTATTAATTTACGTTTTAAAGTGACCACACCGGTTTCTTTTTATTTTTAACTAGGTTAACCTATGTTACTCGAAACGATGCAAGGATTGTAACGATACCCCATTCATCTAAATCGGTTCAGGCGTTTAAAAGTTATGGTGGAATAAAGAAACTCACATACATACATTAACCCTGAACACATAACACTCCTTTTTTTGGGGCAGTCGTGTAATTAAAAGGAAATAGTAGACCCTCCCCCCTTCTGGACCCGCCCTTGTCGTCGGTAAAAATCGTGGGGGACCTTACGACCCCAATGGCCGTCTGCCTTACGAGCCCATTGCCATTTGAGCTACGCAATTTTGAGATCGTCAATAGTGCTTCGTAAAGTTTTGCAGGCAAAAGTGAGCTGCTCTCGGGCTCGCTTCATAAAATGAAATAGCTTACCAGAAATAACTACACGATTGGTGACCAGGGACCCTCCGCAGATCTGCATGTACGGTCTCGTGGTCTTCCGGTAGATGCCGACGTGCCACGGCAGTTCTCCGCGCTTGGCTGGTCTGCCGTCAATGATGAGGTCCACGCCATCTGGAGTCACTCGTCCACACTCTGTGGAGGAGGGGTTAATTAATGTAATCGTTCTGGATGGATGCCAGAGAGAGATCCTACATCATCTATCAGCCGAAAGACGTCCACAGCTGGATATAGGCCCCTCCTACACTGGTGCTCTAAAAACACAGCGCCGCGGCAGCGCCGACACTATGGTTTGTGTTTAGTGGATTTTCAACTATAAACTGTAGACCACAACGTTGTAAATCTATTAAAGACAAACTGTTTCGGAACTCGACGTAGAGACAGTTTGTCTTTAATGGATTTTCAACTCAATGGTCTAGAGCATAAAGTTCAAAATCCACTGAGGACCATACTAGTTTCGGTGACGAGTTCGTCGTATAGTCTTTTAGAGAATAGCATAGCTGATAGCTACAATGATCAGTCCTGGATGACCGCATCCAGCGGTTTCGCGCGACGATTACCTAATCCTGCATAAAAAAAAAATATTTCGTAGCTCGCCATTTCTCCCGCATTGATTTTTTTATGTTATACAATACAATACCCTTGGTAAGACTGGTTGACAGACGTTCAGGCTTCTAACGACCCGTAACCACTGTCAAAGATCCACGTATGATAGCCGGGACCAACAATTTAACGTGGTTTCCGAGCCACGGCGGAGTCTCGGTGTGTAAAGATCACCCATCCACGGACCAACCCCGGCAAGCGTAGCTTAACCTGATAGATCCGTGCGACTGATATTACTTAGCCAGGAGCCAAAAAAATGTCGGTACGGTACATTGGTCGGTACTTTAATAACTTTTATCCAAAGAATAATTTATGACAGTTTGACATATTTTCGATGCACAAGCTGTCAAACCGCCATATTTATCCCTCCGTTACGAGATATCTGGCGATTGAAAGCTGACTACGCAAAATGGCGGCAATTTAAAAAATCGCTACAAAAATCTCCAACTTTAAACCGAATAGGTATTTTAAGTATAAACTGTCTGTGTTATTTAGCTGCCAAAAAAGGCTTTTTTTTTAAATTGCCGCCATTTCATGTGGTCAACTTTCGTTAGCCAGACTCTAGGAATATTAATAGGATGGAGGATCAGGATAAAATTAAACAACGAAACTATTGAAATATAAATATTAATTTATTGCAAAAATAAAAGTAGGTATAACAATAATAGGTGATTTCCATCCTGTTAACATTAATATTGAACTACTCATATAAAAGATAATATAATTGGCCCCTTGGTATTTATGTGTTCTTATGTACTATTACACTATTAGATAACCATTTACATAATAGCCTTGTTTTTTATAGAATTAAGCAGTAATAAATCTTTGAAATTATTCGACAAATAGTCAATTAATATTTAGTTAAACATGTAATATACAGGGGCGTAGCTACCGCTGCATCAGCCTGGGCCCCCTAGCTGCAGGGGCCCAAAAACCGTGTAAATTGCAGCTAAATTCGAGCTATTTTAAGTTTTCCATAGAAATAGAGTTTTCCAATTATCTTTTTTTTCTCTGATATCTTTTTAGACTTTAGTATCCTGCTTTGGGCCCCTCTGCCCAACAAATTTTGATACAGGGCCGGCCTAGGGTTAGCTACGCCGCTGGTAATATAGTAAATTCTACAAAAACTAAAAAAAATAGGAATTATATGTATATCAATATGTTTGTACGTAATTGTAAATACTGACAGACTCTTTGGTTGTCTTATATTATAATGTCTTTAGGAAGTGGCGACATCTAGCGTTCAAAAGATGAAGCTTGCTACAGAATCGTCAAGATGTAATTAAGTATGTAGATTTGTTTAGACGATGAAAAGTAAATAATAACGCGATGTAAAAGGACACACATGTCCTTCCCATCATTTTCTTGTTCTTGACCATACCTGGGAAATTTCTGGTTACGAAGATATCAAAGGTCACAATCACAACTTTTTTTTAACGTTTTTTTCGTAAAAAATGTTGGGATTGTGACCTTGATCCAACTAATCTTTAAAAACCCCTAAGACCCCTGTAATCAGCGGCGCCGACTCCGTGGGTGCTCGGGTGCTCCAGCAACCACGAAAGGTAAATAGTGGGTGCCGAGCACCCACGATTATGAATATCTAAAATAATTCTCATTCTCATCTTTTAAGATAAATAAAATATTTATTAACAGGTGCACATGTCAAATTGCTGTGTAATACAATAAATTATCTTTTCAAAATATCTTGTATTTTCTTGTGTATATTAAATAACAAAAATATATAAGTAGCTAGGTATGTCATTTAAAAAGCTGGAGCACCCACGGGAATTTTAAAAACTCGGCGCCCCTGCCTGTAATATTGCATGCACCCGTAAGAAAGTATTAACCTTAAAAATATTTTTTTCACACCAAAAATCGTTTCCCAGCAACAATGGTCAAGCTCAATGTTACTTAGTTTGATGGTCAGAATCAGTAATTAACGGGTATGTGATGTGTCTTTTTACACCCTCTAGATAAACAATCAAGTACCTGCGTATAAAATACAAAAAAAAAAACAATAAACGCAGTATACTTACAACATAGTAAAATAATGAAATATTCCAAAATTGAAAAGTGATTTTAGTTATGTAATGAATTCATGAACCGTTTTCTTTATATATCAAGTAATTAATACTTATCTATCTATGCACGAAAAAGGAACTAAGTTAAGAGTATTTTTATTATTATTACTTTTTTAAATATATTTTTTTCACCCGTTTTACGAAGGCTGCAGACTAAAAAAAAATAACCTTTTCAAAAACTGGGTTGGTTATTGCTACAAAATTTCCCAAAAAAGAAAACATTAAATATCATTGACCCATATTTTTTACATAATTTATTTAGATATACCCCCTTCTCAGTTCTGTCAAATCGTATTATCGTACGGTCAGCAACAAAAGTCGATTAACATTTCAGATTTTTAAATCTATTGAGCACAATATAAATACGAAAAAATAAATACGTAATAGATGTAAAATAAAGACAAATACTCTTAGCCTGAAAAGCTGAGAAGCATTTAGTATTATTCATATCTATCATGATAATGTAAAATTAAGTGTTCAACGACTTTTATTGCTGACCGTACAATCAAAATTCCATCCTCTAACCTCGTATCACTGTGAATTCACAACTACACTACTATTATAAATATTAAAATTAATCCCTGTACTATTAGCTGTACTGGAAGACACAGGACTAGTCTTCTGTACTGGTCCCATCCTCCAGTCATCCTCACTAATTTCATAATCCAACGGATTAATAGTTCTATCATCAACCTTATTTATTTCATCAACATTTTTTTTAGTTACAATTTCTACGGTTATATTAGGTATTTGGTAATTCTGTGCACTGCCATACAAAAAGTTATTAATATATACTTCAACTGTATCCTTAATTAATATAGTTATGTTAGTGCCGTTTCTGCTCAAACCTGGGGTGCAGACCGCAACGTAGTCCCAGCTTCCGTCGATGCATCTCATGAAAGGGAGAGTGACTGAAGAGTAGTAGTTAGGACTGTTGCATTCTGGCCTCACGGTTGTGCCCGAAGGTTCGTAGGGATTGCAGGCGCGCTGGCCTTCGATGTTGCCGGAGACGAGGCAGTGGTAGTGGACGGAGGGGTTATTGTCGAGCTTGCAGAAACCTGAAAAGATGGGGGGTGTTTTAATATAGCAAATGGAAATTGAGTTTGGTTTCGAGCTAAAGGGTATGTTTTTCCTTGAATGATACGGGTCTTCACCATGTAAGTGTATATGACTTGATTAAGATAGGACCCAATATAGCTCCTTGTGGAACACCTTACGGAAACCTGCTAAAACTGGTTAAATTTTGGAAGCTTTTACAGAATCGAGTACAATATACATACGCGTTCCAACGCACATTAAAACATATAATTATTAATGGCAATTTGTTGAATTTACTCAACATTTAGTACATACATACTCTATCGAAAGCTTCACTCAAGTCAACAACACATTCCAAGGATTTTAGACATTATTAGTGTAGGAAATATCTTTCAATACTTACGGACACATTTAGGAATGGAATGGGACCAGACACCGTCCTGACAGAAGACAATTTCAGTGCCCAAGACTCCATATCCTTGGCGACAAGTGACGTTCAGCTGTAGCGCCGGGAAGCCTTGACCAGGTGCCGCATACGGGGCGTTTGCCACCACGTAAGTTCCGTGATCTGGGTACGGTGGCAGGATGCATTTTCCTGATTGTATTGGCCTGGAATTGAAGGTCCGTTGTAGTGTGTTTGTTTGAGAATATCAGAGGGCCAAAATTCTACATTAAAAACGATCAAAAACTAGTCGTAATCTGCGACAATGACAAACGGCTGAATCGATTTTGATTTAGTTTCTTTCTCTTTGTTTAAAAAGTGACTAAATCGAGGGAGTTCTTAGCTTAGATTCAAGATAATCGTTTCAGCTGTTTGAAGATAATCGGCTCTTTCTCGCCATGATTCTTTGATCAGGATTTTTTGGGTGGGGGTTTTTTAAATTTTGGATCTTAAACCTTATTAACTTAAAGATAAGTCTCTATCTCACCTGTTAGTAACAGTACTTGGAGTCGGCGGCAGTTGTCGGTTGCACAATTCATCCGATTCGTCAGATCCATCAGCACACTCGACTTTCTGTTTGAATTAACATTTTTTAATACATCAACCAATAAACCTATTTGCTTGTTTAATTTCTGTGTACTTTCTGAGTTTATCTTGCAGAGCTCTGACATCGGTGAAGGAAAACATCGTTGAGGGAACCTGGACTTAAAAATAATGTCTAAAATCGCCAATTCACCTTGAGCAAGCGTGGTGATCAATGCTTGTGCCTTCTCTGTATGAGAAGATGCCTTTGCCCTAAACTGGGAAAATAATAGGCTAATATTATTATCATTATTGTAAATAAGTTTTTGGCAATAGACTCGCCCTCTACTACATGAGACTTAAATATAACTGGCGAAATGTGGGTGTACTAATGGGTACACCTCTGCCTAACCCTTCGGGGATTACAGGCGTGGTATTTCAGTTTTTTTTAAGTTATCTTTTGTGTAATTTCTTTACACCATTTCTGTACATGTTTCTTATATTATATATATAAATCTATACTAATATTATAAAGCTGCAGTGTTTGTTTGTTTGTTTGTTTGTTTGTTTGTTTGTTTGAACGCGCTAATCTCTGGAACTACTGGTCCGATTTGAAAAATTCTTTCAGTGTTAGATAGATTAGTTATCGAGGAAGGCTATAGGCTATATACCATCACGCTACGACCTACGGGAGCGGAGCAGTAACCAAAGACGCGGGTGTAACCGCGGCGGACAGCTAGTTAATAATAAAATACATACATACATACATAAACTCACGCCTTTTTCCCATGGGGGTAGGCAGAAACCACAGAACGCCACCTGCTACGATCCTTACATACTCCTTTCGCCTCATCTACGTTCATACATCTCGTCATACAAGCACGCCGGTTACGAGTACTCCGCACCTAACCTTTCTGAAGAAAAAATATATATAGCTAACTAATACTTACTCCATTGCAGTCAGAGCCTTGATCTACACAAGCGCCGTACGCGCATTGGAACAGGTATGACGGACATGTTTTAGCTGCGCATGCGCGGACAGTCTCATCGGAACCATCTGGACAGTCTGGGTTGCCGTCACAGTGGTCTGAAGCCGGGATGACATTGCCATCTAGACATCGGAATTGGCCTCTGCAAAAGAAGTATTCAAGTTTTTACTTGTCTGAGGGAAGTCCAATTGAAAAGGAACAATTTGTAAAAAAAACTTTTTTTTTATTGTAAAATATCTATTGGCTGACTGCCTCGTTGGTGTAGTGAGTTCTTGGGTTCGATTCCCAGGTCGAGCAAATTGTTATTGGGTTTTTCTATCCTCAGTAGCAGCCTAGGAGCCTGGATTTGTGCCCAGTTGATGGTCATCGGCTCGCCCCCTATTATATGGGACTTAAACATAACTGGTGAAATGTGGGTGTACTAATGGGTACACCTCTGCTTAACCCTTCGGGGATTACCTGACAGGATGTGATGTTATATCTCTAACAATTATAGTCGAGTGTCTGTTTAAAAATGATATAAAAAAGTAACATTGTTAATCGACTTTTCGTCAGTGAAGTTCTAACAGTACGGAAGTCAAAAATAGCTACTTTACAGGAGAGTGAAGAAACTGTATGAAATGAATGTAATTTACGCATAAGGCCGTAAGTATTGTGTTTAATTATGAATACAAATGAACTCTGTGATGATTTGAACTCGTGAAAATCGCAATAATCTTTTCCATTGAAGAAATTTGGTGAATTCCGCAGTGTTCAATCTCAAATCACTCACAAAACGACTTACGCGCTGTTAGAACTTCACTGATGTTTTGTTGTTGACTGCGCTGCGTACAAAGTAAAAAATAAAAATAAAATACGCAGATAGATTATCACACAAAATATCTAAATACTTACTGTGATTCATCAGTTTCGTTGCGACACTTGGGTAGCAGTTCGTCGGACTGATCTGCGCACTCGACGATATTGTTGCAGGGCGCCGTACCATCCACGCATGCACCGTACGTGCATCGGAACCAGTTCGGTTGACATCTGTGGAAAATTTGATTGGTTAAATTATTAGTGGTTGCCAACATTTCTTTGGCTGGTTATACCTAGCCTGTTTCGGAAAAAGCTGTATAAAATTTAGTTTTTTATATTATTAATTAATTCATCAACATCATCATCATATCAGCCTATGGCCGTCCACTGCTGAACGTATATAGGCCTCCCCCAAAGAGCGCCAACCATCCCAGTCTTGGGCAGCCCGCATCCATCCGCTGCCCGCCACCTTCTTTAAATCGTCGGTCCACCGATTAATTAATTAATTACTATTAAAATTAATTGTTATTGGGTTTTTCCATCAGGAGTTTCTCGCCTGTAATTCTTGTAGAGGTGCACCAAATTAGTACACCCACATTTCGCCTGTCATGTTTAAGTGCCATGTAATAGGGGGCGAGCCTTAAATTGCCATCAAACGGGCACAAATCCAGACTCCGAGGCTGCTACTGAGAAATTCCTTACGGAAAAACCCAATAACACTTTGCTCGACTTGGGAATCGAACCCAAGGCCTCAAGCAGTCGAGTTTTGCGACCACTAGACCAACTAGGCAGTTGTAAAAACTAAACTTATATACTAGTGACTTACCTGGTCTTCCTGCACAGTGGGTGAGTCTCATCACTTTTGTCGGGGCAGTCCACCATGCCGTCGCATTTGCCGTCAAAAGATATACAAGTGCCGTCACGGCACTGCCACTGATTCCTCCTAGAAATATCCAGAAATCTTGGTTAAAAATGTTTTCATGTATAATTTAGATTTGTTTGTTCGATTTTATCCTTACTAATATTATAAATGCGAAAGTAACTCTGTCTGTCTGTCTGTCTGTCTTTCTGTCTGTCTGTCTGTCTGTCTTTTCTTCACGCCTAAACTACTAAACCTAGATTTGTGTGAAATTTGGTACAGGGTAAGTGTGAACCCCAAAAGGACATAGGCTACTTTTTATTCGACTACGACTTCGTCTGCGTCGTCCGCGATAACCGACATATACGCGGACGAAGTCGCGGGCAAAAGCTAGTTTTGAATAAAACGTTGCCCCACCCTAGTAATTTCTCCTGTATTGTGGATGCGTTAAACATATTATAAACTCATATACACAAAAACATCCAAACCTGGAACTACTATAGCTCTCTGTATGCTCAAATATTTGTTCGTTGCGAGAATTGATCTATAATACATAATTGTAGTATTTTTTTTTACCTACACAAAACTTATAAATAAAAATAAAATTGCAAAGGACTTAAATTGCAAAGAAATTACATGGGACTTAAACATAACTGGCGAAATGTGGGTGTACTAATAGATACACCTCTGCCTAACCTTTCGGGGATTACAGGCGTGATGTTATGTATGTAAAATTACAAAGTATGTATACAATTTATAAAAAACAAGCTTTAATAGAAAAAAAATACAATATTGAGTATTGGACATTGTATTGTCATCAGAACTAAAGGTGTATACAGCTCAATCGGATATCAACCAATGGTCGAAAAATGAAAGGACAACTTACATACATACTACGAACAGTGCAAGCTAAATAAAAGCTTGTAAAAAGAGAAAGCAAAAAGGAGGAAGTTCATAGGTCATCAAAAAATGTCCGCATCGCTGTCAATGGTACACGACGTATGTTTTACAAAAAGCTGTTTGAAGAACTTACCGACACTGGCTTGTTTGTCTTCTAGATCTGTGTAATACTAGGTCATCGGAAAAACTGCCCCTGAAAGAAAATAATATTATTTATTCTCCATTTATACCTAAACATAAAACCTTAAAGTAAGTGTAAAATATGTACAATTTATAAAAAAAAAGGGCAGAAAGGAGACCTAGGCAGAAACCACAGAACGCCACCTGCTACGATCCCTACATACTCCTTTCGCCTCATCTACGTTCATACATCTCGTCATACAAGCACGCCGGTTACGAGTACTCCGCACCTGACCTTTCTGAAGAACCTCACCAATAAGGTCAGTGTAGGTCTTCCTAGGGCGACCCCTCCCTGCGTTGCCACTCACCTCTGCCATCCTCTCAACATGACCGAACCATCTAAGCATACCCTTTTCTATCTTTGTCACTACATCCTCTTTTAATCCGCAACGGTCCCGTATAACCTCATTCCCATAGGGCATAATGAGACCTCATAGGGCATCAAAAAATTAATTATTCTCCACATTCTTTATGTCTGCTTGGCCTGCCAGGAGTGAGTAGAAACTTTACCTCTTTATAATATTATTTTAGATTAAATCAGGTATACTTACGCGCTTCCAGTAAGGCAATTAGCTTCATCGCTGCCATCAGAACAATCGGAGTCCCCATCACAAATGAAGGCGACATTCACACACGAACCATCGTGACAGGAGAACTCATCTTTACTGGAAATAATAATTATAATGCAAATGATAAGAGACATAGGACTCTTGTTTTAAGGATGGGAAATCATCAAATGACTTCTTCGGCGCTGTGTTAAACTCTTTACTTGCTAAAACCTAACCGTATTCCTCCTAATACCCTTAGCGTTCCAGGGTCGAGGTGACTCTTTCGAACAAAATCCGCAACCAAGAGATACAGGGATAATTGTTGGTTGATGTTTCATTTCATCTTAAAGCTGTCTAAGGGGCCTCTGCGAGTTGGCTTCGGCCCCTCGAACGCCTTTCGAAAGGTCCAGGACGGGTAGGTAGGGTCCCGAGTTACATAAAGTGAACGAGGATAATAATACCAGCCTCTTAAAGTCCCACTGCAGGGCAAAGGCCTCTTCTCATACAGAGAAGGTCTTTATTCAACACTTTTTAATTTAAAACAGAGTTTATGACAAAGGAATTTGACATGAAATACGTTTGGATATTGAATAAGGTTGGCTCAGCCATAACCGACCTTAATAGACTGTATGATTCCATATTTTTGCGGACTATTAATTAAGAAACCTTTGTGTAACTGTTTGTTTTCCTAAAGAAAATAAATAAATATAGTCTTCATGGTCCCTAATGGGTAGGTATTATTTATAAAAGTTCAATTTACCTGCATAAGCCGATAGTCTCCTTGGCCACGGCACTAATTGCTGGAGATATGGCTGAAATGAGAGAAATTGGTTCATTATAGTTTTCTTGTGGTTTGGTTCATTTGTTGGTTGGATCATTGGTTCATTAGCTTGCCCTGTATTAATTTTTTTTAGGGGCCTTACTACCTAACTACTGGTTCGGGGCCCCTGTATTTGGAGGGCCCCGTATTTTTGAGTACGCCCCTGGAATATTCGTATATCGAATCGAATACGTTGGCGCACTCGTGACCTACCAGTACATACCATTGTAAATCTACGTCATAGTTTCTCAGTTTTTATTACCATCAAAAGCAATTAAGATAGATTTGTAATTAAAATCAAACGGAAAATTGTCTAAACTATTATTATACAATTAAGTTTTAATAATTAAAATACCCAATTTGTTGTTTGTTGGTTGTCTGCGCCGGTTGTTATCATTTAGCTTTGTTTTAACGTAATTATCTTTTATTTTAATCGTATGTTTTTGTATTCTTTTATAAATATGACATAATGTTGATAGGTAAGGCAAACACATTTATGTTTAAATTAAAAACCCTTCGCTTTCAACTTAAGTACCCGATTATAAGTAGATACAAAATCGCGTTGCTAGAATTTTTTTTGCCAAGTCGGGATTTTTAAACTTTTTGAGTGGAAAAACCGGGATTCTTTCGTCGAAACCGGGACATAGTAAAAAAACGTAGGTATTTCAGAAGGTTTTAAATATTTATCTTTTTATTTGAGTTCAAATTACGTTTACGTGACAATAGATAGCAAAAAAGCCATAGAAAATATATTGTAATTAATAAAAATAAATGATATTTTAAATCAGATTTACCCGACCGTTAATAAGTAGTTGAGTCTTATTCGTCTTCTGAATAAAAAAACGTAAGAAAAACAGAAATCAAAATACTTAGTTTTATTCTTCAGAAAAATATGCTTTACAAACCATAGTTCAACTTTTAATGCAATAACAGATTTAAAAAAAAAATAATTTTGATTAAAAAATCGGGACGTCGCGTCCCGCCAAAATCGGGACGTCTGGTAACGCTGATACAAAAGCAAATTAGGTAGTTGACAACATTAACCAATAATTCCAAGACAAAAGTTTTCAAAAAAAATAGAAACACTTTTATATTTTATAGCCCTGAAATCCCGATAAAGTTTTAGCTGTAAAACTTTTTTTTTCCTAAGCAAAATTTTTCAATATTCCTTAGATGACCAGTATGCGTAGCTTCAATAAAATCGGTGCAGCCGTTTAGGAGTTCAGTGACATGTACACGCACAGTGTACGTATGTAGTACATTAAGATATCTTGTGAAACCAGTTACATGAACTTGAATGTAACTGAGTAAGGTTAGTCAGGTAACTAACTTTTTGTAACTAAGACCTGAAAACGGGTCCAGCATTCAAACTAGCAAGAGACATAATCTAGGTATGAGACTTAATCCTGGCCGGATTAAGTAGGCGTAGGCGCGGGCTTGCGGACGGCGAGTGATGGGTAGCTCGCCGTCCGATCAAGGACCAGGCCCGGGTTGACGGCGCGTTATGTTCCACGCGCGCCTCAAAGAGCTGTCAGCACAGGGTCGGTGCCCCAACAGTGGCAAACGCCTACCGGGGTTGCGGTACGTCTTAACAGAATACCGTGGCCCCGGAACGTAAAAGGCAACAGGAGGAACAGGGTGGTTTATTAGTCAGTAAAAGTCTGACAGTCCCTTCCGCCCCACCCAGGGCGGAAAGACTCATTGTATGATTTTTAACACCTAAAAAAAAAGCCAAAAAGCATCTACACTTTACAAGCACCTACACACCCACACCTTTTTTGTTTTTTGTTATGTTAAAATTTTAATTGTAAGCCTCGCTTGCAATGTTTATTACAATTTAAGTTTTTATCTCATTTCGTACCTGAGATAGTTTTTATAATTATAATAATATATTTAACTATCTTAATGGCCAGGAATTTTTTATATCACAACCCTGGCCCCCAAGATACATGCACCGCCTAGTTTGGGGACCACCGTTTTTACCAAAAATGCGGACCGCCAAATGTTACCTACTGATTAATAATTAAGTATGTATGTATTATGTGTTGTGGGTAATAATGTGGATAAAGCTTAGAACTAAACCTAGTTCTAAGCTGGCCTTTTCTTAGGCCAAAGAATCAGCATTGCTATACAACGTGGCAATGCTGTCAGCCTTTTGGGCACTTGCCCCATTGACAGCGACGCGGACGAATTTTTTGATGCCCTATGAGGGCTCCTTTCTGCTTTTTTTTTTATAAATTGTACATATTTTACATTTACTTTAAGGTTTTATGTTTAAGTGTAAATCAACATCTAACTACCTGCTGTAACAACAGACATGTTGGCGTATTTCAAAAACAGTTTTAAATTAAACAGAAGCGATGTAACAGTCGATAATGTACCAGCAGGTTCTAGGCTTATTATTGTCCGAGTTCTTTCAGTGACAAATCTTAAAGTGAACTTCATATTTTGCAATTTTTATCCTACCTAGGTTACCAACTTACCATTGTCATCAATTAAAATGGTTAATAATGAAAAAAAAAAGCTGGTCAAGCTCCATCTAAATGAAATAAGACTTAATTAATTAGGGTGAAGTGAGCTTGAGGTGAGTTTTTAGAAGGAAAACTCACTCATCAAAATTCGAGAAATTACAAACAAAATACGAGTAGTGTAGTACGTAGTTACAAATATGTACTCTGGGATTTCTAGTCATCCGGTTTTTCCACTAATACAAAACGTACACACGTCACGAATTATTTTAAAGAATAAATGAAGTTTCTTGCCCATTCTTCTCCATATGAAACTACTTTTTAAAAGGGGCAACTTTAAATTAAGACAGGTACCTATGCCTAATTTAAAAAAAAGTTTTATACTTTTATCCTAGAAACCCAATAATATTTCGATTAATTTCATTGTAATTGTCAATTTTGGATTTCATTGAAAACCTATTAAAGTATTTATCTTGGACATCACTGACATTGGGGACATAGGGTGGCTTTTTAGTCAGTAAAAGTCTGACAGCCCCTTCCGCCCTGGGTGGGGCGGAAGGGACTGTCAGAATAAAAAAAAAAAAATAGCCTTTCGGAATATCCCCTGACATGATCAAGGACCCTGTTAAGCAGCTTTTGAATTGATTTATCGATTTATTTTTAAAATAGTGCTTTTTTATTTTTATCTAGAGAAATTTTATAAAGGACTAGGTATTCTATAACATTTACATAGCCTGTATACATAAACTCACGCCTTTTTCCCATGGGGGTAGGCAGAAACCATAGAACGCCACCTGCTACGATCCTTACATACTTCTTTCGCCTCATCTACGTTCATACATTTACGAGTACTGCGCACCTGACCTTTCTGAAGAACCTCACCAATAAGGTCATTTTAAATTAGATAAAATAATAATAATAATAATACAGCAAAGCCTCTTCTCATACAGAAAAGGCACGAGCATTGATCATCACGCTTGCTCAAGGCGGATTGGCGATTACAGACTTATGTCCAGGTTTCCTCACGATGTTTTCCTTCACCGGTGTCAGTGATGAATTAGATATTAATTAAGGTAAATGAACCAAAAACATAACAAAAATGCCAAGAACCTGATTTCATAATGAGCCTACCAACTTGGCGCCAATAAACCGCTACTGACCCGGTAACAGCGGTTTTCGAAAAAATATAACGGTTATTAAAACACAATAACGAAACCGAAATTTGCATGTTCTTGTCATCATTGTGGTATTTGTTTTGTTTTCCACCATACCAGGGGGTCTACCACAAATTTCTGTTGTTGCATTTTCAGGCGCTGATCCGAGCGTTGTTTGCGTTCTAACAGAGCGGAACGCAAATTAATATTAAGTATAATAATAATTATAGTTTTAAGAGGTTGTGGTAGGCCCCCTGGAAACCTTCTGGTTTTGGAAATTGAAAATCAAAGTTCCAATTTTTTTTACGAATAGGTACAAGTTATTTTAAATAATAAATCCCATCAGGAATATCTCAGAGACAGCCTCGAAGTCTGGATTTGTGGCCGATGGCAATAGGCTCGCCCCCTATTACATGAGACTTAAACATAACTGGCGAAATGTGGGTGTACTAGTACACCTCTGCCTAACCCTTCAGGGATTACAGGTGTGATATTATGTTATGTTAGAGAGCCGTAAGATACGCGCACGAAATCGCGAGCAAAAGCTAGTTATTTATATTCTTGATAGTATTTTCCTGTTTACAATCGCTATAGACTGAGATCGAGAGTCGCTAAACATACGTCATCTTAATATCATTGTTGAAATTTTGAGCTGATAAAGAAATACAGCTATATTAACTGGTGTAACCAAAGTTACCTACATGCTCTTAGATTCCAATTATTGCGATATTTTTATTGTTTTTTGTTTTTTTGTGTGTTTTTTTTGTTTTGTTTTTGGTCAATAATTCAAAGTTTTTTTACGAAAACCAGTTTACGTTATTGACTATTCATTTGAAAATTTAAAAGTTTAATGATTGGTTTACTCCAATCAACGAGGAGGACGTCGCGTGAAAGAAAGAAAGAAAAACCATTTGTTCACGTGAAAGTGACGCACATACATAAAAATTGTTTTCTAAATCTAAAAAAATAAATGAATATTGTCCTGTAGGTACGGAAATATGCGTCACTACCGCACGAAACGGCTGACGCTCAGCATAATGCTATGGCCCGGTTGGCCCGTGCACGAAACGGTCGACGAAACGGTTCGTCTTAGGGCCACGGCGCTGGTTTTCAGCGTAAGCCGGTGTGACGCTGTCTCACGTTGTACGGTGTGTAGTTACGTGTACAGAATAGTTTAATAAGGTTTTGATTATGCATTAGTTTATTTGTGTAAGTTTTATTTTGTGTATTTTTTTCTATGAGCCTCAGTTACCTGACAATAAAATAAATAAGACGCAGAAACCTTCCAGTTATCCTGCCGGTGCAAATGCTTAGATGACGTAACTGTGGCGACTCCGGGATCTCGGACCACTAGAGTCACTGATGGTTCTTGACGCGGAACATTTTTTGCTACTCATGTAAAGTACCTGGGTAGGTATTTATTATGTGCGATTCGTAAATTTACAGAGTAAAGTCGATGACGTCACAATGATTTACATTTATTATGTATAAAGAGGGCGAGAGTATAATCGTTATGGCACAATGATTGGCGTCTCTCATGCATGAGATTGTGGGTTCGATATCAGGCAAGCACCAATGTGACTTTTTCAATTTATTCATCTACACTTCTACACTAGGTATAATATCTATACTATAATATTAATATTATAAAGAGGAAAACTTTGTATTTTTGTTTGTTTGTTTGTTTGTAATGGATAAACTCAAAAACTACTGGACCGATTTTGAAAATTCTTTCACCATTAGAAAGCTACATTATCTGCGAGTGACATAGGCTATATTTTATTTTAGAAAAAATAGGGGTCCGTAAGATATTTGGGTTTTTCGGACCCAAGGTGTAAACTCGCTATAACTCGAGAACGGCTGGGCCGATTTAGCTGATTTTGATTTTGAAATGTTCGTGGAGGTCTAGGGAAGGTTTGAAGGTGAGAAAATATGGGGTAGGGGTAGGGTTGGGGTAGGGTAGGGGCATGATACCACGCGAACGAAGTCCCTAAAACAGCTCTTTTAATATGAAGTCGGGAAGTCGGTCTCAAGGGTAGGGGTAGGGGTAGGGTAGGGGTAGGGGTAGGGTAGGGGTAGGGGTAGGGGTAGGGGTAGGGTAGGGGTAGGGTAGGGTAAGGGTAGGGTAGGGGTAGTGTAGGGGTAGGGTAGGGTTAGGGTAGGGGTAGGGTAGGGGTAGGGTAGGGTAGGGTAGGGGTAGGGTAGGGGAAGGGTACGGGTAGGGTAGGGGTAGTGTAGGGGTAGGATATGGGTAGGGAAGGGTAGGGGTAGGGTAGGGTAGGTGTATTGTAGGGGTAGGGTTAGGGTAAGGTCGGGGAGGGGTAGGGTAGGGGTAGGGTACGGTAGGGGTAGGGTAGGGGTAAGGTAGGGTAGGGGTGGGGTAGGGGTGGGGTAGGGGTAGTGGTAGGGTAGGGTAGGAGTAGGGTAGCGTTATGGTAGGGTTAGGGTAGGGTAGGGGTAGGGTAGGGGTAGCGTAGGGGTAGGGTAGGGGTAGGGTAGGGGTAGTGTAGGGGTAGGGTAGGGTAGGGGGTAGGGTAATGCAGGGTTAGGGTAGGAGTATTGGTAGTGTAGGATACCACGCGAACGAAGTCGCGGCGGGTCAGCTAGTAATAATATAATATAATAATAATATAATATTATAAAGAGGAAAACTTTGTATTTTTGTTTGTTTGTTTGTTTGTAATGGATAAACTCAAAAACTACTGAACCGATTTTAAAAATTCTTTCACCATTAGAAAGCTACATTATCTGCGAGTAACATAGGCTATATTTTATTTTAGAAAAAATAGGGTTCCGTAAAATATTTGGGTTTTTCGGACCCAAGGTGTAAAAAATCATCCAAAAAAGTTCTTTATTTGGCGTACGCCGCTTAAACTATAAAAGATAGAACCATAAAATGTTCTAATTAATTAAAGACCTTAAAAATATATACAAAAAAGTCCGAGACACACTATACCTATCTATTTCGAGTTAAGCACAACAACCATTTTTTTATTTAAAAATCTTGATTTTTTTAGGACTTCATTTAAACGCATTTATTTTACACATGTCATTACTCTTTATCAAAAAAAAAAAATTTTGTCACAAAGTACTGTTTATGTAGATAATGTTTAGTCTTTTATTCATTAAAATTGGACGTTTGGTTTGAAAGTTATAGCAAAATCAAATCGCTTGACGTACGTTTAGCAGGGAGGTACTTAGTTTATAATTAGTAGACGTTCGCTAAGAACGGATTTTTCATAATTCACCCTCTAAGGAGATGAAACGGGGGTCAAAACTTTGTATGAAGAAAACTTTGACGCGGACGAAGTCGCGGGCAGAAGCTATATATAATATGTAGGTACTGTCTAAGTTTACGAGTATCGTGGACATCACTGACATCGGTGAAGGAAAACATCGTGAAGAAACCTAGACTTATCTATAAGTCTGAAATCGTCAATCCGCCTTGAGCAAGCGTGGTGATCAATGCTCGTGCCTTCTCTGTATGAGAAGAAGCCTTTACCCTACAGTGGGACAGTAACACGCTGGTATTATTATTATTATAAAGAGAGCAGCACTATCTTTATGTCATTACTAGCTTGTGTTCGCGATTTCGTCCCCTTTTTAATATTTCTGCAAGAAGCCTAGGTATTTAGGCTTCTTGCAGAAATATTACATAACATAACATCACGCCCGTAATCCCCGTAGGGTTAGGCAGAGGTGTACCCATTAGTACACCCACATTTCGCCAGTTATGTTTAAGTCCCATTTATTAGGGGGCGAGCCTATTGCCATCAACCGGGCACAAATCCAGACTCCGAGGCTGCTACTGAGAAATTCCTGATGGAAAAACCCAATGACACTTTGCCCGACCTGGGAATCGAACCCACAACCTCATGCTCAGCAGTCGTGCTTTGCGACCACTAGACCAACGAGGCAGTCAGCAGAAACGAGGCAGAAATATTAATTCTTCAGAAATAAAATTCATACTTATATATTTATAAGTCCTATTACATGGGACTTATACATAACTGACGAAATGTGGGTGTACTAATGGGTACACCTCTGCCTAACCCTTCGGGGATTACAGGCGTGATGTTATGACAAACTTAAGTATCTTTTCGCGAATTTGGGTTGTGAGTATGCCAACCATGCCCGTAACAGTGAATCCGCGCTTGTTCACCAAAAAAGGTTTCTACAGTAAAAGTACTGTTGTACTACTTCCGTCGGCGCGACACAGGACTGACCGCGAATTACTTGCAAAGTTTTTTTTTTCGTCGCGATTTCGCCCGCGAATTTATTTTCACTCGCGTTAATTTACGTTTTTGGTTACTGCTCCGCTATTGTACGTCGTAGCGTGATGTTATATAGCTTAACCTGTTTCATGTGAATCTGGCTATCATATAGGTTCTTAATATAACCAGGATTTTGTAAAAACCTAATTTAAAAGAGTGCCAAAAGTTTCTTGCTCGTTCTTCTCCATAGAGGCCTACCTCCGTTTTGGAACGAGCAACTAGCTTCAACTTTCTGACTAACTGACCGACTCCTTGACAATTCTAAATTGCCTGTAAATGGTCTAATAAAATTGAAATAAATGTTTTGAGTTTGAGTTTACAAAAAGATTTTTTCCAATACGACTTGTAGTTCCAGAGATTTTAAACAAACAAACGTACGAAAATACTCTTCAGGTTTATAATAATAGCTGACCAATCGAACTTCGTACCGTCATATTTTTACTGGTTTTTTTTAAGATTCGTTTCATAAGAATCTTCTCCTTACAATAACAAACACAACAAAAAAAGAATTAGCGAAATTGGTCTAGCCGTTCACGCGTGATGCTGTGACCAATTGCAATGGAAATAGGGATTCATTTTTACACGACTGCCCCAAAAAAAGGAGTGTTATGTGTTTAGGGTTAATGTATGTGTGTGAGTTTCTTTATTCCACCATAACTTTTAAACGCCTGAACCGATTTAGATGTATGGGGTATCGTTACAATCCTTGCATCGTTCCGAGTAACATAGGCTATAGTAAAAAATAAAGAGAAACCGGTGTGGTCACTTTAAAACGTAAATTAATACCAGCCTCAATTTATTTTTTTAATGAATCTGGTCGTGTCTATGTTTATCGTCTAGAATTTAGATTAAAAAAATATATAACACAGCAAACAAAAAACGTCGTAAAAAAATAACTGACGAGTAAACAAAGTACGATTATGTGCAATTTTTGCAGTCGTGTTTTTTAATTATAGTAGCTTGTTATATGTAACATAGATTACAATAATAATTATAGACGTGAATAGTCTTTTGACATTTACCAATTTGACAGAACGACAACACAACACAA
This sequence comes from Hoplodrina blanda, assembly GCA_949316365.1. Lineage (NCBI taxonomy): Eukaryota > Metazoa > Arthropoda > Insecta > Lepidoptera > Noctuidae > Hoplodrina > Hoplodrina blanda. The sequence goes on from OX438576.1 coordinate 5,595,518, forward strand.
CACAGCATTCTGCCAATCTAATATCTACTATGTATTTAAAAAAACGTTAACTTACCAAAACAAAATAAAACTAAACACACAAGCATTTTTAACAAACACAGTCCACAATTATTTTAAAATTAAAATTAGTAAACTGACTAGTATAATGGCAAATCGATAAAAACATTAATTGCACGTCATTTCTATATAATTATTTTAGGGATACTAGTTTACAATATACACATCGCCGACCAGTCAGTGTCGTTTTGGGAAAACCATCTGACGTAGAGTTGTCAGTGGTGAATTTAAATTTCCCTATTAGGTACTCAGAAATCTGTGTTGGGAGAATTGTTTGAGGTTTTTTTTTGTTAGCCTGTTCTGTCCCTCGCTTGAGCAAAGGCCCCTTCCACTACTTACATATTTCACGATCTCTTCAGTGGATGGAAGAATCCATACAGTTCGTCCCGCCATCTCCTTCGTGGCCTGCCGCGATCCCATGAATTGTGAATTTAATGAGTAATACTTTGTTATTTTGAAATTATTAATTAATTATGTGTATTACGTAGGTAGGATAGTTTGTGTTGCATTTTTTGTTATATAAATTTTATTGTGTGACAATAACATTCTCAAAATCATTATCCCTTTCATGTTGACAATTTAACAACATTCATTGCTCTATTTACAAAGTTGAACAGACGAATTTTCCAAACATAAGAAGCGATGTAATTTGTTGTATTATCAAAATAAACCTAATAAAAACGTAATTGAGTGGGGGTGCTGTGTTATTGGGTTTTCCAGTGGTATGGTAACCGTGAGTCTGATTCACTCCCTTTTATAAGAGGCTGTAAATATAGCGGTCAAAATCGTTTTAACTAACACATCCGGAAAAACAATGTTAATGTTTAGTTATTTCTCCCAGCATATGGGGAGAATTCTATAACATGGCAACCCAGAACTAATAAGTGACAAACGGGTTATAAGAGGTTACCACAATAAATAGATAACCATGAGATGCGCAGGCGCTCGGAATCGGTGATTTTTTGTTTACACTTTTTTTATTAGCACAATATAATGAAGGTTATGATTAACGCACACATTTCTGCTTAATTGCTGTTCCATACATACCTACTGCTGTAATTAAGGTACCCAATAATTATGTATTCAGAAACAGTACTTAGGTCAGTAGGTAGTAATTATGATGTATGAACCTATAATTCGGTGGGGTAGATTCGGTAGATTGGAATCATTCTGATATTTTCTAACATCAAATAGCATAACATAACATCACGCCTGTAATTCCCGAAGGGTTAAGCAGAGGTGTACGACACGCGCCACGAAAGATGAGACTTATGACAAACTTTATTATTTCGTAATAAATATTATAATATTTTAAAGAATTTTAATCTAAATAACGTCGAAAAATCCCTGAACTGATACACAAATTATGGATAACTATTTCGTACATCCATACCTGCGCAAGCTCCCCATTACTGACTGTCCTTGGAGTACAAGGACCATTTACGTACGAAACCCCAACAATCAGCAAAAATAACACACAATAAATCACTTCAATTCAATTTATTACAAAAATAATACAATTACATAATAGAAAAAAAAACAAAATTGACGAAATCATTTCTAAGGGTCAGTTCACACCGAGACGCGACGCAACGTGACGATACTTGAAGAGGCCAGTGAATTCGCGCTGCGCAGCGCGCCGCCGCGCGACTCATCGCAATGTCGCCGCTCTTGCACGTCGCGCGTACCGGCGATTCACCGCTGCGTCGCGATGCGTCTCGCGGCGCCGCGCGGCGTAGAGCGACGCATCGCGACGTAGTGCTGCGTGGTGTAACGTATTCTAAATTCTTACAATGAAATGTGTATCTTTTCGTGTACAAAAAAAAGTTATATTTTGAGTCGCTCTTTTAAAGTGTGCACGCAGCGTCGCGTCGCGTCGCGTCTCGGTGTGAACTGACCCTTAATCACATAAAAAAATAAATAAATCTACTAAATAACTTTTGTTTTTTACTTATACTTAACAAACAACATCACGACTGTAATCCTCAAAGGGTTAGGCAGAGGTGTACCCATTAGTTTGCCTACATTTCGCCAGTGATGTTTAAGTCCCATGTAAAAGGGGGCGAGCCTATGGAAAGCAATATCCTAACTAATGTTATAAATGCGAAAGTATCTCTGTCTGTCTGTCTGTCTTTTCTTCACGCCTAAACTACTGAACCGATTTGCGTGAAATTTGGTACACCGTACAGGGTAAGTGTGAACCCCAACAAAGGACATAGGCTACTTTTTATTCGACTTCGTCTGCGTCCGCGATAACCGACATATACGCGGACGAAGTCGCGGGCAAAAGCTAGTTTACTAATATAATATATTAGATAAAGATTGTTTTCCATAGGCTCGCGTGATGATATTATCATCACGCTTATTAAAAAGGGTAGGTAATCAGACCTGTAGGTTATTTTTTGTTTAACAGAAATCTGACAAGCACATAGTACTGATCCGTTGGTCATTCCATTGGAAAATCCTTTTTTAGCGGACGTCTATTAAAAACTACCCCTCTGCTAAATTTTTTATCTATAAACTTCAAGCTGTTTTCGATGTTTCGTGATGAGTGAATAAAAACATTTCGCTATTATATTGTACCATATTTATTTTAGAAATATTTACATAAAAAGTTCATGCATTTTTCACACACATATTAATAAAATTTTAAATAAGAATTTCATACGTTTTTTTTTACTAGAAACGCTTGCTTGGCACATACAACTTCAAAATAATTTGTAAGCACAACAAATACATACAATACTCGTATTTCTAACATTTGAGCAAATCTACAAAATATCAGTCTGTTTTTAAAGGAAGTAATCTTAAAAACGACTGTATAGAATTGGGTAGTTGATACCACGAATCAATTGACATACTTTTTGACTGTCAAAACGCGATTCCGCCATAGATTTTGTATGGCAATATCGGCCTGTGACGTCACTTGTTTGCGAAGTCAATTGACTAACTATTTATTGATTTTAAAGCGACTAAAATTCAAATTATATTTAATTGAATATAAATCGTGTTTTCAGGGCTAAAATAAAATGTTTTTTTTTTAGAAAAGTTATGTCTTGGAATTATTCGTTAATGCTGTCAACTACCAAATTAGGATCAAGGCATACTAACACTCAGTCAAAGCGTCAATATAAAAAATGTACAAAGCATGTTGAACCTTATCTCCATGTAATAACGCACACATTTCTATCATGATAAAAAAAGACGCGAGAATTCTCGCGCATTCGCGCTAATGCGAGCGGAATAAATTGAAGCCTCGTTGCGTTTGACTTTGCGCTAATATGTCTTGACCTTTACATTATATAGGTACTGCTTATACAGGGTGTCCCATAACTCAACGTCAAGCCGAAACGGGGTGACAGGATTGATCATAACCATCACGAGAAAAATCTGAAAAAAAATCTATCCCATGCAGTTTTAAAATTATGGGCATTTTAAGAAAAACCTAGAAATGTGATCAAACTGTACCATTTTTCGGTTATTGTGGTTATTCTTTTTTATTTTTGTACATTTGAACTTTGGAAACGTAATCCTAAATAACATTTCTAGAATCCCAATAAAAAATAATGACACAATTGCCTCAAGTTTCCGAGAATTGAGACTATTTCTTAAACTACGAATTTAAAATTTTCAAGATTCGTCGACTTTGACAGGCCCTCCTTTAAAAAAAATGTACTAGAGTGCCTTGGCAAGTGGCATTAAAAGTTGGCGCATTTAATCAGAATTCTAAAATGGTACAATACTTGTTAGTTCCATACAATAAAAAAGAGTAAAAAAATTAAAACCTCAAGTAACCCGATTTTTGCTATCTCAGTTAAAATGTTTTTGATTCGCACAAGCTCTAGGTAGGTTCTTAATTTTAAGGCAAAATGATGAGAGAGATGGATAGTGGGTATGTTTGCCATGAGTGAGCGAGACAGATAGTGACGCCACTTTTACCAAAGTGAAAAAAAAATTAGTAAAATAATGAAAAATCTTGATCTAGTTTAGAAGAAGATGTAGGTCTTGTATTGAGGCTGATGGTAAACAATTTGAACATTTATTGTAATAAAAAATGTTATTTCTCTATCTGACTTTTATTCCAACAAACCTAAATTAAACTAGCTTGTGCGAATCAAAAACATTTTAACTGAGATAGCAAAAATCGGGTTACTTGAGGTTTTAATTTTTTTACTCTTTTTTATTGTATGGAACTAACAAGTATTGTACCATTTTAGAATTCTGATTAAATGCGCCAACTTTTAATGCCACTTGCCAAGGCACTCTAGTACATTTTTTTTAAAGGAGGGCCTGTCAAAGTCGACGAATCTTGAAAATTTTAAATTCGTAGTTTAACAAATAGTCTCAATTCTCGGAAACTTGAGGCAATTGTGTCATTATTTTTTATTGGGATTCTAGAAATGTTATTTAGGATTACGTTTTCAAAGTTCAAATGAACAAAAATAAAAAAGAATAACCACAATAACCGAAAAATGGTACAGTTTGATAAAATTTCTAGGTTTTTCTTAAAATGCCCATAATTTTCAAACTGCATGGGATAGATTTTTTTTCAGATTTTTCTCGTGATTGTTATGATCAATCCTGTCACCCCGTTTCGGCTTGACGTTGAGTTCTGGGACACCCTGTATACTTACCAACATTAAAAAAAGGAAGATTATAATTACTAACTTATTCCCTAGAATTTGTCCGAGTAAATTTTCTTACGGATCCCTAATTTTTTGGTAATAAAATTTAGCCTATCGCTCTCAGGGATAAAGTAACTTCCTATTGGAGAAAGAATTTTCAAAATCGGATCAGTAGTTACGGAGATTTGTGCGATCAAACACACAAACAAACTCTTCAACTTTGTAATATTAGTATAGTTATAGATAGACTATGAATAACTTCTATTAGTGCAGACTATTTTCTGCTGATATATATTTTTTCTATTGACAATTTGAAAATCCATTTATTAATTTAAAACATCAATTTCTATTTTATTATAATCAATATTATACTTATTTATTTTTAAATTACTAATAATGCATGTCATAGACGAAAGAACACACAAAAAAAAATTGGAATTGAAAATTGTGATTAGAATTAAAAATTAATTAATAATATTTGATTTGCCGGGGACGATATGAGGAGCTCGTGGCTTAGTAATAACAGTCCCACAGATCGATCCATCAGGTTAAGCTACGCTTGCCGGGGTTGGTCCGTGGATGGGTGACACTTATACATAAACTTTTGATGAAAACCGCATTTAAATCTGTTGCGTAGTTTAATTACTCAAGTCCCACGTAATGAGACACAATTGATTTTCTATTGTTTTGTCATAAGTTTTGTAAGACGGCCGGGCCTTGAGATCTGTTTATCCACCGCCGCCGTCACCGGAACGTCAACGAGAACGAGATGACGGCGCCGAAGTACTGATACATAGACTACTATAGCCGCGTGTCCACCGCAAGTCCGTCACCCGAGCACCGTCATCCCGGCCGCCGAGTTTCGAGTAGATCGGCGTGACCTGTGCCGGCAACGGCAATACAAAACACGACTGAGCCACCGATATATCGGCGCGGTGGACAAACGATCGCCGTCACGTCATCTTAAACTCGGCCCGAAATAATCTCGTTCTCGCCGGTGACGGCGGCGGTGGACAAACGGCCTAAGGCTATATACGCACTATCCGGTTAGCCGCAATGCGGTCAGCCGTCCGGTGGACCGCAGGATGCGGTTGCGCTTGCGGTTCAGTCGGACCGCAGCGCTCAGAACGACCGGAGCGGTCGGCCGGCAGCCGCATCGCAGTGCGTATAAAAACTACTTTCTCGTACAAATTTTTGATTCCGGTTAGCCGGACGGCTGGCCGCATTGCGGCTAACCGCATAATGCGTATAGACAGCGGAAAGCGACTGTGTTTTATACTCTGTAGGATTTTGTGTTTGTATAAGGTACGGTGTGAGCTGCTCAAGCTTTGATATTAGCGAAAATAATTAATTAAGAGACACTAAGACACTCACACTGGGACTCACATTCAAAAAGCCTTGAGAAGATTTGTTTAACAAATCCATAAATTCAGGCACAATTTGTTCCAGCCTGCAGACTAGAATTTTTTTATTTACATACAAAATTAGTTACAAACTAGGGGATGTCCATTAGTCACGTAAGGCGTTTAGGGGAGGGGGTCGAGCCGAATCTCACCCAATCTCACGTTGATGATCTAGGGTAATATCACGTATTTTTTTTTCGTTTCATTCAAGTAGTTCCTACTTGTTATGGCATGTCAGAGGCCCTTGAGGCTGTTTAGAAACTATGACACTAAGGGCCTGAGCACACCACGTTTTTTAAACGAGCCGTTGACGCGCGTTTTAGACACTAACCTACAGAGCAGTTTGTTGGTGACTGACTGACTCGCGCCTGAATAGCTACAAATGCGCGTCAACGGCGCGTTTAAAAAACGCAGTGTGCACAGGCCCTAAGGTCGTAAGAACTTACTGCCCACACGATAAAGAAGAAGAAGACTTGATTCATAGATCATAGACTACGTTCTTAGAAAACTTAAAGACTAGTCTTAACTGGTATTAAATAAAAAGAAATTAAGCAAATTGTTTATTTTATAATAAATCAAACGCGAAAATTAATTAATTTAAATTAAAAATACACTCATTCCAAATAATCTCATGTGAGATTAGGGGACGGGAGAGAGGAGGTCAAGTAAATTCTCACGACATCTCACCAAGGGAAGTGGTGGGGGTTGAAAAATCACCAAAATCGCCTCACGTAATTAATGGATACCATAAACGAGTCTGGCCAACGAAAGCAGACCACATAAAAGCGCGGTAATTTAAAAAACGACACTATCAGTAGTAAAATAAGATAGAAAATGCGCTGAATAACGAAATTGATACTAGAAAAAGTGATTTAATATAATGAGAAAATGAAACAGTATCAATTTAGTTTATTCAGGTTGTGGTCGGTTCACATCTGAAGGAAGATACGTCGAACGTATCGTCTTTAGTATGGTCGACAAAATAACGCATCATCGGTTATGTGTGTATGGTTGGATAATTTATTATCTATTTGACTGTTTCTGCGTTAAAGTCATGGCAGATTATCCCAGCACCGCAACTGCTCAACACCAGCACGGCGTCACCTCGAATTTAGGCTACGGCTACACACGATTTAATGCTCTAATTTGAATGACAAGTAAATTGCTGGTTTAGAGCGGTGCCGTTGCGGTGCTGGAATAATGTGCCATGACCTTTACGCGACTGACGATACGCGGCGTATCTTCCGTCAGATGTGAACCTACCCTTAAAGTTGGGATCTTTCAGCTGAGATTTTTTTTTTATTTGTCGCCTTTTCATGTGGTCAACTTTCTCCAGCCAGACCTTTAAAACTAAAAATATTCACCACATAATTCTCTGTACATAATCAAAATCTTGCCATAGAACTTCCTTTTTAAAGAAAACATAAAACGCAGCAGTATTTATTAAGAGGTACCAAATAAACTCTGCCATTACAACTGGGAAAGACGGTCTGGAGAACCGTAACCTTAATACTATGTACGGGATCAAAAAGTAACGGATTTCAACCAAACGTTGCAACGCTACAGCCAGAATTAAGCAAACCGTGTAAGGTAAAAGAAACGACACACAATTTTGATCTTTCAAGTTATCATAAATGCTGAATAGTAAGAAAATATATATTGGCACTGAAGCATAGATTGCATAGTCATACTTCCCGTACCAACGATTCCAGATGTAAAAAGTAAAATGTCTGTTATCCGCAAGCATGTACGGATGAACCAACGTGTTATGATGGACTACTAAAGTGAAAATTATACCGCATAGTAAAACTAGAATCTTTTCCCTGTACATAAGTTTCAAAGTTGACTGCAGTTTGGAAACAACGTATGGCAGACCGAATACTCCGTAGAAAACAAGGAAGTATAACAGCTGGGGTAAGTGAATGGTTGCTTCATGAGCCGTCTTGTCTCCTACAACTATAGAACCGTTCACATAAACAAAAGCAACGAACCCGCTCAGTACAACCATATGAGTCAGCAGAATAGCAGCATCATGCAACGTAACAAACTTGAAAAACGTTGACAGATGAGTTGACAGATGGTATCTTGCAGCACAGTATACATCCCACATACCATAATAACGTTTCAACTTAGACTTATCAACGTCCTTAGCTATAATAGACAGCTTGTGGATTTTTACATCGTAGACATGTTGGTTACCGTATACTCGTGAGCTTTTTATTAGTAAGTCTAGAAGTTTGTGACCGAATACCATAGCGATCCACACTACGTTGGTCTGCCTCATAACTATTGAAGATACACCACATATTAAGATTAAAATTAAGTTTCTATTAGTTAAACATAGTCTTGAAAACATTAAGAGAAAAGTTAATGAAAGCATATCTGTATAGTATACATGACAAAAGAAGTATAATGGTGGTAGTATAGTTAGATTCAGAGCTTGTAGAATAATCTTCATATGATTTTTATCCCCATAATAAATATACTTCAAAATACTTGCAAACAAAACCAAGTTAACGCATGATGCGATGAGGTTTACGAAGCGGAGATTGTATGTATTGCATTCAGCGAATAAACCAATCACGGACGAGACTAAGTACAAGCCGGGCAGTGTCGTTATTTTTGGGTCCCAGTGTGAAAAGTTACCGTTGCAGTATGTTATTCCCTGTGGTACGTGGAAGTGTTCATCAATAACGGTGTGCGTTGCTTTGTGCACATTGTCGAATATAACTTTTGACGCTAGGAAGTATGCTGTAAGTTGAAAGAAGACCAGAAGGTAGAATTTTGTTGATGAATCCATTTATGCTGGCTCCTGAAACAAGCAAGAACATTTTATTAAAAATATTATTATGTCAAAGTCAAGTCAAAATATTATTCATTCATTTCAATTAGACCATTTACAGGCACTTTTGAATTGTCAAGGAGTCGGTCAGTTAGTCAGAAAGTTGAAGTTAGTTGCTTGTTCCAAAACGGAGGTAGGCCTCTATGGTGAAGAACGAGCAAGAAACTCCATGGCGCTCTTTTCAATCAGCTTTTTACAACATCTTGGTTACATTATTATTATGTTAATATAGACATAATATAACCACCCCTGTAATCTCCGAAGGGGTAGGCAGAGGGGAACTCATTAGTGCACCCACATTTCTCATGTTTAAGTCACATGTAATAGGGGGCGAGCCTATTGCTATCAACTGGGTACAAATCCAGACTCTTTTCTAAGCAAATAAGATACATTCTATTCTTTAATCTATTGCAATTTACTTAACCTTTTCTCATGTACTTGTTGCTTTATATGTTTTATACAAGTTTACATAAATTCTTCAAATAACCTTAAATAGAATAACAGTGCCCAAGTATAAAATCTTTTAACCATTCAATTAATAACTTATGCAGTGCAAAGTAAAGTTTTTATGGCACATGGGTCCAGAAAATTGTATTAAATCAATAGTTTAAAAAATGCACTTACAATGTAAATCCCGTGTATACTGTAGTTTTCACTTTAGATATATTCTTTTTATCATGTATATTAGCTTCGTGGAGCTATAATCAGCGATTATACATAATTATTTCATCCAATTAAATAGTATTCGTTTTCCTTTTCGATTGATAATAAATTCGCCGGAAAGCATCAAATTGATAACGAATGGCGGCTTTTTTGACAATGACAACTGGCAAACAAATTTATTAATGTATTTACTTGGTTGATAACAAAACGTTTTGTTTAGCTGTGAATAAAATGTTATAAATATGAGCCGTGTCGCTTAGTTTTTATTATCTAATATTAATTGAATAAAACTTGGGGTGGTGTTATATTTCTAAGCTAAACATGGAATTGTTAATAAGCAAATAAACCTTCATAATTTTACTTCAAGCAAGCTACAACAAAACGTAGAGCTAGAGCTTCGTTTCTTTACACGCAGTTGGAAATTGACTTTGTTTACCCGTTGTTGAAATAAGCCAAAGTAAAGAATAAAATAAAAACAGTTGTACGATGACTTTACTAGAACGCAAATAACTTGGACGAAGTCATATCACAAATTATTATCTTTTAGCAAAAAAGTTAGTTTTTTTATTAAAACTAATTTATAACGAATTCGGAAGTGAAACGCAAAATTAAGTACGTTTCCTATTACACTCCGAGACTCCGAGGAATAAAAACTTTCTTCTGATTGGTGTAAAATTTCAACCTTTCTCACGATTGGTTCCCTAAAATCTATAAACATTGAACAAACCATGAAGTTAAAGATGAACAAACAAAGACCGCTTGTGAAGTTGTGACTGACGCAGACTGACGTTTGAAATTAATAAATAACGGCAGTTTGTGATTTGAATATTTTTCCTTATTTAGTAATATTATCTTTTCTCATATAAATATCGTGAATATAGACTAAAAAGTGTTAATTGTGTAATGTTTGATTAATAGACTGTTTCCCAACATGGATGCAAACGATTTCCTAGTGAAAATAAAAGCAAACGGCAACGAAAACGATTTGAATAACTTGGCCAAAGTTTACAATGATTATAAAACGATTGCATCCAAATTATCATCGAAAGAGAGAGGCTCTTTCTCGTTGAATGTGCTGTGTTTATTGTGCAGGTAAGTTTGAATTATTTAGAAGAATAAAAATAGAAATTTCAATGCTCTTTCAGAAAACCAGTACAAGACTTACCTATATCTGTCGGTTTATAATATATTATGTTATTTGACATAGAAGCGACTTATACATATATTATGTCGACTACCTTGTTGGTCTTGTGGTCCACAAGTGCCACAGTTAACAGTGAGGTTCTGGGTTCGATTTCCAGGTTGTGCAAGATGTTATTGGGATTTACCTTTGGACAACCCCTAAGACGACCCACTGACCGAAATTGCTCAGTAGCACCCTAGGTTTTGTGAAGAGTGTTCATGCAGTTTCTTGCTTGTTTTTATCTATAGTCAAGTTTGGAAAGAGTACAACAACTTTCAATGTTCTGACTGACTGACTGACAATGCAAAAGTGCCTCTAAATGGTTTCTTCTTCTTTCTCCTGTGCCACACCATACGGTGTCTATAAATGTCTCTGCATTGACTTTTATTATAATTATTTTCCAGAAATTTAGACAAAGCGCCAGTATGGAGGGAGAGCATAGACACCAAAGACTTGCTCACACTAAGCATAGACTGCATCAGAGAGACGAGAGGACTGAATAAGCCTGAACTAGTCAAGACTTTGGCCTGTATCTATCATATTCATCGCTATGTTGTGAGAAGGGTATGTAATTTATGTTTTATTTTGTGTCCCACTGCTGGGCAACAGCCTTCCCATTCTTCCTCCACATGTCTCTTTCTACTTTTCACGGTAAACCTCGGCGGTAATATCTTCGTTCAGGCGTCCAGTAAGTGATCTTTGCCCATCTCTACGGCAAGACATAGCTAGCCCAGCCTTACTTTAGCTTGGCTCTTTCTTCTCTAATCTCTGATGGATATTCCACAAATGTGGCCAGTTCAGTCTGAAGATTCAGTAATGATGTTACAGATCAGATAAACAAATACATAAACAGTTTCATATTTTCTCTTTAGTTTTAAGTTTGCTTGTAAACTTTACATGTTCCTAAGCTTACAATATTAACATAATTTAATTGAGTACCTGTGGTTTACTTTTATGTAATTGTTGCACTGATTAATGTTAACTGTCTGCATTTGTCTGTTTTTTTTGGCTTATCTCTGAAAAAGCTGGACCGATTTTGACCGGATTCTCACTGTCATATAGCTGATCTTAAAAGGAATAACTTATTCTATGTTTTTTTGTTTAATATGATTCCATGCAATAAAATTATTAAATTCATTAAATAAATCTGTGTAAATATTAATCTAAAACATTAAATTTCAGAACACACCAGTACCACCAGAATTAATACTCAAACTATCATTCATGGCGTTCGAAGCGGACTCAAAGAATCTTTTAAAAGAATACAGTAAAACGTACTGGAACATTATCGCTGACCGACTCGTTTACATAGAGAAATTGAAAGGCAAAGCAATTAATAAGTTGTTACCAAAACTTACCGAAGATATCATCAAAACATTAGACATCTATGATACTGCACAATTCTGTGCAAATATTCTTGTGTTTTTAATCAAAAAGCTCCATTTCATATACAGCGAAACATACTCGGAACAACTAAACGGGTTGTACGGAGAAATATTTGAAAAATTGACAAAGAAAAGTGATTTGAATGCGTTCAAGAACTTAAAAGATAAGGAAACGTTAGATTTGTACGTGAAATTCAGTGACTGTTTATATGTCATCGCTGAGAATTCATCGAAGAACCGTTTCAAGGAGTCCGCATTGAGTGTAGGTGTACGGACAGCTTTGACGTTGCTTGGACATCGGTCAGACATCTTCCACTGCATACAGACATTCTATTTAAATTCCTTCTGCGATATATTTGTTAACAAGACTTCATACGTGGATGCTGTATTTAAAAATCTCACCGTATCTTGTGAGATAACCAAAAAATTGGGGTACGAAGAAATCATGGCAGCAACGTATCCCTTCATCGGACAATTTCTGAGACTGTTCATTGAATATTCAGTTAACAATTCAATTAAAATCAATTTTACTGGAGAAATACAAGAGAATTGTTTAAACTTCATGATCAAATTACTTAATGAATTAAAACATTGTGATCAATTACTGAAATGCGAAAACTGTAAAGTGAAAACTGGTCTTCATGATGCTCTACGTCTGTCATTTTTGTTAAAACATTTCATTACTAACGCTGTACAGAGCAATTCAGATGTAACGACCTTACTACCGCTATATAACTCAGTTATAGATCAACAATACACAATAATTAACGACTTAAAGCAATTAGGATGTGTTAATTATGAAAAATGCTACCGAAAACTACAGACTGACACCCACAACACTGCCATCTTACTAAATAAGAACAAAAAATACGATTTTTCAATCAATTTATTTGAAATTTACATAAAAAATGAACTTGGTGCAACAGGGAGTGTATTTGAGCATAAAAATGTAGCGCGAGCATTTTACAATAAAAGCATATGTGAGCTAGACTACAAAAAGCATGAAGACGCTCTTTTTGATGCTTTTTTGAGCTTAATATTCTCAAAAGAACTGAATTCTGATAAGTACATGAGTTTAGTAATGGATATAAAAGCTAAAGCGTTGAAATGCGATGAGAAAAATGATGACACAGATGATGATGATGAGAAAAATGATGATTTGCAACTGCTATCGGTGTTGGGTGCGAGTAAAATGGCGATGAAAATGGAACTTTATGGTGATTTAACACCGTTTTTCAAAGACGTTAAATTCAGGTTTGTTTTTCCATACTTACTATAACATAATATAGCTGAAGAGTTCTTGTGTGTTTCTTCTTTTCCTATCCAGGCGGTTTTCTTATGGAATGCACTGCCTCAGAATATCAGAATGGCCACCAGTCAGTTCACATTCAAGGTAAAAGCTCGCGAACACTTGCATAAGAAGTTGGCAGTCTCGTCCCACATTTAATCTGTTGTACTTCACCACCTATGTATTTTATCTCTCTCCACTTTATATATTTTGTTTGTATGTATGTATATATGTATTTATTATTATAATTTGTATCCTCGGTAATTTTTTGTATCTGTGCACCTACTATGTCTTGTCTCTGCATCACCCTAAGGTAGACTGGTAGAAAATGCCTAAGGCATTAAGTCCGCCTTTGTACAGTGAATTTTGTTTACCTGTGCATAAAGTTTCAAATAAATAAATAAATTTAACTGTGCTTATCTCTGGAATTACTAGACGGATTGGAAAAAATCTTTTTGTTAAGTTTTACATAGAAACAGCAATTTCCAATTATCTTTTTTAAATGAGACACTTAGAAAAAAGTTTTATTAAAATGGGTTCATTCATTTCGTAAAATAAGAAATTGAAATTGTATGAAATGACAGTGGCGTAACGCTCTTAATAGTTGTGTGGATGCAGATTTGCCTCGTTGGTCTAGTGGTCACAAAGCGCGACTGCTAAGCATAAGGTCTTGGGTTCGATTCCCAGGTCGGGAAAAGTGTAGCAGCCTCGGAGTCTGGATTTGTGCCCTCTATTACATGGGACTTAAACATGACTGGCGAAATGTGGGTGTACGAATGGGTAACACACCTCTGCCTAACCCTTCGGGGATTCCAGGCGTAATGTATGCAGATCTATGCATCTCCCTGAAATTATTCCTGTCAGCGGCGCCTATACATTCAATTGATAATTTCATTCAATAAATCTTCAATCCCTTTTCAGTTCACTTCTAAAACATGAGTTTGACCTGTACTGCAAGTTATGGCCGTCAATAGTTCCCGTGGCCGGCGTGTGGCAGGCCCTGAGTACCTTACTGAATGGCAGCCAAGAGAAATGGATGACAGGTAATAAAAATATACCTACAGCAAAAAAAAAACAATCATCCCAGAAAAAAAACATATTTTAGCTTAATTTTTTTTTTAACTAAGATTTGTTTTGATTTCCTCTGACAACACCTTCCTGATGTCCCCCAGACACCCTCTAAACTAGGATAAATCCGGGGAGACCCGGACGGATGGCAGCCCTACTAATAACATCTTAATATAATAATAAATTCTCCTAAAGGCTAAACTACTCAACAGTGTTTTATAAAATACTATCTGACCCGCCACGACTTCGTTCGCGTGGTATCCTATCCCTACCAATACCTACCCCTACCCTACCGTACCCTACCCCTACCCTACCTCTACCCTACCCTACCCCTACCCCATATTTTCTCACCGTTTAAACCTTCCCTGGACTACGACAAACATTTCAAACCCAAAATCAGCTAAATCGGCCCAGCCGTTCTCGAGTTTTAGTGAGACTAACGAACAGCAATTGATTTTTATTTATATAGATAGATAGATGCCTTACTGTGTGTAATTTGGTCAAACTTAAAAGATAGGATAGTTTTTATCTCGATTATTGACCTCAATATCTTTACTTACTTCAAGCCACAGCAACGTGTGGCCGAGTCAGCTAGTAACATATATATATTTTTTTATTTCAGTTGAAGACCCAGATATTATTCTGTGGACCTTACTAGAAGTGATATCAATAACTCCTGGCGCAGTTAGAACCATACACAGCGACTATTTTAAAGTTATTGTCGAAGAGTTGTTGGAGAAAGTCGATAAAATGCCTGTAAGTACATCATTTTTATTGGTTTATCTATACTAATATTATAAAGAGGTAACATTTGTTTGTAAGTTTGTATGTAGGGGGTAATCTCTGGATCTACTGAACCGATTTTGAAAATTCTTTCACAAATTGGAAGCTACGTTATCACTGAGTGCTATAGGCTATATTTTATTATCAAAAAATTAGGGATCCGTAAGAAAAATCACGCGAACAAAGTTGCGGGGAGAGTGCTAGTCTTCTATATATCTATCTATACATATAAAATGCTTTGTCCTGAATGACTGACTAACGGATCAACGCACAGCCTAAACTGCTGATCGTAGAGACCTGAAACTTGGAGGGTGTGTTGTTTGTATGACGTAGGGTTCCGATAAGATAGGATTTTCCGAAATTCTGCCTCTTAAGGAGTAAAATAAAATAAAAAAATAATAATTTAAAGAAAAACAAAAAACCCGACTGCGTAAAAACTAATTTAAAAAAATACATGAAAAAATTAACTTAAATAAAAACTAAAAAAAAAAGAAAGAAACAAGCCCAGTAGTTTCGAACGACTCACAGTCGGGGCCCCTTGAGAAGATTTGATTGGTAAAATTTGAATGGGCCCCGACTGTGAGTCGTTCGAAACTACTGGGCTTGTTTCTTTCTTTTTTTTTAGTTTTTATTTAAGTTAATTTTTTCATGTATTTTTTTAAATTAGTTTTTACGCAGATGGGTTTTTTGTTTTTCTTTAAATTATTTTTTTTTATTTTATACTTTTTAGTTATTGTTTGTATATCGTTTATACTTGAAATAAAAACTTAAATCAATAAGTAAGAAAATTAGCGAGAATTATTGTTTTGTTAAACAACTTTAAATCGTTATATATCCTAAACTATTATTTAAAATGAAAAATGATAAAAGGAACCTAAAGATGATTTTAAAATACCTATTCAACGACACCCCACTTGACATAGTTCATCAACTTTTTTTTTTTTTCATTTTGGCAATATGGCGTCTGGTTGTCGCTGTGGTGAATTTTAATTACTGTCATGTCTTTAGTGACACTCGCAAGGTTAAGACGAATCGATTGACGTGACGTAAGAATTATCAAAATCGGCCTACGCATTTGGTCTCTAGAACGCCACATAGAAACAAACATACATACATACATACGTAGACTGATAAACACATTACCCTCCTTTGCGTCGCGCAGTCGGGTAAAAAGGGGGGGTAAAGTTTGTATAGGACAACATGATTCCTTGGTCCGTCATTAAAATCGATTCATTCTTCTGACTTAAAAGTTTTTATGAAATACCGTATGGCGTAAACCAACGACCATTATACCTAGACTCCTAATAACAGACGACCGATGTCTGTCAACACATTAGGCATAAAAGTCTTATAACCGTCGTCACTCACCAATAGTCACCAAGTTCGTATTAGTTTCGACCACTCCTGTGAGCCGTAAACATGCATTGACCTTGAGTTAGCCAATCAGAACGCAGTATCCCGTCCCCCTCGTACCTCATTAAGTTGGCAGAATAGTTTTCGTGCGTTAGATCGTGTATTAGGCGTCTATAGGCTGTATGGTCGTTGGCGTAAACTCACTTAATAAATAATTTGTATGTTTCAGGAGCCAATCTCTTCGGACATGAGAGTTGCGCAGACAATATTACTATTCCTGAAAGCTGAATATGATATAGCTGAAGCAAGCATTAAGTATGGCTGGAAAGTTACTGAAGCTGTAAGTATACATTTTAATTAAAACAACCTTAATGCCCGGATGGTGTCGTGGTCGCGGCATGTTGGGAATTAGAAAGAAAGAAAGAAAAACTGTTTATTCATGCGAAAATAACGCACACAACATAAAAGAAAAAAATGTACATAATAGCAAAGTAGAAACAAGTTAGTATGAAATCTAAAAAGTAAAAAATTAAATAAATATGCGCCACTACCGCGCGAAAGGGCTTACGCTCAGTATAATGCCGTGGCCCGTGCACGGAGGCACTAAAACGCTGGTCTTTAGCGTAAGTAAGCGTAAGCGGAACCCAATATAACATGCGACAGGTCAGTACGCGGAGGAGTCGTGTGTTGGAGCCGGCCCGCCCCGCGCCTCAGCACACCTCGCTTTCACAGACACAACGAGACGGTCAAATTCTCAATTATAACATCATAACATCACGCCTCTAAACCCCAGAGAGTTAGGCAGATGTGTACACTAAACGTTCAATATTCCATAGGCACCATAAAGGCTACTTTTGCTTGGCACAGTCAGTGAGGGTGCGTGTGCGTGTATGAGTGATGTCTCAACATTCCACAGATAACACACACTAATAAACTGTCGTCACACTACGCGAAATAGCATGATATTTCTGTTGCATTTAGAATACGCGTCTGTTCTTACCATAGCATTGCTAAAATTCGCATCAATCTAATATGTGTTGGTAGCTGTTTAGGCTAAACAACAGGTTCACGATCAATAAGGTCTGAGTTCGTATCTTAATTACTTCTTGGCTGTTTTTTTGTTTCTTTGAAACCATAATAATGAAAAGTAAAAACTTGTTAGTTTATGCTTAATATTAATGAATCATGCTTATATTTATTTTTATACGATGAAAATGTTAGTTATGGTATTAATTTTTAACTATTTATGTGAATTTACTTTTTCGGTGTTGGAAGGTGGAAATTAAAAAGTCGTGCTAAATAATAACAATAAAGGTTTATTCGTTTTATTTATTTATAAAATTAACTGGCAAGAATTGTGACGTTACATTCCTACTTAGATAAAACTAGTAGTTTATAGTTTGTAACCGTTCATAAGATTTTTTGTGTTTACCCACGTCATAACAATATAACAAGAAAAAAATATTCTAATAACACAAATATGATTGTTAATACCCACTTATTATAGGTATCGATATTTAGCAGAGTTTATTGAAAACAAATATAATTATTTCTTTATATTGATTTAGACATTATGAATATGTTTTTTTTATATGTAACGTCACAATAAATGTATTGAGGTAATAGCTTAAGTGTTCATTTTCTTGACGAAAAGATGATTGAAACTAAACCTCAATTTAAGATCATTGAATAATGACGGACATATTAATATTAATACTAAATATTTAGTTACACTGTCTAATTAATAATACCAAAACATCTAGGTTTTTAATATAGCAGTCTTCCAGTCAAAATCTTAATAATCCCGTGAGAAACGTAGTTGTTCTTGTTTATGCCTTTTTGTGAAGAAGGCCTTTTTAGCTGGTCTTCTGTGATGCAAGCCTTCAGCGTGGAGGGCCCGTCGAACAGTTTGCAATGAAGTGTCGAATAGTTTGGAAAATTGCCTCGTTGGTGTGATACCATTCGATTCATATTCGCCACCATATTATGTCGTCGCTGCGCCTCGCTAATAAGCGACGGCCTTCCACTTTGCCGTCGACTAACTAGGCTACCCTCTTCCTCGTATCGCCTGATCCAGAGACTAACAGTAGGTATTCCTCTAAAACAAAACAAAAGTTCTATTAGGCAGGTATAACAAAATACTAAACTGACTTAATTTTTATATAATATAGTAATATTTATTTAATAAAATAATAATCATTTACTTAATAAAACAATATGATATTAAGTCTACATTTATAAATGCAATAATAAACAGAATTTATTTATCTTTCCAGCCTTAAGATGGATTTCAAAAACAATAAAAAGAACTAATTTATAATTATGTCACCAAATAATATTAGGTATTTTCAAACAAAAGTTCAAGTTACAATTATAATAACACAATAATATAATACTTACTCACATTCAGTCCGGTTTCATAGATATTTGCGTTCTATTATAAGATCACTTTTGTGCAACGCATAATCGCCTTCGTCTCAATGTTAATATTTGCTTGCAATTTTTTTGTGAATAATTACCGCTATCTAATAAACCACGTCACTAACCAACAACTACAACCAAATGACAACGTTTATTCCAATCGAGTATTCATAAAACTCATTACTACATTACTTATTTAACTTTCTATGATCTACCTTTTTAACTTTACGAAATGTGTAAAGCGAACAAGATAAAGAATATTATATACTTCTGTCTCATTTCTTCCAATCGAGTAAAAACATACAAAAAGTCTATAGTCGGAGCGGGATACGAACTCACGGCTCACTGATCCACGCATCTATCTGCATAAGCTTATCCGATAGGCCACCTTAACTTATTTTTTAATGTTGAAATTATGAACTACAATCACTTCGACGACATATGTCTATTCTCGAAAGTAGAAGGTCGTAAGTCAAATTAACCGTCATGCTATTTCGTTGTACGTTTGCTGATCGACTTTTGGCGTTGCCTGTACCTACCCATTAGTACACCCACATTTCGCCAGTTATGTTTAAGTCCCATGTAATAGGGGGCGAGCCTGTTGCCATCAACCGGGCACAAATCCAGACTCCGAGGCTGCTACTGAGAAATTCCTGATAGAAAAACTCAATAACCCGCTCGTGCGTGCTCAGTAATTGCAGATAACGACCAAAGTTGCTGGATTATGCTACTTGACTACTTCTTCTTCTTTATCGTGTGGGCAGTAAGGTCTTACGACCCCACACACCCTAGTGTCAGAGTTTCTAAACCGCCTCAAGGGCCTCTGACATGGTTTGAGTAGGACAGTAATAGGCTGGTATAAGTCCAGGTTTCCTCACGATGTTTTTCCTTCACCGATGTCAGTGATGTCCAAGATAAACTTTAGAAAGTACATGTGAATTGAAAAAGTCACATTGGTACTTGCCCAGATTTGAACCCACAATGCAAGAAAAGCGGGCCCCTTAAACAGGACACAATAGCTAGTTGACTGTAATGTTATGTTTCAGAGCATAGATCCGGATTTAGCACAGGCGATGCGCACGATTGCGCAAGAGCACGCCGCGGTGCAGAAAGCTTTGCAAGCAGTCGAAATATGGACGGAGTTGGCTGTTGTTATTGAAACAGGTAGTGTAAATACTATATCTTACTAAATTACTACTAATATAAACATAACATCACGGCTATAATCCCCGCAGGGTTAGGCAGAGGTGTACTCATTGGTACAAACACATTTCGCCAGTTATGTTTGAGTCCTATGTAATAGGGTCGAGACTGTCATCAACCGGGTACAAATCCAGACTCGAGACAGCTACTGAGAAATTTTTGATGGAAAAACCCAATAACACTTTGCCCGACCTGGGGATCGAACCCAACACCTCATCCTCACCAGTCGCACTTTGCGATCACTGGACTAACAATCGACATATCCAACCCAGTCCCATTTGAACTACACAGCCTTTTGAGCCACGTCAACAATATGTGTTTTCATCAATAAATAAATAAAAAATAAATTTTTCACAGTGACCAACAAATCGCTCCTGCAACCTGCACTGCAGTTGGCGCAGATATTCGTACAGCAGCTGCTTCAATTCAGCAGACATGCGCACGCGCTGCAATTAGCGCACATATGCTGTCTTGTAGCTAAATATGTTGATGACAAGTAAGTATAAAACGGGACGCAGCTGAGTACCAGTGTTTTACATGGAGCGACTACCTATCTGACCTCCACAACCCAGTAACTGGGTAACATGATACCCCTTGGTAAGACTGGCTGTCAGAGTTTAGGGCTTCTGACGACCCGTAACGACTGTCAAAGATCCTCGTATGACAGCCGGGACCAACGGCGTAACGTGCTTTCCGAGGCACGAAGGAGTCTCGGTGTGTAAAGATGGTCACCCATCCACGGACCAACCCCGGCAAGCGTAGCTTAACCTGATGGATCAACCCGTTCGGCTGTTATAAATTAGACGCAAGCTCCTTAACAAAAAAAATCTAGAATCATGTAATGAATCTACGTACATACATAAACTCACGCCTTTTTCCCCACGGGGGAAGGCAGAAACCACAGAACGCCACCTGCTACGATCCTTACATACTCCTTTCGCCTCACCTACGTTCATACATCTCGTCATACAAGCACGCCGGTTACGAGTACTCCGCACCTGACCTTTCTGAAGAACCTCACCAATAAGGTCAGTGTAGGTCTTCCTAGGGCGACCCCTCCCTGCGTTGACACTCACCTCTTCCATATAAATACCTTTTGTTAATCGTCTTTTACTCATCGTTCTGAATCCATGGTAAAAAATTCCATTACGAGGTAATTTCCACCTCTTATTTATTTTTACAGAGAAAGTTACCTCCGGAACGCAGGCGTATTAATCTCCCACATTGACAAACCTGGTGCTGCACTGCAAGACATAATATCTCAGGCTACGGAATACTGGCCAGCCGCTATATTGAACGTGGAAAGCTTGGAAACTGCTGTGGTGTTCGTGTGTGATATTGCTGTAAGTAACTTTATAGAGATAAACTAATATAACATGGCGCGCCTCTCCAAAAATTCAAAACGTTTGAAAGTATTTACAAGACTCACAACGCATGTGTGCGTACTGAGACGGCTCTCGAAACAAAAACAAATCAGTTTGTTGCTCGACTAGCGGCGTCATTAATTAATCGTTATTATTAGTATGGCGCTGCACTGACATACTCTATGAAAATGACACGTGCGTTGTCTTGCGCGGTCGGCTAGTTATGATTAGTTGACCAACAAATCTGCCGGCCTGCTACTGAACACGAATACTTACAACTACATAGAAACTCTTTCATATGGATATGATATGACACATTGAAATAATAATATGGAGGGGCGCGCCATGTTATAGTAGTTTATCTATAGCAGTGGCGGATCCAGGATTGTCGTTTTGGGGGGGGCCAAAACTAGCACTCTCCCCGCGACTTTGTTCGCGTGATTTTTCTTATGGATCTCTGATTTAATTTTTGATGATAGAAAATAGCCTTTTTTTTGTAGGTGGTAAAAATTATCAAATGAGTCCTTCCGTCCTGGGTGGGGCGGAAGGGACTGTCAAACTTTTACTGACTAAAAAACCACCCTGTTCCTTCTGTTGCCCTTTACGTTCCGGGGCCACTGTATCCTGTTGACACGTCCTGCGACCCTGGATAGAATATAGCCTCACTCTCAGTGGTAATGTAGCTTCCAATTTGCGAAAGAGTTTTCAAAATCGGTTCAGTAGATCCAGAGATTACCCCCTACAAACTCACAAACTTTATAATATTAGTATACAGGGTAATTGAAAATATACCCGAAACCTTAAAAGGGGTCATTGTACTCATCATTATGAACAACTTTTACTATGGGACCAACCCTGAAATCATAAATTGAATAACCCTGTAGAAGTATAAATAGTTATTTTAATATTTTACAGATATACTACAGCAAAATTGGATCAGTGGGTGTTGCAGGAAAATTGGTGCAGTTGGCTCAAGCTAGAATATTGAATTCTTATGAGAAACATTCTAATATAAACTGTAAGTATTGGTTTTTAATTTACATCAGCAGAAAACAGGGCAACCTAAATAAAAAATTAAATAATTGTATTGGCGTCGTGATGGCCCAATGGTTAAGGCGCCCGCCTCTCATGCATGAGGTTGTGGGTTCAAATCCGGGCAAGTACCAATGTGAATTTTTCAATTCATATGTACTTTCTAAAGTTTATCTTGGACATCACTGGCATCGGTGAAGGAAAACATTCGTGAGGAAACCTGGAATTACTGTTCCACTCAAACCATGTCAGAGGCCCTTGAGGCGGTTTAGAAACTCTGACACTAGGGTGTGTAGGATCGGAAGATCTTACTGCCCACACGATAAAGAAAGAATTGTATTGCCAACGTGCTATGGAGCGCAGCATACTTGGCGTTAAACTAACAGATCGCGTTCGAAACACCACCTTGCGCTCCAAAACAGATCATTGACGTGGCTCAAAAGGCTGCCCAGCTAAAATGGGACTGGGCTGGACATGTCTGCAGCATGTCGAACAATCTATGGGCCCGTAGAGCCCAAGATTGGTGTCCCGAAACGGCCAGACGGGGACGCGGCAGACCAAGGAGATGGCGGGACGACTTGGTGGGCTTCCTTGAGAATTGGCAAGACATAGCGCAAAATCGCGAGAAATGGAAGGAATGGAGGGAGGCCTTTACCCAGCAGTGGGATAGTACAGGCTAGTTATAATAATAATAATTGGGCGGTTGGATCAAGGGCTTGATTCAGAAAGCGGTACTCCTGGACACGGCGCGTATTGTTAGGAGATCCCTTTCTCAGGAGCCCTGACCACCGGTAGCTTGGACCCTGTTCCCGATGCCGGTGGGATACTATTTTTTATATTTTTAAATGTTATTATTGTTTTTTAATAATATTTAAAAATGTAATTATATATGTATTAAAATAAATAAATGTGAATAATAATAATAAATTGTGAATTAATGTAAATACTAATAATAATTGTATGTTAATTATCTTTGTTTTATTTGTTTGGTTTATTGTTGGCCACACGTGATTGTGTTATAAGGCTGGGCGCAAACGTCCGGTTTCCGGATCAGGTTTCCGAATAAGGAGGCGTGTATGTACACTATGTACATACACACACATGCATAAATTACACATACATTAATTTATTTTTTTACATGTGTGTGTAATTTATGTATGTTAACCGGAAACCGGACGTTTGCGCCTAGCCTAAATCCCGGGAAGATCCACATTAATATCAACATTTTAATTGCAAGTACATTAATAACTCTACCTAATTTTGACCTCTGACCATTACCTATTATACCTCTAGTGGACCTAGCAGTGGGCAGACTCATGGAGGCGCAGACCCTGCTATGCCGCGACTCAGGACTCAGCACCATGAGCGCAGTCAACGGCACGCAACGGCATTATTTGTCTATCAGTAATATTGGTAAGTTGTTGTGTCTTACGTCTTTGGATACTGCTCTCTTCGGTGGGTCGTAACGTGGTGTTATATGTCTGTAATCTTCCTCGATAACGGTAAATTTTCACAATCAGAAATCCGGGCTCCGAGGCTGCTACTGAAAAATTCCTTATGGAAAAACCCAATATCACTTTGCCCGACTTGGAAATCGAACCCAAGACCTCATACGTACAAGACTCAGACGTACGGTCGGGGTCATAAGTGCAGTAGCATGCTAAGGTTTGAATTTATTGCTGTAAACACGCGGTACAGGCCATACCTACATCTGTGTGTATAAGTGACTAGCTGTCTGCCGCGGTTACACCCGCGTCTTTGGTTACTGCTCCGCTCCCGTAGGTCGTAGCGTGATGTTATATAGCCTATAGCCTTCCTCGATAACTAATCTATCTAACACTGAAAGAATTTTTCAAATCGGACCAGTAGTTCCAGAGATTAGCGCGTTCAAACAAACAAACAAGCAAACAAACACTGCAGCTTTATAATATTAGTATAGATGTATTCAAAGTTAAAGTCAAAGTCAAATCATTTATAAGGCCATTATAAGGCACTTTTGAACATAATAACACAGTACCTACGTACACCTCAAAATTCGCACACGACGTCGAAAGGTCGTAAGTTTAACCAAAACGTCAATCGATTTGCTTTGTAGATTGCTACTCCACTTATGACCCCGACCGTACAGCAGTCGCGCTTTGCGACCACTAGACAAACAAGGCAGTCAAACATCAATCATAGTAAAAAAGTGTTTTAAATATTCTATCTTCATTTCCACAGGCTCCAAATGGTCCACCCGCCGCCTGCTAGCCCTGACCCTCAAGCAGCGCATCTCGTGCAGCAGCGCGCGCGCCGTGCGCGTGTCGCGCGCGCTGCAGCTGTGGCGGCGCGCGCGCAGCGCATGCGCGGCGTCGCTGGCGGCGTGCGGGGCCAGCCAGCAGGCGGACATGTACGCTCATATTGTGAATGTGTATAAAATGGATGATACACAGGTAAATCACTGTTTGTTTTGCTTTTCGATTCAATCAATCTGCCTAGCCTTTTCCCAACTATGTTGGGGTCGGCTTCCAGTCTAACCGGATTCAGCTGAATACTAGTATTTTACTTGGAACGACTGCCTATCTGACCTCCACAACACAGTAACTGGGTAATACGATACCCCTTGGTAAGACTGGTTGTCAGACATTCGGGCTTCTGACGACCCGTAACGACTGTCAAAGATCCACGTAAGCTGGGACAAACGGCTTAACGTGCTTTCCGAGGCACGGATGAGTCTCGGTGTGTAACAAACTAAATATCATAACCGAACAACGTTCACATCTGGATATAGGCCTCTCCTAAAGATAGCCAGAATGAACGGTCCTGCCCTCATCCATCGGTTTCCCGCAACCCTTACCAGGTCCATTCAATAAATTCTCACATTTCTCTTCCAGGTAAAAATCGACAACCGTCTAAAATACATCCTAGGTCTACCACCTTCCACCGAACAGCCATCCACGGCTGTAGAGCCGAAAGTAGAAATGTTCGCGCCCAAACAAGACTTTGAAATGATGCTTGAATGTCAAAATTTTAAGTCTCAAATCAGTCCTACACGGAAATACGTCACCATACCAGGTTTTAAAATACCTGAATTCTTCAGGCATAATTCATGTGATTGCTATGCTTGTTCTGACCCTAATTGCTTCATAATCTCCTACGTAACCGGTGGATTGGAAGCTGCAATGTATTTTAAAGCAAACGAGCTAGAAATCGCTGGAAATTACTTCAAGGGAGTCATAAATACTTTTGGTTATTTTGAAGCGAAATTAAAAAGTGTTTTGAATTCGTATGCAGAGTTGGAATTTGAGAAATACGTTATTGAAAGCGTTAAAAGTGGGTTTGAAGAACAGTTTAAGAAAGTTAAGTTAGAGATTTTGATAGAAGCCTCGTTTTTTGAGATGAAAAATGCTAAGTTTGATGCTGCAGACGAGCATATAGTTACAATACACGAAATCGTTCAAGATCTAGACGAAACAGACGGTTATTTGACCAATGAAGTCATGAATTTAATGATAGCGTCCGCCAAAGTCAGAAATGTGGTCAAAAAACAAGAATTTGACCTTGAAATTGAGTTTGAAAACTTAAAATTAAGTCCAAAACTTAAAACTGAGGGAGATAAAACTCCAGAATCAAAAGCGAAACTCCCTCAACTGACAGCAAGGAAAGTAAAAGACGAAGAACTGCCGAAGAAACGAAAAGTAATCAAACTGAATTTAGACGAAAACAGTTCAGACGAAAAAGATTTCGAAAAACCCAAACCAAGAAAGAAGGTTTCGGAATTCAAAATCCCAGTACCGGTTACTTCAAAGCCGGTTATAGAGAATCTAACGCCAAGACCTACTCGAAAACCGATTATAACCGTTACAGATACGACAAAAACCCCAAAAGTCGACAAAAATGATCAATTAACTGAATTTTTCACACCACTGTCGACTCCAGAACAATTTTTCACACCTCTAAATACTATAAAAACATATTCCAAATCGTTAAGAAAGGGGATTGTGAAAAATTTGGAAAATGAGTTTTCTACACCAAAAGCTGGGTTGGCTGATACTGGTAAGGTTCTGGAGCTGTCGACCAGGTCTAGAAGGAATGACGATCAAGATAGAGCTCTAAAACGTGCCACTAGCCCTGGCAAGCTGACCGAAAGTAAGACCCGCCCTAGGAGGCTAAGGCAACCGAAAATAAATGTTGATTGAATATAATGTATTGAGAATTGTACTCGTTGTTATTTATTATTTAGACACGGTTGGCGATTGACTATAATATTGTTAGGAAATGTATGTTTTGTGCAGGGGCGGATCTATAAATAGGCTTTTTGGGCTGCAGCCCAGGGCCCCGTGAATATAAAGGGCCCCCAGCCCCCGATGGAGAAAAAACTAACATTTTAAAAGTAAATTATTACTGTATTTTATCACTTAACTCTCCGCTTCATGACGTTCCCTCGTCTTTGGTTCAGGCTGCAATTTAATCTCGACTGTAATGACATACTTAACTTACTTGTATCATAATGCATTATTATAGCAAACAGGTTTTTGAAAAAATGACAATTAGCTTGAATAATTAGGTAGGCCCCCAAATAGTGTTAGTAGCCCAGGGCCCCAAAAATTCACAGTCCGCCTCTGGTTTTGTGCCACTCAATAATTGGTTGTCTGTAAAGTCGGTTTAAGGACGATAGTTTTACGTGAAAACGTCATAAGGAAACATTGATGAAAAACTGCATACTTTAACGAATTGAATTGAAAATTATTATTATTAAATTATCATACTCACATAACATCACGCCTGTAATCCCCGAAGGGTTAGGCAGAGGTGTACCCATTAGTACACCCACATTTCGCCAGGTATGTTTAAGTCCCATGTAATAGGGGGCGAGCCTATTGCCATCAACCGGGCACAAATCCAGACTCCGGGCTTCTACTGAGAAATTCCTAATGGAAAAACCCAATAACACTGCTCGACCTGGAAATCGAACCCAAGACCTCATGCTCATCAGTCGCGCTTTGCGACCACTAGACCAACGAGGCAGTGAATTATCATTATTTTGTATAATACTAAGGAATTAATTGAAAATTACGTTTTTTTGGATAAATTAACATTTATTTACACTCTTTGGACCGATCGTGCCTTCGCTTGTTCCGCGCTCTCGCTTGCACGCACGCTCAAGCTTAGGCGGAACACGACCCTTTTTCGCGCATGCAGCCTGTGTTCATCGATTTACAAGACGATATCACGTCAAAAAAATTATACGTAATTATATGTACGTACCTATTTAAATAAATTAGTGGTATCTCTTTGATTGTCGTTTTTCAATTAGTGAATGTACCAAAAAAAAATCGACATCTTAAAATTTATGAAATCCCTGAAAAGGACTCGTATGTATTAAAAAAGGGGAATCACAAAATAAAAACATCAAAAGTTATATTTAGATGAATTTAATTATTAAATAAAAAATATGTATAATTTAAACATTAATCATCTATAACTATAATGATAAAATATTCGAAGAGACGGCTATTTTACGATATTTCACGCACTAAAATTACATTTTACAATATCACTCGTGATTTAGACAACCTATAATCACAGTACATACCACCAAACTATAAGGTATACAGGCAAAAACAATCATATAGCACACTTCTAATATCTTAGACATCACTGACATCGGTGAAGGAAAACATCGTGACGAAACCTGCTATGCTATTCTCTAAAAGACTCGACGACGAACTCGTCGACGAAACTAGTATGGTCCCCAGTGGATTTTGAACTTTATGCTCTAGACCATTTAGTTGAAAATCCATTAACGACAAACTGTCTCTACGACGAGTTCCGAAACAGTTTGTCTTTAACACCTTAACTGCCACGTCAGGCACATGTGCCTGACGCTTGTGGAGGTTTGACCTTCAACATTTTTGGCCCGGCAGTGAACGTGTTAATAGATTTACAACGTTGTGATCTACAGCATAAAGTTGAAAATCCACTGGGGACCTTACTAGTTTCGTCGTCGAGTCTTTTAGAGAATAGCACCCCTGGACTTGTAATTAATATAAGTCTGGAATCGCCAATCCGCCTTGAGCGAGCGTGGTGATCAATGCTCATGCCTTCTCTGTATGAGAAGACGCCTTTGCCCTGCAGTGGGACAGTAATAGGCTAGTAATATTTTGTGATCTTTTGGCATACTTTATGTGGAAGAGTTTACCACACTGCTCAGTGGCTTACAACAAGATTAAATGCCTGTATACCAAATTACTTGTCCAACTGTACATACAGCTTTTTTTTTCATACAACACGGTCGAGTTAAGTTTGCACCTCGCTAATGCAAGAAAGAGATCACTATGTACCGAATGTTTGTTAAATGTCGGCCATTTTAACTTTTAGTAACTGACATAATATTATATCAACTACTCTATACATTTCGACTTAATTCTATTCAGTAACTTGACAGTTCAAAGAAAAATAATGTTACCATACTACAACTAATAGTGTTGGGGTAGTGAACGATTTTGCGTTAAGAACGAATGATAAGAATGGTTTAATACCAAGTTAGGTACATTATTTAAGTTCATTCAATTTCGTTCATTCTTACACCACCTCACTATCTTTTTTTTGTCAAAACTTGGTAACCATTTATCTGTCAAGTTACTGAATAGAATAAAAGTCGAAATATAGTATTAGCTATTTAAAAACATAATGTAGTTATTATAACTCGACCGGGTTGTACAGACATCTTGCATTAACAATATTCAGAATGTATTTTTACAAAACAGATGTTTACACTCAGTGCGTGACAATATCGTTAAACGAACGATATACGAACAGAACACATCGCTTTCCTGACAATTTATGTACGCAGCCTTTGTATGACAAACCTCGTCTCTTTAGTACCTTTGAGCCAATGTAGTTTGAACTTTATTATGACTGTTATAAAGTTCTTAATACCTATACAAGCCGACGGCCCACTTTAAGTGGTCGTCTATAGAGATATGCAATGCCAGAAACCTCACAGACGCGAAGCTAAAACGTCTTATATGCCATTACATCAATTTTGTAATAAGAACTTTACCACAGTCGGAATAAAGTTCAAAACATAACTTAACTGGCTCAAAAGTCAAAGCTTGGACGAAACTCCTTTTGTAATAAGACGGTTATAGTCTTCGAATTAAAGTTGATTTTCCAATAACACACATTGAATTTTGGACCACGGTACATACTGTTCGTATATCGGCCATCTTATATATTTACTTGCATAATAATTTAAATATTAAAGGATCTGTCTCACAACCTGTAAACAGACGCCATTTTGGATATTATTTTAAAAATGAAACATATTTTTGAGGCTGTAAAACAGATCCTAAAAAACTACTATAATATACTAACATTTATTGAATCGTTACACACTTTCGACTATTACACATTAGATGTAGAAAATTGTAGCTGTCGGTCGCACCCGCGCTTTTGAACAGTAATAAACATGCGCCATTTTGTTTTAACTGTCAAACTTTGGTATCGCCATCTTTTTACTGCTGGCGGTAGATTAGCGGGCGAAGATTCGTGTCGCGTTGGCGTGCTAAAACATCGTATATGGGCATACACGATGTTCTTGTCTAAGGCGGGCGAAGATTCATCTTGCCTGATTGTTGTCTGTTGTGCGGCGTAACGTAGGTGCAGCCACCCAAGCGAATATTGTCGCGACAAATCCCTTTGATGCGCGCCAGTTTACCGACAGTGCCCCGATAGCACATCGTCTTCGAATACTACGCGTTGCTACGATCTACTCGGCCACACTCATCGCGTTAACACGAATATTCGCCGTAGCCCTCTAATGTAGCTCTAGCATAAGAAACATTTACATCATAAAAGCGACTGCCTTAATACTGCAAGATGACATATTACAGTGAGAAAACGTCATAACCGCGTAAGGTCCTGTGATTGGCAGGCTGAGTTATCAACAGCCAATAGCAGCGCTTGATAATTCGTCACATAATTTTTTGGAGCGAGGTTTCTAAGAGCGCGATCCTGCTATGTCGTGACGATTACTCTATCGTTTGACGTCGTCTCTAGCCGTTCCCATACTTGACAATCTGACTGCAAAAAAAAAATCGTGGACGACAGTTAATCGTGTCGTGCTATTTATTTATTTAATGAAGCATGGAAGACTTGCAGCTTAAAAACTAAGTAAAACAGGAAACCATAGTTGACAGGAAGCCAATTACAAATCTTCGCTATAATATGTGAACACGTCCATTTAAATACACAAGCCACAACGCTTTTTAACGATACGATAATCTGTCGTCACGACAAAGGGAACGCGCCCTAATGCGGATGCAGAAATCAGAGATCGTCACGTAAGGGGAAAGCGTTATGCTCCCTCCAGACGACCCCTCTTTCTCTCTGTCTCTTACTATCATAAGAGTTTCAGAAACTTCGTTCCGACTAGGACCTTTCGGGGATTAAAGACGTAATAATAGCGTCACCAATACAAGTTCTTTTTATTTTAGGCGCGACCAACAATTACATTCTTATTTAAGCTCAGCTTCTGCCAGAACAAGCTAACCCACAATCTTTCAATAATTACGTCAAACTGATTCAATACGCCAAATGTTTTTATTTATTTTGTTAATTTACAACGGATAAACAAATTACAGTAAGTCAATTCGATTTTTTTTTTACCGGTATGACAGAACAATAGATAATCAACTGTTAGTTTGCCACCATCTTCTATTTTTCTTTTTCTTTTTTTTTTACATAACCAATGAGTATAAATGCAGCACACGCGACCGTCTAGTCTGACATCTTCGTTAAGAATATTTTCTGACGAGCATCGACTAGAGCGTTCACTAGAATGCTGAAGAAAATGTTCATAGCAATGTTTTGCTCTTTACTTGGCTCGGCTCGTTGTTCAGTTCGACAAATATAAAAACGGCGAATGCTCGATGTTCTGTTACAAGTGAATGCTCAAGTCTATCAGCACCTTAAGGCTTACTTTCACGTTCGTCTTGCGTCTTCAACTTTCATCTTGCATCATCAAGCGCATGTGTTACTGTCCACACCTATGCGACCTGTGGTCGGATCAGCGTGCGCTATGAGCATCCGCTATTTTGAACTAGTTTTAGGACCTGAGTCAGACAAAAAGGCAAAATGAACATGAAAGTGCGTTGATGTGGACATAGCTTTTATCCAGCAGTGGACATCGGCTGATATGATGATAATGACGTTAGCATTTAATCATCATCTGCCCAGCCTTTTCCCAATTATGTTGGGGTCGGCTTCCAGTCTAACCGGATGCAGCTGAGTACCAGTATTTTACATGGAGCGACTGCCTGTCTGACGTTAGTATTTAATCATTTGAAATTAATCAGCAATAAAAATTCAAAATCATTACACTTACATACTTCGAAAAATGGTAGAATTTTTCATGTAGGTTAGTTGGTTATGGCAGTACCAATCCTGTGTATTAGACACATATTAAAATGTATAATTCTGATAGTACAATAATGAACTCTATTGCTCGGACTTAACACCGTCATTGAGTTGGATGTTAACATCTCTACCTGACCCATATTGCATAAGCTTGACGGTTTCATAAACTATGATTAGCGTCTTATATTTTGATTAGCCATAATTACTAATGTCGCGGCAAACTTCGATTGCGCGATGTAGGAATTGTCAGTTGCAGTTCACATGCTGTGCGATAGGTGTCGCTACAGTTCCATAGTAAAAGTTGTTCATAATGATGAGTACAATGACCCCTTTTCAGGTTTTTGGTCAATTAACTACTAACGTCGCGGAGAACTTTGATATCGCGATGTAGGAAAGGTTAGTTTTACTTCAAACATGCGATAGATGGCGTTACACGTCACGTTGTATTGTAGTTCGCAGGCTGTGCAACAGATGTCGCTACATGGCTATTCAAAATATAAGTTTTAGTTAGACTGTATTTAATAGACATTTAATTACAACACTCACTACTCTGCAGTCTTTGCGGAAACTGCAATAACTAAGTTAAATCTGATTTCGAAAGCGTTTAAAGATTTTATTTTTTGTTTTGTTTGGATCTCCATCACTATAAATGGTATAGAGTTGAACCGGCTTCATCAAAGATACGTAAAAACTGTCTAAAAAGAATATATATAGGATGACTGGTTATTAGTGTACGATATTTATACACATACACATGATTGTACTCATGATAACAAACAACTTACTGAAAAAAAAAAAACATAAGAAAAAATGAGGGGTCATCGACCGGCCTCTCTCGGATCAGCTGTGCACGCATTACGTACAGTTGATATTCGATCGAAAAAAGAGTAATAAATGTTAAAGGTTGAATAGTTTTGTTTGTAAGTTCAATTACCAATGATGGAGTGTTTTTCTTATTCATATTCAGTTTTTTTTTACATTCTCCGATTTTTTTTTCTTAGTAAGTTGTTTGTTATCATGAGTACAATCATGTGTATAAATATCGTACACTAATCACCAGTCACCCTATATAGATCTCGTTCTGCAGATTCCAAAGTACTTATCTCAATTCGGCTCAAAACACGAGTTATTGCACTTTTCATAAGGACGGCAGTACTATTATTTTAATAACTATTAATAATTACTGTGTTAAATAAGTATGATAAAGATATTGTACTTCTAATTGTTAAGAGTTGATACAACATTGGGAAATCACTTTTTTTTTTAATATTTGTTTTAGCTTTTGAGCTAACTTGTCGTAATGTACCAGGTTCTATGATTTTGTGAGAATATTTAATTTATATTAATTGCAATAAAAACCCTTTAAATCGACAAGAAAATTATGGTACATACATACAGTCAAAAATAAAGAATTCAAACATAATTTTTCGATTTTTCCATTTGTTAATTTTTAAAACTAATTAAGTTAGAACATACATACGAACATAAAGTTTTTTTTATTTACAATATAAAAGCCAAGATACTCTAAAGTAAACAATGTACAGATAAAGCGACTCCCGTACTAAAATTATAGTACAAGAGTCAAATTTTGTTTTACATTTTTTTTTTAATCATAAACTAAATTAAGTAAATATTTTGATCGTTAATAGTGTATAAATACTGTTTTTTTTTCTATCTAGACTTTTCACAGCTATGGCGGTTCACTGTCAATATTTTACATGGAGCTATATCAATTGACCTCCACAACCCAATTACTGGGAAATAATCAACATTCGGGCTTCTGACTACTCGTAACAACTGTCAAAAATATTGACAACCATCAATTTGAACCGTGACGGTCACCCATCCAAGAATTGGCCGCATCAGGACACATAGTTGTGTAACGTCTGAACATTTTCGACTAAAACTATGCCTTAAGAACTAATTTATAGTTTGTTAGTTGTTAGTATACTTTTTCATGATAGACAATATGAGAATGCAATTAATTTTAAACTAGATTATACTAAGTCTAACATAATTTAGAGTACAATAATGAGATTGTAATAATAATATGAAACGTCCGCCATCTTGTGTGACGTCACTTCACATATACTTATTCCAATCCCAAAAATACTCAAGACAATTTACGTTTAAATTTAAGAAGTCAATTTCATCTTTTCAGTTATTTTACGACTGAATAAATTCATAATCACTCAATTTTTTATTTCTTTACTACTCCTCCGTTCCGCATAAAGTCTAAATTACAATAAAACTTACTGTTACAATTAGTGAGAAAAACAGACAGACTGCAATCAGACTTACGTCGCGTTGACGCGGCGTTAGCGCAGCGTGTACGCGGCGTTAACGCAGCGTGTACGCTCGACAATTGCTTACGCTACATGAGAAGGGAGCGTTAGGATGTCTAAGTCAGTTGTTAATAATTTAAGTCTAAAAACAGCCTGTTTGTCAACTCTTTTCTTTCACCTTTTGGGCCAAGTCCTAACACACTGACAATAAATGATTTTCTTTATTAATCCAATCAGCATGTTTCCATTCAACGTTAAATCACAAGCAAATCCGACAACTATGCAAGTTCACTGCTCACACCGCAATTTTTCTGAAAATCGTCCATTCACAAGTTATTTTCTTAACAAGCATATTCTACCGATCATTTTTAGGTGTATTTCTTGCACATTTTTTTATAGGGTCATTGTTATTCATTAGAAATCTGAAAAGGGATCTTAATACTCATTATTAGGAACATCTTTTACCAACTTTGAAATCGTGAACAAATAATCAGCTGTTCCATACATTATAATTATTATTTTTGTAGAGAAAAGTTGATTATTTTTTTCACGATTTCAGGGTTGGTCCCATAGCAAAAGTTGTTGATAATGATGAGTAAAACAACCTCTTTGCAGGTTTCTGGTAAATTATCTATGACCATGTCTATGGAACTATTACTTTTACTATTTACTTCACAGAGGTTGGAGTTAATTTAGACACTAATTTTAGTTTTATTTAATTTAGTTGACATAAAAAAATAATTTGATTATTGTGTAACAGATTTTTTTTTCTATAGTTTATACACTGTATCTATGATCGTACTTAACTGTACAGAGAGGTTGAGGTGTTGGCTGGCCGGGGTGCGCCGGACGTACTACATCCGTACGTACGGCCGGCGCAACCCGGTCAGTTAACAAAAAATCACACCCGAGACGCACGCATGCGCTCCGCCATTTTTGCAACGTAAGTCAATGATTGAGCCGCGTTCTAAAAATTAGAATATGCACACCCATCCATATCTTTACTCGCATGAATACACACAAGTGTCCACGTGTGGTGGGGGGCACACTACACACCGTGCACCCCCCATTACGCGCACTAGTTTTGTAGTTTCACACTAACGAGTCTTGGGTAGTTTTAGACCATGATAGAGAACCGACGTTCTGACAGCAAACAGGCACCTTATAGCGTCCAATCTGCTTAGCGATATACACTACTAATCTCGCTTAAATGAGCGTCCATAGTGTTCATTTTCGCGGTTCAGTGACTTTCACATTTAAAAGTTCACTCAGTTCAGGATGGGTGTGAAGGCCCACCTGATGTTAGGTGGTCACCGCTGCCTACACACATCTGTAATGCCAGTGGCCTTGCAGACGCGTCGCCATCCCGGAGACTTAAGTTGTTGTGTCTCGTGTGCCTGTAATGAGGCCGGCTCCCACGCCCTACATGACCGGAACACAGCATGCCTGTTATGCGGCAGAAATAGGCGTGGTAGTAGTACTCCCCCGGACGAGCTCGTTCACAAAGAGCTCTACTACTGGTAGAACTGCTAGAACATTCACATCACAAAGACAAAACACTCACTACTGACGGCTACACTTTTTTAAAGTTCTGTTTGAATTTGTTGAGTCCTAACTACATTGCTTTTTGCACAAAAGGCACTGCAAATTATAAGGGTTTAACAATGTTTTGTCTCACCACAGCGTTCAGTTGTCTTTTGCACAAAATAGTACGCACAACGCACTGCCAAGTACCTTGATGTAATCATGTTTTGACCCACAGCGTCCAGTTGTATTTGTGCACTAAAATAGTGCATGAAAGGCACTGCAAAATACCAGGCTATTATCATATTTAGTCCCACTACAGCGTCCATTTATTTATTGCACCAAATTTTAAACACACGGCACTGCAAAATACCAGGGTACAACAACGTGTGCCCCACTACAGCGTCCAATAATGTTTTGCACTGCAAAACGTCTCACTGCAGCGTCCAATTGTTTTTTTTGCACTTAGAAATCCACAGTAGTACAAGTCCCACTACAGAGTCTTGCAACACCCTGCACACCACACATTTAAATTAACCAGTGCCAAATAATATGTCGGAGAAAAAGAAATAAATAAATAAAATAACAAAGAAAGAACAATATAATGCCTTAGTTATTTTTTTATAAAAGTACAAAATCTACCTTATATGTACACTAGTTTTTTTGCACTGTGTAGCGTCTTTACCCTGCTAGTTGGAAGTACAGAATTATCAAGAGTTTAAGTTCATAGTTTCTCTGAAATTCTGAGGTCACTGATCACTGACAATGTGACATGGTCTCGGTACAGCGTCCAGTGTTGATTTTGTTCTAATTTAGGCACTTTAACGCACTGTGTGGCGTCTTATCGTCACTTATATCACTATGTTCACTGTGAGTGTCCGGTTTCCCCCCTGGTGCGCGCGCATCTCTCCAGCGCTTACACCTCGGGGAGAGCCCCCGCCGCCAGGTCCACGGACAGGACGGCGGCGGGGGCGGCGCGCCCTCAGCTTCGTCTGTGACGACCGCCTCTACGCCGGCGCTCGCGACGCACCTGTGGGTACAGATATGTTAGAAATGCAGCAATTACAAGTCAGAACAGCCTAGTTACCCACTGTTATGCTGAAAGGAATTTCTTGGTTGTTCTTCTTCAGACCAATCTACGTTTTGGAACGAGCAACTAGCTTCAACTTTCTGACTAACTGACCGAGTCTTTGACAATTTAAAAGTGGTTGTAAATTATTTTATTGAAATAAATGTTTTCACTTTGACTGTTGTACCGGTCTATTACTGTCTCACGGCAGAGCAAATGCCTCTTCTCATACAGAGAAGGCACGAGCATTGATCACAACGCTTCCTCAGGGCGGATTGGAGATTTAAAACTTATATTAACAAGTTCAGGTTTCATCACGATGTTTTCTTTCACCGATGTCAGTGATGACGATTAAATGACGTCATCTTCGTTATCGTGTAGGCAGTAAGGTCTTACGACAGCACACACCTTAGGAGTTTCTAAACCGCCTCAAGGGCCTCTGACATGGTTTGAGTGGGGACAGTAATAGGTTGGTATAAGTTCAGGTTTTCTCACGATGTTTTCCTTCACCGATGTCAGTGATGTCCAAGATAAACTTGAAACTACATAATTATAAAAGAAAAAGTCACATTGGTACTTGCCCCAGCCCGGATGCGAACAGTACATACATACATAAACTCACGCCTTTTTCCCATGGGGATAGGCAGAAACCACAGAACGCCACCTGCTACGATCCTTACATACTCCTTTCGCCTCATCTACGTTCATACATCTCGTCATACAAGCACGCCGGTTACGAGTACTCCGCACCTGACCTTTCTGAACCTCACCAATAAGGTCAGTGTAGGTCTTCCTAGAGCTTCCGGATGTGAACAGTCTCGTCTGTTAACCACTAGGCCATCACGACAATAATAATAATAAATATCTTGGGACAACACACACACGGCCATCTGATCCCAAGCTAAGCAGAGCTTGTGTTATGGTAACCAGACAACTGATATACATACTTATATAATTTATAAATACATACATATTATAGATAAATTACACCCAAACACAGAACAAACAATTATGCTCATCACACAAAGTTTGTCCTGGGTGGGAATCGAACCCACTACCTCCGGCTTTGCAGTCAGGGTCACTAACCACTAGACCAACGAGGCAGTCAAAAATGCCTATGCCAAAATGACAATGGTGCCAATTCCCTTGTTCACAAACTAAACTAAAATTAGATTATTTGTATCTTTTTCTATCCAATAAAACAAGAAAGAGACTAATGTAAATAAGAGCTGCCAAATTTAGTCAATCTGACACATCCATACAATTATTATAGTTGACATCCTATAACGTGTAGATTAAAAATACGGAAAAGTTCAAGGCAAAACTAATTTGACATCTCTAACTTAGTTCTAAAATGTCACCGTCCTTTTCTTTCGCTGTATGTCAGTAAGAGATGTCAATTCTCTAAATTTAGTCTAGTTTGTGAACAAGGGAATCGGCACCATTGTCTGCTGAAGCTTAATAAGGAGCTATGTGATGTGTATGTTGACTTACCGTGCCAACCTCTCCCTCGGCCCATCGCTCGTACGCTCGCTCGTGTTTCAACCACTCCTGATACTTGTACCACCATTCCTCCCACTTGACATAGTCGCCTAGTGTTAACCCTGGGAAAAAGGCAAGTTACATAACATAACATCACGCCTGTAATCCCCGTAGGGTTAGGCAGAGGTGTATCCAGTACACCCACATTTCGCCAGTTATGTTTAAGTCCCATGTAATAGGGGGCGAGCCTATTGCCATCAACCGGGCACAAATCCAGACTCCGAGGCTGCTACTGAGAAATTCCTGATGGAAAAACCCAATAACACTTTGCCCGACCTGGGAATCGAACCCAAGACCTCATGCTCAGCAGTCTTGCTGTCGTTACTTTAGGTGAAATTTAAAAAAAAATCGACTAAGTGCGACTCCGATTTTCACACGAAGGATTCCGTAGACATAAACTACTATAACATGGCGCGCCCCTATATTACTATTTCAATGTGTGTAGTCACATGCTTACGAAAAAGTTTGTATGTAAGTTTTCGTCTTCAGTAGTAGGACGGCAGATTTGTTGGTCAACTAATCATAACTAGCCGACCGCGCAAGACAACGCACGTGTCATTTTCATAGTGCATGTCAGTGCCATACTAATAATAATAATGAGCAAATAATGACGCCGCTAGTCGAGCAACAAATCGCTGATTTGTTTTCGTTTCGTTAACCGTCTCAGTACGCACACATGGCATTTCTAGTGTGCGACAACGTTTTTATTTAAAGTTTGAATCTCCGTGTTCTTACCTCGCAGATATCCCCGCTTCTTGTAGTAGTCATATCTGACGCGCACATCGTCCCAGGACGGCAGACCAGCCGGCGCAGCGAGGAGCAGTTCCTCAGGATAGCTACCAGCAGCCGCGCCTTCCAGAGCCCTGGATATCATAGTGTATCGGTTAAACAAATATATTTGCAAAGTAACTAAACGGGTTATGACGCAGCCAGTAGGAGACGCTGGTCAAGCTGTAAATGAGTGCAGCAGCCAATCAGAGACAGCCACGCCGTTGGAGCCTGTTTAACAGTCAGATTGGTTGTCAAACTTTCGGGCTTCTGACGACCCGTAACGACTGTCAAAGATCCACGTATAATAGGCGGGACCAACAGCTTAGCGATGTCTAAGATAAACTTAGATAATACAGTTAACAAAAGAGATAGGTATGCAGGGTCGTCAGATACAGTTGTAACTTTCTTAGAAACCGATGGATGTTTACAGTAATTTAATTTAAAAAGTAGATAATAAACAGTTCATTAATTTTGTTAAGTTTCAATCGAAGACACCCATTGGTTTCTTAGAAAACTTTAACTATACATATCTGACGACCCTGGATACCTATCTCTGTTGCTGACTGTACATACTACATATGCATTCAAAAGTCACATCTGCCGTGTTTAGAACAACGGTAACGAATACTCACGGGTACGGCGTGGGCGCAGTGGGCGCAGGCTCAGCGTTCTCGTCCCGTTCGATGCGCACGTGCAGGGTGCTCTCACGCCGCGTGATGCGCATGTTCTCGAGACGAGCCGACCGGTCTGCTGACCATTGCGCCATCTTGCCGAAACGCTCTGATAGTGTTAACCTGTTGAGGATTCAAATATTTTTTGAAAATTAAGTAATAGTCTATAGATCTATACAATCAATCTGCCTAGCTTTCTTTAAACTATGGCTGACCCCACATTAGGCGTGCGCGTTCCTCGGGCGTGTGCGCTTACGCAGCGCGCTCGCGGCACGCACGCGGCGCCCGCGTCTCTCACTCGCCCGAGGAACGCGCACGCCTAATGTCGGGGACGCCTATGGTGGGGTGGGCTTCCAGTCTAACCGGATGCAGCTGAATACCAATATTTTACGTGGAGCGACTGCCTATCTGACCACCACAACCCAGTAACTGGGTATAATAATACGATACCCCTTGGTAAGGCTGGTCGTCAGAGGCGTACTCATTAGTACACTCACATTTCGCCAGTTATGTGTAAGTCCCATGTAATTGGAGGCGAGCCTATATTGCCATCAACCAGGCACATTCTGAGACTGCTACTGAGAAATTCCTGATGGAAAAACTCTATTACTCACTCGCAGTCGCGCTTTGCGACGACTAGACCAAGTAGGCAGCTAATTATGCCTTAGTTTGCATTTCAATTACTTGAACTTTTGAACATGTTAATTGTTTGTTTGTTTTTATTTGTATAACATTTCATTTTATTCATTTCATTTTTTTCATTTCATTTAATAGTTTTGCATTATATGATATTATGATTTTGTCTACTGCCCACTGAGAATAAATTATTTTCTAGCGCCCCTATTTTTTCACATACTTAAAAACCACCTAGTAGATGAAATTACAAATCGCTCCCCAAGCCTCTACACAACGCCCCGATTTTTTTTTCTTGGTCTTTTACCGCCCCCCCTTTAGGCCTGCAGCACCCACAAGGGGGCGTTATCGCCCACTTTGGAAAAACCTGACATGATGAATCTTAACAGTGCTATACTGGGCGTTAGTTACAGGTTGGCAAAAACTGAAACTGTAGTTTCAGACCACGATTTGTGATTGAAAATCGTTGGAATTTTTCTCCGGAAAATTCTCAAAATTTTCGACCGATTTTTCACTCGATTCGTGATATATTGATATGTAAGTACCAAGTCCAGGCCTCTAAACATAAATTTAATGAAAAAAACAATAAAAACTTAACTCGGCAATGTAAACACAACAAAAATAATTCTACGTACCTACATTTAAGCTATGTAGGTTTAGGCACAAATAACACGCGTCGCCGCATCGGTGCGATGTCCTCTGCTAGAGCTGTACCGAACGAAACTTTAAATAGTTTTTAAAGTTTCGTTCGGTTTTCTTCTAATTTTGAGAATTTTCCGGAGAAAAATTCCAACGATTTTCAATCACAAATCGTGGTCTGAAACTAGTTTCAGTTTTTGCCAACCTGTCACTAACGCCCAGTATAGTATATTTACCTCTGTGGTTGTGGGTCAGAGCTAGCATCAGATTCAGAATCCGAGTCACTATCATTGAGCGCGGCCGCTATCGCGGCGGGCGAGACGGCGCGCGGGTCACGCGGGTCACGACGCGCGGGTCGCGGGGCGGTGGCTCCGGGCGGCGCGGGCGGGGCTGCGGGTCTGCGCTCTCCCTCCCGCTTGATGTGGGTGGTTGGGACTGGTGGACGGACTGCCATCTGCGTGCGTTGCCATTCTAGGACCTGTGGGGTAAATATGTAGGTTATTTTTTAATCTTTCAAGTGTATTTGCTTAAAAAAGCCGTTAGTTAGATGTTTTTCCATCCTTGCGATATTTTTTTTTGTTCTGGATCATACTTAAACCCAACGACCATATATATACCTAGACTCCTAATAATAGACGACCGATGTCTGTCAACACATTAGGCATAAAAGTCTTATAACCGTCGTCACTCACCAATAGTCACCAAGTTCGTATTAGTTTCGACCACTCCTGTGAGCCGTACACACTTCCTGACCTTGAGTTAGCCAATCAGAACGCAGTACCCCGTCCCCCTCGTACCTCAGCAAGTTGGCAGAATAGTTTTCGTGCGTTAGATCGTGTATTAGGCGTCTATAGGCTGTATGGTCGTTGCTTAAACCATTTTTAAATACTGTACTGTTGTATACACCCATAAGCACAATTATTTGAGTATGTTATATTGCATGGCACCATAAACAGTAATTTTTCACACCAAAAAAAAAAATTGTTGTAGCAATAATTTTTGCTGTGTTGTGTTTAGTTTGATGGTCAACTAATATAAATTAAGATGAGTCTAGGAACATAATCAGCAAA
The DNA here is from genome assembly GCA_949316365.1 of Hoplodrina blanda. Taxonomy (NCBI): domain Eukaryota; kingdom Metazoa; phylum Arthropoda; class Insecta; order Lepidoptera; family Noctuidae; genus Hoplodrina; species Hoplodrina blanda. The sequence continues at coordinate 5,637,794 of OX438576.1, forward strand.
CGAAATAAAAATACAATACTGTTTTATGAACTTCATTTACGTATTCAATGAATATTTAAAGATTGTCATGCAGTCGTGACCGTGACTGGTTTGGGCCAATTTGAGTTTGTCATCTATACATGACTGGCGGTCATAAGGTTAACATCGTGACTCGCAAGCTCTTTACTAATCATAACATGTTCTGTCATGTTCAAGAGATGATTTTTCTATCGTAATGGAAGTACCTTATATTCACTGCCATAAAGACCACATTAGAATAAGAATTGGTTACATCGATAATGTACCTTTTGTCCGGTTAAATTGGCAATATCGAATACTGTGCGTCGTTCGAGCGACGAACTGCCCTAAGTTCAACGCCCGCCGGCCCCTTCTTGCATTGGCCGGATATCATTCATCATACATCCATCCATGCATCGTCACACACTTTCACAGTTATATTACTAGCTTCCGTCCGAGATTTCGTCTGCATCAAAGTTGATATATTATTGCACGGGAACCGTACATTTTTGCGGGATAAAAAGCCTATATGCTATTACAGATTATTATCAATCTGTGTGCTAAATTTCATCCGTAACCGTTTAGCTGTTCTGGCGTAATTGAGTAACTAACACCCATTTTCGCATTTAAAATAACTATAACTTTTAAATCTAAGTATGTTACTAAGTTTGTATAAACGATGTATGTACGGCGTAAACGCGTGTGGTCCACGCCCCCCCCCCCCCACCTCCTTTAAAAACCTCTGCCCCAGAGAGACGCGCACTATAATCTATCTCTTCATGAAATTCCACCCAGACCCGTTCAGGCATTCTGGCGTGATTTGAGTGACTTCCATCCGTCCTCACAAACTTTCGAGGTTATAAAAGTATTCGAAAAACAGTTGAAAAAAAAACGAGACATGCATACAAACACTACCCCTTCTTCAGATGTAGTCGGTTAAAAATCTATTTGGAAGCCTACCTACCTACCATCACTTATTAGAGATTAACTACTATAACATGGCGCTCCCCTCCATATATTATTACTATTTCAATAATAATGAGTAATTAATGATGCCGCTAGTCAAGCAACAAAGACACGCTGATTTGTTTTTGTTTCGAGAGCCGTCTCAGCAGCCCACATGCGTTGTGAGTCTTGTAAATACTTTCAAATGTTTTAAATTGTGGAAGGGCGCGCCAAGTTATCGTAGTTTATCTCTACCAAGAGTGGTGATCAATGCTCGTGCCTTCTCTGTATGAGAAGTGGCCTTTGCCCTGCAGCGTAATAGGCTGGTATTATTATTACTACTGTTTGATTTTCAACTCTCGACGCTTATACAAAGTGTTGAAAATACAACAAAGGAATCTATAATTATAAAGCCGAAGAATCTGGTCGTTTTGATAATTTACTATAATCTCCGTGATTGGGTACATGACACCATTACCAATCGTTATGCTAGTTGACACCACCAATAAATTGGCGTACTTTTTATGATCTGTCAAAATGCGACTCTTCCATCATAGACTTTGTATGGCAATATCGAACTGTGACGTCATTTATTTGGCAACTCAATTGACTACAGTACCCGGCGATAAATATTGCACATCGACCTTTGGAAAGAGATAATCAGGCTAATTTCGGCTTCGTAGAGCGTTATCTCTGTCGCACGAAATACAAACAGTCCGGTATCTATTAGGACTTGTCAAACAATTATTATTTGCTTCTTTTTATTCTTTGTATAAAATACGAAATACGATAAAGGTCGACGTGCAATATTTATCGCCGGGTACTGTAACTATTTATTGATGTCAAAGCCACAAAAAATCTAATTTTACAGTACATAAATTTAAAATTAATGGGTGTTTTCAGGGCTAAAATAAAGTGTTTCTTTTAAGAAGTTATGTCTTGGAATTATTGATTAATGGTGTCAACATCCAGATATATTAAAATTACACTTTGACCTTCAATATGTCCGTTACCAAAATATTCCCAGGTATGGTCCGAACATCATCACAATGATGGGAAAAACGTAACTTTCGTTCATTTCTTTCATTTGTGTAATTACTGTGCTCTTCTGTACCTGAAGAAACACTTAGGCCTATGTCAGTGTACTCTATGTTGAAAAGCTTAATAATAAATAAAAAAATGTGTTAAAAATATATTACAATAAATAATGTGGAGATTAATTAATAAATAACACACTGTCCACTCATCGCCTACAGACGCGCTATATTTTACTAACAAAAATTAGGGATCCGTAAGAAATAAAGCGTACAAAAATAATACTATTCTAAAGAGTTCTAAAAAAACGTTATTATAATTTTAACGACTTTTTGACATCCTAATTTTATTGTAATCTCATATTATTTATAGTTTGACATTGAATATTATTTTGATATAACCTGCATTTATTTCTTTACTGACATGCTATATTAATTTGGAATTACTAATCTAATGCTACACTAATTTTTGTATTTCTTTATCTTGTGTACCTAATATTTGCACGCCCCACGTGGCAGAATGTGATGAAACTATTTATTAAATTTAAGACCATGTAATGTACCATATTCGGACAAATAAATGAATTTGAATTTGAAAAAGAGATTATTACCTACTAACAAGATGGCTGACAGCAAAACAAAGATCAAAAAAAAAAAATATTAATAACATAATATATTGTACATACATTAGGTGAACATACCTTCTCTTCCCTGGTCCGCTTGCTCGCTTCGCGGGCCTTCAGCAGTTCGCGGGTCGGCTGGACTGCACGCGCGGGCGGGCGCGCGGGTCTGCTCGGCGAGGTTGCCCCGACGACACTAAGGAGATTATACACTTGTTAGGGATCGTCCGTTAATCCCGCGGACTTTGAAAACGGGGAGGGGGAAGGGGGGTTGTAGTGAGAAATTACGTGTATTTTTTTTTACGAACGCTTATTCAGACTCGATTTCTAAAACGTAAAATTTTATTAGATTATTATACCTGTACTAACTTTTGTCCGTGACTCTGTTCGCGTATATGTCGGACCCCCGCTTTATCCGCTTAGGGGGGGTGAATTTTGGAAAATCTGTTATTAGCGGACAATGGGAGGACCTGGGATGGTTGGAGTAATGTTGAGGATATTTTTCACACGTACAATGGCCAAATAAAGAGGCTAAGTGCGGAAACAGCCCAGCTAACCTAACCTATACGTCAACACTTTGCCTGGGAATCGAACTCAAGACGTCATGCTCAGCAGTCATGCTTTGCGACCACTAGACCAACGAGGTCCGGGGTTGCGGGACGTCTTAACAGTATACCGTGGCCCCGGAACGTAAAGGGCAACAGAAGGAACAGGGTGGTTTTTTAGTCACTAAAAGTCTGACAGTCGCACGGCGGAAGGACTCATTTGATGATTTTTACCACCTTAAAAAAAAATGCCAATGAGGTAGTAAAAAAAGCTTGTAAATAAAATACACGTAATCATCACCAAACATCGAGACTAGGAGGAGGAAGGGGTTTAAAACTTGCTCAATAAAATCACAAGGTTAATGGATGACCCCTCACAATGGCGGTACAGATTGGATTGTCACGTTCTGCATAAGGGGACTCTATCAAAGTCAAATCATTTATTTCAATTGGATGTAGTTGTCCGAAGACGTCCCATTCTACAATGACGTTCATTGTTCGTCCAATTAGACCGTTGAAAGGAACGTTTTGAACGATATACAATAAAAATAATTGAATCTAGTTGCCCCTACCACAAGGTAGTGTCGTATGGAGAAGAATGGATAAGAAATACAATACCTTACTCTTTTAAAACAAATGTTTTACAAAGAAAGTTAATAAAAGAAAGAAAGCTAAGTTTGTTTTTTGTAAAGAGAATGTAGTGACAAAAATAGAAAAGGGTATGCTTAGATGGTTCGGTCATGTTGAGAGGATGAGTGAAAGACGATTAACAAAAGGTATTTATACGGCAGAGGTGTGGTAACGCAGGGAGGGGTCGCCCTAGGAAGACCTTATTAGTGAGGTTCTTCAGAAAGGTCAGGTACTCGTACAGTACTCGTAACCGGCGTGCGAGATGTATGAACGTGGATGAGGCGAAAGGAGTATGTAAGGATCGTAGCAGGTGGCGTTCTGTGGTTTCTGCCTACCCCCATGGGGAAAAGGCGTGAGTTTATGTATGTATGTAACCTCCTTACATACTCCTTTCGCCTCGTCCACGTTCATACATCTCGTCATACAAGCACGCCGGTTACGAGTACTGCGCACCTGACCTTTCTGAAGAACCTCACCAATAAGGTCAGTGTAGGTCTTCCTAGGGCGACCCCTCCCTGCGTTGCCACTCACCTCTGCCATATAAATACCTTTCGTTAATCGTCTTTCACTCATTCTCTCAACATGACCGAACTATCTAACCATACCCTTATTATTATATTTTGTAAATCACTTACGTTGGTTTGACTCCCTTAGGAGGCTGCGGGGGCGCAGTCTTCTTGTTCTTAGCGGAGCAAACGGAACAGGACTCGTCGGAACAACTGCTCACGGACGAACCGGACCCGGACGACTGCAAGATAATGTTTGTGTTAGTTTGATGATAGTGGAAACGGAAGTTGTCGACTGTATCGTCGTTTATGAGCATTTACGCCATACGAGATTTCATACAAACTTTCGAGTCCTTATTTTACGAAATGAATGAACCGATTTTAATGAAACTTCGTACGCATGCAGGATATACAACGTGTAACGGAAAGGGTAAACATAGTAACCTATGTCCTTTTTTTGGGTTCAAACTTACCCTGTAACAAATTTCATCAAAATCGGTTCACAGAGGTTTGGCCGTGAAAGCGTGAAAGGTATACAGGGTTATTTATAAAACACCAGCAACCTGAAAAGGGGTCATTGTACTCATCATTATGAACAACTTTTACTATGGGACCAACCCTGAAATCATGATAATAAAAACAGCTGTTTCATACATTATGATCGTGTTGTGTATTTTTGTGGGGAACAGCTGATCTTTTTTTCATGATTTCAAGGTTGGTCCCGTAGTAAAAGTTATTCATAATGATGAGTACAATGACCCCTTTACTTTCGTATTTGTAATATATATTTTTTTTTATTACAGGATCCGACCTAATCTGTAAGAGCGCGAGCACAAGGTGCGTTGCGGCGCCACACCGCAAAAAGATTTCACTGAAATCTTTGCGGTGCGGCGCCGCAACGCATCGTGTGCCCGCGCCCTGATACGAAAAAAAAGCAGTTCCATGTACATATTTTGATCGTGTTGTAGTGCATTTTTGTAGCGAACAGCTGATTTCTTATTGCAAAGCTTAGTCTTGTTGTATAAATCGAATGATTACCTTTCTAGGGTCAGGAGGCGACGGCGGGCGGACAGGGCGCGCGGGGGGCGGGGGCCGGCGGGCGGCCTCGCGACGCGCCACAGCGCGCGGCGAGCGCCGGCGCGGGCTGCGAGCGGGGCTGCGTCTGCGCAGGGGATGGAAATTGTCATAAAATAACATAACATCATACCTGTAATCCCCGAAGGGTTAGGTAGAGATGTACTCATTAGTACATCCACATTTCGCCAGTTATGTTTAAGTCCCATCTAATAGAGTGCGAGCCTAAAGCCATGAACCGGGCACAAATCCAGACTCCGAGGCTGCTACTGAGAAATTTCTGATGGAAATACCCAATAACACTTTGACCTTGGAATCGTACCCAAGACCTGATGCTCAGTATTCGCGTTTTGCGACCACTTGATCAACGAAGCAGTCAAACTAAGTAACATTGAGCAAAAATTATTGCTGGGAAACTACATTTATTTTAGTGTGAATTTTACTGTTTATGTTACAAAACATTTAAAACTTGTTTTAAAAAAGTTAGAATTAGACCTTCAATATCTCTGTAACCAGACGATTCCCATATATGGTCCAGAACTAAAAATTACCAACGATGGGAAGAACATATAATGTAACTTTCACTTTCGTAAACTGTACAAGTGTCATCGTGTACAGTGCATCCATGCCATCAAGGGAAAATAAATGAAAATGGCAGCATTCATCGCATCCTCTCACTCTCTCACTACATGTGCGAGTGAAACGGCACGACAAACTCCTTTGTTTGGTCGCCATTTTCAATGCACGTCATACCTGACAACGGGGCTCCTTCGGGGGCTTCGCCGGGGGCTGCGCCGGGCGGACCGCGACCGCGACTTGCGCGGCGACCGCCGTCCGACCGGCGACCGAGACCGACGTACTACTGGAGATCTGGAGCGACGACCCGGTAGCGGAGTCCTGAGAAAATTCAGATAGTTCAAAATCATCATCATCATCTGCTTAACCTTTTTGCAACTAGGTTGGGGTCGGCTTCAAGTCTAACCGGATGCAGTTGAATACCATTATTTTACATGGCGCGACTGCCTATCTGACCTCTACAGTGCCACGAAAGATGAGACTTGACAAGCGTCAGTAATGGGAAGCTTGCGCAGGTATGGATGTACGAAATAGTTATCCATAATTATTTGTGTATATATTCAATTCAGGGATATTTCGAAGACATTTAGACTAAAATTCTTATGGCTCATTTTCACTAGTCGATAGCGCCCGCATGCGGCGTGCGACAGATTTCTGGAACGCATGCCACAGGGCCCGCATGTCGATATCACGGTCGGTAAAAAGCATGCGCGGCGGATCCCCGCATGCGGTGTAACGACTTGTAACTTTCATTGGTTGATATGTCGCATGCGGGGACTCGCCGCATGCGGGCCCTATCGACTAATGAAAATGCGCCATTAACAATATTTATTTCTATTAGTTTATGTGGTGTGTCCAAGTGTCATCTTTTGTGGCACATATTATACACCATGTATATTTTTTCTTCAAATAAGTTATATGGCAATGAAAACAATTTTAAAGGAATAACATTAGCAAACACTCCTTAAATTAAAATACTACTAATTTTTGGAGCTGGATACAAACCGCTGAAAACTTATTTTCTAAAGAAATAACAATCAAAATCGAAATCGAATCTGAAGCGTTACATCAAAAGCGAATGCTCCAGTCAAAAAAATGAATGTATACCTATCTGTAAGTAAAACGTTCTTTCTTTATCGTGTGGGCAGTAAGGTCTTACGACCCCACACACCCTAGTGTCAGAGTTTCTAAACCGCCTCAAGGGCCTCTGACATGGTTTGAGTGGGACAGTAATAGGCTGGTATAAGTCCAGGTTTCCTCACGATGTTTTTCCTACACCGATGTCTGTCCAAGATAAACTTTAGAAAATACTACATATGAATTGAAAAAGTCACATTGTTACAGTAGCGGGGTCATAAGTGGAGTAGCAATCTACAAAGCAAATCGTTTGACACTTTGGTTAAACTTACGACCTTTCGACGTCGTGTGCGAATTTTGAGGTGTACGTAGGTACTGTGTTATTACGTTCAAAAGTGCCTTATAATGGCCTAATTAAATAAATGATTTGACTTTGACTTTCAACTTTGAATACATCACTTATACACACAGATGTAGGTATGGCCTGTACCCCGTGTTCACAGCAATTCAAACCTTAGCATGCTACTGCACTTATGACCGCTACTGTACTTGCTCGGATTTGAAACCACAACCTCATGCATGAGAGGCGGGCCTCTGGGCCATCAAAAAAACGAGTAAAACATTATTAGTGCTGGATACTTGATCGATATAATACATAGGAAGTGTTTTAAATAAAACTAAACAAATATTGACTGCCTCCCTGGTATAGTGGTTGCAAAGCGCGACTGCTGAGCATGAGGTTTTATGAGGATTTATGTGACAAACAAATATAGCGAACCTACCTACACAAATTCTGATATGTCAACCCTGATAGGGCAGAATCCACAAAGATTTTACACTAGTGGAATCTTCCCCATCAAATGAAATTAGTGGGGCATATTCCACTGCAAAAGAGGCAGTGTACTTTGCCACAGCAGGGTAGCGGCTTGATGGGGCAAAAGTGAAACTACTCGTCTTGGACACGGCACGCATAGTGAGGAGGTTCCTTTCTCTGGATCTCTAACCTTCGTTAGCTTGGGCTAACCACCTCGTTGCGGGCGGAGTACTATTTTTATATACAGGGTCATTGGAAATTTTCCATAAAATTGAAAAGGGGTTATTGTACTCATCATTATGAACAATTTTTACTATAGGAGCAACCCCGAAATCGAGAAAAACAAAACTAATTAAAAATATATTATTAAAACAAGCTTTAATTTAAAATTATTACATGCAAAATTTCAGCTCAATCGGATACCAACAAATAGTCGAAAAATGGTTTGCAAATTTTGAAAGGACAACTTACTGACATACATACGAACAGTGCAAGCTAAATAAAAGCTTGTAAAAAGCAGTTGTTCCCTACAAAAATGCAACATGATCGTAATGTATGGAACAGCTGATTTTTTTTTCATCCTTTCAGGGTTGGTCCCATAGCAAAAGTTGTTCGTAATGATGAGTACAATGACCCCTTTTCGGTCTCTGGAAAATTTTCAATGACCCCTGTATATTTTGCACCCAAGGGATTACCTATATTTTTTTTTTTATTATATGAAGATTCACCTGGAACGCCTAAGAGCCGGGGACCTGGAACGTCGCGGTGACGGCGACCGCGACCCGTCTAGGTACAGCTGTTTGTATCCAGTATGACGCCACCTGTTCAAACGGTGTGACACATTTTAGATAAAACTTTGGTTTCTTTAGGCAGCGGTGACGTCATATGACGTCACAAAATGGCATGACTCGTGAAAATTACTGTAGATGTTTGATATTTGGGTGTTTAAAAAATGCTCTCTATACAGGGGATATCTCAATTATTTTGCGGCTGTTTGTGTTTGTAAGTTTATATGTTTGTAAACGCATCCACGGTACAGGAAAAATCCTTGCGTGGAGCCACATTTTTTTATTATCCACGGTGAAAAGGTCATCTTGACAAAATTCATTGGTTATTTTAAAAATACAATTTCATTTTGACAGCGTGGTTTGCTTTTGCACAATAGTTTTTTTTTTATAAACGACAAAACATTTCAAAGTTTTTAGAAGAAATTATGAACTTAATTCCTAATTCTACTAATAAAAAATTCTCATTTCAGCGACAACCAATGACAAAAACATTTAGTAATTAAGAGGATTATTTGACAGATTGAAACTGAGATTAGATTGTGATTGTTCCTAAAAGTTAGTAGAATTGCCTTCTCGGTAAAAGTTTGTCACGTGACCTTTACACCATGTATAGAGATTTTTTAAACACCAGAATAACAAACAAACCAAGTAATTTTTATGACTGGCGCCATTTTATGGCGCATTATAATATGGCGCCACCGCTAACGTAGGAAACCAAAGCTTTATAGGATTATTGACTACTTCTTTTTTTGTAAGAGATTTAAAAACAACTAGTGTATATGTAGAATCACAGTACGCTACTAACAACATAGTCGAATTTAAATCCCTTTCAATTATTTTTTTATACAAAACAAAAATTAATCAATTAAAAAAACAGTTCTAAGGCTGCATATTTCATTTTTAGTCAAACAATCGCCTTTATAGTCAGAGAAAATCGTATATCTTGAGATGAGATATATATATAGTTCAATATTCTCATTTATATTTGTGCTGTACATAATTTCTTCTTCTTCCAATGATTTATGTAGCTGTTTCTTAGTAAAAACTTGACGTAGAAAATAGTATTATGACAATGGTAGATAAACAGGGCTGTAAGATTAAACAAGGGAGGAACTTAGTGTAGTACCTACTCAAAAAATTTATGTATCTAAAAATATTATATAAAAACAAGCTTTTATATTGCATTGTCATGCAAAGTGCATATGTATTCAAAATTCCAATTCAATTGAACACCGGGAAGTTGGTCAAATTTAACTTATAAGATTCACAAGCATTTCAATAATAAACGGCACTTTTACAGTTGAAGTGAGCTGCTTTTTTTTACAGTTAGTCCAATCGTAAAAATTTATAATTTTCTCCTTAAAGTATGTACCTTGTTATATCATTTTTTTTTTAGGTGGTAAAAATCATCAAATGACTCCTTCCGCCCTGGGTGGGGCGGAAGGGACTGTCAGACTTTTACTGACTAAAAAACCACCCTGTTCCTTCTGTTGCCCTTTACGTTCCGGGGCCACGGTATCCTGTTAAGACGTCCCGCAACCCCGGCCCTTGTTATATCATATAAACAAATTTTCAGATTCACAAATGTATAATTCAACAAACAACAGCCATAAAAAAAGTGTACCTATTTTTTTTTTTTGGTTTCCACACCTTAATTGGTTATAATGGAATCTTTGAAGATCACTTTTTGTCCGTTTTTCACAATCTAAGGGCTTTCTAAAGCGACTACTATCTCTTTTTTACACAAAATAAAATAATAAGAGTAGTCAACGACCCTTTCTATTATGTTCACATCATCTAACACAATAGGCCGCCAGGATTGTCACATAGAGTCCTAAGTATATGAGACGGATAGACACAGAGTAATGAGCAAATGGAGTACTAAGTTTTATGCTAGCTAAAGATGTATGATGGACAGTGCTGCGATAGTTCAGGCAGTCAGATGCTGCTACAGCTTGCACATACGTCGTGATGGCCAATGTCAAAGTTAAAGTCAAATAATTTATGGAGTGGTGATCAATGCTCATGCCTTCTTTGTATGAGAAGAGGCCTTTGCCTTGCAGTGGCACATTATTTATTATATTCGGACGAAGGAACGTCAAGCCGTATAGAATAAAGAGATTTGGTAAATCTACTTTAGATAGAAACTGTATCACTGATAAGAGATGATAGGGTGGGAAACTGCTATGCCAAAATTTGTCGGTTTTACATGCTATCCGAGCCAAGGTGGTGTCAATTTCCAAATCCTGGGCTGTTACTGAGACATTCCTATAGGAAAACCTAATAGCATTTTTCTCGACATGGCAATCGAAACCCAGGAGTCCACGCTCAACAGTCGCACTTATAACCATGATGAAACTTAAGTTACAAATTCATAATCCGAATTCATGTTCGACTATGGCGATCATACTAAAAGAATATTATGTTGGTAGTGAGCACTCCATTTGCTTATCACTCTGTGTCATGACATGGGCCGCTACATCTAAACCATCATTTACTCATTGAACTGGTCAATGAACCTAGAAAATAGCTTCTTGTGTGTAGCTCACACCAACCCAGCCGTAAATATAGGTCATCCCATACAAAACAAGTTCTAAGTTTAGTCCAAACTTAATACCTTTGAGTCTGTTATTGAATTTTGAACTTTATAACAATATAAGCAAATGTTCCGACAATACAAATATGACGACAGACTTGATTTTAAAGTTAGTTTCTGTATTAAGAACTTTATTTTAGACATAAATAATTTGTTGCAAAAAGTGATAAACAATGATACGTCTAACACCTAATACCTGTTAAGAATCATCCTATATTTTTCTAGATCTCTGGAACTCTTAAGACATGTGATAGCTTCATCGGTTAAAGTTCTCTGGCCAGATTATTGCTATGGGTTCCCAATATATCTTTGTATTTCTTATAGAACCCATTTATTTCTTAATTCATGGTAAGAAGACCCTCTACATAGTTGCATATTTCAGAATTTTTGGATTTCCAATGAATTTCTTTCATTGGAAATCCTAAATAAAAGTTTGAACTAAATTGAGAACTTGCTTTGTAATGAGACAAATGGAGATAGAAATCTCCTATAGTAAAGTATAAGCAACATCTCTTCTTTCCTTCACTCGTACCCGTGACTATCTCCCTCTAACTCAATGTATCATACTATTGAAGGTGAGTACACACTTGAGCATTTACTTGTAACAGAACATTGAGCCACTCTAAACCCTGATTAAGACGATGCGAGAAATATCGTGCGATTTGCCGTACATTGCGGGACCGCGCGGCTGTCGTGTCGTATGTGACCGATCATCGACAGAAATGTACCACAACTTGCAAGATATTGCTAGCACTGTCTAAATTAGCTTATGTGTCACCCTCTTACGACCCAAACATGGTTTGACTCCGAAAAGGCGTCAATATTGCTTTTTATTCAATTTAGTGCTTGTTTTAATATTACTTCCAACAAAAATATTAGCTTATTATTTTATTTCTGCATGCATATTATACTTTCTTACAAGGTCTAAAGATTTGCGGATGTGAGCCTTTAAAATCCGCATTAAATATCTGCATCCGCAATATCCCTAATTTCAACGAAGAGTAAATGCAAAATAGAAAGTAATGTAAATGCTTCGCCTTGAGACACAGCGTCAAGCATTCGCAGGAACGTTACATGTTTTTATTTGTACTGTCCCATTCTTAAGAACGTTACATTACCACATGAAACTCTTGAGAAAATGCTCAGATGTATATTCACCTCAACGCTCAGGTATTGTGTAATGCTCACCGATTCGGGTCCTTCTCCTCGACCTCCAGCAGCTTCCGATCCCAGCTGCCCGGCGAAGCCTGACGAGCTCTTTTCATGACGTTGTCGATCTCCTTCCGGCGCCCTGCTGGATTTGATGGATCTGTGGGCAGGTGTAGGTTCAGTGACGGCCAACGGTTTAATTGTTATTGTTCCTATGAGCTGAAATGTGGAGTTGAAACATGACTTTTAATTTACGGACGAGTCCCGGAGAAACGATTCAACTGTCTTTAACCTCGCAACGAAATTAATCAGAAATCTATACTAATATCTATACTAATATTATAAAGCTGCAGAGTTTGTTTGTTTGTTTGTTTGAACGCGCTAATCTCTGGAACTACTGGTCCGATTTGAAAAATTCTTTCAGTGTTAGATAGATTAGTTATCGAGGAAGGCTATAGGCTATATACCATCACGCTCCGACCTACGGGAGCGGAGCAGTAACCAAAGACGCGGGTGTAACCGCGGCGGACAGCTAGTGGATAAATAAAGAGAAGAGTAAGAAAAACATAATTTCCACTTCACTTCAAACAAGCAGGAGACAGAACAGAACTAGGCCAATAGGCACAAAGGGATGTTTACAACTGGGCGAGGCTTTTTTCATATTTCACAGACTTTGCTTTTATAGTTGATTAAAAGTCAGTCTTTATACTGTACTATAATATAGATTTTATTGTTACGAAATGATAAGAATTTATAACAACATACTTGCAGTGGTCACATTCCTCCAAATAAGCTCCATCACAGACCTCCACTACAAGACTTGCATTATGAAAATATAATATTACACTAACCGTTGATCCGGGAATGTTGCGGATTCCTATCCATATGCAGGCGGTTCTTTGAAGCCGCCTCCGCAGCGCGGGACACCGACCCATTGCGACGGGAAGACATCCTGCAAAATGGTCATATATCGATAAAACACCTGGATAATACCTTGATGTCATGGTCTCCTGCACTGAAAGACAAAGTATTGTGGGTTCCCTTGTCGCCTTGGTGATAAACGCGTGTTTTTAATGATGTGCTACCCGTGATTTTAGGCCTAAGTCTCTGATCTGGTTTGTTATGAGAGGGCCTAGACTTAAGGTTGCCAGGCGTCCGGATAAAGCCGGTTATAGTCAGGTTTTTTGGATGCGTGTCTGGCCAAATTATTTGGTGTCCGGCTTTTGTTGGCCTTCTAGCATTTGACCAAACATGAGTACACCAATATTGGTGGTAATATATTTGGTGTAAGATCACTCCGTTTTATTCTCGAACACGGTGAATGGTCCAGAAACTGGATAGCAGATGTCGAACTGCAGTTGTTTTGTGAGATTGCAGAACGAAGACTACCGTCACGGAGTTGAAGACCGAATGGAGTTGCTGTAGATTAGTGTAATCTGATATTTATTGATTTGGTTACTATTTATGTTGAGTTATCTGAATCTTTTGAGCAACATGTGTGTATTATTAGGTAACATAAATATGGGTGATTATACAAAAGTTGGGTAACTCTTGAGGATATTTTGTTTACACTAATTATTAACTCAAATTTCTACAAATTCGGGTGTATATGATGGCTAATCTAATGAATATATTGTTCCAAATCGGGCCAGTCACTTTTTTAAGTATTTTGTGAGATATTTCAAATTTTCAGAATTTGACTGCCAGGGGACTGACGAGGGTAACATAGTACTGATAAAATACACAATTTTGTAAGAATTATAATGAAATTTAATAACAATTAGTACAAATATCTTAGAATTTCATAATGGCACATGTCTTTTAAGTATTAAAATCACTTAGTAACAATTAATTTTTAGCTTCATTTGCTCGTTGGTCTTCGTTAATAACACGTCTGATTTCTTCATTAACTATGGGTTGTGGGCACGCTGCAATCGCGGCGGTAAGACCCCTCTTTGAGGAGTGGCTGGAGATTCGCCACGGCGTCCTCACCTTCCGGCTGACGCAGGTCCTCACCGGACACGGTTGTTTCGGGAGGTTCCTGTGTCGGATTGCACGGGAGGAAACGCCCGGGTGTCACCACTGTGTGGACCGCCCGGAGGACACGGTGGAGCATACGGTGCAGGTCTGCCCCATTTGGCAGAGCACCGCCGTGTCCTCACGGAGGCGATAGGCGGCGGCGACCTCTCGCGTCCGGACCTGGTTCAGGCCATGCTCCGGGGCGAGAGGGAATGGGATGCAGTCACCTCCTTCTGCGAAGCAGTAATGCTAGCGAAGGAGGAGGCGGGCCGCGTGAGGGAGAGAACATCCTCCGCCTCACGCCCCAGCCGCCGCCGGAGACGCCCAGGGCGTCGGACGTCGAGAGACGACATCCGGCCACCGTAGGCGCGGGCTTGCGGGCGGCGAGTAATGGGTAGCTCGCCGTCCGATCAAGGACCATGTCCGGGTCGACGGCGCGTTCTGTTCGCGCGCGCCTCAAAAAGCTGTCAGCACAGGGACGGGGCCCTAATAGGGGCCAAACGCCTGCCGGGGTTGCGGGACGACTTAACAGGATACCGTGGCCCCGGAACGTAAAGGGCGAGTTATTCGTTGCTCTCGTGGTGTCATGTCTTTAACATTTTTTTTTTGTCCTTTCTCTTTTTTCCTTAAGTACTGCAGTTTTTGTTTTTCTTTAATTAATTGTAGTATAGTAGTATTCCGCTAATTTCCTAGCGAGCCTTTTCGGCTTCTCTCTTTTTTTTAGTATTTCTTCCCTAGTTAATTTGTTTTTAGCGTGCCGCATGATGTTTTAAACTGAAATATAAAATAGAAATGCTTATACACGTGTAGCAATTATAATAAAAGTGCTCTAAAACAAAAAAACATCAGTACCATGGAAACACGTCAGTCCTCTGGCGCGATACCTGACAAAGGACTGACGCCAATGGACTGACGAAAAAGACATAAATTTGAGGTAATACGCGGAACTAATGTTTTTTTTGGTAATTTCGAATATCAACAATGTACATATTAACAAATCATAGTTAACTATGTATAAATGGGAATAAACCCTAGATTAACAAGAAAATTGCTACTCACCAAGGGACTGAAATTTTGACTGGCTCAGCGCGTGTGCAGACGACAAACATAACCCAAGCACTGGTACCGTTATGGCGGCCGTCAAATTGTGTGGTCCGTAACTAACTTCAGTACCAACATTACAATTCAAACAGGGATTTGACGTTGAGTCAATGATATTTGGCCTGAATTTCAAATTTAAACAACACACAACGGACTGACGATTAAAACTAAACACAAAGTTTCTTATTTTTTTTTAAATAAAGTGGAGAACTTTGCATTATGAAAGTTGTAGTATATATTACTGTGTACATCACAGATTGTAGTAAATTAGTAAGTTTTCTGAAATCAATGATAATGTTTAATAGATAGTCACTTGATTGTTGGTATTCGGGATTGTGACATGCCAAAGGACTGACGTTTTAAGCATTTATTGTGTTTTTTTATTAACTTGTATTTAAAATGAAGAGCTGAAATTGGGTGACCAAATAAAGGACTTTTCATTGTTTTAAAATAAATTGTAATCTCAATAAAATATAATAAGACTTTGTATATATTGGCTGATGACATTGAGTTACCCAATTTTTGTATATTTACCCATATGTATAATATTATATTTTTTTACTGTCCCGCTTCTGGGCAAAGCTTTTAGACTGACGATGATTCAATTTTGTTTGCTATTGAAGACCGTTACATTTTTAATTCCATGAAATCAATATAAATAAGTAGAGTGATAAGTTTTGATCGATTTCTTTTCCGATGTCTTTGTTATTTTTTTTATGACATTGACCGAGATATTCCTGAGTGAGGTTTTTTAAGAATATGCCTAGTATCTACTTAGGCGTCAGATTTTGTCATTAAAGGGCAAGATTCTTGATTAAATCCTTTGTTTGCTGAATAGTAATTGATTTAATGGCACAAAATTAAACTGAGAATTGTTAATAATGTAGGCTCTGAATGTTTTATTGTTGTATTTTGTCCACTAATATCTGATCTATGGCTGCTGATGGCTAAATTGAGACGATGCAGTACCCATTCTTCTATGAAAAAGAGTTGAACTTTCACTATAAAGGCGTTACCTTATCCATTTTGTTCCAATCAAAGTATTGATTTTTTAAATGGCGCATTTTCTCAGTCAAAATGTATGCTGACGTCATTTACGGATGTTTTAACGAGTACATTTATTTTGATTTATGATTTATTACATTACAAAATCAGTTTACGAGTTATTAGAACCGTTTTATTGATCGCTGAATAACTGTTCGGCCTTATTCTATTAATACTCTTCAAAATGGCTGCTGTTTTATCGATTTTCTTCACCTGCATTGAAAACCATGAAAAACTTACCTGAGCGTCTCCGTTTAAGGATCGGATGGAGCGAGGGCTCCGAACGCGCGCGACGGGACGCGGGGGGCGAAGCCCCGGTGCCTGGCGGCCGGCAGACGCGAAGCCCGGCAGCGCCGCTGTAAAAACCGATATACTTAGAATACGCAAGCGGCGCGCGGGCGTACGAGAGCTTCGCGAGGGGCGAAGCGACCGCGATCGACACAGGCCCACGCGAGGCGAACATGCAGCCTCCGGGCACACGCGGCGAGGCCTCACGGTACAGGCCGAACGCGGCAGCATAACATTCTCCATAATGCAGGCGGTGAGGCGACGCTCCTCGAAGACGGGCTGAACATCCAACATCAAATACTATATTCACCTTATATTAATCACAAAACAAAGTTACGAACCAGTATAAAACACGTAAACTTTTCACTGAAGTTCAATGGTATCCGAGAAGGCGTAAATTCGCTAGGAGTATCCGCGACACACCTTTCTACGTTCTGCGGCCATTTTGTTTTAGTAATACATTGACCTTTCTCTTTCTCATCGATTTTTTGCGTTTCATCCTGTGATGAAGTGAAAGGGTGACAATATTACTGCAAACAATAATTAATAATTCCCGTACGGAAATATCTTATTTGGTGGCAGTACCATTAAGTAGTTTATTGATATCATAAACACTAAAAAAACAAATGTTTTAACGAAAAATTGTAAATAAACAAACAATGAAACGACACAATATTTCGACACAGCAATAACAAAACGCAACAGACGCTATGTTACCAGTTTATTAAATTTCTACCATTTAGTAGCGCTACGTAACTTTAGGTTATTTCATTTTTTATTGAAAATTATGCAATAGTTCAATATTTCAACGTAATTATTCTGGAGTTGCCTTGCAAATAAATAACTAAAAATAATAATAAACCAATTTAATCAATCTGCACTTTTCAAGATAGAGATCAGCTTTCTAGTTTCCATTTCAAGACAACTACAAATTTAATAACCGAGCACGATCGTTCATCGTTCTACTTAGCAACACCGCTGCATGCGATTTTCTACTAAAAAAAATAGTGCAGTAACGACGTCCATCGGGGAGGGATGTGTTACTTTGCACTTATAATTTTAAGTTTTAAATTCTATCGTTAGTTATAGAACATTAAAATTACAATATAACTCATGTTCATAGTTATCTAACATAAAAATAGTCGTTTAAGTTAATATAACTCGTTTTTTATCTTAGTTTTATCGAAATAAACTCAATAAAACGTCAGTTACCTGAAAGCGTAAATAAAAAAAGTGAAAACGATTACAAACCTTTCTACCGATAAGCAGAACTGGTTCTCGTAAGAAAAAACAACTTGCCCAAGGAATTCAAGGTATGCATGTTCCCTATTTTTTTTTTTAAATCTATCTTTACAAAATAAGTCGAAATATTATTTACGTCAAATGAAGGTAGGTAGTTTGTATGTGGACAAATTATAATTATTGTAAACAGCTGCAAAAGAAGAGATTGATTTTGGACTTATTAGACACACCTATAAATAGGATTCAATGCTGATTCATTATAAAAAAATCTAGGCTCGAAGAAAAATTAAAAAAATATCCGGATTCAATTTCGGTTACGCGGCAAATCTCAATGGAGACTAGCCAAGTAGGCAAGATATAATACAGCATGTAACAAAAACCCTGTCCGATCCATAAGGGTATTATTCGGCATCGTACTGCGTACACATACACGTAACCATTTAATGGATTTGAGATTATTATTTTTCCCCAGTGAAAAAAAAAAAGAAGAAAGAAGAAGTAACTAAATTAAAATCTATACTAATCTATACTAATATTATAAAGCTGCAGTGTTTGTTTGTTTGTTTGTTTGTTTGTTTGAACGCGCTAATCTCTGGAACTACTGGTCCGATTTGAAAAATTCTTTCAGTGTTAGATAAATTAGTTATCGAGGAAGGCTATAGGCTATATACCACGCTACGACCTACGGGAGCGGAGCAATAACCAAAGACGCGGGTGTAACCGCGGCGGACAGCTAGTAAAACATAAAAACTGATCAACGGCAACACTGATCTGACAGGGTTTTTGTTACATAGTGCACAAGTGTGTGCACAAACACAGGTACACGTGCTCTCCCTCTTCCCTCACTCCCATCACCTCCCATAGTCCGATGGAACGGCAATCCGACACGACTGGAGAGAGTAGGCGCAGGACCGAAGGTTTTAGGGCCCTATCACCAGGGCCGTAGCTAGGGGGGGGCATTGTGGGGCCCTACCTTGAAATCACAATGCCCAACCTTAGATCTCTATATCTAAATCTGGAAGTTCAACCATCTTGTTCGCTTGTACCTACTTCATCATTGAGGATTTAATAGTGCTTAGATCCATGGTCATGCGCTGTCACAGAAATTATTTGTCTACTTATAGATATTGAATGTACATCACTGATCTAGAGTTCAGTGATACCTATACAAGGTGATTGATTTAGGAGCCCATGCTTCAAGAGCAGATCAATTATGATATTTTTTTTACTTTCGCCCTACCTGTAACCAATGCTGCCCTACCTCAAATTTTACTCTAGCTACAGCCCTGCCTATCACACTAGCGGTTTGCGAGCGGCTGCGGCTGCGGGGCGGAGCGGGCGCGCAGCGAATGCGTCGCGAACACGCCGCGGCTGCATAGCGGAGACTTCGCGGACGCGAGGCGAATTCGCAACGTTTTCATCGCTTGTTTGTAGGCCGTCCCGCCTACAAACACGCGATGAAAACGTTGCGAATTCACCTTTGAGGACGCTCGCAATCCGCTAGTATGATAAGGCCGAGGCACGGGGGTGTCCTACTACTCATTTCCAAACTCCGGACTGCTACGTCGTTATGTCAACACATAACATCACGCTTGTATTCCACGAGGGGTTGGGCAGAAGTGTCTTATAGGTCTGAAGCACACAAGTAACAATCGACGCCGAATTTTTGATGGAAAAACCCAATATCACTTTGCACGGCCTAGGAATCGAACCCCAAGACCTCATGCTCAGCAGTCGCGCTTTGCGACCAGACTTACGAGGCAATCGAGTCGAGGCTAAGCGAGACGCGACTGCTATATATTCATTCATATTGACACTAGATACAGCTATTATAGCGGGCTGTATGGTGCCATAATGGGTACAAACCGCCTCGTACCGGTTTGGCTACAAATCCATTGCCCAACAACAATAAACAAAAACATTGTTGCTAAGCTACTTTTAGACTTGAATATAATTATCTCGATGATGTAGTTATCTTAAGGCATCCCCACACACGAGTGATATATTATCGCCGAAGCGATTAATACAACGTGTAATTTTACTGCCCGAAAACAGGTTGAGAGGTGAAAGGAAAAATGTATCAAGCGACAATTTAGTCCTGTTTTATATCCAACCTCATTAGTTTTGTACTATTATTCTATACACACTTTACTTAATAAGGTTGGGTTAATGACGTCGCGGGAGGAGTTAAACACCTCACTCCCCCCCTGACCTGAGGAGGCCCGCAGAGGCGGATCGGCACCAGTTGGGGATCGCGGAAGGCGCGTACGTTCCCGTGATCCCCGGCGTAAGTCTGAGAAGGGAACACTGGGGTGGTTTTTAGTCAGTAAGAGTCTGACAGACCCCTCCGCCCTCCACAAGGCGGTGGACATCCATGAGGATTTTCCATCCCGGCAAAAAAAAGTTTGAACAGGACCAAATTGTCGCTTGATGCATTTATCTTTCACCCCTCGAGGTCATCAGGAAGCGAATAAAAGGGGTTAGGTAGTTGTATTTAAAATGTGTGCATAAAAGTAGTTATAGTTTTTAGTAAAATTGTTTCAAGTTGTCACTAAAATAATTTAGTGTTCAGTAGAATAATTTTTATTTCATACATTTCAATACTTTATCGCCACAGCGTTAATACAGCTCGTGTGTGGAGAGGCCTTTAATCGCGTAGACATAAAAAATATGACGATGTGTCATCGTCATTTTTTATTATCAGAGCAATCTTATCAAACTGATAAGAAGTCCGCGTTGGTCTCTCTCTCTGTTATCAGTTCGCGTAGAAATATCACCGGATCTACGAGCTACGTAAAAAATGGAAAAAGAAATAAAAAATGGCCGTGTTTATTATATCCTCTCGCTCGCACTCTCGCAGGGCCGTCTGTAAACTATTGTAGGCCCTGGGCACATGAGGATGTGAATGACATATTTTGATAGTTGACAAATTGAATTTCTTTCAATGAACGTTCAATTGAACTTAATTTGTCGCGACATCTATCGCGCAGCATGTGAACTACAACTCACAATGTCTGCATCGTGCTTTCAGAGTTTGCCGAAACATTAGCTTATTGTACAAAATCCCGACAACAACCGTCGGCGTCGGGCAGTAGCCCACCAGACACAACACCCGTCTGGTCGGAGGATCCTGTCTTTTCAATTCAACGGAGGATGAGAAACTTTACACCCTGTTTATCATTCCTCTAAAATTAAATTATATAAAACTAGCTGTCCGCCGCGGTTGCACCCGCGTCTTTGGTTACTGCTCCGCTCCCGTAGGTCGTAGCGTGATAGTATATAGCCTATAGCCTTCCTCGATAACTAATCTATCTAACACTGAAAGAATTTTTCAAATCGGACCAGTAGTTCCAGAGATTAGCGCGTTCAAACAAACAAACAAACACTGCAGCTTTATAATATTAGTATAGATTAATAATAGAAATATAATACTATACTAGGTACTATAAAGAGCAAAGATTTGTATTTTTGGATGTTAGCAACGAATAAGCTCCGAAACTACTAGACCGACATCATAAATTCTTTCACCATTACAATGCTACATTACCAGTAACAGTAAAACAAGTAAAACAAGAGTAACATAGACTATATTTATTGCTAGAAAAAAATAGAGATAGGTATTTGAGGTCGTCAGTTGAAGTTTTCTTAGAAACCGATGGATGTCTTCCAAACTTTGTGTATTATCATACATACGTAAACTCACGCCGTTTTCCCATGGGGGTAGGCAGAAACCACAGAACGCCACCTGCTACGATCCTTACATTACTTCTTTCGCTTCATCCACGTTCATACATCTCGTCATACAAGCACGCCGGTTAGGAGTACCTACTGCGCACCTGACCTTTCTGAAATTAAATTAAATTTGAAAACATCATCGTTTTCTGATAAAACATCAACTACATATACACCGTGACTTTTTAGTCGTCTTACAAAGACAGCCCAGTTCATGTATCCAATGACTAGTAAACGTTCATAATAAAAAAGGGAATTTATGAGATTTGAATAAATTAAAAATAATAATATTATTCATTAATATGACGCAAGGCGTAGTTTTAGAAACACCCTGTAGCGAGTGTCGTTGAAAATGGAGATGGAATGATCTGCTCGACTCGTGCGCTAGGTAGGTATACTCTACAGTTTGATACGTAAACATTTTTAACAGGGTGTATCATTTCTAATGTATTCGTACCTATTATCTTAATTAATGATAAAAAAATATCGTGCCTAGAGGTAGGTATTTTATGTCGGATACATTGAGTGAACCACTTTTGTAAGACGACTAAAAAGTCAAGGTGTATAGATCTGACGCCCCTGCATACCTATCTCTTTTGTTAACTGTACCTACCTAGTAGGTAAGTCAACAACCTCTAAAAGATTCAATTTTAAATGTCACAACCTTTTTTATCTCAATGAATTTCAATTAAATACATCAAATAATTGAATTAAGATAAATTTTGTTGTGCTGCTGTTTTGCTAGTGCATTGACTTCAAGATATCTGAGGACAGAGAGGGTCTATCTACTTATGAGAGGGAGGTCTGTCTTTATCATTATCTCCTTTAAAACATAATTAGTAAAGTTATACTAAGTGACATTCAATTTATTTACAACTAGCGAATGGCCCCGGCTTCGCACGGGCGCAAAATTATGATTTTTCCGGTGGATTTTCTTATAAACTTCTCTTAAAAATCTTCCATATAAACCTTTGCCAAGGAATTTTAAACACAATAAAAAAAGAATCAGCCAAATCGGTCCAGCCGTTTTGGAGTTTTGCGCTTAGCAACACATTTAGCGATTCATTTTTAATATAATTATGTGTAAACTAGCACTCTCCCCGCGACTTCGTTCGCGTGATGTTTCTTACGGATCCCTAATTTTTTTATAATAAAACATAGCCTATAGCACCCGGGGATAGTGTAGCTTCCCAACAGTGAAAGAATTTTTCAAATCGGTTAAGTAGTTTCGGAGCATATTCAATGCAAATAAACAGTTTTGACAATTTTGACTGCCTCGTTGGTCTAGTGGTTAGTGACCCTGACTGCAAAGCCGGAGGTAGTGGGTTCGATTCCCACCCAGGACAAACTTTGTGTGATGAGCATAATTGTTGGTTCTGTGTCTGGGTGTAATTTATCTATAATATGTATGTATTTATAAATTATATAAGTATGTATATCAGTTGTCTGGTTACCATAACACAAGCTCTGCTTAGCTTGGGATCAGATGGCCGTGTGTGAGTTGTCCCAAGATATTTATTTATTTAATCAAATTTTTCCTCTTTATAATATTAAAAACAATATTATTATTATGGACTATCTTTTTCCCGCGACTTCGTCCACGTTCGATTGCCTCGTTGGTTTAGTGGTCGCAAAGCGCGACTGCTAAGCGTGAGGTCTTAGGATCTATTCACAGGTCGGGCAAAGTGATAATGGGTTTTTCCATCAGGAATTTTTCAGTAGCAGCCTCAAGACTGGATTTGTGCCCGGTTGATGGCAATAGATGCGCTCCCTATTACATGGGACTTAAACATAGCTGGCGAAATGTTGGTGTACTAATGGGTACACCTCTGCCTAACCCTTCAAGAATCATAATATAGGCGTGTTATTGTTATGGTATGTTAATATGGATGCAATTTTATGCTCAGTTTTTACACCCGGTATGTTTTCTAAACAAATATTAAGATCGCGCGACCCGACACGCACGCGTTGTTGAAAATCTCACAGTCATGCAAGTTCTATTGCCATACAAATTCCAATGCCGCAAACAATATCAAACGTATATCGGCAGTTCAGTACAAAACAATGGGCAAGCTCTGTAATTAAAATGGAGATCTTATCAGTAAATATGTCGTTATCAACAGAGGGTGATAACGCGGGGCCGGTATCTTGAGACTACGAGGTAAATGCGGGGTGTAAATAGGGTTGCGAATATTTCTTCGGCTAAATATATAGTATTTTGCAGATTAAGCGATAATAAATATAAATAATTAAAGTTTTTTATAACTAAGATTTGTTGTGATTTATCGCCTATCTTTCAAAGGAGAATGGCGAGAGTACACGTAATTTGGGACCCAGTGATAGAAGTAGTGTGTAATATTGAAACTGATTTGCAGTTAAAGAACGACTTAAGGCTAACCAAAAATCAAATGGAAAGTAGTTTGAAAAAGTTGGGAGAAAAAAAATATGAAAGGTGGAAGATTATAACCTAAAATAATCTAAGACTCGCAATTATTGGTTATTATTTATTTTACATACTAAGTATATTATTATTATTTATTTTTATTCCGATGCTAATTATCAGTCATATACCCGTTTAGCCAGATTCACCAGTAATTAATATTTTTGCATAATATCACAGGATAAGGAGGCAGCTTTATATCTCCTGGAATATTCTTTAAAAGCACAGTTGATGTACTTTTATCTACATTTACCAGAGTATTGTTGAATAAAACAACATTTATTTATTTTGTAATTATGTACTTGTAAAATATTCAAGACATACAAACATTGTATCTTCCTTTAATCTTGTTTTGCGTTCCTAGATAGTATTTTATAATAAATAATCTTTTTACCTAATCAAAAGATTATCTAAGAAGCTAGCTGGTGCAGCGACATAGCTTTGGTGTCTGGGATAATCCACGTACCACAAAATGCTCATACCATGTGAGCAAGAGTCCACATTTATGTCCAATGGCGATAACAACAACAAGAGCAGAGTTTCTGTGAGAACTGTCCACCACTCTGCCTGCAAATAGCATGGCACACATATTTTATTGTTAAAGATTAACTGAAACAATAAACAAGTAAAAAGTTGACAAAAATACAAATACAATGTAAAAATAATAATATGGATAAAAAGAATATTTATTAATTTCATAACCAACCTGTCGGGGTATTTGACCATATCTTTTGGTCAATAAAAATAGTTAAAAATACTGCTTGATAAAACTTAAACCATTTTTATTGCTGTTATAAAATAATTAATCTTAATTTGACATCTTTGTTATATAGAGTTTCCATGGTTACGGTATGACATTACACTTTACTTTCTTTTTAGGTTTTTTTTTTCAAGTATAAATACTTTTTACATATTAATGTAAAAAGTATTTATGCTCGACATTAAACACGGGGTCTTATCCATTCAGATATTATTATAATGTTTTCTATTCGGATTACCATTTCAGTCATGTCAGGACGAAGAAACTGATTTTCAACTACTCCTTATTCTCAAAATAGATTGCCACATGCAGCACAGACATTACAATGGTCGAGTTGTTAGTTGTTGTAGGGTTTCTTGTTCAGAAATTCAACAAATTAGTTCACATATAATACTCACATCGCGCACTACACCCATCTCTGAACTCTTTTAACAATTTGATGGCTTTTTCGGACAAGCGATGTCTTCTGTGTAATTTACAATAATGCACCGCATTTGAACAGTTTGACAAAGTCCAAATCACTTGCAAATTGTCATCCAGTAGTAAATGCCGTAATTTTGGTTGGTATACAGCATAATCAGTCCAAAGGTAAAGCCAAGTCGTCAAGAATTTACAAAATCGCCGTTATATTATTTGTTTTTTACAACGCTAACCGTTGAAAATAGTGTTGCCTATCGATAGTCGACTATCGCTAAACTATCGATAGACTATCGATAGTATCCATATTATCTATAGATAGTATGATACAGTTTACGTATTTTTATAATGATATACAAAAATAGTATCGAAAGTATTAGTTCCGATAATATCGATACTAGCGAAGTCCAGCATAAGTTTAGGAACAATACTGTCGATAGTATTGATGGTATCGATAGTGTGAGCTATCGAAAAAACTATCGATGTTGTAATACTATTGATAGTTTTACAAACTATCATTAGTATCGATAGTATTACTTTAAAAAATCGGTATACTATTGATAGTATTATCATGTAATAGTATCGATCCTACCGATACTCTCGATTCCAATCAATAGTACAATTAGTTAATTTGTGATATCGATAGTATCAGTGGTTTAGCATTGTTACTAGATTTCGAGGTCATCTATCGATAGAGAAACTATCGATGGTTGGGCAACTCTAGACAAATAGTTGACAAATGTCAACAAAAATGTCGTCAGTGTCAATTTGATAATGACGTTCCGTTTCTCCGTTTCATATAATCCATTACGTATGTAGCAAAATAATGAGTCTTATTTTTTTTTACGGTCTATTTACATGGTTTGTATGTTTTATCGTTATGCGTTTTCAGAATATTTAACAACTTTTTAACAAGATGTATAAGTATAAAAGAAGGAAAATCACCAAGCGAAAACGAACTACTTTTTATCTAATCATTAGCCTAGAAAGGAATGTAACTATAAGTTTCGTTTAGAAACTGCACGATGATTATTTTTTATTAAATAGGGATAATTGATAACTTTTGATTCCCGATTGGTAAAAACTTAGTATTTTTTTTTGTACAACACTTATTAACTTGATATTATAATTGATATAAATTAGACCTTGCACAGTGCTCCATTAATTTTGGGTCCGCTCTCGCCATCCTTCTTTCAATTAATCAGGATTCGCCGGACACTTTTTGACATCCCCTTCCAGACGTCCCGTCCCCCGGACGCCCTCTAAATTAGGATAAATCCGAGGAAACCCGGACGGATGGCAGCTCTAGTCCTACCTAACTATCCTTACGCTGTTAGGTACGTCTGCTACGCTTTCTCCACTAAACCACTGAACCGATTTCGATGAAATTTAGCACAGGGTTTGTTTGAACCCCATTGAAGGACATGGCTACTTTTTATTCGGCGACTTCGTCAGCGTCCGCGATAACCGACATTTACGCGGTCGAAGTCGGGAGCAGAAGCTAGTATGTAATAAAAACGTGGGTGCAATTGCATGGATGCACACGTGCGCTCTACAAGGTCAGAACGCCCATTTATGTAATCTATTTATTGTTAAACTCCACGTTTCTATATTACATTATCGTAAATCTTTGTAAGTACTTGTGTGTTGGACAGAAAAATACATAATTTTACTAGCTGACTCGCCACGCGTTGCTGTGGCTTGAAGTACCTAAGTAAAGATATTGAGGTCAAGAAAAAACTATCCTATCTTTCAAGTTTGACCAAAATACGCACAGTAAGCCATATTTCATAAAAAAATGGTTGAGTACCTAGTTTAGGAAAACATCCCGGACAAAAAACGTGACGCGTAATTTATTAGGTATTAAGATGTATTTTTAACCAGTTCAGTAGCAGCTTCGGAGTCTGGATTTGTGCCCGGTTGATGGCAATAGGCTCGCCCCCTATTACATGGGACTTAAACATAACTAGCAAAATGTGGTTGTACTAATGGGTACACCTCTGCCTAACCCTTCGTGGATTACAGGCGTGATGTTCCTTCCAGCCTTCCAGGCGACCTTACCTTTCTTCTCTCTGCTTCTTTTCATCATATACAAGTGTGTGCGGTCGAGTATCAAGATTCGAGCAGCAATCATTGTGCGCGGCCAGCTGTATAACCTCAATTCATTGTCAAAACATTTGGCATAAACGAGCGTGTCTTTTCAATGCAGACCTGAGTATTTGATATTAATATCAACTTGATACCTACTTTCACGCGTTCCTAAGCAAAACGGTCTTGACAGATAGACAGACGGACCACGATATGTGATCCTATAAATTACAACCGTTGTGTCATCACACTTCTCTTTCTTTCCTATGCAGTCTGACAGTGACCGCAATATTATCGCTCTTAAGACGCAGATAATACTGCGTCTTAAGAGCGAAATTCCATTGTTGCGTAGGAGTTGCCCGGAGAGGAAACGTACATTAGCTGTGCGGTTAAAAAAAAAACAAATTTTCCAAGACAACTGAAACAATACAAAAGAGAAATTTGAAAATCGAACGGAATGTCTTCAGCGGACATAGGGTTGCCAGGCGTCCGGATAAAGCCGGACATACTCAGGCTTTTTGGCTCAAATTTTTGGAGTCGGTGCCAAGACCGAGGATATTATATCCAACCGTATGGCACCGACTCCAAAAAATTGTTAAATTTTAGTATAGGTTAATCGTAGGTTAGGTTAGGTTTATTAATATAGGTAGGTTATAGTATTTTTTTAAACTTTTTAGTGCTTTTTTTTTAAGTCGGTTTTTTTTTTGCAAAAAAAAATTTTTTTCATTAGAAACAGACGCTTTTATGATATAAGGATCGAAAAAAGATATATAGATAGATAGATAATTTTAAAATTCAGAAATGAAGTCTGGCTTTTTAACCTAATTTTATAAGTCCGGCTTAACTAGCTGGTGATTCGGCTTTCCGGAATTAGAATCTGGCAACCCTAAGCGGATAGACAGACACGACGTGAGCTGCCCGCAGTTTAACCGTGAGATTCTATTTTTGAAATTCAAATATATTTATGTAGATTGAGCTACGATTCTTTTTTTCAAAATGTCGTTGAACTGGCACGTGTTGTTTGGCCATGTTTAAAATTTTATTTGTTTTAAATCTCCAAAATGGCGGTCTGGAGAAGAGGACGGAGATTTTTTTTTAAGTGAAACTTTAGCCGCTTTGAGCGATTTTTGGTAGGTGAATAACAAATGTGCCTGCGTCACCGACATGCTAATGTGACGTTACGTGTGGTTTGTTGAGTAATATTCAAGAAATAAGTGGCTGTAGACAGTGGCGGCGTTAGGGGGTGGCGAACAGGGCAATCGCCCGGGGCCTCGCTCTTGCAGGGGCCTCGCGCAACAACCCAAGCAAAGAATCATCGGCAAAATGGTCTAAAGACGAACGACCACACATATGTCATTAGATAGCTCTTTTAATTTGCAACAATAGTTTTTATTGTGGCGGTTCATTTCAAATCGCTGGGGGAAAAAAGTTATTGCCATGCCAAGGTGGCTAGAGGATTTGCAATGGAGGATTTTTTTAATAACCATTTGCAGTCGTTGGTTTGTATTCGCTTTATGAGTACCTAACTACGTTACAAATGGATTTATTTGTGTTCCCGCGACTATTTAACCTGACATTGATATTGACTACTGATTTGTGTACCTGCTTCTACAGGGTGACCCAGATAAGGACGTCCAAACGAAAGTTTTGGATGCCTCTCTTCTTGGACTATCCAAACCACCCCAATATGTATGTTCTACGATTTTTTGTGGTTTAGGAGCTAGACGATTTTTAGTCTTTTTTTGGGAAATTCTTCCTTTCCTCAGATTTTGTTGATTTTCTCTTTTTCTATCGCGTTTTTTGGAAATATTTTTATTGGTAATTAATCCATCCTGAAAGTGTGGTCTTCGATCGATTAAAACAATTGTCTGTCTTATCTTCACCCGATATTACCAAAACTTACTTAGTTCAAAGGGAAAAATGTTGTTTTGCAAAATTCGTTGCAGTTTTCTGGCCCTTAAAGAAAAATCACAATAAGGGCCCAAATGACCTTAAAGTAATTTCAAAAACTTCCACGGACTCTCAGCTCTTTGAAACAATACAAAAACTAGTATTTTACAGCGATTATTCGGTGCAATAGAAGCTCGAACATGGTAAGGCGAAAAAGCAATATTTTAGTTTTCAAGTATAAGCTGATGGAAATGAACTAAAACGAACTCTTATCATGTTTTAAATACAATAGGAGCTCTATGTTATGTTTATTATTAGCACAATGGTGATTCGGATTAGTTATTTAAGTTAGGTTAGGGTTAGGTTTATCGGCGGTAAGACCCGTCATGGAGGATTGGCTAGGGCGCCGGCACGGCGCCCTCACATTCCGGCTGACGCAGATACTGACCGGACACGCTACTTCGGGAAGTATCTGTGTCGCATAGGCCGGGAACAATCGCCCGGTTGTCACCACTGCGGAGATTGCCTGGAGGACAGGGCGCAGCACACGCTGGCGGATTGCCCGGCTTGAGCAGAGCAGCGCCGTGAACTCTCCGCAGTAGTCGGTGACTTCTCATTCCCGAACGTCGTTCTCTCGATGGTCGGGAGCGAGAGTGCGTGGGAGGCTGTCGCCTCCTTTTGCGAGCATGCGCGCAAAGGAGGCGGCATAGAGGGAGAGGGAAGCAACTGCCTCGCTTCCCTCCAGGAGAAGACGCACCGGGCGCCGGAGGGCGCAAAATGACCTCCGGCTTCCATGAGTTCCCGGCCTGCGGGCGGTGGACCTAGGGGTAGTCCACCGCCCGATCAGATGCAGGCCCGTGTAGGCGGCGCACGCGTTCCGCGCGCGCCACACTAGAGGATTCGGCGGCGCTTAGACCGCCGATAGACGGGACCCGCCTAGACAGGTGGCGGGTCAAAGCCTGGCGGGGGCGCGATGGAATGCGCGAGCGAATCCCGTACCCCTGCCCAAAGGTTGTCTTTATTAGATAACATCACTATTTTTCATGTTTCAACACAATAAGATAACATGATAAGAGTTCATTTTAGTTCATTTCCATCAGCTTTGAACTAAGAGTTCTTCAGTTCTTCCAATGAGCTTCTTCAGCTGAGAGTCCGTGGAAGTTTTTGAAATTACTTTAAGGTCATTTGGGCCCTTATTGTGATTTTTCTTTAAGGGCTGAAAAACTGCAACGAATTTTGCAAAACACCATTTTTCCCTTTGAATTAAGTTTTGGTAATTTCGGTTGAAGATAAGACAGACAATTGTTTTAATCGATCGAAGACCACACTTTCAGGATTAATTACCAATAAAAATATTTCCAAAAAACGCGATACAAAAAGAGAAAATCAACAAAATCTGATGAAAGTAAGAATGTCCCAAAAAATACTAAAAATCGTCTAGCTCCTAAACCACAAAAATCGTAGAACATACATTATTTTGCTTAAATATTACTTATGATACATCGCCATAACTTTTTTCTCCCAGCGATTTGAAATGACCCGCCTCAATAACTATTGTTGTACATTACAAGGGCTACCTAATGACACATATGTGTGGTTGTTATTGGTTTCTAGACCAGCTTCCATACAAGTTTACCCCACTATCGAAATAGTCCTGAGAATTATTAATACCACACCTGTTACAGTTGCTTCTGCTGAAAGGAGTTTTTCGAGGCTAAAAATTATTAAAACATATTTGAGGAATTCGATGACACAAGATCGGCTTTCAGCCCTTGCTATTCTTTCAATCGAAAATGACGTACCTAGCTCATTCGCTAGATTATTGTGCTAAAAGTTGTGTTAAAGATTATAGTATTAAGAAAAGCCGCAAACATCAATTTTAAAAATTAACATCTCTGTATTAGTTAATTTGATAAAACTTTTACTTAATGCGAAATATTTTAAAACTCAAATATTTCTTTGTATAACTACACCATTTCCCCTCAAACATGACAAACACCTAAACCAAACAACCAGACTTTTCACGAAGGACAAAGGGCCTCGCCAGTGGCGTAGCGTGGGTCTTTGCCGCCCGGTGCCGGCCGAAATTTTGCCCCCCCCCCCCCCCTAATGATTAGTTTAAGATCTATGGGAAGAAATTAGGGCCCACCGCCATCTCTTAAAACAGTAGGTACCATTTTAATATTACTTTGTGATTTCTGTTGTTGAATTTGCGTGACACGTAACATTGCGGGCTCGATTTAGATTTTTTTTAAATTTAAAATAAAAAAAATCGTGGCACCTGCCGCCCTCTGACATATGCCGCCCGGGGCCATGGCCCCCCCGGCCCCCCCCAAGCTACGCCACTGGGCCTCGCAAAGACCTGCCGCCCGGAGCCTCGCAATGGGTAAGGCCGCCTCTGGCTGTAGAGACAAACATAAAAACGACTTCGTTTTATTTTTTTTTAATTATTTAAATATTTATCTATCGACAAGCTTTGTGGAAGTCAAATATACCATAAAACATCCTATGGTACTCGACAATTATTAGTTGACCTGTCTATACATGTAGGTAAGTACTGTTTTCTTTTATATTTTTTTTTATTTTTATCAGTTTTAAGCGACTTTAATTATTTTAATTGGTTCTGTAACCGTTATAATAAAAGTAAATAAATAAATAATAACCTTTTTCTCGCGACTTATAAAAATATATTTTTCGCAGCGCATGCCAAATAATTAATAATTTTAAACCAGTAATTTTCTTACCTACCCCTAACTTTTTGATAATTAAATATAGCCTATAGCATTCAGTGATAATGTATGCTTCCAATTTGCGAAAGAATTTTCAAAATCGGTTCAGTAGATCCAGAGATTACTTCCTACAACCTCACAGACTTTACATCTTTATAATATTATAGTATAGACTAGCTGTCCGCCGCGGTTACATCCGCGTCTTTGGTTACTGCTCCGCTCCCGTAGGTCGTAGCGTGATGGTATATAGCCTATAGCCTTCCTCGATAACTAATCTATCTAACACTGAAAGAATTTTTCAAATCGGACCAGTAGTTCCAGAGATTAGCGCGTTCAAACAAACAAACAAACAAACACTGCAGCTTTATAAATATTATTAGTATATTAGTATTAGTATAGATAGATAGATCGAATTAGTATAGATTAAAGATGAATATTGTTCGTACTTTGAGAACTCACATTTTGAATGGTTGCAAGTATTTATTAGTCTGGTTGCAACCGGTTCTGTCGATTGATGTGAAAGCTCTGAGTGTTTGGCGAAAGTCCAAGAAAATCTCAGAATGATGAAAAGTTTTAGATATTTTCCATGATGTCTGAAACAATCGTGTTTACATTACACTAAAACAACTATAGATTTTGAAAGGAATTCAACATTTTGATAATCTGCTAACCATTTATTTATTTATTAAAACTTTATGCAAAAACAGAAGTACAAAGGCGGACTTAATTCCTTATGGCTCATTTTCACTAGTCGATAG
This sequence comes from Hoplodrina blanda, assembly GCA_949316365.1. Lineage (NCBI taxonomy): Eukaryota > Metazoa > Arthropoda > Insecta > Lepidoptera > Noctuidae > Hoplodrina > Hoplodrina blanda. The sequence goes on from OX438576.1 coordinate 5,670,653, forward strand.
GGCCCGCATGCGGGGTGCGTCAGATTTCTGGAACGCATGCCACAGGGCCCGCATTCGGTGAACCGTTTTCATTAGTCGATAGAGTCCGCATGCGGGGTGCGACAGATTTCTGGAACGCATGCCACAGGGCCCGCATGTCGATATCACGGTCGGTAAAAAGCATGCGCGGCGGATCCCCGCATGCGGTGTAACGACTTGTAACTTTCATTGGTTGTTATGTCGCATGCGGGGACTCGCCGCATGCGGGCCCTATCGACTAATGAAAATGCGCCATTAGGCATTCTCTAACAGTCGACCAAAGGTGGTGAAGAGATAACATGGTAGGTGCAAAAAATTGTACATAAGCGAAACAACCAATAAGAGATAGGTACATAAATCATAATAAATAAACGAATAACTCATCGAAAACAATTATATAAATATAATTATTTAAACGTACCTACACAAGTACTAAATAATTAAAATTCATGTATAAATTAACTATACAAGGTGTAAAATGAAAGTCAAAGTCAAAACATTGATTTTAATTAGACCAATTACAGGCACTTTTGAATTGTCAAGGAGTCGGTCAGTTAGTCAGAATGTTGAAGCTAGTTACTGTAAACCTCAAAGGGTTAGGCAGAGGTATACCCGCATTTTGATTTCTGTGGATGTACCCATTAGTACACCCACATTTCGCCAGTTATGTTTTACCACTCAAGGCCCGGCTGTCATACCGGTATGACAGACCAATAGATAATCAATTGCGTCTCAATACGTGGGACTTGATGTATTAAGTCCCATTTAATATTGGGCAAGCCTATTGCCATCAACAGGGCACAAATCCAGACTCCGAGGCTGCTACTGAGAAATTCCTGATGGAAAAACCCAGTAGCACTTTGCCCGACCTGGGAATCCAAGACCTCATGCTCATCAGTCGCGCTTTGCGACCACTAGACCAACGAGGCAGTCAGTGTTTCAAAGTCAAAGTCAAAAGTCAAATCATTTATTTCAATTCGGCCATTACAAGGCACTTTTGACACTTCATATAAAATAAAAGGAAATGAATCTAGTTGCCCCTTCCAAAAGGTAGTTTTGTATGGGGAAGAATGGGCAAGAAACTCCATACGTACTCTTTTAAAATCAATGTAAATAAATAAATATCTTGGGACAACTCGCACACGGCCATCTGATCCCAAGCTAAGCAGAGCTTGTGTTATGGTAACCAGACAACTGATATACATACTTATATAATTTATAAATACATACATATTATAGATAAAATACACCCAGACACAGAACTAACAATTATGCTCATCACACAAAGTTTGTCCTGGGTGGGAATCGAACCCTACAATGTTTTACAATATTTATTTCAAAACTGAATATTCGAATTCACATTCGCAATTTATGCTTAAAAGTTGATTAGTTACATCACAACTGGGTACTTACACAGCAACAGTGAAAGTGTATTACAACAAACAATAAGTACAACCTAGTAATCATGTTTGCACAGTGCTCGGTCAAACACTGTCGATGCTGGATACTTGACACGTTTAACAGCTGTTGCAACACCTTTCCCTTACTGGACGCTAAATGTTGACAGTCTGACAGACAAATACTTGACAGATACTTATGAGCGTTTACCTGTGGTTTACGCCATACGGCATTACAAACAAACTTTCAAATCCTTATTTTTCAACCGACTTCAAAAAGGAGGAGGTTCTCAATTCGGCGCGTATGTTTTTCTTTTCCTTTTTTTTTGTATGTGTGTTACCCGATTACTCCGCCAATTAGGTATGAATTGATTTGGATGATTCTTTTTTTGTTTGAAAGAGTATACTTCCGAATAGGTCCCATAGAAATATTGTCATGATATGACGATGAACTTCGGAGATATGGAACGGAACTCCTCATAGGATCACAGCAGAACTATCGTAACAAGTAAAATTGCTTTGTTTATACGTGTAGTCGATGACTGACTGAAGAAAGAGGGGGAGGGGGTACGTCAACCCCTCCTACCACATATACCACATATATTTAATTAATGAAAGTGGTAGGAGGGGTTGACGTACCCCCTCCTACCACTTTCATTGATTAAATATATCGTGTGAGGGTATTTGTTTGAAAGGGCTTTTATTAAGGATTTCAAACATTACAAAATAAAAAGTTATCAGAAACCATAACATCATCACGCCTGTTTAATCCCCGCAGGGTTAGGCAGAGGTGTACCCATTAGTACGCCCACATTTCGCCAGTTACGTGTAAGTCCTACGTAATATGGGGCGAACCAATTGCCATCAACCGGGCACAAATCTAGACTCCGAGGCTGCTACTGAGAAATTACTGATGGAAATACCCAATAGCTATTGCATGGGACTTAAATATAACAGGCCAAATGTAGGTGTACTAATAGGTACAATACTGCCTAACCCTTCAGGGATTACGGGCGTGATATTATGTATGTATGCTTTCCGAACATTCCATCAGTGTCTTGTGTACATAATAAATTTTATGAGAACCTACTTATTCATTTTTAAATCAATTCTGTAGGTCCGAAAGTCTTGAATAATATATGGTTAGTATTCTCAACCTTAAGTCGTAATTTAAAAGCTCAATTTCGTGTGTAAACTGGAACTGTACTTCGTGCTGTTACAATTCATTTCAAGTCTTCAACTGTGGCAGCGTAAGGTTCATTTTTGGTTGTCAAATATAAAAATCATTACATTCAAATGATTTGACTACTTAAGACCATGTTGTAAGGTTCAATTTCGATTGTATAGGGTTAAATTTGGTTAATTTGTGTCAATATCCCTTTTATGAAGGGCGCATAAATCATATTTTGGTAGCTATAAAGGCGTGGTGCGACTGTAAGCGAGGAAATAAATCTCAGTGTAAAGATGTTATTAATGATTATTAGAAATTGACCTCAAATCGGTCGAAAAACAAATCATAATCATCATGAAATATGTGTATTTTATCATTGTAAATGAGTTGAAATTGATTTAGAATGTCGAATCGATTGATCTTTGAATCAGCCGTTAAAGAAAGCGAATGTTTCGATGGATGGATGTTTGTTACTCAATCACGACAGAACGGCTGAACAGATCTGGATGAAATTTGGCGTAAAGATAAATTACAGTCTGTAATAGCACATCATCATATCAGCCGAACGACGCGACGTCGACTTTTAATTTCGGAAAACATTTACGATTCCCGTGGGATAATACATATATTAACTTTGACGCGGGCGAAGTCGCAGGCGGGAGTTAGCAACTAAACTTACCTAAACTTTATACAATGGCAGCCGTATACCTTGAATAAACCAGCCAGAATCTTAAAACGTCATTTCCGCTGACAGTGGCACCACACCTTTATGGACTGGTTGCTAAGCCCTTAGCATCCGGTGTATTTATCTGAGGCAATGCATTATATTATGATAAATAGTCGTCGCTACTCGAAATATCTGGTATGCAGCAAGATGGTTGATAAATTAGGTCTGTTTGGAACGGTAAATTAATGTAGAAAAATATCGGTTAAGTACTAGTTGGACTCGCACTTGAAGAGTTCCGTACAAAACAGGGTGGAAGGATAATTGTAACCAAAGTTTTTACGATGGATTCAGTTCATGATTCTAGGACCCCTAAAAAACATCTGTTGTTCCATATATTTCGCATCAAGGGTAAAAGTTTTCCAGTTTTTTCAGAGAATATTTGCTAATACGTACTTACTATGTATCTTTGAACATAATTTGGCCATCATTTCTTCATTTTTAATACTACCGTTCATATTATGATATAGTAGTATTTTTATACTAGGTACCTAGTACTGCATAAGTAACATAACATCAAGCCTGTAATCCCCGAAGGGTTAGGCAGAGGTGTACCCATTAGTACACCCACATTTCGCCAGTTAAAGTTTAAGTCCCATGTAATAGGGGGCGAGCCTTGCCATCAATACCGGGCACACATCCAGACTCCGAGGCTGCTACTGAGAAATTCCTGAAGGATAAACCCAATAACACTGACTGGGAATGGAACCCAAGACCAAAAAAAAAGGTTAATCTATTGCTTTGTTAGACTGCTACTCCACTTATGACTGCTACTGTACATTCAATTATTTTTTATTGTTTATGTAATTCGAAACTGCTTTTTACAAGCTTTTATTTAGCTTGCACTGTTTGTATGTAAGTAAGTATGTATGTAAATAAGTTGTCCTTTCAAAATTTGCAAACCATTTTTCGACCATTTGTTGTTATCCGATTGAGCTGAAATTTTACATACACCTTTAGTTCTGGTGACAATACAATGTCCGATACTCAATATTGTAATAATTTTAAATAAAAGCTTGTTTTAAAAAAAAATGTTATAAACAGTAAATTATTATTGATCTAATTGAAATAAATGATTTGACTTTCGAATCTTGGACGTTAAATTACCGGCGAATGCGTCTGAGCGCCTGTAGAGATAAACTACGATAACTTGACGCGCCCTTCCACAATTCAAAACGTTTTAAGAGTGGGTAGTAAGCAAAATTACCAATCTTTTTTTATGATTTTACATTAACAATTCTAGATTTCTAGGCTTAAAATACAAATGTATGAAAACTACATGATATTTTCGAGGGTTCTCATTGATCAAAAACATAAAATAATAACGTTTTCTCGATAGAAAAACATCACGAAGTAGCCTCTAATTTTTTGGTTTTTTCCATTTATACACAATATTATAATGATTAATATGACGAAAATTTGATAATTAGTTATATTTATATATGAGTGAGGGTTTTGTTTAGGCATTTTAGGTAATTCCTTTTATTTTTGGAGTTATTACGATAAAACACTTAACACGGGGCGCGCGGGTGATTTATAATATTAGGAACTTCGTTCCAAAAGTTTGCTGGCTTTTGGCGCGCCCTTAAAGTATTTACAAGACTCACAACAACGCATGTGTGCATAGTGCATACTGAGACGGCTCTCGAAACAAAAGCAAAACAGCGTGTCATTGTTGCTTGACTAGCGGCATCATTAATTACTCATTAATATTGAAATAGTAATATGGAGGGGAGCGCCATGTTATAGTAGTTTATCTCTATACATATCACTGCATCTCTCCGGGTCCAAAGACCAGAAAAGTCGACAAGGACAAATAATAAGCTTGCAATTTATTCTCGTAAGTGACAGCTAATAACTCACAATCAAGTTGATCAAAGATCAATATATCGGATGTCATCTGTGTCAATGATTTTTATTGTTGACCAACGATTGATCAATAAACGAGTCTGTGTTTGTTTTTGTTACACATCCGTTTCGATAGGCAGAGGAAATGTACTGGAGATAATCTATGCATATATGTATAAAAGCAAAAGGTCACTCATCTCACTGACATCGGATCCTATTACTGGAAAAGTAACAGCTCACATTAGGACCCATTAATTTAATAATAATTGCAATCCGTGGTGCTTGGCAATCTGGGCTTCTCCCAGTTGCAAACGTCCCTTTGTGCCTATTGGCCTAGTTCTGTTCTGTCTCCTGCTTGTTTGGAGGGAAGTGGAAATTATATATTTTTTTTCCTACTCCTCCGCTATTCTTTTCTGATTAATTTCGTTGCGGGACCCAAGACAGTTAATCGTTTCTCCGGGACTCGTCGAGCTTCATTGCCTCGGCGCTTTTCTGGTGGCCTCCACTGTTGATTCTGGCTTTTAGGAATTGCAGTGGGTGGGAACAGTGTGGCGAGCTTGACATCGAAGAAGGAAAACATCGTGAGGAAACCTAGGCTTACTGTTCCACTCAAACCATGTCAGAGGCCCTTGAGGCGGTTTAGAAACTCTGACACTAGGGTGTGTGGGGTCGTAAGACCTTACTGCCCACACGGTAGGGAAAGAAGACATTCACTCATCATGAAGTATTGAAAACCGCTTGATGTATAAAGATGAAATTTGGCATGGAGGTAGTTTATAGTTAGTAGACATCCGCTAAGAAAGGATTTTTCAAAATTTACCCCTTAAGGGGGTGAAACGATGATCCAAAGTTTGTACGGAGAAATCAACTGCCTCGTTGGTCTAGTGGTCGAAAAGCGCGACTGCTGAGCATGAGGTCTTGTATTCGATTCCCAGGTCGGGCAAAGTGTTATTGAGTTTATCCATCAAGAATTTCTCAATAGCAGCTTCGGAGTCTAGATTTGTGCCCGGTTGATGGCAATAGGCTCGCCCCCTATTAACAGAACTGGCGAAATGTGGGTACACTTCTGCCTAACCCTTCGGGGATTACAGGCTTGATGTTATCACTACATAGTATAAAAAAAAGTCGCTTCCCTGTCTGTCTGTCTGTCTGTCTGTCTGTTCCTATATATGCTTAGATCTTTAAAACTACGCAACGGATTTTGATGCGGTTTTTTTAAATAGATAGAGTGATTTAAGAGGAAGGTTTATATGTATAATACATGTACCCGTGGGAAGCCGGGGCGGGTCATATAAATTAGTTTAGATATCTCGTCATATAACACACTTATCAACTCCATTTAATTAGCAACACTTAAAGATCTTTTATTGAGCACAATCCAGCACGTTACAGGCGCATGAGTAGATATGCAACATGACTCTAAACGTGGATGATATCAGTATTATCAACTCGCAGGGCTGATAACCCTGTTCCGCTCGCCGGGGTTGTCGGCAACCCAATATATGGGTGTCACTCGCTAGATAAGAATAGTCTGTGATGTGTCTGGGTGATTGTGTCCCTAGATTTGGAGCAAGCAACTAGCTTCAACTTTCGGACTAACTGACCGACTCCTTGACAATTCAAAAGTGCCTGTAAATGGTCTAATTAAAATAAATGTTTTGACTTTGACTTTGGTGTAGGTATTACGCCTTAGTAACACCCTGCTGATGTAATAACTCCCTAATCGCGTCGCTTAAAACTTCTCTGTCAAATTCTTTAACTTTCAATAATTCCAAGACATAACTTCTCTAAAGAAACTTTATTTAAACCCTAAAAGGGTCATTCTTCAGTCAATCTTCAGTGTTGAGGATAATGACGCCCGATACTTTTACTACTAGTGCAACCATCCATTGACAAAAAACAAAAATTGAAATTATTTTAATTACATTTAACTTAAAGGTAATTAAAATAATTTATGTTTTTATTTTTTGTCAATGGATGGTTGCACTAGTAGTAAAAGTATCGGGCGTCATTATCCTCAACACTGAAGATTGACTGAAGAATGACCCAAAAACCCGATTTCTTTTGTATTCGATTTTTAATTGCTTTCAAATCCTAACTAATATTATAAATGCGAAAGTAACTCTGTCTGTCTGTCTTTCTGTCTGTCAGTCTGTCTGTCTGTCTTTTCTTCACGCCTAAACTACTGAACCGATTTGTGTGAAATTTGGTACAGAGCAAGTGTGAACCCCAACAAAGGACATAGGCTACTTTTTATTTGACTTCGACTTCGTCTACGTCCGCGATAACCGACATATACGCGGACGAAGTCGCGGGCAAAAGCTAGTAAAGAAATAGTTAGTCAATTGAGTCGTCACAAAAGTGACGTCACAGATCACAGTTGTCTCCATACAAAATCTATAGGAGACTCGCGATTTGACAGGTCATAAAAAGTACGTCATTAATTGATTGGAGGTAGCAATTAAATTATAAGCCCACTAGCTTTTGCCCGCGACTTCGTCCGCGTATATGTCGGTTATCGCGGACGCAGACGAAGTCGAAGTCGAATAAAAAGTAGCCTTTGTCCTTTGTTGGGGTTCACACTTACCCTGTACCAAATTTCACACAAATCGGTTAAGTAGTTTAGGCGTGAAGAAAAGACAGACAGACAGACAGAGTTACTTTCGCATTTATAATATTAGTTAGGATAGTTCCTAACTATTCATTTGAGAAAATTTATATCTATAGCCGTAGATTTTTGTCCAAGGGCGGACAGTGTAGGTACTGGCGATTAATCAACCTAAATTCCCATTTTCTCAAAAAACTGTTTGTTAAAATTATGTAAGCGGTAAAAATGGGAATTGGGGGCCCTTTTATAGTCATGGGGCCCAGCCTATATAGATCCGCCCCTGTTCGTGTGTGTACAGAAAATTATGATGTGTATCCTACACATTATTTTCTTTCTTTGTCCGTCTGTGTTTGTCCTATGTAGGTTAGGTGTTTAGATAGGTCTAGTTAGTAGTCGCAGTCACAAAAGCGGCAGCAGTGAAAGATGAAGCGCTGCACAAACGTAAACACTATTTGTTACTGATACAGGACACCGCACTGTTGCTGTGTCCGGTGACGGTTGCTGCAACTGGACACTCGGTGTTGGTTTTCCAAACAGTTCATCAGTATCCTGTGGGTACAGGCGACTGATTTCTGCAACAACTTTTTACACGACTGCCCCAAAAAAAGGAGTGTTATGTGTTCAGGGTTAATGTATGTATGTATGTATGTATGTATGTATGTATGTGAGTTTCTTTATTCCACCATAACTTTTGAACGACTGAACCGATTTAGATGTATGGGGTATCATTACAATCCTTGCATCGTTCCGAGTAACATAGGCTAGTAAAAAATAAAAAGAAATCGGTGTGGTCACTTTAAAACGTAAATTAATACCAGACTCAATTTATTTTTTTAATGAATCTGGTCGTGTCTATGTTCATCGTCTAGAATTTGACAAGTAGATTTAAAAAATATATAACACTGTAAATAAAAAACGTCGTAAACAAAAACTGATGAGTAAACAAAGTACAAATATGTGCAATTCTTGCAGTCGTGTTTTTTAATTTTTTAATTATAGTAGCTTGTTTAGTTATACAATATGTATGAACTAATTTGTATGTTTTGTTGAACTGTCTCGTTGGTCAAGAGGTCGCAAATAGTAGCTGCTGTGCATCAGGCAAAGTGTTGTTGGGTTTTTCTAATGGATCCCTAATTTTTAGATAATAAAAAATAGCCTACAGCACTCAGTGATAACGTAGCTTCCAATTTGCGAAAGAATTTTCAAAATCGGTTCAGTAGATCCAGAGATTACCCCCTACAACCTCGAAAACTCACTACTTCTTTATCATCTGCCTAGCCTTTTCCCAACTATGTTGGGGTCGGCTACCAGTCTAACCGGATGCAGCTGAGTACCAGTATTTTACATGGAGCGACTGCCTATCTGACCTCCACAACCCAGTAACTGGGTAATACGATACCCCTGGGTAAGACTGGTTGTCAGACTTTCAAGCTTCTGACGACTCGTAACGACTGTCAAAGATCCACGTATGACAGCCGGGACCAACAGCTTAACGTGCTTTCCGAGGCACGAAATGATGTCAGTAATGTCTAAGATAAACTTTAGAAAGTACATACATATGACTTAAAAAGGTCACATTGGTACTTGCCCGGATTCGAACCCACACCCTCATGCATGAGAGGCGGGCGCCTTAACCGCTAGGCCATCACGACACCTAACTCACTACTTCTTTATTATATTATTAATTTAGTATGATGATGATGTATTGAATTTGACGAAAAAAAACGCAAAGCTGCACCTTGTAAAACACAAAAACTTATTTTTATAAAAAGTCCTGCACCTCATAGAAAAGGAGGGAAACAGAACCAGTTTAAGTAATTGCATTAGATGCATTACTGGAAGCCGTATTGAGAAATAATCACACATATACACTATGTAACAAAAACCCTGTCAGATCAGTGTTGCCGTTGATCAGTTTTTATGTTTTACTAGCTGTCCGCCGCGGTTACACCCGCGTCTTTGGTTACTGCTCCGCTCCCTGATGGTATATAGCCTATAACCTTCCTCGATAACTAATCTATCTACCACTGAAAGAATTTTTCAAATCGGACCAGTAGTTCCAGAGATTAGCGCATTCAAACAAACAAACAAACACAGCAGCTTTATAATATTAGTATAGATTTTAATTTAATTACTTCTTCTTTCTTCTTTTTTTTTTTCACTGGGGAAAAATAATAATCTCAAATCCATTAAATGGTTACGTATATGTGTACGCAGTACGATCGGACAGGGTTTTTGTTACATACTGTATATACGTTACTAGCTTAGTCATAAGTCATTTATTAATTTGTTAACACAGGTACATACAATAAAAAGTTGTTATAAAAAAATTCAAGTGCGCTATGTTATACCCGAAGGCATACAAATTTTTATATTTATAGGTCACTAGCTGACCCGCCGCGACTTCGTTCGCGTGGTATCCTACACTACAAATACCCCTACCCTAACCCTGCCATACCCTACCCCCTACCCAACTCTACCCCTACCCCTACCCTACCTCTACTCTACCCCTACCCTACCCTACCCCTACCCTACCCCTATCCTACCCCTACCCTACCCTACCCCTACCCTACCCCTACCCTACCCCTAACCTACCCCTACCCTACCCCTAACCTACCCCTACCCTACCCCTACTCTACCCCTACCCTACCCCTACCCTACCCTACCCCTGCCCTAACCCTACCCTACCCCAACTCTACCCTACCCTACCCTATATTTTCTCACCGTTTAAACCTTCCCTAGACCTCCACGAACATTTAAAAAACCAAAATCAGCTAAATCAGCCCAGCCGTTCTCGAGTTTTAGCGATAAGAGATAGAGATTGATTTCGCCATAACTTTCAAACCAAACGTCAAATTTTAATGAATAAACGACTTAATATTGTCTACATAAACAGTACTTTGTGACAAAATAGTTTGTTTTGATAAGGAGTAATGACATGTGTAAAATAAATGCGTTTAATAAATGAAGTTCTAAAAAATTCAAGATTTTTAAATAAAAAAATGGTTGTTGTGTTTAACTCGAAATAGATAGGTATAGTGTGTCGCGGACTTTTTTGTAGATATTTTTGAAGTCTTTTATTAATTAGAACATTTTATGGTTCTATCTTTTATAGTTTAGGCGGCGTACGCCAAATAAGGAACTTTTTTGGATGATTTTTTACACCTTGGGTCCGAAAAACTCAAATATCTTACGGACCCCTATTTTTTCTAAAATAAAATATAGCCTATAGCACTCAGTGATAACGTAGCTTCCAATTTCCGAAAGAATTTTCAAAATCGGTTCAGTAGATCCGGAGATTACCCCCTACATACAAACTTACAAACTTACAAACATACAAACTTACAAACAAATGTTACCTCTTTATAATATTAGTATAGATTGACATTAAAAATGATAACATAATTACAATCATAGAATGCAGTATTAATTGATTTGAAAAAAATAAAATAAAATAAAAATATAAACAAAGAAAAAAATTATAAAAATGTCAAAAAATGATTGTAATTTGCCCGCGACTTCGGCCGAGTAAATGTCGGACCCCGTTCTATCCCCTTAGGGGGTGAATTTTGGAAAATTCTGTTCTTACTGCATGCTAGCGTCATAATTTATAATGTCTATACTAATATTATGGAGGTAAAGTTTGTGAGGTTGTAGGTTTCGATTTTAATCTTTATCTTTATAGATAACTTAGCACTCTCCCCGCGTCTTCGTTCGCGTGATATTTCTTATGGATCCCAAATCTATACTTAATACTTAATATTATAAAGAGGTAACATTTGTTTGTAAGTCAAAGTCAAAGTCAAAGTCAAATCATTTATTTCAATTAGACCATTAAAAGGCACTTTTGAACGTCATTTACGAGAAAAAATTATAATATTGAATCTAGTTGCCCATTCCAAAAGGTAGTTTCGTATGGAGAAGAACGGGCAAGAAACTCCATACTTACTCTTTTTAAAAATATATATGGTTTACAATAAGTAGTAGGTACATTAATTCTATTAAATACGAATGTGAAGACGATGTACCTCAAAATAAGTCAAAAAATAAAAAAAATAAAAATAAGTCATAAAAATAAGTCATGTAAAGTACCTACCTACTACAATACGTACCATGTGTTACAAAGATTAGAAATGAAAGCTAAATTAATTGTTGTAGATACACAGTGCTCACACGTTTACAATACATATAGTGATCGTAAGCTATCTTTTCTAACATTTCAAAAAAAAAAAAAAACATAAAACAGCTAATCAGTGTGTGAGCCAAATAGTCAACACCAAATGTAGAATAAAAAGTCGTACTTAGTCAAAAAAAATAATAATAATAATAATGACCAATACAAATCATTTAATTGAATTATTTGCAGCCAGTTAATTAAATTTTGTCAAGACTTTAAATTGCCCTATGGAGCAGGACCAGCATGTTTCCAAGCATTATTATCTTGAATATAATCCTCTAATTTGTAATATGCTTGTTTACAAAGTGTACTTTTAATATATTTTTTAAATTTACTTTCAATCTTTCATTAAGTTTTAAAATATCAAAAGGTATTTTATTGTAACATTTAACACAGTACCCCATAAAAGATGTGTGCACTTTGGATAATCTAAAAAATGGTTGCACTATTTTGTCTTTATTTCTAGTATTAAAGTTGTGTCTATCACTTATTTTATCAAAAAGTTAAGTTTGTATGTAGGGGGTAATCTCTGGATCTACTAAATCGATTTTGAAAATCCTTTTACAAATTGGAAGCTACGTTATCACTGAGTGCTATAGGCTTTATTTTCAAAAAATTAGGGATCCGTAAGAAAAATCACGCGATCGAAGTCGCGGGGAGAGTGCTATAACTAAAATAACAAACAGCGCAAGCGCAGTCTTGCGCACTAGCTCTTAAACGGTTTTAAGATCCTGGGTCGAATTCTCTATACTCAAAATATTATTATATTCAAATTGCCGATTTCTTATAATAACAGAATTAAAACTCAACAACTTTCTACCAACGCCATCTATCGCCCATTTCCACGAACTACGTTCATTATCAGCGTGTAAACATAGATGGCGCCACTTGTCTGCGGTCGTACGTCCCTGACGCGTAGGTAAGATTTGTATGAAATATCATAACTTAGCAGGAAGACTATCGGATGGCCTGCGGTTAGTGTGTTTGTGTTTTAGATCACCTGACTACTGTATTAGATACCTGATTACTGTGTTAGAAAGAGAAGGAGCATGTCTATTGTCTTTCAGACGGTCTGTTCTGTCCAAATATACCTTAGTGAATTTAGGTGAAGTCAGAAGTCCAATTCTATGAATTAACTTAACATCACGCCTGTAATCCCCGAAGGGTAAGGCAGAGGAGTACCCATTAGTACACCCACATTTAGCCAGAAGTTTAAGTCCCATGTTATAGGGAGCAAGCCTATTGCCATCAACCGGGCACAAATTCAGACTCCGAGGCTGCTACTGAGAAAGTCCTGATCGGAAAACCCAATAACACTTTTCCTGACTTGGGAATCGAACACAAGACTACTAGACCAACAAGGTAGTCAAATTCCAATGCAACTATAATTATTTACAACCAGTTTTCCTCAACATTTCCTTTAAAGAAATCACCGCGCATTTTAAAAATAGAAGGGAGAGAAATAAAGTGACGCATATAATGTGGATGCCCGCCAAAATGACGTCATCAAAATGGCTGCCCGGCGCCATTACGTGTACTACGTCATTACATTAAGATTCCCAACTGTTTGATAGTGCGTAATTTTTGAGGTTAAATATAGGTTAGGTCTGTCATTAAGTGGGTGTTAGACGAGAATGAATGTCTTCTTTATTGCCGTCCTTACCACCTTGCGCTCTATAACACTATTGTTGTAGATGTTAGGGAAAAAAAAAGTGAGGCTGAATTGGGAGTATGCTGGTCATCTCGTAGAAGGAGGCTGCGGAATGGAAGAGGGAGATTATGCCCTCTTTCCGGTACGCAGCAGGCGCATCGGGCGTTGGCAGAGGATGGATAACGCCCTCTTCCGGCCGCCCTAAATGGGTCCAGGGACGGCGGACTTGGGGACGTCCGTCACTCCCCATTCTACCGGATCCGAGATTCAGCCCGTAGTTTCCGTAGTGGCCGCAAAGCGCTCCTACTGAGTATGAGATCTTGGAGTTTGATTTCCAGGTCGGGTAAAGTGGTTGTTCCATCAGGAATTTCTCAGTAGCAGCTTCGGAGCCTGAATTTGTACCCGGATGATGGCAAAAGGCTCGCCACATGGGACTTAAATATAACTGGCGAAATATGGGTGTACTAATGGGTACACCTCTGCCTAACCCTTCGGGGATTACAGGCGTAATATTATGTGTTATGCGTCAACTTTCCAAATTGTATAAACAGATTTGGAGCCCAAGTTTTTAAGTAGCAGTTCTTCAAACAGCTGACCCTCCAAGCACCCACTTCTGACCCATTTTCCATCCCCACTTCAGTACCGGCCAGCCCATCCACCTCTATCTCCATTCAGGGTCATCCTCCATAGCTTTATCATACAGATAAGAAGGAGAAACAATATTTATTTTACATTAGGTTATCAGGAATTGAGGTCAAAGAAAGTTATCGATCATTCACTGAGTGTACTGTTTTAATTATAAGTACTTTTATATACTAGCTATAACCCTGGTTTCACCCGCGTTCAGTTATATCTTTGGTTACTGCTCCGCTTCCCTCGTGAATCTGGCTATCGTATGCATACATACGGTCAGGGTCATAAGTGGAGTAGCAATCTACAAAGTAAATCGATTGACGCTTTGGTTAAACTTACGACCTTTGGACGTCGTGTCTGAATTTTGAGTGTGTTATTACGTTCAAAAGTGCCTTATAATGGCCTAATTCAATATATGATTTGACTTTGACTTTAACTTTGAATACATCACTTATACACACAGATGTAGGTATGGCCTGTACCTCGTGTTCACAGCAATTCAAACCTTAGCATGCTTCTGCACTTATGACCCCGACCGTACATACATACATAAACTCACGTCTTTTTCCCGTGGAGGTAGGCAGAAACCACAGAACGCCACCTGCTAAGATCCTTACATACTCCCTTCGCCTCATCCACGTTCATACATCTTCCCAGGTCGGGCAAGGTGTTATTGGGTTTTTCCATTAGGAATTTCTCAGTAGCAGCCTCAGAGTTGTTCTGTGCTCGGAGTCTGGATTTGTGCCCGGTTGATGGCAATAGGCTCGAACCCTATTACATGGGACTTAAACATAACTGGCGAAATGTGAGTGTACTGATGGGTACACCTCTGCCTAACCCTTCGGGGATTACAGGCGTGATGTTATGTTTATGTTATGCTCACCAATAAGGTCAGTGTAGGTCTTCCTAGGGCGACCCCTCACTGCGTTGCCACTCACCTCTGCCATAAACCTTAATCTACTATAGTATATAAAAAGATTTTTTCAATCCGACTACTCGGACTACTAGTTTCAGAGGTTAGCAAACGATTAAAAAAATCACTTCAACATTATTATTTACTGCTGAAATGATGGCTGTAAATCAACCTTTCCCAAAGTTGGCGATAACGCCCCCTTGTGGGCGCTGCAGGCCTAAAGGGGGGCGGGAAGAGACCCAGAGAAAAAATCGGGTCGTTGTGTAGAGGCTTGGAGAGCGATTTGTAATTTCATCTAAGTACCAGGTGGTTTTTAAGTAGATGAAAAAATGGGGGCGCTAGAAAATAATTTATTCTCAAAGTGGGCGGTAGACAAAATAAGTTTGGAAACCTCTGCGTAAATGATGAGTAATTAAAGTAAAAGTTTTGAAAAAGTATGTCAGGGATAAAGTCAAAGTCAAAGTCAAAGTCAAAGTCAAAACATTTATTTCAATTAGACCATTTACAGGCACTTTTGAATTGTCAAGGAGTCGGTCAGTTAGTCAGAAAAATGAAGCTAGTTGCTCGTTCCAAAACGGAGGTAGGCCTCTATGGAGAAGAACGAGCAAGAAACTCCACGGCACTCTTTTAAATTAGGTTTTTACAAAATCTTGGTTACATTATTATTCTTGTTGATTCTACATGTGATCACAATGAAGATGAATATAAAACAGTAGTTAAAAATAATAAAAATAAAGATGTAAGCCATAGCAGTTAAGAGATGACCAATCCCAACTGACAGCACCCGTTCACGAGCATGACGCATGGATCAGCACCACCTAGCTCAACCATTATGGAGGGAGCCAAATGATCCAACACACGCGCCACCATCAGCGAGATATTTGAGTGAGCATGACAAGCTCTCAACCGCCATGCTCATTAAGTCAAAACACAGTAACTCAATAAATAAAAAGCTCCATGGTACTCACATTTACAAAATTGAAATAAATGATATTAAATTATACAATACTATCACTTCAGTGATTCGTAATATGAACTGTGGTATGTAAAAAAGAAAAAAAGTACTAGTAGGTACTGATAACGAAACTAGTTATTCAGGTCAATAAAAAGGGGGTAAGAAACATCATTTTCTTGAAATTAATACTAATTAGTAAGCCCGAGTGGCTGTGGAGCAGGACTAGCATTTAGCCAAGCATTTTTGTCCGTGATATAATCATCTAACTTATAATATGCTTGACTACATAGTGTGCGTTTTACGCATGTTTTAAATTTTCTCTCATTTAGTTGGAGAATATCAACTGGTATTTTATTATAGCATTTTACACAGTACCCCATAAAAGAATTTTTTACTTTAGCCAATCTGAAACTTGGTTGATCTAATTTGTTCCTATTTCTAGTATTAAAATTATGTCTATCACTAATTTTCTTAAAAAGATGAAGATTTTTTCGAACATGCATAATGTTCTCATATATATATTGACAAGGTACCGTCATGATGTTTATTTTTTTAAACAATTCCCTTAGAGATTCGCGTCTGCCAAGATTATAGATGGCTCTGACAGCCCTCTTTTGCAGGATAAAAATAGAATTTATATCTGCAGCCCGTCCCCAAAGCAAAATACCGTAAGACATGATGCTATGAAAATAACTAAAATAGACTAGTCTCGCGGTATCCACGTCTGTTAATTGTCGAATTTTTCTGACAGCGTAAGCGGCTGAACTTAACCGCCCTGCCAGAGATGTTAAGTGGGGACCCCACTGCAGCTTTGAATCGAGCGTAATCCCTAGGAAAACTGTCTTCTCGACAAATTCTAGCATGTCCCTATTCAATATAACATTACAATTACTACTTCTAACATTGGGTAAAGCGAATCTTATGCATTTAGTTTTTTTCTCATTTAACACTAAATTATTAACAGTAAACCAATTGTGAACCTTTAGCATGGCGTTATTTACGTCGTCAAGGTGCTGTGCTTGTCTATTTACTCTAAAAATGAGTGAGGTATCATCAGCAAATAACACCATTTGTGGTTGGTTTTCTAGTAAATGAGGTAAATCATTTATATATACTAAAAAGAGGAACGGACCTAGTATTGAACCCTGCGGAACCCCCATCTTTACTTTTAAGCCTGATGAATTAACACCGTTTATTTGAACTTGCTGCAGTCTATCATTCAAATACGATTTTACTAAGCTAATTGCTAGATCACCGAGACCGTAATGCTCTAGTTTTAGGAGCAGTGTTTCGTGATTCACGCAATCAAACGCTTTAGAGAGGTCGCAAAAGATGCCAACAGCATCCTGTGAGTCCTCCCATGCATTAAATATATGCTTAATTAAAGTAACACCGGCGTCAGTAGTGCAACGTCCTCTGGTGAAACCATACTGTTGATCGTGCAGGATGTTGTTACAGTTAAAATGATTGAGCATTTGATTGAGCATGACTTTTTCAAACACTTTGCTGAAAACCGGCAAAACCGAAACAGGTCTATAATTATTGGTATCCTTGCTATCTCCGGATTTGAAGAGCGGAATAACTTTGCTGTACTTCATTAAATCCGGGAATATCCCTTGGTCTACGCACAAATTAAATATTAAAGCTAAATATGGTGCTATTGTCTCAATAATAGATTTACAAACATTAGTAGACATGCCCCACAGATCTTCGGTAGCCTTGATCTTAAGTTGTTTAAAAGCCTTCATAACGACCACAGGGTTAATATGTTTAAATTTAAATTCCTTAGGGCTGGTTGAAACATTCACCCTTAGTAAGTCAATAGCAAGTGAGGGTGAGGAATCTAAGATTTGAGTAGTTTTAATTGGAATATTTGTAAAGAATTCTGCAAATTCCTGAGCAACATCGATATTACTGCTTATGACACCTTGAGAAGTCTCCAGAGTGTAATCAGAATTATGTTTTTTGTTTCTATTTGTTTCGTTATTGATGATTTTCCAAACAGTTTTTATTTTATTTTCTGCTGATTTAACTTTGTTGCTAATGTACAAGGCTTTAGCAGCTTTACACGCATTTTTAAAAATTTTTGAGTAAGTAGCAACATGCTTATTAAAAGTTTCAGTATTTATGTAAGGCTTAAGGCCATACAGCTCAAAAAGTCTTTCCCTACTTCTTCTGATACCTTTAGTCGCCCAGTCACTAAATAAAAACTTAGGACAAATAGTTTTAGATTTTTTCTTAAAAATAGTATTAAATTCTGTATGCACCATTGAAAAGAATTCTTCATACAAAATATTACCATTATTCATATTAAGATCCTGGACACATAACTTACTAATTAAATTGCTATTAAATTTATTTAAATTACCAGATGTTATTGGTCTCGATTGTATCTGCACTTTTTGTAATGGTGTGATGCACTCAAAAGTGACGGTTAGTCCGCTGTGATCCGAAGGAAGATAATTTACTATACCTTTATCTAAGTAGTCACAGCAACAAAAAACATTATCAATACATGTAGCAGTAGTCAAAGTTATTCGTGTTGGTTCTAGAAACACATTTGACAGATTGAACGATTTAAAGAGACTTAATAATCTACTGCTATTTGAATTATTTTCTAAAATATTAATATTAAAATCACCACAAACTATTACTGATTTATTAACGGTTGCTAGTTTAGTTAAAACATCTTCCATTATAGTCTCAAATATGGAATAATTCTGATAATTGGGGGGTCTGTAAACGCACACTATAACATGCTTATCAAGCTCAACACTGGACAATTCAATAATATGTTCAATTGATAGTTCAACTATGTCTTTACGGGGCTTAGATTTTATACTATTTTTAACTAAGATTAGTGAACCACCACGCAGCATAGATTTGCGGTTAAAACAACTGCCCACACTATAGTTCTCAAAGTTAATTAACATTTCATAATCTTTTAACCAATGTTCAGTTAAACAAATAATGTCGAACATTGTCTTTTCTAAAAAAAGTTCAATTTCTAGTTGCTTGGAAGAAAAGCCTTGAATATTCTGATGAAAAAGTTTTAAGGAATGATGCTTAACCCCCTTTTTACAATTTAATAAGTGATTGCTAGAAGATACCTTGTTGTTAATAAAAACTATATTGTTATTAGTATCTTCTGTTGTCTTACTTTCTAGTTTAAAATATTAAACTAGAAAGTAAGGCTGTGATATGATATGACAGCCCGTTTCGTAACTTTATCTGTTATCAATATAAATAAAATAATGTCACTGTCAATTTGGGTCATTGCCAGCATTAGGAAGAATGTAGAACGCCCTGCAATAAAATTTAAAACTAGAGTGCGACTTTTCGGTTTCGGCCTAGTTTCGGCAATAAAATGGGTTTCGGCTTAGTTTCGGTTTCGGCTGCCATTCGGCCAAAATCGTAACGTTCTATATTCAGGAGGTGTCGCGCATTGAAACTAGCAAATACGCTTAGTTTATCTTAACTAAAATTACAAATGCGGAAAGTAAGTTTGTTTGGTATCTTTCCACGCCGAAAACACAGAACCGATCATCCCGAAATTTTGTGTATACGTTGTCAGGTGTACAGAAACGGACATAGGGTACCTTTCATCCCGAAAAAAAGTACTGTTCCCGAGAGAAATCACAATACATAATGTTCTTAAAATGATAGATGGCGCCACATGTCTTTCGAATCATGATCGAATTTTAAATTTCATTTGCGAGCGAAGCCGCGGGCGAAATCTCATTAACTATATTTTCTTCTTCTTTTAAAGACAGATGATGTCTTTTCTCAAAACTTCGTAGGTATTGCGTCCCAAAAGACCACTGGTGCTTTTACTCTGTGTATGAAATTCTAAAACTTTTAAATCTCTTGTTACAGATAAATAAGAAAACAGATTTGAAGAGCTGAAACTTTGCTACTGGATTTACAAAGCTAAGGTAGGTCAATATAGAATACAATTTTGATTGACACTTGTTCCTCTTTTAATCCCATAATCGTGTGTCGTGGGTGTGTAGGTGTACACAAATAAACATACCATTAAGGCCAATGCAGACTGGGACTGCTTGGCAAAGGATTTAACTTTAGACATTCAAACGTATTGCTATAGAAATACGACATAAATTGCTATGCTTTAAAGTCATGCCGTGGCATCTCTTTCGATGCCACGGCATCATTTTAAAGCATAGCAATTTATGTCGTATTTCTATAGCAATACGTGTAAATTTCCATTAGTAAAAATTAAATCCCTTGCCATGCCGAGGCGTGGATTAGCTAGACGATATTTGTTTTTCACTAGGAATTTGTCTTGTATCGTTTTTGCGATTAAAAACATATAAACTCACATCAGGGCAGGGCTGGGCAAAATACATGCTTTGCTTTAATTGAAATACAAATTACAAAATACAGTAATCGCAAGTAATTAAAATACAAAATACAAAATATCTTTAAGTAAGGTATTTGAAATATAAAATACAAAATACAGTATTTTAGCTATTTTTAATTGAAATACAAAATACAAAATACAAATTACATTTTTTTTTCTTATTACAAAAAAAAATCGCCTTCATAAACCATCAGACAAAAGTGTAAAGTAACTTTCTTTCGTGAATGAATTAAAAACAAAATGTTTTTATTTTAACCTTTTTAGTTCAAAAATTTAACTCAAATTCTTGTCAAATACCTAATTTTCTAACACGTGCCCTAGAATTAGAATATTTTTAGAATATTAAAAATAAAAAGGGTAAAATAAAAATAAAATCTTTTATGAAAAAAGAAACCGACTTCAAAATCCAACAAAAAAGCGTGAAATAACTTTTCTTTCGGAAGTCGGTGGCTGTTTTTCATCTTTATCGACTTTTGCCACCGACTTCCAAAAGAAAAGTTATTCACGCTTTTTTGTTTGATTTTGAAGTCGGTTTCTTTTTTTTTTGTTATAAAAGTTTTTTTTATTTTAGCCGTTTTAGTTCAGATATTTTATTATTTTATTTTTATTTTGTTTATTTTATGAAGGCTTACAGACTAATAACATGATAGGTAACAAAAAAATATAATTAAGTTGCTAATAACAAGCCTCCACAGATATATAATAATTACGATTAACTAATGCTTGAAAGTTGAAGTTTTTTTTTATATTTTATTTTACATTTTCCGTTACTACATGTGTGCTTGAGCACCACCAGCCGGTGCTTCATTCGCAAAAAATGATTTGGCTAAAAGTTTTCTTGCCACTTTCGTCTTAGTGCAAAACAAGTCAATATCAATATCATGCTCACGAGATAATCCATTAAAGTAACGAGCGCTTCTAATAAGATAAGCATTACGCCTATAATTAGTGGAGGTAGAAGGCACACACAGTATGGGCCTCCGACGCAACCCAATAAGGTTAGTTCGAAATGCCAGTTTAGAAACGAGCTCAGAGCAGTCAATCGAGCCATTCGCTATGTTAATCAAGAAACATATATCATTGATGAGTCGCCTGTAATCTAGTGGTAGAAAATGGTACTTCTTGCACCGGTGCTCGTAATCTATGGATACTTGGTGCGCTTTGTAATCAAGATATTTAAGAAACTTTTTCTGGATACCCTCAATACGCAACTTATAGAACTCATATTGAGGGTTCCAGACTTGAGAAGCATACTCTAAGTGACTGCGTACGAACGAACAATATAAGACCTTGATTGGCTTCAGAGAACGGAAACTGGCTGAGGATCTAATAATGAATCCCAATGCTTTCGCAGCTTTTTTTACAATACTCTCGATGTGTTGATCAAATAGTAATTTGCTATCTAGTATAATGCCCAAATCCCGAATACTGTTAACTTTCTTGAATATTCAACAAAAGTCTTCGTATAATCGGCGTCTTTGAAAATCTACAATCCAAGTAATCAAAAACGGATCCATGCGGGCAACGTCACGGGATATCCATTAGTTTTATATACTAAAACCTTCTCCGGAATTTAACGAACACTTTTCTGAAAACCGCATCAAAATCGGTTCAGCCAAACGCGAGATAATCGCGAACAAACATACAATCGATTGTGTAGTGTTGCCAACTCTAATAGCTGCTTTACCATCATTGCACTCTCGCCTCGCACTCACACTCACGATCGCTAAATGAAATGTATTTGTTAAAATGCCGCCCAACAAAAAAATACTGCCCAACCCTGTCACATACACAAACAGTCAAACCCGGAACAACTATCTGTAGGCCATACAAATATTTGCTCCGTGCGGGAATCGAATCCGTGACACGCAGCAGTGTGCTGAGATATGCGTGTCGCTCTGCTGTATCTCATGAACCGTGATAGTCATTTAAAACTATCACAGATGATGTATTTCTCTTGCCGCTATAACAACAAATACTAAAAAACAGAATATAATAAATATACAGGGTCATTGAAAATATACCAGAAACCTGAAAAGGGGTCATTGTACTCATCATTATGAACAACTTTTACTATGGGACCAACCTTGAAATCATGAAAAAAAAATCTGCTGTTCCGTACAAAAATGCTACACAACAAGATCGTAATGTATGGATCAGCTGTTTTTTTTTTCATGATTTCAAGGTTGGTCCCATAGTAAAAGTTGTTCATAATGATGAGTACAATAACCCCTTTTCAGGTTTCGGGTAAATTTTCAATTACCCTGTATAAGGGGGCTCCCATACAACAAACGTGATTGAAATCTAACGAACGATGAATGAATGAATGATCTAATTTGTTGTACTTCACCACCTATGTATAAGTATTTTTATCTCTCTCTACTTTATATCGTTTGTTTGTATGTTATATTGTTTATTATATGTATTTATTTTTATATTTTATTCTCGACAATTTTCTGTACCTTTGCACCCACTATGATTGGTCTCTGCATCACCCTAAGGTAGACAGGTAGAATATGCCCAAGGCATTAAGTTGCCTTTGTACAGTGTATTTTTTTACATGTGCATAAAGTTTAAATAAATAATGGTACGGAACCCATCGTGCGCGAGTCCAACTCGCACTTGGCCGGTTTCATATTCATATTCATTTATTTCCATACCATAATGTGTGTAATAGATGTTACATAATGCTTAAAGCTAAGGTACAGTTATGGACCCAGTTAGGGCACAGCAACATTTAAAATTAAAAATTAGAAAATAAAATTTAAAGAAAAATAAAATTTAAATAACACTTCTTATAAATGACTGCGAACTTCTAAATAAAATTAATTATAATTATTA
Source organism: Hoplodrina blanda (assembly GCA_949316365.1). NCBI lineage: Eukaryota > Metazoa > Arthropoda > Insecta > Lepidoptera > Noctuidae > Hoplodrina > Hoplodrina blanda. The sequence continues at coordinate 5,693,970 of OX438576.1, forward strand.
AAATTACTTATATTTTATTTTAATTATCTAATTAATATTATATGTATAATTTTAATGAGATCGGTAAGTTTTTATCATATATAAGCGTCAATGGTACGAACTAGACTATACTGACTGTCGTTTCTAGTAAATACACATCTATTTTGAGCTTGCATCGTTATCAAACCTTTCTATAATGCCAAGCTATTATTATCCTTATTACTATAATTATAAGAACTAGATTAGAGCGTGTAAACATTGTCACGTGTGTTTGCACGCGAGTTTCTGGATGCTCTGAGATAGTTTCTGGATGTATGATAAGGAACTTGGATGATAATACAGTTAATGAAACTAATTTCTAATGATAAAACAAAGCTTTTTGTTTGTCTGTTTGTTTAAGTAATTTTGTGAGTCGTGAGTCGCAGAATTTCGGTCGCAGAAATTCTGTTGGGATGCCAGACGAGCGCATTTTATTCAGTTACCTACTATCACACGATCCAACGTTCATAGCAGATGTTTGTGTCGTGCGTCGGCCCCCTCGCCCCCCGCAAACTCAATTCGGTCCGAATACCGGTAATGCATGTGAGTCGGCAGACAACTCATTTTGTGTCGCCTTGTGAATCAACAGTACTTTTTTATTATGAAACCGATTGCAACAGAATTTCTGCGACCGAAATTCTGCTACTCACGACTCACAAAATTACGTTTGTTTGGCCTCACCCTTAGAACATCGCGTGATGTTCAGTTGACACAAGTAACGAGATATCTATTCGCCATTGCAAAGAATAATAAAAAATGACAACATAAAAACACTTGCCAAGACTCCATTGGCCAGATATTGTTTTAAAAAAGAAGAAAGTGATTAAATCGTTGACTTTTCTTAATTTATGTTGATAACCTCGGCGCGATAGTCAGATAACACAGTAGGTAGTCTTCACAATTCACAAGCAGGCGCCGTGTGCCTTAAGACATTTGGTATCACTACATAGTATAAAACAAAGTCGCTTCTTCTGTCTGTCCCTATAATGCTTAGATCTTTAAAACTACGCAACGGATTTTGATGCGGTTTTTTTTAATAGATAGAGTGATTCAAGAGGAAGTTTTATATGTATAATACATGCACCCGTGCGAAGCCGGGGCGGGTCGCTAGTAAGGTATAAATTGCAAAATCTTAAATCTATTTGCTATCTGCAAGTCAGACTTTTCAAATGAAAGATAGTGAGAGGAAAAAAATATTGAGGCGGTCTGTTTTGTAAATATATTCCTCCTTGAATTTAGGTGACCTGCGATTGAGGCATAGCTTTCAAAATTGCGAAACTGAAGCGGCAATGGGCAGAAAGAAAGAAAGAAAGAAAAACTATTTTATATATTATATATGTCTGACAAACAGTCTTACCAAGGGTATCGTATTTCCTAATTTCTGGGTTGTGGAGGTCAGATAGGCAGTCGCTCCATGTAAAATATTGGTATTCAGCTGCATCCGGTTAGACTGGAAGCCGACCCCAACATAGTTGGGAAAAGGCTGGGCAAAGAAAGAAAGAATAATACCAGCCTATTACTTACTGTCCCACTGCAGGGCAAAGGCCTTTACTCAATAAAAAAAAGGCACTACGCTTACTCAAGGCAGATTGGCGATTCCAGACTTATTATTATAAGTAATAACTCTCTGCTTAACCCTTCGGGAATTACAGGCGGGATGTTATGTATTTATTTTATTTAGTCCCTAACCAAAATATCTAGAAGAACGCCAGAAGGCCAGTTCCACTGATTAAAAACGTTCAAAATCTAATCGCAATCTCATCTCATCAATAAGCGACAATGCCAAAAATGAAGGTAAATTGCATTATTGACAGATTGAGTCTCGAGATTAGATTGCGATCGTTTCTAAAAGTTAGCAGGCAGAATTACGCCCCTTGTGGTGACTCGAGTCAGACAGTGATAAAACCGCTGGTTACTCCTCGCAAAAGTCAAATATACGCCGGTTACGAGTACTGCGTACCTGACCTTTCTGAAGAACCTCACCAATAAGGTCAGTGTAGGTTTTCCTAGGGCGACCCCTCCCTGCGTTGCCACTCACCTCTGCCATATAAATACCTTTTGTTAATCGTCTTTCACTCATCCTCTCAACATGACCGAACCATCTAAGCATACCCTTTTACGTTTATGCAAACGTAGTGTGGGACGCCCTGCTGCACGGTGGACCGACGGTTTAAAGAAGGTGGCGGGCAGCGGATGGATGCGGGCTGCCCAAGACCGGGATGGTAGGCGCTCTTGAAATTGATAAATTGGGAGGATATTATTATTATATTTCCTAGGCCACGATTTACTTTGAACTTTCCTATATCATTAATGATGTAATTAATCACAAACTTAACATTAATCACCTGTTTGTCAACCCCGATGTTATTAATAACATCTTGACCCCCCTGAACTGTTTCCTCGTTGAACTAGATTGGTGTTGCGCAACTGATCGCCGCGTGGGCATATCGTGGAGCTTATTTGTGCTCTTGCGCATGTTTGAACTGTATGTACACAAGGTTGAGGTCAGATTTGTGAGAGTAGAGATAGACGCCCCTTCCCCGCGGGTTTTCAAGGCTAAAAAAAAACTGTTCGGGGTTTTTCCAAATTGATGTTTTGACTTTAAGTCGTCGTCGTTTGTTTTTGTTTTTCTTACTCCTCCGCTATTCTTTTCTGATTAATTTCGTTGCGGGACCCAAAACAGTTAATCGTTTCTCTGGGACTCGTCGAGCTTCATTGCCTCGGCGCTTTTCTGGTGGCCTCCACTGTTGATTCTGGCTTTCAGGAGTTGCAGCGGGTGGGAACAGTGTTGGCGGGCTTGATTAAAAAGTGTATGTTGAGAGGGTGAGTGAAAGTCGGTTAACAAAAGATATTTATATGGCAGAGGTGAGTGGCAACGCAGGGAGGGGTCGCCCTACATAGAGCAACACGGGTACCTGACGGAAGGGGAGACGCCATAGGCAGGCGTTCCCCTCTGTCGAAACATATGACCAAATGGTCCACTGTTAAGTCACTGTCACCAAGTGCGATAGTGTTGTTATTTTGTAAATTGTTTGTTTGTTATCGATAAAAATATTTACTTACCATCAGTCGATGTGTGACATTTGCATTTGCAAAAACTAAAGACTAAGTTGTAGTTATGTAGTATGTTAATGGAAAATAAAATTATGCTGATACAAGAATTACTTACTTAATGACAAAAGCAAACCCACATAGGTGATTAAAATTTTTAACCTTTAAATTCTTGATTTGTAATACTTTTTAAGTGCTTGTGTATGATTTAGTAGTTTTTAAATAACATTGCATTCCATTTCACATTTACATTGCATTCACGTGCCACTATGTATGATTCTGTATGCAAATATTGTAAACATTTTTATATTTCATCATGTCTAGATTATGGTATTTTGATTTCGGGACTGGCTGCAGATATAAATTCTATCTTTATCCTGCAAAAGAGGGCTGTAAAAGGATTGATCATCTCTTATCTGCTATGGCTTACATATTTATTTTTATTATTTTTTACTACTGTTTTATACTCATCTTCATTGTTTTCACATGTAGAATCAACAAGAATAATGTAACCAGGATTTTGTAAAAACCTAATTTAAAAGAGTGCCGTGGAGATTCTTGCTCGTTCTTCTCCATAGAGGCCTACCTCCGTTTTGGAACGAGCAACTAGTTTCAGCTTTCGGACTAACTGACCGACTCCTTGACAATTCAAAAGTGCCTGTAAATGGTCTAATTGAAATAAATGTTTTGACTTTGACTTTAAATTATACCTACATGCTTTTAATTATTTTTAAATTATACCTACATGCTTTTAATTATTTTTTAATTGACAACTGTTGAAAAAGTAATAAATAACATAAATAAAGTAAAAAACCTGATTTCCCTAACAGAGTTCTTTAATTTATCGATAATGCGTATCGACAGCTGTTACAGCAATGTTTGTCAATGTAGTTGCATCATGTCGTTACACTGTTATGACACAAAATGTATCTATGTGTGTACGAAATTGTTAGTGTATTGTTATTATTTCTATGTGTGAGTTTCGTAGCGACAGACGATTGTTTTTGTGTGGGGCATTGAAAAGTGTGTTTGTGTGTGTATTTCCCCCCGCAAAAAATGACAGACTTTTCTGTATTGAAAAAATACGCTATGGCGTCTCCCCTTCCGTCAGGTACCCGTGTTGCTCTATGTCGCCCTAGGAAGACCTACACTGACCTTATTGGTGAGGTTCTTCAGAAAGGTCAGGTGCGCAATACTCGTAACCGGCGTGCTTGTATGACGAGATGTATGAACGTGGACGAGGCGAAAGGAGTATGTAAGGATCGTAGCAGGTGGCGTTCTGTGGTTTCTGCCTACCCTCATGGGAGATAGGCGTTAGTTTATTCTATGTATGTTATGACTTCCTAAGAACCATTTACCCGTTGAAAAACCTCATTGATAGTGGACCTTTGCGAGGAGTAACCGCATGGCGGCAGTTTTATCACTGGCTGACTCGAGTTACCACAAGGAGGTAATTCTACAAACTTTTAGGAACGATCGCAATTTAATCTCGAGACTCAATCTGTCAATATTGCAATTTACCTTCATTTTTGGCATTGTCGCTTATCGCTGAGATGCGATTAGATTTTGGACGTTTTTAATCAGTGAAACTGGCCTTCTGATATTTTGGTTAGTGACTAAATAAAATAAATACCTAACATCCCGCCTGTAATTCCCGAAGGGTTAAGCAGAGGGTGACTTATAATAATACTAGCGACCCGCCCCGGCTCCGCACGGGTGCATGTATTATACATATAAACCTTCCTCTTGAATCACTCTATCTATTAAAAAAAACCGCATCAAAATCCGTTGCGTAGTTTTAAAGATCTAAGCATATATAGGGACAGACAGACAGAAAAAGCGACTTTGTTTTATAATATGTAGTGAAGTCTGAAATCGCCAATCTGCCTTGAGCAAGCGTAGTGATTGATGCCTGTGCCTTCTCTTTATGAGAAGAAGCCTTTGCCCTGCAGTGGGACAGTAAGTAATAGGCTGGTATTATTCTTTCTTTCTTTGCCCAGCCTTTTTCCAACTATGTTGGGGTCGGCTTCCAGTCTAACCGGATGCAGCTGAATACCAGTATTTTACATGGAGCGACTGCCTATCTGACCTCCACAACCCAGAAATTAGGAAATACGATACCCCTTGGTAAGACTGTCAGACTTTCGGGCTTCTAACGACCCGTAACGACTGTCAAAGATCCACGTATGACAGCCGGGACCAGCGGCAGCGTGCTTGCCGAAGCAATTATAATATAGAGGCCTTGGGCTGAATTCCCAAGTCGGGCAAAGTGTTATTGGGTTTTTCCATCAAGAATTTCTCAGTAGCAGCCTCGGAATCTGGATTTGTGCCCGGTTGATGGCAATAGGCTCGCCTCCCATTACATGGGACTTAAACATAACTGGTGAAATTTAATGTGGGTGTACTATGGGTACACCTCTGCCAACCCCTTCGGGGATTACAGGCGTGATGATACGAGTATGTTAAAGTATAATCTGTTATCAATAACAGTATTATTATCTACCTCCTTTTAAGATGCACGTATTAATCTTTGACTTCCATGCTGATCTTGGAGACTAGTAAACAACACGTTCGCTTATCATGATGTCAAAGAGGTCTGCAGTTAATTTATTGTCAGATTAACTAATTAGTGTTTACGCAGCCGGTATCCACGTGCTCGTGTCGGATGGGAGTAGGTCGCGTGGTAGCGGAAAATCAACCAGTCATCAACGTAGATGGGTAAACTAGAAGATAAACTACTATAACATGACGCGCCCCTCCATGTGACTATTTCAACGTGTGTAGTCATATCCATAAGAAAGAGTTTTTATGTAGATGTAAGTATTCGTTGTCAGTAGCAGGGCGGCAGATTTGTTAACCGACTTCTAAAAAAGGAGGAGGTTCTCAATTCGGATGTTTGTATTTTTTTTTTAGGTTTGTTCGCGCTTAACTCCGTCGCTTGCCAACCGATTTGAAAACTTCTTTTTTTGTTCCCATGAAAATTTTATCGAAATCGGACAAGCGGTTATTGAAAAAAATATGTCACATAAAATTAACAATAAAAAATTTTTGCAATAAAAAAAACGACTTTAAAAAACCCTAAAAGCACTAAATAGTTAAAAATAATACTACTTATAACCTACCTATATTAATAAACCTAACCTAGCCTACGATTAACCTACACTAAAATTTAACAATTTTTTGGAGTCGGTGCCAAGACCGAGGATATTATGTATGTCCAACCGTATGGCACCGACTCCAAAAAATTGTTAAATTTTCAACTAATCATAACCAGCAAGACCGCGCAAGACAACGCACGTGTCATTTTCATAGAGAATGTCAGTGCAGCGCCATACTAGTAATAATAAGTGATTAATGACGCCGCTAGTCTAGCAACAAATCGCTGATTTGTTTTTGTGTCGAGAGTTATCTCAATACTTTTACAAACACTTTCAAACGTTTTGAATTGTGGAAGGGCGCGTCAAGTTATTGTAGTTTATCTTCTAGTTTACCCATCTACGTTGATGACTACGTTGCAGGAGATATTATAGTGCATAAGCATAAGTCTGTACGCTAACACAAGTACACCCCTCTACCCTTACTCTCATAGTCCCAGGGGCGGATCTATAAATAGGCTTTTTGGGCTGCAGCTAAACAAAACTAACATTTTAAAAATAAATTATTACTGTATTTTATCACTTTACTCTCCGCTCCATGACGCTCCCTCGCCTTCGGTTCGGGATGCAATTCAATCTCGACTGTAATGACAAACTTAACTCGCTTGTATCATAATATGCATTATTATAACAAACAGTTTAAAAAAAAAATGCCAATTAGCTTGAATAATTAGGTAGGCCCCCAAATAGTGTTAGTAGCCCAGGGCCCCATAAATTCACAGTCCGTCTCTGCATAGTCCGATGGGATCATGGGACGGCAATCCGACACGCTCAAGGGAGGCGTGATAAATTCATTGCATATCTTGGGTTTTTTATATACCGATAAAAGCCAAGTTCACTTTAAAACTTAACCTCGATAAGCTATCTCATTTCTTTGACAAAAATAAAGTCTATGACGACACAATAACGATTCGATAACTATACTATTTTCACTGAAAACAATCGCGGTACTTACCGGTAATCTACACACATCAAAAGTGTCTAGGGATCAATATATTATTATTACCAAATACATCTTGATCCCTAGACACTTTTGATGTGTATATGTATAATAATACTAGCTTTTGCGGCGACTTCGTCCGCGTAAAAGTCTAAAAGAAAGAAACAAAAACTACTTATTCTTGGGTTCGATTCACAGGTCAAGTATCTAAAGTGATATTGCGTTTTTCCATCAGGAATTTTTCAGTGGCAGCCTCGGAGTCTGGTATTGCTCGGTTGATGGCAATAGGCTCGCCCCCTATTACATGGCATTTAGGCGCTTTGCACACAGAGCAACTGTTGCCGCAACTGGCAACTGGCAACTAGCTGGCAACTAGCTGTTATAATATATTTCAATTGGACTGCGCACACATAGCAACTGGAGTTTCGAGTTGCGGCAATCGTCAACAGTTTTCAGTTGCTGCAATCGATGACTAAGTTAGTTGCTAATTGCCGCAACTAGCAACTGTTAAATATTATACCGGTTTTTAATGTTGCCGGTTTCCTCAACCGTCAATCGCAACGCGACGGGCGATTTCACACCCTCCCTCCCTCTCCCTGTGCCCGGCAATGCCAGTGTCGCTACGGCAACTCGGCTGTGAAAGTTGCTCACAGATTGCCATAAAGTTGCGGCAACCGTAAACGTTATAGCAACTATCAACTTTTACAGGAAACTTTTTAAGAGTTGATAGTTGCCTCAACTTAAGTTGCTCCGTGTGCAAAGCGCCTTACTAATGCTATGGTTTATCGCTTCAGTGGAATCGTTGTTACAATAATTATCTACTAGTTAATATGTTTTTAATTACAGTTGGTGTTAATTGTAGAAAGTGTTTGTAAAATTCCTATGTAAACCTGCTGTTATTATAAACGCGTAAGTTTGTGGGGATGGATGGATGGATGTATACAGTATGTTAGTCTTTCACGCTTAATCTATACTAATATTATAAAGCTGCAGAGTTTGTTTGTTTGTTTGTTTGTTTGAACGCGCTAATCTCTGGAACTACTGGTCCGATTTGAAAAATTATTTCAGTGTTAGATAGATTAGTTATCGAGGAAGGCTATAGGCTATATACCATCACGCTACGACCTACGGGAGCGGAGCAGTAACCAAAGACGCGGGTGTAACCGCGGCGGACAGCTAGTTTATAAGATAACTCTTTTTAAAGCATATTGTCAGAGCGTATACACTGGGACTCTGTGGACCAGTCACACCAAAAGATCGCTGGATAATCTGCGCATCCAGTATAATAACGTCTTCAGGATGATGTTGGGGCTGCCACGTTTTTGTAGTGCGTCTGGGATGTTCGCAATTTACCATACTGATGGCTTCCATGCCATCATGCGCAAGAAAACCGTATCCCTAATCAACAGGGTGCGTGGCAGCCGCAATGAAATCCTGAAGACGGTAGCTAATAGGATATCATCCCCCTTGTGGAGATCGTTGGTTAAGAGGGTTATTTGATAATGTTTCTCCTTTTGATTGTACGCATAATATGGACGGTGTAAAGATTGTCTGAAATAAAACACATTTTATTTTATTTATTTAATTGGCTGATCAGAATTAGCTGTAGGTACTACTATTATGGTCAAACAAATATTGAAATCTAAATATTTGGACCAAACTTGAAATCATGAAAAAAAAATCTGCTGTTTCATACATTACGATCGTGTGTGTAGCATTTTTGTAGGAAACAGCTGATTTTTTTTCATGATTTCAGGGTTGGTCCCATAGTAAAAGTTGTTCATAATGATGAGTACAATGATGAGTACAAAAACCCCTTCGGGTATATTTTCAATTACCTTGTATAAAAGCGTTTCACTTAAATAGTCATCACGAAATATAAAAAACCGCTTGACGTATAAAGATGAAATTTGGCAGGGAGGTAGTTTATAGTTTGTAGACGTCCGCTTAGAAAGGATTTTCCAAAATCCACCCCCTAAGGGGATGAAACGGGTGTCCAAAGTTTGTATGGAGACGAAGTCGCGGGCAGAAGCAAGTTATTAAATAAATGGCTAAATGTGTTGCTAAGCGCAAAACTCGAAAACGCCTGAACCGATTTAGTTGATTCTTTTTTTTTTTGCTGTGTTGGTAACTTCTCGGACAAACTTTATATATAAAATATGAATGGCTTAATGTGTTGCTAAGTGAGCAAGTGCAAAACTCGAGAACAGCTGGATTATTTTGGCTGATTCTTTTTTTGTTGTGTTCGTAATTTCCCGAACAAGATTCAATTAAAGGAATATTTTTGGAAAATTCACCGGAAAAATCAGAAATTTTCGCCCGTGCTATGCAAAGCCAGGGCGGTCTGTTAGTCATAAACAAAAAAAACAACTAGGTAGGTACCTAGTTACATGAAACAGATTAATTTAATATACAGATTAAAAAACCTTGACATTCGAATTTTAAATGTGTAATCCCGATAACGAGGTCGTTCACACCATGCTTATCGTATCACGTTCTTATTTTGAATTTTTAAATGTTGATAATGTCATTTCGAATGATCCACAGATAATAGATCGGTTTTATTTGAGGATAAAAAAAAGTATAAAAACAACGTGTCACAGGTTTATCATTTAGTTGTTGTTTATGGTTTAATCGAAATTGGAGATTATTTTCTTAATTGGCGCCAACTATAATTAATTATAAAAATAGCTCATGTGGTAAATATTTGTCAACTAAAGATAGCTAGGTGAGTGGCAACGCAGGGAGGGGTCGCCCTAGGAAGATCTACACTGACCTTATTGGTAAGGTTCTTCAGAAAGGTCAGGTGCGGAGTACTCGTAACCGGCGTGCTTGTATGACGAGATGTATGAACGTAGATGAGGCGAAATGAGTACTTATGTAAGGATCGTAGCAGGTGGCGTTCTGTGGTTTCTGCCTACCCCCATGGGGAAAAGGCGTGAGTTTATGTATGTATGTATGTAAGGGAGCGTTCAAGTATTACGTAACGCAATTTTTGAAGATTTTAGGCCCTCCCTCCCCCCATGTAACGCACTGTAACGTTTTTTTGCACCCCCCTTCCCCTCCCTAAACGTTACGTAACATTTAAGTGATCATTAAAGTCACAATTATGTTGAACAAAGTATAATATTTGGAATTTTGAAAGATTCTAATTCTCTAGCTTTTTTATTAAAATAAAAAAAATGTTACATAACGCGTTGTTTAAATACTCCCCCTCCCGCCCTTGTAACGCACCGTAACGTTTTGCAAGACCCCCCCCCTCCCCCCAAATTGCGTTACGTATTACTTGAATGCTCCCTAAAGATAGCTACTGCAAAGAAAACAATGTATTTAAAAGAATTAATAATTCGTTTCCTGTCTTAAAAGTATTTACGCCGTACAGCATTTCATACAAGCTTTCAAGTCCTTATTTATCGAAATGAATGAACCGATTTTAATGAAACTTTCTACACATAAGCAGGATACATAGGTCTAAAAAGTTATCAGAGAACATTGTCTCTGGTGCTTCCCCGAAATATTTTGATAATAGTGTTTTAATATCTTCTCTAAATAAAATAAAAAATAAAAAATAAACACTATGTAACAAAAACCCTGTCAGATCAGTGTTGCCGTTGATCAGTTTTTGTTTTATTTTAATTTAATTACTTCTTCTTTCTTCTTTTTTTTTCACTGGGGAAAAATAATAATCTCAAATCCATTAAATGGTTACGTATATGTGTACGCAGTACGATGCCGAATAATACCCTTAAGGATCGGACAGGGTTTTTGTTACATGCTGTACTTATTTTAAAACATGCTTTAATTTTAAATTGTTACAATATTGAGTATTGAAAATTGTATTGTCATCTGAACTAAAGGTGTATGCAAAACAGGCCAATCGGATACCAAAAAATGGTTGAAAAATGGTTTGCAAATTTTAAAAGGACAATTAACTTACTTACATACGAACAGTGCAAGCTAAATAAAAGCTTGTAAAAGCGTTAGTTTTTATTAAGACGCTTTTATTAGCTTCACTTGTAACTATGTATGTAAGAAAATCTTGGAATCTTAATTTGACCCACTTCCCGGTCTTCGATTAGGATGAAATTTTGCACACGCTCTGAGTTCTGATGACAATACATGACTAGCTAAGAAACGTCATTACAAATCCAATATGGCGGCCTCCTCAAGATGGCGGACTGGCTGTTTGAAATCCACCCCCATGATATGGGTATCAAATGAAAGGGTTTGCTGTCAGGAATACAAAAAAAAAATTAGTGCGTGCTAAAAGCGTGTTTTTTAGTTTTTTAAACTATTATTATTGATGTCATTAGTCATATAAATTCTAAATTATACTTTTCTGTAACCCTACCTATGTTTATAAAAGCATTCTGATTTTCATTCCCGGATTTTGAACCCACAACCTTTGTGTATGTATGCGAGGCGAGCACCTTATCCACTGAGCTATCAAGACATTCTAACACATAAAATAAATTACTTATGAATAAATTCATCTGTCGTGCAAATGCCAGGGGCAAACGGAAGTCCGGAAGTCCGACATCGTGGGTAACCTTAGAAAACTGGTAGCCGGACTTGATTTAATTGTGACAAATGATATAATATGTCATCTTTGTGACTAGGAAATGTTACAGCGAATTCTCTGATGTCATACGCAGGACGCAGGTAATGAGGGGAATTTCAATCAGATTTTTTTACCGACTGATCATGATATAATATGTCATCTTTGTGACTAGGAAATGTTACAGCGAATTCTCTGATGTCATACGCAGGACGCAGGTAATGAGGGGAATTTCAATCAGATTTTTTTACCGACTGATCATGATATAATATGTCATCTTTGTGACTAGGAAATGTTACAGCGAATTCTCTGATGTCATACGCAGGACGCAGGTAATGAGGGGAATTTCAATCAGATTTTTTTACCGACTGATCAGAATCAGTATTTTTCGGACTGCCTCGGCAGTCTAGTCGTCGCATAGCGCGATTGCTGAGCATGAGGTCTTGGGTTCGTTTCCCAGGTCGGGCAAAATGTTATTGGGTTTTTCCATTAGGAATTTCTCAGCAGCCTCGGAGTCTGGATTTATGCCCGGTTGATGGCAATAGGCTCGCCCCCTATTACATGGGACTTAAACATAACTGGCGAAATGTGGGTGTACTCCTCTCATCTCCCTAATGGGTACACCTCTGCCCAACCCTTCGGAGATTACGGGCGTGATGTTATGTTTATAACATAAAAACGCAAAACAAATAACTATCACGGTATTATCAGATTCAAAACATAGATAATATAAAGCTTAGTATACCTCTCTCTTTCTTTATATATCTCTCTCTCTCTCTCTTTAAAACACTCGGTAACCACGATAGGCGTCGCGACCTGCTCTTATCATCACGACAACAATACGTGATATACCAGACAGCTCTATCTTATCTGTGGACGGCAATCATGCGATTCGACAGACATTTTTTGTCTCATTATCGCTATGTGTTGTTTCGTTTTTATGGTGTGTTTTCGAAGTTTGATTTGTCGACTATGCAAGTTCCATATTTGAACATTTCTAAATAGTCTAATGGTAATTCAGATTATCTTTAGATATGTACTAATATTATAAAGAGGTAAAGTTTACATTAAAATTGTAAATAAGTAAGTAAAAATGATAATGTTCTAAACATAGTAGGTATCTTCTTCTTCATCGTGTGGGCAGTAAGGTCACAATATAAAGATAATCAGTACTCCAACTTCATACAAACGGACGAAATGCGAGCTATACCTACGCGCCTCGATCTCGAGGTGCGCTCGCGGCGCAGACAGTCACGGCTGTACCGCAGTGTCGAACGGACGGTGTGTTGTTTTTTAACCGCGAATAACCGATTTTTTCTCTAAAAATCTTGATTAATATGACGAGTAGAAAATATTGTGCTGTTTTTGGTTGCATGAATTCGTCATTAACGCATCCAGACATAAGTTTTTTTAAATTACCTGGAAACTCTGAAAGGTAAGACTATAAAATAATTTTACTTACTAGTAGGTAGGTAGGTACATTGTGTGTCTTTTTAATGGATAAGTATTTCCTTTTATCTCACGAAAATTGGATTAATAAATAAAGCGAATAGAGTAACGGAAAGTTATTGAGACGAGTGAAATAAGTAGTTATTTTATGCGGTTCTGAATGAATCATGATACGGTAGGTACCTACCTACTTACGCATGTGTTAAAACTTCGGTGCATGTGTATTTTGTTAGTTTGCTTATTTCAAAGTAAAGACGGGTGCCATAGACGAAATATCATTATGAAATGATTATGAGTGTTAATGTTAACATTTAATGTTTACACCCGTAATAAATGGTAAACTAATACCTAGTAATGGTAAAGTTAGATAAATTTGAACCTTCTGCAATTAGCAGTAGATAACATAATTATTCTATACGTACGAGCTTAATGAGTAAGAACGACTTGTTCAAGGAGGCCAATATTATAGAATACAGTTAAGCCAATTTGATCTTTAATACGTAAAGTTAGGGTAGGTAATTTTTTGAATACTGTTTTATCACTTAATGGACTTAACTAATACGATATTTTGGTCTACAAAATGGTTTGAGTTCAAAACTAAATTTACATTTTTTGTGGCTTTTTGTTTACAATATTTATTTACCTATGTTTTTTAAATTTTAACATTATTTGTATTAAATTAAAATAGTTAAGTAATTTAAATAAACTAAAAAAATAATATAATATTTACATTTACAAAACTAGAAAGAAACTCAAGTAGGTTGATGAAATTTAAATAGTATAGGCGGCGGGCAGCCCTAACGCATGGGTAGGTAGAGCGAAAAAGTAGGCATTTAATTCAAGGTTACGGCCGAGTCCAATTACTGGTAGTATATTTATACTGTGGTAAGGTCTTACGACCCCGCACACCCTAGTGTCAGAGTTTCTAAACCTAGTCCCATGTAAGTAATAGGGGGCTAGCCTATTGCCATCAACCGGGCACAAATCTAGACTCCGAGGTTGCTACTGAGAAATTCGTAATGGAAAAAACCCAATAACATTTTTCCCGACCTGGGAATCGAACCCAAGACCTCATGCAAAGGAAAACAAAAGAGATAAACATTTACATGAGTAAATAGAATGATGTGCCATGTTAGCTATTATCATTCGTGTGATTTGGGGTTATCTAAACTAATATTATAAACCTGAGGAGTCTCGCTTGTTTGTTTTTGTGTTCGAACGTGCTTAACTCCAGAACTACTGGCCCAATTCTGATTTTTTTTTACGCTAATTGGAAGCTACGTTAACCGTAAATCATAACTAAGTAAACACTATATAACTTTAAATACCTATAATATTTTTACTGCCAATTCCTAACTTGTAATATAAATTCCTAAGGTACATTGCATTCATGTGTAATTATGTATGAATCGGTATGCAAATATGGATTGTAAAACATCGATTTTAAAAGAGTACGTATGGAGTTTCTTGCCCATGATGTAAAAAAATAATCAGCGCACTCAACATTGTTTAAAGTTTAAAAGTAGGTACATTATTGTATTATAAACTTGCAAGTTAGCTGCCCGTATACCGAACACTTTGTTTAAGAGTAGGTATAATATTGTTGCCAAGATAATCTGCAAGAACATATTACAGGCACTAGTGAGTAACGCAATGATACATATTAACACACCATCATAAAATAAGTGACGAAAATCAAACAATGCGTGTCTGAATTTCCCACACATTATGACGTACAGTACCAATAAGCGTCGATAAGTTTGTTGTTACACTGTACGTGTAACAACGTAACACGTCACTGTTGACGTTACATGTTTCGTAAACGTAAAGGTGAGTATACACTATAGCAATAGTTTCCAAACTGAGTCGCGACGCCCTGGGACGTCATTCTATTATGAGGGCGCCGCGCGAAACCTGCGACATAGTCTTTTTTTTGCATTTGATTTGATTACGTTGCGCAGTCTGTTATACGTATTTATATTATTTGCGTTATTTTAGTGGCTTTTATCATTACGGTGGCGAAAATTTCTAAAATATTTCTCCGAAGGTTCTGTTTTTTAAAGGGCGCCTAATAGATTATTAGATTAACAGCATCTTAATCTATTATCTAGTCTAAAGCATTTGGTTTGGGTTAAATGAGAGAAAAAAATTGCCACTGCAATGATGAAAAGTCCGTTCTGGTTTACCCATTTGCCTCGCCGCGATCGACCGTTATTCCATCCCTGGTCTAGTGTATATTCACCTTTAAAGGCCATAACTGACGTACACGATAAAAAATTACTTAACACGTGCTAAAAATATTATAAATAAAATACAACAATGTAACAAGAATGCAGCGTGCTATAAAAATATGTGTGTCACGACTTTTTCAGAAATATCGATCATGAGTCATGATTGTAAAATAAATATTGTAATCTTTCAAGTTTGTTTTAAAAATTACTGAACACAATGCGTGATAAGTATTATGTTGCCTTTACCCCGAACTTCTAGATCTGTGTAAATTACATACATACATACTCACGCCTTTTTCCCATGGGGGTAAGCAGAAACCACAGAACGACACCTGCTACGATCCTTACACCTGTGTAAATTGTGAGTACCTACATAGAATACGCGCCACGAAAGACGAGACTTGACAGTTGACACAAACTTCATTATTTCGTAATCAATATTATAATATTGTCATCGAAATATCACTTATTAATATTATTATTAGCGATATCTTGTTTTTCCATAAAAACTTTGCCCCCATTTTTCACCCCCTAAGGGGTAAAATTTCCGAAAATCCTTAACAACATGTACAACATGTATTATCTTTATTGCCTCTCCATAAGTTTTCTTAGGTGGTAACTTAAATAAATGAGATCGTTATGGACCCTGTAGGGCACAGCAAAAAGGGTAGGAGAGAGGAAGCCCCGTCTATAGAGATCATTAATAGAAAATTAAATAAGTTCTAACTTAGGAATAAGTAAAATTTGGAAAATTATGAATAACTTAACTATAACTTTGCTTACATCTATAATCCACTTATATACAATATGTAACAAAAACCCTGTCCGATCCAAGAGGGGCGTATTCCTGGTTCAACATACGTGCTAGAAAAAATTGTTATAAAAATGTAACTCATAACAACCAAAAGTTATTGATTTCTTATTTTTATAATCCATGCGAAATTTAACACTGAATATGGCAAATTTTCATAAGTTGACAACACTCCACCCGCCGGCAAAATCTTTTTATTTTTACCTATTTTTATTTCAAAGAACACCGCCCTACACTACCGCGTTGTAGGCACTCTTTCAACTAGTCGCCGACTCTTTGATGTCGCCGACTGGTTGCCTACCGCTACCGGCGCCGGCGCCAGTCTTTCGTGGAGATAGCTTTCGATCGGACGTCCGTACGTATCACGCGCTATCGTTTCGCGAACAATGTCGTATTCCAATCAAAAATATATTAATATGTTGATGTGCTTAGGCAATAAGACCGACTGTAATTATGCAGCTGCGTACGTAGTACGTGCAAATTTATTGAAAAGGTGTCGAATGTGTATTAGTTTTGGAGGTGGACATGTGGAGCACGATCGCCGAAGTATGCAACAACAACAAGTTAACGTTTTAATTAACTGATACCTGCAGTCAGTAAGTACATTGCCAAAAGCACATATCACATTAAAAAAAGCCCTTATCAGGGCTACATTTAATTCGATTAATTGTTTCTTGATAAACAGAATTATGTCTAAAATACAAAATACAGAGTGTGTCTGAAATCCGGATTATTATGCCTACAAAATAATATCAGCTGATACCTTCGCGTAGGCAGGTATGACGTAGCGTAGGTTTCTTTCGTTATAAGTTTGTTTGGCGGCACGCGACAAAGCGGGTTCATGACACGGAATCATACAAACCGTCTCGCTCAGGCCGCTTCTTTGACAAAAATCTGTAGGTGAACTTTGTCGAGCGATCAGTGTTGCCGTTGATCAGTTTTTATTTTTTATTTAAATTTAATTATATTCACTGGGGAAAAATAATAATCTCAAATCCATTAAATGGTTACGTATATGTGTACGCAGTACGATGCCGAATAATACCCTTAAGGATCGGACAGGGTTTTTGTTACAGGCTGTATATATATATATATAATTTTATTTTATACAGGGTAAGTTTTAAATTATTATTTTCATTTATTATAGGTTTTTTTTATTATATTCCATTTGCTTATTTCCATCATTATTCTTGTTATTATTTGTTTATTTTTATGTTACTTATATTGTATTAATAAGTATTATATTATGTTATTAATGTATTAGTAACAGTCTTTTACATTGCATTATTATTAATTATTTTTATCATTTAATTATTTATTAATATTTTATTATATTATTATTAGTTGCTTTTAGTTTATTACAATTAAATTGTATAATGATTAATATTTTTGGTTCCTATTGTTTATGTTTATCAATTAAATATTCATTTACGGAATAATAACATTTGTTTATCAGTAATTTTTTTAGTTTTCTAAAAAATATATGTAGCTTTTCTTCTTCTTTTATTATGCTAGGTAGTTTGTTATATATTTTTATAGACATTACGTAGGGACTTGTAGAATGCATTTTTAGTTTGGATGTTGGTATGTTTAATCTGGATCGGTGTCTGACTGTGTAATGTGATTGAATATCTTCGCGTTTTGTGTAAAATTCTTGATGATTGCGGACAAATTTACATGTTTCAAATATATAAATGCTGGGGAGGGTAAGAATATTATGCTTTATAAAATATGGTTTACAGCTGTCAGTTTGATCAATGTTTACCATGATTCTCACTAGCTTCTTTTGTAGGGTAAAAAGTGTATGTGCATCTGTACTGTAGCCCCAGCTGTAGCCTACGTCATACAAAGAACACACCCTCCAAGTTTCAGGTCTCTACGATCAGCGGTTTAGGCTGTGCGTTGATCTGTTAGTCAGTCATTCAGGCTAAAGCAGTTTATATGTATAAATGTGAGTGGCAACGCAGAAAAGGGATGCCCTAGGAAGACCTACACTGACCTTATATTGGTGAGGTTCTTCAGAAAGTTCAGGTGCCAGTACTCGTAACCGGCGTGCTTGTATGACGAGATGTATGAACGTAGATGAGGCCAAGAGTATTAGTAAACAAGGCCTGCTTGGTTCTTCTTCTTCTCTTTCGTGTGGACAGTGAGGTCTTACGACCCCACACACGCTAGTGTCAGAGTTTCTAAACCGCCTCAAGGGCCTCTGACATGGTTTGAGTAGGACAGTAGGCTGGTATAAGTCCAGGTTTCCTCACGATGTTTTCTTTCACCGCCTGCCACCGTTTGCCTGCTTAGTTGCTACTCCATTACACAAAAATTTCTTTTTTACCTATCCAATTGTTTTATATAGCGACACGATATGGCGAGTTTACTTAGAAACAACTCGTCATAAACTATTCTGACGATACGGCTTATGCCGGCCATCCACCATCCTTCCTATCGTCCAATCGGCAGGACGCTACCGATTGGATCATGCCGATTGGACCGTGGATGGGAGTGGATTGGCATGACAGTTATAATTGACGGCATAATCGAATTTTGATTCTTTTGGCATGATCCTTCCGATTGGATCATGCCGATTGGACCGTGGATGGCGGTCTGCGCGATCGTAGATAATCTTGAGGCGCAGCCCTCAATTCTTTAAATAAATTAGTATGAGAAAACTGTTTTTTTTCATTAGCCACTGTTTGCACCACTCTGCTGGAACTTTTCAACTAAACGTCGCTGCCGATTGGACAATTAAACTGATCGTGGGTGGTGTATATGGACGAACTGCAGATTGGATCATGCCTGCAGCGTCCTGCCGATTGGACGATAGGAAGGATGGTGGATGGCCTGCATTACACAAAAATTTCTTTTTTTCCTATCCAATTGTTTTGTATAGTGACACGATAAGGCGAGTTTACTTAGAAACAACTCGTCATACGACGACGATACGGCTTAGCTGTTATCGCTTCTAATCATGTGGTGACTTTAGGCACACAATCGTCTATCAATAATAAAAATATTTTCCCGACCAATTTGTGGTTACGGCATTATAAATGTACCGTCGTACGCCTCAGGTTGAGGCGTGCGACACGAATGGTTCGTCTCGCATGCCTCGGGCTGTGTGGACGGGTGTGCTCACAGTGAGCATTCGCGCCATACGATCGTTGCGAACGCCGCCTCGATACGAGCCATGCGCTCCGTGTGGACGGACAGGTGTTGTTTGCGTTTTCTACTGACGAACACCGTGCGTGGTGGTTTGCTTGCTCAGCTTGAGCATGTATCGTTCGGGACGCACGTATAAATGTACCGTCGTACGCCTCAGGTTGAGGCATGCGAGACGAACCATTCGTGGCGCACGCCTCGCGATGTCTGTACGCGGCTTTAATGGAGATTAGGGCCCGGCGCTCATTATCGGCATCGACAAGAAAAGGGATCCTTCGGCATTCCTACATGCAAGCGCACACTGCCGGAAACTATGTCTTGGCATGCTGCAACGTTCTTAGGGATGAAGAGGCGTCCTTAAGCATGCAAGCTACCCCCGAGTGTCGCCTCGTCGCCGGCGGCGCGGCAGGCGACGGCGTACCGAAGGATCCCGAAGTATCCCGAAGTAGCCTCTAAGCTGCCGATGCAGTAGCCTCAAGCATACCGAAGCGGTATTTTTGTTACTACGATCATATATCATGGAAATTTCTACTTTATTGCCATGAAGTTAATGTATAATGCTTTTTATCACCTAAAATCCTCAGCCGTGTCGATGCCGATAGTGGGCGCCGGGCCTAGTCAAGACTCAAGCACGCAGGCAACGACCATATATACCTAGACTCCTAAAAAGACTAAAAACAGACGACCGATGTCTGTCAACACATTAGGCAAAAAAGTCTTATAACCGTCGTCACTTACCAATAGTCACCAAGTTCGTATTAGTTTCGACCACGCCTGTGAGCCGTAAACATGCACTGACCTTGAGTTAGCCAATCAGAACGCAGTATCCCGTCCCCCTCGTACCTCAGCAAGTTGGCAGAATAGTTTTCGTGCGTTAGATCGTGTATTAGGCGTCTATAGGCTGTATGGTCGTTGCACGCAGGAGATAATATTATAGTGCACGAGTGTGTGCGCAAACACAGGTCAGGTGCATTCCCTCTTCCATCACTGTAGTCCGATGGAACGGCAATCCGACATGATTTGGGAGAGATTCGGTACAGCTTTACGTGCTTTCCGAGGCACGGGGTTGTTACACCACTTCCAAACTCCAGGCTGCTACTGAGAAAGTAATGACAAAACCTAATAACACTTTGCCTGACCTAGGAATCGGGTTTCCAACCCTCCCGGATTGCCCGGGAGACTCTGGCAATAATGCTTAACCTCCCGGCCTCCCGGGGTGCAATAGTTTCTCCGGTTTTTCTAACATTAAAGCTGATTTAGACGGTGCGAGAAATATCGTGCAAGTTGTGGTACATTTCTGTCGATGATCGGTCACATATGACACGACAGCCGCGCGGTACCGCAATGTACGGCAAATCACACGATATTTCTCGCATCATCGTTTAAATAAGTAGTCTCGTTTTCGAAGATGTCGATTCGAATAATAAATCAAAAATAATGTGTGGTAAAAAGCCGTCAAATATTAGATGCTGTTCCAAAATAGTCTAATGCTGCTCTAAGAAATGATTGAAATTTTCTTTTACGATACTCGATATCTTTAAATTCTCCCGGGTTGGTCTTATCTAGAGTTGGCAACCCTAGAATCGTACCCAAGACCTCTCGGTCAACAATCACTCTTCTAATTATTAATTTCTCAGGCAATGCTGATAAAAATAGGTTAAAAAATGTAATTTTATATTGAAATCTCGCACAAAAAGCAATTAACTTTCCAGATATAATTTTATCTTTTTTTTTTGACCTGATGGTTCAAGGGTTTTTTCGTGCAGTAATATAACAAGCACACGTGCATAGCACGCTACATAATGACCTTGAAAGTGGTGTAATAAAAACAAATTTACAAGCAAGTGTATTAAAAATAAATATTTGGCTGCCAACAAAGTCGTGTTTTATTATGACAACATTATTTGCGTAACTTTACACGAGGCAGTGTTGTCGATGCCAAAAACGTAAATTAAAAATACTGAACAAAACATAGTACTCTATTAGGGTGTGTCGCATTTTTCGCAATATAAAAGAAACGTTAGTCATAATAAGTGTTTTAAGAAAAAGGCGACATAGAGTCACTGACTTTCCTCAAGGCGTGGCATGCCTCGTCACGAATAAAGGCGCTGTTCCATTGCTGTGCACGCAGTGCACGCACACGTTAGCTGCATGTAGCGTTGTTGGATGAAGCCGGACATAGTTAGGCTTTTTGATGGCGTGTCCGGCCAAAATAAACAGTGTCCGGCTTGTCCGGATTTTCTTAGGTTTTTAATTAAAAATGTTGATAAATGTTTATACAGAATTTAATTTTGGCTGATGACTTTATTTGACTGATTAATAATAAAGTTATTAGACTGATTTTGCATTCGTTTTTATTTATATTAGATAAGAATTTAACAAGATTTATGATAATAATAAAAAAAAGGTTGATTTTACGTACAATTATTTTGTCGTACCTATTAATACTGAGACACAAAATCTTCAATAATGTACGGTGTCCGGCCTTTTTACCCAAATGTCCGGCCCAACTGACTGGTCTATCCGGCTATATCTGATGATATTTAATTGGCCGGTGTGAGTTTGTGACAGCCTAGGTCGGGAGGATATTGTTGTGACCAAAACATCCAGAATTCCAGACGCGCTAAACGAAACAAATGAAGGTTAGATTCTCGCCATTCTTGGAGCTATATTCGTAAACGAGAGTAGGCGTGATCTTGTCCTTTTGCCAAATCTGTGCAGAACACATCTTGGTGTAGGTACATTGATATGAAGTTGTTGTCAATAAAATTCATTCATAAATTCTCAGTTGGTATTGGTCATATTCTCTTAACTGCCATCATTTATATATTTATTTTTTAGTGCTATTCAACTATATTGTTTTTGTTATAGGGTGACTGGTACACATGATTGCACTCATGATAACAAACAATTTACCAAAAGAAACGATTTTTTTTAAAGCGCTTGCTAACTTTTTACAAATACACAGAACGTCACCTCCTACGATCCTTACATACTCCTTTCGCCTCGTCCACGTTCATACATCTCGTCATACAAGCACGCCGGTTACGAGTACGGTCTACTGCGCATCTGATCTATCTGGAGAACCCCACCAATAAGGTCAGTGTAGGTCTTCCTAGGGCGTCCCCTCCCTGCGTTGCCACTCACCTCTGCCATATAAATAACTTTTGTTAATCGTCTTTCGCTCATCCTCTCAACATGACCGAACCATCTAAGCATACTCTTTTCTACCTTTGTCACTACATTTCTCTTTTAATCCGCACTCTGTCGTTGTTACAAATACTTAAATTATACTGCTAAGTTGTGTCTGTGCTGTGCTCATGGGCGTAGCCACGGTGAGGCAGAGTGGAACACTTGCCCCACCCTGACTGGCTCATAGGTGTTGCTGCTTCTAAAAGGTAGTTTCATGTAGAAAGATAGGCAAGATAATGTAAAATTACACTTTAAAATAAAATGTTTTACAATTCAGAAATTATACCATAGTTTTGTACATTTTGTACTTACATTTTTACATATACCTACCTAGGGGTAGGTATATGTAAAACTTTATATGTATACACATCAAAAGTGTCTAGGGATCAAGATGTATTTGGTAATAATAGTATATTGATCCCTAGACACTTTTGATGTGTGTATTTATCAGTAATGAAATAACCCCACCCAAAATCAAAACTACGCCGATGTCTGTGCGTGATCATCCCTTTCCAAAAATTATTAAAATGAGACCAGATTAGGTCGATAAACCAATTGTGTGATAAAAATGTCTGGCACGACTTTTGCGCGTGAACGATTCGTGATTCCTATGTGTGTGTAGGTATTTTAAGCAAATACCAGCTGTATTTGAATTTCGTTATAATAATCGGATCAGTGGTTTTCTTTTTTCTCACAGTCGGGGCCCATTCAAATTTTACCAATCAAATCTTCCCAAGGGGCCCCGACTGTGAGTCGTTCTGTTCTGCATTAGAATTTATGATTTGTTTTATGGTATCGATTATAAAACTATTTCAATTGTGTAGTTATTTAGTATTACTTAACAGAATTCTAAACTACTGGGCTTGTTTCTTTCTTTTTAGTTTTTATTTAAGTTAATTAGTTTTTACGCAGTCGGGTTTTTTGTTTTTCTTTAAATTATTTTTTTAAGACCAAAAGTTGTAACGACACTTTTTGCTATAGTTGTAAGCCGTGCGGCGTGCGCGTGTTTCTCTGTCTGTCTTTCTCTCTCTCTCTCTCTCTCTCTCTCTCATATAACTTAGTTCCAACCGGGTGTCCCTTGACACCTCTCAAGTTTTTTTTTATATTCGAGATAAAATTTTTCGCTAAAAGTGTTGCTAAGCGCAATACTCAAGAACGGCTGCATCGATTTTATTCCGGTTTTCATCAATAGATAGAGTGATTCAAGAAGAAGGTTTATGTACATTGCACCCGTGCGACTCCAGGGCGGGTCGCTAGTTAATCTTAAAGTCCAGGTTTCTCTCTACAGTCAGTGAAACGTTGGACTAGTGGTCGTAAAGCGCGACTGCTGAGCATGAGGTCTTGGGTTCGATTCCCAGGTCGGGCAATGTGTTATTTTGTTTTTCCATCAGAAATTTCTCAGTAGCAGCCTCGGAGTCTGGATTTGTGTCCGGTCGATGGCAATAGGCTCGCCCCCTGTTACATCGTCATCATCTTCTTGTCCCATGTTACTTGGGGTCGGCGCAACACGTTTTCCTCTTCCACTCCGTCCTGTCAGCCGTCATGCAATCACTGATTCCCTTTTCCTTTATATCATTCTTCACACAATCCATCCATCTTTTCTTTGGCCGCCCCCTGTTACATGGGACTTAAACATAACTGGCGAAATGTGGGTGTACTAATAGGTACACCTCTGCTTACCCCTTCGGGGATTACAGGCGTGATGTTACGTCATGATTAGAGAAATGTAACCCTATAATTCCGGGCTCAAAATAGACTGCACCATCGGTTTCCGCGGATGCTGTAATCTTCTGTAAGATTACATCAGATAGTATATCGGTTAAAACGCTACATCATGTGCACACGGCGTGTTCTGAGATTCAATAGTTTTACGTACGTCGTAAAACGACGCCATTTTAAATTGTTTAATTACGACAAGAATAGATTTCGATTTTCTTATGTGAAAATACGGTTTTACTAAAGATTGCCTACTATTTGGAAGGGGCAATCAGATTTTTCTTTAAATGACGTTGAAAAGTATATTTTAATGACCTATAAAAGTATATAAATGATTCGACTTTGAATAATTATGATAATCATCACTAGGTTCAAAATACACCAAAGGCAGCCATCAGCAGGCCGTGGCGAAATGTCTGTTTCAAAGAATTTTAACTATAGGCACTGCCTTTATTAGGTTATAGAAAAAACTAGGGATCCACGCAAAAGACAGACAAAAATTATTATTTATTTAATTTTTTTTTTGTCTAGTGGTCGCAAAGCACGACTGCTGAGCATGAGGTCTTGGGTTCGATTCCCAGGTCGACCAAAGTGTTATTGGGTTTTTCCATCAGGAATTTCTCAGTAGCAGCCTCGGAGTCTGGATTTGTGCCCGGTTGATGGCAATAGGCTCGCCCCCTATTACATGGGACTTAAACATAACTGGCGAAATGTGGCTGTACTAATGGGTACACCTCTGCCTAACCCTACGGGGATTACAGGCGTGATGTCATGTTATGTTATGTTGTGTATTTATTTAAACTTTATGCACATGTAAAAAATACACTGTACAAAGGCGGACTTAATTATTTTGTTTATTTTATTTAATGTAAAAAAAAAAATATTCAAATGCCAAAACAAAAAACAAGTTGGTATTAAATCTGAAAAATATATAAATAAATATTGTCTTAGACAGAAATGTGCGTCATTACTGCGCGAAACGGCTGACATTCAGCCTAATGCCGCCGTGGCCCGTGCACGTAGGCACGTAACCACTTCGCTGGCTAGCCTACAATACAATTGAATCGTACAATTCGGTTGCTCTCTCCGTGGTTTTGTTCCCAGATACCGTGGCCCCGGAACGTAAAGGGCAACAGAGGGAACAGGGTGGTTTTTTAGTCAGTAAAAGTCTGACAGTCCCTTCGGCCCCACCCAGGGCGGAAGGACTCATTTGATGATTTACCACATTAAAAAAAAAAGCAAAATCCCCCTAGCATTTTCCCAACTACGTTGGGGTCGGCTTCCAGTCTAACCAGATGAAGCTGAATACCAGCATTTTACATGGAGCGACTGCTTATCTGACCTCCACAATTCAATTACTGGTTTATATTTAACTAGCTGTCCGCCGCGGTTACACCCGCGTCTATGGTTACTGCTCCGCTCCCGTAGGTCGTAGCGTGATGGTATATAGCCTATAGCCTTCCTCGATAACTAATCTATCTAACACTGAAAGAATTTTTCAAATCGGATCAGTAGTTCCAGAGATTAGCGCGTTCAAACAAACAAACAAACAAACTCTGCAGCTTTATAATATTAAGTATAGATACGATACCCCTTGGTAAGACTGGTTGTCAGACTTTCTAGCTTCTGACGACCCGTAACGACCATCAAAGATCTACGTATGACAGCCGGTGCTTTCCGAGGCACGGAACGATGTCAGTGATGTTGATAAACTTAGAAAGTACATGTGAATTGAAAAAGTAATATTGGTATTTGCCTGGATTGGAACTCACAACCTCATGCATGTGAGGCGGGCGCCATCACGAGATTTTAGGGTTTTGTTGCCAACAAATACCCGAATTAGTCATTGTATTTTTTCCTCTTGGATACAATATTGTTTATCCAATTATTCTTGCATAATATTATTCATGTGTCAACGAATTAGACGTTTGTATTGGCAGACGGTTTGTTTATTCGGCCATCTTTGTCGCAAGTTCGGCACGAACGTGCTAAAGTAAAAGTAAACTTTTTAAGTATTGCTTTTTTACACGACTGCCCCAAAAAAAGGAGTGTTATGTGTTCAGGGTTAATGTATGTATGTATGTATTTATGTGAGTTTCTTTATTCCACCATAACTTTTAAACGCCTGAACCGATTTAGATGTATGGGGTATCGTTACAATCCTTGCATCGTTCCGAGTTACATAGGCTAGTAATAAAAAAGGAAACCGGTGTGGTCACATTAAAACGTAAATTAATACCAGCCTCAATTTTAGCCTCGATTTAAAAAATATATAACACTGTTAATAAAAAACGTCGTAAAAAAAACTGACGAGTAAACAATGTACAAATATGTGCAATTTAATAAAGTAGCTTGTTTGAGCTCCAATTATTGTACCGAATAATTTCGTAAAGTACTAGTACTTAATTTGTATTGTTTTAAAGAGCTGAGGGTAGACATAACATCACGCCTGTAATCCCCGAAAGGTATGGCAGAGGAGTACCCAATAGTACACCCACATTTCGCCGATTATGTCTAAGTCCCATGTAATATTGGGCGAGCCTATTGCCATCAACCGGGCTCAAATCTAGACTCCGAGGCTCCTTCTTCTTCTTCCTGCCCTTATCCCATGTTACTTGAGGTCGACGCAACACGTTTTCCTCTTCCACTCTGTCCTGTCAGCCGTCATGCAATCACTGACTCCCTTTTCATTCATATTATTCTTCACACAATCCATCCATCTTTTCTTTGGTTTTCCTCTTGCTCTCCATCCATCCACATTCATATTCATAACTCTCCTGGTCACATGCGTTTCATCCCTCCTCTTCACATGCCCTTATCAAGACAAACGATTCCCTTTTAAATTTTCTGTCACTGGCGCCACTTTCAGAACTAGACTCCGAAGCTGCTACTGAGAAATTCCTGATGGAAAAACCCAATAACAGTTTGCCCGACCTGGGAATCAAACCCAAGACCTCACGCTTAGCAGTTGCATTTTGCGACCACTAGACACACGAGACATTCAACTCTTTGTAAGTGAATAATAAAAACGTATCTGCTATTCCCCTACACGTCTTACGCCGCGGTCATACCTATACGTCGCGACTCGTGTATGAAATTAACCTATTCCGATGCGCGGGCGCAAGTAACCTTGCAATGACATTTATTATTTACTATCTGCGCAGGAGTGCGGTTACTGGTTGTAAAGAGGCAGATTACATAGCCTCTAACTATGTATAGGTATACTGCCCATCAAACTAAGTAACATGCCTTGATGGATCCAGCTTTCAAGTGGGGGGGTCATATTATAATCAATTTCTAGTAGTTTCGTTTCGATTATAATAATAAATCTAATTAAAACCAAGTTGGACCGTTGCGGATTAAAAAGAGTATGTAGTGACAAAGATAGAAAAGAGTAAGTATGCTTAGATGGTTCGGTCATGTTGAGAGGATGAGTGAAAGACGACTAACAAGAGATGTATGAACGTAGATGAGGCGAAAGGAGTATGTAAGGATCGTAGCACGTGGCTTTCTGTGATTTCTGCCTACCCCCATGGGAAAAAGGCGTGAGTTTATGTATGTATGTAAAAGCAAGTTGGTCATGAGTTCATGACCCTAATGACCCCCACCCCCCTTGGATCCGGCCTAGGTAATATATTCTTTTATTTATTACAAGCTTTTATTTAGCTTACACTGTTCGTATTTATGAAATTTGTCCTTTCAAAATTGCCAAACTATTTTTCGACCATTTTTGTTGGTATCCGATTGAGCTGAAATGCATACACCTTTAGTTCTAGTGACAATACAATGAACAATACTCAATATTGTAATAAAAAAAATCAATATGGCCGCCGTTCCAAGATGGCGGATTACATATTTTTTTCTCAATCCCCTTGATATGGGTATCAAATGAAAGGGCTTGAAGAGTAGAAAATCATAAAGTTAGTAACATCACACTAAAAAAAGCTTGTTTTTTCTTGTTACTCGACTGCGCGACGCAAAGGAGGGTAATGTGTTTATCAGTCTATGTATGTATGTATGTATGTTTGTTTCTATGTGGCGTTCTAGAGACCAAATGCGTGGGCCGATTTTGATGATTCTTACGTCAATCGATTCGTCTTAACCTTGCGAGTGTCACTAAAGACATGACAGTAATCAAAATTCACCACAGCGACAACCAGACGCCATATTGTCAAAATGAAAAAATAAAAAGTTGTGAACTATGTCAAGTGGGGTGTCGTTGAATAGGTATTTTAAAATCATCTTTAGGTTCCTTTTATCATTTTTCATTTTAAATAATAGTTTAGGATATATAACGATTTCAAGTTGTTTAACAAAACAATCATTCTCGCTAATTTTCTTACTTATTGATTTAAGTTTTTATTTCAAGTATAAACGATATACAAACAATAACTAAAAAGTATAAAATAAAAAAAAATAATTTAAAGAAAAACAAAAAACCCGACTGCGTAAAAACTAATTAAAAAAAAATACGTGAAAAAATTAACTTAAATAAAAACTAAAAAAACGAAAGAAACAAGCCCAGTAGTTTCGAACGACTCACAGTCGGGGCCCCTTGAGAAGATTTGATTGGTAAAATTTGAATGGGCCCCGACTGTGAGTCGTTCGAAACTACTGGGCTTGTTTCTTTCTTTTTTTTAGTTTTTATTTTGAGTTAATTTTTTCACGTATTTTTTTTTAATTAGTTTTTACGCAGTCGGGTTTTTTGTTTTTCTTTAAATTATTTTTTTTTTTTTAAACAAACAACAAATCTTAGCTTTATTATATTAGTATAGTAGATATAGCAGGTAACAGCTGTTGCTGTTCTTGCTAATTATGTGAATGAACAAAATACCACATAGTTTTCCCACTACGCATTTGTGACGTCATAACATAGTAAATTAAGGCAACTATACCCATTAATGTGCAGACCCGATATATAGGTATTTCATCATAATATGTATTAAGTATATTATTTACCTCTTTTGTGGTTTAAGCCTGTAAAACTCGGAAAAAGCCTACTACTTTTATAAACACGAAATTTTATGACGATGATTGGACGTATGTTTATTACTCTTTCACTCTTAAACGGCTGACCGGAATACGATCAAATGAGATGGACAAAATGTGACCCAGTTTTGTACCGGAATAAAAGTATTACAAATAAATTATTAAAAAAACCCTTAATCACATGTAGAAGCAACAAGAATAATGTAACCAGTATTTTGTGAAAACCTAATTTGAAAGAGTGCCGTGGAGTTTCTTGCTCGTTCTTCTCCATAGAGGCCTACCTACGTTTTGGAACGAGCAACTAGCTTCAGCTTTCTGACTAACTGACCGACTTTTTGACAATTCAAAAGTGCCTGTAAATGGTCTAATTGAAATTAATGTTTTGACTTTGACTTTGACTTCGTGTGCGAGTCCGACTCGCAATTGACCGGTTTTTAAGTTTACTTTAGTTAGTTTTTCATGTTTCGATAGTTCCTACTACTGATTGTAAATCCATGTTATTAAAGTTTCAGCGTGTATAGATAAATCGTGATATAGTAATCATTTTCACGCGGACATAGGGTTGCCATAATAAAGTATCCTACTTTATTTTGCTCCATTATACTTTATACTTTAGAATAAAAAAATAAATATCGAAAATACTTTATATTAATGTAATACTTTTTAGGAGATTTCAGAACGAATATCGCTTGAATAGATCTGGATGAACGCAAGCGCAAAAAATTTAATAAATTAATTTTCTGATAGGTACTTTATTTTGTTTGCAATTTTTTTTATATTCGTAAGAGATTAATATTCGTTATTTTCCTTAAAAAACGTTGGTAACCCTACGCGGACAATCCCCAAAACGTCAGATGCATTCTGGTCAACATGTAAATATTAAACAATGACGTAGAGGTCACTGTAACTTGATAAGGTGATGACAGGTGACGAAACACGCGCTATGCAATCTGTAGTACGTATTGACAATACGATAATATTTAAAATAACTATTCATTATAAGAATATGCAATAATAAATTTTTTAATGACCTATGTGGTGCCTTCTTTCTGTTATTTTTATAAATCTATACTAATATTATAAAGCTGCAGAGTTTGTTTGTTTGTTTGTTTGTTTGTTTGTTTGAACGCGCTAATCTCTGGAACTACTGGTCCGATTTGAAAAATTCTTTCAGTGTTAGATAGATTACTTATCGAGGAAGGCTATAGGCTATATACCATCACGCTACGACCTACGGGAGCGGAGCAGTAACCAAGGACGCGGGTGTAACCGCGGCGGACAGCTAGTTGTACATATTTTATCCTAATCCTATCCTAACTAATATTATAAATGCGAAAGTAAGTTTGTTTGTTTGTTTGTTTGTTACCTGTCCTCGCATAAACCACTGAACCGATCATCCTGAAATTTTGCATTATACGTTGTCAGGTGTACGGAAAAGGACATAGGGTACCTTTCATCCCGAAGAAAAGTACTGTTCCCGAGAGAAATCACAATAACGTTCTTTTGATGATAGATGGCGCCACATGCCTTTTGAATCTTGATCGAATTTTAAAATAAGTATATTTGCGAGCGAAGCCGCGGGTGAAAGCTAGTAATTTTATAATTACTCTTAGGTTTTATGAATCAGGGGCGGATCTTGAATTTGGCCCTGGGCTAGTACTGCTTAGGGGCCCTACCTAATTACTCAATCAATTGCCATTTTGTCAAAAAACTGTTTTCTGTAGTGATTTAGGTATATATAATTTGATTGCAGTGTTGCCAACCTTATAATCGGATTTTTTTTAATTTAAGATAATTTTTATTATTGGCAATATCGTCTATTGTTTTCAGTTCGGTTGGGGGCCCCCTGTATTCACAGGGCCCTGGGCTGCAGCCCAAAAAGCCTTTAAGTAGATCCGCCCCTGTTATGAATAGGTTAATTATTGTATAAAATCATAAGAAGATTTTAATATTTAACTATGTTGAATCAAATCGTTACTATTCATTATCTATGTAAGTACTAAAAATATAAAATGTTTGGTTTCTTTTTTGTTTGTTTGTAAGTGTAAGAGGTAATATTTGGGAGTACGGGGGTACACACGGGTAACACGGCTACACATCAAGCTATACTTAACCAGTATAAGCTGACTTCTGATTGTACGAAAAGCATATACAATGCGAGGTCAGCTAAAACTGGTTTTGTATAGCTTGATGTGTAGCCGTGTGTACACACCCCGTTTCTTTCTCAAAAAATTAGGGATCCGTAAGAAAAATCACGCGACCAAAGTCGCGGTGAAAGTGTTAGTACCTATTGCAGTAAAAATATTGCTCGCTTAGTAACACTTTTATGTAAATAGTTCCGCTTGCACGCCACACAACTAGTTTAAAAATTACCTAATAGCGTGAACTAAGTACTTAATAGGCGTGTTTGTAAATTAAGTACTTATAAAATGAATTATTACTTCTTTTATAAACGATTGCCGGCAGCTCTTGGCTAACTAATAACAGCCGCACGGGTCCATCCATCAGGTTAAGCTACGCTTGCCGGGGTTTGTCCGTGGATGGGTGACCTGTACACACCGAGACTCCACCGTGCCTCGGAAAGCACGTTAAGTCGTTGGTCCCTCCTAATTTGAACTAATTTCCGTGCGTTTTTGCCAAGGTACATATTGCTGGAATTAAATGTAACAGCTCACATTAGGACCCAGTAATCTATACTTAATATACTTAATTACTTAATTACTTACTTAATTACTTAATATAATATTATAAAGCTACAGTGTTTGTTTGTTTGTTTGAACGCGCTAATCTCTGGAACTACTGGTCCGATTTGAAAAATTCTTTCAGTGTTAGATAGATTAGTTATCGAGGAAGGCCATAGGCTATACCATCACGCTACGACCTACGGGAGCGGAGCAGTAACCAAAGACGCGGGTGTAACCGCGGCGGACAGCTAGTTTAATGATAATATTGTAATCCGTTGTGCTTGGCAATCTGGGCTTCTCCCAGTTGTAAACACCCCTTTGTGCCTATTGGCTTAGTTCTGTTCTGTCTCCTGCTAGTTTGGAGGGAAGTGGAAATTATATTTTTCTTACTCCTCCGCTATTATTTTCTGATTAATTTCGTTGCGGGATTCAAGACAGTTGAGTCGTTTCTCTGGGACTCGTCGAGCTTCATATCCTCGGCTCTTTTCTGGAGGTCGCCTCTGTAGATTCTGGCTATCAGGAGTTGCAGTGGATGGGAATAGTGCGGCGGGATTGTCGTAAAGAAAAAAAAAGTTGTTGGTCCCGGCTAGGGTGGCCAATCCTACTATTATATGTATAGTCCTACTAACTTAGAGACCCGACTACTATATTTCTGACTAAAAGCTAAACTACTATATTTTTAAAGGCATCAAATTAAAAGCAATAATATTCATTTTAAACTATAGTATGTATTTCTGGACATTATTCTGGTATATCAAGTTAATTTTTTATCTAGGTACAGTCAGCAACAAAAGTCGATTAACATTTATTTACTAATTATCAAGTACAATATTAAAAGTAAAACGCAATGAATATAAAATTAAGATAAAATAAACCCTTAGCTATTGCCTGAAATTCTGAAGGCCAGTACGTTATGTGTTTAGTATCTGTTTAAATGATATAAAAAAGTAACATTGTTAATCGACTTTTGTTGCTGACTGTACCTACTATTATTTTTTTCGTCTTATCACTATCTACTATATTTTTATAGGTAATCATTTTAGAACTAATTTTTGACAGACAAAGACTTGGCAACCCTAATAGTCTCGGCTGACATACGTGGATGTTTGACAGTCGTTACGGGTCGTCAATACATTATGGCGCATTTTTATTAGTCGATAGGGCTCGCATGCGGGGTGCGAGACATTTCTGGAACGCATGCCACAGGGCCCGCATTCGGGGAACCGTGTTCATTATGGCGCAATTTCATTAGTCGATAGGGCCCGCATGTCGATATCACGGTCGATATAAAGCATGCGGGGGATCCCCGCATGCGTTGTAACGACTTGTAACTTTCATTGGTTGTTGCCCTATCGACCCTATCGGCCCTATCGACTAATGAAAATGCGCCATTATGTTATTATTATAGGTATACCTACTTAGTGTAGCAACAAAGTTCATAGATGTCATTACTGAATTAAATACAATCATTATACATAAAGTAAGAATATTATTAACACCTAATGTCAAACACAGCTTGACTCATTCTTGACCTTCTGTCTAACATACCATAACATCACGCTTGTAGTCTCCGAAGGGTTAGGCAGAGGTGTACGTACCTACACCTACATTTCGCCAGTTATGTTTAAGTCCCATGTAGAGACCTGAAACTTGGAGGGTGTGTTCTTTGTATGGCGTAGGCATCCGATAAGAACGGATTTTCCGAAATTCTATCCCTTAGGGGGTGAAATAGGGGGGCTAAGTTTGTATGGAAAAACAAGATTAATAACCGACATTTTCGTTGACCAAGTCGTAGGCAGAAGCTAGTATGGAGAAGTAATAATTTTGTAAGTGTGGATGGCGTCAAAAATATGCTCAATTATACAAGTTAGCCGTGAAGCAAGTTAGTATAACCTTGTCGAAGCGGCTTGAGATTCAATAAGAGCTTTCACACACGATGTTAAGATGCAGACAGCAGCGCGAAATACGATGACACAATTTAATGCTTGTAATGAAAGGTACAGTTTTGAAACCTCGTAAAATTTTGGGAGTTTATCATAAAAGACATAAATTATTCATACTAATATTGGCCTCGTTGGTCTAGTGGTCGCAAAGCGCAGCTGTTGAGAATGAGGTCTTAGGTTCGATTTCCAGGTCGGGCAAAGTGTTATTGGGTTTTTCCATTAGGAATTTCTCAGTAGCAGCCTCGACGTCTGGATTTGGATATACTATATTACGAGAACTGTACATTTCTCCGACACGAAAAAAGCCTATGTGTTATTCCAGACTATAATACATACTTCAAAAGTCAAAGTCAAAAGTCAAAATTATTTATTTGCATTAAATGTGTGTACAAAGATGGTAAATATAAATAAAAGTTCGAACACATTTCGCCATAAAAATGGCATGCAAACATTATTAAAGTTTTAGGTTACCTTCACATCGTTTGGTAACTACTTAAAATACAACTTCTAGGTTTTAAATCTAAAAGAAATTTATATTTTGCTGTTAAATATTAGTCAGCATACCTACAAATTATTTAAAACTTAAAATACTTACTTACAATTTTTTCTTTAGACTTTTAGGCTTAATAGATGGCCACGTTTATCGCGGAATCTGTGGCATTTTTAATGACCTCTAAAGTGCATGTTTTAATTAAATTTTTTAGTATTAACGCAAACTGAAAGGGCATCAAAATACTCGTCCGCATCGCTGTCAATGGGAGAGGGCCCCGAAACGCTGGCAGCATTGCGACGTTGTGTATGGCAATACGGATTCCTTGGCCCAAGGAAAGGCTAGCCAGGGGGCCTACCACAACCTCTTAAAACAATAT
This sequence comes from Hoplodrina blanda, assembly GCA_949316365.1. NCBI lineage: Eukaryota > Metazoa > Arthropoda > Insecta > Lepidoptera > Noctuidae > Hoplodrina > Hoplodrina blanda. Next base: position 5,728,729 of record OX438576.1, read on the forward strand.
TATTACTTTGCGTTCCGCTCTGTTGGATTTTCAACGCTCGGATTAGCGCCGAGAGTTAAAAATGCAACAACAGAAATTACAAAGTAATATTAAAATAATATTGTTTTAAGAGGTTGTGGTAGGCCCCCTGGTCATGTGAAGAGTCGAAAGTTTTTAGATATTTTTGATGCCCTTTAAGCTTCCAATTCTTTCTAAAACAAAACAAAACAAAAAAATACAAAGTAGGTATGTAAAACGTACTTTGTAATTTTATTGTTATTTGTGTTTAGGAAATTATTATAAAGCAATGTGCAGGTTTGATTGAAATAAATAGAAATATTAATTCTAAATAAAAAAAAACACAAAGCTTTTATTAAACGTATTTTTGTACATCTCCTAATTTTGTCACCTTTAGATAATCAATTAGCATTACTTTGAGCTTTCAATCAAACTCAATCATCCGATACCACGTAAAGATACACAAGAAAAAAAAACCGGATTGATTTTGGATCAACATTGCGAATTCGCGATCACCCATCCACCACCTGACCGCGGGATTGCTTAACCTCGCATGCGCCCGCGGCGTTGTCATGTGGTATTTAATAATAATATCGATCACGTGTGTGAGCGAGACGTGCTATATCGTGTGACCATGATAGTGGAAAACGCGCGGACAGTCCTGAAACAAAAAAAAACATTTTTCTAGTGTGATATAAAAATGTTTTTATTTTAATTTCTGTCCTGGAATGACATCAATTGAAAATCAATTTTATTGCGTTTTACTGATGTGTTGAGTGCTTTTAAATAAGGCTGAAAACACATAAAATTTTATTTGTTTCCTGATTGAACTCTAAACTGGAAAATTTTGTAGTTACTACATTGATTCTGTTTTTTTATATACCCTACTGATAAGTGTTATAGGTATGTAATGTAATATCGTTTTTTTCCCAAATAAAATAAACATAAATACCTATGCTACCAAATATATAATATATGTGGATAGACAAAGTTTTTCCTAGACATGCCTACTCTCGTAACAGAAAATATTCCAAATCTAGTCGTAATCTCATATTAGCAACAATCACTGTCAAAAACTTGTCAATACTGTAGGCATATTAGAGGTATTATTACCAAATTAAGACTGAAATTAAAATGCGATCGTTTTTACTTACGAGAATGACCCCTCTCATTAAAAGTTAATTAAATAGTACACCGCATTATTCTAAAGATAAACAAACAAATGTAACTAATTAGATTTAATGAGCGCTCATAATTTGATGCTCATAAAGGGAATTGAGTCATACTAATTGAGTGAAATATATGGATAATAAAATGACCGGGTCAAGTATAGTGTATAATTATAAGTAGGTATGTGTAAAATAAAAGTATTCAACTACATGAATGTACGGATTTTGCATATTATTGACTGATTTTTTCAATTTAATCTGAAGAATATTTATCAAACGAATGTCGGTACGTTCTTTATATTATTATCATAACATCACGCCTGTAATCCCCGAAGGGTTAGGCAGAGGTGTACCCATTAGTACACCCACATTTCGCTAGTTATTTTTAGTGTATAGAAAATATGTCAAAACGCTATTTATATTCATCAGATTAACAATACCTGTCAATTCAGAAAAGTCAGTACGATTTTGACAAAAATTTTAACAGAGAAGCAATTTTCGTATTTCAAGAACGATGAAAGAAAGAAAATCTTTTTATTCACGCATACAAAATAATTTTTCAACAGCCCATAAACCAAGACAAGTTGGTACTTAATCTAAAAAAAAGTAATAATAATAATAAAATAATAAAAATATTAAATAATATTAATCCTAATCTCTGTCTTCTGTCAAAAACATTATAATTTACCTTCATTTTTGACTTATTGTGACTTTAATAGGCGCTGTCATGAGGTGGCGACTAGATTATAAAAGACTAGCTTTTCCCCGCGACTTCGTCCGCGTACCTATATGTCGGTTATCGCGGACGCAGACGAAGTCGAAGTCGAATAAAAAGTAGCCTATGTCCTTTGTTGGGGTTCACACTTACCCTGTACCAAATTTCACACAAATCGGTTCAGTAGTTTAGGCGTGAAGAAAAGACAGACAGACAGAAAGACAGACAGACAGACAGAGTTGCTTTCGCATTTATAATATTAGTTAGGATTTTAATTACAGTAATTGGCCTATTGCTCTTATTATAACAATAATAGTATAAAAAATCAGTCTACGTATTTACGTCCAAAAACTACTTTATCTTATCAACTTTTTACATGAATGTTGATCCTACTTTAATGGCATTTAAGCCTTTTATCTAATATGTCCATTATAGTAGATTCTATTATCTATTTATATAATAGGTATTATCTTTCTCCCTTTAGCAAACAGACGACCATATTTAAAAACACATTGCCCCACACTAGAAATTTCTCACAGACAGCCATCTTTAAAAACACATTGTCCCACACTAGAAATTTCTCCTGTATGTCCATTTATAAACATAAAAACTCACTTATACAAACAACTAGAAACTACTACACGTAATGCATACAAATATTGTTTCCGTGTGGAAATCGAATCCACGGCTCGCAGCGCATCGGCCAAAATCTGTCAAAATCTGTCATGGAAATTCATGTAGTGAAATCTGAATCTTGAGCTTCTTAACCCAAGGCTTTTATGTCATTTTATGTATCTGTGTGTATACGAGTCTTGTTACTTGAAATAAACGGATTTTATTCATTTATTTAACGTATTCTCTATCCTATTAGCCATATAAATGGCTTAGGATGATAATTTAAAAATTGTTGACACGATAAAATAGCGCACAGTAAAAATATTAATCTCTAACGATGTGTGTGTGTTTGCTGATTACACTATTGTAACACACAACACACGCCTAACGCTAAATATATCAGCAAGTTAAACTTTGTATGGAGATCTTTATAATAAAACTGAAAAGTCTCTAAAACACACTGAAGTAAGTACCTATACTAAAAGGAAAAAAAATGACCAGTTAAAATTTACGTTGACCCGAATTCAATGCCATTTAAAAATCACAACACTCACTTTTATTACCACCAAAAATAATAAAAAACAACAAAAATATCATACACACCCACGAAAACACACCCTGACCCAATAACAGATATAAATATAATCTCCCAAAATATTCCACAACAAACGTTGTCACCCTAACCCAGTGATATCGTTCGCGTGGCTTGCGCATGCTCAAAACCGACTGTACGCGATAAGTGCCTTTCAGTTTACGACGGACAGCCGTTGATCACAGACGTGTGTTGTTACAGATATGTGCGCGGCAATCGACATGTTGGCATCGGAGTCGTTCTACGGACATAGTCCGCCAGCCGGCTTCCTCTCAGACTACAGCATACAAGCTCCAAGAAGACCAACAAAGTTGACAACCAGAGGATTCTCAGCACCGTGTTTAACTCCTTTAAAACCAGTGCAGCTGACTTTGAAATCAGCACCAAGATCATGCATAAGAATACCAAGTGAGAAGAAGAAAAAAAGAGTTGTGTTTGCAGACGATAGGGGGCTCGCCTTAGAACAGATTAAGTTTATGACTGAGCCGTCCCATCTGCCTCCTCATTGGACATTCGAGGCGAGCCCACCTCCAGAGCGAAAACAACCACCCAAACCAGTAGTGGATTTATGGGAAACGAGATTCGTGCAACCAGCTTCAAACTACTTAGAATTTCGTCGACGAGTGACTCAAGATTGTGTATCATTAGAAAATGTTATCGTGAAACAGAATGAGTGCGCGGTTGACGGTACAGTTAAAGTTAAAAACCTGGACTTTACAAAAGAAGTTTTCGTTCGTATTTCATCAGACGGTTGGTTGACAAGCGAAGACACATTTTGCGCGTTCGTAGAACCTGGGCCTTTGAATCAGAATGGAGTCTCTACGTACGACACTTTTGGGTTCAGATTGCAGCTACCAATCCATTCTAGGAGGCTGGAATTCTGCGTCTGCTTCAGATGCAAAGGAGAAGAGTTCTGGGACAATAACGGAGGCTTGAACTACTGCATAGAAAAGGCTTCAGTGAGGAGCACACCAGCTATTTCATGTGCCAGAATAAAATTTGGAAACTCTTGGACTACCAGATCGAATGGGGATGGAAATGTGCCTTATTGGTGAAATGTAAATGGACTTTAAATGAATTAGTGCCGAAAGCCTAAGAGCTGGTGATATGTGCCATATTATTTGGTTCCTAGTGATTATGCAGGTCTGTATGTTTTTGTTTGTGGCCGGTGATTAGACGTGCCTAATGCATGATGCCTAATTCCGCCCATATGGCTGTAGAAAGGGTATATATAGAAATGTTTTAGCTGTTTTATAGCCAATTTTAGAGTATTGGTTCTAAGTTGTATAGCCACAATATAGCTTATATTTCTGCCCTTAAATCTAGAGAGTAAATATGCTGATATTTAAGCATTTTTGTATCCAAATGCCAGTGGATCTAGTGGTCATTACCTCCCCTAGTTTAAGAGAGAATATGGTGATTTATTCAGCTACTTGCCTAAATTAGTTTATTTTATAAGGGTATGTTTGGTTGAATGCACCTTTAAGATTATAGGCCTAGATTCATTGAGACTGGAACATTTCTCTTTCTGATTAAGGTAATTAGAAAGAGATAAGTCATACGAGAGTAAACACCTGATTTCTGGAAAGTAAATTATTGATGTTCTGATTGGCTGTTGATAATTTAGTCGACCAATCGCAACGGCTAAGCGCTTGTCATGTGTGTGTTGATTTTCGTTCCAGAAAAGAAAAATAATACTCTTATAGATCAGTTTTTCGTCTCGAATAAGTTATGGGAACCTCCGTTTTTTGGGGAGGTGTTTGGAGTTGAAAGCTCCAAAATACAAAGTAGTCCTAATATTGTTAATGAGTGACAAAAAGTGAATGAAAATATTTTAGGGGGTGAAATGAAAACACATGAGCATAAATAACTTTGAGCTAATAACATCTTGGATTTAGGGCTAATTTTTTTCAATCGTCAGATAACTCTTAACAGAGATATAAATATGGCGATTTGATAGCTTTTGTATAGAAAATATGTCAAATTGTCATTTGACTGTTGAAAAATCAGCCCTTAGAGAAAAAACAGTTGTTGCAATGACAAAAGCTATTTCCAGCCATGTTTATTTTCACCCCCTAATTCTTTTCACTATTCTGTAATGCAGTCACCAAAAAATCTTTAATACTTAATTAATATACACAAAATATTCCACTACTCAATTATCGATAATAGCCATCAAAAACGATTTGAATATTTAATTATTAAATAGCTGCTTTGTCACTAGGCAGCGTCGTGAGGTTAGACTTGTTTTTCTGATTGCGAGGTTCTTACCTAAAAATAATATACCGTTTTGGTAAAGACTGTCTTGAATTTAAATGAGTATAAATAGTTCTGTAAATTGTCTATGGTAATAGTTCCGTATTCAAATGTTGTTTGGAAAAATGTTTGCATAGTTTTTTTTAACCGCAAAATGGAATGAATGAATTAGGAAGCGAGGGAAAATTGGGAAAGAATATTGATATTAATTTTAATGTTAATATTGTATAGTTTGCTACCAATTATGACTTAAATCCTGTTATTTTGAGTCAGTTTAGGCGTTTAACTATATCAATTCAACGTTGAAAATTGCTTTTAAAGTTTCATTCTAATTAACCCTTATGCCCATTTATGTTAGTGCTGTGTTTGTATAATTATGTTCTTTTATAGATTTTGGTGGCTGCAATTTATGTTCCTTTAAAGACTATTACGGCCACATTTTAAAGTGGCCAAAAAATTGTGCCAAAATTTTGACAGCTGTCAAAATATACTCGGAGTCGATTTTGGGAAGTTCCATTGCGATTGCGATTATAAATAATAATAATAAAATGAATCGATATTTTTATCGTTGTTATTAAATCAGCACGGTTAATGTAATTAATAACATAAAACAGTTTAAGTTTACAAACACAGTGTAATCTTGTTTTGACTACATTTTACCGCCATCTTGAATTCCAGTGTGATAAACACAGTCGCACTTTGTTTATTAACAAAAACCCTATCTAATCGGTTCATTATTTTTACATAATATTATTATTTATATAATGCAATCTAACTTTCTTTTAAAACTTTCTCGAAAGGTCATTTTGATAAACGTCAGAATGACATGTGTCATTTTTGACAGATAAAATAGCGGCTTATTGTTATGTCATTTTACAAATATTTTTTAACAGTCTAGTCATGATTTTAAGCAGAGCTTCTTATCGTGTTGTTTCGTTGAGTAACTAATAGTGAAGGTTTATTGAATGAAAGTATAGACAATAAATAAATAGAAATGAAAATTTCTGTTAGCGAGCAAAGACAATAAAAAGTTTAAATAATGACAGATACCAGTGGTATTCAACATTTGCGGTTTGTAATAATTATTCTTTGTAATCTTTTAATTGCTCAGTCTCCTAAAACCCAAGCAATGTTCTCCATTTAATTTTCAAAATGAAATATTAATTATATGGAGCACCAAGTTTTATTATTACAACCTGAGGCTCAATAATGTACCTCTGCTTTCTCCGTAAAGGACAGAAGCGTGATGGTTTATTGTTTTTTATTAAATTTATTTATCGTAAGCAACTAATATACTGATATTTTTGGATTCATAGTTTGACAGAAGACAGAAATTCTAGCCAGAAATGAATGATAAAAGACTAGAATATCAGTTGCTTTTTTTACCGGCGTAAGAAAGTTAAATGGAGAATGTTTCTGTAGTGTTTTTAGACCGAGGAAAATTTTAAAACGGTGGTACACCATTTTTACGATTTTATATTTAGTTTTTTTATCATTAAAGTTCATATTAGTGTGGCCCCTTTTTAGTAACATAAAGGAATTCAGAAAATATGAGCTAGTAATCAATGAAATGAAATCTTTCCTTGGTTTCACCCGCATCCAGTTAAGTCTTTGTTTACTGCTCCGCTCAGGTGGTTCGTAGCGTGATGTTATACAGCCTATACTATTTCTCGTGAATCTGGCTATCATAAATAATAATAATTATTCCAATCTGACTAGTAGTTCCAGAGATTTGCACGTTTAAACAAACATACAAAGAAATCTCAGTTTTATCATATTCTGTTGTCACCATGTTAGACATTTGAGCTGATTTCTGCAGAATCAGCTGTCATAATACAGTGACAAAAGAGCATACAATTTTTTTTTTGTTACGTTTTAAAGGTTGAGAGCCCCTGTTACCTGTCATTACTTACAAAAGGAAACTTAGTAATTTGTAAAACAATGAACTCGAACGATTGTTGATTGCTTTTTTAATGAGCTCGGTAGACACGTGTACGGTGTATATATACAATGTTTTGTTTTATTGCGATTTATTGTAAAAAAATATTTGTAAAATGACTTTTTGAATTGGGAATTATTCACTCAATAAAGTATAAGAGTGACTGGTAAGTACCAATTTCAGATCATACGATTTGCAAAATTAAAAAAACTTGACTTTAGAAAAGTAGTTAATGTTATTCTATCGGTTATTAATTATTACCAGTCACCCTAAATGATTTAAGGCTTATTTTTCAATAGTCAGATAACTTTTATCCAAAGAATAAATATGACAGTTTGACATATTTTCTATACAAAAGCTGTCAAACCGCCATATTTATCCCTCCGTTAAGAGTTATGTATGTGACGATTGAAAAATTAGCCCTGGAAGTTTTGGAATCCTGGTTTTGAAGAGTTATGGTAATTTTAGAGTTGGTAGTACGGGACATCCCATAAGGGAGGGGGAGGGGGCGGATGATGTGTTCGCTCTATTAAAAATATTGATTACCAAGCATTATACTAGGTGTTAGGTAAAACGAGTGACCTACTTCAAGGGAGTATAGTATTTATGAAAATTAACAACTTTTAATAAGAAAACAATCTTGAAATCGCAAAAAAGCAGCTGTTCCCTACATTGGATTAAGTTATGGTAACATAAATTGTACTGAACAGCTCATTTTTTTTGCGATTTCAATATTTTTTCCTTATTAAAAGTTGTTGATTTTCATAATTGTACTATACTTACTCCTTTGAAGTACCTACGTCACTCGTTCTACCTAATACCTTGTATAGTTAAGAAAAATAGTTAAAAAAACAATCGTTATTATAGGCGGTCTTACCGTTAATAAAGATTGGTTTAAAATGAGAGAAACCAGGTGTAAAAACTACAAAAAAAAACCTCAATTTTTACGAAAAAAAAAAGAACTTTGAAATAGGAATGGTCTCCAATGGGTAGCTAAACGAGTTAAATAAGCAAACTGATTGATTAAAAGTTTATTTCGATAAAAAGTACATTTAATATTAATTTAGAATTAAGCTGCATACTGCGATTTTTGAATTTATTTTGTTTTAAACAAAAACCGTACGTTTGTATTAATTATTAAGGTATCGACAGCCGTGTCAGATTTGCTGGTGATAAAAAAAAATAGAAACATTTTTTTTTGTTCTTTTTTTTGTTTTATTTTTATTTCGTGCTGTTAAATAGGGTCTGGTGTTACTGTAAATATATTTTTTAAATTATAAATGATTATATTTTATTTTTAAGAATTATCATACTTAGATCTTTCTACTCTAGAATTTTATTATGGTTACCAGCAAATCTAAAAATAAGATCACACGGCATTTTTATAATTATAATTACTAAAATTATTATTATTAAGTTAGAAATGATGAATGTAAGTAATTTATTTTGAATGATAAAAAAATAAATGTATGATAAAATAATATTTTTCTATTTTTTATAATCAAATAGTTACTATAATAAATAGGGTTGTACGAATTTTTAATGAAAGAACTGATTATTATGTAATAAATGTTTAAAAATAAGAGTTTATTGAATTTTATTGTTTTTGTATAAAATTGTATAAAACTCAGAATGAAGCATGGATGACAGAATATATTTCTTTTCATAATAATATAATATTGATTTATTAATATTTTTTGTTTTATTTTATTTCACCTTATTTTAAAAATATACCTACTTGACATATGAACTTGGAAGTCAGATTAATGAAAATTAATGGAAATGGAAGTCGGATTAATAATACAGTCTATTACTACCTTACTGCAAGGCAAAGGCCTCTTCTCATACAGAAGGCCTCTTCTGATACAGAGAAGGCACCAGCATTGTTCACCACGCTTGCTCAAGGCAGATTGGCGATTTCAGACATATGTATATTAATCGAATGACTGCCTCGTTGGTCTAGTGATCGCAAAGCGCCACTACTGAGCTCTGAGGTCTCGGGTTCGATTCCCAGGTCGGGCAAGGTTATATTGGGTTTTCCATCAGGAATTTCTCAGTAGCAGCCTCGGAGTCTGCATTTGTGTCCGGTTGATGGCAATAGGCTCGCCCCCTATTACATGGGACTTGAACATAACTGGCGAAATGTGGGTGTACCTACACCTTTGTCTACCCTTCGGGGATTACAAGCGTGATGTTGTGTATGTTAAATAAATGCTTTAACTTTGACTTGACTTTGTTCATTCATACCTCACAAAGCCCTACTATTAAAAGCTTATTTGAAAGTGCATAATTACTACTCAAAACAAACATTACTTAAACTTACTTCACAAAAGTTCAACTAGCGCCATCTATGTTACTATGGAAACATTATTTTAGTACAGAAATTATTCCTAGATGTCGCTGTCTTCAATTGTAGTTTCGTAGTGTAGTTTGCTGTTATTAGCAGCGGGTATCGTATAATTATATTATTAATATTCTAATCAACTATTTTACAAGGCACTCACCTTTTGAGTCAATTTCTAATAAAACTAGCTAAAAATTGAAAATACCTGTTTCGCTTATAGGTAATTTATTTCGTTTTTTAATGGGTGATAAATAATAATCATGCTTTGCTCTCTACCGTCCCTGTTTATGTGAGATTTAAGGGTTAATTAAACAATGAATAATACCAGCCAATGACCTCTTCTCATACAGAGAAAGCATTGATCATCACCACGCTTGCTCAAGGCGGATTGGCAATTTCAGACTTATTAAATATCAATTATAAATCCAGGTTTCTTCACGATATTTACCTTCAACGATGTCAGTGATGTCCAAGATAAACTTGGAAAGTACATATGAATTGAAAAATTCATGTAGGTAGGTACTTGTCCGGTATCGAAACCGCGACCTCATGCATGAGAATCAGTCGCTTATGTACCACTAGGCCATTAAGACATCTCAATAGAGAACAAGGTTTAAATAAAAACAAAACAATACGCATAAATAAATCTGTATTTTGTTTTAGTAAAATATAAACATTGCATAAAAACATTCTGTTCAACTAAATCTAAAATATACATCGATTCATGACAGTATTATATATTTTGTGAGTCTTATAACATTAACTTGTATATTTTGTGACCATTTCTAAATAAACATGTAGATTAGGTATTAAATTAGCAGATTTGCATTCAACTTTTCAAAAATGTAAATAAATCGACGCCATTTTGAATTTAAACAAAATAGCGTTGATTTGTTTTTTTTAATCTAAAAACACATTTATTTTGTTTATGTTATTAACAGTGGTAAAAAATAATTGCTAACTAAACGGTTTTTTAATACAATAATTGTTTATGAGAAACTGCTGGTCTGTTATGTAAAAATTTCATAATTTCAATTGACAAAAAAATTAAATTTCGGTAGTTGACACAATAAAACAATAATTCCAAGAAACAACTACATACTCTGAAAAACACTTTCATTTTCATTTTCAATAAACTGGAAAACAATTTAGCAACTTTGAAATCATTCTAAAGTTTGTCAATTGAGTTGGCAATTAAGTGACGTCACAAATCTATGGGGAATTCCAATTGATAGCTCAGAATTTATTGGTGAGTCTACTACCTAACAATTTGAGACGGTTTGTATTTATAAAAGACAACGATTTTATTATTCTTTACTAATAATTTTATTGTTTTAGCAAAGACTATAGTTAACAAAAATACGTCAAAAATAAAAAGGTAAAATAATAATTTTTAATATTTTTATGTTTTTCGTGAACTTCTCTATTCGCTATTTATATCTATTGACAATATTGTTATAAATAAAACTTATTTAAACTTTCAACAGTTACCAGATTACGGAGCCACAGTCTGTCAAGAAAACAGTGTTGCAATATCAAAATAAATATCAGAATTTAATTATTTTGAAAGCATTAATAAAGTCAGAGACGGTAAGTTGCAGAAAGTATGCAAGTAGCTTGAGTACCATTGTATCTAAGCAACACCTGATTGGTGATAAAACCAGGAATATACATGCCAGCTACTTGCAGAAAAATATGCAAGTACTTGCACACTTTCTGCAAGTTACTAGAATGTATTTTTGGCATAACAAGGGCATGCTACAATACCATGCTAGCTACTTGCACACTTTCTGCAAGTTATCAAGTTTTTCGCAAGGTGTTGTTTGTTTTGCAAAGAATTGCAGACTTCAAATAGGTATGGTCTGCAAGTATCTACAAATTACTGGATGGATGGAAATTGCAACACTGTCCCTACAAGCTATAGCTTCATAAGTATTTTAATAACTAATATACCTAAGTTATTCGTATTAAAAATAAGTTAGATCATACATTTTTACATCAAGGGTTTTAATATCTCTTGTGTTCATAAGTTACACTACATCTGTATATAAAAACATCACGCCTGTAATCCCCGAAGGGTTAGGCAGAGGTGACTTGCCTCGTTGGTTTAGTGGTCGCAAAGCGCGACTGCTGAGCATGAGGTCTAGTTTCGGGTTCGATTCCCAGGTCGGACAAAGTGTTATTGGGTTTTTCCATCAGGAATTTCTCGGTAGCAGCCTTGGAGTCTGGATTTGTGCCCGGTAGATGGCAATAGGCTAGCCCCCTATTACATGGGACTTAAACATAACTGGCGAAATGTGGGTGTAGTAATGGGTACACCTCTGCCTAACCCTTCGGGGACCTACAGGCGTGATGTTATTACAGGTTAAGGTGAAGAAGAAGATGAAGAATACATAGTAAAAGGGTGCTAACATAAATGTTTAACCTTACGGTTTTTAAATTGCACGGTAGCCCGCGAAATTCAAATTTTCTTACGTTTTTTTGCAATCTGCAAGTCAGTATTATGTTTAATGTTGATTAAAGTATGATTCGCGGGCGTAAGAAGTATGTATTTTCAGAATTATAACCATTTAAGTCAACAATAAAACTCCATAGGGCCAGGTAACCCGAAAGAATGACTATTTCATGAAATCTTGATATTTTAGGATTATACTGACAAAGTTATTATACTGATTTCAATGGTACTCGTATTAACCTTAACGGATTCCTATATATCGTCAATTTATAATTTATGTAATTGGTATAAGTTCAAAGCTTTCGGGTAAGTGTAACTTATGACACAATAAATAAGTACAGTGGTATAAAACTCTATAATATTTATTCTTTTATAATATAAATTCAACTTTTTTGATATACACAGTAATTATAAATGTAACACTTTATAGTAATTAGAGCTGTTTTTGAAATACTATAGACGTTTTAATTTAATATTCTGTGTGATTGTATTGTATTGTATATTGTATACACGGGCCGGTTTCCGCAACTCCACGTCCAAGCGCGTATTTTGCGTACGGAGAATGCGCGTATTCTGTGTGATCTCTGCCGGTGAAACTTTCTCAATGAATGGTCGGTGAAACTAGTATAAATTCTTTAGAGAAACACTTTATTTTTTAGCCCTGAAAACCTGATAAATTAGCAATTTACTGCATAATTAGATTTTTTGTGGCTTTGAAATCAATAAATAGTTAGTCAATTGAGTTTCCAAATAAGTGACGTCACAGTTCAATATTGCCATATAATTTCTATGGAAGAATCGCGTTTTGACAGGTCATAAAAAAGTACGTCAATCGATTTGTGGTGCCAACTAGCATAGGTATTAAAGATTTTCTTTTTCATTTTTGCAGTTGATATAGCATCAACGGAAAACCGCTGCAGCTGAATACCAGTATTATTTATTTATTATTTATTAATCTTTTTGCAACAAAAAAGTACAAAGGCGGACTTAATGCCTTAGGCATTCTCTACCAGTCAACCAAGGGTGGTGAAGATATAACAAAGCAGGTGCAAAAAATTGCACATGAGGAAATAATCAATTAAGAAAGTAAGTCAGTATAATACATGGAGCGACTGCCTATCTTATCTACCCAACCCAGTAACTGGGTAACGTTACTCCGTGGTAAGACTGGTTGCCACTTTGTCAGACTTTCGGGCTTCTAAAGTCCAGTAACGACTGTCAAAGATTCAGGTATGATAGCCGGGACCAACTGCTTTACGTGTTTTCAGAGGCACGGAGGAGTCTCGGTGTGTAAAGAAAGATAGCTACGACGATCGTTTACATGGAATATAATTAAAACGTCTGTAGAAATATTATTTTGGAGAAAGTGGTAAAAGAAAAAAAATTAAGACATAAGCCATTGGAAAATAAAGTTTGTAACCAAATGATATTATTCAATAATTTAAAAGAAGCACTAGCGACCTGCCCCGGCTTCGCACGAGCGGAATTTAGATAATAAACTTTCCTCTAGAATCACTCTATCAATTGATGAAAACCGCATCAAAATCCGTTTCGTATTTTAAGATCTAAGCGTACAGACTTGTTTATACTATGTAGAGATAACATTTGTTGAATGGAAGACAATTATACAACGTTATATTATTGTTTAAATAAATACATACATAGGTACAGATTGTAATAATGTTGTTACAGATAACAAAACAGAATTCGCTCGAATTACTAATAAAACAACGGTCTTAATTTTCGTAAAACCTGGGAATATTTGGATCTATTGATCTATACAAAGCTTTTGAGACTGTGTTGCATTGAAATATGAATCAGTTTATCCCTTGGTAAGGTTACAGGAATCTAAATGCAAACTTTGGTAGCTTGAGCTTTCCTATTTTTATTATTGTACTTTGCTCGCTCGTGAATGAATAAAAGTTTTAGAGCATTATGTAGTATGGGGTACCTCAGGGTAGTATTTTAGGGCCTATATTTTCTACGCCAGAAACAATTTCTTCTATCATTTTCTCCAAAACGTTATCCTTGGCAATGTATTCTTCTATTTATTTATATTTTAACTGGACTAAGATTTCGTATAATTTATGATATTTTGTGGATATGTAACAAGTTTATTATGGGAGTGATATATTTCTTCATCAAGTCGTTAATGGAAGTTAATGTTTTGGATTGATAAATTCTATAATGTTCCAAAAATGACAGTTTTCCTTGACAATTAATGATTATCTCTCTAGGCAAGAATAGCAGTTTAATCAAGAGACTAATAAAAAACTATAGGAAAGAGTCCCAGAATGTAGAAATGAAAGAGACTTGAATCCAACTTATTAAAAAAAAAACTATTCAACTCTGACTACATAACTTTAAGGGGCATCTAAGAAGAAAAAGAGAAGAATGAATTAAAGAATTCATAATTATGAGCTCGCATATCATCGATTTTAGGAATGAAGTAAAAAGTCCAGTCAAATTATAAACAAACAGAATATAATAATTACGACTATTAAAACCTATTAATATTATAATATTTTATAATATTTTTTTTTTTTTTTTTTTATAAAATCTCACTATTTGGTTGCGTATCACTAAAAAGTGACAGATAATCTAACGATTAATATGTGTAGTGCTTAAATAACACTTTAGAGTACTAATGTGTCCGTTAAAGTGACATTTTTGAAAGATGTTTCTTAATTTCCAACGATTTAGAGCCTGTAATGGCAAGAATTTTTTTTTTGATAGACGATTCCCTACCTTCCTACCGTGCCTTCTCTGTACGAGAAGAGGTCTTCGCCCTGTACATTTAGAGTACATTTTGCCGAAACAGTGAACCTTTCCTTAAATATATTTGTGAATTCTTTTGATTCCGTCTTCAAACTATCTCGTTTCATTTGGTTCGTGTACTTTTTCCTTTTACACTGAAGTATGTCTAACTTTCCCTTTAAATGTAACTTCTACTTCTTCAACAGTTTCTTCAACTTCGGATAAGATAGTTTGTAATTGGATCCCTTCAATTCCAACGCCAGAATTATCTATTTCAGTTACAATTTCTTCAGATTCAGTTTGATTTTTACTTGCTTCCGCACTCACAGCTAGCCTGTATTGTTCTTTAATCTCTTTGATCTCTTCAGAAGTTGGACTCCATTTCTTCATATCCCGATCGCTGTCTATAACTTGACTGTCATCATCGTCGCTGATATCTTGAATTTCATCTAAGCTTTTACTCATTTTTCCGTCGACATTTGGAACGCTGTCTGATTTCTCTTCATCGGTATGGGCAGTTGCAGTGTCTTTTTGTTTGTCAATAACTCCATCGCCGCATGCTACGTTGGCTCGTTCATCATCTTGTATATCTTCGACGTCATCTAAGCTTGCTTGTCCAGCTTTGTAGTCATGGTCATTGCTGTCACTTTCAGAAGTCCTTGGTTTTGGACTCTTTACTTTATCCGCTTGCTCTTCGCTCTCATCAATAATCTCCAAACGAGATCTCGAAAAGAATTTGTGCAATGACTCTAATTTATCTAAAGCCCTTGCACTTTTCTCAGAACTAGAAGTTAATGTCGTATCTTCCGTCATGCACGCTGAATCGATTCTTTTCGACATATCGGATATAGAATCTGATATCTCTGTTGTTGAAGTCGATTTATCGACTTTCACAACTTTAGGTTTAATAATCATGCTTGGTGGTAAATCAGGGATGTTTCTCAAATCTATTAAGCTAATCGATGATCGTTTTAAACTGGAACTTATATCGAATTCGTCATCAGAATCTTCTTCAAAGTGTTTGGTTACTTTGTGTTCTATGTAGCAAACTAAATCTTCAGCGGCTGCTCTTATTTGAGCATTTCGATCATCTGAATACTTTCTTTCAATATCTCGAGACGACGGTTCATCTTCTTCAAGAATATCTGATAGTTCAACACTATATGGTAGATATTGTATAAACGGTAACATAGGAGGTTTCGTATACGATTCGTAATTCTCAGAATCTTCTGCTTCAGTCATAGTATCATCTTCTAACTTTTTAATTTCGATAGCTCTCTCGACTGCTTCGTCGAATATCATTTCAAGGTCGTTCTTTACGTTACTTAGATCGATAACTGTCTCAGATATCCTTCTATCTGTCGAACTATCTTCACCTCTATCTATTACAGTGTCTTGAGTATGTGTTAGTGTAGAATCAGATTTAGTCTTACTAATATCGCTAAAAGTTTCAAGTTTACTTATAGTTATGTCTGATTTTGATTTCTCCGACAGCGATGGCGTCAAAGATTTCGAATGAAACTTATCCTTGGTCGTATAATTCTCCATGTATTTTATTAGCATGTCTACTAACGTTTCCGCTTCTTCTTCAGGCGTGTCGTCTATATAAGTAAGGTCTTTTACATTAATATTAGCCTCATTAAGACTTGTATCTGTCTCTACTATTGCTATACTAGGCTTTGGGTCTTCCGGACCGAATAGAAACTCCATCAGAGTTATTTTATTGTCACCGACTTCATTTTCCTTCTCCATACATCCTGTAGTCGCTAAGAAGTCCATCAGAGTCTCCATTTTCGCTTCCAACTCTGTATTCATCCTACTCGGAATGAACTGCCTAGTTTCTTCAGGAGTAACTTCACTTTTGAAGCAGCTACCCGTACTATTTTTCCTCTCACCTCTCTGACTTTTGACTATAGTAAAGAAGAAGTCAATCAGATTAGCAATTCTCCGTTCTGAACCTTCTTCTCCATCAGAACTAAGATCAGATTCTTCCTTAACTAAAGGACATCTTCTAGGCGAGTCTTCATACTTCCTAGAGAAGACGGTTTCTTGGATGACTTGGAGAAGATCTCTTGCTAGCCGCACTGGTGATCGGGTGTCGGTGTGGATGGCTTCGTAAGTGGAGGCCGAAGGGGCGGAGCGCCGCCGGTCGCGGTCGATCCTGATGAAGTCCCACAGGGAGCCCAACTCTGAGGAGAGGGAGGCTCTGTGGTTGGCCAAGCGGGTGCCCAGCCGCCGGAAGACCTGCAACGAAGACAGAGACTAATGAAAATATAAAAAAATTTGAGTCGTTGATACCAAGTGTACAGGTTAGCAAGCTATTTGGTTTACTGATAAAAATCTGATTGTTTTTATATTTTAGAAACAATGTGAATCTGATAACTGGGATTTTGTAAAAATCTAATAGAAAAGAGTGTCCGTGGAGTTTCTTGCTCTTTCTTCTCCATAGAGGCCTACCTCCATTTTAGAATGAACTTAAATTTTCTGACTAACTGACCGACTGCTTGATAATTAAAAAGTGCTTGTCAATAATCTTAATTGACCATTTTTTTTATTCGCCGTTCCTGTCCCCCTTCTGGGGAAAGGCCTCCCCCATTGACCATTACCATCTGTAAAGTCGAGCTAACTATTTGGTATTCTGGTAAAAATCTGGTTGTTCCTACAGAAGAAATCCCAAGTATAGGACAACGCTTCTTCTCCATACCTTTTGGAATGTGCAACTAGATTCAATATTATAATTTATCTTTTCTCTTGTAAATGACGTTCAAAAGGGCCTATGGTCTAATTGAAATAAATGATTTGACTTTTGACTTTTGCTTCTTTCGAAAGCAGATAACTGCTATGTCAATATTCACCTGCCACACTCAGGAGCGCCATGCCCTGAGCTTCCGTAGCGAGAGTCTCTTGAACCTCGCTACTTGCGCTGCGAGGGCCTCCGCCCCCGCTGACATACCTGCTCCTCCTGTCTCGCCTTCGGAGTGGACCTGATGGTGGAAACATGGAGAAGGTTTAATTTTAACAGTGAGAATATTTAGCAATTCGAAAACTGTAACAAAAGGTATTATGAAAAATCCAGATTGCATACATACATGCATACATACGCCACCTGCTACGATCCTTACATACTCCTTTCGCCTCATCTACGTTCATACATCTGATTCTCGTCATACAAGCACGCCGGTTATGGTACTGCGCACCTGACCTTTCTGAAGAACCTCACCAATACTGGTACCTGCGTTGCCACTCACCTCTGCCAATACCTTTTGTTAATCGTCTTACTCATCCTCTCAACATGACCGAACCATCTAAGCATACCCTTTTCTATCTTTATCACTACATCCTCTTTTAATCCGCAACGGTCAAAATCCAGATTGTCATCCAACAAAAAGAGAAGAGGTTTAAATTCACAGTTTTAATTAATAACGTTCAAAATCTAGTCGCATTATCATCCTAGCTGTCGCTTAGAAATATGTGAGAATGTGGGTAGAGGCATTTTTTACTGAAATAAGGCGATTAACACACGGCACCGAACACAGCCGCGGTTGTCGGTAAAGCGGATCTCATGTCGCATTGGCATCTAAGAAATCCGTTGATGCTTAACACACGTACACCACCCGACCGCGCGGTCGAGCGGTGCAATCCGCTTTGCCGCCACCGCCATCGTTAATCGCCTTAGATTAAGATCATTCCTAAAATATAATAATGATCAGCAAACACTTTGTTCAGTAAAAGAGCTTAATGCGCAGCTGACCCCTCCCCTCGATTAGTAAAAAAACGCACCCCCTCACCCCACACATTCCTCACATGACACCTATATTACCTATGTTTGCAAAGGCTCAAAATCTTTGAAATAAATCCCTTTACAGTCAGTAGGGAGGTCTTACCTCTCGGGTGCTCGTTCGTTTCTGCATATAACTCCTCATGTCCTTATCGGAGTGTCCTTTTGCTCTTCCTATGCCCTTCCCAAGAGGTGCACCTGTTGATACTCTCCTGAAAATATAAAATGAATGAATTAATGTCTTTATTTGCCTGAAACACAACACATAATTTCAAGCCTGTAATCCCAGAAGGGTTAGGCAGAGGTGTACCCATTAGTACACCCACATTTCGCCAGTTATGTTTAAGTCCCATGTAGTAGGGGACGAGCATATTGCCATCAACCGAGCACAAATCTAGACTTTGAGGCTCCTACAAATTCCTAATGGCAAAACCCAATAACACTTTGCCCGACCTGGAAATCGACCCCAAGACCTCATACTCAGCAGTCGAGCTTTGCGACCACTAGACCAACGAGGCAGACGGAAGATTATGTTTTATCAAATTACCTGCAATGTGTGGGGTCGCTGTAAGCAGCTTGAACCGGTGCCTTCCCTTCAGATATAGTGTCGCTTACGCCGAAGCCTCCGAGAGGGAATCCTGTGGTACCTGACAATAAGGTTCAAATTCAAATAAACGATTTGACTTTGACTTTTAATTTATGAAAAATTTTTTTGACTGTCCACGCTATTTTGATTGTACAGTCTGTTGTCTACATTAGCTGACCCACCCTAAAAACAAACGAATTTGGACCCTCTGCCTGTTACATTAAGGTTTATTCAATTTAAAATATGAGCTTATCAGACAAGTGCTCGAGGACTCGATGAACAAATACAATAACAATACAGACACGCAAATTTGATCTTTATAACGTTAGCATTAGGTTAGAGGGTCCAAATTCGTTTGTTTTTAGGGTGGGTCAGGTAATTTGACAACAGACTGTACCTATCCAGACAGTGCACGCTTGTGTCATTTTATACCTGCAATAGCTCCTCGAGTCATGCTGAGTCCACGTTGGATCCTGGCTATGGCAGCTCTATGACGAGGCAGGGGGGCAGTGCTGCCTTTTTCTTGCAGGACAAAACGGCCTAACGTTTTCCAGCCCGCCTGGAAATATAGAACAAAAATGAGAAAAAAATTGCCGATCAATCTGCGTAGCCTTTCCCCAACTATGTTAGGGTCGGCTTCCAGTCTAACCGGATACAGCTGAATATCAATATTTTATATGGAGCGACTGCCTATCTGACCTCCACAACCCAGTAACTGGGTAATACGATACCCCTTGTTAAGACTGGTTGCCAGACTTTCGGGCTTCTGACGACCCGTAACGACTGTCAACATGCTTTCGTCACGCTCGTGAACGAGTGCTGTCAGTTGGTATTGGTCATCTCTTAACTGCTATAGCTTACATCTTTTTTTTTATTATTTTTTACTTCTGTTTTTATTTATCTTTAATGTTGCCACATGTAGAATCAACAAGAATAATGTAACCAGGATTTTGTAAGAACCTAATTTAAAAGAGTGCCGTGGAGTTTCTTGCTCGTTCTTCTCCATAGAGGCCTACCTCCGTTTTGGAACGAGCAACTAGCTTCATTTTTCGGACTGACTGACTCCTTGACAATTAAAAAGTGATTGTAAATGGTCTAATTGAAATAAATGTTTTGACTTTGACTTTTCCGAGGCACGGGGGAGTCTCGGTATGTAAAGATGGTCACCAATCTATGACCAACCTCGGCAAGCGGAGCTTAACCTGACAGATCGACCCCTGCAGCTGTTAATACTTTGCCACAGTACTCAGTTACTGGGTTGTGGAGGTCAGATAGGCGACTGCCTATCTGACAGTCTGGAGCGACTGCTCCATGTAAAATACTGGTATTCAGCTGTATCTTGTTGGGAGCCGCAGATTAAGATGGTATCACTACCCAATAAAGTGTTATATCCTCACCTGAGCTGCATAAACAACTTCATCATCAGCCAGCGCCCTCTGCTGTGGTCCTGTGCCAGCTCTGCCTCCCCACTCCAGCTCTTCAACCAGCACGAATCTCTTGGGATCATCATGGCATCTGGCTTTAGTCAACGCCTGGTACACAACGTAGGATGCTGACGCACTTAAAGGGACCTGTAAAAAAGTGATATTTAATCATCATTATTTAAAGCATATTACTGTCCTAAACCATGTCAGAGGCCCTTGAGGCGGTTTAGAAACTCTGACACTACACACACCCGTGTGGGGTCGTAAGACCTTACTGCCCACACGATAAAGAAGAAGACTGTTCTACTGCAGGGCAAAGGCCTCTTCTCGTACCGAGAAGGCACGAGAATCGATCACCACGCGTGCTCAAGGTGGATTGGAGATTTCAGACTTATTTTAACTTTACACATGACCAAAGCTGGCCTATTCTTGGGTCAAAAAATCAGCATTGCCATACAACGTGGCAATGCCGCCAGTCTTTTGGCCACCTGCCCCATATCAATTTCGAATTTTTTGATGCCCTATAAGCTTCCTCTTTTCTTTTGTATAAATTGTAACTACATACTTACTTTGTAATTATTATTTTTACCGGCAATTTCCAATTTGTAATATAAACTATTTTTGCGTGTTATGAGATAGTAGGCAGTTTTTACATAAGGTACAGTCAGCTACAAAAGTCGATTAACATTTATGATTTTTAAATCCTAATTATTAAGTACAATATTAACAGTAAAACGCAATGAATACAAAATTAAGATATAATAGACCCTTAGCTATTACCTGAAAATCTGAAAGCCGGTACATTATGTGTTTAGTGTCTGTTTAAATGATATAAAAAAGTAACATTGTTAATCGACTCTTGTAGCTGACTGTACATTGCATTCACGTGTAATTATGTATAATTCTGTACGCAAACATTGTTAAACACTGATTTTAAAAGAGTAAGTACGTAGGTATGGAGTTTCTTGCCCATTCTTCTCCATACTAAACTACCTTATGGAAGGGGCAACTAGATTCAATACTATTTTTTTTCTTGTACATGACGTTCTTTGCCTTATTAATTTTATTGTCTTATTGAAATAAATGATTTGAATTTGAATCGATCGAATTTACGTTTACTTTCTCAAACAATGTAAAATCATAAACTTACCTTCAGAATAGCGTAAGGAATCTCATGAGATACGTTATGAACACACACGAGGAAGCTGTCTGGTGGCTTCCGAGGCTCTTCATCCTGATTGCTGGACTCCTCATCAGAAGGGACAGACCTATCTCTGTGACGGTCTGACGATGACGCTGATCTGAAAGACGAGGTTTTAGAATGAACGATCTTTGCAAAATCGCCTTAACAAAATTCATCATCATCTGCGTAGCCTTTTCCCAACTATGTTGGAGTCGGCTTCCAGTCTAACCGGATGCAGCTGAATACCAGTATTTTACATGGAGCAAATGCCTATCTGACCTCCACAACTCAGTAACTGGGTAATACGATACCCCTTGGTAAGACTGGTTGTCAGACTTTCTGGCATCTGACGACCCGTAACGATTGTCAAATATCTACGTATGACAGTCGGGACCAACAGCTTAACGTGCTTTCCGAGGCACGGAACGCTGTCAGTGATGTCTAAGATAAACTTAGAAAGTACATATGAATTGAAAAAGTCACATTGGTACTTGCCCGGATTCGAACCCGGATGCCTCGGCCATCACGACATTAGTGAAGTATATATTTACAAAATATTACCAAGGACAGTCAATTGTATAAAAGTACAACGTGTAACGGAAAGGGATACATACCAAGAGCAAGGCTTCTTAGGATGATAACAAACGATACGGCAAGGGTTTTTTCATCCTATCTCTACATGTTCGGAAATTATGATCAACAAAGAACACCACCTGCAGTAGGCTCGGTACTATAGGCGCGCAGAATTACGGAAGAGATTTATCGTGATAATAGGCAAGTAACGTGGAAAGTTTTTGACCCATGTAGTGCGGTGACTCGTTTGTTATGATTTGAATTTTTAAGAAACATATGAAACCGATAATTTGGTCTCAATTCTTAGAGTATTTTATATTGAGCTGAAACCCTTGCCATATCGATAGTTATCATCCAAAGAAGCCTTACTTACTCTTTGTATGTATATACCCTTTCCGTTACACGTTGTATTTATGACCACTTTTTGCCCGTCACTTTTTACCATACAACAAAATCTAGAAAAGTTCAAGAATCTTCATAATTACCTGATACTAGTAAGCCAAGCTCTACTGCTGGGGTCATCGCCGACCCTCTTCAGCAGTAACCTCGCTCCTGGTCTCGCTGACGCAGCCCTGAGGACTCTCTCATGAGGACCCAGCACCCTCTGCGTGGGGGTTCGGGAAGGCACCTCCTCAACCATGACGTAGGAGCCGCGAGCTGAGCGGCAGACTCCAGCTTTTGTGAGGCATTGAGCTATTGCCTGTGGAGAAAGAAGAAGCTTATTATGGTCTTTGAGGAGCACTGTCGGTGGAGAAGTTGGAGAATATGATGGACCTGGAGAAGATTGATCATCATCATCATCTGCCTAGCCTTTTCCCAACTATGTTGGGGTCGGCTCCCAGTCTAACCGGATGCAGCTGAGTACCAGTATTTTACATGGAGCGACTGCCTATCTGACCTCCACAACCCAGTAACTGGGTAATACGATACCCCTTGGTAAGACTGGTTGTCAGACTTTCGGGCTTCTGACGACCCGTAACGGCTGTCGAAGCACGAGATCGAGCTTTCCGAGGCACGGAGGAGTCTCGGTGTGTAAAGATGGTCACCCATCCACGGACCAACCCCGGTAAGCGTAGATTAACCTGAAGGATCGACCTGTGCGGCAGTTATTACTTAGCCACAGTATTCAGTTACTGGGTTGTGGAGGCCAGATAGACAGTAGCTCTATGTAAAATACTGGTATTCAGCTGCATCTTGTTGGAATTTTATACAGGCTGTAAGGGTAAACACCGTTGTCACTAAAACCATAGGTAGTTGATTTAATTATAAAAATGTTTATCTGAATTTAAAAATAAATAAACGAATTTTTCGTTCAAAAATTCAAAAAAGTTTCTGTCCGACACCGTCCGTAAATTCGCGCCCGAGTTACGTAATCACTACAAAGGGCGTTGACCTGCTACACTGGCTGTCCGTTATAACTACCTACATAAGTTTTGACTGATTACATCATTGTAATAAAAACACAAAAATAATTAAAATAATTTTGACGAAAAATGGAGACTTTACTTAAAAAAAAAATGATATTTTTTTTCATTGAATTGAACTGGTTTCAAGGATAACGGTGTTTACACTAACACTCTGTATAGTATATTTTTTGCTTAGATAAGCTCCAGACCAACCTCATTAGCCGTAGTATCCTGTGTCACTTTCAGTATAGAGTAGGCCTCATGTCTCGCCACTGCATACACGACTAGAAAGTGTATCTTCCTCCTCTCGTGAGGAGAGGAAGGCTCCAGGTCTCCGCGGCAGCTCTCTCCTGCCAGCTCCTCGCAGCAGCGCGAGAAGATCAGCAGGGAAGCCATGTTTAGAGGCTGGTTTGTTGGTGATCTGGAATCAAAATTCATTTTACTAAGTACTTAAATCATTTTTTAACATGCTTATTGAGTGGCTTTTATTACACCGCTCTTACGGTCACAATGTAATGTATAATGCACGTGTGCTTTTTATGTTTCATTAATACACTAGTGTGGTATCGCGAAATTCAAAATTTCTTAGAATAAAATAGAATACTTAGAATTTATTTATTTGTTTGTTTGTTTATAGGTAGATAAAGAAATACAAATCTTGTTTGATGAAAAGAGCGCTATGTTATGCCTTAGGTTTTTTGCAATTTACCTGCGCAGTTTTACTTGAATGTAGTTCAAAATTCATATGGCGGCAGTTATAATGATATAATTAATTTATTGTCATTTAAAACAAGACCATTGTCATATTTCCTTTGTTGGATGATTATAAGAAGAATGTATTAGAAGCCACATTTTCATTCGTTCTTAAGTCGATTTGATTATTAGGGCAAACGTTCTCCGATCATTTGGGCTATCGCACTTCTGTCAAACTATAACTTTGACAAACGTTCTCCGATCAAACGATCATTCGGGCAAACGTTCTCCGATCAAACGATCATTCGGGCAAACTTCTGTCAAACTATAACTTTGATAAACGTTCTCCGATCAAACGAACATTCTACTAACCAATAAACATAAAAAAAAACTGCTGTCCTAATAACATATTCTTAGAGCTCCTGCAGCAGGATTATTCTTGTACAGGCACTACACATTATTATACCTACATTGTTAATTTTAGATTCATGAGGTATTTCATCTTCTAAGATTCTGAATAAAGATTTTATTTATTATTTTTTTATTATTCGGGCAAACGTTCTCCGATCTAACGATCATTCGGGCAAACATTCTTCGGGTAATCATGACGTACTCTAATAAAAGATTAGATTAGAAGTAGGCACCTTAGTCTGACATGCCTATATCCGGGTCTTAGGCACTGCAGTGGTATAACTCGTTGTGATAGCATGTAGTTGGTGTCAGCGTCGAAAATGTCGAACCTCAGGAACGCTAGCTCTGGGAAGTTGATCTGGAAAGAAGTAATTAAATAACATAATATCACGCCTGTAATCTCCGAAGGGTTAGGTAGAGGTGCACCCACATTTCGCTCGTTATCGAAACTAGTATATCAGTATACCTACCACTCGTTACCAGTTTCTGAAATCGATTCTAGTCGCGCTAGTGACTACAAGTCTAAAGCAGTCAAAAGCCAGACAGATAAAATCATAATATAATCTCTAAAGTCTAAAAAGTCTAAAATCCTGTAATCTCTAAAGGGTTACGCAAAGGTGTAGGTACCCATTAGTACACCCACATTTCGCCAGTTATGTTTTTAAATCCCATGTAATAAGGGGCGAGCCTATTACCATCAATCGAGCACAAATCCAGACTCTGAGATCTCCACAACCCAGTAACTGGGTAAGACTTCGAAGTATGAAATAGAAAAACACTCCTTCAGTGGTAACTTAGTTATCCCTTTTTACAAACAAAACTATTGAACTTTTAACATTTATTACTCTTTTTCGATCAAATATCAACTGTACGTAACGCGTGCACAGCTGATCCGAGCGATTTGTATTAAAACCAAACTATACAAAAAGGGCTACTATAAAATTTCGGATTATTTAGATGATAAAAAAGCTTGGGATTGAACTGCTCGCTCTGCTAAGCCCTTTGCAAATTGCAAATTACATTTTTCTTTTTGACACATTTTACTAAACATGACATCTGTTAATTTTACGTTAACATACTTTGAAAAGTATTTTTTTTTTTTTAATATATTATACTGTAAATATGTGGACTTAGTTGGTTTGTTGCATTTTTTGTGATTAGATTTCATGGTTGTCTGACAGTTTGAGTACTTGATGCGGCCTACCCAAATGTCCCTTCTTTGGTATTGTTCGTCGTGTCGTTGAGCTCCTTAAGTTCTGAGTCGAGCTTGACGATTTCTGACAAATGCATGCACTGACTGGACAGGCCGACTCAAATTCGTGTGCCTCTCTCCTCAAGAGACCACTTCGGACATTAACCTACTTGGTTCGCATATGATTTGACCATTACAAGTAATTGTATGGACTTTAAAAGAGAATTTGACCTCTGAGTTTGTTTCGGTGTTTCTTCTCAGAGCAGTCGGCTAGGAAACACTGGACTCATCTAGTTAAAAAAAAAACAAATGTGACGTGTAAAAGTGTTATTTATAACCAATTTGCTGAATAAACATCATTTCATTTCATTTCATTTCGAGGCCGGTCGATGACCCCTCATCTTTTTTTTCACATTTTGTTTTTTTTTTCGGTAAGTTGTTTGTTATCATGAGTACAATATTATAATGTGTATACTTAAATATTGTACACTAATTACCAGTCACCCTATATACAACGTGTAACGGAAAGGGTATATACATACAAAGAGTAAGGCTTCTTTGGATGATAACTAACGACAAGGGTTTCAGCTCAATATAAAATACTCTAAGAATTCGGTTTCATATGTTTCTTAAATTCAAATCATAACAAACGTGTCAAACCGCACTACGTGGGTCAAAAACTTTTCACGTTACTTGCCTAATATCACGATAAATCTCTTCCGTAATTCTGCACGCCTAGTACCGCATAGTAGCCTACTGCAAACGGTGTTCTTTGTTGATCATAATTTCCGAACATGTAGAGATAGGATTAAAAAACCCTTGCCATATCGTTTGTTAACATCCAAAGAAGCCTTGCTCTTGGTATGTATATACCCTTTCCGTTACACGTTGTATAGTAAAGAATAATGTAAACTACCTAATTACACAGGCACTCTTACCTTAAAATTAAAAGTCTCATTCCAAATCGGATTCAAAGCGTTCTTCCTCGCGACTTTAGTCCTAATCTTCTTGCAGTCAGCTGGAACACCCAATATCTCCACTTCCACAAATGCGTTGTAGAAGGAGTACACATTCTCAGCGACATACTGCCCAGATATCACCGCTAGAGTTAGATGGGCAGCATGGATGCCATCGAACTCTTTATCCATTGGGTTAAATCTGTAATTAAAACATTAAAAATCTTAACACATAATATCACACTTGTAATCCTCGAAGGGTTAGGCAGAGGTGTACCCTAGGGTTGCCAACCCTACTATATATTAGTATCCTACTATACACATCAAAAAAGTCTAGGGATCAACATCCCTAACAAATGTTAGGGATGTTGATCCCTAGACTTTTTTGATGTGTGTATATTAGAGCCCCCGCCTACTATATTTTTGGAAAAAAGATATAAGTAGTAGGCGAAACTACTATATTTTAAAGGCATCAAACTCTTAAGCAATAATATTCGTTTCATAATGTCTAAGCGTAGACGAAACATCTGTATTTATTTCTTAACGATTCTGGAATGTCAAGTTGACAGTTACATCCAATAGACAGTTTTTCGATTTTCGCGCTCTCGACTTCGTGTTTTTGTAACGACTTACTTAGTTAATTAATATTATTAGTCATTTTGTATGGTGTCTCTTCCATAAAAGCCATTATTGAAGATTTGAAGTTAAATATTTTTTATTTCCAAAATGAATAACAATGGTAATAAAATTATGATGGTGAAATTAAAAGGACGTTGGCACTATAACGCCTCCACGAAAAAAAACAAAGTGGCTGCAAAAGTTTAAAATCTGGTGGAAGTCCAAATACAATTGGATAGTTCGCCATAATGGAAAATGCACAAGAAAGAGATTGGCATGAATTAAATTTAAATTGCAGTAACAGCTTAGAGGCATTTCTTAAAAATAAAAATGTAATAAAGGCTAAGAGTAGCAAAAAAATATTCTTTTAATTAAGAAATAAAGTACCTATTTTGGAACCTACTATATTTTTTTTAAAATTTTCCTTACCTACTATATTTTTATGGGTAATAATTTTAGAACTACTATATTTGACCGACAAAGAGTTGGCAACCCTAGTGTACCCATAAGTACACTCACATTTCGCCAGTTATGCTTAAGTCCCATGTAATAGGGGGAGAGCCTATTGCCATCAACCGGGCACAAATCAAGACTCCGAGGCTGCTACTGAGAAATTCCTGATGGAAAACCCAATAACACTTTGCCCGACCTGGGAATCGAACTCAAGACCTCATGCTCAGCAGTCGCGCTTTGCGACCACTAGACCAACGAGGCAGTCAAGTCAATCTAAGCTTCTCCCAGTTGTAAAGTCCCTTTGAGTCAAGGAACCATGGGCATTTTTGTATGCACCCTGGGCCCATTTTGCAACATTGCCCAACAGTGATGAAACCCATGTCACATGAAAGCTCATAGAGTATACTATCACGATTGATATGAAATCACGAAGTAAATATCGGTATTTTGATTTTTAATTTTACTTATTGGCTATTTTTGTGCCCCCCTTCGATAGGGCACCTGCCTACCCACGATACGCCTCTATTTAAAGAGGAGTGGAAATTATGCTTCTTTGCTTTCCCCCCTCTTTTTCTCCACTTACCTTCTATAAGCAATATGTCCCGGATTCCACATCACGCTAGGTTTCCTCACGTACCCAGCAGAGCCGTTGCTCTCGTACATAGCAGCATTGACAGCCATCGCTGCGTCTTCAGTCTGATAGTTCAGCGCCACGAGCTGAACGCCGCAAGACCAGAAGGTAACGGGATCGAAGTTTGACGAGTCTATTCTTAGGCTGTGGGAGAGAGAGATGGAAATATATGAGATGTGTGTGTGGAAAAGGCATAGCTACGGCTCGGCTGGTTAGGCAGAGGTGTACCCATTAGTACACCCACATTTCGCCAGTTATGTATAAACCTGGCACAAATCCAGGCTTTGAAGCTTCTACTGAGAATTTCCTGACGGAAAATTCCAATAACACTGCCCGTCCTGGGAATCTTGTCTATGTCAGTTCTGACTAGGGCATGCAAAACCGGAAAGTCATCAAAACCGGTTTTGAACATCGTTTTTTTGGGACCAAAACCGAAAACCGGAGCTAGGTCCGGTTTTAGCAAAAAAAATCGAATGTAGTATAATTTAAAAAGAAACACCATTTTTTTAAATACCCACTAAGTCTACAAATAAAACAAATTGTATGATACATTTCTTTTTAATCCAAACCATAATAATTGTACAGATAACAATGAACTTATTAATTTTATAATAGTATAAAGATTAATTAACTGAGATCAAATCAACAACAAGTAAGTTTTTGGTATCTTATCAGCATCTTCAAAAATTAAACACAGCCACCCACAATTACCAAAAACTACTGCAACAACGCAGGCGCAGGCTGGCGGGTTACGGGTGCGGGGGTAGTGGAGGGAGGCGTGTAAGTGGGTGGATGCAGGCTGTGTTTGGTTCGGATACATTTGATGCCTCAAAATTAATTATTTTTTGAGTGTTCGAAAAAAATGTTGATGAAAATCAAAATGTTAATTGTTACTCAATAATGGGAAAACCGGAGCCGAGCTCCGGTTTTGGCTCTCAAAACCGGTTTTCAAAAATCGTTAAATTTTGGCCGATTTCCGGTTTTGCGCAAAACCGGAAAACCGGTTTTGCATGCCCTAGTTCTGACATATACTAGAGTCAAGAGCAAATTCAAATTATATAAAAAACCCCACATTTCGCCAGTTATGTTTAAGTCCCATGTAATACGGAGCGAGGAAGAATATGAGAGAAGAAAAGAAGAGGAGACTAGGCGAGGCCATTTTCAAAATGTTATTCTCTATTAGTTATTCGTTTTCTCTTTTACTGCCACGTTGGTCTAGTGGTCGCAAAGCGCGACTGCTGAGCATGAGGTCATGGCTTCGATTCCCAGGTCGGGCAAAGTGTTATTGGGTTTTTCAGGAATTTCTCAGTAGCAGCCTCGGAGTCTTTGTGCCCGGTTGATGGCAATAGGTTCGCCCCCTATTACATGGTACTTATACTTAACTGGCGAAATGTGGGTGTACTAATGGGTACACCTCTGCCTAACCCTTCGGGGATTACTGGCGTGATATTATGTTTCTCTTCAAACCCTTACCCGGCGGGATAAGTCCTAACAAGTTGAGTCTCCGTGTGTGCGATCAGCGCCATGGGATGCTTCCTGCATATCTTCTTTCCTATTGCTTCGTTGACTGAGGAGCAGCGGTAGCAGGGGTGGTGCACTGCCGGCGCGTTGAGGCAGCGGGGTCTTGGCTGCTGGGCTAACTGCTGGAAATAAGAGTACTGCGTTAGGAGTGTTAGAGATACTATAACATGGCGCGCCCTTCCATAATTCAAAACGTTTGAAAGTATTAACAAGACTCACAACGCATGTGTGCGTACTGAGACGGCTCTCGAAACAAAAACAAATCAGCGATTTGTTGCTCGACTAGCGGCGTCATTAATCACTCATTATTATTAGTATGGCGCTGCACTGACATACTCTATGAAAATGACACGTGCGTTGTCTTGCGCGGTCGGCTAGTTGTGATTTTGACCAACAAATCTGCAACAAATCTGCCTGCTACTGAACACGAATACTTACAACTACATACAAACTCTTTTTTAAGGATCTGACTACACACTACACACATTGAAATAGTAATATGGAGGGGCGCGCCATGTTATAGAAGTTTATCTCTACGGTGTTTCTATATTTAAGAGTCCTTATTTTCGACAGGAATTAACCAATTTTAATGAACCTCCTACGCATAATCAGGATACATAGGTCTAAAAAGTTATCAGAGAACATTTTCGAAAAAAAATTGTTACAGTTAAATTCGATCTTGTATGCATCTTTTTCGCTTACCGCTTATGAAAAAAGATTGCATGTAGCGGAGATGAGAATGTTAAGATGTATGTGCGGAGTGACCAGAATGGATAAGGTCAGGAATGAGTACATAAGAGGAAGTCTGAAAGTGGCGCCAGTGACAAAAAACTTGAAAGGGAATCGTTTGTCTTGGCATGTGACGAGGAGGGATGAAACGAATGTGACCAGGAGAGTTATGAATGCAATGTGGATGGACGGAGAGCAAGAGGAAGGCCAAAGAAAAGATGGATGGATTGTGTGAAGAATGATATGAAAGAAAAGGGAGTCAGTGATAGCATGACGGCTGACAGGGCGGAGTGGAAGAGGAAAACGTGTTGCGCCGACCACAAGTAACATGAGACAAGGGCAGGAAGATGAGATGATGATGGTGCATCTTCTTCGCTTACCGTGGTAGTACTGTCGCTGCTCTCTGAAGACTCGAAGCTGCTTCCTGGCGCGGTCTCCTTGGGGTTGCTCGCCTGCTTCATTGAACTGCGCGGAGATAGCGGGTTCAGACCACGGAATTTGATCGCCTGTGGGGTTTAATAACGCAGAATATTTTGATTTTTATAATTTTTAAATGTTTAGACTTTCATTTACATAAAGTTAAACTCAAAACATTTATTTCAATTACTGGCACTTTTGAATTGTCAAGGAGTCGGTCAGTTAGTCCGAAAGTTTAAGCTAGTTGTTCATTCCAAAACGGAGGTAGGCCTCTATGGAGAAGAACGAGCAAGAAACTCCACAGACACTCTTTTCAATTAGGTTTTTACAAAATTCTGGTTACATTAAATTTTCTTGTTGCTTCTACATGTGATTATAGAATTTTGCTGTTAGGTACTTAGGTACTTATGGGTTATCACAAACATATCAAAATAAGATATGTACGCAATATCTAAATGGCTAAACATGTCAGTAGCCACTTTCTTGCACGAATTAAAGAGACCAGAAAGAATAAGATGACGGCTAGCGGGCGGCGTGCTAGCAGTCAATGGTTGGGTTTTTAGAAGCGATACTAGCCGGACTTGGCCCTATTTCACATTTATGTTTTCATTGGCATAATATCCTACCTGAACATAAGTAACCATATCGCTCAACTCCCGCGCAATCTGATTACTCCTCTTTCTAGTAGGAGCATGTTTGACACTCCCAGAAGTAGTCTCTGCATCTCCCTCGCTCCTTCTGAAGCTCTGGTAGAGTGACAGAGAGGTCCGACCGCATTTGTCTTCCATTGAGTTTAGGATTTTGTGTAGTTCTTTTTCTGAAAGATTTAAAAAGTTTTTTAAGACTTGTTGCAACCGTATTTTTCTATTTCATAAATGTCCTTTCTGAGTTTATTTTAACCCTAGATAACTAAACTATTTTCGTTGTTACATGGTTACTAAACATTCGTCGAACCGACTACGCCAAATAAAATATTTTTTTTGGAAAAAGTACTTATTAATTACTAGCGACCCGCCCCGGCTTCGCACGGGTGCATGTATTATACATATAAACCTTCCTCTTGAATCACTCTATCTATTTAAAAAAACCGCATCAAAATCCGTTGCGTAGTTTTAAAGATCTAAGCATATATAGGGACAGACAGACAGACAGACAGGGAAAGCGACTTTATTTTATAATATGTAGTGATAGGAACTTTTGACATTGGTACATTCATTCGGTGGTACATTGGTACATTCGTGGACTTATATTAAGTATCAATCTGAAATCGCCAATCCGCTTTGTGCAAGCGTGGTGATCAATGCTCGTGCCTTCTCTGTATGAAAAGAGGCCTTTGCCCTGCAGTGGAACACTATCAGGATGGTATTGTAATAGGTAACCTACCTATACTTTACCACCCACCACTGGAATCAATTGTAACAGCTCACATTAGGACCCATTAATCTATACTAATCTATACTAATATTATAAAGCTGCAGTGTTTGTTTGTTTGTTTGAACGCGCTAATCTCTGGAACTACTGGTCCGATTTGAAAAATTCTTTCAGTGTTAGATAGATTAGTTATCGAGGAAGGCTATAGGCTATATACCATCACGCTACGACCTACGGGAGCGGAGCAGTAACCAAAGACGCGGGTGTAACCGCGGCGGACAGCTAGTTTAATAATAATTGCAATCCGTGGTGCTTGGCAATCTGGGCTCCTCCCAGTTGTAAACATCTCTTTGTGCCTATTGGCTTAGTTCTTACTTGTTTGGAGGGAAGTGGAAATTATATTTCTATAGACGCCCCTTCCTCGCGGGTTTTCAAGGCTAAAAAAAAAACTGTTTTTCCAAATTGATGTTTTGACTTTAAGTCGTCGTCGTTTGTTTTTGTTTTTCTTACTCCTCCGCTATTTTTTTCTGATTAATTTCGTTGCGGGACCCAAGACAGTTAATCGTTTCTCCGGGACTCGTCGAGCTTCATTGCCTCGACGTTTTTCTGGTGGCATCCACTGTTGATTCTGGCAGGAGTTGCAGTGGGTGGGAACAGTGTGGTGGGCTTGTCCCAAAAAAAAAATACTAACCATCCAACTCCTCGTCATCTTCATCATAATCCTCATCGGAGAAGTACTCCGTCAGGGAACTGCCAGCTGATTGGTTGGACATGATGGAGCTTGTGCGGTTACTCTGTTCTGGCAGAGAGGTGCTCGTGTGGCGAATACCATTCGATCTGAAGAGGTAGAAGAGAATTGGAGTGAAAAGACATAGACTGCCTCGTTGGTGTAGTGGTCGCAAAGCGCAACTGCTGAGCATAAGGTCTTGTGTTCGATTCAAAGGTCAGGCAAAGTGTTATTGGGTTTTTCTGTCAGGAATTTCTCAGTAGCAGCCTTGGAGTCTTTGTGCCCGGTTGATGGCAATAGGCTCGCCGCCTATTACATGGGACTTAACAAATAACTGGCGAAAAGTTGGTGTACTAATAAAAAGAAAAACTGTTTATTCACGCGAAAATGATGCACTTAACACAAGAAGAAAAATTGTATATAAAAGCAAAATAAAAACAAGATGGTATTAAGTCTGAAAAATTAAAAATAACAAATAAATATAAATAAGAAAACAATAATATCAACGGCAAGTTTATTAATGCATAATGTGCTTATGTGAGAAATTGGTACACTCTATAAGTATTTGGATGTATCTCATATCTTTGTATCAGCGTATTCAATTGTTGGTGAGCCAAATAAATAAAATAAATAAATAAGAAATATACGTCACTATCGCGCGAAACGGCTGACACTCAGCATAATGCTAATAGGTACACCAGCTCTGCCTAACCCTTCGGGGATTACAGGCCTAAATATTATGTTATGCTAATATGAGGACTTACTCTTTAAATAAGCATATGGTATGGATTTAATTCAGGATGATTACCTGAAAGCAGTTGATAGGACTCCGCTGTAACCTTGTGCCGAGCTGGCCCCAGTGAGTCCCATCGTTGGACTGGACTCAATAGGAAGCAGTTTCTTATTCTTTACTAACACCTGGAAGGATTAATAGATACTTTTTATAACGAGTGCAAATAAAAACAAAAAAATAATTAAAAACAAGCTTTTTAATTTAAAATTATTATTATATTGAGTATTGGACATTGTATTGTCATCAGAAGTAGGTGTAAGTATGCAAAATTTCAGCTCAATCATATACCAGAAAATGGTCGAAAAATGGTTTGCAAATTTTGAAAGGACTACATACGAACAGTGCAAGCTAAATAAAAGCTTGTAAAAGCCACGCCGCCGTACAGCATTTCATACATAGGTACTTTCAAGTCCTTTTTTTTCGAAATGAATAAACCGATTTTAATGAAACTTCCTACACATAAGCAGGACACATAGGTGTAAAAAGTTAGTTGAGAATATTTTCGAAAAGTCTTATATAAAAAAAGATAATTGAAAATCTCGGTTACTGTGTAAAATTTAAATTCGATCGAATTTTGCTGTAACACAATTTTTTAAAATGTTTTCTAGGTGTCTTTTTACACCCTGTATAGTAAATTATACAGGGCTGTCTATAACCTATTGGAGGGCTGTTGTACATCACGGGCTTCAGCGTTTTTTACTAATTTAGATAGTTGAAAAAAATACTTTCTTTTAAGATTATTTGAACCTTGAACCTATGTAAGTACTTACTTACTTAATTAAATTATATAAAATCATTAAAAGAAACATCATTACTAAAATTTCATAAAGCTTGGAGCTAAAAACTTATTGTAAATCACACAGAAAATTTAAATATTTCGTCATTGGATCGGGTACTAATATAGGACTGAGTAGAATGGGACGACAACTGCCAAGAATGATTATTTTGAGGGCAGGCCTGGGCGCCTACCGCCATCTCTTAAAACAATATTATTTTAATATTACTTTGTAATTTCTGTTGTTGCATTTTCAACTCTCGGCGCTGACCCGAGCGTTGAAAATCCAATAGTGAGGAAGGCAAAGTAATATTAAAATAATATTGTTTTAAGAGGTGGTGGTAGGCCCCCTGGGCCCCCGGAGTTCGTGGGGCCCAGGGCACTTGCCTATATTGCCCAGTGGAAAAATCTGCGTGTATAAATAAACCAAAAAGTATAAATATTCACCTTATATTTCAGTTGTTCAGGACTCGGAAGTCGAGGCTCATCGGTGTAATCGACTTCGAATAGGAATGATGTCACCAACTTTTCTCCAAACACTGCCTAAATGAAGACAACATCAATCAAGTACAAACATTATTTGACGAAGGGGTTGGCAGAATTGTGGGTTGCAGCAATAATTGGGGGATTTTGGTCAAACAACCTTGACATTTACTTGACTATACTGTAAAGCCAAAAGGTGGGAAAAGAGAGCAGTGTGGGTAGGGGAATAAGGAGAATAATCGGGAGGGAATGGAGAGACGAATGGGGAGTGGAATGGGGAGGGGCTTGAGGGAACGAGAAGGGTAGTCAGAAAGAACTGTGAGTTGCGGACAAAATTGGAGGATATTGGACAGAAATTTTACAAAAAGAGGGACGTGGAGGGGTTTGGGTCAGGGGAAGGGGAATGAATGTAAAATTGTAATTTGCACCCATTCGCAGCCGGGGTGGTTCGCTAGATATGAATAAAATTGAGTAATAGTACCAAAAATAATATATAGAAAAGGGTAAAGGAGCCCCACGACGTGCATTGTCTAGGGGCCCCGTCATGGTTATTCCGGCCCTGGTTAAAGGCTATATGACGTCACAGAAAATTCAAAATGGTGGTAAAAAGTTCGTGAACAACTGACCTCAAACGTGCTCGCCATGACTTGTTGCTGCGGTAGACTGCAATGGTTCTCGATGCTCAAGATCAGGGGGTAAGGAGACGCCACGAACGCGCTCCTGTGGGTATTAAAATACGCGCATGAATTTTCGTGCGAACTCTAGTGCCCGTACCACAGGTAAATTTCTACAGGGGCGAATCTATACTATAGGCTTGGCCCCTTCAATATAAAGTATGTTTATTTAGTCACTTCATTCTCGAGTGCAATGACAAACTTATTTTAATAGTATCATAATGGACTATTATTTTCCTATTTTGTTTCCTGTAAACACCGTTTTCATTATTACAGCAAACAGAAATTCTGCAGCATTCGGTTTCATACAAAAGTCCTATTTAATTCACACGGCGATGCAAAATGAGTTGCCTGCCGACTCACATGCATTATTCGGACCGAATTGAGTTTGCGGGGGGCGAGGGGGCCGACGTGCGACACAAACATCCGCTATAACGTTGGATTTACTGAATAAAATGCGTTCGTCTGGCATACCAACAGAATTTCTGCGACCGAAATTCTGCGTGTGGCTTTATCCTAATCGTCAAACAACCTACCTAGCAATGGTCTCGACCACTCTTCTGAATGGTATCTTCGTTGTGAAGGTATGTCCGTGGTAGATGACAGGGCTGCCATCGTCTCCGTCCCAGCAGTCCAGCTCGACGCAGCGGCAGCCTGTCAGTAGCACCTGGAGACATGACAAGTAGGGTATGTTTTTAGGGGGCTCGGGACTATAATAACAACCCGAAAGGTCAGAGGTGTACCCATTAGTACACCCACATTTCACCTGTTATGTTTAAGTCCTATGTAATAGGGGGCGAGCCTTTGCCATCAACCGGGCACAAATGCAGGCTTCGAGGCTGCTACTGAGAAATTCCTGATGGGAAAACCCAATGACGCTTTGACGGACCTGAGAATCAAACCCAAGACCTCATACTCAGCAGTCGCGCTTTGCGACCACTAGGCCAACGAGACAGTCGTAAAATAAATGACCGTACTTTACATAAAACTTGAATATCTCATTAAAATTATTTTTATTTATGCGTAAGTAGGTAGGTAAGTCAGTTTTTCTTGTATCGCTATACCTATATAACAGGCATTCGCAGTTTTTTTAAATAAAAAATGTTGTGGCCGAAAACGTGAGTATGTAGGTATTTTAAAACTTGTCAAAGTCAAATCATTTGTTTCAATTATAGCAAGGCACTTTTGAAAGTCATTTAATTCAAATAAATAATAATATTGAATCTAGTTTCTTCTACAATTCTGCGTATCTGCGTACATAAGTTACACACAGTTACGCACAGTTGCACAGTTTCTATTAAAAATGCCGGTACCTAGGATTGAACTATACAGACGTAATTGTATTTATATGGCTCCTCTCATCTTTAACTCTTTACCAAATAATATTACTGACCTACCTTATAAAAAATTTTGCATAGTTTTAAAAAAATGGCTTGTTTCACACAGTTTTTATTCCGTAGCTGAATTTTTAAAAAAATCCAATTGTAAATCATATCACTACCGTAATGCACTATAACTATTTATATATATAACGAATTGGTCGTTACTTAGGTACTATTTTATGTTATGTTTGTGAACTAATTTTGTATATTTTATTTTAAGTTTTAAATTTTAATTTGTATGTTGAGTGATATTTAACAGCAAAATATAATTTCTTTTAGATTTAATTAACCTAAAAGTTGTATTTTATGTAGTTACCAAATGTGTAACCTAATACCTACCTAAACTGCTAACGTTCTAAGAGGCCGGATTTGACGTTTCTCCTACGTAATAATTTGAAAAATCCAATTCACAATCCTGAATAATTACTATGTTACCCATACACTATAACAACGAGTATCACTTGTAAACATTAAGTTTAACTTAATTTGAAAAAATACACTCACAAACACGAATTAATTGCCGATTTATATTTTGACAAGACGTTTTGACAACACTACACAAAGGATTTTGATAGCTGTCAAATCCGGCTTGTTACAATGTTAGCTGTATACTTTAATAATGTTTGCATGCCATTTTCATGGCGAAATGTGCTTGAACTTTTATTTATATTTTCCATCTTTGTACATGACATACCACATTTAACGCAAATAAATAATTTTTGACTTGAAAAAAAAAAAAAAAAAAACAAAAATTGTAAACCAATTGCAAATAAAATTATCTTTATTTCATGTTTCTACAGATAGATCATTGAATTAGCTTCATTTCACTGCTTCCCATGAAGTTCTGTGCCTACCCCGCAAGTATTCAGTCACGTAGATAATTTCAAATTCTTTGAAGTTCATTGAATCGAGGCTAAAGGCTACCACGCATGCGCGTTATTATTGATTAACGCCCGAGCTCGCCCTACAATTGAAAACCTAAGCACAATCTCCTTACCGTCTAGCGAGCTAGGTCGAAACGCTCGCTACGATTCATTTGATTTTTCACTATCAAATTATTCTACATAAAATCGCATAGCTAAGCCGCACGTTTTGACCATAGACAAGAGAGAACTGTCAAGTTGTTGTCAAACATAACCTAAGCGTTTGTTGTTTTGCCGGGTTTTTAATCGTTTATTTTACGTAAAATCTTTCAAAATTGAAGAAATGAAGGAAACTAGTGGCGAAGTCGATACTAGGAATGTTGTTAAAAACCGGGAGTTGCTTTATCGCATGATTATAAGGTACGTATTGGTTAATTTCTTATCGTTCTTCATTACGTTTGAAAATTGTTAAAATTCTTCGTATTTTGTGTTAATAACCTCAATTTTTACATCAATTTATGGTAATTAACGTCTATTCTTTCGAATAAAACCTCGTTATACGTAAATTTTCATAGTTATAGTTAAAAAATCTCATAAATGACGAACCAAGTAACAACTTGATTCATAACTCAAGTATCGTCTTGTTTTTTCAGTCAATTGTATTATGATGGCTTTCAACCTATAGCTGCGACGTTGGCATCTGCTGTACATGCTGACCCGCCATGTCCACCGAGCGACAGGTCAGTCAAATGTCATGATAATATTTATAGGCCGATTTTCAGTCACGACAGCAGATATCAAGACTAGCCAAGTATCTACGCAGGAGATATTACAGTGCACTCTTCCCTCACTCTCATAGTCTGACGGAACAGCAACCTGTCATGACCGAAACAAGATCAGGAACAAGACAAACAGCTTTACATTGTCTCTGAGGCAAGGGGGGTTGTTACTCCACCAATTCCCATACTCCAGCCTGCATACGGAGCAATTCCATTACAAAAAAATTAACATAATATGTTTCTTAGAGCTAATTCTTAAATAGTCAGATAACTATTAATGGAGCTGAAGGATAAATATGGCAGTTTGACAGGTTTTGTATAGAAAATATGTCAAACTGTCATATTTTATTCTTTGGATAAAAGTTATCTGACTATTGAATAATCGGCCCTTAAGTTACTGCAGTACTACCCACTTACTGCAGTGCCCGAACTGTCCCTACACATGCACTTTCAAGGATGTTAACAATGCTAGTAATGCCGCCATAAGAGTGGCCACTTACTGGGCCCAAAAAGTATAATAAAAAAAACGGGATTGACTTAAATCATTGACTTGAAAATAAGAAGAAGCCCATATGCTATTTTATTAATTGTGGCAATAAAACTAAACAATTTGACTTCTACAACAGAGTATCATGTTTTCATTTATATACAAGTTTTGTTGTTCTCCAGGCTTCTAAACCTAATGATGGTGGGTCTACAACACGAGCCAGACCGTAAGGACCGTCTGGCTGCTTCTAGCGGAGCTGAGCATCTACTTGGTACCACTGGGTTTGGTGAGTATGCTGCAAATTTTGAGAATAGATGGAGGAACTTCTTGTTAAAATTATACGGGTTCTTGCTTGGTTCAATGCCCCACTTTAATGGATGCCAATTCTCTAAATTTAGAGAATTGGCATCTCTCATCTCTTACTAATATACAGTGAAAGAAAAAGACAGTAACATTTAAGAACTAAGTTAGAGATGTCAAATTAGTTCTGCCTTAAACTTTTCCG
Organism: Hoplodrina blanda; assembly: GCA_949316365.1. Lineage (NCBI taxonomy): Eukaryota > Metazoa > Arthropoda > Insecta > Lepidoptera > Noctuidae > Hoplodrina > Hoplodrina blanda. Next base: position 5,768,978 of record OX438576.1, read on the forward strand.
TATTTTTAATCTATATATTTTATGATGTAAACTATAATTGTATGGGATGTGTCAGATTGACTAAATTTGACAGCTGTTATTTACATTAGTCTCTATCTTGTTTTATTGGACAGAAAAAGATAGAAATAGTCTAATTTTAGTTTAGTTTGTGAAAAAGGGAATCGGCACCAATGTGTATAAAAGATGTTGCATAAATGTCCCATGTTTGTGTTTACGTTTAGTTGTCCCATTGGTCTTGTGGTCACAACCGGGACTTGTTAGGCGCGTCGCTCACACGATTAACAGTCGAGGTGCAGTTGAGGCGCGGGCGCATAAGAGGCACGCCGCAACAAGGTTTTCTTTACAAATGAATGGTAGTGCGCTCACATACAAGAGTTGCGGCGAGGGCGAGGTGAAGGCGGGGCGGAGGCGAGGTGCACTCGCAGGAGGGGCGCTGAAGTGTGCCCAAACCACGATTCCACCGCCATTTTGTCATTCAAAATGCATAGCCGCCTGCGCCTCGACTCTACGCAGAGATCTATCCTCAACCGTGCTGCGACGCCGCACCGCCGCTGACGCGACGTCGTCGCCTCGACTTACCAGTGAGCGACGCGCCCTGAGGCGGATTAAAGGTTGAGAGCGCCATAGGCAAGTTTCTCATCGAAGCCTCTTTATTGAAAAAAAAACTCGCGCTCCTGTATTGAAAAGGCGCAATTAATTTTATGCTATATTATATACTTTTTAATTATTTTTTTGCAATTCCGCCCGCGCGCCCCTTTGTACTCTCGCGCCCCTAGGCCCGTGCCTAGTTTGCCTTAAGGGTAATCCGCCTCTGGACGCGCCTTATAGTGCACAAGTGAGTGCACATACACAGGTGCACTTCTTCCGTCACTCTTCTTAGTCCGATTCAACAGTAATATGACCAGGGAGAGATCAGGAGTAAGACCAACGGCTTTACATGCTTTTCAAGACACGGAAATGTCACTTAACAAACTTCGAACTCCGGGCTGCTACTGAGAATTTTTTATACAAAGAAAGAAAGAAAGGAAATTTTTTTATTGACACAGACCATGTGCACACAAAAATAATAATAAAAAGGCAATAAAAAGAACAAAAAATAAAAAATTGTGTGCCCCACAGCTGCGCCAAACAGACCCAAAGACCTAAAAACTTTACTAGACCTGGGAATCAAATCTAGCAGTCCACGCTTAGCAGTCGTGTTTACTACCATGAGATCAACGACGCAGTCAGTAATTTTTATTTTTTTATTTTTTTTTCCTTTTCCCAATCTGCAATCAGTTATACTTTTAGCAGGTGTGTTGGAGTTTGAATTCGTGGCGGGATGAGCATGACTCCAGTGAGCCATCTACCCAATCAGTTGCCGAATCCACTTTAGCAATTGGACTATGTTATGTCTTTCCTTTTCAGTCTTTTCGATTAACTTCTGGTTTTGAGCACAGTTGTCAAATCATTAGGGTGCCTTTCCAGTCTCTCCTGGTATTTTTGTGAGTGTTTTTGTATTTCCTCCGACACAGTATTCATTTTTAGTTCGTCGTGGATTTCGGTGTTGGTGATGAACCAAGGAACATCAGAAATAGATCTCAAAATCATGTTTTGCAGTCAGTAATATGAACACACAAAACCAATTTTGAAACGGACTCATTTCCCTATGCAGTATCTCCAGAACTTCCAGTAACCACACTTTTACCCCTACAGACCTGGAGTATGAGATGGACGCCTCCTCCCTCGCACCTGAGCCAGCCACCTATGAGACAGCTTATGTAACCTCCCACAAGATGGCGTGTCGAGCTGGAGCGTTTAGCGCTTGTGGACAGCTTGTGGCTACGGGGTCCGTTGATGCTTCTATTAAGGTAAGTCCTCAAGTGCACAGGTGTTGGCTAGGTCCGGTAAGAGACAGCGAAAGTCTCTTACAGATGCCCTGAGTAGTCTCGAAGGGTCTGAATAATCAGCTTTACAAGGTGAACTGGGTAGAGTAACAGCTACCGTGGGTCACATACAAATTTTTATTTCAGATTTTGGATGTGGAGCGCATGTTGGCCAAGTCAGCTCCTGAGGAGGTGGACCCTGGTAGGGAGCAGCAAGGACATCCAGTCATCAGGACTCTGTGAGTTACTTTTACCTACCTGTTTTGGAACGAGCAACTAGCTTCAACTTTCTGACTAACTGACCGACTCCTTGACAATTTAAAAGTGCCTGTAATTGGTCTTATTTAAATAAATGTTTCCAAAAATTTGGATTTGAAAGTTTGTATTTATGAAATGCTGTACGGCGTAAACGTTCTTAAGCAACAAAAATACCCTTTTTCAACCCAGGTACGATCACACGGACGAGATCACAGCCCTAGATTTCCACCCCCGGGAACAAATCCTCGTGTCCGCGTCCCGGGACTGCTGCATCAAGCTCTTTGACATCACTAAGGCATCTGCTAAAAAAGCTTATAAGTCTATTACGGTAAGTGCTTGGTATTTTTTTTCGACAAGGTAGACCAAGGGCGAATTCAGCTTTCAAGTTGGGGTGGTGGGGTGAGAGGTGGGGAGGGGGGTTCATATAATCAAGACCTAGTCAGGATAGGCTCCGTCTCGATTACAATAATTAATCTAATTAATCATCACATAATACCAACTAAAACATCATCGTCTGTCTCTGCCTACTTCACACAATATGACAGAGATGCAATGATGCATTTATGTTTGCTTTTTTTTTGTAAGTGATAATTTCTGGCGAAATCTACACTATTGGCGAGTGCTATAGACTATATTTTATCATATACTAGCGACTTGCCCTGGCTTTGCACAGGTGCAATGTAGATACTAACAATACATATAAACTTTCCTCTTGAATCACTATCTACTGATTAAAATCTGTTGCGTAGTTTAAAAGATCTAGACTTTTATAGTATGTAGAGATAGAGATATGACTCCTACGCAGTCGAAGTCGCGGGCAGAAGCTACTAATATAAAATGTTAGAACCTTTTTGATCTAAGATTAATTATAACATTTTTTTTCTAACAGGACGCCGAACAAGTCCTATGCGTGGCCTTCCACCCTCTGGGCGACCACATAATAGCGTCAAGCACTCAGCCGGTTATCCGTCTGTATGACGTCACGACCAGCGCGTGCTTCGTGTGCCCGATACCCTCGCATCACCACACCAGACAAGTCAATTCCATTCAGTAAGTAAAATATGTCGAATAGGCCTAAAAAAGCAATTAGGGACCATTCGAGCAATTAGGGACCGTTAGAGAAATTAGGGACCGTTTGAGCAATTAGGGATCACGCGTCTAATAGATCGATTACGGGTTATAAGAGTAAGATTAGGAGCCTCATAAGTCACGATTAACTGAATAGTTGACTCAATCAACCAAAAATTTTAAGACGAAACAAAAATATAACACTTTCTTTTCTTAAATTTACAGTTCGTAAATAAGTGAAGTCACATTGTACTATTACACATAATATAACATCACGCCTGTAATCCCTGAAGAGTTAGGCAGAGGTGTACCCGCACATTTCGCCAGTTATGTTATGAGAAATTCCTGATGGAAAAACCCAATAACACTTTGCCCGACCTGGGAATCGAACCCAAGGCCTCATGCTCAGCAGTCGCGCTTTGCGTCCACTACACCGACGAGGCTTCCTTTTTTATTATAACCAATGTTTCACAATATTTGTATGCAGGTAGTTCAGAATTTACTTGTTTATAAGATAATGCTTGTTTTCTCTTTCTAGATTCTCTCCAAACGGAAAGTACTTTGCAAGCGGCAGCGCGGACGGCTCTGTCAAACTATGGGACACGGTGTCGAATAGATGCTTCAATACTTTCATTAATGCTCACGATGGATCTGAAGTGTGCTCAGTCGCTTTTACTAGGAACAGCAAGGTATGTTGTATGGGTTTTTGTATGGAGTTTCTTTCTCATTTTTCTCCATACGAAACTACCCTTTGGGGAGGGGTGACTAGATTCAATTATTTTTTTCTCAAAAGTGCTTAAATAATTTGTCTTTGACTTTCTCATATCTTTTAATGACTAATTGAAATTGTGAAAAGTTAGTTTTGTTTGTTGAGTTGTATTTGTGTACGTTTAAATTTATTTCGAGCTAATTTTCTAATCGTCAGATAACTCTTAACGGAGGGATATGGCGGTTTGACAGCTTTTGTATAGAAAACTAGCACTCTCCCCGCGACTTCGTTCGCGTGATTTTTCTTACGGATCCCTATTTTTTTGATAATAAAATAGCCTATAGCACTCAGTGATAACGCAGCTTAAGAATTTTCAAAATCGGTTTAGTAGATCCAGAGATTACCCCCTACATACAAACTTACAAATAAATGTTACCTCTTTATTAGTATAGATTATGTCAAACTGTCATATTTATTCTTTGGATAAAAGTTATGTGACTATTGAAAAATCAGCCCATCTTATTTGATTTACTCATGTACAATTTTCTGCACCTACCATGTTATCTCTTTACCACCTTTAGTTGACAGTTAGAAAATGCCTAAGGCATTAAGATCGCCTTTGTACATTTTTGTTCCATAAAGTTTAAATAAATATTTTCTTTTTTTTAGAATTTGGGGTCAACATAGTAATTTCTATTTCTTTTTTTAATAAAGAGGTCATGTTATTGTGTCTGATAAAAGACTTTTGATAGTGAAAACTTTTTTTTCTAGTACCTTTTGACATCTGGATTAGATTCGTCAATAAAGCTTTGGGAACTCGCAAGCAGCAGGTGCCTTATCCAATACACCGGAGCTGGGACCACAGGTAAATCTTACATTTTAATTGCTGACAAAAACAGTCTGTCTGTGGCAACGTAGCTCCAAAACGGCTAAACCAATTTTGATTTAGTTTTATTTTGTTTGACAAGTGACTTGTTCACAAGTTGTGACAGTGAGTTCTTAGCTATCATTCAAGATTACTTCGACGAAATCTTATTTTCGATGAAATTTTTTTTCGTCGTTTTTTTTTTCGACGAATTCTTTTTCGACGAAAACCTAATTCGACTGTCACTTCCAGGCAAGCAAGAACACCACGCCCAAGCGATCTTCAATCATACAGAAGACTATGTCATGTTCCCTGACGAGGCCACCACGTCTTTATGCACCTGGCATTCTAGAAGTGCCAGCAGATGCCAGTTAATGTCGTTGGGTCACAATGGAGCTGTCAGGTGAGATATCTGTGTTTTTTTAGGGTTAGGTACTTCAACAGGAGAAAACGGAATCTTTAAGTCAGGGCAAATTGGGATTTTATTAATTAATTGATATTGAATCGGACCATACGGACTCCGGTGTCCGTCTGTCTGTCTGTCAAGGGCTGTATCTTTTAAACCGTAATAGGTAGACACTTGATTTTTTTTACAGATTGTGTAGTACTATGACTGCTATAACAACAAACAAAAAAGTAAAAAAATGAAAGGGTTTATTGTACGGTGATACGAAAACTTCGTGTGTTAATCAGACTTATTCTCTAAAATGAAGTTTAAACGTCTTTTAATTGTCCTATTAAAATTAAAATTTTGACTTTGACTCTGACTTTGACTTTGACTTTCCAGGTTCATAGTACACTCCGGCACCGCACCAGCCTTTTTGACGTGCAGCGATGACTACAGAGCAAGATTCTGGTATAGGCGTAATACTCATTAAACTATAGTGAAATCATAAAATTAAATGTCTTCAATTATTAAAATTTTTAATTATTTATTGTGTTTTATTGCAAATGTTATCCCGTACTTGCCCCGACTAGAGTCCTGAGTTCGATTCCCAGGTCGACAAAAAGTGTTACTTATTGAGTTTTCTCACTAGAAAATTATCAGTAGCAGACTTTGTGGATTTTTCCATCAGGAATTTCTCAGTAGCAGTCTCGCGAGTCTGGATTTGTGCCCGGTTGATGGCAATAGGCTCGCCCCCTATTACATGGGACTTGAACATAACTGACGAAATGGTGAGACATGACACATACTTTATTATTTCGTAATCATCATCATCTGCCTAGCCTTTTCCCAACTATGTTGGGGTCGGCTTCCAGTCTAACCGGATGCAGCTGAGTACATACCAGTATTTTACATGGAGCGACTGCGACCTCCACAACCCAGTAACTGGGTAATACGATACCCCTAGGTAAGACTGGTTGTCGTAATATGGGTACCTATATATTAATTTTAATCTAAATGTCATCGAAATATCCCTGAATAGATACACAAATTATGGATAACTATTTCGTACATCCATACCTGCGCAAGCTCCCCATTACTGACGCTTGTCAAGTCTCTTCTATCGTGGCGCGTATTATACACCTCTGCCTAACCCTTCGGGGATTACGGGCGTGATATTATGTACAGTAGCGGTCATAAGTGCAGTAGCATGCTAAGGTTTGAATTGCTGTGAACACGGGGTACAGGCCATACCTACATCTGTGTGTATAAGTGATGTATTCAAAGTTAAAGTCAAAGTCAAATCATTTATTTAATAAGGCCATTTTAAGGCACTTTTGAACGTAATAACACAGTACCTACGTAGGTACACCTTAAAATTGGCACACGACGTCGAAAGGTCGTAAGTTTAACCAAAGTGTCAATCGATTTGCTTTCTAGATTGCTACTTCACTTATGACCGCTACTGTAGGTACGTCCTAATGACCTTCAGTCTGGTAAAAAAAGGTATTGGTGCCGATTCCCTTGTTCACAAACTAAACTAAAATTAGACTATTTCTATCTTTTTCTGTCCAATAAAACAAGAAAGAGAATAATGTAAATAAGAGCTGTCAAATTTAGTCAATCTGACACATCCATACAATTATAATTGACATCTTAAAACATGTCATAGATTAAAAATACGGAAAAGTTGGCAAAACTAATTTGACATCTCTAACTTAGTTCTTAAATGTCACCGTCCTTTTCTTTCGCTGTATGTTAGTAAGAGATGTCAATTCTCTAAAAGTCTAGTTTGTGAACAAGGGAATCGACACCATTTTCTCACTAACCTGACTATACAATTCGACTGAAGACTCTCCCTTCAGCTGGTGTCCAGTTAGGTACGTGTTGTGACTGCTTGCTATGTAGTACTGACTCAATGGACCTGTCATGTCTTTTGCTATGGATTTGTGGATCTCCTCTTCTGCAGATAATGATTTCCTGTGGAGAAGGGGATTTGTTAGTTTCTATACACTATGTAACAAAAACCCTGTCCGATCAGTGTTGCCGTTGATCAGTTTTTATTTTTTATTTTAATTTAATTACTTCTTCTATCTTCTTTTTTTTTTCACTGGGGAAAAATAATAATCTCAAATCCATTAAATGGTTACGTATATGTGTACGCAGTACGATGCCGTATAGTACCCTTAAGGATCGGACAGGGTTTTTGTTACATGCTGTATAGAGTGACTGGTAATTTGTGTAAGTACTATATTTATACACATGATTTTAACAAACTACCGAAAAAAAATCAAAATATGTTTTTTTTTTTTTTTTTTCGGATCAGCTGTGCACGCGTTACGCACAGTTGATATTTGATCGAAAAAGAGTAATAAATGTTAAAAGTTGAATAGTTTTGTTTGTAAATAGGGTTGTAAAAATGTAAAAATAACTAAATTAAAGTACCACTGATGGAGTGTTTTTTCTTTCATATTTCGATTTTTATTTTTATTCTTTCGTTATTTTTTCATTTTTTGATAATTTTTTTTTTTGTAATTTGTTTGTTATCATGTATAAATATCGTACACTAATTACCAGTCATCCTATATGTAGGTCACGTGTACAGCAGCAGTGGACGTCGTTCGTGCATTTTGCTAAGCGTCAGCCGTTTCGCGCGGTAGTAGCGCATATATTTCCGTCAAGGACAATTTTTTTTTTAGATTTAATACTAACTTGTATTGGGCTTCGGTTTAAAGACATTTATTTCTTAAAGAACAAATAACAAGTTCACTTAAAGAGAAACTTAATTAAAATAACAATAGGCTTTAGTTTACACTAGCTTTTGCCCGCGACTTCGTCCGCGTATATGTCGGTTATCGCGGATGCAGACGAAGTCGAAGTCGAATAAAAAGTAGCCTATGTCCTTTGTTGGGGTTCACACTTACCCTGTACCAAATTTCACACAAATCGGTTCAGTACTTTAGGCGTGAAGAAAAGACAGACAGACAGAAAGACAGACAGACAGACAGAGTTACTTTCGCATTTATAATATTAGTTAGGATTACCACCTTCAAGCCATCCAAGACACAGCACACTATACATTCATTTATAAATTATAACAAGTAGGTACTTAGGTATGTTCTTAAGTCTAAATTAAATAAAAAACAGTTCAAGCTAAACTTATGTGTCCAATATATTTCTTAGGGCTTTTTTAAATGTTGGTATACTTGTACCTACACTCTGACTCTTTTGGGTAATTTATTGTAGGTATACAAACTTTTGTAAACAACAATATTTATGTTATACACGTCACTTTCACGTGAATAAACAGTTTCTCTTTCTTTCTTGATAAAATTAAAATGGAATTCTTAGGGGGCCCTTTAAAGTCTCTTTCGTAACAAACTTACGTGATAAAATTGGCTCGCATTTGTTCAGGAACGAAGGCATAGTTGTCCTTATCCGTTAGGAATCTGACGAAGCCCTCGAATGACAGGCAGTTGTCAGCTCGAAGAGTTGGGTCCGGCTCGTGTCTCTAAGGGAAAAAATGTAAAATTATATCATTTTATTTAGAAGGAGAGGAGCGTTCACGACCGCGCTACGCTCTGATTGGCCGGCACGGTTTGAGGGTTGCTATAACCGATTTTAATGAAACTTTATTTTTTACGATAACTTATCAGAGAATATTTTCAAAATATAATTTACTGTTAAACAAGTTTTTTTAAAAGAACAAGCTTTTATTTATAACTAGCTTTTGCCCGCGACTTCGTCCGCGTATATGTCGGTTATCGCGGACGCAGACGAAGTCGAAGTCGAATAAAAAGTAGCCTATGTCATTTGTTGGGGTTCACACTTACCCTGTACCAAATTTCACACAAATCGGTTCAGTAGTTTAGGCGTGAAGAAAAGACAGACAGACAGACAGACAGAAAGACAGACAGACAGACAGAGTTACTTTCGCATTTATAATATTAGTTAGAATTAGGATTAGGATTATTACAATATTGAGTATTGGTTATTGTATTGTCATCAGAACTAAAGGTGTGTCCAAAATTTCAGCTCAATCGGATAACAACAAATGGTTTGCAAATTTTGAAAGGACTACTTATTTACATACATACATACTTACATACGAACAGTGCAAGCTAAATAAAAGCTTGTAAAAATTGAGTTACGTCTAAATACGTGTTCCATAGAAACAGAGATTTCCAAATACCTTTTTTTAAATAAGACATTGTGGTGTCACCCGGGGCGGACCGCTCCCTACGCCTCCCCCCTAGCTACGCCACTGGGTCTGATTTTTTACCTGTATAATATCCTTAAGCTGTTGTTCCGTCTTCGGTTCATTCTGCCTGGTCTCACAGAACTTCCCGAGGGTAGGCAGGGAGAGTACTCTGCCGCTAAGATCGGGGCAAGCACCTGTTTAGAAACGGAAAATGATGATCATAGGTGTACCTAAGTGAGGTTACTTTTGTGATAAAATGGGAAAACGATACACATAACTTCACGCCTGTAATCCCCGAAGGATAAGCAGAGGTGTACCCATTATTACACCCACATTTAGCCAGTTATGTTTAAGTCCCATGTAATAGGGGTCGAGCCTATTGCCGTCAAGTTGGCACAAATCCAGACTCCGAGGCTGCTACTGAGAAACTCCTGATGGAAAAACCCAATAACACTTTGCTCGACCTGGGAATGGAACCCAAGACTTCATGCTCAGTAGTTTTTCAATTAGGAATTTCTCAGTAGCCGGAGTTTGAATTTGCGCTCGGTTGATGACAATAGTCTTGCCCCTATTACATGAGACTTAAACATAACTGGCGAAATGTGGGTGTAATAATGGGTACACCTCTGCCTAACCCTACGGGGATTACAGGCGTGATGTTATGTCAATTTTATCTATCCACATGACACTTTTCGTTGTGATATTTGTAAGAAACTGTGCATCTAGATTTTTATTTGTATATCATTGTAGCCAATTTTACCTGGTAAAGCTGCAGCTGCAAGCAGGTCGAAAGCTTTCTTCCTGCCCACCTTGTCGCTAGGAGGTTCCAGGTCTAAAGATCCGTTCCTTGTTAGAAGACCTGGATAAGAAAGACATCCGTGAGGTGAGTGCAAACAGCAGCAAAATATCTGATACCAAAATATACCAGAATTGTAGAAATCGAAGTGTATAAAAAAAAATAGTGACTTTTTCAATTCATATGTACTTTCTAAAGTTTAACATCACTGGCATCGGTGAAGGAAAACTTCGCGAGGAAACCTGGGACTTACTGTTCCACTCAAACCATGTCAGAGGCCCTTGAGGCGGTTTGGAAACTCTGACACTAGGGTGCGTGGGGTCGTAAGACCTTACTGCCCACACGATAAAGAAATATCAAAATTCAACGAGGAAGATTTTAACAGAATCTTTGTTGATAAAATAGATAAATTTAAAAGAGTGCCGTGGAGTTTCTTGCTCGTTCTTCTCCATAGAGGCCTACCTCCGTTTTGGAACGAGCAACTAGCTTCATTTTTCGGACTAACTGACTGACTTCTTGACAATTCAAAAGTGCCTGTAAATGGTCTAATTGAAATAAATGTTTTGACTTTGACTTTGACTTTGACTTGACTTTGACTTTGACTTTGACTTGACTTTGTTGAATGCTGTTTGGCAAGTGATAACAGACCTGTTCTAAAGATAGCCCTGCTTCGGAACAGCTCGGGTGAGCTTCGGCTCTTCTCGGCTCCGAGCAGTGGTGACCGGTTTCTTGGGACTGCTAACTGCTCGAAAATATCTCGGAGTTCGGATCTCATTACTAGGCTGTGAACAATAATATTAATTACTAGCTGTCCGCCGCGGTTACACCCGCGTCTTTGGTTACTGCTCCGCTCCCGTAGGTCGTAGCGTGATGGTATATAGCCTATAGCCTTCCTCGATAACTAATCTATATAACACTGAAAGAATTTTTCAAATCGGACCAGTAGTTCCAGAGATTAGCGCGTTCAAACAAACAAACAAACAAACACTGCAGCTTTATAATATTAAGTATAAATATATAATATATAATATATATATATACATATATATATACTACTCAAAACAAAATAGGGCCCACCACTACTTATTTTCAATTTTTGTCTTAGAATTATTCAAGAGAAACTGATTAGCAAAATGAAGCATTAGATTATGTAGTTGACTTGTTTGTGAGTCTTTATCAATGTTTCGAGCGAAAACTTGGGGGTTTAATTCAAGTGGGAAGTCGGAAAAAGTAAAGTGTTTGAAAGAACGTAAATTGCACAAATTCTTTTACTTGTGTTCTCAATGTGACTATAGTTGTTATTGTAAATCGTTGCTTTCTTGGACAGTTTTATTTAAATTTTATGTTAATAATGATTATTATGGCTGGTTCTGGACGTCATAAGGACATGGAAACCGCAGCGAGAGCAGTTATCCATCTTCAGGGGAAAAATCTCAGAGGTCTGTAGCAATACATGTTGGTGTGTCGCAAAGAGCTATCCGAAACATGTAGGAGTGGTACCAGAAAATCGGGAGTGTAGCTAGGAGTCTTAGAAAAGGAAATCCTAGAACTACAACTGCTCCTGAAGATCGCTATATCAGGTTAACTGCACGTCGGGAGAATATTTTAACCGCCCGGGCTTTACAAACCCGATTGTGGCAATCAAATGGTACACAAGTCAGTGATTAAATCATTCGTAATCGACTCCACGAAGATGGCCAATGTTTCAGAGTATGTGCTGTTCGACTTAAACTGACAGGGGCTCATCATGCAGAGCGTTTAAGGTACGCTCGCCAACATTTGTACTGGACCAAGGCTAACTTTGGTGCGCTACTCTTTATAGACGAATGTAAGGTCAAGTTTTATAGTGATGACAAACAAATACAAGTGTGGAGAAAACAAAGCGAACGTTTTACGGAACCATGCATCCATAGAACAGACAGTTTCTGGGGTTCAAGTGTTACAGTGTGGGCGGAAATTCGCTTGGCGTGCAAAACAGAGCTGGTAATTCTGAATGAGGGTGCTGTAACTGCTACCAGTTATGGTGAGCGAGGAGTCTGACTTCATATTATTCCATTTTCACAAAGAGTGGGTTCTGGTTTTGGTTTTATGCAAGATAAGGCTTGTCCACATACGGCCGGTATTACACAAAGAGCTCTTTCTGACACCAGTATCCCGGTTTTGCCATAGCCTGCGTCAGTTCCAACCTCAATCCCATTTCGTATTTATGGGATCAACTGAATAGAAGCCTCAAAGAGAACAACAGTCGAGTGAATAGTCTACAGGAGCTCATAAACGCGCGTAAAAGTCTGTTGTAACGAATACTGGAACAAAACGTTACCCATCTGATTAAAAGTGTACCTGATAGGCTCAGCGAGTGCATACGGAGTAGAGGAGGCCCCACTCTCTTCTAAACATAACATCGCTCAAGCCACAGGCACCAAAAAAATAGTGAAAAGTGAAATTTACTTTTCTCATTATTTTGCTACAATTTCCCTAAAAAGTGTTTTTGTGTTTGATTTAGAAAAAAATTAACAACTTTAGTTATTGATTACGTTTAAACACTTTCTTAAAACCTAGCCCAAACACATCTGTCCATAAAAACATGATAAATATTAATACTTTTTAATTTCACCCTAAAAACGTGGTGGGCCCTATTTTGTTTTGAGTAGTATATATATATATATATATATAGTAATATATAGTAATATAGTATAGAGTATAGATTTACTCTCTCTTACACAAACACTCAGGGCCCGATCTAAGGGGGGGCCAGCCGGGCAAATGCCCAGAGCGGTAAATATGAGGGGCGGCAAAATAGAGAGTGCCGGGCGGTTGCACGAAATCCAACATACTCTAATGAATTTTTGTAAACTTGTTCGGAAACCGTAGTACACTAACGTATTTGAATATTATATATCATCCCATCTTTGGTAAAGCAAGCTCATGACTTCGTGACTTTCGTGTTAGTGTAAAGGGCGGAAAATATTAGTTTGCCCGGAGCGGCTAAATAGCTAGATCGGGCCCTGCAAACACTATCTTTAACTGTCCCATTAGTGTCGTGGTCTCAAGTGCGACTGCTAAGCACGAAGTCTTGGGATCGATTCCCAGGTCGGACAAAGTGCTATTGGGGTTTTTCATCAGGAATTTCTCAGTGGCAGCCTCGGAGTCTGCATTTGTGCCCGGTTGATGGCAATAGACTCGCCCCCTATTACATGGGACTTAAACATAACTGGGTCATACTCAGAAAAAGTGTACATTTTAAATTTGTAACTAAACTGATAGGTAACGATACTGAGAATCTCCGTCACGAAACTGATGTCATAAGGTATAGTACACATGGATTGGGCGAATAAAACACGTGATTATATTTGGCTAATCAGTCATATAAGTTTGTTTGTTTGTTACCTTTTCACGCCTAATCTACTGAACCGGTCATCCTGAAATTTCGCATATACTTTGTCAGGTGTACAAAAACAGACATAGGGTACTTTTCATCCCAAAAAAAAGTACTGTTCCTGAGGAAAACAACAATAACGTTCTTACGAGAATAGGTGGCGCCACATGTCTTTCGAATCTTGATTTACTTATATTATTATAAAAACTTGAGGAGTTATGAGATAACAAACACAAAAAAACTTCTTTTTTTTAAGTAGGTTAAAGGTGTATGAATTTGTATGTGCGCGAACTACCCTCACTTCAAAATCTTTATCCAAATTACGTGACGGTAATAATAATTACAATTTAAATACTTTTCGTCTTTGTGAACTAAGCTTAACAATTTCTCAGTTTAGTAACGTAACGCAAAATAACGAAAATGAGAATAAAATCTGAGAAATTTTAACCTCTACAAATATTTTAAAGTAAACCACGTGTATACTATGTCATCACTGAGCGTATTCGTTAAGATAATACATAAAAATAGAAAATAACATAGTAAGTAAACAAAAAATATAATAAACTTAGCACAATAATAGTCGTTTATCACCCTGAGGTATTTTTTTGTAAATACCTATTCACTTGATAGATCTCGACTTCACGACTACCGAGAAAACGTAAAGGCTGCTGCGACAGTGACTTTGACTTAAGTTATAGTGTCGCCAGAATAGGAAAAAGTATTTATATTAAAGTAAAGTATTTTTTCCAATATTTAATTGCGTGTACTAACCCTGAGTAACGAAACTTCATAATTTTGGGACAAAATTATTTAAATAAAAAGAAATTATTCTCTAGATGATTAATGAATATACTTGGTCCTATTTAGTTACTTGATTCATCAAGAATAATATAGCCACAGTTTATGTTAAGTAAAGCTATGAATATTCGTAACAATTCATCTCTGAAAATGTGTAATCGTCATTGGGACACTAAAAAAATGTATGAAGAAATTTATAACGATGTTTTGACACTCAAAAAATTTACTCTTTTAATGAAAATTAAAGTTAAAATAGCAGATAAATCTTATCTTTAATAGACTAACATAAAAATTTGGGGGTGAAAAAGAAAACATTGTCATAATTTGGATATTTACTTTAACATGAAGTAGTGGGACAAGAAAAGATACCAAATGTACACTTTTTCTGAGTATGACCCAACTGGCGAAATGTGGGTGTACTAATGGATACACCTCTGCCTAACCCTCCGGGGATTATAGGCGTGAAGTTATGTAAAAAAAAAGGTATAGCTTTACCTGAAACTCCTGAACAGCGTGACAAAGTCCATGAAGTCAAGCTGCGTGTCATAACCGACGGAGCCAGTTCTCAAGTGTTTCAGGTTCTCCCAGAAACGTTCACTGGTTTCCAGTCTTCTTAAACTGTAAAAAAAAAGAAGGTAAAGATTTCAATCAATCAATCGTTTATTGTGGATTATAGGTACAAAGAAAATTTAGGTACAGGTGTTCTGCAATACATTTGATCGGCTATATCCCGTCTTTAAGACATACATTATAAATTATTACATATTTTAATAAAATAACATTACATATCAAATAAAGTAGAAACAAAGTATAGAAACTCAAGTATTTGAAGTCGATTTTGGTAAAGCTTATTATTAGTTATTAGTTAATATTATATTCTTGTATAATATTTGGTTTATTAGTCTGCAAACCTTCTGCAAAATAGTTAAAATAAATCTTTCTTCTATATCGTGTGGGCAGTAAGGTCTTACGACCCCACACACCCTACTGTCAGAGTTTCTAAACCGCTTCAAGGGCCTCTGACATGGTTTGAGTGGGACAGTAATAGGCCAGTAATATGTCCAGGTATTGCAACGTAACCTAATCGTCAAAATGGAATCTCGAAAACAATAAGAAAAAATGATAAAATGGTATACTATTACAGAGAGCTTGCTTTCATGGTATAGGTACTCGTACTTGACTTTCACACGGACGAAGTGGGGGGCAGATGCTAGTTTAGTAATAAAAACCTAAATATTTAAAAAAAGAATTGAAACCTAATCCAATTGAAAAGTGTAAAAAAAGCTTTCTTCACTTTAACGTTAAAAAAAACAAGTCAAAGACAAAATGAAAACACTATAATATTGTTCGTCAAACCATCAAAATATTTACGCATAGAATGAAGGTCAAAGTCACCTAGGAAACTAGGTCACAACATTCCCTAAGGTCAACATGTCAAAAGTCAAGGTCATTCTGGAGAATCTGAAAGACGTTGCATCAAAAATCAAGGTCAAATTAGATTACAAAGACCGTAAAATTAAAAATAAATATAAACAGAAAATAATTACGTATAAGTATTTAAAACAAATATAGGAAATAATAAACCCTGATTTTGTATCCAATAAAAAAAAATACTTTCACTTAAAATAAATCCAAAATAGAACCCCTCTTTAAATTCATAGTACCACAAAAATCTCAAGGTCACACTTGAGGTCAAGGTCACGACAAAGCCAAGGTCAAGGTCATCCTTACCTACTCCTGTTGGGTGATCCTGCCATGATGCTGGTGGCCGCAGCAGTCAGACTGCTGTGCCGAGGACCGTACGAATGGGGGTGACTCATCATTGATGATGAATAGGAACTGCGAAGAAAATGAAGAACTGGCTAATAGTATCATTATCTGCCTAGCCTTTTCCCTACTTTTGGGGTAGACTTCCAGTCTTACCGGATGCTTCTGAATACCAGTATTTTACATGGAACGACTGCCTGACACACTATAATCCGGTTTTCTGTTTAGAAATCGCGCGTTTGACGAAAAAATTAATACACGTGATATCTTACTATACTGCCGACCCCCCATGTGATATTTCGTTACTTTTGCCTAACCCCTCCCCCCACTTTCGATCCTCACGAGATAAATGGACGGCCCCTTAGCCGCGGTGACCGAAATCGGTCTAGAGAATATTATTTATTAACTAGCGACCCGCCCCGGCCTCGCCCGGGTGCAAATTTCTGACTATTCCGTTAGATTTTCCAAAGAAATTCTTTTATAAGAACCTTGTCTAAAAAATTACGAACACAACAAAAAAGAATCAACCAAATCGCTCGGTCGGTCCAGCAGTTCTCGAGTTTTGCGCTTAGTAACACATTTAGACATTCATTTTTATTATACTTAAACACTATGTAACAAAAACCCTGTCAGATCAGTGTTGCCGTTGATCAGTTTTTATGTTTTATTTTAATTTAATTACTTCTTCTTTCTTCTTTTTTTTTTTTCACTGGGGAAAAATAATAATCTCAAATCCATTAAATGGTTACGTATATGTGTACGCAGTACGATGCCGAATAATACCCTTAAGGATCGGACAGGGTTTTTGTTACATGCTTATAAGTAGATAGATAATAAAGAGTTGAAGACGTGGTAGAGAAAAGGACAGAGAGATTCTTCTCACCTATGTCGAGGAGATCCCTGTATCACCTCGTCCTCGCTCCTGGTGCCCGAAGTGTGAGTAGACACGAAACTCTTCGGTGAACTGGTCTTTAGCTCCGATGTCGATTTGTTTTTCTGGAAGGTACAAAGCCGCCATGATTATTGACTAGTTTTTGAATGTCAGTTATAGTGGACGCAGACGGAGTTGCGGATTAAAAAAGGAGCCTATGTTTTTATCCAGATTCCCAACTGCCTCTCTGTAAAATTTCGTCACTATCGGTTTAGTGGTTTTGGCGTGACGGGGTAACAGACAGACAGAGCTACTCTTGCATTTATGTTATTAGTACGTGGGAATGAGGATTGAACTATTATGGTCAAAGTAGAAATAGCACTAATATAATCTTCACTAATATTATAAAGAGGTAACATTTGTTTGTAAGTTTGTATGTAGGGGGTAATCTCCGGTAGCAATGAACCGATTTTGAAAATTGTTTCACAAATTGGAAGCTACGTTATCACTGAGTGCTATAAGGCTATATTTTATTATCAAAAAATTAGGGATCCGTAAGAAAAATCACGCGAACGAAGTCGCGGGGAGAGTGCTAGTGCTAAATATAATTATAATTCTCTGCAAGACATAATAGCGCACGACATTTATTATCTTAGAGATAAACTACCATAACATGGAGCGCCCCTCCACAAATTCAAAACGTTTGACAGTATTTGTGAAAGTATTTACAAGACTCACAACGCATGTGTGTGTACTGAGACGGCTCTTGAAACAAAAACAAATCAGCGATTTGTTGCTCGACTAGCGGCGTCATTGATAAGTCATTATTACTAATATGGCGCTGCACTGACATACTCTATAAAAATGGCACGTGCGTTGTCTTGCGCGGTCGGCTTGCTATGATTAGTTGACCAACGAATTTGCCGGCCTGCTACTGAAGACAAATACCTACTTACAACTACATAAAAACTCTTTTATATGGATATGACTACACACATTGAAATAATAATAAGTATGGAGGGGCGCGTCATGTTATAGTAGTTTATCTCTACATGCAATTATGCAATTTTCTACTCTATTTTTGTAACATTTTAGTTTATTATCGTTTAGGTTGTAAACTAAGAAATCTTACCTTGAATTTGATCCCTGAACTCCTGAGCGAGTCAGAATGAGAATCTGTATACCCCTTGACTGGAGTGGAGTGTGAGGAGCTGCCGCAGGTCGACTCTCTGCCGCCGAAGACCTGGACATAAAAAGAATCGAAGTTTTATAAGCTTCTGTACGTGACCTTGGCAATCACTTTCTTCTTCTTTTCGAGTAGATGATTCTAGATGATGACATGATCTCTTGGATTCTAATCCAACAAACGATCTGTTTGCGGATGAATGGACGAAGATTTTGTTGGTATGTCAGAAGTACTGTGAGGTGAATTTATGAAAGGAATAACGTTGTTTTGTACTTAAATGTATATTTGTATTTTCTTTTTACACGACTGCCCCAAAAAAAGGAGTGTTATGTGTTCAGGGTTAATGTATGTATGTATGTAATAGTATGTATGTGAGTTTCTTTATTCCACCATAACTTTTAAACGCCTGAACCGATTTAGATGTATGGGGTATCGTTACAATCCTTGCATCGTTCCGAGTAACATAGGCTAGTTAAAAATAAAAAGAAACCGGTGTCGTGTCTATGTTTATCGTTTAGAATTTGACAAGTAGATTTAAAAAAATATATAACACTGTAAATAAAAAACGTCGTAAAAAAAACCGACGAGTAAACAAAGTACAAATACCTATGTGCAATTTTTGCAGTCGTGTTTTTTAATTTTTTAATTATAGTAAGTAGCTTGTTTTTATATTTTGATCTGTCTTCTGTGTCTTTAATTATTTTAATTGGTTGTAACCGTAATAATTAAAGTAAAAAATAAATAAATAAATAGATCAGGGGTTTCTGAAGTGGGGGGCGCGCCACTAAAGGGGGACACAGAGACTAGCAAAGAGCGTACAGTACCAGTGTAGTTAAGAACATTTTTTACAGAATATGAGCGCTTACGCCGTACCTTCTAATAAAAAATTTGAATGTTTTATGTTTCTTATCCGTGCAATACACACATACATAAACCCACGTCTTTTTCCCGTGGGGGTAGGCAGAAACTACAGAACGTCACCTGCTAAGATCCTTACATACTCCTTTCGCCTCGTCCACGTTCATACATCTCATCATACAAGCACTCCGGTTACGAGTACTGCGCACCTGACCTTTCTGAAGAACCTCACCAATAAGGTCAGTGTAGGTCTTCCTAGGGCGACCCCTCCCTGCGCTGCCACTCACCTCTGCCATATAAAGTCTGTTTGTTATTCGTCTTTCACTCATCCTCTCAACATGATCGAACCACCTAATCATTATCTTTTCAATCTTTGTCACTACATCCTCTTTTAATCCGCAAAACTCTCGTATGACCTTATTCCTCACTCCTTTGGGCAGGGAAATAAAAAAAACAAAAATTGCCTTTGCGAAATTTTTTTTGACGTGACAACGTCTTATAATTCGATGAAGCCGGATAATTCGATGCAGCCGGCTGCACGCACGAAAAAACATGACTCATGCGGCGTTACCTCGCTCTGAGGGAACGCCGCATAGCTATTCTAAAAGCCTGTTCAATCATGTCTGGCGAATATCATGTGAAGTAAAGGCTATGTTGTTGTTATCTGGTCATCCAATATTTGTAATATAGGAATTGGCGGATTGTCGTTTCACCTAATCGTAAAATCTTGGTTCATGTTATTATTTCCTCCAAAATCGACGTAGCTATGCAAAATAGTAATAACAACAAGCCTATTATTGTCTCACTACGATAATTATCGAACGTAGACAAATAAATGTAACTTGATCAATTCAATTGTGATTTCCATTTACCTCCTTCTCTATATCCATACAAAATATCTATCAAACAAATACCTAAAATTAAAATTTTCTTTTAAAAAATGAAACCATTCCATCAGCATTTTCTTATGACGTTGTCACGTTCAACTATCGTCAGTAAACCGACTTTACAGACAACCGATTTTTCTTTTCTAAAAAGGGTACCCGACTTGAGACTCAAATCCAAAACCCACCGCTCAACAGTTAGCATAACTCACTCGTATAGCATCAGAGACCAAGGGTTCACAGCAGCAGCCATCTTCGTAATACAAAGCTGTGTATTTATTCTTTAGCCAAGCCAAGCTCCTGTCAGCCAGCTTGGCCTGGCTCATCAGTGCTCTAATGACGGAGTGCAGGCCCACTGCCCATACCCTGGAAGTAACAAGATTGAAGGTAAAATGAAATTGTTAAATTAATAACGCGCGCAGACGAAGTCGCGGTATAAAAAGTACCCTATGTCCTACCTTGGGGTTCAAAATTACCCCGTACTAAATTTATCAAAATCGGTTCAGTGGTATAGTCTTGAAATCTTAACAGAAAGACAGTTTGTTTTTGCATTTATAATATACTAGTTTTAAATTATTAAATTTCGGACCCCCGTTTCATCCCCTCAGGGGATGAATTTTGGAAAATCCTTTTTAGCGGACATTTACTAACTATAAACTACCTCTCTGCTAAATTTCATCTTTATACGTCAAACGGTTTTCATTACTGACATCATTCCGTGCCTCGTAAAGCACGTTAAGCCGTTGGTCCCGGCTGTCATACGTGGATCTGTGACAGTTGTTACGTGTCGTCAGAAGCTTGAAAGTCCGACAACCAGTCTTACCTAGGGGTATCGTATTACCCAATTACTGGGTTGTGGAGGTCAGATAGGCAGTCGCTCCATGTAAAATACTGGTACTCAGCTGCATCAGGTTAGACTGGAAGCCGACTCCAACATAGTTGGGAAAAGGCTAGGCAGATGCTGACGTCTACCGGTTTTCCATATTTCGTTATGAGTAAGTAATAGTGACCTTTCGCTTTTATACAAGATGTTGTTTTGCATCCTCGTCAAATTTCAGGTGGTTGTCCTAAAAGACATAAATAATCAATTGAAAATACAGTACCGGGCAATAACTAATAAGCGCGCGCGGGAGCGCGAGCGTGGCTAGGCACGTGCGCGAGTAGTACCTACGAAATTATTGAATGATCGTTGCGTATGCGTTGTGTATGTATTGTTTGCGTTTGTTTGTGTGTGAAAGCGCGGTTATAGCTAGTAACAGACGGGCCGCTTTTAAATACGGCTGGTTTACAATTATGGATTTCAGTAAACAGAAAAAAATATATAAAAAAATACCTACTCATTTTATTGTTGATTTGGGTCGAGAATCATTAGCATAATTACGTCCTTGAATTTGACTAGGATGCAAATCAACAGCTTGTATACTCATAAGATATTAGTTTACATAATCTTACCTGTAAGAGTAGGCTGGCAACACAAAATGCACCGTCCTGTTATCACTAAGCGTCCGTCCATAGACAAGTGATATGATGTGTGGTCCATGCGCACACGTCTCCAAGCCATGTCGTCTGGCACAAGCTGTTAGCTCGGCAACGTCGCGAGGCTCCAGCAGTTTGCCGCCCAGGCGCATGTCTTTTACGCATTGGAGATCGATGAAGCTGGAATGATAATAAAAAAGGTTAAATAAAGTCACGCGAGATGAGGCGAAAGGAATATGTAAGGACCGTAGCAGGTGGCGTTCTGTGGTTTCTGCCTACCCACATGGGAAAAAGGCGTGAGTTTATGTATGTATTGTATGTAATTAACCTTTTCACCGCCAGCGAACACAGAACGCGATGCCTCGCCCAGCGCCAAGCTATATGATAATAGTTAAAATGAAGAGCAAGTAATGAAGTCGTGGCGCTGGTGGCACGAAAATCCGGAACTTCTATTAAAGTCCTTGGCGGTGAAAAGGTTAAGTCAAAGTCAAATCATTTATTTCAATCAGACTGCCTCGTTGGTCTAGTGGTCGCAAAGCGCGACTGCTGAGCATGAGGTCTTGGGTTCGACTCACAGGTCGGGTAAAGTGTTATTGGGTTTTTCCATCAGGAATCAGTAGCAGCCTCGGAGTCTGGATTTGTGCCCGGTTGATGGTAATAGGCTCGCCCCCTATTACATGGGACTTAAACATAACAGGCGAAATGTGGGTGTACTAATGTGTACACCTCTGTCTAGCCCTTCGGAGGTTACAGGCGTCATGTTATGCGTTAAAAATATTTTTTTACAGTTGATTGAAAATTAATCGGGTTTTAAGAGCTAAAATAAAGTATTTTTTAGAGAAGTTATGTCTTAGAATTACTGATAATGATGGCACAAATGCCTCTCGGTATTGGAGGCATTTTTGATAGATTGGGACAATTTGATAGAACGGTCGGGGTCATAAATGGAGTAGCAATCTACAAAGCAAATCGAGTTATAATATATATATTAATAGTGTGTTATTACGTTCAAAAGTGCCTTATAATAACCTAATTAAATATATGCTTTGACTTTGACTTTAACTTTGAATACATCACTTATACACACAGATGTAGGTATGGCCTGTACCTCGTGTTCACAGCAATTCAAACCTTAGCATGCTACTGCACTTATGACCCCGACCGTACCTCAAGGTCAGCAGCAGACTTCTCACCCTGGACGAAACTCAAAGAGTGTGTGAGATACTTACCCTTCTTCTCCAACGATACCAGCTTCATTTTCATGCGCCAAGTTCGCCGTGTACTTTAAGGGAATGACCTCCTCTGGATTGTATGATAGACTCACTTCGGGTTGAGTCATATTTTCTGATGGGGTTTCTCCTGTAAAGAGAAGTAGTTTTTATATAAGGTACACACAGCAAAACAGATAGGTATGCAGGGTCGTCAGATATAGTTGAAATTTTCTGAGAAACCGATGGATGTCTTTGATTGAAACTTAACCTAAATAAAGAACTATTTATTATCTACATTTTAAATTAAATTACATTCGAAAACAACCATCAGTTTCTAAGCAAACTTCAACTATATCTGACTCAGTGGCGTAGCTTGGGGGGGGCCGGGGGGGCCATGGCCCCGGGCGGCATATGTGAGGGGGCGGCAAGTGCCACGATTTTTAAAATTTTAAATAAAAAAAAACGAAATCGCGCTCGCAATGCTACGTGTCTAGCAATTTCAACAACGGAAATTACAAAGTAATATTAAAATGATACTGTTTTAAGAGATGGCGGTGGGCCCCCATTTCTAATCATAGATGCAGGGCCCGACCTAGCTATTTAGCCGCTCCGGGCAAATAATATTCGTTGCCCTCTACACTAACACCAAAATAAATCAAGATGGAATTATATAATTATATTATGTGATATTGTTTTATCGTATAATATTTAAATACGTTGGTCTACTACGGCTTCTGAACAAGTTTACAAAAATTCATGAGAGGTTGGACTTCGTGCAACCGCCCGGCACACTTAATTTTGCCGCCCCTCATTTTTGCCGCTCTGGGCATTTGCCCGGCCGGCCCCCCTTAAAATCATCAATTGAGTCCTTCCGCCTTGGGTGGGGCGGAAGGGACTGTCAGACTTTTACTGACTAAAAAACCACCCTGTTCCTTCTGTTTCCCTTTACGTTCCGGGGCCACGGTATCCCGTTAAGACGTCCCACAACCCCGGCAGGCATTTGGCCCTGTTGGGGCCCCGTCCCTGAGCTGACAGCTCTTTGAGGCGCGCGTGAAACAGAACGCGCCGTCGACCCGGGCCTGGTCCTTGATCGGACGGTGAGCTACCCATCACTAGCCGTCCGCAAGCCCGCGCCTATGGTGACCGGATGTCGCCTCGCGACGTCCGACGCCCTGGGCGTCTCCCGCGGCGGCTGGGGCATGAGGCGGAAGATGTTCTCTCCCTCACGCGGCCCGCCTCCTCCTTTGCTAGCATTACTGCTTCGCAGAAGGAGGTGACTGCATCCCATTCCCTCTCGCAACGGAACATGGCCTGAACCAGGTCCGGACGCGAGAGGTCGTCGCCGCCTATCGCCTCCGTGAGGACACGGCGGTGCTCTGCCCAAGCAGGGCAGACCTGCACCGTATGCTCCACCGTGTCCTCAGGGCGGTCCACACAGTGATGACACCCGGGCGTTTCCTCCTGCTGAATCCGACACAGGAACCTCCCGAAACAACCGTGTCCGGTGAGGACCTGCGTCAGGCGGAAGGTGAGGACGCCGGAGTGCCTCTCTAGCCTCTCCTCAAAGAGAGGTCTTACCGCCGCGATTGCGGCGTGCCCGAAGTTGGGTTACCGCATACCGCCATGAGATCGCACCGGAGCTCAGTCCGCAGTGCCGCGATTTGCCGCGGCAGCGGGGTTTCGCCTCGGCGCTGCGCCTCCACACGCCACTCGTAAACGTGCTGGAGGACTGTCGCCTCCAGATCCCATGGCGGCAATCCAGCAAGGAGGCTTGCCGCTTCGCCGGAGATCGTGCGGTATCCCCGGATCATCCGGATAGCCATGACTCACTGGCATGCGACCAACTTGACTGGTGGCCGCCGCCTGATGGTGGGGGCCCCGTAGAGGGCCATGGACCGCACGACTCCCGCGTAGAGCCTCCGGCAGAAAGCGCCTGGTCCCCCGAGGTTGGGCAGGAGCCGCCAGAAAGCAGCCCCAGCCCGGTCCAATCGCGGAGCCAGACGTCGGAAGTCCTCCTTGAAGCTCCACCGTCTGTCAAGGACGAGTCCTAGGTACTTCATAGTCGACTCGACGCCGATGTGAACCCCTCCCACCGTTATTTAGGAACCCGACGGTGGCGCGTTCCGAAGATCATGAAAGCACATGGCCTCGGACTTGTTCAATGCCACTTCGAGTCCCAATTGCCGGATCCTTTCGACGACTGTCGCAACCCCACGTGTCGCTAGGTCGGCCGCCGCCTGGTGCGACTTTCCGGCCGGCCCCCCCTTAGATCGGGCCCTGACTGATAGATGTATGTTCTTTTCGAAGCAGTGGTAAATTTTATCTTGACTTTCAATAATTTATATAGTGCGTTGAATAGAATATTTAAACTTGAAACTAATCATTATGGGGGGGGGGGGGCGGCAAAATTTCGGCCGGCCCCGGGCGGCAAAGACCCACGCTACGCCACTGATCTGACTTTGTTGACTACATACATTGCTTTCACGTGCCAAGTCGTGTATATTTCTGTATACAAATATTGTAAACATTGATTTTAAAAGAGTACGTATGGAGTTTCTTGCCCATTCTTCTCCATACAAAACTACCTTTTGGAAGGGGCAACTAGATTCAATTCCTTTTTTCTTTTTGTTTATGACGTTCAAAAGTGCCTTATAATGGCCTAATTGAAATAAATGATTTGACTTTGACTTTGAAAGAGAAAATTAATGAAAGATTGAAAATCAAATTAATGAATGTATTAATAGTTAATAAAAATAATAATTATTTTTTTATTATTAACTAGCTGTCCGCCGCGGTTACACCCGCGTCTTTGGTTACTGCTCCGCTCCCGTAGGTCGTAGCGTAATGGTATATAGCCTATAGCCTTCCTCGATAACTAATCTATCTAACACTGAAAGAATTTTTCAAATCGGACCAGTAGTTCCAGAGATTAGCGCGTTCAAACAAACAAACAAACAAACACTGCAGCTTTATAATATTATAGTTTAGATTAAAATTATTAAGTTATCAGGTATCGGGATCTGGGTATCGTATTACCCAGTTACTGGGTTGTGGAGGTCAGGTAGGCAGTCGCTCCATGTAAAATACTGGTATTCAGCTGCTTTCGGTTAGACTGGAAGCCAAGCCCAACATTGTTGGGAAAAGGCTAGGCAGATGATTATGATGATGACTTAAACGTACTTATACTCAGACGTGATACTCATAGTGATTGAGTGTCTTACCATGTTGAGAATGTGGTTGATGAGCAGTTCTGCACCACGCGAGCAGAGCGCACGCTCGCTCCAGTCTGAGCTGCGCGAGCGTCCCGCCCCACTCCGCTTCTGTAACTACGCACGCTGTGCCGTGGTGCATTATCTAAAAGAATAACAACTTGGTATTAAAAGACGCCTAACAAAGCCTAAAGTTACATGTTACGGCCATACGCTGAAAACCAGCACCGTGGTTACGTGCCTTCGTGCACGGGCCAAAGAAGTCGAAGAAGTTTTTTTTTTCTCAGCCTGGTGGCCCCTTCCCTTTGCGGGGACCCTCGGCAATTGCCTACTAATAAAAGATCCGCGCCTGGATAAATCTTGTCTTAGCGCAGATTTTTCAATAGTCTGATAACTTTTATCCAAAGAATAAATATAACAGTTTGACGTATTCTCTATACAAAAGCTCTCAAACCGCCATATTTATCCCTCCGTTATGAGTTATCTGACGATTTAAAAGTTAACCCTTATACATACATAATAATTATAATGAAATGAATTACATATCATCACATAAAATAACATCACGCCTGTAATCCCCTAAGGGTTAGGCAGAGGTGTACCCATTATAGTACACCCACATTTCGCCAGAACTTATGTTTAAGTCCCTTGTTATAGGGGGCGAGCCTATTGCCATCAACCGGACTCAAATTCAAACTCCGAGGCTGCTAATGAGAAATTCCTGATGGAAAAATCTGATAACACACTTTGCTCGACCTGGGAATCGAACCCTCATGCTCAGCAGTCGCTATTTGCGACTATAAGACCAACGAGAAAAAACTCACCTGTAAAATATGCCTGTCCATTCTCTCCCCGTTCTGTGGGGCTAAAGGGAACATTGTAACCCCATGATCGTGGGGGAGAGGCTGCACGGGACAGTACCCCGTCCCTTCGAGCTCGTACAAGGCCTCATTCTCGAACTCTCCGTTTATTTTCGAGGTCGAATGCGAGAAGACGGGCTCCTCGCAATTTAACATTGCTGCTCTGAGAAAGAAATTAGTGATTAGGTTTTGTACGATGTCGGTTCTTGGACACAAAGGGAATTCGCCAAAATTGCCCCAGGGCCGGGGCAAAAGAAAAGTATCTTAGAGGCCGTCTCCACGAGCGAGAGAATCGCGGCGATATTATCATCGTGCCACGTATTTCTATACACTCTCTTAGAACGTGTCTACACACGGCGATGTTATCGCGGCGATGCGACGAAGTGGCTAAGTGCTAGTAAAACGTCTTAGTATCGCCTCGCTCCTGTGGCTACTAGCGGCGCGCGCAGTCGAGAGGAAAAAAAAAACTACTACTACTCTTTCAACAAAACTATTGCACAAGGCCTCGTCGCGGAAACGTGGCGATTTTGTTGCAGGTCGCGACGATACGCTGGCGGAATAATCGCTCGTTCGTGAAGACTATCCGACGATAGAAGCGCGGACTCACCGCGATTCTCTCGCTCGTGGAGGTGGTCCCTTAGATTTTAGAGTAATAATAGTAGAAATATTGTAAAGTTAAAATTCGGTTGCTTACATAGTTTTTATGCCCCGTGATTTTCTTAAGCGCTAGATGTATAAATGACACTATACCTATCATAGGGGTAAAAGTTCAAAATGAAAGATAATAATCATAGAATATTTCGGATATTTACTAATAAAAGTTGGTAAATCTTAAGTTTTACGGGTAAATCTTAGGTTTTACCGTATTATCTTAAGTTTTACCGGTAAATCTTAAGTTTTACTGGTAAATCTTAGGTTTTACTGAAAAATCTTAGGATTTACTGTAGATCGGGCTGCAGTAACACGGTCTCGCGACCACCCTTTGGGTGTAAAACTCTAAAATAAAAACAAATTAAACTACGACCAAAAAGTATCACCTTAAAAAATCTCCAAAGATGGGTGCATTGCTTCTTGCCAACGCGTAATGGTGCTGGTGGAAGCTTGCTATGTGGTCCATTACGGCTTGCGTCCGGTACACCTTTTCTAAGTTGATGAGGCCCTCGGGCCCCACGCGCCGCCAGCCAGGGGCCTGCTCACCTTCCTCGTCAAATGATGCTATATACTGAAAATAATTTATGGACTTGTCGTCATGAAAATTATAATAGATGTAAAAAACGTAGCGGAAAGTTCCATGTTTTGAAGAATCGAGTCGACTCCATTCGGTTTGTACGGTATTCGAGTCATGACTCGATTCCACGATTCGAGTCCAGTACTCAAGTTCTATGTTTGGTACTCGAGTCTTAGAATTCGAGACCACGACTCGACTTTAGAAATTCGAGTCCGTTATTTTAGATCAAGGCGGCGGCGAAAACAAAAGCCGGCGTCGTCACTTCATTGCTCACGTAGGTAAACAGACATCTCAACCTAACTCAAATACTAGACTCGAGTCAGTTGGACTCGCATAATAGAATCGAGTCAGCAAGTACAAAGAGTTCTTGACTCGAGTACCGGAATCGAGTCAAAATAAATTGGTACTCGAGTAAGCGTGTCTAAAGCAGAAATCGAGTCTGACTCGAGTCAAGCCGTACTTGGCACATCGCTAGTGTGAACAACCCCATTGTTGACTACTTACCACTTGTTTGTTTGAGTCTGGGAGTCTTGTATCTCGTTTGGTACTGTCTCTAAGTGGGCTAGTAGTCGTACTCTGGTCCATTCGTTTACCGCTTTCTCTTCTTGTGTCCCTCTTTAATGATCCTCTGTAGAAAGAGAGGGGAGATTATTTATTATTTATTTATTAAAAACTTTATGCAACAAAAGTACAAAGGCGGACTTAATGCCTTAGGCATTCTCTAACAGTCGACCAAAGGTGGTGAAGAGATAACATGGTAGGTGCAAATTAATGTACGAGCGCTAAACAGCAAAATTAATTTGAAAAAAAAAATAAACACGCAAAAAGTATTTATCCAAATAAAATCTTACTACATACACTATAAAAATACCATAAAATAAACATACATACATATTTATATATACCTATATTTAATACATATTACGTTAGTTTTGATAAATGTTCTCTGATAACTTTTTAGACCTATGTATCCTGCCTAAGTACGCGTAATCGGTATACATAGATCTAAAAAGTTATCAGAATGAAAGAAAAATAGAAAAAAAATGAAGTTAAATGAATGTACCGATTTTAATAAAACTTTCAAAAGTTTCATTTAAATCGGTACATTGATTAAAAAAACTAAGGACTTTAAAGTATGAAATCCCGTGCGGCGTAAACGCTCTTTTAAACTCACCTTTATAATTAAACCACTACATTCTTACTTGTCCTTGCGAAGTATGTGTGGTGTAACTTTAAACGATAGAATGAGGAATGAGGTTATACGAGACCGTTGCGGATTAAAAGAGGATGTAGTGACAAAGATAGAAAAGGGTATGCTTAGATGGTTCGGTCTTGTTGAGGGGGTGAGTGAAAGACGATTAACAAAAGGTATTTATATGGCAGAGGTGAGAAGACCTACACTGACCTTATTGGTGAGGTTTTTTAGAAAGGTCAGGCGCGCAGTACTCGTAACCGGCGTGCTTGTATGAACGTGCACGAGGCGAAAGGAGTATGTAAGGATCGTAGCACGTGGCGTTCTGTGGTTTTTGTCTACCCCCATGGGAAAAAGGCGTGAGTTTTCTCAGTTCTTACCTGTCATCTTTGATAGAGTCCCTTTTGAACTCTCTCCTGTGCGTGGGGGTGGCTCCCACTGAGTGACTGCCCGTGAGAGACGGTGAGGCCGACAAGATTTCTCTGAAATAAAAAAATAATAAAATTTAAAATACCCTCGACGGTGGCTATCTTGGACTGATCAGTTCATGCGTTTGGGAGCTACGCTGCCACAGACAGACACACACAGACACGCCAAACTTATAACATCCCGTCGTATTTGTGTCTGGGGTTTAAAAAAAAAACCCTAATGGTGGCCATCTTGGACCGATTGTCATTAAACATAGCTAAGAACACTTTCGACTAATTTACTTTTTATACAAAAAAAAAATCAACAACAAAATTGGTTCATCCGTTCGGGAGGTACGATGCCATAGACAAACACACAGACAGATACGTCAAACTTACACCCTGTCGTTTTTGTGTCGGCGATTAAAAATAAATGAAGTCAAATAAATAAAAAAAAACTTAATTAACAAATCTATCGAATAAATACAATAGCAAATAAATTATAAAAAAAATAGATAAATTAAGATAAATAAACATAACATAACATCACGCCTGTAATCCCCTAAGGATTAGACAGAGGTGCACCCATTAGTACAGCCACATTTCGCCAGTTACATTTAAGTCCTATGTAATAGGGGGCGAGCCTATTGCCATCAACCGGGCACAAATCTAGACTCCGAGACTGCTACTGAGAAAATCCTGATGGAAAAACCGAATAACATTTTGCCCGACCTGGGAATCGAACCAAAGCAATATGGCGTAAACGCTTTTTAATTTACTAACCAAAACATTACAATTACTTCGAAAAATGAGAGAAATTTTGATCTCGCTCTGTTTTAGTAGAATTAAATTCAATTAATATTAACGTACATTTGAATATCAAGATCTCAAAAATAACATTAATTCAAAGCCAACTCTTTTACAAGTACACATAAAGCTCGTTTTCGGTATTCGCGTAATTAAAAAACAACATGTACAGAGTCAGCCAATGAAGCGAAAATGTAGACATGATTAATATTTTTATAGAGTTGATAATACCACCCGCAAAATAAAACGAAAATATAGGATGTAAAAACACACTCAACGAATTCGAAAATTATTCTTCCCATAATTGCAATTTTCTTTCTCTCACGCCTTTATCCCATGGGGGTAGGCAGAAACCACTGAACGCCACCTGCTACGATTCTTACATACTCCTTTCGCCTTGTCCACATTCATACAACTCGTCATACAAGCACGCCGGTTACGAGTACTGCGCACCTGACCTTTCTGAAGAACCTCACCAATGAGGTCAGTGTAGGTCTTCCTAGGGCGTCCCCTCCCTGCGTTGTCACTCACCTCTGCCATATAAATATCTTTTGTTAATCGTCTTTCACTCATCCTCTCAACATGACCGAACCATCTAAGCATACCCTTTTCTATCTTTGTCACTACATCCTCTTTTAATCTGCGTTCTCGTATAACCTCATTCCTCACTCTATCGTTTGTTTTTATTTTACAATGTGGTATTATCATCTCTATACAGATGTATAATCTGTATTTCAGAAATACGTCGTATGAAGGCACTTCAATGAATGAATTCGAGCGAATTGTGGTAATAATACATTTTTTATAATAATACTTTGACCGCAGAAATAATGATTTTCACAATAAATTATTAAATATTTATAAGGTTTTCGTTTCAATAAGTTTTTATTATAAAATGATACTAGACTACCTCGATAGTTTAGTGGTTATTGGTACGACTGCTGAGTGTTAGGCCTTGTTTCGATTCCCAGGTCGAGCAAAGTGTTATTGCCCAACTAGCAAAATCACTACATATTATAAAATAAAGTCGCTTTCCCTGTCTGTCTGTCTGTCTGTCCCTATATATGCTTAGATCTTTAAAACTACGCAACGGATTTTGATGCGGTTTTTTTTAATAGATAGAGTGATTCAAGAGGAAGGTTTATATGATTACTAGCGACCCGCCCCGGCTTCGCACGGGTGCATGTATTATACATTGTAGTGATATACATATAAACCTTCCTCTTAAATCACTCTATCTATTAAAAAAAACCGCATCAAAATCCGTTGCGTAGTTTTAAAGATCTAAGCATATATAGGGACAGACAGACAGGGAAAGCGACTTTGTTTTATACTATGTAGTGATAATACATGCACCCGTGCGAAGCCGGGGCGGGTCGCTAGTAAATAATAATATAACAAATGCGTCGAATTGAACACTATTATAAAACTGTTGAACTGCTACAAAACTATTATAAAACCTTCACATGTCTGTTAGTTGTATAATTCAAATACTATACAACTTTTTGCTAGTTGAGTGGGTTTTTCCATCAGGAATTTCTCAGTAGCAGCCTCGGAGTCTGGATTTGTGCCCGGTTGATGGCAATATGCTCGCCCCTATTACAAGGGACTTAAAATGTGGTTACACTAATGGGTACGCCTCTGCCTAACCCTTCGGAGATTACAGGCGTGGTATGTAGGATGTAAATCTATTAAACTTACCTTAATTCTCTAAGGAAGGCTCCAAAAAAAGGTATAAGCCGACATTCGGGCATGGCCAGCGCCCTGCCCAGTGCCCGCTCATATTCGGCCGACAGAAGAGCTGCCGACAAGAAGTCTAGCGCCGGCAGAGACTCATCCGATATACTGAACCAGAAGGACTTTAATTTGTGTGACCTGGAAAGAATGAAAGAAAGTTATGTTAACCTAAAATGTTTAGTGGTCCGGGGTTGCGGGACGTCTTAACAGGATACCGTGGCCCCGGAACGTAAAGGGCAACAGAAGGAACAGGGTGGTTTTTTACTCAGTAAAAGTCTGACAGTCCCTTCCGCCCCGCCCAGGACGGAAGGACTCATTTGATGATTTTTACCACCTCA
Organism: Hoplodrina blanda; assembly: GCA_949316365.1. NCBI lineage: Eukaryota > Metazoa > Arthropoda > Insecta > Lepidoptera > Noctuidae > Hoplodrina > Hoplodrina blanda. The sequence goes on from OX438576.1 coordinate 5,801,330, forward strand.
AAAAAAAAAAAAAAATGTTTAGTGGTTGTTACGGACGCGTTTGGCAAATCTGTCAAAAAAGGCTGTTTTTCGGGAGAGATTTTGCGATAAAATTAAACCAAAGCAAACGTAAATAATGCTTGCAACACATAGATTACTTCTTTATCTCCATACCGTGGATATTTGGCATTGAATGTTTGTTTTTTAATAATGTAAAAGCGATTTTCGAAAGCCTCGACACAAAATTGGCGATTCGAGGCTGAGTTTAGGTACATTTTTTATACTATTATGTACATCATTTTGTTTCCCAAAAATTCCCAAGGGGAGCAGATATAGTCATGTCAAAATGTTGGATAAAATATTTATGAAAATATTATAAATAGTCTCAGAAAGAAAGAAAACGTTCCGTCAATTTTTTCTCAAATTTTGCTGTAACACATGAATCTTAATGGGTGGCATTAAGGGTTATTTTATTCGGTCACTGTCTAGATTTATTTCATAAAAAATCTGAGAGATCTGTCATTCCGCGCCCGAGCGTGGTTGTGGTGACTGTTTTGTAAACATGTCCTTAAGTATTTAGGCTAAAATAAGTTTATTTTATTTTATTTTTTATTCTTTGGGATAACAAACAATTACGATAGCGTAGCGTAGTTATTTGTTAATTAGAATAATATTGTTAGTGTGTAAGTAATTAGTATTTGCATTTATTGGTTTTATTATAATTAAGCTGGAACTTGTTAGTTAAGTAATAACAGCCGCACGGTTCGATCTATCAGGTTAAGCTACGCTTGCCGGGGTCCGTGGATGGGTGACCACCTTTACACACCGAGACTCCTCGTGCCTCGGAAAGCACGTTAAGCCGTTGGTCCCGGCTGTCATACGTGGATCTGTGACAATCGTTATGGGTCGTCAGAAGCTTGAAAGTCTGACAACCAGTCTTCGTCAGTTACGTCTCATACACTGTACAGCCGTGCAAAGCCGGGGCGGATAGCTATAGTAATTATAACAAAATTAAAGCTGGCTTGTAGACAGAAATAAACATAGTCTGAGTTAATTGCTACGACGTAGCTCGTAGCTGCTACGAAAGCTACGCCGTAGGCCTGATATGGATTTTCTGTTTTACAATTTTCAATGTAGCGTTATTATGGTCAGATGTAGGGAGTAATTCTCCTAACTTTAAGGAAAGATCGCAATGTAATAACACAAAATGACGCCTGTAATCCCACATTTCGCCAGTTATGTTTAAGTCCCATGTAACAGGGGGCGAGCCTATTGCCATCAACCGGGCACAAATCCAGACTCCGAGGCTGCTACTGAGAAATTCCTGATGGAAAAACCCAATAACACTTTGCCCGACCTGGGAATCGAACCCAAGACCTCACGCTCAGCAGTCGCGCTTTGCGACCACTAGACCAACGAGGCAGCATATTGAAGTTTTTGGCTTCGTTATTTGGTTTTGTTTTAAAAGCCTTTTTCCATCCGTTACTAACACATTTTGGAAATTAATCAAAACTATTCATGATTATAATCACTTTTTTTTTTTAGTTGGTAAAAATCATCAAGTGACTCCTTCCGCCCTGGGTGGGGCGGAAGGGACTGTCAGACTTTTACTGACTAAAAAACCACCCTGTCCTTCTGTTGCCCTTTACGTTCCGGGGCCACGGTATCCTGTTAAGACGTCCCGCAACCCCGGATGATTATAATCACTTACAGTCTCCCTGCCTACCCTCTCTAACCAAGCATAGCGTAGGTATTAAACCCCGATACTCGAGCCCTTTTTTCTCCTACTTCCTAAGACATTAACTGTTAGAAGATAAACTACTATAACATGACGCGTCCCTCCATATTACTATTTCAATGTGTGTAGTCATATCCATATGACAGTTTCATGTAGTTGTAAGTATTCGTCTTCAGTAGCAGGCCGCCAGATTTGTTGGTCAACTAATCATAACTAGCAATCGCGCTAGACAACGCACGTGTCATTTTCATAGAGTATGTCAGTGCAGCGCCATACTAATAATGGAGTAATTAATGACGCCGTTAGTCGAGCAACAAAGCTGATTTGTTTTTGTTTCGAGAGCCGTCTCAGTACTCACACATGCGTTGTGAGTCTTTTACATACTTTCAAACGTTTTGGATTTGTGGAGGGGCGCGCCATGTTATAGTAGTTTATCTTTACACCCCAAAGCTCGAGCCCTTTTTTCTCCCACTTCCCGATTCATTAACTGTTACATTTCGTCCTGATAGATCGCAGCCAAGGGTACGAGAAGCATTAACACGAGCCGAACGGGTCGAAATCACAAATTGATTGAATTTATTTTGCAATTTAGCTTGCGAGCGTCTCTGTCTACTTTATTGAAGATTTTCTATGGGATATCGTGTTGTGATATCTTATAATCTATCGATCTATCTTTACATATAAAATGCTTTGTCCTGAATGACTGACTGTCTGACGGTCTGATGTCGTGATGGCCAAGCGGTTAAGGCGCCTGCTTCTCATGCATGAGGTTGTGGGTTCGAATCCGGACAAAAACCAATGTGACTTTTTCAATTCATATGTACTTTCTAAAGTTTATCTTAGACATTACTGACATTATTCCGTGCCTCGGAAAGTACGTTAAGCTGTTGGTCCCGGCTGTCACACGTGGATCTTTGACAGTCGTTACGAGTCGTCAGAAACTTGAAAGTCTGACAACCAGTCTTGCCTAGGGGTATCGTATTACCCAGTTACTGGGTTGTGGAGGTCAGATAGGCAGTTGCTCCATGTGAAATACTGGTACTCAGCTGCATCCGGTTAGACTGGAAGCCGACCCCAATATAGTAGGGAAAAGGCTAGGCAGATGATGATGACTGACTGTCTGACGGATCAACGCACAGCCTAAACCGCTGATCGTAGAGACCTGAAACTTCGAGGGTGTGTTCTTTGTATGACGTAGACATTCGATAAGAAAGGATGTTCCGAAAATTTTCTCTTAGGGTTGAAAAGCGGGGGCAAAGTTTGAATGGGACAGCGTGATTCCTTGGTCCATTTCGTCCTCTACGCAGACGAAGACGCGGGCAAAAGCTAGTGTAAATATAGGTCCGTACAGTACCCGGCGATAAATATTGCACATCGATCTTTATCGTATTTCGTATTTTATACAATGAATAAAAAGAATTATCAAAAGAAGCAAATCATAATTGTTTTAACAGCTCCTAATAGATACCGGACTGTTTGTATTTCGTGCGACAGAGATAAAGCTCTACGAAGCCGAAATTAGCCGATTGTCTTTTTCCAAAGGTCGATGTGCAATATTTATCGCCGGGTACTGTACAAGCTTTTACAGGTCTCAGTACTTATGAATGACTGGCTTCTGCTCGCGACTTTGTTTTTATGATCTCGGTTTAATTGTTTTGCGGGGACCCAAATTTTTTCTTCTAATTAAAATATTTCTTTTTTTTTTACATCTTTATTTATTTACAGGGTTTTTTCTGAATAGAAAACGTCACCCCGATGATTGCATACAAAATTAACATTAAAACAAAGTAGCTTCATCCGACAAAGGAGAAGCCAAAACACTATTATAAAAACTTACACTATAATTATTGTCGCCAACAAGCTACTATAATTAAAAAATTAAAAACCACGACTGCAAAAATTGCACATATTTGTACTTTGCTTACTCGATAATTTTTTTTACAACGTTTTTTTATTTACTGTTACTTGTCAAATTCTAGACGGTAAACATAGACACGACCAGATTCATTAAAAAAATAAATTGAGGCTGGTATTAATTTACGTTCTAAAGTGACCACACCGGTTTCCTAGCCTATGTTACTCGGAACGATGCAAGGATTGTAACGATACCCCATACATCTAAATCGGTTCAGGCGTTTAAAAGTTAAGGTGGAATAAAGAAACTCACATACATACATACATACATACATTAACCCTAAACACATAACACTCCTTTTGGGGCAGTCGTGTAAAAACTTGACGCCTTTGAACTTCAATACGGACACACTTCGAAATATTTCTTTTGTCAATCTGTCTACCAGATTGTGCCGGCGTATTTTCAAAATGGCTGGATCGATGTTGACGGGAATTTTACTCGTAAATAGCTGATATTATAAAGAGTAACTTAGGCCTACTTTTATTTAAGAAAAAGGATTAAAGTTCCGTGCATATAAACCAAAAAAATACTCCTCCGCTATTCTTTTCTGATTAATTTCGTTGCGGGACCCAAGACAGTTAATCGTTTCTCTGGGACTCGTCGAGCTTCATTGCCTCGGCGCTTTTCTGGTGGCCTCCACTGTTGATTCTGGCTTTCAGGAGATGCAGTGGGTGGGAACAGTGTGGCGGGCTTGTCCCCAAAAAAAAACCAAAAAATATAACTAATATCTTTCAATATTTCCACGACGTGTAACGTAAAAACTTTTCTGTCACGAATAGAGATTCACTCCAAGACTAGACGAATAGTACATACCATCACGCCTATAATCCCCGAAGGGTTAAGCAGAGGTGTACCCATTAGTACACCCACATTTCGCCAGTTATGATCAAGTCCCATGTAATAGGGGGCGAGCCTATTGCCATCAACCGGGCACAAATCCAGACTCCGAGGCTGCTAGATGAATGCTAACAACTCTTAAATCCATTAGCCTATTAAGCCAACATTCCTAATTAAAAGTGTCAACATTGGAACTCGACTTAATTTAGTATAACGACGTTTATCTCTTTTGTTTCTTAACTTTGAACCCTGTGCAGAAAATTCAGTAGGCACGAGCTTACTAAAGTCAAAGTCAAAACATGAACATTATACAGGGTTATTTTTAAAACACCAGCAACCTGAAAAGGGGTCATTGTACTTAAAGTCAAAGTCAAATCATTTATTCCAATTAGACCATTAAAAGGCACTTTTGAACGTCATTTACGAGAGAAAAGAAAAATTATAATATTGAATCTAGTTGCCCATTCCAAAAGGCAGTTTCGTATGGAGAAGAACGAGCAAGAAACTCCAGTACTCTTTTTAAAAATATATGCATATGTTTATAATAAATAGTAGGTACATTAATTCTATTTATACGAATGTGAAGACGATGTACCTAAAATAAGTCATGTCATGATCATCATTATGAACAACTTTTTCTATGGGACCAACTCTGAAAACATTTAAAAAAAATCAGCTGTTCCCTACTCAAATGCTTTACGACACGATCATATTGTATGGTACAACCGATTTTTTTTTCATGATTTCAGGGTTGGTCCCATAGTAAAAGTTGTTCATAATGATGAGTACAATGACCCCTTTTCAGGTTGCTGGTGTTTTAAAAATAACCCTGTATATACCAATGCCTATAATAATTATAGGAGGAGGAGCTCGTGGCTACGTAATAACAGCCGCACGGGTCGATCTATGAGGTTAAGCTGCGCTAACCGGGGTTGGTCCGTGGATGGGTGACCATCTTTGTACAGTCATCAAAAGAGATAGGTATGCAGGGTCGTCAGATATAGTTGAAGCTTTCTTAAAAACTAAAGATTGTTTTCAAATGTAATTTAATTAAAAAAAAGCTTTTTTACAAAAAAAGATAACCGCCTTCAAAAACTACAAAATAAAAATAACTTTAGTTTTGGAAGTCGGCGGCTTTGGTTTTGTTTTTTGTTATGTAGGTAAGTATTGCCACCGACTTCCAAAACTAAAGTTATTTTCATTTTGTAGTTTTTGAAAGCGGTTATCTTTTTTTGTAAAAAAGCTTTTTATTTTTCACTTTTTAGTGCTTGTGTATTAATGTTTGAAATCCTTACAAAAAGCCCTTTCCAACAAAACCTCACACGATATATTTAATTTTGGAAACTGGTTGACGTACCTCCCCCCTTTTCCTTCAGTCAGTCATCGACTACACGTATAAACAAAGCAATTTCACTTGTTACGATATTGCTGCTGTGATTCTGTGAGGAGTTCCATTCCATATCTCCGAAGTTCATCATCAGATATTAAAATGGTGAATGGGACCACACGGGAAGCACCAGCTTTCAAATAAAAAAGAATCGGTTTCTAAGAAAGCTTCAACTATATCAGACGACCCTGCATACCTATCTGTTTTGTTGACCCAGACTTCTCCGTATTATTTTAGTTAGAAAAAGAATTGGGGTACCGCGCAAAAAAACTTTAAATAACCAGAGACGTTTTGAGCCTTTTCAGATATTTTTGTATTCTGACCTCTGCCCGCGTGAAACTTTGAGATAAGAAAGCTACTCGTTAATCCTATTCATTAATTACATCTGTATCTTCTCAGTCCAGTGTTTTTCAGCCTATAATAAGTCTGTTTTGTTTACAAAAGCTGTTTACGTAAATATTCGTTTATTACGAATTAGTTTCAAAACTTGCCAATAGATGGCGCTGTTAGTTGAGCGCCGGTTTCTGAATCACGGTGTTAAGATTCTCCGGCGCTCAACTAGGTCAAGCATGTAAAATTTGATTTTTTATGAGCATCAAGCACTGTGGATGTATATATTATACGCGCTTAATATAAAGTCCAGTGTTTCTTTCCTCTCCAAGTCGACCCTCGTTCAAAAGCCGAGCTATCCATTTAGTTAGCAAACTTTCAAGTCCCTATTTTTCGAAATGAATCAACTGATTTTGATGAAACTTTCTGCATATAAGCAGGATACGTAAGTCTAAAGTTATCGAAGAACATTTTCGAGTGTTCTATTGAAAAAAATCGGTTGTCTGTAAAGTCGGTTTACTGACGATAGTTGAACGTGACAACTTCATAAGAAAATACTGATGGAATTATCGTTGCTATAAACAATTCACTTTTCACTGCACTTCATACTTGACAAAAACATGTAGGTACCGCGCTCTCGCTTGCACTTCAAGCCTGAGCGAGGTAACGCCTCAGAGGGAGGTAACGCCGCATGAGTCATGTTTTTTCGTGCGTGCAGCCGGCTCCATCGAATTATAAGACGTTGTCAAGTCAAAAAAAAGATATTAGAAATCTCTGTTTGAAAACTCACTGTTTTGAAAATTCACACTGACGGTGAAACTTGAAACTTGAAACCCCTCTCTGCGTTGCCACTCACCTCTGCCATTTAAATACCTTTTGTTAATCATCTTTCACTCATCCTCTCAACATGACCGAACCATCTAAGCATACCCCTTTCTATCTTTGTCACTCTTTTGTTATATAAAAAAATATTCGTATAAAAATCTAAATTGATAAGCTAAGGCTGTCATATCACGTCGCACGCGCCGGTGTCACGCGCTGGCGTCACGCCGTCGGGAGCAATAAACGTTATAGAACAAATATGTCACTAATACCTAGTGGCGTTTTGCTTGATACCTTTTTACAAGGAATTGAGTTGTACGTTTCTTTTGGTTTATTGGATATTTTTAAAACCGAATTTAGAGCCAGTTATGTTTAAGGGTCATGTAATAGGGGGCGAGCCTATTGCCATCAACCTGGCTTTTGTTTCAGAGGCAATTGTTTCAGCGACACGAGACAGACAGACATGAACATCACGCCTGTAATGCCCGAAGAGTAAGGCAGAGGTATATCCATTATTACACCCACATTTTGCCAGTTATGTTTAAGTCCCATGTAATAGGGGCACAAATCCAAACTCCGAGGCTGTTACTGAGAAATTCCTGATCGAAAAACCCAATAACAGTTTGCCCGACCTGAGAATCGAACCCAAAACCTGCTCAGCAGTCGCGCTTTGCGACCGAGGCAGTAAAAAAAAATGTACTCAAGTAAAAATCGTTTCTAAAAGTTAGTAAAATTTCCCCTTTGATGGCATAGTTAAAACAAATTGCCTGTCATCATGGTTGGTGTGGGGGGAGCGGGGGAGGGAGTAGCTGCCCAAAGTGCACCGGACGTACTTAAGTATCATTATTCATCGAAGCTTCTATAAGGAACCAAAGCGCGACTGCTGAGCATGATGTCTTGGATTTGATTTCAAGGTCGGGCAAAGTGTTATTGGGTTTTTCCATCAGGAATTTCTCAGTAGCAGCCTCGGAGTTTGGATTTGTGCCCGATTGATGGCAATAGGCTCGCCCCCTATTACATGGGACTTAAATGTAACTCGTAAAATGTGGGTGTAAGTACTTAGTAATAATAGGAAAATATTATATAGCTAGCTGGTCCCTGCGACTTCTCTCGCGTCTTTTTGCAACGAAGTTAATTATCGCGCGTTGCGAAAGGGGGCTAGACGGAAAAAATTAAGACCAAAAGTTGTAACGACACTTTTAAGACCAAAAGTTGTAGTAATCGGGGAAAGATTCTGACGAATTGAGAACCATAACATACACAACATAACGTAACAAAAGTTGTAACGACACTTTTAAGACCAAAAGTTGTAACGACACTTTTTGCTATAGTTGTAAGCCGTGCGGCGTGCGCGTGTTTCTCTGTCTGTCTCTCTCTCTCTCTCTCTCATAAAACTTCGTTCCATTCGGGTGTCTCTTGACACCTCTCAAGTTTTTTCAATTTGAACCAGTAATTCCTGAGATTAGCGCGTTCAACCAAACAAACAAACTCTTTAGCTTTATTTTTACAAGTTTTTATTTATAACTAGCTCTTGCCCGCGACTTCGTCCGCGCAAATGTCGGTTATCGCGGACGCAGACGAAGTCGAAGTCTAATAAAAAGTAGCCAATGTCCTTCCCCGGGTCTTAAACTATCTCCATGCCAAATTTCATCAAAATCGATTCAGCGGTTTAAGCGTGAAGAGGTAACAGACAGACACACTTTCGCATTTATAATATCGCATAATATATACTTGTAATAGCGTAAGTACTCACGTCGGAATCTAGTTTTAGAATAAATATAAAAGACACATCCAGTGTCTTTAAGTCTACGTCCACACATATCGTTTTTCTCTATTAAACGTTACGCATTTTGACAGTCAGAGTCTCTCGGATATACACACTTTGTCACGAATTATTTCTTCATTCTAAGGCGCTGGTCACACCGCCGGCGATTAGCGAGAAGCGAGTCTAACGCTGCGTTTATACTTAACCTGCCCGCGTGTCGCCACACGTAAGAAAGCTATCGGTTTCATACATTTAGTTAGTTGCTCCACGCCACGCGGGATCACGCACCAATGTGATCAGTCCTATACTAAATGTATGAAACCGATAGCTTACCCACGCGTGGCGACACGCGGGGCAGGTTAGGTATAAAGCTGCGTTAAGTCAAAGCATTTATTTCAATTAGACAAGGCGTATGCACTTTTGAAAGTGAATCTAATTAGCCATTTAAAAAGGTAGTCTCATATGGAGAAGAATGGGCAAGAAACTTCACATAATATACATAACATAACATCGCGCCTGTATCCTCGAAGGGTTAGGCAGAGGCGTACCCACATTTCGCCAGTTATGTTAATTCCTATGTAATAGGGGGCGCGCCAAATGCCATCTACCGGTCACAAATCTAGACTCCGAGGCTGCTACTGAGAAGTTCTTCATGGAAAATCCCAACAACACTTTGCTCGACCTGGGAATCGAACCCAAGACCTCATGCTCAGCAGTCGCGCTCTGCGACCACAAGACCAACGAGAACGAGAAACCTAGACTTAAAATTAATATAAGCCTGAAATCTCCAATCCGTCTTAAGCAAGCGTGGTGATCAATGCTCGTGCCTTCTCTGTATGAGAAGAGACCTTTGCCCTGCAGTTTAACAATAATAGACTTTTTCGTACCACTTGCTCAAAAAAGTGACATTCTATGCCACAAAAAGCGAACATAACAATAGTCATTTTTAATCTGTTAAAAACAGGGAAAGAAAATTGTACTGAATTTCATTCATCCTCTAGGGGGAGAATGTGATTTAAATTTGGAATACTTACCGAAATTTATACTGCACTACATCTGTGTTTACACCATTGAGTTCGTATATAAAGCATTATACATCTTTTTGAAAAAGGAATACGCATTTATTATGCAGTTAAGATTATTGAATAAAATTACGAAAACCGACGAGGTCGTATGAGCTTGATGCGTTTGCTTTTCCGACAAAAAATATTAGTCTAGGAATTTGCCGCGTTTTTGTTTCCTTCAAATACATAAACGTTAAGTTTATTTTAATTTATTTTTTTATATAACTTAATGTTCTAAAATGCATATCTCATATTATTATTGTGTTAATTTTTTCGCAAATGGTACGAAAAGTAGAGTATTTTCCTCGGTGATAAAGCTGTCTTAGTCTTGGGTGAACTTAAATCCCTCGCTACACTCAGGACTCGCCTTATATCCCTCGCTTCGCTCGTGATTTAAGTTTTTAACATCCTCGCTACGCTCGGGAGTAAACCTCGAGTCCTTCGTAACGCTCGCGATTTAAATCGTCACCCGCGACAGAAGACACTGCTTTATCCCCTTGGTTAATAATCTACTATTATCATTATCTCTTCAGAGAAAATAATAGTCGATAGCTAATCGCTTTCTCGCTAGCAGTGGGACAGATGCCTAAAGTATTTTATAGACATTTATAAAATGTCAGTCGTCAGTTCCAACAAGCTTTCTTTGACTGAATGGCGTTTAGTTTTGCTTTTAGGGTATCGTGCACTAATACTAAGACTTTGCTGTCTGTCAATCCGTTTGTCACAGGAAATTAATGGCAGAATATGAGATTAATATATACTTCTACTACTATCTTTACTTGAACTGACTGCCTCGTTAGTCTAGTGGTGACTGCTGAGCATGAGGTCTTGGGTTCGATTCCCAAGTCGAGCAAAGTGTTATTGGGATTTTCCATCAGACTCAATAGCAGCCTCGGAGTCTGGATTTGTGCCCGGTCGATGGCAGTAGGCTCGCCTCCTATTATATGTGACTTAAACATAACTGGCGAAATGTGGGTGTACTAATGGGTACACCTCTGCCTAAGCTTTTAGGGATTGCAGGCGTGATGTTATGTGTACTTCAATGCTCTCAACAAAACCAAACAAAATAAAATAAACAAAAGCTTGTGAAAATAGTCTTACATAATATTTTATTCAAAAATCCAATCGGATAAGGAAAAACTCCACAAAAACACATATCGAGGTAAGTGTCCAACGACTTTCAGTCCCCGTTAAGTTACTTGGGGGGTCATTTACACCCCCCGGGGGTGCTTTTAACGTTAACTTTGAGCACAACTGGCGTTACAGTTTTATTGCTAAACTTTTTGCAGGAATAACACTTATTGGCGTTTTTTGCGAAGTTGCGATCGAAATACTGTGTTGATCAAATAAGAAAGTTTAGGTTTCAAGATTCGGGTTTAATTTTAGATTGAATAAATAAAGTGAAACCTTTATTATTTATGTTATTAAATATACTAGCTTTTTCTCGCGTCGTTGTTTGCTTGAATTTTCTTTTGGATTGCATGCAATTTTTTTGATCTGGTGGCAATTTTGACTGATTTGATCTGTCTCCCTTTTTCCTAGCCTTTTCCCAACTATGTTGGGGTCGGGTTCCAGTCTAAACGGATGCAGCTGAATACCAGTATTTTACATAATCCGACTGCCTATCTAACCTCCGCAATTCAATAACTGGGTAAAACGATACCCCTTGGTAAGACTGGTTGTCAGACTTTCGGGCTTCTGACGACCCGTAACGATTGTCAAAGATCTACGTATGACAGCCGGGACCAACGGCTTAACGTACTTTCTGAGGCATGAACGAGTCTCGGTGTGTAATGATGGTCACCCATCCACGGACCAGCCCCGGCAAGCGTAGCTTAACCTGATTACTGAGCCACGAGCACCTCACTTCACTTAAAGGAGAACGGGCGGAAGTGGTCCAAGTGGCGTCGGCTGATGAAACCTAGTCTATATAATAGTTTGTGAGTGTAGGATATTTTTTTACTAAGGGCACCAAAAAATTGGCCTATGGGGAAAAAAGTTATACAGTCTAGAAAAATGAAAATGTAGACGAACAATAAAAAAGTTTGCCTTCGGGCGGAAGTGTTCCAAGTGGCGTCGGCTGATGAAACCTAGTCTATATAATAGTTCGTGAGTGTAAGATATTTTTTTTCTATGGGCACCAAAAAATTGGCTCATGGAGAAAAAAGTTATACAGTCTAGAAAAATGAAAATATTGTAGACAAACAATGAAAAAGTTTGCCTTCGGGCGGAAGTGTTCCAAGTAGCGTCGGGTGATGAAACCTAGTCTATATAATAGTTCGTGAGTGTAAGATATTTTTTTACTATGGGCACCAAAAAATTGGCTCATGGAGAAAAAAGTTATACAGACTAGAAAAATGAAAATATTGTAGACGAACAATAAAAAAGTTTGCCTCCGGGCGGAAGTGCCCCAAGTAGCGTCGGCTGATGAAACCTAGTCTATATAATAGTTCGTGAGTGTAAGATATTTTTTTACTATGGGCACCAAAAAATTGGCTCATGGAGAAAAAAGTTATACAGTTTAGAAAAATGAAAATATTGTAGACGAACAATTCCGATTACTCGAAGACGCCTGAACCGATTTGGAAAATTCTTTATTTGTTTGAAAGGGTATACTTCCCAAGTAATCTTATAGAAATATTGCCATGGTCTGATCATGAACTTCGGAGATATGGAACGGAACTCCTCATAGAATCATAGTAGAACAGTCGTAACAAGTAAAATTGCTTTGTTTATACGCGTAGTTGATGACTGACTGAAGAAAGAGGGAGAAGGGGGTACGTCGACTCCCCTTCTACCACTTTCCATAAACAAAGCAATTTTACTTGTTACGACTGCTCTGCTATGATTCTATGAGGAGTTCCTTTTCATATCTGCGTAATTCATTATCAGATCATAGCAATATTTATACGGGATTACTTGGGCAGTTATACCCTTTCAAATAAATAAAGAATGTTCGAAATCGGTTAAGGCGTCTTCAAGTAATCGGAATTGTTCGTCTACAATGTACCATTTTTCTGGACTGTATAACTTTTTTCTCCATAGGCCAATTTTATGGTGCCCATAGTATAAAAATATCCTACACTCATGAACTATCATATGGACTAGGTTTCATCAGCCGACGCCATTTGGACCAAGGTCCATACTAAAATGTCCGATCTCCTTTAACAAGGGATTTTTCACGAAATAGAGCGCCGGCACACGCGTTCTTGTTTTGCCTCAAAGTAGCCATAATAAATAATAGGATAAAAGTATTATCCCCGGGTATGAGAAACCCCATGGACAACACCTTATTTATATATATATATAAACTAGCTGCTGCCCGCGACTTCGTCTGCGTGAACCCAGGTGACTGTCCAGGTGTTCCAGATCTTCAAATTTATTCTCTCAGCTGGCAGAAAATGCTCATCACGTGGAACAATTTTTGCTATGGTGCCATTTTTGTATCTCTTATCTGTTCCGGTTCTGCATCAGGTGTTCAAGTTTCCAAGATAAATTATAGCCTATATGTTGCCCAGACCTAATACCTATACAACAAAAAAAAAACATTCAAATGCGTCCAGTACTTTTTGAGTTTATCTCGGACATACATGCAGACAAACAGACAAACAGAAAAAAATCTAAAAATTATATTTTTGGCTTCGGTATCGATTGTAGATCACAACCCAAGTATTCTTTTAAAAAAAATATTCAATGTACAGTTTTGACTTTCCTACTTACCATTTTATGTTTAGATTATGCGTCACGTTGTTTGTCCGAGATGGACTCCTAAACTACTTAACCGATTTTATTCAAATTTGCACACAGTGTGCAGTTGGATCCAACTTGAAAGATAGGATAGTTTTTATCTCAATTATTGGTCTTAATATTTTTTGATTACAAACCTAAGCCACAGCAACGCGTGGGCCGGTCAGCTAGTGTCGGAAGCTATGTAGCTTCCAAAATTTTCGTTAAGAACTTGTCTGGGCCGCTCTGTACTTGGGGGTAGGCAGAAACCACAGAACGCCACCTGCTACAATCTTTACATACTCTTTTCGCCTCTCCCACGTTCATACATTTCGTCATACAAGCACGCCGGTTACGAGTACTGCGCACCTGACCTTTCTGAAGAACCTCACTAATAAGGTCAGTGTAGGTCTTCCTAGGACGTCCTGTGCCTCGGTACTGTGGGTGAATGACGTTTTACCTATAGTCGGAAACAGGGGCACGCCGCCGGCTTACGCTGAATACCAGCGCCGTGGTTTTAGTGTCTCCGTGCACTGGCCACGGCATAATGCTGAGCGTAAGCCGTTTCGCGCGGTAGTGGCCCATATTTCTACTTTGCTATTACTTATGTACATTTTTTCTTTTTAAATTATGTGCGTCATTTTCGCGTGTTTTCAGTTTTACAGTTTTTCTTTCTTTCTTTGCGTTACCACTCACATCTGTCATATAAATTCCTTTTGTTAACCGCCTTTCACTTATCCTCTCAACATGGCCGAACCATCTAAGCTGCCATCTATCTAAATTATATTAAGTACCCTTTACATAATTTCATGCAAGACACTGTACTGAAGGCAGATTGCTTCCTTGGACTTGTTAACTCTCACTGTTTACACCTGTCAACGCTTTGATCTTTGACTGACTTCAGTTTAATTTCACTGAGTTTGCTTGACTTTGAGTAGGGCTAACTCTAAATTAATAAATCTTTAAGTGTGTATGTAATGTCAAAATAACAGATTTTTAGTAAATAAATAGGTTTGAAATTTTACACGGTATATGAAAAAAAAATAGTTTTGTCTGTCTGTTTTTTAGGCTAAACCCTGAAACGGCTGAATCCATGTGACGGGACTTTCACTGGTAGATACACGACGCGACGTGACGATACTGGAAGAGGCCAGTGATTTCACGCTGCGCCGCGTGCCGCGCGCGTACCGGCGATTCACCGCTGCGTCGCGAGGCGTCGCTCTACGCCGCGAGGAATCAGGAGGCGTAGTGCTGCGTGGTGTAACGTATTCTAAATTCTTACAATGAAATGTGTTTCTTTTCGTGTAGAAAATAAAGTTACATTTTGAGTCGCTCTTTTAAAGTGTGCACGCAGCGTCGCGTCGTGTCGCGTCTCGGTGTGAACTGACCCTAATTATGAAAAAAAAAATAGTTTTGTCTGTCTGTTTTTTTAAGGCTAATCTCTGAAACGGCTGAATCGATTTGACGGGACTTTCACTGGTAGACAGCTGATGTTATTAGAAGTAACTTAGGGTACTTTTATTTTGGAAAATTAATTTGGGTTGACAAATAGTAATACCTCGTAATAACAGACATCACGCGAATTTAAGTAATTATAATTTTAAACAAGTTATTTTTTGTTAAAATGAAAATGCTGACGTAAAAGTAACTAACTTTTATGGCGCATTTTCATTAGTCGATAGGGCCCGCATGCGGCGATTCCCCGCATGCGACATAACAACCAAAGAAAGTTACAAGTCGTTACACCGCATGCGGGGATCCGCCGCGCATGCTTTTTACCGGCCGTGATATCGACATGCGGGCCCTGTGGCATGCGTTCCAGAAATCTGTCGCACCCCGCATGCGGGCCCTATCGACTAATGAAAACGATTCACCGAATGCGGGCCCTGTGGCATGCGTTCCAGAAATCTGTCGCACCCCGCATGCGGGCCCTATCGACTAGTGAAAATGAGCCATTAGAGCCACAGGCCTCTCATATTTTGAGTAGCGAAACTAACTTTGAGAATTATCGGCGTCTCATTTTGAGTGGCGTAACTATAAAAACCATACTGACCTCTCATTACGAGCTTTTATTTAGCTTGCACTGTTCGTATGTAGGTATGTATGTATGTGTAAGTAAGATGTCCTTTCAAAATTTGCAAACCATTTTTCGATCATTTGTTGGTATCCGATTGAGCTGAAATTTTGCATACACCTTTAGTTTTGATGACAATACAATGTCCAATACTCATATTGTAATTTTTTTTAAATTAAAGCTTGTTTTTAAAAACATTTTTTAATTAGTTTATTTTGAAGTCGCGTTACGTTGAGAACCACTGGCCTTCACTTCAAGTGGCGTAACGTTGAGAACCACTGGCCTCCTCTCTAATATGTTGAGTCAGGAAATTTATTATGAGCAAGGCTACGTCTTTCTTTCTTTATTGTGACCATAAATAAAGCCGTGAGGTGGGACGTATATGAGATACGGGTCGGTTTGGTTACCATGGTAGAACGTTTACAAATTTGTTCTAGGATAATTTTGAAAATGGTAACTTATGTACTAACATATTGGTTTTTTCGTCTCACCGCGCTCAAACTATAATAGGGTACATATATACATACATAATCTCACGCCTTTTTCTCATGGGGGTAGGCAGAAACCACAGAACGCCACCTGCTACGATCCTTACAAACTCCTTTAGCCTCATGCACGTTCATACATCTCGTCATACAACCACGCCGATACGAGTACTGAGCACCTGTCCTTTCCGAAGAACCTCACCAATAAGGTCAGTGTAGGTCTTCCTAGGGCGACCCCTCCCTGCGTTGCCACTCACCTCTGCCATATAAATACCTTTTGTTAATCGTCTTTCACTCATCCTCTCAACATGACCGAACCATCTAAGCATACTCTTTTCTATCTTTGTCACTACATCCTCTTTTAATCCGCAACGGTCCCGTATAACCTTATTCCTCACTCTATTTTTCTCAGTCTGAATTAAATGAATTAAATTAAATTTTTATTTTTAAGAAAGGATTTTCCAAAATTCACTCTCTAAGGGAATGAAACGGTTCGACATTTACGCTCGCGAGTAAAAGCCAGTTTTAAATAAAATCCTTTTGTTCTATCGCTTGTACCACGTACGTGACAATCTACCCTAATTTAGGGGAAAACTGGGTCAATTTAAAATGTTATTATCTGTACTAATATTATAAAGCCGAAGAATTTATTTTATCAAATTCAAGTCATTTATTTCAATTAGAGATAAACTACAATAACATGGCGCGCCCTTCCACAATTCGAAACGTTTAAAAGTGTTTGTAAATAGTATTTAAAAAACTCACAACGCATGTGTGCGTATTGAGACGGCATTCGAAACAAAAACAAATCAGCGATTTGTTGCTAGACTAGCGACGTCATTAATCACTCATTATTACTAGTATGGCGCTGCACTGACATTCTCTATGAAAATGTCAGGTGCGGTGTCTTGCGCGGTCGTCTATTTATGATTAGTTGACAAATATGCCTGCTATTGAAGACGATTACTTACAACTACATACAAACTCTTTCTTACAAATGTGACTACACACATGGTAATATGGAGGGGCGCGTCATATTTATATATTCATATTCATATTTTTTTTATTTTTTATTCATAGTAGTTTATCTCTACATCATTGAAAGACACCTTTCAGAGGAGCTCGTGGCTAAGTAAGCTGCAAGGGTCGATCCATCAGGTTAAGCTACCCTTGCCGAGGTTGGTCTGTGGATGGGTGACCATCTTTACACATCGAGACTCGTCCGAGCCTCGGAAAGCACATTAAGCTGTTGGTCCCGGTTGTCATACGTGGATCTTTGACAGTCGTTACGGGTCGTCAGAAGCCCGAAAGTCTGACAACCAGTCTTACTTACCAAGGGGTATCGTGTAACCCAGTTACTGGGTTGTGGACGTCAAGTCGCTGCATATAGTTAGATGGTAAGCCGACCCCTGTGTAGTCGGAAAAAGGACAGGCAGATTGATAGAGACAAGGAAACATTTTTTTTTTTAATTTGTAATACTTTGTAAGTACAGCAGCAATCATAAGTGCAGTAGCATGCTAAGGTTTGAATTGCTGTGAACACGGGGTACAGACCATACCTACATCTGTGTGTTGATGTATTCAAAGTTAAAGTCAAAGTCAAATCATTTATTTAATTAGGCCATTATAAGGCACTTTTGAACGTAATAACACAGTACCTACGTACACCTCAAAATTCGCACACGACGTCGAAAGGTCGAAGTTTAACCAAAGTGTCAATCGATTTGCTTTGTAGATTGCTACTCCACTTATGACCGCTACTGTACATATTACGATAACGTAGTAGTTTTTATGTTAGGTACGGTCAACAAATAAACGAGCTAGGTAGGTTGTCTCCTATTGGAACTTAATTAATAAACTATTTATCATCTACTTTCAAAATTAAATTACATTAATTTAGAAACATTCATCGGTTTTTAAGAAAACTGCAACTTTAACTGACGACCCTGCATACCTATCTTTTTGTTGACTCTACATTGCATTCACGTTTAATCCTGTATGATCCTATATTACAAATATTGTAAAGTTTCTTCCCGTTCTTCTTTATACGAAACTATCTTTTGGAACGAGCAACTAGCTTCAACTTCCTGACTAACTGACCGACTCCTTGACAATTCAAAAGTGCCTGTAAATGGTCTAATTGAAATTAATATTATAACTTTGATTCGTAATGGAACAAAAAACCCAATAACACTTTGCCTGACCTGGGAATCGAACCCGACGTTTAGCAGTCGCGCTTGTCCTTGAGACTAATGGAGTTTGTCATTCATTTAGTTGTCATGCGCCGCTTACATGACACGATACCCTAATTTAGGGAAAGTAGGGTAAATTCATAACACTATTTATTAGTGGTCCTAAAACTTGAAGGACCCTATTCAACCCTTTTTCCCTCAACCCTCGCACAAATTGAGTTAAAAAGGGAAACTTTTTTATTTAGATTTTGTTCGAACGCCCGAAGCATGGGTGCGCTAACGTAAAAGTAATTGTATCGAGTCGATTTAGAATCTCTTTTTATATATCGACTGCCTCGTTGGTCTAGTGGTCGCAAAGCGCGACAGCTGAGCATGAGGTCTTGGGTTCGATTCCCAGGTCGGGCAAAGTGTTATTAGGTTTTTCTATCAGGAATTTCTCATTAGCAGCCTCGGAGTTTGTGTCCGGTTGATGGCAATAGGCTCGCCTCCTATTACATGGGATTTCGGAAACTCCTTTCTTATCCTATGCCTATGTCATACAAAGAACACACCCTCCAAGTTTCAGGTCTCTACGATCAGCGGTTTAGGCTGTGCGTTGATCCGTCAGTCAGTCAGTCAGTCATTCAGGACAAAGCATTTTATATGTATACTAGCTGACCGCCGCCGCGACTTCGTTCGCGTGGTATCTACCAATACCCCTACCCTACTCCTGCCTTACCCTACCCCTACCCTACCCTACCCCAACCCTACACCTATCCTACCCTACCCCCACCCCTACCCCTACCCCTACCCCAACTCCTACCCCTACCGTACCCTACCCCTACCCCTACAAATACCCCTACCCCTACCCTTGAGACCGACTTCCCAACTTCATATTAAAAGGGCTGTTTTTAGGGACTTCGTTCGCGTGGTATCCTGCCCCTACCCTACCCCAACCCTATCCCTACCCCATATTTTCTCACCGTTTAAACCTTCCCTAGACCTCCATGAACATTTCAAAACCAAAATCAGCTAAATCGGCCCAGCCGTTCTCGAGTTTTAGCGAGACACTAACAAACAGCAATTGATTTTTATATATACACATCAAAAGTGTCTAGGGATCAACATCCCTAACAAATGTTAGGGATGTTGATCCCTAGACATTTTTGATGTGTGTATATACTAGCTGACCCGCCACGACTTCGTTCGCGTGGTATCCTACCCCTACCCAACCGATACCCCTACCCCTATCCTACTGATACCTTACCGTACCCCTACCCCATATTTTCTCACCGTTTAAACCTTCCCTAGACCTCCACGAACATTTCAAAACCAAAATCAGCTAAATCGGCCCAGCCGTTCTCGAGTTTTAGCGAGACTAACAAACAGCAATTGATTTTTATATATATCGGGTGTCCGGTAATGAATGGATAATCCTGAAATGGGTCATGGTAGAACTAATGGCCATTCAGAAAAAAATACAAATAAAAAAAAATACCAAGTAGTACAAAAGATATGAGTTATTTAATAATAATCGATGTTTTTGGTACCTTATTTTACATTCTTGTACACCACGACCATAAATTAATGATCTCCATAGGTTTTTTATTGTTAACGTAATTTTCGTTAACTAAGCTGATAGATAAGTAATCAAAAGTAGGGCTGCTATTACACGGTTCTGAAAAAAACCAACTTCTTTTAAAAAAGTTCGTGAAAAATTTTCTTTTTGACAAAGTTTAAGCGTCCGTAGTTTTAAAAAAATGTATCGAAACACAAGTGGCCAATAATTTTAAAAAATTATGTGCCTATAGCCGATTTCAAAATGGTATGATTCATTATTGTACCTAATGTAAATAGTGAATTATTGCTATTAGTAGGAGAGCTACTGGACCGTCCGAGTAACGGTGTGTCTGTAAGGCTAGAATTTTTTATGGTGATGAGTCATAGTTGCCTAAGTACAATGACCATCGCCTGGCACGCCTCAGCCCTGCACGTCATCAAGCCCTATAATTTTTGAAAGTGTAGAAAATATTTAAAAAAAAAACTTGTTCCTGTAAGCTTGAAATTTTTTTACCATTTTGTTTACTCGTTATTAAGTTCAAAAAAAAATTGACAGGCGTTTTCGATGAGCACAAGTACCAGACAGGTGAGCCTGAAGGTGTATTATGTGTGGGTAAATTAAAATAAACTTTATTCTGTTAAGTTGAAATTTACAGATATGTTTCTTTGAGCGATTTAAAGTAAGTTGGTAGAATGACAGGCGGTTCTGGCTAGCATAAGTCCTTGACAGGCGAGGGGAAAGATGCTATGGGAGTGCGAGTAAGAGGCGTAGCATGAAAAATCATATCGTTGATGCATATTACATTAATTAAAAATAGACATTATGGGTAAAATGTATTTTATTAGTTGTAACATAATGTACAGTCAGCAAAACAGATAGGTATGCAGGGTCGTCAGATATAGTTGAAGTTTTCTAAGAAACCGATCCATCGGTCTTTGACTGAAACTTAACCTAAATAAAGAACTATTTATTATCTACGTTTTAAATTAAATTACATTCGAAAACATCCATCGGTTTCTAAGAAAACTTCAATTATATCTAACGGCCCTGCATACCTATCTGTTTTGCTGACTGTAGGTACATAAGACTTTTAAATTAATCATCATCATTATCTGATATGTCATCATCACTTTCTTCGTCATCATATGATTCTTCATTGTTCATCATCTAAAAAGAAACAAATTTTGAATACCTAGGTACATTAATAATAACATTAAATCTCGGATCTTGCGCTCAATTATGTAGAATTCCATATACTTTTATAAAATTAAGAATTTTTTTATTATACCTTCAATGTGTTCTTCAGCTTCACTTGACTCATTCTCAGCAGTATCAGTAGGCTGTTGTAATAATATTTCGTAGATAGAGGAAGGAACTGTATTTCCCTCAAACCAATTAAAAACATAGCTTCCATCGATTGAGTTCCAACCATTATCTTCGGGTTTAAGAACCGTTGGCACTTTTAAGTGACAGTTATTTCTCCAGATATTTGTAATGTATACAGACCGCAATAATTGTAGTTGCAGTTCCCGCTGGCATGGAGGCAAAAGCGATGGTCCAAAAAAAACCCAGAGTCGATTCAGACAAATTAGGTATCAATAGCTTTATTAAAATGCACAAATTTACCCCACCGAAAAAAAATTGCTCATATCCATGGGGTATATGAGTTATAGACGAACAAAGTATATATGGAAAAATCGTGAATAACTTGTTATTTTTACCAGTTTTTTCAACAGCATTATATTAATAACTAGCTGACCCGCCGCGACTTCGTTCGCGTGGTATCCTACACTACCAATACCCCTACCCTAACCCTGCTTTACCCTACCCCCTACCCTACCCTACCCTAATCCTGCCTTACCCTACCCCCTACTCTAACCTACCCCTACACTACCCCTACCCTACCCCTACCCTACACCTACCCTACATCTACCCTACCCTACCGCTGCCCCTACCCTACCCCTGCCCCTACCCTACCCTTACCCTGTCCCTACCGTACCCTACCCCTACCCTTGAGATCGACTTCCCGACTTCATATTAAAAGGGCTGTTTTTAGGGACTTCGTTCGCGTGGTATCCCCCCACCTCTACACTACCGATACCCTACCCAAACCCTACACTACCCCTACCCTACCCAACCAATACCAACCCCTACCCTACCCAACCAATACCAACCCCTACCCTACCCTACCCTACCCCTACCCCTACCCCTACCCCTACAAATACCCCTACCCCTACCCCACCTCTACCCTACCCTACCTATACCCTTGATACCGACTTCCCGACTTCATATTAAAGGGCCGTTTTTAGGGACTTCGTTCGCGTGGTATCCTGCCCCTACCCTACCCCTACCCCATATTTTCTCACAGTTTAAACCTTCCCTAGACCTCCACGAACATTTCAAAACCAAAATCAGCTAAATCGGCCCAGCCGTTCTCGAGTTTTAGCGAGACTAACGAACAGCAATTGATTTTTATATAATAGAGAAGAAGAGATAGAGATTTAAACTTTATGCAACAAGAGAGAAGAGATTGATTTCGCCAAAACTTTCGAACCAAACGTCCAGTTTTAATGAATAAAAGACTAAATATTATCTACTTTATGTAGATAATATTTAGTCTTTAATATTCAGTACTTTGTGACACAAGCTACTATAATTAAAAAATTAAAAAACACGACTGCAAAAATTGCACATATTTGTACTTTGTTTACTCGTCAGTTTTTGTTTACGACGTTTTTTATTTACAGTGTTATATATTTTTTAAATCTACTTGTCAAATTCTAGACGATGAACATAGAAACGACCAGATTCATTAAAAAAATAAATTGTGTCTGGTATTAATTTACGTTTTAAAGTGACCACACCGGTTTCTTTTTATTTTTTACCAGCCTATGTTACTCGGAACGATGCAAGGATTGTAACGATACCCCATACATCTAAATCGGTTCAGTCGTTCAAAAGTTATGGTGGAATAAAGAAACTCACATACATACATACATACATACATACATTAACCCTGAACACATAACACTCCTTTTTTTGGGGCAGTCGTGTAAAAATAGTTTATTTTGATAAGGAGTAATGACATGTGTGAAATAAATGCGCTTAAATGAAGTCCTAAAAAAATTCAAGATTTTTAAATAAAAAATTGGTTGTTATGCTTAACTCGAAATAGAAAGGTATAGTGTGTCGCGGACTTTTTTGTAGATATTTTTAAGGTCTTTAATTAATCAGAACATTTTATGCTTTTATCTTTTATAGTTTAGGCGGCGTACGCCAAATAAGGAACTTTTTTGAATGATTTTTTACACCTTGGGTCCGAAAATCCCAAATATCTTACGGACCCCTATTTTTTCTGAAATAAAAGCACTCAGTGATAACGTAGCTTCCAATTCCCGAAAGAATTTTCAAAATCGGTTCAGTAGATCCGGAGATTACCCCCTACATACAAACTTACAAACTTACAAACTTACAAACAAATGTTACCTCTTTATAATATTAGTATAGAAGTATAGATAATAATCATAGGACAATAATAAATATAACTAGCGATCATATGCAACTATCAAGTTCAAAGTCCTTTATTAATGAGATTACGTCTATTTTTTAAGTTCTCTAGCATAATTACCTACCTATCTTTGTTATTCATTATTTTGTTTTCGCTAAACAAATACACACAAATACTTCAGAATATGATGCGTTCATCTTACCTCTCGCTCTATTGAGTGAGCGAGAGGCTTACTTAAATATTTTTTCCACAGTATTTGTTTTTTTTTTAAATAAGCGACTGAAAAAATAAATAATCTGAGACAAAATAGGCACATTCAACTGTAAATAGATTTCACGACAAAAGTATCTTGACATATGATTTACAAGCTGTGAAATATAAGATTTAATACTTGATAGGTTCATATAATCGCTACTTATATTTATTATTGTCCTAAGATTATTATTATTAATATATTGCTGTTGAAAAAACTGATAAAAATAACAAGTTATTCATTATTAATATATTGCTGTTGCAAAAACTGGTAAAAATATTCAGTTATTCATGATTTTTCCAATATACTTTGTTAGCCTATAACTTTTATATCCCATGGATATGGGCATAATTTTTTCGGTGGGGTAAATTGTGCATTTTAATAAAGCTATTGATACCAGATTTGTCTAAATCGACTCTGGGTTTTTGGTCCATACATTTTTGGACCATCACTTTTGAGGAATCATAACTGATCCGTTTTTTCTTAAACACCTCAGTACCACTTGTTTTATATGTGGCGATAAACTTATCATATCGTGCTTCATTTACATTGGCAGATTTCATTCCATACAGCATATTTAATATATATATATATACTGTATGTGTGTCTTAGAGTATTTTATATTGAGCTGAAACCCTTAGAGCGCGAGCACACGGTGCGTTCACAATCTTTTTGCGGTGCGGCGCCGCAACGCACCGTGTGCCCGCGCCCTTAGTTATCATCCAAAGAGGCCGTACACTTTGTATGTATATACCTACCCTTTCCGTTACACGTTGTATAGTATATCTGACGACCCTGCATACCTATCTGTTTTGCTGACTGTACATTATGTTACAACTAATAAAATACATTTTACCCATAATGTCTATTTTTAATTAATGTAATATGCATCAACGATATGATTTTTCATGCTACGCCTCTTACTCGCACTCCCATAGCATCTTTCCCCTCGCCTGTCAAGGACTTATGCTAGCCAGAACCGCCTGTCATTCTACCAACTTACTTTAAATCGCTCAAAGAAACATATCTGTAAATTTCAACTTAACAGAATAAAGTTTATTTTAATTTACCTACACATAATACACCTTCAGGCTCACCTGTCAGGTACTTGTGCTCATCGAAAACGCCTGTCAATTTTTTTTTGAACTTAATAACGAGTAAACAAAATGGTAAAAAAATTTCAAGCTTACAGGAACAAGTTTTTTTTTTAAATATTTTCTACACTTTCAAAAATATAGGGCTTGATGACGTGCAGGGCTGAGGCGTGCCAGGCGATGGTCATTGTACTTAGGCAACTATGACTCATCACCATAAAAAATTCTAGCCTTACAGACACACCGTTACTCGGACGGTCCAGTAGCTCTTGGTCTATATTCGTTTTCAAAAGGAGTGAAAGGAGATGTTAGATTTTGGGCCACCTCTATGTACACTACAAAGATAAAAAGGAATAAAATAATAGATTTCCATAAAAATATAATTAAATTAATTTGAATAAAAGTAAAATTGTAATTAATTAATTATTTCCAAAGTTTTTTAGTGAGTTAACCCTTCTTTAAGGTAGCCATGACAGTGGTGTTATGACGTTTGATTGACGACTTTGACAGTTCTAAGTTTCGTTTCCGTATATCTTTAACGTTTGACATTTGACGTTTGGAATTCATGTTTTGTTTTTTCTCGCAGTTATGGTAGGTGCATGACACATAAATCAAACGTCATTTTCAAAATGACATTTCGCTTATTGCTGACCACCATAATTATTAGTAGCTGTGTTGCTCTCCTTGACCGACTTAAATTGAAAATACATAAAAACGAAGCCAAAATATAGGGAATTAACATCAAAAAACGTTAACTATACTTCATAATGATATTTACATTAGGTGTACATAGTGCTGGCCCAAGCTCCATACATTTCTATAACATCTCCTTTGTAAAACAATAAAGGACAATGGGCATTATTGTATGAGTTGTGTCCCAACCCTTGTAACAAGTTGGGACTAGTAGAAACATGTTCAGTTAAGCTTTTTTATGATCAATATGCCAAGTTTTTATTGTAATTACGTGCAGGTCAAAAGTTATTGGGCTTCAAGTGAAAAATAAGTTTTTGATTTTTAAATAATGCTTTAATCATACTATATAACATTTTGTGTTACATGTAAACATAATTATTACATTTATAATAATTACTGTACCTACAATACATTATTACAATCACAGGCAATAATAGTTATTTTTTGACAGTTATTTATTTCCTTTGTTATTTATTTATTTTCAAATACATAAATAACAAAGGAATAATGTCCATATTATGTAAGAGTACGGCTTAAACGTATGCAAATTGTTTACTAGTTAGTACTTTTAGTAGTGATTATTATTTATGATAATATCATCCAAAAATGTCGCGGGTAACAATATGCTTGGCTGGTGTTTAGCCCAGCCAAGGTACCAAATAATACTCATTACGTGAGCGCAAGTACCTACAGTTCTTTTTCCCGTTAAACATGAGCAATAATAATGAGCAATTGCATCTCTCGCCGTTTCTGCTCTATTTTTTATTATAATATACGAGACGAAAGCGCTAGATAAATAATTGCATGTAGATGCACCGGCAACCATCTTCCACTTGATTTTAAAATCGTTGCAGCCCTTTTGTCATTAAAATATTAATTGATGATTAAGTTTTATTTAATATTTTTTTGGAATAAATGATACCACTATAACAGCTTCCCTGCACAAGATACAGAGTTACGCCCATACAAAAAAACATAACACTAATTGATATCTTTCAAATGATATAGGTAAGAAAATGTTACAACACTTGGGACGAAACCGCTCATTGTCCTTTGCAATATTGTAACAAATATGAACATTAGATGAACCTGACCATCTGGGTTTAAATAAAAAGATTAGTAGACGTTAGCTAGTACTGAATAGTAAAGCTTGGTTAGCCTGTTGTGGGACTTGTGGGTTTGAAAATGTGGTGTGACCGTGATTTTTTTTTATTGGGGCTGTCCTAAGGAAAATTATTACGCGAAGCCGATCCTTGGAAGACTTACAAAGCTGTGTTCGGGCAACCACATCGAAAATAAGCAATCGACGTGATAAGCCACTTCTTATGAGAGCATTTATTCTAAGATGTAAGGTCTGAATCAGAGTGGGTGGCAGACATTTAAACATTTGCTGTAATTTACAACGAATACAGTATTAACATCACGCCTGTAATCCCTGATGTGTTAGGCAGAGGTGTACCCATTAGTACACCCACATTTTGCCAGTTATAATACTTTACCCTATAACACTGCCCAACCTCATGCTCAGCAGTCAAAAACAGTGTTGTTAATATCAAATGATGTTTTTTTATTAAACCCCATGACCAGGTACATTTAATGTAAATAAATATTCCAATATCTCAAACTTTGTTGTTTAACCTTCACTCCTTTCGAAAACGAATAGCAATAATTCACTATTTACATTAGGTACAATAATGAATCATACCATTTTGAAATCGGCTATAAGCACATAATTTAATAAAATTATTGGCCACTTTGTTTTGATACATTTTTTTTAAACTACGGACGCTTAAAGGACAATGCTCACAATGTATGGGGAAAAAACCCAGGCCCGGCGCAAATGAAATGTATCTCAGATTTTAAGTATTTATGTGTGACATAATATTCAGTAGGGGGCATTACCAAAATCTTTTTTTTAAATGTCATAAATTGCTAGTTGTTTTATGTAAGGAGCTTCAAAAATGTGATTTTTTTAAAATTATTTCTTTCTTTACTCTTATTCTATAAATGACATTTAGGCATCTATTTTGACAACGCCATCTACATTTTGTGCAATGTTAGGTTAGGTTAGGTTAGGTTAGGTTTTTAGTCAGTAAGAGTCTGACAGACCCCTCCGCTCTCCCCAGGGCGGTGGAGATCCATGAGGATTTTCCACCCCGGCAACAAAAAAAAAAAAAAGATTAGTTTAGTGCCTCTCCGCCTTGCAACAACCACTGAGAATATTATAATGGTTAGCGTAGTATGTTAAAATATATGTATATACATATTTTCTTTAAATAATTCTATTTAAAAATTACTTTCACGAAAAAAGGATTAGCAAAATATTACGTTTAAAAACGAATTTTTGGCTATATTTTTTTTTAGTATGAAACTACTATTTTATACTAAGAATTTGAGATATGTACCGTTTGCGCCGGGGCCTGGGGTTTTTTTGAGCATTATCCTTTGTTAAAAAGAATTTTTTTCACGAATTTTTTCAAAAGAACATAATTCATGTTGGTTTTTTTAAAACCGTGTAATAGCAGTCCTACTTTTGAATACTCATCTATCAGCTTAGTTAACGTAAATTACTTTAATAATAAAAAACCGATGGAATTCATTAATTCGTGGTAGTGGTGTACAAGAATGTAAAATAAGGCAACAATAAACTTCGAATATTATTAAGTGAATCATAACTTTGGTACTACATGGTTTTTTTTTTTATTTGTATTTTTTTTCTGAATGGTCATTAGTTCTACCATGACCCATTTCAAGATTATCCATTAATTACCGGGCACCCTGTATAGTAGAAGTAGATAGTAGACAAGATATTAGTACAGGTGAACTCCTAGTGGTATACTGAAAGGTTATAAAGTGAACAAAGTCACAGGAAAGAGCTAGATATATAAATATTCCACATTTTGTCGGTTGGTAACAAAACGGGCATTCATTTCCATTATTTTCGGTTACATATCTGTTTTTAATTTTGAATTGTGAGCTTTTTATGTTACATAAAATTATCGTTCGCTTTTTACATAAACGTAAGCATAACATCACGCCTGTAATCCCTTGAGGGTAAGGCAGAGATGTACACACAGCAAAACAGATAGGTATGCAGTCGTCAGATATAGTTGAAGTTTTCTAAGAAACCGATGGATGTCTTTGAATGAAACTTAAACTAAATAAAGAAATATTTATTATCTACGTTTTAAATTAAATTACATTCGATAACATCCATCGGTTTCTAAGAAAACGTCAACTATATCTGACGACCCTGCATACCTATCTGTTTTGCTGTGTGTATCGGGGGGCACGGCAGTGCCCCCGCCAAGACGAGCCAAGCGGAGCGCAAGGGCACTACCTACCTTTTCTCAAAGTGTTTCGTCGTTTTTTTTGAACCCTCATAGAGTTGGTTTCCGATGTACCATCAGCGGGACATTTTAGTGAGCATGACAAGCTCTCAACCGCCATGCTCATTAACAATTACAAGCTTTGGACCCCCGTTTCATCCCCTCAGGGGTTGAATTTAGGTAAATCCTTTCTTAGTGGCCGTCTAATAACTATAAACTACCTCTTTTTTTTTGTATGAAAAATAGATGTTGGTCGATTCTCAGACCTACTATGTATATTTGAACATTTTTAACCTTAAATTCTTGATTTGTAATACTTTTTTATTATGATTTAGTAGTTTCTATAATTATAAGGTACATTGCATTCACGTGCCATGTATAATTTTGTATGCAAATATTGTAAACATTGATTTTAAAAGAGTACGTATGGAGTTTCTTGCCCATTCTTCTCCATACAAAGCTATCTTTTGGAAGGGGCAACTAGAATCAATTCCTTTTTCTTTTGTATTTGACGTTCAAAAGTGCCTTGTAATAGCCTAATTGAAATAAATGATTTGACTTTGACTTTACTCGATATGTACACAAAATTTCTTAAAAATCGGTCCAGCCGTTTCGGAGGAATTTGGTAACAAACACTGCGACACGAGAATTATATAAATAAGATGTATATACTATTATTTTTCATAACTTGTCACAAATCTTATTAGGATTATCCTTATAACTTTGAATACAGTTCGCCCGTATTACTGCGTCCAACTCAAACCCATTTCATATCATCCGTCATGATTGTCCTTGAATCTCTCGTCCCAAGGCCTTGTATAAGCGCGCGGAGTAAACGCAACGTATATTCGAACGACTATTAAATTGGAAATATTTCGCACATAATTTCAGAAATGTGTACAATTATATTGCACACCTTCATACTAATATTATAAATGCGAAAGTAGCTCTGTCTGTCTGTTACGCATTCACGACTAAACTGCTGAACCGATGTTGATGAAATTTGGTACAGGGAAAGTACCATATAGGCTACTTTTTACGTCCGCGATAACCTTTATTATTAGGGTCAGTTCACACCGAGACGCGACGCAAAGTGACGATACTCGAAGAGGCCAGTGACTTCGCGCTGCGCCGCGCGCCGCCGCGTGACGCATCGCAACGTCGCCGGCGTCGCCGCTCTTGCACGTCGCGCGTACCGGCGATTCACCGCTGCGTCGCGATGCGTCGCTCTACGCCTCGTGATGCCTCGCGGCGTAGAGCGCTGCGTGGTGTAACGTATTCTAAATTCTCACAATGAAATGTATATCTTTTCGTGTAGAAAATAAAGTTATATTTTGAGTCGCTCTTTTAAAGTGTGCACGCAGCGTCGCGTCGCGTCGCGTCTCGGTGTGAGCTGACGCTTAAGCGACATTTATGCGGATAGAGTCGCGGGCAAAAGATAGCAATAAATAAAATAACCTATTGCAACTAAAATATAAATAAAATACCTATAATCATAATAATACCAGCCTATTATTGTTGCAATGTAAGGCAAAGGCCTCTTCTCATACAGAGAAGGCACGAGCATTGATCACCACGCTTGCTCAAGGCGGATTGGCGATTTTAGACTTAAATTAATTTTTAGTCCAGGTTTCCTCAAGATATTTCTTCACCAATGTCAGTGATGTCCAAGATAAACACTTTCAAAGTCAGTCGAAACATTTATTTAAATTAAACCATTTACAGGCACTTTTGAATCATAAAGGCGTCAGTCGGTAAACGGAGGTAGGCCTCTATGGAGAAAAATAAGAATAAAGATGCTATAGTCCTACTTTAAATTTGAAAATCGATTCTAAGAGTGTTATAAATTGAGTTTTTCCATGAGGAATTTCTCAGTAACAGCCTCGGAGTCTGGATTTGTGCCCGGTTGCAATAGGCTCGCCCCCTATTACATAGGACTCAAACTGGCAAAATGTGGATGTACTAATGGGTACACTCCTGCCTAACCCATCGGAGATTATTGGCGTTATGTTATGTTTATGACTCTAATAGAATACTTTTAAAGCATAAAATCACGCCTGCAAACCTTGAAGTATTATGTAAGCGCGTTAGTGTTACGCCTACGATTATTATCATATCATATCAAATTTGAAATAATAGAAAGTCGGATCTTATCTGGCTAGACTTTTGATGTAGACCAACATATACCCTTAGTTGTTCATTATTCATGAAGAAATCTAACCTTTGAAGTTATTTGAATGAATGTAAAGTAAGTCAGGATAATATTGTATGATCTATGCCAGGGGTAGCCAACGCCGGGGTTGCGGGACCTGCCGGGGTTGCGGGACGTCTTCTTCTTTTTCTTTTCTTTATGGTGTTGGTTTCCGCACTTAGTCCTTGAAGTGGACCATTGTACGTGAGCCATGGTGGCCGGTTATTCCAGCCAGCCCACCTCCCTCCAGAAGTAGATCAGTCTTCCCGGTCTTCTCAGGGCATCCGCGAGTGATCCCGGTGCACCGAGAGTCTCTTCGCGGATCTGAGCAACGCCGGTGCACTCGAGGAGCACGTGCGCCACTGTTTCCTCCGCCTCCATGCATGCTCTGCACAAAGGACTGTCAGTAATACCTAGTGTGTGAAAGTGTTTATTCAGTGAGCAGTGTCCAGTGATGGTCCCCGCCACCAGTCTTAGGCTATTCTTGTCCACGCGCAAAAGGCGCTTGGTCAGCTTTGTGTCCAGGGATAGCATAGCCTCCTTGGATTGCCTGCACCCTGGTGTCGAGGCCCACCATTTTGCTGCTTGAGTCTGTGTGTGTTCCCTAAGCCAGCTTCTAAGTTGGTTGAAAGGGATGGGGACAATTGGTTCTGGTCCAACTGCTTTCGTGTTAGATCCTCTTCTGGCCAGTTCATCAGCTGCATCGTTACCAAGTGAACCACTGTGTCCCTTGATCCATTGCAGTGTCACTGTATTTCGGTTAGGTACCGTAACGCGTTCTAGAGCGTTGTGGCATTCTAGTACCAGTTGCGGGACGTCTTAACAGGATACCGTGGCCCCGGAGCGTAAAGGGCAACAGAAGGAACAGGGTGGTTTTTTAGTCAGTAAAAGTTTGACAGTCCCTTCCCTTCCAACTTAAAAGGACCCACGATCGACTGCTTACTGACCACACTCTGTGCGATCTAGAGATAAACTACAATAACACGGCGTTTCCCTTCACAAATCAAAACGTTTGAAAGTATTTGTGAAAGTATTTACAAGACTCACAACGCATGTGTGCGTACTGAGACGGCTCTCAAAACAAAAACAAATCAGCGATTTGTTGCTCGACTAGCGGCGTCATTGATTACTCATTATTATTAGTATGGCGCTGCACTGACATACCTACTCTATGGAATGACACGTGCGTTGTCTTGCGCGGTCGGATAGTTAAGATTAGTTTTGTTGACAAACAAATCTGCCGGCCTGCTACTGAAGACGAATACTTACAACTACATACAAACTCTTTCTAATTCTATAATTGTTGGTTCTGTGTCTGGGTGTAATTTATCTATAATATGTATGTATTTATAAATTATTTAAGTATGTATATCAGTTGTCTGGTTACCATAACACAAGCTCTGCTTAGCTTGGAATCAGATGGCCGTGTGTGAGTTGTCCCAAGATATTTATTATTATTATTATTTATTATAAGCATGTGACTACACACATTGAAATAGTAATATGGAGGGGCGCGCCATGTTATAGTTTACCTGTAATCCCCGAAGGGTTAGGCAGAGGTGTACCCTAATGGGTAAACATAGCTGGCGAAATGTGGGTGTACTAATGTACACCCACATTTCGCCAGCTATGTTTAAGTCCCATATAATAGAGAGCGAGTCTATTGCCATCAACACAAATCCAGATTCCGAGGCTGCTACTGAGAAATTCCTGATGGAAAAACCGAATAGCACTTTCGCACAATCGAACCCAAGATCACATTCTCAAAAGACGCACTTCACGGTAACATTGAACGTATTTTACGTTTAAATAAATAAAGTGTCTTCTCTTCTTTCTTCTCTTCTCTTCTGTTCTCTTCTCTTCTTCCACGTTGTATATAAGTACGGTCAGCAAGTAGTTTCCGCCGGCCTACAGTCTCTCAACAGCTGAAGGCCGAAAGAAACCCCTGCTGACTGTACCGAGATCTTCTTTCTTCTGTTCTTGATAATTCTGTGTTCTTCTCGTCATTGCTAAGTATTAAAATCTTTAATATACATAAATAGGAAAAAAATCTGGCAATGTCGAAAATAATTAGAAGATACTGAGCCATCTAAATCAAAATAAAAGCGAAAGTCACTCACTCATCACGAATTTTTTTAACACATGCACACATACATTACACACACACATTCGTAATGAAGTCATCCGTCAGAGAACTAGCTGACATTGCTCGCAAAATTAGTGCGCTGAAGTGGAAGTGGGCCGGCCATGTCTGCAGACGGACAGAGGGTCGGTGGAGCAGACACGTGTTAGAGTGGAGACCACGTTTTTTTAAGCAAACGTAGTGTGGGACGCCCTGCTGCACGGTAGACCGATGGTTTAAAGAAGGTGGCGGGCAGCGGATGGATGCGGGCTGCCCAAGACCGGGATGGCTTGCGCTCTTTGGGGGAGGCCTACGTTCAGCAGTGGACGGCCATAGGTTGATATGATGATGATGATGACACATACATAAACTCACGCCCTCTTCCCATGGGGGTGGGTAGAAACCTCCTTATCCTCCTCCTCCTTACATACTTTTCCAAGATTTTCAATTATCTTTTTTTAAATAAGACATTACAAAAAATAATGTTTTCTAATAACTCCATTTAATCAGCATTATGTAACCAAAATTATTACAATGACTTGCTTAAAAATTTAAACAATTTTGACGTGCATTGATTTGTTTTTGTAAACCGAAATCTAATTAATGCGATTAGAACAACTTATTTCTAAATCCATTAAAATCTTCACTATCGGTATTTATGTAAAACCTTATATGTGCAATCCAGCGTTGCGTCCCGATATTGCCGGGATGTCCCGATTTTTAACTTGAAATTAATTGTTCCGCGAGGGACCGGATCTGTCCCGTTTTTTTTGTGGTTTTTCGACGATTGAATTTTATAATTTACACTAGCGACCCGCCCCGGCTTCGCACGGGTGCATGTATTATACATATAAACCTTCCTCTTGAATCACTCTATCTATTAAAAAAACCGCATCAAAATCCGTTGCGTAGTTTTAAAGATCTAAGCATATATAGGGACAGACAGACAGGGAAAGCGACTTTATTTTATAATATGTAGTGATAACATCCTCATCATAACATCACGCCTGTAATCCCCGAAGGGTTAGGTAGAGATGTACCCATTAGTACAGCAACATTTCGCCAGTTATGTTTAAGTCCCATGTAATAGGGGGCGAGCCTATTGCCATCAACCGGGCACAAATCCAGACTCCGAGGCTGCTACAGAGAAATTGCAGATGGAAAAACCCAATAACACTTTGCCCGACCTGGGAATTGAATCCAAAACCTCAGCAGTCGCTGAGCAGTCGCCCCCATTTCGCCAGTTATATTTAAGTCCCATGTAATAGGGGTATTACATGGGACTTAAGTATAACTGGTGTACACCTGTGCCTAACTCTTCGGAGGTTACAGGCGTGATGTTTGTAATTTCTTTAATAACAAAATATTACTCAT
Source organism: Hoplodrina blanda (assembly GCA_949316365.1). Taxonomy (NCBI): domain Eukaryota; kingdom Metazoa; phylum Arthropoda; class Insecta; order Lepidoptera; family Noctuidae; genus Hoplodrina; species Hoplodrina blanda. The sequence goes on from OX438576.1 coordinate 5,835,748, forward strand.
TATTCCGATTCCCATTTGAAATGTTCCCCGTTGAAACTTCTACGAAATGAGACGCTCATGTCAAATATAAATAAAGTTTTATTGACAGCATAAAGCAGCTGTCAAAATGAAACGTGTAAAAGTCATTACATTTTGACAGCTCCGTTTGACATTATGCTTTGAGCTGTCAGACGCCATCTTGAAATTGATTCAAAACTCTTTGCGTGTATCGATGGAACTCATTTGTTTTCAAAGTAATACGCGAATGCGCTAACGTAAAAGTAATGTATTCGCTAATGTATAAAAGTACTACTTACCGCCCGCGACATTGTTATTACTTAAAACTAACTAAAAATCTATTTTAACTGCTTTTATTTTTACTATTTTTTTTTATTGAAAATCAATCTGGTTTTCATGGCTAAAATGAAGTGTTTTTGTTTAAGTCAAAGTTAAAGTCAAATCATTTATAATAATTTTATTAGATCATTAAAAGGCACTTTTGAACGTCATTCACAAGAGAACATATTTTTTAAAATATTGAATCTAGTTGCCAATTCCAAAAGGTAGTTTCGTATGGAGAAGAACGAACAAGAAACTCCATACGTACCTACTCTTTTCAAAAAAATAATGTTTTACAATAAGTACTAGGTACATTCATTCCATATTATTATACGAATGTGAAGACGATGTACCTAGAATAAAAGTCATGTAAAAAACTACAATATGTACCAAAACCTACAAAATTAGAAATGAAAGCTAAATTAATTGTTCTTTATAAGTAGGTATTGTTTTGTTCGAAGAAGTTATGTCTTGGAATTATTGGTTAACGATTGCAATCTTCATCTTTCCATCCAAATTACAAGCTGTTGAATATGTGGCGACACCTATCGCACAGCATGTGAACTACAACTGACAATGTCTACATCGCACAATTAAAGTTTACCGCGACATTAGCATACCTATATACAAAATCCCGACAACAACATATCTGTCAGGCAGTAGCCCACCAGACACAACACCCGTCTGGTTGGAGGATCCTCCCTTTTCAACGGAGGATGAGAAACTTTATACCCAACAGGGTATAAAGTACAAGTATATAAAAAAACTTAGTAAAACTTAGTAAAAATACTTTGGTTCTTCTGCAAATCTAAACATTGAAAGTCACTTACTTTAAGCCAGCTACAATCTCCATAGCACCGTTGAAGTTTCCAATGTTCCAACAGGTCAAGGCGACGCGGAGGACACACGCGAGGGCCGCCTTCCTGTCCTCCAGAGTTGGGTGGGATAGCACCAGCTCTGTCACCCACGCAGACACCTGGGGGCAAGGATACGAGGAGTTGTCAGGCAAAGTTCTGTAACGGGACTCTTAGTCTCTATTCTATATTCATCTTCATTTTGATCACATGTAGAATCAACAAGAATAATGTAACCAGGATTTTGTAAACCCCTAATTTAAAAGAGTGCCGTGGAGTTTCTTGCTCGTTCTTCTCCATAGAGGCCTACCTCCGTTTTGGAACGGGCTTCATTTTTTCGGACTAACTGACCGACTCCTTGACAATTCAAAAGTGCCTGTAAATGGTCTAATTGAAATAAATGTTTTGACTTTGACTTTGACTTACCTAACTGGTGTAAATAACAAACATAACATCACGCCTGCAGTAATCGAAAGTGAAAAGTGGGTTCAAAAAGGAACTTAAAGAATTGCTATTGAAAAAATGTTATTATAATTTAAACGACTTTTTGAATGATACTTTGACATTCTAATTTAGTTGTAATCTCTTATAAGCTTGGCGCAAACGTCCGGTTTCCGGATCAGGTTTCCGAATTAGGAAGCGTACATGATACACACACATACATAAAGTACACATACATACATTTTTTTTACATGTGTGTGTGTGTATTATGTATATATGTGTATGTATATACACGCCTCCTGATTCGGAAACCTGATCCGGAAACCGGACGTTTGCGCCCAGCCATATTATTAATAGTGAATATTATTTTGACATTAACCTGGATTATTTTTTTACTGACATGCTATGTTAATTTGGAATTACTCAAATGCTACCCTAAGTTTCGTATATTTTTTCTTGTTTACCTAATATTTGCGCGCCCCACGTTGCAGAATGTGATGAGACTATTTATTTATGACCATGTAATGTACCATATTCGGACAAACAAATGAATTTGAATTTGAATCCCCGAAGAATAAGGCCGTTTGTCCACCGCCGCCGTCACCGGAACGTCAACGAGAACGAGATGACGGCGCCGAAGTACTGATAGGTACATAGACTACTATAGCCGCGTGTCCACCGCAAGTCCGTCACCCGAGCACCGTCATCCCGGCCGCCGAGTTTCGAGTAGCTCGGCGTGACTTGTGCCGACAACGGCAATACAAAACACGACTGAGCCACCGATATATCGGCGCGGTGGACAAACGATCGCCGTCACGACATTTTAAACTCAGCTCGAAATAATCTCGTTCTCGGTGACGGTCCGGTGACCGCGGCGGTGGACAAACGGCCTTAGGCGATTAACACACGACACCGCGCACCGCCGCGGAGGGCGGTTTACGTGTGTTAGGCATCAACGGATTTCTTAGACGCCAGTGCGACATGAGATCCGCTTCACCGCCAACCGCGGCGGTGCGCGGTGTCATCTTAACGTTATGTAATATACTTTTTCGCCTCGTATTTCCTAAATTTATCTAAGACATCTGTAAAGGAAAACACCGTTAGAAAACTAAGCCTTATCTATTATGTATAAAAGTGAAAGATTACTCATTTATTCACGTACCGACTAAACACGAAATCTCGAAAAATACTCGACCTGCCTGCCTAGTCTTTTCCCAACTATGTTGGGGTCGACTTCCAGTCTAACCGGATGCAGCTGAGTACCAATATTTTACATGGAGCGACTGCCTATCTGACCTCCACAACGCAGTAACTAGGTAATACATACCCCTAGGTAAGACTGGTTGACAGACTTTCAAGCTTCTGACGACTCGTAACGACGGTCAAAGATCCACGTATAACAGCCGGGACCAACAGCTTAACGTGCTTTCCGAGGCACGGAATAATGCCAGTAAAGATAAACTTCAGAAAGTACATATGAATTGAAAAAAAAAACTAAAACTACTCGACCTATGAAATTAAAAGGAGAGAGAGATTTCTGGGCCTAAGTCGTAAATAGTCTTAATAAGTTGAGATATGGTTTTATTTACAAGCTTTTATTTAGCTTGCACTGTTCGTTTGTAAGTAAGTAAGTACAGTATGTAAGTAAGTTGTCCTTTGATTTGCAAACCATTTTGTTGTTATCCGATTGAGCTGAAATTTTGCATACCTGCACCTTTAGTTCTGATGACAATACAATGTCCAATACTCAATATTGTAATAATTTTAAATGAAAGCTTGTTTTTAAAAATATTTTTAAATTAGTTTATTTGTTTTGTAGTTTTAAAGGACAGTTGTTTTGTGGAAAAATGTGGGTGTGCTAATGGGTACACCTCTGCATAAGGCCGAAGGGCCGAGTTTTGGCCGAAGGGTGTCGTGTATCGGCGATTCCGCGGAAGGCTACGCGACACCACGCAGCGCAACACGACGCGGCCACTTCATGTGCAGTAGTTTTTGTTTTTATAAATATGTATGATAGTCTATAAGGTATATATGTTATGGGTCTTTGTTACCTGAATAAATAAATAAATAAACAAGGCGATTTCAAAATTAAAAAAATAAATAGAAATAATATGCACCACTACCGCGCGAAACGGCTGACGCTCAGCATAATACCAATATGTTATAGATAAAGAATCATAAACACAAAATATTTTACCAAAACACAGTGTATCGCTAAACAATTAAACGTGGGCAAAACCTCTCGTTAAACAGACTTTGGTACGTTTAAATTATGTAACGACGACGGGATTGTAATCAGTATTGAAACACGGCAACCGGAATAAGCCTACCCTTCGAGTAGGGTGACTGTGTTTCAGACAATTGTAGGACAGTCTGTGCTTCGTCTTCTTCTTAGCGTGTCGATGACAGTTTAAATTGAAACAAAAAAAAAACATGACATCACGGATCACGCGCTCGTAATACCCGAAAGGTTGGGCAGAGTTAGTTTAAGTCCTATGTAATAGGGGGCGAGCCTATTGCCATCAATCGGGCACAAATCTTGACTACGAGTCCGACTTTTAGCAATTACACATAAATCATTCATTTTCAAGTAATATTTATTTATTACTAGCTGACCCAGTAAACTTCGAACCGCCATATTTTTTTTTTTCATTTTTATTTGCTTTCTTAAGAACCTTCTCCTTACAATAACAAACACAACTGGTCCAGCCGTTTAAGCGTGATGCCGTGACCAAGGGAAATAGGGATTCATTTTTATATACATACATAAACTCACGCCTTTTTCCCAAGGGGGTAGGCAGAAACCACAGAACGCCACCTGCTACGATCCTTACATACTCCTTTCGCCTCATCTACGTTCATACATCTCAGATTCATTTTTATATACATTAACACAAGAAACTACAGAAGATATAATCAAAGATCCTACAGTGACAAATGATAAGTGTCAGAAATGTCACAACAAGCCGTGTTTATGCAGATCATGTGTTCTATGTGTTATGACTAAGTATACATTTATGAAGATAGATTAGGGATTGTCCCTAAAATACATTAATTTTACAACACCATCGTCACCCTACTTTCAATTCCGGCACCAGTATTACTTTATGATATTTGAGGCACTATGTGCGTAGTAAACGTAACGATATTTACATAATATTTTGTACCACAGACAAGATATAAGATCTTTGTTAAGTTTTTTAATAATCTAACAAATTAAATATAATAAAGTAAAAGAGTTTTTTGTGTTTATTTAGACTGCGGGCGAACATTCGCTACTCTCTCAGTAGTTTTTATTCTTCGAATTTAATGAACCGATTTTAGTGAAAATTCCTTCACATTGATACATAAGGTCTAACAAGTTAGTTGAGAACGAAAAATTGTGTTACAGCTATAGGTGTTTGACTAGGGCTGCCATCCGTCCGGGTTTCCCCGGATTTGTCCTAGTTTAGAGGGCGTCCAGGGGACGTCCGGGGTTGTCAAAAAGTGGTCAATTTTAGTGTTCGGCGAATCCCGATTAATTGAAAGATTAGCGATTTAAAATCAAAACAAATCTTAGTTAAAAAATATCTTATGCTATTAAATTATTGTAAAAAACCCAATTTTACCCAAATGTCCGGGGTTTTTGAAGTTTTTGTCCGGCGTCGGCAATTAAGGTGATGGCAGCCCTATATTTGACCAATTTTAAGTTTTCGTCAATCATCTTTCTTGTATAAGACTAGTTATTGCCCGCGACTGCGTCCTCGTAAATGTCGGTTATTGGCAAAAAAAATCTCCATACAAACTTTGCCCCCCTTTTTCACTCCCTAAAGGGTAGGATTTCGAAAAATCCTTTCTTATCGGATGCCTATGTCACACAAAGAACACACCCTCCAAGTTTCAGGTCACTACGACCAGCGATTTAGGCTGTGCGTTGATCCGTCAGTCAGTCAGTCAGTCAATCGATCAGTCAGTCATTTAGGACAAAGCATTTTATATGTACAGATAATTTGTAGTCCATTACAAGTAATAAAAATTATTTAATCATATTATCCTTACTTTCCTGCCTATACTACAACTTGCAAGTCGTGAAGGTAAATAACAATTAATACATAGAATACGAAGATGTGTGTTAATTATACAGAAAGCTTAGAGCGCTAAATTATAGCCGTTTTAGTGATGTGACAGTGAAATTTTTTATCGACTATCGATAAAAAAAAAGACGTAAATATTTTTTTGGCTTTTATTTACAATAATCACCTCTGTTAATAAATTGATTCATGTCAATGTAATTTGGAAACACCGTTGAGCATTTATGAATTGAAATGAAATATTAAATAGGTACTCTTCTGACCGAATTTCGGTCACGGCCAATTTCAGTGAAGACTAGTCAAGTAGGTACGCAGGAGATATTATGTACACAAATGTGTGCGCAAACACAAGTGCACTCAAGTAGTCAAAAAAAAAAGTTCAAAGTTTTTCTTTCTTTTCTTTCTTTTCATACCAGTTAATTACGCGTAATTTTTCCAACTGTGTTGGGGTCGGTTTCCAGTCTAACCGAATGCAGCTGAATACCAGTACATATTTATATAAATTCCTTTTGCGTGTTATTATGTAGTAGTTTTTATATAAGGTACATTACATTCACATGTAATTACGTATGACTCTGTCATACAAATAATAATATTTTAAAACATTGATTTTAAAAGAGTACGTATTTTCTTGCCCATTCTTCTCCATACAAAACTACCTTTTGGAAGGGGCAACTAGATTCAATTCAATTTTTTTTCTTGTAATGACGTTCAAAAGTGCCTTATAAATGATTTGACTTTGACTTTGACTTTATATGGAGCGACTGCCTATCTGACCTCCACAAATTAGCAAGTGATGGTTAATAGAATATTCCTTGGTAAGACTGGTTGTCAGAATTTCAGGCTTCTGACGACCCGTAACAACTATCAAGGATCTACGAATGAGAGGCGGTCAGTGATGTCTAAGATAAACTTAGAAAGTACATATGAATTGTAAGTCACATTGGTACTTGCCCGAATTCGACCCCACAACTTCATATAAATGAGAGGAGGGCGACTCAATTACTGGGCCATTATGACATGCCTGTAAATTGTCTAATTGAAATAAATGTTTTGTCTTTTTTTCTGACTGTCAAAATTCTACAAATAACAGCCGGGGCCAATGATTTAACGTGCTTTCCAAGACACAGGGTCCCTGACCTAGACCGAAAACAATATACCTATAATCTCAAAGAATAACTTTTTAAAACAACAAAAGGGACCCAAGTTAAATAATTCTATCAGATTGTATTCTAAACTTTTGAAGTTGTATTCAATAGAGATTTTGGCTTTTGTTCTAACGCGAGGTAAAACATAAAAGGTTCTTTGTTCTAACGTTATAAAGACTCGATTTCCTTTGCAAGCTCAAAGTAATTTGATGAAAAATTTGTGTGGAACGATAATGAATTTGGGATTCAGAGATAGAATGAGTGTTGATTATCACGTATACCTATAACTAGCTGTCCGCCGCGGTTACACCCGCGTCTTTGGTTACTGCTCCGCTCCCGTAGGTCGTAGCGTGATGGTATATAGCCTATAGCCTTCCTCGATAACTAATCTATCTAACACTGAAATAATTTTTCAAATCGGACCAGTAGTTCCAGAGATTAGCGCGTTCAAACAAACAAACACTGCAGCTTTATAATTAATATTAGTATAGATATATCTATACATACAAAATGCTTTGTCCTGAATGAATGACGGAACAACGCACAGCCTAAACCGCTGATCGTAGAGACCTGAATCTTGAAGGGTGTGTTCTTTGTATGACATAGGCATCAGTCTGATAAGAAAGGATTTTCCGAAATTCTACCCCTTAGGGGGTGAAAAAGTGGGGCAAAGTTTGTATGGGACAACGTGATCTCTTGGTTCAATCTACTTTGCACAAAAATTCTTTAACAGAATTGATGGAAGTTGTGCTTCGTATATATTGAAATTCAACCCCTAACGGGGTTAAAAAGGGGTAGGGGTCCGTCTGTCACCAGCCTATATCTCATGAACCGTGATAGTTAGACAGTTGAAATTTTTCACAAATGATGTTTTTCTGTTGCCGCTGTAACAACAAAAATACTAAAAAACAGAACAAAATAAATATATTTAACAAAGGTTCCTATACAACAAACGTGATTTTTTTTGCCGTTTTTATAGATAATGCTACGGAACCCTTCCTGCGCGAGTCCGACTCCCACTTCGCCCGTTTTATATCTCCATATTATTTCGGGCGCGTTTTTATTGTGAAAGTAATTAACATACACCTGACTTGCAACTTGCATCTGGTATCAAAGCAATTTAATTTTAATGAAGGCATAATTATCTTTGTGTACATTCACGTAGGTATATGAAATATGTTAACATTATATAACATCACGCCTGTAATCCCCAAAGGGTTAGGCAGAGGTGTATCCATTAGTACACCCACATTTCGTCAGTTATGTTTGCCCGACGGTTGTTGTCGGGATTTTGTATATATGCTAATGTCGCGGCAAACTCGGATAGCGCGATGTAGACATTGTTAGTTGTAGACGTTGTAGTTCACATGCTGTGCGGTAGATGTCGCTACATACATACATACATAAACTCACGCCTTTTTCCCATGGGGGTAGGCAGAAACCACAGAACGCCACCCGCTACGATCTTTACATACTCCTTTCGCCTCATCTACGTTATGCGCTACACTATAGTTTAAATAGTCGATACTTTTGTAAGGCACATCACTAGTACACTGTCGTGCCTGTAATCGTCACACGGGCACGTGGCCTTACACTTAGGGACGCGATAATTGTCCCAGTAATTAGATATTTTTTCCGCCTCTCCCTTAGGTACTTCGTACGATTTGTATTTTTTTTTCTATTTCAGTGTAATTTATTGAATTACTTGTTTTTTTTTTGTAAAAATAGATATTGTTTTTTTACTGCCTCGTTGGTCTAGTGGTTGCAAAACGCGACTGCTGAGCATGAGGTCTTGGGTTCGATTCCCGGGTCGGGCAAAGTGTTATTGGGTTTTTCCATCAGGAATTTCTCAGTAGCAGCCTCGGAGTTTAGATTTGTGTCCAGTTGATGGCAATAGCTCGCCCCCTATTACATGGGACTTAAACAAAACTGACGAAATGTGGGCGTACTAATGGGTACACCTCTGCCTAACCCCTCGGGGATAACATACGTAATGTTTTGTGTTTTTGAATTTTTTTCTTCGGTAAGTTGTTTGTTAGGCCCCTAGCACACGGCGTATTTTAAACGCGCAGACTACTCGCGTTTCAGGAACGTGCGTTTTCGGCGCCGTAAATGCTGATTGTTGCGTTGCTTTTGATGATGGTTTGCGTTTGTATTGATGATGGCTGTAAACGGATTTCACGATCGCCCCGTGTGCTTAGGTAACAAGGTTGCGTTCCGTTTGCAGCACGTATACGCGCGTCACCTGCGCGTCCTCTACGCGTTTAAAATACGCCGTGTGCTAGGGGCCTTATCATGTTTATAAATATCGTACACTGATTACCAGTCACCCTATACTGGGCGTTAGGGACAGCTTGGCAAAAACGAAAAATATAAATCAAAAATAATATTGTAAATATTTTCCAAGTGAAATATTTTCCCGGAAATGCGTAATAAATCACATGTTGACAATAAATAAATGACTAGTTTTTAAAGTTTCGTTCGGTACAGCTCTAGCAGAGGACATCGCACCGATGCGGCGACGCCGGGCGGCGCGTGTTATTTGTGCCTAAACCTACATAGCTTAAATGTAGGTACCTAGAATTATTTTTGTTGTGTTTACATTAGGGCTTTCATCCCGGGAGTCTCGGTCTCGAAAATTTCGAGAGTCTCGACGATTTTTTGGAATTTTCGAGACTCGAGACTAACACGTTCGGTCTCGGGAATAACGAGACTTTTGAGACTTGAGTCACATAATTAACAGTATTAAATTGATCTACTAAATCAACAGTATTTTTTATTACGGTTACATGGATATGGCAATGGCGACTCTGTAGAGTAAAGATTGCAGAGCTCACAAGTTTAAGTACAGAAGAACAACTGGAATTTCAGCTGAACAATTTGTAAATCCTCGTAAAATACTCGTATTCAGTTGCATCCGGTTAGACTGGAAGCAGACCCCAACATAATTGGGAAAAGGCTAGGCAGATGATGAATTTGTAAATCCTCCAAGAAGACGAAGGACAGAATATAACTTCCATGTCTATCCACGTCTTGTAGTAGTGGATCGCTAAGTGGCTCAAGACCAGCGTGACAAAGCTTGAACTATTTGAACTTTACCTATACTATTCTAATTATTATTTTTTGTATGCACCGGGGTAAAATTACGTCATCTTCAATTAATTCTGTACCTATCCAATAGTCGGTATAGCGCCTCATGGAATTCGCAGGACTGTATAGCAAGCCGCACAGAAAGGGCGAAATTAGAAAAAGACTCACGCCACCCAATGCACAACTATACTTCTGTGCACAAGAGACTTAAAAGCCGGAAAAGTTATCTTTGATGCGTGAGTCCATCTGATGGCAACACTACCTCAGAAAGGTACGATCTTTGGCGGGAGAAACTAAAGCCTCCTGATCAGTTTATGGAGCCATCGGAGAGACTTCCACCTGGGCACACGTTGCCGTGGCCGACTTGGAAAACTTTAAACAGACTCCACACCCAGGTCGGCCGCAGCAAAGGGTATCTCCAAAGGTGGGGCTTCGCAGATGGCACCGATCTTCAGTGCCTATGCGGTTTCTCTCCGCAGACCATGGCCCACCTATTACGTTGCGCCGCATGCCCAGTCACCTGCACACGTGAGGACCTAATGGCTGCGTCAGCGGATGGTGTTATGGTAGCTAAATACTGGGCCACACAAAAAATTCAACAAAATTTATAATTATCTATATTTGCCATCGATACCCTAAGAAGAAGAATGTTGTGTGCCTTTTAATTGTTAACTTTGCTAAAAACCTACCCTCAGAGGGGTCAAGCCAAACGACATACTGGACGACGTACGTACGTAGAAAAGCCCTCTTTGAAAATGGGGCCAACAGAGGGAAATGCCCAAATTATCAAAACCTGTTCCCCCACTAGCGTAAAAGCAGAGAGAGCTTTTTCTAGCGCGGGTTACTTTTGTAATAAAATTAGGTCTGAAACCACATTAAACGCCCATTGTTTTGTGCGTGCCCATTGCACCCAATGAAAAAACTAAAGTACATAATTTTTATTTTTTTAATTTGCGTTTGTTTAAAAATGTACTTGATTGAAATATCTTGTTTGGGCTGCCTTATAAGTAAGAAACATAGTTTTAAAATAGTCTCGAAAGTCTCGTTTTCTCCGGGAATTTCGATACCGCCTCGAGTCTCGTTTTTTTTTCCCGGGACTGAGAAATGGATCGAGACTGAAAGCCCTAGTTTACATTGCCGAGTTAAGTTTTTATTGTTTTTTTCATTAAATTTATGTTTGCCTGGACTTGGTACTTATATATCAATATATCACGAATCAAGTGAAAAATCGGTCGAAAATTTTGAGAATTTTCCGGAGAAAAATTCCAACGATTTTCAATCACAAATCGTGGTCTGAAACTACAGTTTCAGTTTTTGCCAACCTGTCACTAACGCCCAGTATACTATGGAACGTGTCCAGACCTTGTGACATGGGGCAGAATCCACTCAAATTACATGACTTTATAATTACGTTGTTAGTTAAGTTAAATTAAGTTATTTGTCGGGAAACTAACTAACCACAAGCCTAGATATTAGTACCTTCATCATATCTACAAAATTTCATCAAGCTTAATTACTAATAGACCATCCAGCTTCATACCCTCGCCCGTGTCGTTTCTCCATGCAAACTTTGGACCCTCATTTCATCCCCTTAGGGGGTGAATTTTGGAAAAAATATTTCTTAGCGCATGTCTACGTCGTAATAACTATCTGTGTGCCAAATTTCAGCGCAATCCCTTTAGTGGTTTGAGCTGTGTGTTGATAGATCAGTCTGTCAGTAACAGTTGCCTAGGGTAGATGACACCACCAATCAACTGACGTACTTTTTATGACCTGTCAAAACGCTATTCTCCCATAGATTTTGTATGGTGTAAATAACTATGACGTCACTTTTGAGTAGACTCAGTTGACTAACTATTTATAAATTAGAAAGCAATAAAAAATCAAAACAGACAGTTAATTGAAAATGAATTGGGTTATCAGGGCTAAAATAAAGTGTTTCTTTAGAGAAGTTATGTCTTGGTATTATTGGTTAGTGATGTCATGTATCCTCAGCTGATCCGAGCGAGGCCGGTCGATGAATCCTCATTTTTCATATTTTGAATTTTTTTTCGGTAAGTTGTTTGTTATCATGAGTACAATCATGTGTTTAAATATCGTACACTAATTATTAGTCACCCTCTATATAACATCACGCCTGTAATCCCCGAAGGGTTAGGCAGAGGTGTACCCATTAGTACACCTACATTTCGCCAGTTATGTTTAAGTCCCATGTAATAGGGGGCGACCCTACTGCCATCAAACGTGCACAAATCCAGACTCCGAGGCTGCTACTGAGAAATTCCTAATGGAAAAACCCAATAACACTTTGCCTGACCTGGGAATCGAACCCAAGACCTCACGCTCAGTAGCCATGCTTAGCGACCATTACACTAACAAGGCAGTCTTTTTACCCGACTGCAAGGAAAGGGTTATGTTTTTCGCGCCTGTCTTTGTATGTTTATTTGTAATATTCTTTATTCCCTCATATCTTCCAAACCACTCGATGGATTTCTTTAATTAAGGCATCGTTAGATTTCGCCTCATTAGTCCAAGTGTTCTTAGATAGGTGAGATAAAATAAATTAATGAAAGAAAGAAAGAAAGAAAGAAAAACCATTTATTCACGTAGAAGTGACGCACAATACAAAATATTCTTTACAGCGGCAAGACAAGTTGGTACTTAAAAAACTTAAAAAAACTTTTGAAACAAGCTTTTTTAGTGTGATGTTACTAACTTTATCGTTTTCTACTCTTCAAGCCCTTTCATTTGATACCCATATCAAGGGGATTGATAAAATATGTAATCCGCCATCTTGGAACGGCGGCCATATTTAAATTGTTAAAATATTGAGTATTGCTTATTGTATTGTCACCAGAACTAAAGATGTATGCAAAATTTCAGCTCAATCGGATACCAACAAATGGTCGAAAAATGGTTTGCAAATTTTGAAAGGACAACTTACTTACATACGAACAGTGCAAGCTAAATAAAAGCTTGTAAAAATAATAAATATAGGGGCTGCTAGATTTCATTGATTTTTTGTAAAAAAGTTTTTTTTCAACTTACCGCGTTGAACCTCCTAATGAGTGCTCTAACAGAACTTCTTGATGCGGAAGGTGTTGGTGTTGGTCTTCTGATCATGTGACGCTCATTCACGCCGCCAAGGACACCTTCTCCTCCAAGATCTAGAGTAACTTGACGAAGGTAGTCGATCGGAGCCACCTGTGGACAAAAAAGTTGAGTTATAGAGAGAGTAAAATACATTTGACACAATTAATTGGGTACCTATATCATCATACACGTAAAACCATCACGCCTGAAATCCTCGAAAGGTTAAGCAGAGGTGTAGGTACCATAGCCATCATAGTCCCATGTAATAGGGGGCAAGTCTATTGTCATCAACCGGGCACAAATCTAAACTCCGAGACTGCTACTGAGAAATTCCTAATGGAAAAACCCAATAACACTTTGCTCGACCTGGGTACTTAGACAAAGTAACATCGCTTCGTAGCGAAACGATATCTAAATTCGTCATCGTCTCTAAGATAACTACAACGTTTTAGCATTCATTTTTGGCGATCACGATCGAGGCGAAGGCGAACACTGAAAGCGGTGCTTGTCAACGCATTATGGGACAAACACGATAACGATTCGTTACTTTATGGTTTTGTTATGAATTATAACATTGTCTACCAAATTGCGATTATAACGATGTCGATTGACCACGTGACTTAACGCGGCTTATGTCAATCCCATACATTTTAGTATTTTCTAACTTCGTTATCGTTTTGAAATTGTTACTTTGTCTAAGCCGCCTGGGAATCGACCCAAGACTTCATGCTAAGCAGTCGCAATATTTCTTACTAGGTATGTGAAAGTTTTGACGGTTAGATGTCTGTTACTCGTAAACTGTTGAACATACACACATCAAAAAAGTCTAGGGATCAACATCCCTAACATTTGTTAGGGATGTTGATCCCTAGACTTTTTTGATGTGTATATTTGGATGTAAATTGGCATTGATAGACCATTTCCTGGATTAACATTTAGGATACTTTTTATACCGGTAAGGTAATAGTTCAACTTACTTTACGAAAACAACGTACTTTTTACACGACTGCCCCAAAAAAAGGAGTGTTATGTGTTCAGGGTTAACGTATGTATGTATGTATGTGAGTTTCTTTATTCCACCACAACTTTTAAACGCCTGAACCGATTTAGATGTATGGGGTATCGTTACAATCCTTGCATCGTTCAGTAACATAGGCTAGAAAATAAAAAGAAACCGGTGTGGTCACTTTAAAACGCAAATTAATACCAGCCTCAATTTATTTTTTTGATGAATCTGGTCGTGTCTATGTTTATCGTCTAGAATTTGACAAGTAGATTTAAAGATATATAACACTGTAAATAAAAAACGTCGTAAAAAAAAAACTCTCGAGTAAACAAAGTACAAATATGTGCAATTTTTTGCAGTCGTGTTTTTTAATTTTTTTAATCATAGTAGGTTGTTATCCCAGAAACATTTCCGTTCCTGCGAGTTAACATATCAACTTCGTCGCAGACAACGTCGCGTGCAGAAGCCAGTTATTTATTTTCCCGCTAACCTCTAAACCAAGAGCATTAAAGTCTTATTTCGTGGCGCAAACAATGGTTATTTTGAAACAATGGGCGCGAACTCGCTTGAGAACAAATATTTGAACGGCCTACAGCACCGGTTGTTTGCAAAAGGGATTTGTAAACGTAATGTCATAGAAATTCTATGATGTGATTTCTCGTACAATTCCTCTTTCATGTCGACGCGATAAACAACCGTTTAGTTACTAGTTTATGCTGTGGAAAAGATAAAAGCAAGGTACAGTTTACAATTGTCAAATTCAAAGAAGTAACTTGTTGGATATAACAAACTGAGGGTCAGGAGTGATACATCCTCCACCTCACGCCCCAGCCGCCGCGGGAGACGCCCAGGGCGTCGGACGTCGCGAGACGACATACGGCCACCGTAGGCGCGGGCTTGCGGTCGGCTAATGATGGGTAGCTCGCCGCCCGATCAAGGACCAGGCCCGGGCCGACAGCGCGTTCTGTTTCACACGCGCCTCAAAGAGCTGTCAGCACAGGGACGGGGCCCCAACAGGGCAAAACGCCGGCCGGGGTTGCGGGACGTCTTAACAGGATACCGTGGCCCCGGAACGTAATGGGCAACAGAAGGAACATGGTGGTTTTTTAGTCAGTAAAAGTCTGACAGTCCTTTCCGCCTTACCCAGTGCGGAAGGGACTTAGAGGGATCAGGTACCTATAATGCGGTCATAATATTAAAAGAGGATGTAGTGACAAAGATTGAAAAGAGTACTTATGCTTGGATAGTTCGGTCAAGTTGAGAGGATGAGTGAACAACGATTAACAAAAGGTGTTTATATGACAGATGAGAGTGGCAACGCAGGGAGGGGACGCCCTAGGAAGACCTACACTGACTTTATTGGTGAGGTTCTTCAAAAAGGTCAGATGCGCAGTACTCGTACAGTACATCTCGTCATAAACCACGCCGGTTACGGCGTGGTTTATGACGAGATGTATGAACGTGGATGAGGCGAAAAGAGTAGGTATGTAAGGATCGTAACAGGTGGTGTTCTGTGGTTTCTGCCAACCCCCATGGGAAAAAAGCGTGAGTTTATGAATGTTTAAGTAATATTAAGACATAGGTTTGTGTGTTCCGGACAGGTAGGTAGGCAGACAGGTTAAGCAGATGAGGTACGTGTACACATTAGTACACCCACATTAATTAATAATTAGTATAGGATCGGGTAATACGCTTGTCTTTAGGTCCCTGACCTCAGACCTTTTCTACCTAAAACCTTGAAAGCACAGTAAAAGCTAAGAACGCACAACAGAAAAGTAAATCGAAAATATTTTTCGTCGAAAATAAGTCTCAACGAAAATGGCACAGAGCAAAAAATACAGTACACCTACATTTCTCTTTCCACTTTCAGATAAGCCCAATATATCATTGAAGCATTGAATCGTTTGAGAATTGCCGACCTTTAACTTAACGTGGGAAATTGGATTACACTAGTTCAACCACAGAGCAGGAAATTCAGTAGAATAACGCAAGTTAAGCTTTCCAAGTTAGGGTCGTAAATCAATATTAGTTTTGTGTTTAGTTTACCACTGCGGTAGTCTGTGGTTGGAAGTGTGAATGTTTAGTGTTGGAACCTAGGTTTTAAAGTAAAGTATTGTAAGCGCGGATCAACCGCTGTCGGCATGGTGGGAATGCCCACCACGTTTATTGTTGGGATATCCTTATGGATGTTCTCCGTCTGGGGATAACGGCAGGGCCAGATCTAAGGGGGGAAAATGCTCAGAGTGGCAAAAATAAGGACGGCAAAATCGGGGGTGCCGGACGCCACGAAGTCCAACATACTTCACCCCTGAAATCATACTTATATAAACTCACGCCTTTTTCCCATGGGGGTAGGCAGAAACCACAGAACGCCACCTGCTACGATCCTTAAATACTCATCAAAAAAAAAAACAGCTGTTCCCTACAAAAATGCTATACAACACGATCGTAATGTATAAAACAGCTGTTTTTTTTTCATGATTTCACGGTTGGTCCCATAGTAAAAGTTGTTCATAATGATGAGTACAATGACCCTTTTTCAGGTTGCTGGTGTTATAAAAGTAACCCTGTATACAAGATGTAAGGGACATCCCTCCGAAAACTTACAGGGTGCATTCAGCTCCTTATTTTGAATCGTATTCCACGGGAATTTGCCTCACGAAAATTTCCATATCTTTTCCCGATTTTTCAGTTAGTATTCCTTTATTTCAATGTAAAATTATCTGTACGCAGCACTCCATTTATGTAAATAATACAGCTAAAATCAAAAAACCAGCAATGGATGTTGAAATACTCGAAACAAATGACGCGTGAAATCAGCTGTTTACTTTCTGCCTAGCTTCAGAGGCTCGCTGGGCTCGCTGCGCTTGCCGTTTGCTACGTGCGTTTTGCCACGAAAACGATACATTGCTTATAAGGAATTTAAACAAATCAGGTTTAGTGGATTTCCGTAACGTTCCTGAAATAATTTCATGTACCGGTCATCTTAATATGGTTTACTGAATTCACCCTGTAAGTTTTAGGAGGGGTGTCCCTTGAACCCGTTATATCTCTAAAAAAACCCTCTTTACAAAAGGATAACAAGACACTTGTACGAAAGACTTTTCCGTGGAAAACAACTCAATATCATCAGTCTTTTCGTGCAAGTGGATTCCTAAAAGTGTCTTTTCGCACAAAGGGATTAGCGTAAGTGTCTTTTCATAGAAATATCTTTCCCTCAAGTGTACCTTCCAGTTCCTTACAAAAACATTTATATATAATTTTCCTTTTATACAGGGACGGACTGAGAATTTGGGGGGCTAGGCTAACACACTGAGGGGCCTAACTAATTGCCATTTTGTCCAAAACTGTTTACTAGCTATAATGATGTATACGATAATAAAAGGAATAAGAACTATAATAAGAACAATAATTGGTCATTTTGATACAAGCGGCTCACTGAAATAGGGCCTTTAGGAGGCGGATTCGGGTTCAGTCCATATTTTGCAGGCCAGAACAGAGACAGGCCTTAGAGTGAGCTGCGCGCGGTGTTATGTATCCCGCGCGCCTTTATAAAGACAGTGCTTCCAGTCTCTACAAGCTGTAAGTAATCTTTATAAGCTAAAGAGATTTTTTGTACCATTTATATTCATGGGGCCCAAATAACCCAAATACGTCCCTGTTTCTAACGGAAAACTAGACCATTTTGCTAGCTCTGACGCGACAGTTCGCGAACACGAATGGTTTTAAAATACATTGTGACCAACTAAGCCAGTCGGCTATTCTAAATTATCGATTCTATCTAAATTTATACTCAGCCATCGTCCCACTGTTATTATAAACTTCGTGATTGTGTTGAAACATAATATTTGTTGAAAAATAGATGCTTGTTATAATGATGTTTTCTATAAATAATAATAGGTTACAATTCTCTGTTTATTTTGATGGACAGACATAACATTACGCCTGTAATCCCCGAAGGGTTAGGCAGAGGTGTACCCTATAGTACCCATAGGTATTACTGACAGTCCTTTGTGCAGAGCATGCATGGAGGCGGAGGAAACAGTGGCGCATGTGCTCCTCGAGTGCACCGGCGTTGCTCAGATCCGCGAAGAGACTCTTGGTGCACCGGGATCACTCGCGGATGCCCTGAGAAGACCGGGAAGATTGATCTACTTCTGGAGTGGGCTGGCTGGAATAACCGGCCACCATGGCTCACGTACAATGGTCCACTTCAGGGACTAAGTGCGGAAACCGACACCAAAATGTAGAACATGTAGAACCCATAAGTACCCTTTAACCGCCTTTCACACACCCTCTCAACATGACCGAACCATCTTTATACATGTTTTTGTATCATCATACATTTTCAAAATTCCGACGCCCTGTCCATCTAACCGCCTCATTGGTCTACTGGTCGCAAAGCGCGACTGCTAAGCATGAGGTCTTGGGTTCGATTCTCAGGTCGGGCAAAGTGTTACTGAGTTTTTCCATCAGGAATTTCTCAGTAGCAGCTTGAGTACCTGGATTTGTGCTCGGTTGATGGCAATAGGCTCGCCCCCTATTACATGGGGCTTAAACATAACTGACGAAATGTTGTTGTACAAATGGGTACACCTCTGCCTAACCCCTCAGGGATTACAGGCGTGATGTTATGTATATTATGTCACCGCATTCGAGCTAGAATCTCTGACATAGTTTGAACACTGAGCGTCTGTAGTCGAACACGAATTAAACAATGGCGGAGCTCCAAACGCGGGCACTGCAAATTGGTATTACGAATTGACTCAATAATCTTTCGTTGGTTGTGCGCGTTCAAATTGCTCTTTCCTCAATTTCTTTTTACATTTTAAGCTATAAAATGCAAATCTCGTTTTGTTATTCTCATACTGTTCCGCCTCTGCAATCAGTTATATTACAATACTAGCGTCCCGACTTCGTCTGCGTAAATCAAAGTCACAGTCAAATAATTTATTTCAATAAATAACCAAAATTTAATTATGTCGCTTATTTTGTTTTATTTCTTCGTTTATGTTTTGTTTTGTTATATTATTTGTATAATTGTGTTTCTTTTTGTACCTATTAATTGTTGTTAATGTAATTGGCTTTTGGAAGAGGTATTAACATAAATAAATAAATAAATAAATATAAGAAAAAACATAACATAACATCACGGCTGTAATCCCTGAAGAGCTAGGCAGAGGTGTACCCATTAGTATACCCACGTTTCGCCAGATATGTTTTTAGTCCAATGTATGTAATAGGGGGCGAGCCTATTGCCATCAATCGGGCACAAACCCAGACTCCAAGGCTGCTACTGCGAAATTCGTGATGAAAAAACCCAATAACACTTTAAAAAATTGAATTGAAAGCACGTTAAGCTGTTGGTCCCGGCTGTCATACGTGGATCTTTGACAGTCGTTACGGGTCGTCAGAAGCCTGAAAGTCCAACAACCAGTCTTACCAAGGGGTATCGTATTACCCAGTTACTATATTGTGGAGGTCAGATAGGCAGTCGCTCTATGTCAAATATTGGTATTCAGCTGCATCCGGTTAGACTGGAAGCCGACCCCAACATAATTGGGAAAAGGCTAGGCAGATGATGATAAAAGTCTGTTTCAATTTAAAACATTTTTTCTTTCTTTCATTTTAAGAATGTTTACCTTCTAAAGAATGAAGTATTTTCTTTTATTTAATAAAGAATAAATTGTGAGTTACACACGACTGAAGGCACCGTATTGTAAAGACGAAGCGAGACGAGCCATACGTGTTTCCGGATTGTATGAAGTAGGGCATAAAGATATCTTTTAAGTTACCTACGTTTTTGAATGACGACGAATGAATATGCTAACCTTACAATGCGTATATACAAGAAATAAGGGATGTCCAATAAAACAGCTTTTAAATTCGCCACTTTAAAAATGTCGTGATGACTCAGTGTTTAAAACGCCTGTTTTCATTACCCATAATCTCAAAATCCACATACATACATACATAAACTCACGCTTTTTTCCCATGGGGGTAGGCAGAAACCACAGAACGCCACCTGCTACGATCCTTACATACTCCTTTCGCCTCATCTACGTTCATGCATCTCGTCATACAAGCACGCCGCCCGCGAGTACTCCGCACCTAACCTTTCTGAAGAACCTCACCAATAAGGTCAGTGTAGGTCTTCCTAGGGCGACCCCTCCCTGTGTTCCAATCCATTTCTTTTTTAACCCATTTTTTCATCTTCCACACAATTCAGTCATCTTTTTGATAGCCTGCCTCTTTGCTCAAAATATCAGTGAGTCAGTCAAATAAAATATTCAAACTTGAATCGAATTGGGCCGTCAGATCGTTACGTAATCGGCCGCAAATCTTCTAGAAGAAAGACGTATTGGTTTTTGAGACTTTATGCTGGTAGATGGATGTTTCAGAAGAAAGATGTTCATCCATCCATTTGGCACTAGTCTTAAGTACTCGGTTTTGCGTGATAAATAGATTTTGACACTAGGTTCTGTCTGTGATTTCGCTTGCGTTGAAATCAAGTGTAAAATATAGCCCACTAGCGTACGGCCGCGGCTTTGTAGCAAATTAAATTTTAAATTCGATCATGATTCCAAAGACATGTACAGTAGCGGTCATAAGTGCAGTAGCATGCTAAGGTTTAAATTGCTGTGAACACGGAGTACAGGCCATACCTACATCTGTGTGTTTAAGTGAAGTATTCAAAGTTAAAGTCAAAGTCAAATCATTTATTTAATTAGGCCATTATAAGGCACTTTTGAACGTAATAACACAGTATCTACGTACACCTCAAAACTCGCACACGACGTCGAAAGGTCGTAAGTTTAATCAAAGTGTCAATCGATTTGCTTTGTAGATTGCTACTCCACTTATGACCGCTACTGGGTGGTGCCATCTATCATCTTAAGAACGTTTTTGTGATTTCTCTCGGGAACAATACTTTTTTTCGGGATAAAAGGTACTCTATTCTGTACATCTGACAATAACGTATATATATGCAAAATTTCAAGATGATCGGTTCAGTGGTTTAGGCGTCTTAAGGTAACAAACAAACAAACAAACTTACTTTCGCATTTATAATATTAGTTAGGAAGTTAGGTTAGGTTAGGTAGTTAGGTTAGGTTAATGTCGTGATGGCCTATTGGTTAAGGCGCCCGCCTCTCATGCATGAGGTTGTGGGTTCGAATCCGGGCAAGTACCAATGTGACTTTTTCAATTCATAAATACTTTCTAAAGTTTATCTTAGACATTACTGACATCATTCCGTGCCTCGGAAAGCACGTTAAGCTGTTGGTTCCGGCTGTCATACGTGGATCTTCGACAGTCGTTACGAGTCGTCAGAAGCACGAAAGTCTGACAACTAGTCTGACCAAGGGGTATCGTGTTACCCAGTTACTGGGTTGTGGAGGTCAGATAGGCAGTCGCTCCATGTAAAATACTGGTACTCAGCTGCATCCAGTTAGACTGGAAGCCGACCCCAACATAGTTGGGAAAAAGGCTAAGCAGATGATGAGTTAGGAAGTTAGGATCAGCTTTTCCCCGCGACTTCTTCCGTGTAAATGTCGGTTATCGCAGTCACAGACGAAGTTGCTCAACCATCTGTGTGAGTATGAATAACCTTACCTGATAGAAGAGCTGGTATTCTGTATCAGTCAACCTGAGAGCCACTTCCTCAGGGAAACGAAGAATATTCTTCAAAGATGCCAACTCTTCGTCATTAGTCTCCTCTGGTGCTGAAGAACCTGGAAGAAGCAGGAGAAGATGTCAGTTGCTGTAAGCACCAAGCGAGGCACCTCATTATATCACATAACATACATACATACATAAACTCACGCCTTTTTCCCATGGGGGTAGGCAGAAACCACAGAACGTCACCTGCTACGATCCTTACATACTCCTTTCGCCTCATCTACATTTATACATCTCGTCATACAAGCACGCCGGTTACGAGTACTCCGCACCTGACCTTTCTGAAAAACCTCACCAATAAGGTCAGTGTAGGTCTTCCTAGGGCGACCCCTCCCTGCGTTACCACTCACCTCTGCCATATAAATACCTTTTGTTAGTCGTCTTTCACTCATCCTCTCAACATGACCGAACCATCTTAGCATACCCTTTTCTATCTTTGTCACTACATCCTCTTTTAATCATCATCATCATATCAGCCTATGGCCGTCCACTGCTGAACGTAGGCCTCCCCCAAAGAGCGCCAACCATCCCGGTCTTGGGCAGGCCGCGTCCATCCGCTAGCGAAGCACCTATCCAAGTATAAATTAAGAGCGCCGTTTTAGGCGATTAACACACGGCACCGTACGCCGCTCCGGCATGCGGTGATGCGGTTCTCACGTCGCACTAGCCTCTATGAAATCCGCTTGAACCTTGCACACGAACACCGCACGACCGCGCGGTCGAGCGGTGTTCGAAAATTGAAATCCGCTTCACCGCTACCGCATGCCGGAGCGGCGTACGGTGCCGTGTGTTAATCGCCTAAGCCGCACGGCATTTGATACAAACTTTCAAGTTTTTATTTTCCGAAACGAATGAACCGATTTTAATGAAACTTCCCACACATTAGCAGGATACTTAAGTCTAAAAAATTATCAGAGAATATTTTCGAAATGTCTAATTAAAAAAATAATAATTGGAAATCTCTGTTTCTTTGGAAAACTTTAAAATTAGTCGAATTAGCTAAAACGCAATTTTCCGAAAATGTTGTTTTTGGTTATACGACACCGCTGCGGATTAAAAGAGGATGTAGTGACAAAGATAGAAAAGGATATGCTTAGATGGTTCGGTCATGTTGAGAGGATGAGCGAAAGACGATTAACAAAAGGTATTTATACGGCAGAGATGAGTGGCAACGCAGGGAGGGGTTGCCCTAGGAAGACCTACACTGACCTTATTGGTGAGGTTCTTCAGAAAGGTCAGGCCACTACTCGTAACCGGCGTGCTTGTATGACGAGATGTATGAATGTAGATGAGGCGAAAGGAGTATGTAAGGATCGTAGCAGGTGGCGTTCTGTGGTTTCTGTCTGCCCCCATGGGAGAAATGCGTGAGTTTGAGTGTGTGTGTTGTTTTTGAGAAAAACATGTAACTTTTGGCAACGTTAACTGTCTTTTTAGTCCCGTCAGACGTACGGGAGGGGGGGGAGGGGTAGGGGGTACATGTGACAGGCAACCTACTCGACAGTTCCAAAGTCCTATTAAAAGTTTTCCTTGAAATAAAAGCTTTTACATTTAATACATAATTATAGCATTAAGTCAAAACTTTTTAATTTATAACTCTTGGACTGAGATACCAGAGACGCTAAAACTACGTCATATATGAATAAAACATGTCTACATAACATTACGCCTGTAATCTCCGAAGGGTTAGGCAGAGGTGTACCCATTAGTACACCCACATTTCGCCAGTTATGATTAAGTCCCATGTAATAGGGGGCGAGCCTATTGCCATCAACCGGGCACAAAAAAAGACTCTGAAGCTGCTACTGAGAAATTCCTGATAGGAAAACCCAATAACACTTTGCCCGACCTGGGAATCGAACCCAAGACCTCATGCTCAGCAGTCGCGCTTTGCGACCACTAGACTTTCTTTGCTTAGAAAGTAGGTATCTATACTAATATAATAAAGCTACAGAGATTTTTTGTTTGTTTGTTTATACGTACCAATCTTTGAAACTGTCTGTCGGTTTGGAAAAATTGTACGTAGGAAGTTTCATAAAAATCGATTCATTGATTTCAGGAAATAAGGACTCAAAGTCAAAGTCAAAGTCAAAACATTTATTTCAATTAGACCATTTACAGGCACTTTTGAATTGTCAAGGAGTCGGTCAGTTAGTCCGAAAGTTGAAGCTAGTTGCTCGTTCCAAAACGGAGGTAGGCCTCTATGGAGAAGAACAAGCAAGAAACTCCACGGCACTCTTTTAAATTATGTTTTTACAAAATCCTGGTTACATTATTCTTGTTGATTCTACATGTGAAAACAATGAAGATGAATATAAAACAGTAGTAAAAAATAATAAAAATAAAGATGTAAGCCATAGCAGTTAAGAGATGACCAATCCAAGACTTGAAAGTTTGTATGAAACGCCGTACGGCGTAAACGTTCTTAACATGACGTGAGTCTTCTGAATCTAGGTTCTTGGACCATAAAAGCTGTCATTGAAATAAATGCCTTATTTTAACAACCTCTCAACAAGTTTTTGAATAAATGGGGATTCTATTTATCCAAAAACTTTTAATATTTGAAAACCTGCCCTGTTGGTCTTTTGGTCGCAACGATTGCTAAGCATGGTGTCCTGAGTTTGATTCCCAGGTAAGGCAAAGTTGTCATTGGATGTTTCCATCATAAATTTCTCAGTAGCAGCCTCGGAGTCTGGATTTGTGCCCGGTTACTATAGACTCGCTCCCTATTACGTGGGACTGCCTCGTCTAGTGGTTAGTGACCCTGACTGCAAAGCCGGAGGTAGTGGGTTCGATTCCCACCCAGGACAAACTTTGTGTGATGAGCATAATTGTTGGTTCTGTGTCTGGGTGTAATTTATCTATAATATGTATGTATTTATAAATTATATAAGTATGTATATCAGTTGTCTGGTTACCAGATGGCCGTGTGTGAGTTGTCCCAAGATATTTATTTTTTTTATTTATAACTGGAGAAATTTGGGTGTATTAATGGGTCACCTCTGCCTAACCCTTCGGGGATTACTGGCGTGATGTTATGTTATGTGTTTTCTTTCAACCTACTGCAAAAAACGGTACAGTAAAAATGTCCTTACGGCTTACACCTATCAGTTTACGGAATAAAATTCCGAGGTACAAACTTTTCAAGAAACAAGACTCTCGACTGGAACCTTTGCTTTGAATGCGGATCGATGTTCCAAAGTATTTCGGGGTCAAACCGACCCGGTTTGGAAGGACTCACCGAATCTACTTTCCGGTTTTCCGGCAAAGTAATAATTTTCGTCAGTTTTCGTTTTTGTTAGCCGAAAACGGGTTGTTTTTTGATTGTTAAAGTTTGAAATTGATTTAAGCGTGTTAATTTATTGTTTGGCATGATTTTACTTTGCTTTTGGAGTGGGGATCGACCACAGACATTTAAATATGCTTTTGATAATGAACAAGACAAAATGAGTAAAATCGTAATGTCCAATTTAACTTAATTTTTAACACGAGTTTGACATGTCTCTGTGTTTGTGTGTCTATCTGTAGCAGCTCCCGAATGAACGAACCGATTTCGTTTTCTTTTTGTTGTGTTTGATGTTTGATGATGAAGATGGCCGCCGTCGGGGATTTTTAAATTTTTCATTTAATTTTGTCTGAGAAATTCCTGATGGAAAAACCCAATAACACTTTGCCCGACCTGGGAATCGAACCCATGCTCAGCAGTCGCGTTATGCGACCACAAGACCAACGAGGTAGTAGTATATAGCAGGGGTAGATCTACATATAGGCTTTTTGGGCTGCAGCCCAGGGCCCCGTGAATACAGAGGGCCCCCAACCGTACTGAAAACAATAGACGATATTGTCAATAATAAAAATTATCTTAAATTAAAAAAATCCGATCATAAGGTTGGCAACACTGCGATAAAATTATATGTACCTACATCACTACAGAAAACAGTTTTTTGACAAAATGGCAATTGAGTAATTAGATAGGGCCCCTAAGCAGTATTAGCCCAGGGCCCCACAAATTCAAGATCCGCCCCTGGTATATAGGGTGACTGGTAATGAGTGTACGATATTTATACACATGATTATACCTACTCATGATAACAAACAACTTATCGAAAAAAAAATCTAAATATAAAAAAAATGAAAAAAAAACTCCATCAGTGGTAATTTTTAACTTAGTTATCCCTTTTTACAAACAAAACTATTCGACTTTTAACATTTATTACTCTTTTTCGATCAAATATCAACTGTACGCAACGCGTGCATAGCTGATTCGACTGAGGCCGGTCGACGACCCCTCATTTTTTTATCATATTTTGTTTTTTTTTTTCGGTAAGTTGTTTGTTATCATGAGTACAATCATGTGTATAATATTACCAGTCACCGTATATTTTTTTTATGGATAAATCACTAAATAACTCACCGTCATCATCAAAACCATCACGGCCAGTTGCTGAGCCACTTGGCTTAGGTTTAGATCCGTCTCGCATCTCACTCGCACTTATCACAAAATAATATTTATATCTCACTCTAACACTTCACATAACCAATGTTCGTAGCGACATCTAGCGGAGTTTCATGATGGGTGTAACAGCGCCATCTCTTGGCTTGATTGTGACAACTCTTGGTGTGCTGTCATTTTTGAAAATTTTTGTTTTTGTATCTGTAACAATTGAAAAATGAAGATTAGAAATAATATACTAATATTTTCAAAGTCAAAGTCATTTTTATTTCAATAACGCACTTTTGAACGTCATATACAAGAAAAATAAAATAGAATTGGATCTAGTTGTCCCTTCCAAAAGGTAGTTTTGTATGAGAGGAGAAGAATGGCCAAGAAACTTAATACGTAGTAATCTTTTAAAATTAATGTTTTACAACATTGCATACAGAATCATACACGTGAATGCAATGTACCATAAACAAAAACTACTATATCGTAATACGCAAAAAGTCAAAATATTATGTTCAAAGATACATAGTGTTCACATGTTAACAAAATATTGGAACTGTAGACGACCACTCTCAATATCTTAACCAACTATGAAATAATGTGTGAATCTGCGCGGTCTTTAACACACTTGAAAGTAAAAAATAAATAAATATAAAATACCTATTTTTAAAAGCTTCAAAAAAATTTAAAATAATTATTTATAACTACTTAGCTATAACTATAGTTTGAAATAAAGGCGAAATGTGCAAGGAGTGTATAACTGGCGAAATGTGGGTGTCCTAATGGGTACTGGTACTAACATAGCATAACAAAACTTACACTGCACACTTAGGTCGCAATAAATATTTTGACTTTGACTTTGACTTTGAATAGAAAGAATGATTATAATATAACGATTCAACCAGATCCAATTCACCTCCTACAGCCATTTTAAATTACCCCCCATCTACCCCCCGTAACAAGATGTTAATCAGTCATATCACGCGTCACGGAGCAAGTTCAAAAAGTTTTGAACATAAAGTTCAAGAACTCAGCGAAGTTCAAGTACGTATTTAATGACTCATTTACACGTGGACGTTTTCTCGCCTTTGTTTTTATTAGAAACAGATAAAAAGTTGGCTCGTGTAAACTGTACTTATATTTTGAGAGAGGTAAAATTTTTTGGGAGGTGATCTTCGAAAGTGCTGGGGCCTTAGACAAAGTAACAATTTCAAAACGATAACGAAGTTAGAAAAGACTAAAATGTATGGGATTGACATAAGCCGCGTTAAGTCACGTGGACATGAAGCAAGACATGACAAGACAAGCAAGTCAGAGACGATGACGAATTTAGATATCGTTTCGCTACAAAGCGATGTTACTTTGTCTAAGGACTCTGCTGCCCTACCATGAACTCTTATTGCGATCCAAAAAACTGAATTGTTCTTCAAATAAGTCAATATAACGCATCAATTTATGCGTTATATTGACGTATTTGAAGAACAGTTCAGTTTTTGGATCGCGATAAGAGAAAATACGTCAATAAATGACATAAATTGATGCGTTATATTGACTTATTTGAAGAACAATTCAGTTTTTTGGATCGCAATAAGAGTTCATGGTAGGGCAGCTGGTCCGATAACAAAAATTCTTTCACTAATAGAAAGCTACACAATTGCCGAGTGTTTATAGGTTATGTTTTATAATATACTTGACTTACACATGGACGACGTCGCGGGAAGAAACTAGTATCGCATATTGAATGACGGAAATAATTTTATGCCTCCAAAGCAGCGTTTGTGTGTAAACATTAAAGGCTATTGTCATAAAATACATAAATAATTAAATAAAATTACGACACCTGCCCCCCTACCACCATCTCTTAAAACACAATATTGTTTTAATATTACATTTTTTTTTTGGGACAAGCCCGCCACACTGTTCCCACCCACTGCAACTCCTGAAAGCCAGAATAAACAGTGGAGGCCACCAGAAAAGCGCCGAGGCAATGAAGCTCGACGAGTCCCAGAGAAACGATTAACTGTTTTGGGTCCCGCAACGAAATTAGTCAGAAAAGAATAGCGGAGGAGTAAGAAAAAATATAATTTCCACTAATAACTTTAATTAATATTACTTTGTAATTACTGTTGTTGCATTTTTAACTCTCGACGCTGAGCCGAGCGTTAAAAATCCAACAGTGCGGAAGGCAAAGTACTATTCCCCCTGGTCAATAATTATGAAATACTTGTTTTTTACATGTTTTTGTTTGACAGTATTTCAGAATATACCTCTTTCAAAGAATGCATACCCAGCAGCAAGATGGCTACCTTAATGGAATTGAAAATTATCTACTAAAATAAAACATTTATTTTATTATTGTTTTGTGTTGAGAATCATTAGCATTGTTACCTTTTTGAATTTGACAAGGATGCAAAACGGCTTCTTGTATAGATATTGTTCAAGTTTAACACATAACATAATATCACGCCTGTAATCCCCGATGGGTAAGGCAGAGGTGTATCCATTGGTACACCGACATTTCACCAGTTATGTTTAAGTCCCATGTAATAAGGGGCGAGTCCATTGCCATCAACCGGACACAAATAAAGACTCCGAGGCTGCTACTGAGAAATTCTCGATGGAAAAACGCAATATAACTTTGCCCGACCTGGGAATCGAACCCAAGACCGCTGCGACCACTAGACTAACGAGGCAGTCACACAACACAAAGGATAATATTTATCCCATTTTTGTGTTCTCGTGGAATAGTTTAGCTTATTTCTACGCAAACAAATTCGCGGGTAGAAATAAGTCTCGCATTAAATTTCTCGTCTCTCGCCTGTCGAGAATCTTTGCCCGTGTAAATGAGCCGTAAACGCGCGCTCTGAAGTAAGTAATTATGTATGCATGCGATGTGACTCGACGATTTGTCAAGGTTTTGTAAGTTAGCGGCGGTTCGGGGTCGTTACATCTTGATTGGGGCAGTTTGTTGACAAGATGTTGATGACATAATAGGAGGGGTTAGCGAGCGTGCAAACTAACAAATCTTCTTAATATACAACGTGTAACGGAAAGGGTATATACATACCAAGAGCAAGGCTTCTTTGGATGATAACAAACTATATGGCAAGGGTTTTTTAATCCTATCTCTACATGTTCGGAAATTATGATCAACAAAGAATTATAATACCGCCTGAAGTTTTCATAAGAACATAATTACATAACATCACGCCTGTAATCCCCAAAGGGTTAGGCAGAGGTGTTATTAGTACACCCACATTTCGCCAGTATGTTTAAGTACCATGTAATAGGTGGCGAGCCTATTGCCAACAACTGAACACAAATCCAAACTCCGAGCTTGCTTTTGAGAAATTCGTGATGGAAAAATATCACATTGCTGATATTGCATTAATGTGGTCGTCAAATTATTTCATTTCATGTTACGTTCACCAGTCTGTACGCACCATTTGGTGGCGCCCTCATCTCACAACTGAGAACTAAGAATACACTCTGATTGATTATCCGTCCGCAAGTAAAGAAAACTCTATCAAAAGTAAAAGCAATTAATCTTTCTTTGCTACAATTACTGGCCTCACATATTTCAGGTAAAGTTACTAAACTGAATTAGTAATTAGTAAGTAGTTAACTAATTAGAAACGTCAGGGGAACTTGATTAAGGTGCAGAACTAAGGAAATAATACATAACATCACGCCTGTAATCCCCAAAGGGTTAGGCAGAGGAGTACCCATTAGTACACCCATATTTAGCCAGTAGTCCTAAGTAATAAAGGAGCGAGCCTATTGCCATCAACCGGGCACAAACATAGTTGGAAAAAGGCTAGGCAAATGATGAGTATTTCAGAATACATATGTTTCAAAGAACGAAGAATTACCCCGCCTGCGTGCCAAGCGGCAAGATGGCTACAAGTTCAAATTCGAAAATTACCTACAAAAAAAAACCTTTTTATTTTATTATTGTTTCGTGTTGAGAATCACTAACATAGTTACCTTTTCGAATTTGTTCAATTTTAAAACATAACATAACATCACGCCTGTAATCCCCGAAGGGTAAGGCAGAGGTGTTATTAGAACACACATTTCACCAGTTATGTTTAAGTTCCATGTAATAGGTGGCGAGCCTATTGCCATCAACCGGGCACAAATTCAGACTCCGAGGCTGCTACAGAGAAATCCCTAATGGAAAAACCCAATAACATTTTTGCCCGACCTGGGAATCGAACCCAAGACCTCATGCTCAGCAGTCGCGCTTTGCGACGACTAGAGCAACGAGGCAGTTAGATTTAAATTTAATTAAATTTGTTTTTTGTTAATTGGGGCCTTGAAAACTCATTAAAGTGTTTATTGTTAAGTACAGTTACCGGCACGTAAGTTGGCAAGAGTTTTTGTAGTGGGGGAAGTTTGCGCACGCACAATTTCATACATTTTTATATGCGCGAACTTCCCCCACTACGAAAATCTCTTGCCAAGTTACGTGCCGGTAGTTATACTAGTAGTTTGTTTTACAAGCTTGCTTAGACCTGTTTAAACTACCCCCTGTTCCTCAAACCTTGATCATCAAAATCTGGGGGCTTTTTAACACGCTTTTATTAGCTTCACTTGTAACTATGTATGTAAGAAAATCTTGGAATCTTAATTTGACCCACTTCCCGGTCTTCGATTAGGATTAAATTTTGCACACGCTCTGAGTTCTGATGACAATACATGACTAGCTAAGAAACGTCATTACAAATCCAATATGGCGGCCTCCCCAAGACGGCGGACTAGCTGTTTGAAATCCACCTCCATGATATGGGTATCAAATGAAAGGGTTTGCTGTCAGAAATACGAAAAAAATAGTCACGTGTCTTAAATCCAACATGGCGGACATCCAAGATGGCGGATTGGCTATTTGAAATGCACCCCCATGATATGGGTATTAAATGAAAGGGTTTGCTGAATGGGATACGAAAAAAAATTTGTGCGTGCTAAAAGCGTGTTTTTTAGTTTTTTAAACTATTAAATTATTTATTCAAAAAGGTCAGGTGCGGAGTACTCGTAACCGGCGTGCTTGTATGACGAGATGTATGAACGTAGATGAGGCGAAAGGAGTATGTAAGGATCGTAGCAGGTGGCGTTCTGTGGTTTCTGCCTACCCCCATGGGAAAAAGGCGTGAGTTTATGTATGTATGTATGTATGTATGTGTATTATTTATTTTTTCTATGAGATGGGTTTGCCCTTGACTCTAGTGTATGTCAGAGATGATAGAAACAAAGTCTATAATGGAGTGAGCTTACACAGACAGAAGAAGATTGTTCACTCTAACTATGAAGAGATTACTTAGCATAACATCACGCCTGTAATACCCGAAGGGTTAGGCAGAGGTGTACCTAGCACACCCACATTTCGCCAGTTATGTTTAAGATCCATGTAACAGGGACGAGCCTCATCAACCGAACACAAATTCAGACTCCGATGCTGCTACTGAGAAATCCCTGATGGAAAAAACCAATAACTTTTTTGCCTGACCTGGGAAACGAACCCAAGAGCTCATGCTCAGCAGTCGCGCTTTTAAACACAAGACCAACATGCAGTAAATATTAATCATACAACAATAAAAAGCTTATTATAATTAATGCTCTTCAATTAAAAGAAGTGTTAATTGGAGTTCTTTCACAGAAGGGTTCTTAAGAGGGTAAACAATGCCACAAGCGTGCTCTTAAGCCCTCAACCGAGGGTTCAATTTCCCTCTCACCCACTCACAACCCAACTCATTTCGTTCCTAAAGCTGCATTTACTTAGGAGCGGCGCGAATAATAGGGTCATTACTGAAAAAATAAAACAAAAATAAGTAAGTTAAGTTGTTAAGTTTATAATTACAAAAATAGTAATTATTTTTGTGATGGAACTACATTGCCTTGTAAAAACGGAAAAATCCAATAACACTTTGCCCGACCTGGGAATCGAACCCAAGACCTCATGCTCAGCAGTCACTAGACCATGAATGCTGAGCATGAGGTCTTGGGTTCGATTCCCAGGTCGGGCAAAGTGTTATTGGATTTTTCCATTTCATCCCCTTAGGGGGTGAATTTTGGCTTGCGGACGGCGAGTGATGGGTAGCTCGCCGTCCGATCAGGGACCAGGCCCGGGGTCGATGGCGCGTTCTGTTTCACGCGCGCCTCAAAAAGCTGTCAGTACAGGGACGGGGCCCCAACAGGGCCAAACGCCTGCCGGGGTTGCGGGACGTCTTAACAGGATACCGTGGCCCCAGAACGTAAAGGGCAACAGAAGTCTGACAGTCCCTTCCGCCCCACCCAGGGCGGAAGGACTCATTTGATGATTTTTACCACCTCAAAAAAAAGGGGGTGAATTTTGGAAAATCCGTTACTAACTATAAACTGAGTGAGTGAGTGAGTGAGTGAGTGAATGATCTTTCGCTTCCATATATTTAGATTTAGATTCCAACCTTCATTATAATTCTATAAAACGATTTCATCGAGTTTTACGCCCGCCTTACCTACAGACGAATCTTGTGATCGATTTTTCGTCCCCTATTCGTAATACGATAAAGTCGAAATTTTGCCCAACCGTAAACCTTCTGCTGATATTACAATATTATGCTGTCATACGCTGTTCTGAAGATGGAAACCAGGTGGATCGTTAGAGAAAGGTTTTAATCCACGCCTTTTTCCCATGGGGGTTGGCAGAAACCACAGAACACCACCTGCTACGATCCTTACATACTCCTTTTGCCTCGTCCACGTTCATACAAGCACGCCGATTACGAGTACAGACTGCGCACCTGACCTTTCTGAAGAACCTCACCAATAAGGTCAGTGTGGGTCTGTGTGTGATATAAAAAAAATGCTAGTCTTATTGCCCCACTGCAGGGCAAATGCCAAATGCCTCTTCTCATACAGAGAAGGCACGAGCATTGATTACCACGATTGCTCAAGGCGGATTGACGATTTCAGATTAATATTTATTACTAGACTGCCTCATTCATTGGTCTATTGATCGCATAGTACGACTGCTGAGCATGAGGTCTTGGGTTCGATTCTCAGGTCGGGAAAAGTGTTATTGGGTTTTTCCATCAGAAATTTCTCAGTAGCAGCCTCGGAGTCTTGATTTGTGTCCGGTTGCAATAGGCTCGCCCCCTATTACATGGGACTTAAACATAACTGGCGAAATGTTGATGTACTAATGGGTACACGTCTGCCTAACCCTTCGGGGATTACAGGCGTGATGTTATGTAGGATATAGTAAGAGACGATTAATACAAATCGTATCAACCAAACACATGAATAAAGCCTACAAACTAAGTAAATATTACCGTTACCCACTAGATAGGATAACTTATCTAGTGGGTAAACCACGTTACGGCGTTTCACCCTAAATAATAGAGTATCTTTAAAGCTCGCGCAGCAAAATACTCAGTTCCTATATCTTACCGACCGGTTAGTTTATTGATTTACGGCTAGTTACACTACTTGATTAACGAACGGTAATGTTAACCGGTCGGTAAGTTATAGGAATCGAGTGTAAGTCTTCATGGGATATAGCTTTAAAGAATAATCTCTACATAGTATAAAACAAAGTCGCTTTTCGTCGTCTGTTCGCTTAGATCTTTTAAACTACGCAACGGATTTCAATGCGGTTTTCATCAATAGATAGAGTGATTCAAGGTTTATATGTATAGTTAGTATCTAGAGATAAACTACAATAATTTGGCGCGCCCTTCCACAATTCAAAACGTTTGAAAGTGTTTGTAAAAGTATTGAAAAGATTCACAACGCATGTGTGCGTACTGAGACGGCTCTCGAAACAAAAACAAATCAGCGATTTGTTGCTAGACTAGCGGCGTCAATTGTCATAAATCACTCATTATTTACTAGTATGGCGCTGCACTGACATACTCTATGAAAATGACAGGTGCGTTGTCTTGCGCGGTCGGCTATTTATGATTAGGACAGACAAATCTGCCGGCCTGCTACTGAAGATGATTACTCACAACTATATACAAACTCTTTCATACGAATGTGACTACACACATTGAAATAGTAATATGGAGGGGCGCGTCATGTTATAGTAAATAAATAAAATACTACGCTGTGAATTGCAAAAAAAATATGTGAGAAATTTTACATTTCGCGGACAAACTCAGATACCTTCTTAAATATACTATGTTATGTAGTGTGAGTCGTCGTAAAGCGAGTTCTTTGACTTTTAAATGAACAAACAGTCGGGGGCAATAAAGTTTACTATTTTCTAGTTTAATATGTAGAGAATTCGTTGCGACAGAGCAAAATAGTCTTTGTAGACGTATCGCCACTAAGAAATGGTTTAAAAATCTATATTTATACAGGGTTATTTTTAAGACATTAGAAACCTGAAAAGGGGTCATTGTACTCATCATTATTAACAACTTTTTCTTTGGGACCAACCCTGAAATCGTGAAAAAAAAAATCACAAAAATGCTATACAACGCAATCATAATGCATGAAACAGCAGATTTTTTTTCATGATTTCAGGGTTGCTCCAATAGAAAAAGTTGTTCATAATGATGAGTACAATAACGAATTTTCAGGTTTCTGGTGTTTTATAAATAACCCTGTATATTGTACTTACACATTGGTGCCAATTCCCTTGTTGACAAACTAAACTAAAATTAGACTATTTCTATCTTTTTATATCCAATAAAACAAGAAAGAGACTAATGTAAATAAGAGCTGTCAAATTTAGTCAATCTGACACATCCCATACAATTATAGTTGACATCCTTTAGCGTGTAGATTAAAAATACGGAAAAATTCAAGGCAAAACTAATTTGACATCTCTAATTTAGTTCTTATATGTCACCGTCCTTTTCTTTCGCTGTATGTCAGTAAGAGATGTCAATTCTCTAAATTTAGTCTAGTTTGTGAACAAGGGAATCGGCACCATTATGTAACTAAATAAAGTTAATATAAAAAAAATGCTTTGAATTTTATTTAAATGAGCATCGACCTTAAGACATCATATTGTAAACCGAAATGATATTAAGTAACCGTAAAAAATATCGTTCAATATAAAAAAAAGGTAAACCGTTATAACCTCTAAGATGTATTGTAAGAAAAAATCTTAAAGAAAACTGGTAAGAAAGGAATACCTACACAATAGCCACGTTTATTTATTGTTGTGCGGCGAAACGACAGATACAGGCTGCTCTTTTGATATTCAGAATGGATTTTTTATAGAAATGTACCTTTTATTTTGAATGGAGCATTTATCCGATTGCGCCGTAAGAGTTATGTTTTAGAGTGTACGTACATACATACATAAACTCACGCCTTTTTCCCATGGGGGTAGACAGAAACCACAGAACGCCACCTGCTACGATCCTTACATACTCATTTCGCCTCGTCCACGTTCATACATCTCGTCACTAAGTACATCCAATTTAAATCCGCAAAAAAAATATATATAGACGATAAAATAGCATCATACTGTACATTTATGACAGGACCTATAATATCAAGGATCAAATTGCTCCAATAAAAATCGTGTCTTCAATCAAATGAAAACTTATCGGTTTTCCTTCATATGGCGTTTGAATCATCCTGTATATCATGTAATATACACGCTACGGAAGGGACCCTTCGTTTAAAAGCTTCAGTCACAGGCTCAAGCATATACAGGGTGTACTTCGGTCATCCGGTGAGATATGAGGGAGATGAATGGATGAAAAAAAAAGAAAAAAATAATCCATACAGTTTTCTGAACATGTATGGATTGACTGATTTTTTTTCGATTTTTCGCGATTTCAGGGTCTCTGTGGACTAGTACCCCGTGTTCACAGCAATTCAAACCTTAGCATGCTACTGCACTTATGACCGCTACTGTACTATGAATTGAAAAAGTCACTTTGGTACCTGCCCGGTTTTGAATCCACAACCTAATGCATGAGAAGCGGGCGCCTCAACCACTAGGCTATCACGACACAGATCTTTTTATAACATCGTCACATGTCGAAGTCTGTACATTATTATTCCGACCGTGCGTGACCCGTTGTCGTGTTATTGTGACTTAAATGAAGTCGAGATCGATACCCGCTTTGTTTGCAGACAATCCCGCATTAACTTCTTGTATAGAAGTCTCTTTGTGTAAGTACTACAGCTTTATCTTTTTTCTACTAATCGAATCTTTTCATGTGTTAGCAATCTTTCAAGCAGTAAAACACATACATAACATTTTCGCCAGGGGGCGAGCCTATTGCCATCAACCGGGCACAAATCCAGACTCCGAGGCTGCTAATGAGAAATTCCTGATGGAAAACCTCGATAACACTTTGACCGACCTGGGAATCGAACCCAAAACCTCATGCTCAGCAGTCGCGCTTTACGACCACTAGGCCAACGAGGCAGTGAAATGAAAGTCCACAGAATTAGCATAAGTACCGAAGCCATAAGAACGCGGGCTCGATTCAACAAAAAATATATATTCGGTAATTTTTAGCCCTTAGGGTGACAGTGCCCTTTGCGGATATTCCCAAAGCTAAAAAGAGGGACCACAAAGTAAATTATACTCGGGAAATTCCCGAGGGTATTGTGGAAATTTTACCCTTTAAACATTGGTAGTTTACTTTGAATATAACATGACATAACCCTAAAGGCAGACAAATACGTTGTTCATAATATTACAAAAGAAAATATTCCCGACCGAATGAAGATTCTCGGGAATTCTCGGGAGATAATTTAGGACTTTTCTCAAGTCTACGCCGAGGAGCTCGTGGCTAAGTAATAACAGCCGCACGGGTCGATCCATCAGGTTAAGCAACGCTTGCCGGGGTTGGGCCGTGGATGGGTGACCATTTTTACACACCGAGACTCCTCCATGCCTCGGAAAGCACGTTAAGCTGTAGGAGGATCTATGACAGTCGTTACGGATCGTCAGAAGCCCGAAAATCTGACAACCAGTCTTACCAAGGAGTATCGTATTACCCAGTTACTGGGTTTTGGAGGTCAGATAAGCAGTCGCTTCATGTATAAGTAATACTGGTAGGTATTCAGCCGCGTTTGGTTAGACTGGAAGCCGACCCCAACCCCCCACCCCGACGAGGTGTTAAAATGCGCTCAAAGTCAGGCACAAAAACTAGTCTTACAAACAGAGTATACCTACCAATAACGGTGGAAAATATAATTATCGTTTCAGACAGCTTATTATTATATTATTTGCAATAGATACGTAAGCAATATAAAGTAATACGCCTCCCTAGAGATAATAATTTCAGGGAAGGTGGTAATCAAATTAATTTCTACTCACTACACATAGAAATAAGGTCGTAAGTCAATTACATTTAATTTTAATAATTATTATCAATTACTGGTTTATGTTTGCGTGAATTTCTATTGTTTGCGTTGTTTTATTGCGAGGCCTTAATTCTTTTTAACACGCTTATATTAGCTTCACTTGTAAGTATGTATGTAAGAAAATCTTGGAATCTTAATTTGACCCAATTCCCGGTCTTCGATTAGGATGAAATTTTGCACACGCTCTGAGTTCTGATGACAATACATGACTAGCTAAGAAACGTCATTACAAATCCAATATGGCGGCCTCCCCAAGATGGCGGACTGGCTGTTTGAAATCCACCCCCATGATATAGGTATCAAATGAAAGGGTTTGCTGTCAGGAATACGAAAAAATTGTCACGTGACTTAAATCCAATATTTGTAATTTTTAGTGCGTGCTAAAAGCGTGTTTTTTAGTTTTTTAAACTATTATTTATTTTAAAACTGTTGACTAATAATATATAAGCTAACTTTTATAAGCATGTTTGACATTTTTTTATTTTTTTTGTATTTTTTAGAACTGCTTAGCACTGTTCTTGAATTTTATTAGAATGGTAATTAAATAAATGTTTTTGACTTTGACTTTAATAATTTAGAGTTCTTGGTCTTTATATGTAATTTGCATGTGTGTATTGTATATTCAACACAACGTATTTTGTTTATGAAAAAAGCTGGTTCTATAAAGATTCTTTACCATTAATTTATTAAATATCTAATCTTGTGGTTTAAAGCCGAACGTCCACCGCCGGCTAAACTAAGTTAGTTTAGCTTAGCTCGCATAGTTGAGCCAGTTTTTCATACATGTGCGTAGTTTGCGGTGGACGCACATGTATGAAAAACTGTCTCAACTGGTGAAAAACACAAAAATTTGCACTTGCCATGTTATCTCTTCACCACTTTTGGTTGACTGGTAGAGAATGCCTAAGGCATTAAGTCCGCCTTTGTACTTTTTGTTTCTTAGTTTAAATAAACAAATAATTGTAAACAAAAGCAACGGTTTTATTTGAAGCATTTTCTGTATGATCTTTCAATTTTATTAATTCCTTTGTAAAAAGGAATGTTGAGAAGAAATTTTATGTCAGTATTTTGTGTTGAAAAAATTCTCATAGAATTTTTGTTATTAAAAGTTACGGAATATACTATGCTGCTGTGCCCTAACAAGGCTATAACATAACATCAGGCCTGTATTCCCCGAGGGATTAGGCAGAGGTGTACCCATTAGTACACCCACATTTTGCCAGTTATATTTAAGTCCAATGTAATAAGGGGCGAGCCTATTGCCATCAACCGGGCACAAATCCATACACTAAGGCTGCTATTGAGTTCCTTATACATACGTACATACATAAACTCACGCCTTTTTCCCACGGGGGTAGGCAGAAACCACAGAACGCCACCTGCTACGATCCTTACACACTCCTATCGCCTCATATAAAAAAAAAAAATCTGATAGAAAAACCCAATAACACTTCACCCGACCTAGGGATCGAACCCAAGACCTCATGCTCAGCAGTAACGCTTTGCGACCACTAGACCAACGAGGCAATCTGAAAGAAAAATTCCTGATAGAAAAACCCAATAACACTTTACCCGACCTAGATATCGAATCCAGGACCCGACGCCAAGCGTGGCAGTCTCAAAAATAAACACACACGCTAAAAGGAAATGATTTTATGACACAAGTAATATAATTTCAGCGAGTTTTACAAAATTATTGCCTGTAAAAGCTGGAGCGTGGCTCCGTAACTGAATTTTGAAACGTCGCGCACATAATTTATGATATATCTCACAAGTGTGTATTGAATATGTTTCGTCAAATGCTACAATCAAAAGTCTTAAGGGTTTCGTACATAAATAGGGTACCAGATCTTTCTTCATCGTGTGGGCAGTAAGGTCTTACGACCCCACACACCCTAGTGTCAGAGTCTCTAAACCGCCTCAAGGGCCTCTGACATGGTTTGAATGGAACAGTAAGTCCAGGTTTGCTCAAGATGTTTTCATTCACCGATGTCACTGACTAGGGTGCTAGATCTTTCTTTATCATGTGGGCAGTAAGGTCTTACGACCCCACACACCCTAGTGTCAGAGTCTCTAAACCGCCTCAAGGGCCTCTGACATGGTTTGAATGGAACAGTAAGTCCAGGTTTGCTCAAGATGTTTTCATTCACCGATGTCACTGACTAGGGTGCTAGATCTTTCTTTATCATGTGGGCAGTAAGGTCTTACGACCCCACACACCCTAGTGTCAGAGTCTCTAAACCGCCTCAAGGGCCTCTGACATGGTTTGAATGGAACAGTAAGTCCAGGTTTGCTCAAGATGTTTTCATTCACCGATGTCACTGACTAGGGTGCTAGATCTTTCTTTATCATGTGGGCAGTAAGGTCTTACGACCCCACACACCCTAGTGTCAGAGTCTCTAAACCGCCTCAAGGGCCTCTGACATGGTTTGAGTGGAACAGTAAGTCCAGGTTTGCTCACGATGTTTTCATTCACCGATGTCACTGACTAGGGTGCTAGATCTTTCTTTATCATGTGGGCAGTAAGGTCTTACGACCCCACACACCCTAGTGTCAGAGTTTCTAAACCGCCTCAAGGGCCTCTGACATGGTTTGAGTGGAACAGTAAGTCCAGGTTTGCTCACGATGTTTTCATTCACCGATGTCACTGACTCGTTCCGTACACATAGGGTGCTAGATCTTTCTTTATCGTGTGGGTAGTAAGGTCTTACGACCCCACACACCCTAGTGTCAGAGTTTCTAAACCGCCTCAAGGGCCTCTGACATGGTTTGAGTGGGACAGTAAGCACAGGTTTGCTCACGATGTTTTCCTTCACCGATGTCAGTGATGTCCAAGATAAACTTTAGAAAGTACTATGAATTGAAAAAGTCATATTTTAGTTTTACCCATCCTCTTAACATGACCGAACTATCTAAGTATGCTTTTTTGAGCAAGCGTGGTGATCAATGATTGTGCCTTATGCGTTTGAGAAGGGACCTTTGCCCTGTTGTGGTGAAATGTGGTGGGACAATAAAAAACAGGTACAGTACTCGGCGATAAACATTGCACATCGACCTTTGGAAAGAGACAATCGGCTAATTTCGGCTTCGTAGAGCGTTATCTCTGTCGCACGAAATACAAACAGTCCGGTATCTATTAGGAGCTGTTAAAACAATTATGATTTGCTTCTTTTGATAATTCTTTTTATTTTTGTATAAAATACGAAATACGATAAAGGTCGATGTGCAATATTTATTGCCGGGTACTGTAAAGTATCATAATGATCCATGTTAAACAAAAATTACAATTTACCAAAAGGTATTTATATGGCAGATGTGAGTGCGCAGGGAGACCTACACTGACCTTATTGGTGAGGTTCTTCAGAAAGGTCAGGTGCTCAGTACTCGTAACCGGCGTGCTTGTATAACGAGATGTATGAACGTGGACGAGGCGAAAGGAGTATTTAAGGATCGTAGCAGGTGGCGTTCTGCGGTTTCTGCCTACCCCCACGGGAAAAAGGCGTGAGTTTATGACCGAATTAGTTCTAACTCTCTCACTTACACTAAAAAAATAATTAAAAGTATTTTAAATATACCATAAAATTAATAAAAAACCCATTTAAATATTAAATCTACAACATTATTTTTAATAATACAAGGGTTAAGCACAAACAATTTGTAAGGGTTATTTTTGTACCGCTAGGCGCGTGAAGGGTTCATTGTGTGGGTTGGGACGAAAGGGACCAGTGTCCCATAAGGGTTTAAGTGGGGGGGGGGGTTGTATGTTGGGTCACAATTTTTTGACCTTGACGCGGGCAATTTGAAAAGAGATTGTACTGGAGTGAAAATTTCGCACTTCAGAAATATTTGACTGCCTCGTTGGTCTAGTGGTTAGTGACCCTGACTGCAAAGCCGGAGGTAGTGGGTTCGATTCCCACCCAGGACAAACTTTGTGTGATGAGCATAATTGTTGGTTCTGTGTCTGGGTGTAATTTATCTATAATATGTATGTATTTATAAATTATATAAGTATGTATATCAGTTGTCTGGTTACCATAACACAAGCTCTGCTTAGCTTGGGATCAGATGGCCGTGTGTGAGTTGTCCCAAGATATTTATTTATTTTATTTTTATTTATTTATTTTAATCTTTTTTACCCGCGGCTCCTACGTTCGCGTGAATGTCACCTATTCGCGGGGTTTTAATTTTTTGCGCAGTACCTTAATTCTATTTCTAAAATAAAATTACCCTAAGTTACTCCTTATAACATCAGCTTTTTGTCAATGAAAGTCGCATCAAAATCGGTCTAGCAGTTTCGGAGATTCTGCGAAACAGTTGTCTTGTTTTTCCATACAAACTTTGGACTTCCATTTCATCCCCTTGGGGGGTGAATTTGGGAAAATGCCTCGTTGGTCTAGTGGTCGCGAAGCGTGACTGTTTAGCATTAGCTCCTGGGTTTGATTTTTAGGTCGGGCAAAGTGATATTGGGTTTTTCAATCAGGAATTTCTCAGTAGCAACCTCGGAGTCTGGATTTGTGCCCGGTTGATGGCAATAGGCTTGCCCCCTATTACATGGGACTTAAACATAAATGGCGAAATGTGGGTGTACTAACGGGTACACCTCTGCCTAACCTTTCGGGGAACACAGGCGTGATGTTATGTATGTTTTCTAAGAAGTACTTTTATATGGAGTGCGCTATCAATACAAATCCTATAATAACACTTGCACGCGATCTCAATTTATTTTTAAACTCATAAGACCCGTAGCGCACTAGCGGCCTGGCCGCAGCGGCCAGTCGCGCGGCCCGGCCGCAGGGGATGCGATTTGCAACGCGGCCAAAACCGCGGCCACGATCGTCAGTTGCACATACAGCGCGCTTCAAAATGGACGTTGAAGAAATAGCAGTGCTTTTGTATCTTCTAAGTAAGAAGCGGGAAAAGAAAAGGAAAAAATATTGGGTTCATCCCTTGCTACGTGAAAGTTCGTTCGATCTCGCTGGCCGCTGCGGCTCGGTGCGCGCGCTCTGTGGCGATTTCATACTTAGGTATGTATCTCAATGGCCGCCGCGGGCTGGCCGCTGCGGTTAGGCCGCTAGTGCGCTATTGCTCTTAATGTTTTATTTTCTGTTAGCGACCACGCAACGTCCCGTTAGCCACACATTGTGGGCTGTTACAGTTTTAAATGTTATATAAGTGGTCGTCGCGGCTGAGAGCGGGTTGAATACAATTTTAAGCGTTTTGCTAGAATTGAGTTCGTGTAAAAGGCAGTTCTAGTAACTTTTAGGCGCTTTCCACATAGAGCAACTATTGCAGCAACTGGCAACTAGCTGTTTACATATATTTCAATTGAATTGCGCACACATAGCAACTCGAGTTTCGAATTCCGGTGATCGTCAACAGTTTTCAGTTGCTGTAATCGATGACTAAGTTAGTTCCTAATTGCCGCAACTAGCAACTGGTAATTACCGGTTTTTAAAGTTGCCGGTTTCCTCAGTCGTCAATCGCAACGCGTCGGGCGATTTCACACCCTCCCTCTCCCTGTACCCGGCAATGCCAGTGTCGCTACGGCAACGGCATTCGGCAACTCGGCTATGAAAGTTGCTCACAGATTGCCATAAAGTTGCGGCAACCGTAAACTTTATAGCAACTATCAAGTTGTTACAGGAAACTTTTAAATTGTTGATAGTTGCCTCAACTTAAGTTGCTGCAACGTTCGTATTCTAATCTCAAAGAGCGTACGGCATTACATACAAACTTACAAGTCCTTATTTTTCGAAATTAATGAACCGATATTAATGAAACTTCCTGCGTATCAGCAGGATACATAGGTCTATAAAGTAATCAGAGAACATTTTTTGAAATTTCTTATTTAAAAAAACTTTAATTAGAAATTTCTGTTTTTATGGAAAACTTAAAATCGTTCGAATTTAGCTGTAACACAACACAATTTTTCTACAATATTCTATGTCTCCTAACAGCAGAGTCTGGATTTGTGCCCGGTTGATAGCAATAGGCTCGCCCCCTTTTGAGGTGGTAAAAATCATTAAATGAGTCCTTCCGCCCTGAGTGGGGCGGAAGGGACTGTCAGACTTTTACTGACTAAAAAACCACCCTGTTCCTTCTGTTGCCCTTTACATTCTGGGGCCACGGTATCCTATTAAGACGTCCCGCAACCCCGAGACGTCCCGCAACCACGGGACGTCCCGCAAACCCGAGGCTCGCCCCCTAATATTACTTGGGACTTAAACTGGGGTCGAATACAGACGCAGTTAGAGAGTTCCACTCCTTTGCTGTGCGCATAGGATGACATAGTTCTAGTGGCTGTGGGCTCCTGAACTATACATGTAAATGATACATGAGCTAGCTGAGGTTAACCCTTGGGATTCGTCTTGTTGTTAAGCTGTTTAAACTTGTGAACTTAGATTGGACTAGGTT
Source organism: Hoplodrina blanda (assembly GCA_949316365.1). Lineage (NCBI taxonomy): Eukaryota > Metazoa > Arthropoda > Insecta > Lepidoptera > Noctuidae > Hoplodrina > Hoplodrina blanda. The sequence goes on from OX438576.1 coordinate 5,879,628, forward strand.
GCAGTTATTACGCTAAGAGCTTAATTATAAGGTAGAGTTTTAATTGACAATTGTGAATGCAAACAATAGTAAAAAATAATAATAATAATAATACATACATACATACATAAACTCACGCCTTTTTCCCATGGGGGTAGGCGGAAACCACAGAACGCCATCTGCTACGATCCTTACATACTCCTTTCGCCTCATCCACGTTCATACAACTAGTCATACAAGCACGCCGGTTACGAGTACTGCGCACCTGACCTTTCTGAAGAACCTCACCAATAAGGTCAGTGTAGGTCTTCCTAGGGCTACCCCTCCCTGCGTTACCACTCACCTCTGCCATATAAATACCTTACCTACTCCATGGGAAAAAGGCGTCAGTTTATGTATGTATGCTCAGTACCACATAAGTCTCCACTGGAATACGACCACAATATTAGATAAGAAAATTGAACTCAAAAGCTAAATTAATCGTCGGATTTACACAAAATCAGCCTCGGGGTCATCTCCAAAGGTAGGCTTACAAACAACATTTTAAACTTTATATAAATTAACTTCAAATTATCAAGGAACAACACTGAACTAAAACACAAGCGGTCGAAAATGGCTGCAGGCGAATTTTCGGTTAGAGAAAACACGAAATAGCAATGCGATAACTTGTTTAGTAACAATATTCTCTCGAAAGTAATTCGGTCATGGCTGGAGACTAGAGAAGTCTTCTTCTTTATCGTGTGGGCAGTAAGGTCTTACGACCCCACACACCCTAGTGTCAGAGTTTCTAAACCGCCTCAAGGGCCTCTGACACGGTTTGAGTGGAACAGTAAGTCCAGGTTTCCTCACGATGTTTTCTTTCACCGATGCCAGTGATGTCCAAGATAAACTGTAGAAAGTACATCATCATCTGCCTAGCCTTTTCCCAACTATGTTGGGGTCGGCTTCCAGTCTAACCGGATGCAGCTGAATACCAGTATTTTACATGGAGCGACTGCCTATCTGACCTCCACAACCCAGTAACTGGGTAATACGATACCCCTTGGTAAGACTGGTTGTCAGATTTTCGGGCTACACCTCTGCCTAACCTTTCGGGGATTACAGGCGTGATATTATCTTATGTAATTATGTAAAATGATTCGGACATACCAGTCAAGTACATCGCATTACAGATGGTAATTTGTTAATTATGGAAATAGTCATTCGTGGCTTTTCGTCGAACCATCCAGATACGATCTGTGGTCATCGATTTTGTTGACGCTCGGATTAATACCCTTGTGGATTGTTTTGTATGGATTAAACCTGCGTTAATCTGTATATACATACAAAATGCTTTGTCCTGAATGACTGCTACTGACAAATTCCTGATGGAAAAACCCAAAAACTTTGCTCGACGTAGGAATCGAAACCATGACCTCATGGTCAGCAGACGCGCTTTGCGACCACTAGACCAACGAGGCAGTCAGTTTGTGATAATGTTTGAGTTTATCATCAAGTAATAAATAAACACTGCTTAAGCATATTCCTCCTATTTTTGCTAACATTATCACAGAAATAACTAAAACAAAAATATATACACACATCAAAAAAGTCTAGGGATCAACATCCCTAACATTTGTTAGGGATGTTGATCCCTAGACTTTTTTGATGTGTATATTTGAAGACAAGCTTTAATTTAAAATTATTACAATATTGACTATTGGACATTGTATTGTCATCAGAACTAAAGGTGTATGCAAAATTTCAGCTCAATCGGATACCAACAAATGGTCGAAAAATGGTTTGCAAATTTTGAAAGGACAACTTACATACATACGAACAGTGCAAGCTAAATAAAAGCTTATAAAAATAGCTGTAAAACATCGCGTTGTAAATTCTACAACATTAATCAGACGGTAATAAGATACGGTCGTCCGGAACCCGTCTATCCGGCACCCGGATACACCGGACGTCCGGCCGTCCGGTGCCGGAGACGGCTGATTGGAGCGTTGGCAGCCGTCAACTACTGTATGTACGATGTTAATCGTTTTATGAAGACCACTCGGTTTGGACTGTGGAGTTTGAGTGATTACTTTCTGTTACTGCAAATCTGTTTGCGTGTTTCGTTTTTCAAGGTTGCTATAGCAATTCTAATTAATCAAAAAACATTTTACTAACAATCTTAATTTAACTAATAATAGCTAAGTAATAACAGCCACACGGGTCGATCCGTCAGGTTAAGCTACGCTTGCCGGGGTTGGTCCGTGGATGGGTGACAATCTTTACACACTGAGACTCCTCCGTGCCTCGGAAAGCACGTTAAGCTGTTGGTCCCGGCTGTCATACGTGGATCTTTGACAGTCGTTACGGGTCGTCAGAAGCCCGATAATCTGACAACCAGTCTTACCAAGGGGTATCGTATTACCCAGTTACTGGGTTGTGGAGGTCAGATAGGCAGTCGCTCCATGTAAAGTACTGGTATTCAGCTGCATCCGGTTAGACTGGAAGCCGGCCCCAACATAGTTGGGAAAAGGCTCGGCAGATGATGAATCTTAATTTAACTAATCTAAATCTCAATATAAGTTGGGAAAGGGAAAAATGTTTTGCAAAATTCGTTGCAGATTTTTATGAAAAATCACAAAATGGGTCCAAATGACCTTAAAGTAATTTCAATAACTTCCACGGACCCTTACTAAGATCTTTAAAACAATACAAATAACTTGTATTTTAAAAGACATTATTAGGTGCAATTGAAGCTCGAACATCGTATACCTAAGGCGAAAAAAGCAATATTTTAGTACATAAGTGAACCCTAATTCCTTTTTTTAAACCTCAATACACTTGCCCAAAGTGGATTAGCGATTTCACACTTACATTAATTGTAAGTTCAGGTTTCCCTATACGATGTTTTCCTTCACCGATGTGTGATGCCTAAGATAACTTAAAACGTATGAATTGAAAAATTGACTAGTACTATCCCGGGTTGGAATCTACAACTGGGCTATTAAGATATTACATACAGTGGAGTCCATAAGTGGATAGACATTCTCAAAAAACATTCGCTTCAAGTTAAGTTTGACTTACGACCTTCTATTTTCGAGAACAGTCACATGTATCATCTTTGCCGTCGACAAATGTTTGTAGTTCATAATTTCAACATTATAAAATAAGTCAAGTTGGCCTATCGGCTAAACGCCTGCAGATAGGTGCTTGAATCGAGGAGTCGTGAGATCGAATCTCATCCAGACTATGACTTTTTGTAAGTTTTTACTTGATAAGCATAATATTCTTTATCTTGTTCGCTTTGTTCACACATTTCGTAAAGTTAAAAAGGTAGATCATAGAAAATTAAACAAATAATTTAGATTTCTGTGAGGATAAAGTCTAAATCAATATAAAGAAATAATTATATTTGTTTTCAATAAACTGCTAAATATCGATTACCTATAATAAGTGGGTATTAACAATCATATTTGTGTTATTAGAATATTCTTTTCTTGTTATATTGATATGACGTGGGTAAACACAAAAAATCTTATGAACGGTTACAAGTGAATTTCTTTTATCTAAGTAGGAATGTAACGTCACAATTCTTGTCAGTTAATTAAATAAATAAATAAAACGAATAAACCTTTATTGTTATTATTAAGCACGACTTTTTTATTTCCACCTTCCAACACCAAAAAAGTAAATTAAAAATCACATAAATAGTTAAAACTTAATACAATAACTAACATTTTCTTCGTATAAAAATAAATAATAAGCATGATTCATTATTAATTAATAAGCATAAACCTAACAAGTTTTTACTTTTCATTATTATGGTTTCAAAGAAACAAAAAAACAGCCAAGAAGTAATTAAGATACGAACTCAGACCTTATTGATCGTGAAGCTGTTGCTTAGCCTAAACAGCTACCAACACATATTAGATTGATGCGAATTTTAGCAATGCTATGGTAAGAACAGACGCGTATTCTAAATGCAACAGAAATATCATGCTATTTCGCGTAGTGTGGCGACAGTTTATTAGTGTGTGTTATCTGTGGAATGTTGAGACATCACTCATACACGCACACGCACCCTTATTGACTGTGTCGCGCTTGTATATTCGAGCTAAAGTAGCCTTTATGGTGCTGATGGACTATTGAACGTTTAGTGTACATACATAAACTCACGCCTTTTTCCCATGGGGGTAGGCAGAAACCACAGAACGCCACCTGCTACGATCCTTACATACTCCTTTCGCCTCTTCTACGTTCATACATCTCGTCATACAAGCACGCCGGTTACGAGTACTCCGCACCTGACCTTTCTGAAGAACCTCACCAATAAGGTCAGTGTAGGTCTTCCTAGGGCGACCCCTCCCTACGTTGCCACTCACCTCTGCCATATAAATACCTTTTGTTAATCGTCTTTCACTCATCCTCTCAACATGACCGAACCATCTATTAAGATATTAGACAACTAAAAAATAAATAATTAAAAAACACGACTGCTATGTAATAAAACTGAACTGAAAAGCAAAAAAAACAAGATTCACTCACTGACCAAACATGAAAAATCGAAAACCATTTGATCTACTAAACTGATTTTTTTATTGCAGTCTAAGATAGACAGACTAGAATATTATCATTGACTAGAACGAATTGTATTTTGCTATATATCACATGCCCTACCATAGGCTAAATAGAACTTAAGACGACAATGTAACATTATTTAAACATCGAATGTAATTTACTCTATTTAAATGTGATTAAATGAATCTGAATCTGAATCTGAATCTGATAGGAAGGTATTCCACAGAGCAGAAGTCCCCCCGACTGCAATAAAAATTTCAGTATAGTAGATCAAGTGGTTTTCGATTTTTCAGATTCGATTTTTTTGTTTTATTTTTAACTAGGAACGATGCAAGGATTGTAACGATACCCCATAGATCTAAATCGGTTCAGGTGTTTAAAAGTTATGGTGGAATAAAGAAACTCACATACATACATACGTACATTAACCCTGAATACATTATAACAATCCTTTTTTTGGGGCAGTCGTGTAATGAGGAATAAGTAAATCTAGTATTCTCATAAACCCGATAATACTAAGCCAATTATATTTCTACAGCTTAATAATACAAGGCACGAACCCTCGTACGCCAGATCGACGCCTCAAGCGAGTCTGTATGAGATCATCATTATTATAGAAATTCCTTTAACAAAAGCCGTATGAAATACTAGCTTTGCCTGCGTGTTCGCCTGCATTTTATTCAGAATTAAGCCAGAGAAAAAATATATCCCTAGATCGTAGAAAGGGGATTAAAATTATTACATAAATACCTAATGGTGCTGTCTGCCGATTCCATTGTTCACACACTAGACGTAATTTAGAGAATTGGTATCTCTTACTAACATACAGTGAAAGAAAAGGGCAGTGACATTTTAGAATTAAGTAAGTTAGAGATGTCAAATTAGTTTTGCCTTGAACTTTTCCGTATTTTTAATAATAATAAATCATTTTATTATTAGGCAACTGTGGCCCATAGAAAAATACACAAAATAATCTTATAAAAATAAGAATAAACTAATACATAATATAAAAGTCTTATTAAATAACTAAACACGTAGCGTCAGCGTCGTGTTGCGCTGCGTGGTGTCGCGTAACCGACCTCGGAAACGTCGATATACGACACCTTTTGGCCAAAAGTCCTCCTCGAAGGTCTGCAGCTGGTGGGTAGGATCGCGTACCACAAACGACTTAAAGCTGACGTTGTAGCGAGATTCCAACCTTTCGATCCTCAGAGTCCAGTTGGTCTTCACTCTTAAATACTCCACAACTTCCTCAGACTTAGTGGAGTAGTGGAGACGCGAACTTTAATCTGTGCGTTTTAAGGTGTCGAACTAAAAAGAAGAAAGAAAGCTCTTATTTACATTCGTCTCTTTCTTGTTTTATTGGACAGAAAAAAAACCCTATAACACTGCCCGATCTGGGAATCGAACCTAAGACTTAATGCTCGTTTTGCAACCACTAGACTAACTATAGCTATTGCATCGCTGCAAAAAGTCGAAAAGTCCCCCGGAGCCATACCAATAAGCAGAATATTGGACATACGCCAAAATGTACGTTCTTATCGCGAAATATTTTATGCTCGAATGGCGAGCAGCTCAAGTGCCTGAGTGACTCAGCTCGAGCATATACAGGCTGTTATGTTTATGAGATGGGAACATGATAAAACAGAAAAAATTCAAGTCATCGTAGTTAATTGTTTTATTTATACACGGTGTAATTTTATGCGTTGGCACACGAAGGGTTATAAGATCTAAGCGCACACGGCGGGAAGCGACTTTGTTTTTTACTATGTCAAAGTCAAAGTCAAAGTCAAAGTCAAAGTTGACTTTGACTTTGACTTTTAGTATGTAGAGATAACATTTTTCTTCTTCTTTCTTTATCGTGTGGGCAGTAAGGTCTTACGACCCCACACACCCTAGTGTCAGAGTTTCTAAACCTCAAGGGCCTCTGACATGGTTTGAGTGGAACAGTAAGTCCAGGTTTCCTCACCATGTTTTCCTTCACCGATGTCAGTGATTTCCAAGATAAACTTTAGAAAGTACATAGGTATGTATTGAAAAAATCACATTGGTAATTGCCCGGAGATAACATTATTACTAGCGTATGTCCGTTGCCTTGCATCCGTTGCACATTACCAGACCTGGGAATCGAACCGAGAACCCCACGCTCATGCCTGTAATCCCCGACGGATTAGAGGTGTACCCATTAGTACACCCACATTTTGCCGGTTATGTTTAAAGTCCCATGTAATAGGGGGCGAGCCTATTGCCATTAACCGAGCACAAAGCTAGACTCCGAGGCTGCTACTGAGAAATTCCTGATGAAATAAAAGTTAAAAAACTTTTTAAAACAAGCTTTTTTAGTGTGATGTTACTACCTTTATTGTTTTCTACTCTTCAAGCCCTTTTATTTGATACCCATATCAAGGGGATTGAGAAAAAATATGTAATCCGCCATCTTGGAACGGCGGACATATTTAAATTATTACAATACTGAGTATTCGTCATTGTATTGTCACCAGAACTAAAGGTGTATGCAAAATTTCAGCTCAATCGGATACCAACAAATGGTCGAAAAATGGTTTGGAAATTTTGAAAGGACAACTTACATACGGACAGTGCAAGCTAAATAAAAGCTTGTAAAAACCCAATAACACTTTGCCCGACCTGGGAATCGAACCCAACACCTAAGCAGTCGCGTTTTACGACCATTAGACCAACGAAACAGTGTCAATTAACGACTACCCTATCGTTTAAAAACTAATTAAAATCCTATTGAATAAAACACAATAAGTTGAGCAATCTTAAAAACAATGGATCTAATCTAAAAATATCTAGACTGAAATCCAGGTCGGGTATTGTTTACAGAGAACTAGAATTCTAGACTTCTTTTTTACCTGAGTGAATTGAATGGAGTACAGAATTTTTGAAACGTCGTCGGCCATTTAAGTGAGAAATTATTTAGCATAATTGTTGGTTCTGTGTCTGGGTGTAATTTATCTTTAATATGTATGTATTTATAAATTATATAAGTATGTATATCAGTTGTCTGGTTACCATAACACAAGCTCTGCTTAGCTTGGGATCAGATGGCCGTGTGTGAGTTGTCCCAAGATATTTATTTATTTTATTTCTTTGGGAAAAAATCTTAACATACAAAAAAATAAAGTTAAAGTGTCTTTTTGTTATGTCAAATAACAGCTTTTTACTAAATGTTCATGAATATTTACACGATAAATAAAGCAAAAAAAAAAAAAAATTAAATTTTTTTTGTCTGTCTTTGTTTGTTCTGACTCATCTCCGAAACGGCGCGACTGATTTTGACGGGTCTCCCACTGGTAGTTAGTTGATGTTACTAGAAGTAATTCAGTTGGATGTTTCATTATTACAAGCTTTTATTTAGCTTGCACTGTTCGTATGTAAGTAAGTTGTACTTTCATTTGCAAACCATTTTTCGACCATTTGTTGATATCCAATTGAGCTGAAACTTAGCATACACCTTTAGTTCTAATGACAATACAATGTCCAATACAGTTTAACGCTCTTTAAAAAAAATGTGTGCACTGCACCCTTACATACTGAACCCTAAACAAGAAAAGGTCATTGCCCCACAGTAGTACAGTTACATAACTATGATTTATCTTGTCAAAACCACTTATGCTTCCTCACAGCGGCACTTTATCGATAAATGTCATATCCTATCCTCATCTATCAACACATATACGTCAAAATTTGACAGTCGCTGTCAAACGCAAATGTGTGAGGAGCTCGTAGCTAAGGCGCTTTGCACATAGAGCAACTATTGTAGCAACTGGCAACTGGCTGGCAACTAGCTGTTTACATATATTTCAATTGGACTGCGCACACATAGCATTCCGGTGATCGTCAACAGTTTTCAGTTGCTGCAATCGATGACTAAGTTAGTTCTTAATTGCCGCAACTAGCAACTGTTAAATATTATACCAGTTAAAATTGTCGGTTTCCTCAACCGTCAATGGCAACGCGTCGGGCTATTTCACACCCTCCCTCCCTCTCCCTGTGTCCGGCAATGCCAGTGTCGCTACGGCAACGGCATACGGCAACTCGGCTATGAAAGTTGCTCACAGATTGCCATAAAGTTGCGGCAACCGTTGGAGCAACTATATCAACTTTTACAGGAAACTTTTAAAGTGTTGATAGTTGCCTCAACTTAAGTTGCTCCATGTGCGAAGCGCCTAAGTAATAACAGCCGCACGGGTCGATCTATCAGGTTAAGCTACGTTTGCCGGGGTTGGTCCGTGGATGGGTGACCGTAACACACCGAGAGGACACGCGGAGGAGTCCGTGCCTCAGAAAGCACGTTAAGCCGTTGGTCCCGGCTGTCATACGTGGATCTTTAAATCACGCCTGTAATCCTCGAAGGGTTAGGCAGAGGTGTACCCATTAGTACACCCACATTTAGCAGGTCATGTTTAAGTCCCATTTAATAGGGGGCGAGCCTACTGCCATCACAAATTCAATCTCCGAGGCTGCTACTGAGAAATTCCTGATGGAAAAACTCAATAACACTTTGCCTGACCTGAGAATCGAACCAAAGACCTCACGTTCAGCAGTCGCGCTTTGCGACCACTAGGCCAACGAGGCATGCATTATAATGTAAATTATTTAAAGTACTCACCAATTTTACTATGCATCCATTGAGACTGAAACAATACAAAAAAAACCAATTATTATAACAATAAGTGATTGCGGATTAAAAGAGTATGTAGTGACAAAGATAGAAAAGAGTAAGTATGCTTAGATAGTTCGGTCATGTTGAGAGGATGAGTTAAAGACGATTATCAAAAGGTATTTATATAGCAGATGTGAGTGGCAACGCAGGGAGGGGACGCCCTAGGAAGACCTACACTGACCATATTGGTGAGGTTCTTCAGAAAGGTCAGGTGCGCAGTACTCGTAACCGGCGTGCTTGTATGGCGAGATGTATGAAAGTCGACGAGGCGAAAGGAGTATGTAAGGATCGTAGCAGGTGGCGGTCTGTGGTTTCTGCCTACCCCCATGGGAATGGGTCGTTAGTTTATGTATGTATGTGTAATAAAGATTAATACGGTCCTCATACAAAAAAAAGTGTTTTTTTGTATATAGTACTAGCTGACCCGCCACAACTTCGTTCGCGTGGTATCCTACCCCTATCCTACCGATACCCCTACCCTACCCCTACCCTACCCTACCCTACCCTACCCCTACCCTACCCCTACCCTACCCCTACCCTACCACTACCCTACCACTATCCTAGCCCTACCCTTAAGACCGACATTTCCGACTTTTTTTTTTTCATAAGAACCTTCTCCTGACAATAACAAACACAACAAAAAAAGAAAAAGTGAAATCGGTCCAGCCGTTTACGCGTGATGCCGTGACCAAGGGAAATAGGGATTCATTTTTATATATTTAGATATATAGATTAAACATTGTACATACAGTAATACGGGACGCTTCATCTGCGAGTTCGACTCGCATTTGGTCAGTTTTTTTACAAGCTTTTAATTAAATTTGCATTCAGTAGTCAAGTAAAAGGAATTCCTTACTTTGTTACTAAAGTAATAAAGTGTTGTTTGCACTGAAGCATTTTTCCGCGATGTAGCATTTTTTACAAAATAGTTCCACAATTGAACCAGCTATACTCACGTGCAATAAAATTGGGGTACCAGGCAGAATTCAAAAGCAATTTCCTTGTTTTGTTTGACATACATAACATGCCTTTTTTTCCCACGTGGGTAGGCAGAAAGGCCTTTCTGAAGAACCTCACAAGTAAGATTTACCTGAAGCCTAGAGCAAAGAAACTCTGTCTATAATATCTTAGCGTCATGTACCACGCGTCTAGGGCAGCGGATTTTATTTTTCAAACCTTCAATTGAAGAAGTCCCTGCATATAATTTTCAGATTATGAGTCAGCACGACAAGGACACCAAGCTGAACTGTCTGTGTATTAACCTGACGCGCTCGAGTATTTCAATGTCACAACTCCTTCGTACGGTCACCCCCATCATGCATACCGGCAGATTAATATTCCTCCATTATCAGAAACACAGTGGGAGGCATACACTATTAATAGCTGACACGCTCGAGTATTTTTTGGTGTCCATTTTTTTACATTTTTGAGAATCTGTACCTACACGCTCCCCCCACCAGGGTAAGGGTCCCACCTGTAACCATTTTTTTCTTTTTAGCATCTAATCTTAACAATCCAAAAGATTCGTACGATGCTCAAGTAAATCTATATTTAGCATCTTGGACTCCCCTATTGAAATACTTCAACCGCAATCAATACTTTTAGAACAACAAGTTGGAAACAATTGCAAATACGAGTATAAAAGCTATTTGAACGTTCGTATTGCTGCACACTGAGCAACTTGCGTGGGCAATAGCTCGGGCAATAAAACTATAGGTGAAACAAACATAACATCACGCCTGTAATCCCCGAAGGGTTAGGCAGAGGTGTACCCAGTAGTACACCCACATTTCGCCAGTTATGTTTAAGTCCCATGTAATATGGGACGAGCCTATTGCCATCAACTGGGACCAAATCTAGACTCCGAAGCTGCTACTGAGAAATTCCTGATGGAAAAACCCAATAACACTTTGCCCGTCCTGGGAATCGAACCCAAGACTTCATGCTCAGCAGTCGCGCTTTACGACCACTAGACCAACGAGGCGGTCTACTTGACTTAAAACGTGAGCCTGAAATCGCCAGTCCGCCTTGAGCAAGCGTGGTGATCAATGCTCGTGCCTTCTCTGTATGAGAAGATGCCTTTGTCTTGCCGTGGGACAGTAATACGCTGGTATTATTTATTTATATCCTTTTTTACAAGCTTTTATTTAGCTTTCACTATCCGTATGTAAGCTGTCCTTTCAAAATTTGCAAACCATTTTTCGACCATTTGTTGGTATCCGATTGAGCTAAAATTTTGCATACACCTTTAGTTCTGGTGACATTACAATGTCCAATACTCAGTATTGTAATAATTTAAATATGGCCCGCGTTCCAGGATGGCGGATTACATATTCTTTCTTAATCCCCTTGATATGTGTATCAAATGAAAGGGCTTGAAGAGTAGAAAACGATAAGTTAGTAACATCACACTAAAAAGCTTGTTTTAAAAAGATTTTTTACCAACAATTTATTTAATAAATAAAACTATTCAACTTTTACCATGATTTTTTTTATAAACAGTACGGAACGGGGGCATGCTCACGCCTTTACGTCAAACGCGTGAGCTTGCAACGGCAGTCGGTTCGACTGGCATTTGACCGGGTTTTTCCTTTTTTATTTTCTTACTGGCCTAGTACACGCCGGAGCTAAAGCACAAATCAATTGCAAAATATAAAAGCTATTTAGATTCGAACAGAACCACGGGCCACTGTGAACTTTTGTAATACGATTCCATTGTGTTCGAGAGAAGGAATCCGAGCGAGGAATGAGCTGTGCTGTGCGAGGAATGAGAGAGAGAGGAGGTAGCTTTGATTTTATTGTACTGCTGTTTATTGAAAGCTCGTTTTTCCAACTATGTTCTTTATGTAAGCTGGCTGAGGGAGAAAATGAGAAAGTTGGGAGGTCTTCAGCTGTTACAGATTACACCCGTAGAAAGCCGGGGCGTATCGCTAAGCCAAAATGAATCAATGGCTTAACAAGCTACTATAATTAAAAAAATTAAAAAACACGACTGCAAAAATTGCACATATTTGTACTTTGTTTACTCGTCAGTTTTTTTTACGATGTTTTTTATTTACAGTGTTATATATTTTTTAAATCTACTTGTCGAATTCTAGACGACAAACATAGACACGATCAGATTCATTAAAAAAATAAATTGAGGCTGGTATTAATTTACGTTTTAAAGTGACTACACCGGTTTCTTTTTATTTTCTACTAGCCTATGTTATATGTTTATATTATGTTACTCGGAACGATGCAAGGATTGTAACGATACCCCATACATTTAAATCGGTAAGGGCGTTTAAAAGTTATGATGGAATAAAGAAACTCACATACATACATACATTGCCCTGAACACATAACACTCCTTTTTTTTGTGGCAGTCGTGTAAAAACTCTCAACATACGGCAAACAAGTCATTACCAACATGACTCCACGTTAAGTGGGTTTCCGATGCATCCTTCTAACATAGTATCCCACTATACGAGAGGAAATCAAGTTATCTACCTGTGAGGGAAGCATGGAACTAGTAACTGGGCTATATTGCGCCCATATGGAGTCCGTAATTGCGTTATACACGACAATCAGGACATGATAGGGCAATATGTGTAGATTATGTAGCTGTAAAAATGTTTCTAACTCGGAAAAATGGCTCTTATTGCACTGTTATTAGGGACATAATGCGATGTATTTGCGCTCGTGTTTTTTTACATTAATTTACCGAAATGCGGTAATGGATCTCTTTTTAAATTCAATTGTGAATTAATGATGAACATACATACATACATACATACATAAACCCACACCTTTTTCCCATGGCAGGCAGAAACCACAGAACGCCACCGCTACGATCCTTACATACTCCTTTCGCCTCATCTACGTTCATACATCTCGTCATACAAGCACGCCGGTTACGAGTACTCCGCACCTGACGATGATATATGACAAATAAACGTTTTTTTTAACATTCAATAAATTACGTCTCTTTTCTCTAGTGGTCGCAAAGCGCGACTGCTGAGCATGAGATCTTGGGTTCGATTCCCAGGTCGGGCAAAGTATTATTGGGTTTTTCCATCAGGAATTTCTCAGTAGCAGCTTCGGAATCTGAATTTGTGCCCGGTTGATGGCAATAGACTCGCCCCCTATTATAATTATGGGACATGGGTACACCTCTGCCTAACCCTTCAAGAATTACAGGCGTGATGTTATGTATATGTACAGTAGCGGTCATAAGTGCAGTAGCATGCTAAAGTTTAAATTGCTGTGAACACGGGGTACAGGCCATACCTACATCTGTGTGTATGAGTGATATATTCAAAGTTAAAGTCAAAGTCAAATAATTTATTTAATTAGGCCATTATATAAGGCATTTTTGAACGTAATAACACAGTACCTACGTACACCTCAAAATTGGCACACGACGTTGAAAGGTCGTAAGTTTAACCAAAGTGTCAATCGATTTGCTTTGTAAATTGCTACTCCACTTATGACCGCGACTCTACAGAGTTCTTTCAGCCCTAAAAGATGGATTTAAATCCGTCAGTGTATGACACAGTTCCTAAGTAATTACGTGACCTGTAAAATACTCATAAAATATTTACATTTCCATCGATCGTACTTAATTTATGCAGTAATCTCTTGCCGGTTCCTATAACGAACGAATAGTTTTTTTATACGGATCGTTACTTGTTATTTTGTCGTATTTTCATAAATATCAATGATTGTATAAAACATTGTAATTCTTTTTAAGGTTGTAATCTATACTCAAGAATTATTATTAGAATTAAATTTGTGAGGATGTTGGGGGTAATTTCTGGATCTACTGAACCGATTTTATATTTTATTATCAAAAAGTTAGGGATCCGTAAGAAAAATTACACGAACGAAATCGCGGGGATAGTGTTAGCTTTCCAATATTTTCATAGAACGATAAAACGATCCGTTAGTAATATAGGAATTAAAAAAAAGCAATTAAAAAAAATCTATACAAGACTTACTATTGATCGACATCTATTTATGAATACAAAAGTACAAACACAACAATTATTAGAAAAGAAAAAAAATAGTAATAATATTGAATCTAGTTGCCCTTTCCAAAAGGTAGTTTTTTATGGTGAAAAATGGACAAGAAACTCTAATAATACTTAAAAAAAAATGGTTTTACGTTAATTAAATAATTATACGAATATAAGAACGATGTACCTACCTAAAATAAAAGCAATGAAAAATACTACAATTAATATGTACTAAGTGCAACTTATTAGCAAGTTGAAGTAGCAGTGGGCAGGCCACATAGTACGCAGAACGGATGGCCGATGGGGCTGTAAAGTTCTCTAATGGAGACCACGCAGCGCAGCGTAGGACATCCACCCACAAGGTGGACGGACGATCTGATAAAGACCGCGGGATCGCGCTGGATGCAAGCCGCTTTCAACCGGTCATATTGGAAATTTGTAGGGGACGAATATGTTCAGCTGTGGACGTCCTACGGCTGATATGAAGATGATAATGTTGAAGTGCAACTTTAGAATAAAGCGTGTCCCACACAGAGGCGGCCTGCGGTGGCGGCCAACCAACCGCGCGCCGCGGCTCCAGCCGCTGCGACAACACACCGCCGCGGTGGCGGTGGCGGCCTCAAGTACTATTAACTGTGGTGTTTGTACTACAATCGGACGTCAGACAATATGGTTAACCGATTTTTTTTTTAACAAAGTTTTTTTACTCACCATCGCATTCGCGTTTTTCAAGTATTTCAGCGATATTATTCTATATTTTATTTTTAATACCTACTATTATTTTTATAATCACGGTGTGTAAAAAAAAACGGGTTGCACTCCGGGAGTGCCGGCAGAAGCGAAAACTTGATTATTAACGTTTACGTTTACGTTTACGTTTAACATACACGAACATTTGCGCAAGCGCCCTGCGCTGTCTAAACGAAACAGTAGGCCCAGGCATACATTTTCGCCGCGCCGTAGAGAGGGGATAGCTGTCTACTCTCCATCCGTCTTACGCTTTTTCGATCAGGTCACGTGTCCTGACGCGCACGTGTCCTGACGCGAGTTTAAGATTTTATACCCATTACAGAAAAAGTGCTCAACGCCGCTAAAGAAGTTTTCACTTCAAAAAACTTTACTTGGCGCTATTTTTCCAAGCGGTACACGCGGCCTATTGTAAACATTCACAACTGACCGCGCGTTGGCCGCCGCGCCGCCAGGGCGCACGCACTGATAAAATATATCAACTTCGACGCAAACCAAACCGCAAGCAGAACCTAGTCAAAAATAAACAAACAGAGGTAGGTAAACGATTCTATAAATAGCCCTACCTACATACGTTCGTTACATGTATAGAGTACATTACAAAAAACGTTGGCCTACTTGACAAAAATATCAATCAATACTTTGTACTTCCGTAAATTAACGAAATGGATACGTTTAAGGGGAATGCCGTTCTGTTTGTCATGTTGAATGAAAAGTTATGAGACTTTTATACAAGCTTTTATTTAGCTTGCACTGTTCGTATGTATGTAAGTAAGTTGTCCTTTAAAAATTTGCAAACCATTTTTCGACCATTTCTTGGTAACCGATTCTTTTTTTGGGTGGTAAAAATCATCAAATGAGTTCCTTCCGCCCTGGGTGGAGCGGAAGGGACTGTCAGATTTTTACTGACTAAAAAACCACCCTGTTCCTTCTGTTGCCCTTTGCGTTCCGGGGCCACGGTATCCTGTTAAGACGTCTGGTATCCGATTGAGCTGAAATTTTGCATACACCTTTAGTTCTGATGACAATACAATGTCCAATACTCATTATTGTAATAATTTTAAATTAAAGTTTGTTTTATAAAATATTTTTTTATAATATACATAACTTCATAACTTTCTCGCCTGTAATCCCCGAAGGGTTAGGCAGAGGTGTACCCATAGTACGCCCACATTTCGCCAGTTTTGTTTTAAGTCCCATGTAATAGGGGGCGAGCCTATTGCCATCAACCGGGCACAAATCCAGACTCCGAGGCTGCTACTGAGAAATTTCTAATGGAAAAAACCCAATAACACTTTGCTCGACCTGGGAATTGAACCCAAGACCTCATGCTAAGCAGTCGTGCTTTACAACCACTAGACCAACGAGGAGTTTATAATATACATTTTGTGAAAGTAAGTAACTGCGATGCCCTCCCCTTAATATAATTAAACTTGGTCAATTTCAGTTGGAGTTTCCTGTCTTCGACCGTCACACACGTTTCAATCATTCAGTCGTTCTTCATTCATTTTTCTATAATAATAATAATAATACCAGCCTATTACTGTCCCACTGTCTGTCGAGTTATGGAACTCAAATGGAGTTGGGCAGGACACCTGGCAAGGCGCGGTGACGGCAGGTGGAGTAAAGCTGTGACAGAGTGGCGTCCAAGAAATGGGAAAAGAAGTGTTGGTCGTCCGGCGGCGAGATGGGCAGACGACATTGTTGCCATTGCGGGAGTGCCCTGGATGAGGCTGGCGCAAGACCGTGGAGCTTGGCACAAACAAAGAGAGGCCTATACCCAGCAGTGGGTGAAGACGGGCTGTGGATGATGATTACTGTCCCACTGAAGGGCAAAGGCCTCTTCTCATACAGAGAAGGCATGAGCATTGATCACCACGCTTGCTCAAGGTGGATTGGCGATTTCAGACTTATATTAATTACAAGTCCAGGTTTCCTCACGATGTTTTCCTTCACCGATGTCAGTGATGTCCAAGATAAACTTAAGAAAGTACATATGAATTGAAAAAGTCACATTGGTACTTGCCCGGATTCGAACCCACAACCTCATGCATGAGAGGTGGGCGCGTTAACCACTGGGCCATCACGACACACTTTTTTCTATAATTTACTTCATAATAAGAACTATTTTATTATAACTCCCTCGACTGCCTAATTAGTCTAGTGGTCGCAAAGCGCAGACGCAGGCATAACAGTCATAGATAGGCAGACAAAGATAGAAAAGGGTATGCTTAGATGGTTCGGTCATGTTGAGACGATGAGTGAAAGACTATTAACAAAAAGTATTTATACGGCAGAGGTGAATGTCAACGCAGGGAGGGGTCGCCCTAGGAAAACCTACACTGACCTTATTGGTGAGGTTCTTCAGAAAAGTCAGGTGCGCAGTACTCGTAACCGGCGTGCTTGTACGACGAGATGCATGAACGTGGACGAGGCGAAAGGAGTATGTAAGGATCGTTGCAGGTTCTGTGGTTTCTGCCTACCTCCATGGGAAAAAGGCGTTAGTTTATGTATGCATAGCAGTATCATTGCCAATGAAAAATCGACCTTATACAGTACTCTTTTTCATTTCGCGAATGTGTTCCAATTTTCCATAGGGATTCGGATTACTAAAGTTATTTTTGTAAATTCTATGACTTGTGTTGCCATTAAAAAAATAAGGTCACCATAGAATTCCCTTTGGTCTCGTTAAGTGATGTTATTATTAAGTAATTAGGGATCAGTTTGTGATTAATTATGGTTTTTACGTAATTATGTGTTGTTCATCAAACTATGAGGTAATTGGGCTTAGTTATGTTAGAAAGTCGTGATGGCCTAGCGGTTAAGGCGCCCGCCTCTCATGCATGAGGTTGTGGGTTCAAATCCGGGCAACTACCAATGTGACTTTTTCATATGTACTTTCTAAAGTTTATCTTAGACATTACTGACATCATTCCGTGCCTCGGAAAGCACGTTAAGCTGTTGGTCCCGGCTGTCATACGTGGATCTTAGACAGTCGTTACGAGTCGTCAGAAGCTTGAAAGTCTGACAACCAGTCTTACCTAGGGGTACCTACCGTATTACCCAGTTACTGGGTTGTGGAGGTCAGATAGGAAAAGAAAGAAAGAAAGAAAAACCATTTATTCACGTAGAAGTGACGCACAATACAAAATATTCTTTACAGCGGCAAGACAAGTTGGTACTTATTATCATAGGCAGTCGCTCCATGTAAAATACTGGTATTCAGCTGCATCCGGTTAGACTGGAAGCCAACCCCAACATAGTTGGGAAAAGGCTAGACAGATGATGATGTTGATGTTAGAAAGAGTTAACTCACAACAGTTTAATAATTAAATTAAACAGTATAATAGCAAAAAGTTTCGACCAACACCTTGAGAAACTTTCGCTCAACAGCTGGGTCAAGAGTCAGATGCAGAAGGCGGTTGTCTTGGACACGGCACGCACAGTGAGAAGGTTGCTCTCTCTGGATCCCTAACAGGCAAGTACCAATGTGAATTTTCCAATTCATATGTACTTTCTAAAGTTTATCTTGGACATCACTGACAGCGGTGAAGGAAAAAACATCGTGAGGAAACCTGGACTTATACCAGCCTATTACTGTCCCACTCAAACCATGTCAGAGGCCCTTGAGGCGGTTTAGAAACTCTGACACTAGGGTGTGTGGGGTCGTAGGACCTTACTGCCCACACGATAAAGAAGAAGACTTAACTAATGTAATGTTTGAATTTAAACTATTACATTACAAGTGAATGCTCCCATTTACTGCCTTTAGACCTAACCTAATTTAAAAGAGTGCCGTGGAGTTTCTTGCTCGTTTTTCTCCATAGAGGCCTACTTACCTACGTTTTGGAACGAGCAACTAGCTTCAACTTTCGGACTAACTGACCGACTCATTGACTATTTAAAAGTGCCTGTAAATGGTCTAATTGAAATACCTAAATGTTTTTGACTTGACTTTAGAAAACATCTAGTTTGCCCTTTGCGTGTCTTCATATTGCCTGATAACAAATGAAATAAGTGCTTCAAACTGCAACAGATCGATATTTGATAAAGTGATAAGATAGTTTATCAACAATAAGGCGATTAACCCACGGCACCGCACGCCGCTCCGGCATGCGGTGATGCGGTTCTCACGTCGCACTAGCCTCTATGAAATCCGCTTGAACCTCGCACACGAGCACCGCACGACCGCGCGGTCGAGCGGTGTTCTCGTCACAACCGCATCACCGTGCGGACGTCCGCGCGGTCGTGCGGTGCTTCACACACGGGGCGCCGCATCACCGTGCGGATCATCGTGCAGGGTTCCCAATTTAGGGGTTTTCTCCCCAAATTTAGGGGGTAAATATATGTAATGGAATTTTTTTAAGGGCGTTATATGTTATTTGTTTATGACGATGTTCACAACATTCATACAAATTTTCAGCTTGTTGCGAATTTTTTACTCTTGAATATCTATTTTGACCGGAATAACAAGAAAAGAGTTGGTATCCAAGCGTGTATTCACAGTTGCTACGTATTGCGAGAAATGGAACGCACCTATAGCAGTTTGTTCTCTATTCCGCCACCTTCCGGGATGTCAATATTTGCGCACTGCATTAAAAAAATTCATTCACAAATCATTTTTCCCCAAACTTACGCCAAGAAATAATGTGTTCCCCAGAATTTACCCCGCAGTTTTAATTTCAAAAAATTTTCCCCAAAATTTTTCCCCAAATTGGGGAAAAAAAAAACCCCAACCTGGACACCCTGAAAACTGGTCAAAACCGGTAAAAAATAACTGGTTAAAACCAAAACTGGTCAAAATCGATCCGTGCGGTCATGCGGTCGAACCGCATCGCCGTGCGGACAACCGCATTGAAATCCGCTTCACCGCCACCGCATGCCGGAGCGGCGTACGGTGCCGTGGGTTAATCGCCTAAGCGTCGATAATTTGGTTTACTAATCTAAAACTAATATTAATAAGCTGAATCGTTGATTTATTCTGTTTATTGTTTAAACTTTCAAATCTTAAAAAGTAGGTCACATAATATGTAGAGGTGTACCCATTAGTACACCCACATTTCGCCAGTTATGTTTTAGTCCCATGTAACAGGGGGCGAGCCTATTGCCATCAACCGGGCACAAATCCAGACTCCGAGGCTGCTAATGAGAAATTCCTGATGGGAAAACCCAATAACACTTTGCCCGGCCTGGAAATCGAACCCAAGACCTCAAGCTCAGCAGTCGAGCTTTGCGATCACTAGACAAACGCAGGCACGCACATGCAATGTAGATACATAAACCTTCCTCTTGAATCACTCTATCTATTGATGAAAACCGCATTAAAATCCGTTGCGTAGTTTAAGCCCCTTCGCACATGGCGTCGTATCGTAAGCGTATCGTAAAACGCGCGTAGTACTAGAGCAATACGAGCAGGAACATGTTCAAACAACGAACATGTCAACACTCGTGTTCGCACACGAGGCGGTGTTGCAGCGTATCGTATGTATGAGGTGTTCATTGTCATTACGATAGTCGTAGCGTACTGGCACAATATAAAGATAATCAGTACTCCAACTTCATACAAACGGACGAAATGCGAGCTATACCTACGCGCCTCGATCTCGAGGTGCGCTCGCGGCGCAGACAGTCACGGCTGTACCGCAGTGTCGAACGGACGGTGTGTTGTTTTTTAACCGCGAATAACCGATTTTTTCTCTAAAAATCTTGATTAATATGACGAGTAGAAAATATTGTGCTGTTTTTGGTTGCATGAATTCGTCATTAACGCATCCAGACATAAGTTTTTTTTAAATTACCTGGAAACTCTGAAAGGTAAGACTATAAAATAATTTTACTTACTAGTAGGTAGGTAGGTACATTGTGTGTCTTTTTAATGTATAAGTATTTCCTTTTATCTCACGAAAATTGTATTAGTAAATAAAGCGAATAGAGTAACGGAGAGTTATTGAGACGAGTGAAATAAGTAGTTATATTATGCGGTTCTGAATGAATCATGATACGGTAGGTACCTACCTACTTACGCATGTGTTAAACTTCGGTGCATGTGTGTTTTGTTAATTTGCATAATTCAAAGTAAAGACGGGTGCCATAGACGAAATATCATTAAGAAATGATTATGAGTGTTAATGTTAACATTTAATGTTTACACCCGTCATAAATGGTAAACTAATACCTAGTAATGGTAAAGTTAGATAAATTTGAACCTTCTGCAATTAGCAGTAGATAACATAATTATTCTATACGTACGAGCTTAATGAGTAAGAACCACTTGTTCAAGGAGGCCAATATTATAGAATACAGTTAAGCCAATTTGATCTTTAATACGTAAAGTTAGGGTAGGTAATTTTTTGAATACTGTTTTATCACATAATGGACTTAACTAATACGATATTTTGGTCTACAAAATGGTTTGAGTTCAAAACTAAATTTACATTTTTTGTGGCTTTTTGTTTACAATATTTATTTATGTTTTTTTAAATTCTAAATATTATTTGTATTAAATTAAAATAGTTAATTTAAATTAACTAAAAAACTAAAAAAATAATATAATATTTACATTCACAAAACTAGAAAGAAACTCAAGTAGGTTGATGAAATTTAAATACTATAGGCGGCGGGCAGCCCTAACGCGTAAGTAGGTACAGCGAAAAAGTAGGCATTTAATTCAAGGTTACGGCCGAGTCCAATTACTGGTAGTATATTTATACTGTGGTACTGGCGTAAAAAAGGAAGCGTAATAAATTCCCCAAACACATCTGGTACGTTTGACGCCATGATTTCAACTGAGATATTACAAAACCATACGTCTACGCGACGATTCGTTTGTAGAACACTCCGCGTCTCGTGCGCGTAGCGTAATTACGATACGCGCACGAGACTACTACGCCTATGACCCATGTGCGAAAAGCCTAAAAGATCTAAACATACAGACGGCGGAAAGCTACTTTGTTTAAAACTATGTAAATATTAATGTTGAGTTTCTATCAAGTCTTTAATCCCTCCTTAGATCTTAGACATATTTCAGTCTACCTAGGCCGAAATACTCTCAAAAGCCAAACTGCTAAAATTCTTAGAATTCTTGGAACGTAAAAAATATTCACGAGTTTGCTGTTTAAATAAAACCTTTATTGACTTTGTAGGCCCGGAGTTAGAGAACTCCAGAATAGTGTTATCGTGAATTTATAATAATATTATTAGGTACAGTAACGGTCATAAGTGCAGTAGCAATCTCTCAAAGTAATAGATTGACACTTTGGTTCAACTATCGACGCCGTCTGTGAATTTTGAGGTGTACGTAGGTACTGTGTTGATACATCACTTATACAGACACACACACAGATGTAGGTACGGCCTGTACCCCGTGTTCACAGCAATTCAAACCTTAGCATGCTACTGCACTTATGATCGCTTACTGTACAGTCAACAAAAAAGATAGTTATACAAGGTCGTCAGATATAGTTAAAGTTTTCTTAGAAACCTTTTCTTACTTTTTCTTCTTTTACAGATGGACAGACGGAAGGACAGAGTAATGCATAGACGGACAGACAAAGTCAAAGTCAAATTATTTATTTCAATTACGCCATTACAAGGCACTTTTGAACGTCATTTACAAAAAGAAAAAATGAATTGAATCTAGTTGCCCCTTCCAAAAGGTAGTTTACTGGATTGCCTCGTTGGCCTAGTGGTTAGTGACCCTGACTGCAAAGCCGGAGGTAGTGGGTTCGATTCCCACCCAGGACAAACTTTGTGTGATCAGCATAATTTTATTGTTGGTTCTGTGTCTGGGTGTAATTTATCTATAATATGTATGTATTTATAAATTATATATGTATTTATATATGTATGTATATCAGTTGTCTGGTTACCATAACACAAGCTCTGCTTAGCTTGGGATCAGATGGCCGTGTGTGAGTTGTCCCAAGATATTATTATTATATTATTATTAGTTTTGTATATAATGGGAAAGAAACTCCATACGTACTCTTTTAAAATCAATGTTTACAATATTTGCAGACAGAATCATACAATATGACACGTGAAAGCAATGTGGACAGGTGGACGTCTGTCAGACAGACAGACAGACGGATGGACATGAACGGACAGCGGAGACTCAATTATAAGGTCTCGTTGCCACTCCTTGGGTACGGAACCTTCAACACAGTCATCATCATCACCATCTTCCCTTGTCCCACCATCATCTGCCCTTGTCCCATGTTACTTGGGGTCGGCGCAACACGTTTTCCTCTTCCACTCTATCCTGTCAGCCGTCATGCAATCACTGACTCCCCTTTCATTCATATCATTCTTCACACAATCCATTCATCTTTTCTTTGGTCTTCCTCTTGCTCTCCATTCATCTACATTCACATTCATAACTCTCCTGGTCACATGCGTTTCATCCCTCCTCTTCACATGCCCATACCAAGACAAACGATTCCCTTTCAACTTTTCTGTCACTGGCGCCACTTTCAGACTTCCTCTTATGTACTCATTCCTGACCTTATCCATTCTGGTCACTCCGCACATCCATCTCAACATTCTCATCTCCGCTACATGCAATCTTTTAATACCTTAAGTCTTTTTTTTTTCAACCTTCAACACAGTAAAACGTTGAAACATTCTAGTGGTAGCCTCAAAAACCTTTGGTTTTCAATTGAAATACCTCACCGAAGTTCGCATGATAAATTTCGTGTAAAAGGCTAACAAAAGCGGCGCGGAAAAAGTTGAAAAAAAAAAGAAATTTAGTTGGTATGCGAACTCTTTGCACAGCTTTTGATGAAAAACGAATAACGTTTGTTTTGATTATTGGTGAGGTTCTTCAGAAAGGTTAGGTGCGCAGTACTCGTAACCGGCGTGCTTGTATGACGAGATGTATGAACGTAGATGAGGCGAAAGGAGTATGTAAGGATCGTAGCAGGTGGCGTTCTGTGGTTTCTGCCTACCCCCATGGGAAAAGGGCGTGAGTTTATGTATGTATGTGTTTGTTTTGATAGAACGGTTGCCTCGTTGGTATAGTGGCAGCAAGGTGCGACTGCTGAGCATGAGGTCTTGGGTCCGATTCCCAGGTTGCGCAAATTATTATTGGGTTTTTCCATCAGGAATTTCTCAGTAGCAGCCTCGGAGTTTGGATTTGTGTTTGGTTGATGGCAATAATCTCGTCCCTTATTACATGGGACTTAAATATATCTGGCGAAATCTGAGTGTCAAAGTCAAAGTCAAAACCTTTATTTCAATTAGACCATTTATAGGCACTTTTGAATTGTCAGAGTCGGTCAGTTAGTCAGAAAGGTGAAGCTAGTTGCTGGTGTACTATTGGGTACACCTCTGCCTAACCCTGCGGGGATTACAGGCGTGATGTTATGTTATATCTTAAAAGTTTGCTGATCCTTTCGAGTCGCATAACAATATGTTTTATTGGAAACCGTCTCTCTTTGGACTTTTACCAATATTCTATAAGTTTATGACCTGTATTCGACTATTCAATATGATTTGAAGGGTTCATCGCCCTATATCGGTAAATATGATATCTGTTAAATGATAGACCGGAGATATAATATGGCAAAATCTAGTTTCTTAAATATATATTTATTAGATACCAGATGTCATGTTATATTAGATACCAGATGTCATGTTATTGAGAGGATGAGTGAAAGACAATTAACAAAAGGTATTTATATGGCAGAGGTGAGTGGCAACACAGGGAGGGGTCGCCCTAGGAAGACCTACACTGACCTTATTGGTGAGGTTCTTTTGAAAGGTCAGGTGCGCAGTACCCCTTCTGCGAAGCAGTAATGCTAGCGAAGGAGGAGGCGGGCCGCGTGAGGGAGAGAACATCCTCCACCGCCGCCGCGGGAGACGCCCAGGGCGTCGGACGTCGAGAGACGACATCCGGCCACCGCAGGCGCGGGCTTGCGGACGGCAAATAATGGGTAGCTCGCCGTCCGATCAAGGACCATGCCCGGGTCGACGGCGCGTTCTGTTCGCGCGCGCCTCAAAGAGCTGTCAGCACAGGGACGTCTTTACAGGATACCGTGGCCCCGGAGCGTAAAGGGCAACAGAAGGAACAGGGTGGTTTTTTAGTCAGTAAAAGTCTGACAGTCTCTTCCGCCCCACCCAGAAAAAAAGGTGCGCAGTACTCGTAACCGGCGTGCTTGTATGACGAGATGTATGAACTTAGATAAGGCGAAAGGAGTATGTAAGGATCGTAGCAGGTGGCGTTCTGTGGTGTCTGCCTACCCCATGGGAAAAAGGCGTGAGTGTATGTATGTATTTATTCTTTTGCAGGCTGCTACTGAGAAATTCCTGCTGGAAAAACCCAATAACACTTGCCTCGACCTGGAATCTAGGACCCCATACTCCCTATACGCGGGGTAGCAGGGGTGGGTGGGGTACTAGCAAATATAACAAAAGTCAGAATTTATTACAAAACTTTTTCTCATTATGTTCCCCCATTATACTTTTGAAACTAGTATTTTTCGTATCCGATGTTTTACAGACTATCACTGATGTACGTGGAATTGAGCGGTTTTAGGGTTCCGTAAGGTTACTCTAAATCTATATAATTATACTAGCTTTTACACGCGACCTTGTCCGCGTTAAACTCGAAAATGGTTGAATCTCAATAAAATACAAAGCACGTCTTCCATCAATTCTGTTATAGAATGTTTAATGCAGAATTAGATTGGACCAAGGAATCACGTTGTCACACAAACTTTGCCCCCCTTTTTTATCCCCTAACGGTTAAAATTTCGTAAAATCATTTCTTATCGGATGCCTACGTCATACACAGAACACACCCTCCAAGTTTCACGTCTCTACGATCAGCGGTTTAGGCTGTGCGTTGATCCGTTGAAAGGGGGGGAGTCTATTGCCATCAATCAGGCACAAATACAGACTCTGAGGCTGCTATTGAGTACTTAATTCCTGATGAATAATCCCAATAACACTTTGCTCGACCTGGGGATCGAACCTAAGATCTTTATGCTCAGCATTCGCACTTTGTGGCTACTAGACCAACGCGGCAGTTAGAACAATAAAAAATATAATTATCGTTATTAAACTTTAGCTTAAACAACTTTACCTATCCCCAATTTAACTTTCTTTTTGGCCGCGACTATGTCCGCGTGGAACTTGTTTATAATATCATACTTGCATACAAACTTCCACCCCCCTTTTCACCGCCTTAGGGGAAGATTTCCGGGATAAAAACTATTCTATGTCCTTCCCCGGATCTTAAACTATCTCTATACAAAATTTCACCTAAATCGGTTCAGCGGTGTAAGCGTGAAGAGGTACGAGACAGACAGACACACTTTCGCATTTATAATCTTAGTATGGATAATGGATTAACAAACCATTTTTTTTAATAATAATTCAGAGATAAAATATGGAACAGAAATATTCAGATCGTTCAAGGTTCCACGTTCCCTTGACGACGCTACATAGAATAGATAGTGCAGAAGGCTTGACAAACAAAACTAAAGTTATTTTTTTCTTTTGTAGGAGGTTCTCAATACGGCGCGTATGTTTATTTTTTGTATGTATGTTACCTGATTACTCAGCCAATTATGAATAGATTTGGATGATTCTATTTTTGTTTGAAAGAGTATACTTTCGAATATGTCCCATAGAAATATTGTCATGATCTAATGATGAACCTCGGAGATATGGAATGAAACTCCTCATAGGATCACAGCAGCAATATCGTAACAAGTGAAATTGCTTTGTTTATACGTGTAGTCGATGACTGACTGAAGGAAAAGGGGGACGTACGTCAACCAGGTGACACATGTCAGCAATTCATCTATGAATGTCAGAATCGCATAACTAAGTCAGTGACATTATTTAATTTACTAGTTATTTACTTACTTATTACTGATTCCGTATTTTACGACTATGATATTAGTGTGCAGTTAAAATATTCAATCATGATTGTAAATCGCCGTAACGTTCAAGAGTGAAAAGCAACAGTTTGACAAATGTCACCGGCACCATCCTAGAGCGTGAGGAATATAGTAGAAGTTCTTTATTTACATTATTTATAGCGTCTCGTGACGGGGACTATAGATCGTATGCGTGTGTTCTCGCTCATTGTATGAAACTCGTCTTCTGTACCTATCTATTCTGTGCCTCTACCCTCGAGCCTCTGACGTCATTGGCTTTAATTGTGTTAGCTCAGTTCAACAAACAAACCGACAAAGGTTTTTAGCCACAAAGTGGTATGGGAACGACGTTTAAAGCGAAGGATTTTTTTTATGGTGATACTAGCTTCCGCTCGCGACTTCATTCGCAAATATCGGTTATTGACGATTTAAGGTTTCTGTATAGGTACAAACTTTGGACCCCGTTTCATCCACTTAGGGGTTGAAATATACTTTACGACTTATTCTCATACCGTACAGTACCATACTTTATCTACAAAATATGTCGGTTATTGGCTATCTAATGTTGTGTCTCCATATAAACTGCCCTCCTTTTTCATCCCTTAAGGGGTAGAATTTCGGAATATCCTTTCTTATAGGATGCCTACGTTATACAAAGAACACACCGTCCAAGTTTCAGGTCTCTACGATCAGCGGTTTAGGCTGTGCGTTGATCCGTCAGTCAGTCAGTCATTCAGGACAAAGCATTTTATATGTATAGGTAGATTATGAAGAAGTAAAGTATGTTTTTTTTTGTTTGTAAGAGGTAATAATGTAAGCGAGAGTATACATCAACGTAACATCACGCCTGTTATTCCCAAAGGGTTAAGCAGAGATTATAAAGTATCATTACACTTTCGACTCCATTACGCTCTACACTAGTGAGTACAAAACATTGTTTTAAACTCATTAGGCACGTGTGCGTAATACGTTACATTATAACACTAAGGCGCTTTGCACACGGAGCAACTTAAGTTGAAGCAACTATCAACTCTTAAAAAGTTTCCTGTAAATGTTGATAGTTGCTATAACGTTTACGGTTGCCGCAACTTTATGGCAATCTGTGAGCAACTTTCACAGCTGAGTTGCCGTATGCCGTTGCCGTAGCGACACTGGCATTACCGGGCGCAGGGAGAGGGAGGGAGGGAGTGAAATTGTCAGTCGCGTTGCGATTGACGGTTGAGGAAACCGGCAACATTAAAAACCGGTATAATATTTAACAGTTGCTAGTTACAACTAAGCAACTAACTTAGTCATCGATTGCAGCAACTGAAAACTGTTGACGATTGCCGCAACTCGACACTCGAGTTGCTATGTGTGCGCAGTCCAATTGTATGTAAACAGCTAGTTGCCAGCTAGTTGCCAGTTGCCAGTTGCCAGTTGCCAGTTGCTGCAATAGTTGCTCTGTGTGCAAATATAATAAGAGTCACTTTATAAGCAAGTGTGTTGAAAAAGAAATGCCAAAGGTTGGATGTATGTTTGTTACTCAATCATGCCAGAAGGACCGAACGCTAAAGGTTGATTCACACATATCAGTGAAGCCTTAGTTCCGACACAGTTCCGGCACCGTCCCGTATCAGTGATAAAGAAGTCAAAAAAGTCAAATCATTTATTTCAACTAGGCTATTACAAGGCACTTTTGAACGTCAAATACAAAAGAAAAAGGAATTGAATCTAGTTGACCCTTCCAAAAGGTAGCTTTGTATGGAGAAGAATGGGCAAGAAACTCCATACGTACTCTTTTAAAATCAATGTTTACACTATTTGCATACAGAATCATACATATGGCACGTGAATGCAATGTACCTTATAATAGAAACTACTAAATCATAACACTTAAAAAGTATTACAAATCAAGAATTTAAGGATAAATTTCAAGGATAAATTCTTTTATACATTCTCTATGTTCATAGTGGTTAATGTGCTCTCCTCTCATGCATGAGGGGGTGGGTTCGAATCCCGGCAAGTACCAATGTGACTTTTTCAATTCATAATTATGTACTTTCTAAAGTTTATCTTGGACATCACTAACATCGGTGAAGGAAAACATCGTGACGAAACCTGGACTTGTAATTAATATAAGTCTGGAATCACCAATCCGCCTTGAGCAAGCGTGGTGATCATGCTCATGCCTTTTCTATATGAGGCCTTTGCCCTGCAGTGGGCCAGTAATAGGCTGGTATTATTATTATTTATTATTATTAATCACGCAATTCTCAACTGTATTTCCGTAGCTTTTGAGTTCATTATCAATCAATGAAAGTTACTAGAGCATATCTCTGCTCAATTCTGCGTCAAGTTGGAAACTTTTTTCATATTGGCACGACTCTCAATTAAAGTTTGCAAATAAAATATCCGTTGGGGAAGATTATTACGACTTGGCTGGAAAAGTTGTGGTTCACCCGATTCCTATACAGAAAGATTTTTTTTATCAGGTTCCAAATTTTGATACTATAATGTTTATCTACATCAATATTATAGAGAAAAATATTTGTATTAGTGTGTGCATGTTTGTAATGAATAAACACAAAAACTACTGTGCCGATTTAAAAAAAAATTCACCATTAGAAAGCTACATTCACCCTGAGTAAAATAGGCTATATAATATTTTAAAAAAGTTAGGGATCCGTAAGGAAAATCACGCGAACGAAGACGCGGTGAGAGTGCTAGTTAAAAATAATACAATGAGTGTTTTTTCTTTTAGTATCACTCAGTGCTAAAATATTAAGATATAGCAACACGTAGTTGTGGACATTATGCGCCGCGTTGCACACTGACTCGACTCGCGCGCCTGCCCCACCCCCAAACATTGATAACAATCAAAACATAAGTTCTACATTTTCCCTTTATACTTTCACAGGCTTAGAACCGTCAAATCGGAAAGGTATGTCGTATTACGGATATCATCATCTGCCTAGCCTTTTCTCAACTATGTTGGGGTCGGCTTCCAGTCTAACTGGATGCAGCTAAATACCAATATTTTACATAGAGCGACTGCCTATCTGACCTCCACAACCCAGTAACTAGGTAATACGATACGTCTTGGTAAGACTGGTTGTCAGACTTTCGGGCTAATGACGACCCGTAACGACTGTCAAAGCTCTACGTATGACAGCCGGAACCAACAGCTTAACGTGCTTTCCGAGGCACGGAACGATGTCAGTGATATATGTCTAAGATAAACTCAGAAAGTACATATGAATTGAAAAAGTCACATTGGTACTTGCCCGGATACCCATGAGCATGAGGTCTTGGGTTTGATTCTCAGGTCAGGCAAAGTGTTATTGGGTTTTTCCATCAGGAATTTCTCAGTAGCCGCCTCGGAGTCTGGATTTGTGCCTGGTTGATGACAATAGGCTCGCCCCCTATTACATGGGACTTAAACATAACTGGCGAAATGTGGGTGTACTGATGAGTACACCTCTGCCTAACCCTTCGGGGATTATACGTGTTATGTGTCAAAACACAACCCTTTCGCTTATATGTGTTTGCAAGCTTTTACCTTAAATGTGAACCAACTGGTGGCCGTCCTCATATTCTGAGGAAGCGCATTCCAAAGGAAAACACGCCTGGACAAGAAAAAGAAGATTTAAGAAAACCAGAGCGGTGGGAAGGACATCGCAACAAACGATTATTAGAGTATAAATATTGAAAGTCAATAGTTAATAAATAATAGTTAAAAAAAACTAAAAAACACGCTTTTAGCACGCACTAAAAAATATTTTTTTCGTATTCCTGACAGCAAACCCTTTTATTTGATACCCATATCATAGGGGTGGATTTCAAACAGCCAGTCCGCCATCTTGGGGAGGCCGCCATATTGGATTTGTAATGACGTTTCTTAGCTAGTAATGTATTGTCATCAGAACTCAGAGCGTGTGCAAAATTTCATCCTAATCGAAGACCGGGAAGTGGGTCAAATTAAGATTCCAAGATTTTCTTACATACATAGTTGGTTACAAGTGAAGCTAATAATAAAAAATAAATAAAGAAAGCCTGTTAATAATAATAAAAAAGGTTATATATGTTTCACATAACCTCCGTAATTCAAGGATAAAATAAATAAAGCAATCCAACTCACACACTGTCACCCTAATTAGTACAAGGTCTGCACAAGGTCAATATTTGCTTTTCCCTCCAGATGAGAAGTAATAGATGGAATTAGGGTCGTGATAAACTTATTATAAAGATGGTCAAGGTTTTCATGCTACTACTAGCGTGTGCCCGCAACTCCGTTCATATGAATTACGATTTTCCGGAGTTTTTTTTCGCTAACCCTAAGGCCTCATTTACGGAGACGCGGGGCGTCGAGCGTCGCGTGCGGCGTGGCGTCTCACGGCGCGTCGAGCGATTTTTCTGTTTACGGAGCGGCGGCGCGTCAAGCGACTTATCATCGCACGCGTAAACACAAACGTATGGCAATATAAGACGTTGTTCATAGAGACGCGGGGCGTGAAGCGTGGCGGTGCCCGCCGCGGCGCACGCGGGATACTCACAGTGTTGCCAACTTAGTGGATTTATCACTAGATTTGGTGGTTTGGGACCCTCTGCTGGTGGGCAGAATTTGTATCTAGTGGCTAGTGGAATGATGAATGGCGGCAGTTAGATATCCTCAGTTAGACAGACGCCACGCCGCACGCGACGCGCGACGCCGCGCGTCTCCGTGCATGAGGCCTTACTATTTAAACAAAATGTACAGTCAACGATGATGTTGAAGATTTCTTAGAAACTGATTTCAATGTAATTTAATTTAAAAAAAAAAACATAACATAACATCACGCCTGTAATCCCCGAAGGGTTAGGCAGAGGTGTACACCCACATTTAGCCAGTCATGTTTAAGTCCCACGTAATAGGGGGCGAGCTTTTCGCCATGAACCGAGCACAAATCCAGACGCCGAGACTGCTGCTGAAAAATTCGGATACTGATGAAAAAACCCGATTAACACTTTGCCCGACCTAAGAATCAAACCCAAGACTTCATTCTCAGCAGTCGTGCCTTGCGACCACTAGACTAACGAGGCTTAGTAATTAATACAAATCGATACCGGAAATATGAAATAACGTAAGGGACATCTAGACAAAAATCTCATTTTCGACCAAATGTGAGGGACATTAGGTCGAAAATGAGATTTTCGCCCAGATGTCCCTTACGTTATTTCATATTTACAGTATCGAAATCTGAAATCGCCAATCTACCTTGAGCAAGCGTGGTGATCAATGCTAGTGCCTTCTCTGTATGAGAAGAGGGCTTTGACTTGCAATGGGATAATCTTCTTATGTCGTAAGTGTCGTGATGGCCTAGTGATTAAGGCGCCCGCCTCTCATGCTTGAGTTTGTGGGTTCAAATCCGGGCAAGTACTAATGTGACTTTTTCATTTCATATGTACTTTCTAAAGTTTATCTTGGACATCACTGACATCGATGAAGGAAAATATCGTGAGGAAACCTGGACTTATACCAGCCTATTACTGTCCCACTCAAACCATGTCAGAGGCCCTTGAGGCTGTTTAGAAACTCTGACACTAGGGTGTGTAGGGTCGTAAGACCTTACTGCCCACACGATAAGAAGAAGATGGGATAAATAAGTTGACTAGTAAAGATGTTTTACATCTCTACCTTACCCATTAAGAATAAACAGTCGTTATATTAATATTGATACCTCAAAATGTACCCGCAATTTAATAGTCCATAAACGTCATGCAGTTTTGCATAAAAGCGCTGTACCGCTTTTGTCAGCGCTCGAACAAGCTGACAGCGCGTTAGCGGCTGCCGGATCGATATCGCATTAATAATTCTGCCCTTTAAAGGTAAGCGTCCACTTGTCGGTATCGTACGCATCGGACGGATAAATTTTTCACAGTGCGTCCACTATTTCGGCAGCGTACGGATTACTGACGGTGAGTACCAGCATACGGATTGACGATGCCAGTTCATTCGGATTTTTGTAGTGAGCGCACGTGTGGACACTGTGAGAATGGAGGAAAGCGATGAAGAACAAACAACAGCGAGCGCGCGGGGTGCGTCCACTAGTCGGCATTCCGTATGACGTCATCGGCACGCATCGCAAAAGTTGCCTCTCGGAGCAACGGTGTCGGCATTGCCGATGTGCGATGCGTACGTTGCGGACAGGTGGACGCACTTATATGAGTTTCTATACAAAGAATACTACGATCCGTTGCGTGCGATCCGTCCGATGCGTACGATACCGACAAGTAGACGCTTTTACCATTATAGTCCCTATAGTAGACTGGCTTTTGTTTGCGACTTCAGTGAGTTTTGAACTGTGACTGAGCGATTAGAAGTTGCACGGCAATCGCAGATACGATTCCCGCATGAAGTGAATATAGGGTGGCCCAGATAAGGACGTTTAAAAGAAAATTTTGGAAGCCTCTCTTCTTGGGCTATCCAAAATTGGGGGTGGCCCCATGCAGTTCTACGATTTTTGTGGTTTAGGAGCTAGACGATTTTAGATCAGATTTTGTTGATTTTCTTTTTTTTGTGTCGCATTTTTTTTTATTATTTTGATTGATAATTAAGCCTAACAGTATGGTCTTTGATCGATAAAAAAAAACTGTCTGTCTCTAGTTTTATGTTATGTTATAAAGTTTTTAATAATTGTTTTTTTTTCTTTACTATTTGTTTCTGGAAGGAATCGTTTTGTAAATCATAGACTAATTGATATTTACAAATAAAATTACATCTTATAAACGTTTTAATTACTTACAGATAGGTATAGAGATACATTTATTTGTTTGACTGCCTCGTTGGTCTAGTGGTCGCAAAGCGCGACTGCTGAGCATGAGGTCTTGGGTTCGATTCCCGGGTCGGGCAAAGTGTTATTGGGTTTTTCCATCAGGAATTTCTCAGTAGCAGCCTCGGAGTCTGGCCTGGATTTGTGCCCGGTTGATGGCAATAGGCTCGCCCCCTATTACATGGGACTTAAACATAACTGGCGAAATGTGGGTGTACTAATGGGTACACCTCTGACTAACCCTTCGGGGATAACAGGCGTGATGTTATGTTATTTGTTTGACCAAAAAATATAGAAATATAGCCCATCAGATTAAATTAGTGGGGCATATTTCACAGCAAAATTTGAGGCAGTATACTTTGCCACAGCAGGGTGGCGGCTTCACTAAAGAGCTGTCAGCACAGGGACGGGGCCTCAACAGGGCCAAACGCCTGCCGGGGTTGCGGGACGTCTTAACAGGATACCGTGCCCCGGAACGCAAAGGGCAACAGAAGGAACAGGGTGGTTTTTTAGTCAGTAAAAGTCTGACAGTCCCTTCCGCCCCACCCAGGGCGGAAGGACTCACTTGATGATTTTTACCAACTTAAAAAAAAAATGTGTTGGCTTGATGGGGCAAAGTGGAGCTACTCACAATATTGTGATCATTGACGATCACTCCTAAGTGTCTAAACACACTATGCCGAGGATACGCGACCGAAGTTCGGCATGATTACGCCTGCAATGCTATTTGTATTACTGGCGACACATTATGCCGAAATTACGAAATTATTTATTATTTAAATTACGTTATAGCGTACAGCCGAACTTCGGTCGGGCGTAAGTTCAGCGGCAATTCGGCGGCAACGTATTCTGTAGAACACACATTATACGCGACCGATGTTCGGTTCGATTGCCGACGAAGATCGGGAGCGGGGAGCAGCGGGAGGCAGGCAGGCCCCCGCCCGCGTCTCCGCCCGTAGTAGTGTTTATTTCGCCTCTGTCTACGCACAAGATGCACGTGCTTTAAACACTGAATATACACACAAAATTGCGCACAACTGAATTTCTGCCGCGTAAGTTCGGCACTTATGGTGTGTCATATCAGCCGAATACGTTGTGGTACGTAAAATCAG
Organism: Hoplodrina blanda; assembly: GCA_949316365.1. Lineage (NCBI taxonomy): Eukaryota > Metazoa > Arthropoda > Insecta > Lepidoptera > Noctuidae > Hoplodrina > Hoplodrina blanda. The sequence goes on from OX438576.1 coordinate 5,914,389, forward strand.
CCGCGGAACTTCGGTCGCGTACGTTCGGCATAGTGTGTTTAGACACTAACATAGCATTCAACACAAAATAACAAGTCGAAAGAATAACAGAAACATATGTTAATGCTTTTGTTTTATTTACCATCTAAGTACTAGTACATAAGCTACCAAGTCAATGAACTCGCAGCACACGAGCAAAAAACAACCTTATCAATGCGATACAAAGTCGAGATTACAACGCACAGTATTCAAGTGGATAGCTAAGTGAATATGCACTTTGAAGTGGTTCTGATAAGGTTTAAATTAGTTTGGGAGTTGTTTTTTCTTTGTGGAGTTTGCAAAACTATTGTCACGCGATTTCTAGATAGTGAACTTAGTGCGTTATAACACGCGTCATTTCATTTAATAGAAAAACATATAACATCACGCCTGTAATCCCCGAAAGGTTAGGCAGAGGTGTTCCCATTAGTACACCGACATTCGCCAGTTATGTTTAAGTCCCATGTAATAGAGGGCGAGCCCATTGCCATCAACCGGGCAGAAATCCAGACTCCGAAGCTGCTACTAAGTTTCTGATGGAAAACCCAATAACACTTTGCGCGACTTGGGAATCAAACCCAAGACCTTATGCTCAGCAGTCGCGCTTTGCGACCACTAGAAGTGTTATTGGGTTTTTCCATCAGAAATTTCTCAGTAGCAATAGGCTCACCCCCTATTAAATGAGACTTAAACAAAACTGGCGAAATATGGGTCTACTAATGGATACACCTCTGTCAAACCCTCGGGGGACACAGGCGTGATATTATGTGTTGTATGTTTCATTAATGAATTAATTAGCGCGAGTGGCTACATTGGGCACTCTCTGACTTTGAAGTTCGTGAACTTAGGGTCAATTCACACGTACCACAACCACACCACGTCGCAGCGACAAAATGTGGTCAAGCTGTGGTTACGTGTGAATAGTGTCGCAGCGACTTTTTGCAGTTGCGTTGTGGTACCGACAAAATGTCGATGTGTTTGCGTTGTCGCTGTCGTTGCGATGTGGTAACCACGTAGTCATGTGCAGTTATACTTCGGCTTTCGTAGAGGAAAGGTGCGCGCTGTTGATGACGTCATGTCGTGGCGATGTGGCCGCGTTGCCGTTGCGATGTGGTTGCGATGTGGTCGTATTACACAGGTGGTCGATAACAACGGCAAAATGTGGTACGTGTGAATTGTAATATTCATTTTCAATACAAAATAGACGCCCGACCACATGGCGTCGTTGTGGTGTGGTTGTGGCTGTGGTGTGGTTGTGGTACGTGTGAATTGACCCTTAAGGACGTGTTTACAAAACAGACAACACAACCACGCTCGGGCGCGGAATGACCAATCTCTCAGATTTTTTATGAAATAAATCTAGACAGTGACCGAATAAAATAACCCTTAATCCACCTATTAAGATTCATGTGTTACAGCATTTGTAAAAAATTTGACGGTACGTTTTCTTCCTTTCTGAGACTATATTTATAATATTTTCATAAATATTTTATCCAACATTTTGAGATGACTATATCTGCTCCCCTTGGGATTTTTTGGAAAACAAAATGATGTACATAATAGTATAAAAAATGTACCTAAACTCAGCCTCGAATCGTCAATTTTGTGACAAGAGGCTTTCGAAAATCGCTTTTACATTATTAAATTAAAAAACAAACATTTCAATGCCAAATATCCACGGTATGGAGATAAAGAAGTAATCTATGTGTTGCAAGCATTAGTTACGTTTGCTTTGGTTTAATTGTATTGCAAAATCTCTCCCGAAAAACAGCCTTTTTTATTTTAATGCTCACTCACACTTTTTAAATCATAATAAATAGTAGTTTTTATGCAAGATACGTTGCATTCACGTGTACTTATGTATGACTAGCTCTTATCCGCAGCTTCGCTTGTGTTAAATTAGGCTAACAGGTTCACTCTATAGAACTCTCCATACAAAAGACGATCGCCGGCGGTAGACGTCCTATAAGAAAGGATTTTCCAAATTTCACACAAGTGGATGAAACGGGGGTCCGCTCCGGCGCGGCGCCTGAGCGTTACCGCTCCGGTTTTTTACATACAAAAATGTGTTGTAGCCATATGGCGCCGTGCGGTGCACTCCGGCGCCGTACCGCGCGCGCGCCGGATTTGAGACGAGGCGGGGAGGAGTGTAAGTATCGCGACGCCGCAGCGCCACTAGACACACTGTCGTCGTAGTAGGACCAACTCTCTCTTCCGTCGCGCCATACGCCGCAACGGTGCCGCAAAACGATGCGGCGCCGCACCGCATCGTGTGGAATGGCCCTTACGCAGACGTAGTAGCGGGCAAAAGCTAGTATTCTATGTTTGTGCCTCTCACAAACAAATTATCATTCGGTTCACGGTATTTTTTCGCATATTTTAATTATGCAAAGGAATATCTTATCGGAATATTTTTTCATTAATTCGCGAAAACAGGAATCGAGGTTTTATTTCAAATGAAAATATAAACAGCTACAGCGACACACAAATCTCAACCTTAACTTTAAGGGAATATTGTCGGTTTTTGAATAAAAAAGGCTATTGAAAAGATCGTAAGGAAAATTTTTCTTGTGTCGGAATTTGGACCGTGTGTAATGAAGATATGGTCTTTAATCCTTAAGCCTGATGATTACAAATTTTATGAGGGTTATTTCATACTTCGTTTTCATTCAACTAATAAGTAAAAATACACCACTTATGGATATGGCTTGCTCGATCTAAAAGCATTTATTTTATTTAAATTTCCATATCACTAACTAGTGTCTTCCTGCAACTCTGTCCACGAAATACCTACTTAAATGTTCCATAAAATCTATACTTACTTCTCTATGAGGGTTAAGCAGAGGTGTACCCATTAGTACACACACATTTCGCCAGTTATGTTTAAGTCTCATTAAATAGGTGGTGAGCTATTGCCATCAACCGGACTACGAGGCAGCTACTGAGAAGTTTCTGATAGAAAATCCCAATAACACTTTGCTCAACCTGGGAATCGAACCCAAGACTTCATGCTCGGCAGTCGCTCTTTGCGACCACTAGGCCAACGAGGCAAAGGAGGCATATAGCATTGTCATGTAAATTGCACATTTACGCCAAATTTCAGCTCATTCGAAGATCAGGAAGTGGGTCATATTTAACTTGTAAGATTGGATGAGCCACAGACACCGGGACAGGTGAAAGTAAATAAAAGTTTGTAAAAAAAAACAATCGAATTTATGTTTACTACGCGATTTTGTGCCTAAGGGTCAGTTCACACCGAGACGCGACGCGACGCGACGCAACGTGACGATACTTGAAGAGGCCAGTGACTTCGCGCTGCGCCGCGCGCCGCCGCGAGACGCATCGCAACGTCGCCGCTCTTGCACGTCGCGCGTACACCTTTTCGTACACGATTCACCGCTGCGTCGCGATGCGTCGCTCTACGCATCGCGACGTAGTGCTGCGTGGTGTAACGTATTCTAAATTCTCACAACGAAATGTGTATCTTTTCGTGTTGAAAATAAAGTTATATTTTGAGTCGCTCTTTTAAAGTGTGCACGCAGCGTCTGGTCGCGTCGCGGCGTCTCGGTGTGAGCTGACGCTTAGTCCTCTATGATAAAAACTCTTTTCAATTGAATTAAATCCACTCTAAAAAAACAGAAACTTTACTTCAAAAAACCTGTCAAGTGCGATTTGGAGTTGCAAACCAAGAGTTCCGTATCATCGTACACGTGCTTTGCGACCGATACTTTAAACTAACTTTTTAGACCTATGTATCCTGCTTATGTGTAGAAAGTTTCATTAAAATCGGTTCATTCATTTCGATAAATAAGGTCTTGAAAGTTTGTATGAAACGCTGTACGGCGTAAACGTTCTCAAGGGCGCGGCAAAAGCCAGCAAACTTTTATAATTCACCCGCGCGCCCCGTGTTAAGTGTTTTATCGTAATAACTCCAAAAATAAAAGGAATTACCTAAAATGCCTAAACAAAACTCTCACTCATGTAATAAATATAACTACTTAAGGTAACACCCCCAATAATCGACACTTTAACGTGCGCAAACAAGCATTTTTTTAAATATTTTCTTACTTTATGATATTATAAGGTATTTTGAAGCATTGGGTAACGCTTCAGACTTCGTTGCGTAATATTTGAAAGCAAACATAAGTTTCATATAAATAAATAAAGTAATAATATATCGAAATAAATTAACGTTTTTTGGTCTAGTGATCGACAGCAGAATTCTATTTTTCGACACCCGGTAATCGACATGTTCCAGTAATCGACATCCAATAATCGACAATATTCCTAACACTTCTAAACAATAAATCCCAATAGAAAAGCCGAGATAATCTAGTATTATATGTGACGAAATAAAAACTTAGTCTTAATCAGTATTTTGATCATTTTAATCAACAAACAATCTTATAATAAACAAATAGTGGCTAGTAATTCGTAGGTTTCTAAAAAAATACACTTTTGCAATATAAACATCTCTTAAATGTTAAACAATAAATGTAGAAGATGTGTCATTTGGTTTCGGTTTAGTATCCGCCTTTTCTTGTTTTTTTATTGTTTTTATCTGTTAGTTTTTTCTATTTTTTGTTTTTCTATCTTCCTCAATTTTAATCATTTTTTTTCTCTTTCCTTGGATTTAATTTCTAATTTTTTCACCTTTCTGACAACTTCTATTGCCTGTATTATTTGAAAAAGTGTGGAATTTTTTTTTGGTGCCATAAAAAACATTTATGTCGATTATAGGAACATGCGAAAAAAAAACTCCAGTTATCGACAAGCGTGTTTTCATATTATATTATAAACTTACAATTGCAAAGACATTACTAAAAACTAAAGAATTTGGGTTCTAACTTAATAAATAATTTACATGCTCGGTTAAGCAAAACAATTAAAAGTTATGGGCATTATATCTTGCTCACCTCCTTAGCGATTTCGCTAATGAAACGGGAATTTATTTAGAGATCTCTGCCGGTTGGTATGTTCAGCTACGCCATTTTCTTTAAAACAGCCGAATCTATGAAATATCTTTTGCAATGATAGCTAGATAATCCCCAACTATGTTTATGGTTCAAATACGTTCCGAAGCGAGACTCAACTCTTGTTTTTCTTCGTTAACTTTTTAAGTGTCGAACACTGGGGCTCTGTCGAACACTGGGTGTTTTACCTTAATTATCAAAGAACAATGTCAGGTTTCGGCTTACACAACTTTTAAAACTAAGTTCACACGGACACAAAGTTTTTACCTACAATAATTTAAATATAAAATTCTAACTTTTTAAAAAACATTTGTTTATTTTCTAGAACTTTTCCAAAAATAAATCATAAAAATAATCGTAAATCATTTGGTCCATCCTGTTCCAGGTTTTTTTTTTATAAATAAAAAGGTTCAGGTATAGTGTGGCCATTAGTGCTGTGCACTCCCTGAGGTATGCGCGCGGCGAGACGGGGGGGAGAATCGGCTGCTGCGCTCTGTCAGTCTGCCGCCGACGCTCACGGCGGTAGCTAGCATTTGTTTGTATCGGACTGTCTATGTCAGACGCACATGAGATAAATATTCATAGATGGGTCGTGCGTTATCTTGTGATGTCAAGACCGTCATTTTTAAAATGGTCGAATAATTTAAGAAACGAAAAGTAGACAAAAGGCTTTGAATAGAATAGTGATGCGAATATTGCCAAAATCGTAGCGGAGGCAATTTTCAATTCAAATGTACTTTCTAAAGTTTATCTTGGATCTCTGACATCGGTGAAGGAAAACATCGTGAGGAAACCTGGAATTGTAATTAATATAAGTCTGGAATCGCCAATATTAAAGCTTTACATAAAATATTGTAAACCGATATCGTAAGATCAGTCCGACAATATCGATCTCATGTGAACTCATGCACTTTTTTCTTCGCCTCCCACCTCGCCGCGCATACCTCAGGGAGTGCACAGCACTAATGGCCACACTATAGTAACTTGTTCTGCCACTAATCGATTATTCTAAATAATTAAACCGATTTACTCTTTATTTTTTATTTACCACCTCACAATTGTCTCTTAATATTATTTTTTACCTAAATAATACGTTCATCGTGTTTATTTTAAATACATTTAGTATTTTTATAGAATATAAAAACTCAAGAAATCGATTTTCATGACCTGTGCTCGATAACTTAATCGTAATGTAATGGCAACCCTGTTAGGTTCTGTCTGTCTGTCGTGTCTGTCTGACTGTTAGTCAATGTCAAACATCTTGTTTGTGTTGTTGCTAGTGTTTTTCTATGAGTACGGTTGTTTTTTTCTCAAATATCACACATTTTGTGACAATGTCCCATCAACTACGTTGTATTAATTGTGGTATAAATTAATGTGTTTCGGATGAAACGGCATTTAGTTGAATCTGATGATATCAGTTCATTGTTACAGCAATGGACTTCACTTTCTGAGGTAAAGTACGATTCTTATTAGAGCAATAGCGCACTAGCGGCTAGGCCGCAGCGGCCAGGTCGCGGCGGCCATCGAGATCTTAACTTATGAAATCGCCACAGAGCGCGCGCACCTGGCCGCAGCGGCCAGCGAGATCGAAGCGACGCATTTGCGGCCCGTGTTCAGTCGCTGGTCGCTGCGGCCACTGAGATCAATTGCATTGTAGTTAAATCACCAGTGTGCGCGCACTAGCCGCGGCGGCCGCACGTATTGTGGAACTACAGCGTGATTTGTGATCATCGCGATGTCTTCCGACACGGAAAGATTGATAACCGAGATTGAGACAAGGAGGGCGTTGTGGGACATGTCCTGTGAAGACTATGCAAAAAAAAATCATTTATAGGTGTGTTGATAATGATTTAATGAATGAAAACGAATAAAAGTTTAATTACTGTATATTTTTTGTTTAATTTACTCCGTAGAAATAAATAACCTCCAATTTACTTACAATGTCTGAATAATTTCTTTTTGAGAAGTTCAATGTAAAAGTGGAAAACACAGATAAGCTTCTGACATGAAACTACACAAAATAACGTGAGAATTTTTACTGTCCATGAAAATTTTTTTATTGAGCCTAAGTTACTATGGACACCTGACATTGTTCTTTTCGTCCTTTTAGTCATTATAATATCGTGTATAAATCGACAAATCCAAAAAATTTGAGGCAACTTCGTGATGTTTTTCTATCGAGAAAATGTTATTATTTTATGTTTTTGATCAATGAGAACCCTCGAAAATATCATGTAATTTTCATATATTTGTATTTTAAGCCTAGAAATCTAGAATTGTTCATGTAAAATAAAAAAAAATTGGTCATTTTGCTTACTATCCACTCTTAAGCGATTTAGCTAATAGCTATAGCATATTAACATGTCTAAGTTAGCAAACCTAAGCATGCGTGTAAATACTTAAACCGTTTCCATGAAATTCATACTCGTGTACCGAATATACTTAGCTCGGTGACTGATCAAAGCGTTAGAAGATAATATTCATTGAATATAATCTGTAGGGATGTAAGGTTACTGAATAGGTATATGGATTGTGGAAGGGACGTTGTGTCGCTGCCGTGAATTCAGTTTATAATTCTAAACCCCTTAGAGGGGTAATTTTTAATTTAATATTTAGCTACTAGCTTCTCGATTAGCGATTTCTCCATTTACAAATTTTGTACCCCCGTTTCAACCCCTTTTTTTTGGGGTGGTTTAAATTATCAAATGAGTTCTTCTGCCCTGGGTGTGGCGGAAGGGACTGTCAGACTTTTACTGACAAAAAACCACCCTGTTCCTTCTGTTGCCTTTACGTTCCGGGGCCACGGTATCCTGTTAAAACGTCCCGCGACCCCGGCCCGTTTCTACCCCTTAGGGGGTGAATTTTGGAACATAAGTTCTTAGCAGTCGTCTACAACTACGTCGTTGGTAGAAAAAGCCTAAGGCATTTTCAAAATGTCTTATTAAAAAAAAAGGAAATCTCTGATTCTATGGAAAACTTAAATTCGACATTTCGTCAGTTTTGTTTAAGTCCCTTGGCGAGCCTATTGCCATCAACCGGGCACAAATCCAGACTCCGAGGCTGCTACTGAGAAATTCCTGATGGAAAACCCAATAACACTGCCCGACCTGGGAATCGAACCGAAAACCGCATGCTCAGCAGTCGCGCTTTGCTACCACTAGACCAACGAGGCAGTCATCAGAAGGTTCATTTCGAAAAATAAATAAATAAAATAAATCATTTTATTTCATTCATTTTTTAATTTTTTTTTTCATTTTATATTTTACTAGCTGACCCGCCGTGACTTCGTTCGCGTGGTATCCTACCCCTACCCTACCCCAACCCTACCCCATCCCATATTTTCTCACCATTTAAACCTTCCCTAGACCTCCACGAACATTTCAAAACCAAAATCAGCTAAATCGGCCCAGCCGTTCTCTAGTTTTAGCGAGACTAACAAACAGCAATTGATTTTTATATATACTTAGTAGAAGTAGATTAAAATAAGGACTGAAACTTTGTATGAAACGCCGTACGACGTAAATGCTGTTAAAATATATCGTCTAACTACAGTCATCTCTGCGTACAGTCGCGTTCACAAAATACGATCCTACGTGACGCCATTACTGGAGGTTTTAAATAAAAACCTTGTGTTCTGTTTTCTTAACGAAATTGCTATATGTTGCACGTAGTGGGGTGTGCCAGCGATTTGTTTGAACTTGCTCCTTCTTTTTTACAAACAAAAAGTAGTATGTTTGTTTCGTTATCACGGCTAAATTACTGGACTGATTTTGGTTAAATTTTGATAAATTGTAGCTTGAATTCTTAGAAGCCTAATTTGTGTAGTAAATCATGTAAGTAGTGTTTGTATGGGCGAATGTTTTCGTCGTCGATTCTGCTTCCACTACTTGTCAAGCAAAAGGAGACATTTAGGGCGCGGGCACACGGTGCGTTGCGGCGTCGCACCGCAAAGATTTCACCGTGTGAGCGGGCACACGAGCGGTGCGGCGCCGCAGCGTTGTTATAACGCAGCGGCGCCGTAGCAGCGAGCGAGCGTGTGTAATTCCTTGTGACGCAAAACAACTGAGCGGTGCCGCTCCGACGTCGCAACGCATTCACCCCTCCCCGCCTCGTCTTGGTGGTTGCAAGTCCGGTGCGGCGCCGGAGCGCATCGTGTGACATGCCACAGATATTTCTATGTAAAACGACGCAGCGACACCGCTCCGGCGCCGGACCGCCGCCGCAACGCACCGTGCGTCGCATACTTATAAACCGTGCCAGTGTGTGATGGACGTAGTTCAGCGTGAGCCTGAGCAGTATTTTGTGATGTTTAGTAGTATGTAAATACAACTTTGATAAAACAAAATACTCCCCGGGTTTGGTGATATTTCAAATCCTTCACCGTTGGGGCGATGACTTGACAGCCGGTTTTTGGTTACAAAAACACTGCACAAACACTGTACATAATACTTTTCTCTTAGTTTTTATAATATTACACTAATTTAACGTAATTAAAGTACTTTTATACAATAGGGTAGATGACACCACCAATCAACTGACGTACTTTTTCTAACTTGTCAAAACGCTATTCTCCCATAGATTTTGTATGGTGTAAATAACTATGACGTCACTTTTGAGTAGACTCAGTTGACTAACTATTTATAAATTAGAAAGCAATAAAAAATCAAAACAGACAGTTAATTGAAAATGAATTGGGTTATCAGGGCTAAAATAAAGTGTATCTTTAGAGAAGTTATGTCTTGGTATTATTGGTTAGTGATGTCATCTACCCTATTTATACAAAATTCAAACTAAGAGATCGTTTTTTGACGACCGGCTACCAGTGTTGCCAGCAAAAAAAAAACCACCTTACAACAATAAGAATGAGCGAAGGATGCCGAGAAGCATGTGTTTTTTTTTCAACAAGAAAGTATGAAAAAGAAACTATTTATTCACGAGAAAAAGATGCACATAATATAAAAAGAAAAATTGTACATAAAAGCAAAATAAAAACAAGATGGTATTAAATCTAAAAAATTAAAAAGAAATAAAGAAATATGCGCCACTACCACGCGAAACGGCTGATGCTTAGCATAATGCCGTGGTCCGTGCACGATAACCACGGCGCTGGTTTTCAGCGTTCCAGCGGCGTGTCGTTGTCTCGGACCATAGGTAAAATATCATTCACCTATAGTTCTGAGGCTCAAAACAATAAAATCAGTCAATTATCTATACTAATATTATAAAGCTGCAGTGTTTGTTTGTTTGTTTGAACGCGCTAATCTCTGGAACTACTGGTCCAATTTGAAAAATTCTTTCAGTGTTAGATAGATTAGTTATTGAGGAAGGCTATAGGCTATATACCATCACGCTACGACCTACGGGAGCGGAGCAGTAACCAAAGACGCGGGTGTTACCGCGGCGGCCAGCTAGTTTTGTTATAATTATAATGTTTCTTGTTTAATTAACATTTAATATTGAACTTCATTTTATTTCTATTATTTGTTGTTATAATAACCATAATAATAAACACGTTGCGAAAATTTCAACTCTCTCTCATACGGTTTAAAAGAAATCGTCCTGTGACAAACGGGCTGACAAAAATGAGCGAAAATGATACGGCTTCGTTTAAATCCTTTTAATACGGAACTCTAAAAATGACTTATTAACATCTAAAGTAAAGCCTTGAAGACTAACATAAGCTACTAAGTACTAACCCTAAGGAAAATTATGAATATTCACAGGCAAAGTTGTATTCAAATCTAAAGTGATGAGATGCTACGGCGTAGCGCTACGGCGTAGACAAGCCTCGTAACCGTCTACGACATTATTAAGTCGAGTAATCTAATATTAAATTAAATAGTTTGTGTGTTTGTTTAAGTATTAATAATTTAATTTTAATGGTTATGAGTCATGTTGCTGAGGTTTGGAAGTGGATGGGTGACCGTTTTGCTTGTTCAAAGATTGTTTTGACAGTATTACTAATTATCTTATAAATGCGAAAATTCAGATGGATAAATGTTTGCTACTCAATAAAGCGAGAACGGCTAAACTGATCTGGATGAAATTCGGCACAGAGATAGATTATAATCTGAAATAGCACATTAGCTACTATATAACCCGGAAAAAAGAACGGTTCCCGCCGGATAATAAACTTTGATGAGGACGAAGTCGTGGTTTGAAGCTAGTATTATTATAAACACGAGTTTTTGAGGATAGATGAATATATGTTGACACACATATAGATATTGATCTAGCGTAACACATAGGCTAATTTTAATTCCGTTTTTATACAAAACATCAGTTTATTTTAATTTTAATTGCAAAACATCAGTCCTGTAATCCCCGAAGGGTTAGGCAGAGGTGTGCCCATTAATACACCCATATTTCCAAAACCGAGCACAAATCCAGACTCCGAGGCTGCTACTGAGAAATTTTTGATGGTTTTTTTTTGGCCGTTTCGCGCGGTATTGGCACAAATTTTCGTTCAGGACATTTAATTTTTTATTATGTATTTAGTTTTTTAGATTAAGTACTACTAGCTTGTCTTGTTTCGGGCTGTTGAAAAAAAATATTTTGTATTGTGCGTCACTTTCACGTGAATAAAAAGCTTTTCTTTCTTTCTTTCTTTCTAAAAACTCGATAACACTTTGCCCGACCTGGAAATCGAACCCAAGACCTCATGCTCAGCAGTCGCGCTTTGCGACTACTAGACCATCGGGGCAGTGTCTCAAATAATAAATGAGTGAGTACCTAATAATAGGTATATAATATACAATCTAAACACGAGTCTATGTATATAACTTTTTTTTTAAACCAGCTTTAATTTAAAATTATTACAATATTGAGTATTGGACATTGTATTGTCATCAGAACTAAAGGTGTATGCAAAATTTCAGCTCAATCGGATACCAACAAATGGTCGAAAAATGGTTTGCAAATTTTGGAAGGACAATTTATTTACATACATACTTACATACGAACAGTGCAAGCTAAATAAAAGCTTGTAAAAAGACTACAGGTCAGGAAAATTCATTTTTGTTTGACCAACTGTTTATAAAATTAGCCTATTTTTAGTAAATACGCTTGAGGCTTTCTCCACGTGTAATATATTTTTTAATATTCTGATATTCTGGACCCTTTTTTGTCGTATACAAAGGATAGTAGGATAAGAGAGATATAGCCTCCGGCTGTGTGATTATGTTAAAAGCTGAAGATAGATATTCATATAATTATACTCGTATATCAACTTTATACGGACTAACATAACCCACTTTTTTTAACCCCTAAAATTAAATAATATATCTTGTGAGATATTGTTTGAAAAGAGTAAATATTTATTTATTATTTATTTATTTAAGTACATGGAGGACTTACAGCTAATAAAAACAAACAAAAAAGGAAACAATAGTCACGTGAGAGCCAATTACAAATCCTCACGTATAGTTATATAATATTAACAGGGTGTGAGCACAAAAACAAAAAACAAAAAGCACATCGCTATAAAAAGAGTGAGAAGTAAAAAATAAACTCTATGTGTAAAATAATAGAAATAATTATGAAGTAATAAAACCTATCACTACTTGAAAAATTTGAGGCTTAAGCACCTTCTGGCCGAATTCACACTAACTGTGAATGGATCAAAATCGAATTCCTTACAAATAAAAAATATGGAGTTTCTTGCCCGTTCTTCTCCATACGAAACTACCTTTTGGAATAGGCAACTAGATTCAATATTATAATTTTTCTTTTCTCTTGTAAATGACGTTCAAAAGTGCCTTCTAATGGTCTAATTGAAATAAATGATTTGACTTTGACTTTGACTTTGAAAGGAATTTCAAGTAATATTGCTCGAAAAGTGAAAAATAAAATCTTTTTACAAAAATACACAACAGCCTTCAAAAACTACAAAACAAAATATAACTATTGCCATCAACCGAGCACAAATCCAGACTGACTGACTAATTCCTGATGCAAAAACCCAATATCATTTTGCCCGACCTGGAAATTGAACCCAAGACCTCTCGCCCCGCAGTCTCACCAGGGGGCTTAAACAAAGTAACAATTTCAAAACGATAACGAAGTTAGAAAAGACTAAAATGTATGGGATTGACATAAGCCGCGTTAAGTCACGTGGACATAAAGCAAGACATGACAAGCAAGCAGGGTTGCCAATGCTAATTTATATATTTCCCCAAAAATCGAGATCGAATTCCCCAAATTTCGGGACAAAAATCCGCTGATTCCTCACAAATTCCCCACATAGATTTTTGTTTGTTTGAAACTAGAGATGTGCCATAAATAATGATTTTAAAAAAGGTCGATGTCGTGTCGATAATGAATGATGAAATATTTACCGACGAGAATAAGATGTCAAAATGTTAAAATCCCCGCATTTTCCCCACATAATGCCAATCCCCAATAAATCCCCAATCGACTTGAAATTCCCCGCAATTTGGGGAATTCCCCATGAATCGGCAACGCTGCAAGCAAGTCAGAGACGATGACGAATTTAGATATCGTTTCGCTACGAAGCGATGTTACTTTGTCTAAGGACCCAGTAATTAAAGTCGTTAATCGCCAATTTAACAAAAGTGATCAATGCTCGTGCCTTCTCTGTATCAGAAGAGGTCTTTGCCATACAGTGAGACAGTAATAGACTACTATTTTATTATAACCAACGCCTAAGGTAAGCGTCCACTTGTCGGTATCGTACGCATCGGACGGATCGCATCAAACGGATAAATTTTTCACAGTGCGTCCACTATTTCGGCAGCGTACGGATTACTGACGGTGAGTGCCAGTTCATTCGGATTTTCGTAGTGAGCGCACGTTTGGACACTGTGAGAATGGAGGAAAGCGATGAAGAACAAACAACAGCGAGCGTGCGGGGTGCGTCCACTAGTCGGCATTCCGTATGACGTCATCGGCACGCATCGCAAAAGTTGCCTCTCGGAGCAACGGTGTCGGCATTGCCGATGTGCGATGCGTACGGTGCGGACAAGTGGACGCACTTATATGAGTTTCTATACAAAGAATACTACGATCCGTTGCGTGCGATCCGTCCGATGCGTACGATACCGACAAGTGGACGCTTACCTTAAATAAACAAATGTTACTTAGCAGTTAAAGTTGGCTTGACTGTTTCTGTCTCTCTCTCTTGCAAGTCTAGTTTGACAGTCGTGCGATAGTGACAGAATATGATGAGTAAGGCTTGTTTGTTCGGGCCCTAATGTACAGGGGACCTGCTCAGAACGACGTCATCTTATTTTAACTAATTGAGAATAGATAGCATGAGGTCTTGGGTTCGATTCCCAGGTCGGGCAAAGGGATATTGGATTTTTTCATTAGGAATTTCTCAGTAGCAGCTTCAGAGTCTGAATTTGTGCCCGGTTGATGGCAATGGGCTCGCCCCCTATTACATGGGACTTAAACATAACTGGCAAAGTGGATGTACTAATGGGTACACCTCTGCCCCGTTACGAGTCCTACTGCGCACCTGACCTTTCTGAAGAACCTCACCAATAAGGTCAGTGTAGGTCTTCCTAGGGCGACCCCTCCCTGCGTTGCCACTCAACTCTGCCATATAAATACCTTTTGTTAATCGTCTTTCACTCATCCTCTCAACATGACCGAACCATCTAAGCATACACTTTTCTATCTTGGTCTGTTTGTCTTTGTAGATTACATTACAAAATAATTACTGTTTTTGCGATTATTAACTTCTTTTTTGTACGTTGTCTTCAATATTTGTATGGAAGGAACTTTTTCCGACTCTAGCTTTGCCAGTTTTCAGAATAACACGGCTAATTTATTATTGGTGTATTCTGAATATTAATTTTGAAAGTGTTTTTGGTAGCAAAGTTTAGTTTAGTATCAACTTTGTTAAACCTAAAACAATAGTTTGTTAGTAATACTAATAATTGGTTTTAACTAGAACTATTAATAATTTGTGTTTTAATTAGTTAGTGACTGCCTTGTTGGTCGTAAATCGTGACTGCTGAGCATGAGGTCATGAGGGTTCGATTCCCTGGTCAGGCAAAGTGTTATTTGGTTTTCCATGAGGAATTTCTTAGTAGCAGCCTCGGCGTCTGGATTTGTGCCCGGTTGATGGCAATAAGCTCGTCTCCTATTACATGGGACTTAAACATAACTGGCGAAATGTGGGTGTACTAATTGTCAGCGTGGTTATGACCAAATGAAGTTAAATTAGTATATTGGACCAAGGAATGACGTCGTCCCATACAATCTTTGCCCCCCTTTTTCACCCCCTAAGGGGTAGAATTTCGGAAAATCCTTTCTTATCGGATGCCTACGTTATACAAAGAACATACCCTCCAAGTTTCAGGTCTCTACGATCAGCGGTTTAGGCTGTGCGTTGATCCGTCAGTCAGTCATTCAGGACAAAGCATTTTATATGTATAGATAGAAGATATATGTATTTAAATAATGTAATTAGATAAATGGCCGTTTTACGTAAAAGTAAAATATAATAAATGAATAAACTGAGATTTATATAATTTTATTAAAAAGATATTTTTAAGAACAAACTTTAATTTAAAATTATTACAATATTGGACATTGTATTGTCATCAGAACTAAAGGTGTATGCAAAATTTCAGCTCAATCGGATTCCAACAAATGGTCGAAAAATGGTTTGCAAATGAAAGGTCAACTTATTTATATATCTACATACTTACATACGAACAGTGCAAGCTAAATAAAAGCTTGTAATAACAACAAAAATAAAATATGTTTCTCGGCAATATTTTTTTGATCAAAGTTACTACTTAAGTTTGATGTGCAATATGCTTAGTTTTGTATTGTTATAGTGTATTTTTACATCCTGTTAAAAATAGACTTTTTAACACAGATTTTTAAAGCTTTTAAGTAAACATTTTTTCTCAAACCAATTTTTCCGTAAACGATTTTATTTACCTATAACATAGAAAATCAACACAGTAAAAAAATCCTATTCAAATACTTCCAAAGTTATTTCAGAAAATATATTTCACTTATACGAAAAACGGATCAACCAATCTCCTTTACCTAAAAAAAAAACAGAATAATATCCATAGAGAGCGAAGCTCAATGACCTTGAAAGCTTACCTTTGCCTCGTAACTTTAAAAAAAAACTCCACTTGGCACTCACTCGCGAAAATAGTATAAGTCTTGAATTTTTTATTTTATTACTTTTAATACGTTATTATTTTGTTTTTTTTTGTTACTATGTTCTACTGCGCGGCTTGGGACACGTCCTCTCTCGCCGCGATCTCCGAATCGACTGAGGCAGTGAGGGTTTGTTGAGTTTATGTATACTCGGGGAGCGTAGGTATGTTTTGGACGTCGGCTGCGAAACTGGGGTAGGTTGTAAAACTGAGTTTTCAGTTTTGTAAGGGGAATTTTTTGTCAAAGATTTTAATAAGTTGCTGTTATGTTGGTAGTCAATATTGGTTGTATTTTTATTTCATTTCTTATATTCAATGAAATACACATATGTAAATTACATTTTTAAGTATAAAAATATAAACATTTAAAAATATAAAATAATTTTAGCCCACCGGTAACGGAAATAGGGTCCAAGCCACCGTCGGTTAGGGCTTCAAGGAGAGATACCTCCGAAGAATGCAGGCCGTGTCCAGGAGAGCACGGCTTTCTGAATCAAGCCCTTGATCTAGCCGTCTAACGAGTCTCCTTATTAGCCAAGAGCGAGGACCAACATGGTCCTCGCTCTTGGCTAACAAGCCATTATTTATTTATTTAAAATTTTATGCACAAAAGTACAAAGGCGGACTTAATGCCTTAGGCATTCTCTTAGTCAACCAAAGGTGGTGAAGAGATAACATGGTAGGTGCAAGTTATTGTACGAGAGTAAATAACAAAATTAGAGAATAAAAAAACGTAAAATAAAAAAGTACTTAGTGCCAATGTTAGTTGTTATTTTACAGCTTATGTTAGTTTTTATTTTTTTTATTTTGTTTGTTGTTATTTTTTTTATTTAGCTTCTGCCAGTGACTTCGACCGCGTCAAAGTTGATTTCTCCATACAAACTTTGGAACCCTGATTCATCCCCTTATGGGGTGAATTTTGGAAAATCCTTTCTTAGCGTCATAACATCTACCTGCATGCCAAATTTCAGCCCGATCCGTCCAGTGGTTTGGGCTGTGCGTTGATAGATCACTATGTCAGTCAGTCAGTCACCTTTGAGTTATATATATTTAGATAGATATCACAAAAGATATCCAAAAATTGTATATATTATCATTGTTATAACTAGCCCGTACTGCCTCCCTCCATTTCTTCTATCTATCACACTCTCTGCGCTCAACGCTCTCTTGGATGCTTAGCCTCACTGTGATGTGTTCGCGGATGGATGGAAGATCTTGTCAACATGTCTGGAGTATTGTGAGATGAGCGTGTGATTGTCGATTAGCTAAATAGTGAATACTTTATGTTTTTTGTCTTTATTTTATATAATGTGTTTGTGTCTTTAACTAATGTAATTGGCCTTGGCAGTTTTATGTTAAAGTAAAATAAATAAATCGCGACTTTGCGCTATACCTTGCCAATTCTTGAATAAGGCGACCAAGTCGTCCCGCCATCTCCTTCTTGGTCTGCCGCGTCCCCGTCTCGCCTCGCCTTGACTCTACGGACCCATAGATTGGTCAAAAATTATAACATACAAATAATTAATGGCCAACAAAAGGTATTACAGATACTCCTTTAATAATAAGAGACCATAACATGCATAATATTAGCTAAGTATATGATAGTGATAGTCCCGTAAAAATCGGTCCAACCGTTTCAAAGATAGAACAAACAGACAGACAGTTCTTTAAATTATTAAATGACAATAAAAAAAAATGCATTTAGTAAATATCAGTTATTTCAAAATTATAAACTGACATTTCAATTTTTATTTTAATTTTTATAGATTGTATAGATAGTTCCTTATAGACGGTAACCCCACAAGATAAAAAAAAAAGTATTTTTGTGTAAGTACTTAAAAATCATGCTAACACTTCTGGCTTTTAACGTTTTGGCTTTGCACAGTCATAATTTCGCCAAAAAAGTAACTTTTCTTACCAACAAACTCATAACCACTCACATTTCCACCACAATCGGGTTACCTAGAAAAAATAAAAATCATACTTACGTCTCTTTGCTTCCCAACACTAACGCGTCCCCCACAACCTACCTACATATATCCGTTGTTATATTCTAAACGTCTGTTTTAAGTAACGCCTAGTTATAACAAACCGTAGGTAGGCAGACTTGGCTTATTTAGATTTTGCTACAGAATAGCCTCTTCTGTGGGCAATATTTTATGCCTGGGCAATTCCACTGCAATCTTTACATAATCCTACTTCTTATTTTATTATTATTATAAAAAAGAAAGGTCAGGTGCGGAGTACTCGTAACCGGCGTGCTTGTATGACGAGATGTATGAACGTAGATGAGGCGAAAGGAGTATGTAAGGATCGTAGCAGGTGGCGTTCTGTGGTTTCTGCCTACCCCCATGGGAAAAAGGCGTGAGTTTATGTAGCTATGTATTATTATAAACGTGTTGTCGTGATGGCTTAGTGGTTAAGGCGCCCACCTCTCTTGCATGAGGTTCAAATCCGTGCAAGTACCAATGTGACATTTTCAATTCTAAAGTTTATCTTGGACATCACTGACATCGGTGAAGGAAAACATCGTGAGGAAACCTGAACTTTTACCAGCCTATTACTGTCCCACTCAAACCATGTCAGAGGCCCTTGAGGCGGTTTAGAAACTCTGACACTAGGGTGTGTGGGGTCGTAAGACCTTACTGCCCACACGATAAAGAAGAATATTATAAACACAAAAGTTTGTGAGATGTTTGGAAAACAGTGATTTCCAATTTTCTTACTTTTTTTAAAAGACGTTTCGAAAATGTTCTCTAATTAATGAAAGGTTATCAAATAAAAGTTGAAAATGGTCTAATTGAAATAAATGATTTGACTTTGACTTTCAAAAAAAAATTGACACAGATCCACTGATATAGTTTACTCCATGAAATCGAATCCAAGACTACACCCGCATCATATGTGATTGTAACAGCTGTACCACAGAGAAAGTTAACAGCTTTTTTTATGACGCCGCGTAAGCTATCAAGATTTTTATCGAATATTTTACACACAAGCGATTTAAAAGTCGATCCGGCTCGGTGTAAAGGCGGCACTTAAATGGAAATGGTTATATTTTATTAGAATATTAATTTAATATTAATTTTAATCGATAGTCGATAAAGAGGTAAGGGACTTTTTGACAATAATCTTTGCTCGTTCTTCTCCAGGCCTACTTTGGAACGAGCAACTAGCTTCAACTTTCTGACTAACTGACCGACTCCTTGACAATACAAAAGTGCCTGTAAATGGTCTAATTGAAATAAATGTTATGACTTTGACTGCCCGCGACTGGTCGATTTTTGGCGATCTAATCTTGTTACCCCATACAAACTTAGGGGGTGAATTTTGGAAAATCCTTTATTATGCCTAAGCCTTTCCCCAACTATGTTTTAACCCTGAAAAACCAATTAATTTACAACCTATTACGGTTCTAAACAGACAGCGGTTCTACTATAGTTTGACCGGAACCGCGGTACCTCCGTTTCGCGGCGTGGTAGGAGCCGAAGAAAAAGGAGTATCAGTTCAGCGTTTGCGACAGACTGACAGGACGGAGCGGCCGAAACAGCGGCGATACAGGCGCGGTATAGCGGTTTCGGTCAAACTATACCTACAGACGACATCCGGCCACCGTAGGCGCGGGCTTGCGGACGGCGAGTGATGGGTAGCTCGACGTCCAATCAAGGAGCAGGCCCGGGTCGACGGTGCGTTCTGTTTTATGAGCGCCTCAAAGAGCTGTCAGCACAGGGACGGGGCCCCAACAGGGTCAACCGCCGGCCGGGGTCGCGGGACGTCTTAACAGGATACCGTGGCCCCGGAAAGTAAAGGGCAACAGAAGGAACAGGGTGGTTTTTTAGTCAGTAAAAGTCTGACAGTCCTTTCCGCCCCACCCAGGGCGGATGGACTCATTTGATGATTTTTGCCGCCTAAAAAACAAAAAAGGTAACGGTACAGCCGGCGCGCGGCGGTTTCAGTCAAACTAATAGGGTCCCGTTTTAGGGAAAATTTTCTGTACGGAACCCTAAAAAGCTTGGACTTTTTTAACAGCATAGGATCACAAATCTAATTATCGTGAGATCCACCGCGTCAGTAGTAGTAGAGGTAGCGCTGAAATTACCAATAAAATACCGCTGTTACCGCGTGCCGCAAGCGTGGAGCGTTCGAACGGGCGAGTAAACTTGCCTTTATTTTTATACTAGTGAATGCCTCGTTAGTCTAGTGGTCGCAAAGCGCGACTGCTGAGCATGAAGTCTTGGGTTCGATTCCCAGGTCGGGCAAAGTGTTATTGGATTTTTCCATTAGGAATTTCTCAGTAGCAGCCCCGGAGTCTAGATTTGTGCCCGGTTGATGGCAATAGGCTCGCCCCCTATTACATGGGATTTAAACATAACTGGCGAAATGTGGGTGTACTAATGGGTACACCTCTGCCTAACCCTTCGGGGATTACAGGCGTAATGTTATGTTATGATGTCTAATCTGTTCAAATAAATACTTCTTGCAAATCATAGACGAAAGTTAACACTTGTCAATTTGTCATTAGTTGTCAATAGTTTGTCATTAGTTTAGTACCGCTATTAGGTAATAGATGACGTTGTGTAGTGACGTCACATTTGTGAATCGCGGTGTAGAGATTTTCCTGCAAAACATGACCTCCGCGGTACTATATTCAATAAATTATCTTACTCTGGAAACCCTTGTTTTATTTGAAACTCACTGATCTTATTGGTGAGGTTCTTCAGAAAGATCAGGTGCGCAATACTCGTAACCGGCGTGCTTGTATGACCAGATGTATGAATGTGAAAAAGTCAAAAGGAGTATGTAAGGATCGTAGCAGGTGGCGTTCTGTAGGTTTTGCCTACCGCCTTGAGATACGATCCTTACTTACATACTCTGTTCGCCTCATCCACATTCATACATATCGTCATATAAGCACGCCGGTTATGAGAAATGCGCACCCGACATTCACACGAATAAAGCCGCGAACACAAGCTAACTAGTAGCTTAACAAATAACTACGAGTAATATAGTAAAGTTTGAACAAAATTCTATGTCATCTTCTGAAGTCTTTCAAACTTTCTCTATAACAGCAAGCTACTGGGTACGTACGTTTAAATGAGAGAGTAAACTTGCCGCGTTATGGAAAGCAAATGGACTAGAATGTGCGGTGAAAATTACCTTTAAAAATACCGCCTTTACAGCGAGCCACTGCGAAGGGAGCGTTTGAATTAGCGAGTCAACTCTCCTGGGAAGGCTCCACTGAATAAACTTGTAGCAATTTATTAACAGTATAGTCTAAGATGTCAGAGTTGTCAAATGAGTGTAATTAAAAAAATATTTATGAAATTAAAAAAGCAGCTCATACACACAAAGGAGTCAAAAGCAGTTGCGTAGAAGGGACATAGCAGCATGAGAGAGCATCATGCGTTTTGCCGGCGCGGCAAACTGATCAATTTCACTGTCAAAGTGTGCGAATAGGTAGGTAATACTAATTGGCATACGAATTGGCTACAAAAAATGTGAAACTGACTTCAGAACTAGGTTAAAATACCTGTTTCAGGAGCCAGACGTTAGGTGTTTTAAATAAAAGATAAAACAACTTGTCCATCCTACTCGATCAAATCACTGTCTCGTCCAAACGCTCACACATCCTTCATTATTTGCACAACTGAAATTACTCACCTAAACAAACAAAAACAAAACGTCCTTAGTAGCACTGCTCTAGTTACTAAACCAATCTACTGTCCCATCTAAACGCGCCTCCACTCCAAAGTTTTTGGGTCAACAGTGAGCTGCTGATCTCGTTAAAAATGTTTGTACGGCACCAGAAATACTAATCACTTCGTATGTGAAGATTTATTAGCTAGGGAAACACAACATACATACCATCTCAATCAATATCTAGCCTTTTCCTAAATATGTTGACCTGGGAATCGAACCCAAGACCTCATGCTCAGCAGTCGCGCTTTGCGACCACTAGACCAACGAGGTAGTGTCATAGACACTTTTATTTTATTTATTTGTAATTATAAGCTACTGGTTAATTTTGCCCAGGGCCGGACCAGGGCGATCCAGGGAGGCCCCCCAGCTACAGGGCCCCTGAATAAGCAAAAATTCATTATAAAAATATCCGCTATCTCACTCAAACTCTTAGTCCGTACGCTAAAGGAAAAAATAAAGATATTGTTTCTTATGTGAAAATTCTTTACCCTGCATTTGGGCATCGCCGCAGTTATGTAGGTAGAAGGGGGCCCCAACAATTTCTTATTAATACTATAAATGCGAAAGTAACTCTGTCTGTATGTCTGTTAAGCTTTAAAGACCAAACTATTGAACCGATTTTGATGAAATTTAGTACGAAGTAAGTATGAACCCCAAGGAAGACTACTGTTTATTCCGCGGCTTCGTCTGCGTCCGCGATAGTGAGGAATGAGGTTAATACGAGACCGTTGCGGATTGAAAGAGGATGTAGTGACAAAGATAGAAAAGGGTATGCTTAGATGGTTCGGTCATGTTGAGAGGATGAGTGAAAGACGATTAACAAAAGGTATTTATATGGCAGAGGTGAGTGGCAACGCAGAGAGGGGATGCCCTAGGAAGACCTACACCGACCGTATTGATGAGGTTCTTCAGAAATGTCAGGTGCGCAATACTTGTAACCGGCGTGCTTGTACGACGAGATATGTATGAACGTGGACGAGGCGAAAGGAGTATGTAAGGATCGTAGTAAGTAGGTGGCATTCTGTGGTTTCTGCCTACCCTCATGGGAAAAAGGCGTGAGTGTATGTATGTGTGTGAGAAATCGCAGGCAAAAACTAGTTTTTGATAAAGGGTCCGCCTTAGGCAAGCTACGCCACTGATTTTGCAAATATCCTTGATCAATGTGACCTGTCTCTTTATCCCACATCCCCATCTCATTACCCGGGGACATAGTCACGGTAACAAAATTTAATTAAATATCTCTAGGGAAACATTCTTTTATTTATTTTTATCCGGGACAAAATATTTGAAATACTTGTCAGTTGGAGCCTTCAGAAATGCGATTCGGAATAATAATACCAGCCTTAGTACTTATTTATTATTTATTTATTCAGTAACAATAATTTGTATCTGAATGGCTTTTTTACACACAAAATAAAAGCAACAATAAATTAATAGATAAAATACAATAAAAAAAGAAATATCCTACTCAACAAATTGTCATCAATAAAAATTACAGTTCTTCAACAGCATTCATTGTGTCAAATTAAAAATCACTATCACTACATAGTATAAAACAAAGTCGCTTTCCCTGTCTGTCTGTCTGTCTGTCCCTATATATGCTTAGATCTTTAAAACTACGCAACGGATTTTGATGCGGTTTTTTTTAATAGATAGAGTAATTCAAGAGGAAGGTTTATATGTATAATACATGCACCCGTGCGAAGCCGGGGCGGGTCGCTAGTATCAAATAAATCAACAATTATAATACTAGTCAATATCCAGTCATTTGATCAATATTTTAAAATTAAAAAATAAATAATTAAAAACAATAATTATTAGATTAATTTATTAATTATTACTATCCCTGCCAGAGTTGCGGAATTTGTTCGAAAGAGATACCGCGGCTCTGGAACGCAAAGGGTACTAGAAGGAACACGAGTGGGTTTTAGTCAGTAAGAGTCTGATACTCCCTGCCGCTCCGCCCAGAGCGGAATGAGTCATTTGATGTGTTGAATTATTTGAATAAGTGGAATCGGTTTACTATTATAATTAACGTTTAATAAAAGAAAATTACAAAGATATAATGTACCATACTCGTAGTGTCACAGAAAGGAAGAACATCTGTCATAAAGTATAGCAAAGACAATACCAAAGACAATAAAAATAAACTATGAAACTCTCTAAGAAGGCGCTAAATTTAAATTAACATATCAATATGATGATTTACCATCTTTTTAAAAAAAGCCTATAATATTACTGTCCCACTGCAAGGCAAAAGCCCTCATCTCATACAGAGAAGGCACGAGCATTGATCACCACGCTTGCTCAAGGCGGATTGGTGGTTTCAGACTAAACTATAAGTTGACTACCATCTTTGAGCATGAGGTCTTAGGTTTGAGTCCCAGGTCGGGCACAATGTTATTGGATTTTTCCATCAGGAATTTCTCAGTAGCAGCCTCGGAGTCTAGATTTGTGCCCGGTTGATGGCAATAGACTCGCCCTCTATTGCATGGGACTTAAACATAAAATGTGGCTGTTCAGTGCCACACACAATCTGTCAATACATCCATCTATAATCCGCAACGGTCTCGTATAACCTTATTCTTTACTCTATCTACAAAAGCGTAAGATACTCCCAGCCTACTTCATGGCCCTACTTTTATATCTCCCACGCGGTAAATTAGGCCCTCGCCTAAACCTACTACGGCTTATTATTGTAAAAAGCATTACAAAAACAACAATTCTGGTTAATATTTCTGTATTTAGGTTCAAATAGCTTAAATTGGGTGACATTTTCAGAGGGTACAGGGGTTGAGAATTACCCCCTAGAGGCTGTTTTGTGAGGAGGTATCAACCCCCTAACTTGGAATGCGAGGTAGTGACTTCCCTTCGCGGAAAATCTTCAAAATTGTGCCGCGCGTAGCAAACTGAGTCACCCTATCAAAGTCATAGCCAAAGTCAAAATCACAGTCAAGGTCATGCATGAGGTTCGAATCCGGGCAAGTACCAATGTGACTTTTTCAATTCAATTCATCATTCCGTGTCTCGAAAGGCACGTTAAGCTGTTGGTCCCGGCTGTCATACGTGGATCTTTGACAGTCGTTACGAGTCGTCAGAAGCTTGAAAGTCTGACAACCAGTCTTACCTAGGGGTATCGTATTACTCAGTTACCGGGTTGTGGAGGTCAGATAGGCAGTCGCTCCATGTAAAATACTGGTACTCAGCTGCATCCGGTTAGACTGGAAGCCGACCCCAACATAGTTGGGAAAAGGCTAGGCAGATGATGATTTACCTATTAACAACTGATTCATGTGAAATACGATTCGGTATGGGAAACGTAAATTTAATTATCCATTCATTAATTTAACTCATGTGTATTGTGCAAATGAATTAGTAAGGGTACGCTTCCATTGATGCGGTTACAACTGAGAATAAAATTATACGTAGTGTAAAAAAATACATCAAAAATCCGTCTTTCTTTATCGTGTGGGCAGTAAGGTCTTACGACCCCACATACCCTAGTGTCAGAGTTTCTAAACCGCCTCAAGGGCCTCTGACATGGTTTGAGTGGGACAGTAATAGGCTGGTATAAGTCCAGGTTTCCTCACGATGTTTTCCTTCACCGATGTCAGTGATGTCCAAGATAAACTTTAGAAAGTACAAAGTACATAATTGAAACTTATAGCAGTCGCGCTTTACGACTACTAGATGAACGAGGCAGTGGAGGCAGTGTTTGGCAATTTCAGCTTGATACTTCCACGGGTTCCTGAGAAAAAGAGTCTTGACAGACAGACGAACAACAAAGTGATCCTATAACGGTACTATTTTTGCTGGCTGAGGTAAGGAACCTTAAAAACTACTTTACATGTAGAAAGAAAGAAATAAAAACTGTTTATTCGCGCGAAAATGAAGCACATAACATAAAAATAAAAAATGTGTATTAAAATACACAATTTTTTAATATAATCAAATTGTGTATTTTAATACACAATATTTTAATTTTTATGTTAGTAGAAAAAAGTAGAAAAAAAATTGTATTACATCTTTTTTAAAGTTTCACAACCAATCCTAAAATACTCCATTCTCTACTCCCAGTTTCTAACCCTCATTCTAACCTACAAATGTAACAGCCGTTAAGAGATTACGCCGCAATTAACGCAAGGCTTAACCCTTCATCCGCTGCGGTGCCCAAAGTGGTCACAAGACCGTAATAATTTCGATAGATCACGTTCATTGAATATGTCTTTTGAAGTCTTTGATCAGTCGCAATCCTGCGCAGTGAACATGTGAGGGTTAGGGGGTGTGCTTTGCCGTTGCGTGGTTATTCAAGTGAATTTTGTGTGGGAACCTGTGTGTGCTGGATTGATTTGCAGCTGTTTGTGGTGGACAGTGTAACCATACCATCTAGGCCCGTGGCAAATTTATTATCAAATCAAATCAAAATTAAATCATTTATTAATTTGCGAATATGGGTACAAAAGAAAAGGTCTTAAAATATAACAATAATGTCCATTAGCCATATCCTACCATAGGGCATGATGGGCATGCAAATTTACAATACACAGGTACAGATTTACGAAATTAGAAATTAAACAGAGTAACATTATAAGAGTTTATCTTGTAAATATTCAGTGACTGAGTAATATGCTTTTTTTAATAGCAGTGTTTTTATTTTGTGTTTAAATATATTACTACTACAGAGGCTCTAGTAACAATCTTCACGATAATTTTATTTTATTTTAATAAAGCAATGAAGTAGTTATTAATATTGCGTGCATTTTAATTAAATACCTACTTAATAACTTTAATTTTTAAAAGCACAAGGTTTACATATACAAGTTACTCACTCATAACATAATAACAAACATAACTGGCTAAATGAGGGTGTACTAATGGGTACATCTCTGCCTATCCCTTCGGGGATTACAGGCGTGATGTAGTACGAATGTAAAGCACCATCATGGCGCCCATTTTGAGAAAAACTGGCGAAACCATACTTATCATATTTATTTATTCAACTATATGCACATGTAAAAAATAAATATATTGTACAAAGGCGGACTTAATGCCATATTGTTTATTATTCATACATACATACATAAACTCACGCCTTTTTCCCATGGGGGCAGGCAGAAACACAGAACGCCACCTGCTGTGATCCTTACATACTCCTTTCGCCCCATCTACGTTCATACATCTCGTCATACAAGCACGCCGGTTACGAGTACTCCGCACCTGACCTTTCTGAAGAACCTCACCAATAAGGTCAGTGTAGGTCTTCCTAGGGCGACCCCTCCCTGCGTTGCCACTCACCTCTGCCATATAAATACCTTTTGTTAATCGTCTTTCACTCATCCTCTCAACATGACCGAACCATCTAAGCATACCATTTTCTATCTTTGTCACACACACACATACATACATAACATCTCGCCTGTAATTCCCGATAGCTTAGGCGGAGGTAGTAGATACACCCACATTTCGCCAGTTACGTTTAAGTCCCATGTAATAGGGGGCGAGCCTATGCCATCAACCGAGCAATCCAGAGTCCAAGGCTGCTTCTGAGAAATTCCTGATGAAACAACCAGTAACATTTTGCCCGACCTGGGAATCGAACCCACGACCTCATGCTCAGCAGTCGCGCTTTGCGACCACTAGACCAACGAGGCAGTCCTTTATTTCTTTATCGTGTGGGCAGTAAGGTCTTACGACCCCACACACCCTAGTGTCAGAGTTTCTAAACCGCCTCAAGGGCCTCTGACATGGTTTGAGTGGAACAGTAATAGGCTGGTAAGTCCAGGTTTCCTCACGATATTTTTCCTTCACCGATGCCAGTGATGTCCAAGATAAACTTTAGAAAAGCAGTCCTAAGCAGGGTATTTATTATTCATCTCACAAAAACCTTCTTACACTTCTGTTTACCGCACATTATCCTCTCACAATCCCTATGGGAGTTTATAGTAAAAAATATTTCATGAAAAAATCCTCGCAATGTAATATCTCTATCCATCATAGCAAATTGAATTGTAAGTTGTTTGTAGACAACAGATGATGCAGTATTTTAGTTATTTTTATACTAATGTTTATGGAAATGAAAGAAAAAAAGAACAACCGACCAAGTGCGTGTTGGACTCGCGCAAGAATGGTTCCGTATCTATAAAAACGTCACATGTAAAAGGGGGCGAGCCTATTGCCATCAATCCAGACTCCGAGGCTGCTACTAAGAAATTCTGATCGAAAAACCCAATAACACTGGCCGACCTGGAAATCGAACCTAGACCTCATGCTCTGTCGTGCTTTGCGACCAATAAGGCAGTGTACCTTATATAAAATACTATATCATAATACTAAAAAGAAAAAAAGAAAAAATGTTTATTGACACAGACGTTTGTTGATGTTTTTTTGTTTTTGTTTATTGATACTAGCGCTACGGCGCTAAATTGTCGTGATGGCCCAATGGTTAAGACGCCCGCCTCTCATGCATAGTTTGTGGGTTCAAATCCGTGCAATTACCAATGTGACTTTTTTAATTCATATGTACTTTCTAAAGTTTATCTTGGACATCACTGACATCGGTGAAGGAAAACATCGTGAGGAAACCTGGACTTACTGTTCCACTCAAACCATGTCAGAGGCCCTTGAGGCGGTTTAGAAACTGACACTAGGGTGTGTGGGGTCGTAAGACCTTACTGCCCACACGATAAAGAAAGAAAAGCGCTACGGCTTCGCACGAGTGCAATATAGATACAAAAAACCTTCCTCTTGAATCACTCTATCTATTGATGAAAACCGCATTAAAATTGGTTGCGTAGTTTAAAAGATCTAGCGACTTTGCTTTACTACCTGTGTATCGATGAATTCGCCGAAGTAAGCTTAGTATAATACGCGCCACGAAAAATGAGACTTGACAAGAGTCAGTAATGGGGAGCTTGCGCAGGTATGGTACGAAAGAGTAATCCATTATTTGTATATCTATTCAGGGATATTTCGATGACATTTGACTGCCTCGTTGGTCTAGTGGTTAGTGACCCTGACTGCAAAGCCGGAGGTAGTGGGTTCGATTCCCACCCAGGACAAACTTTGTGTGATGAGCATAATAAAATTGTTGGTTCTGTGTCTGGGTGTAATTTATCTATTTGGCGGGGGCACTACCGTGCCCCCCGATAATATGTATGTATTTATAAATTATATAAGTATGTATATCAGTTGTCTGGTTACTATAACACAAGCTCTGCTTAGCTTGGGATCAGAAGGCCGTGTGTGAGTTGTCCTAAGATATATTTATATTTAGATATAAACAAAGAATATTAGTGTAAACACCGTTATCCTTGAAACCATGCAGTGTTTCACATAAAGAACGTAAATTCAATGAAAAAAATATCATTTTTTTTTCAAGTAATTAATGTCAATTATTTTTGTGTTTTTATTACAATGATGTAAACAGATAAAACTTATGTAAGTAGGTAGTTATAACGGACGGCCAGTGCAGCAGGTCAACGCCCTTTGTAGTGATTACGTAACTCGGGCCATGAATTTACGGACGGGGTCGGACAGAATTTTTTTTGAATTTTTGAAAGAAAAATTCGTTTATTTATTTTTAAATTCAGATAGGTAAACATTTTTATACCTATGGTTTTAGTGACAACGGTTTTACCCTTACAGCCTGTATTTATTACGAAATAATAAAGTTAATGTTGTGTATCAAATCTCGTCTTTCGTGGCGCGTACCTATTGTACAAAGTATTACTTTAGTATTGACGGATTCGCAGAAGTAAGCTAAGTACTAATAAGTTCAATAACCCCATATTTCCCTCTACTGAAACAAACTATGAAAGTACCTATAAACTAACAATACTTCCCAGACCTCCTTTGTAAAATTAAAAAGTTATTCAACCGTAAAAACGATCAAAGAGTCCCTTGTCTATGCTCGATTGACAGTATAAGCCGATTAGTCTATGGCCACCCCGCTGACCAATCACTAGTCGAGCTTGCATGTTCTTTATTTAAAATTACCGCACGATGTTAGCCAGTCGACGCTTGCATGTCAATGAGTGCACACGCTTCTGATCAAAGAGATTTAATATTTTTCGCTCTAGTAAAAAACTGAAGGGGTTATATTATTAAATAATTAGCTATGTTTATTCAAGTTGAATTTCCAACCTAATTGCTTTGTTTACGGATTTTTTTTACGGTTCAGAAAAATTGTGCTTTGTTATTTTTTGTAAGCTAATAGGTTATTTTGTGTAGGTTTTTTTTTGTTATCTTTTTGGCCGACTATGAAAACACTGAAAGGAATATCATAGGCATCTTCGTTAGCTCGATCGTCTCGGCGCACCGACAATAGGTCGCAAAGAGTCGATGTCTGGGCTATATTCCTTTTGCGTGTTATTATATAGTAGTTTTTACATAAGGTACATTGCATTCACATGTAATTACGTATGACTCTGTATGCAAATAATAATATTGTAAAACATTGATATTAAAAGAGTACTATGGAGTTTCTTGCCCATTCTTCTCCATACAAAACTACGTTTTGGAAGGGGCAACTAGATTCAATTCTTTTTTTTCTTGTGAAATGATGTTCAAAAGTGCCTTGCCTAATTGAAATAAATGATTTGACTTTGACTTTGACTTTGACTTATACAGGGTCATTGAAAATTTACCCAAAACCTGAAAAGGCGGCATTGTACTCATCATTATGAACAACTTTTACTATGGGACCAACCTTGAAATCATGAAAAAAAAACAGCTGTTCCATAAATTATGATCGTGTTGTGTAGCATTTTTGTAGGGAACAGCTGATTTTTTTTTTCTTTTTTTCTTTTCGGGTAAATTTTCAATGACCCTGTTTATCTACTTGCCCGTGGCAGCGGGGACCCGGTCCCTTATTTTAGGAACGTAAGGGCCTCAGGTTTTCCACCCACTTTTAAGAATAGGAAATCATCAAACGACTTTTTTCGCTCTGGTTGGAGCGGAAGATAGTGTCAGTCTCTTACTGACTAAAATCCATCCGTGTTCCTTCTAATGCCCTTTGCGTTCCATGGCCACGGTGACTCTTTCGAACAAATCCCGCAAACCTGGCAGGATCTGTACACCTCAGCGCTTCTTGGGGACTTGACATGTGGCAAACACACAGCGCCCTCTCGCGGCGGAGGTTTTTAGAAAAGCATTAATTACTCAAGTCCCACGTAATGAGACACAATTGATTTTCAACCGACTTCAAAAAGGAGGAGGTTCTCAATTCGGTGCGTATGTTTTTCTTTTTTTTTTTTGTATGTATGTTACCTGATTTCTCAGTCAATTATGAATAGATTTGGATGATTCTTTTTTTGTTTGAAAGAGTATACTTCCGAATAGGTCCCATATTGTCATGATTTGATGATGAACTTCGGAGATATGGAACGGAACTCCTTATAGAATTACAGCATAACTGTCGTAACAAGTAAAATTGCTTTGTTTACGACGTGTAGTCGATGACTGACTGAAGGAAGAGAGGGAGGGGGTACGTCAACCCCCCTCCTACTACTTTTCAAAATTAAATATATCGTGTGAGGTATTGTTTGAAAGGGCTTTTTGTAAGGATTTTAAACATTAACACACAAGCACTAAAAAGTGAAAAATAAAAAGCTTTTTTACAAAAAAATAAAACCGCCTTCAAAAACTACAAAATAAAAATAATAACTTTAGTTTTGGAAGTCGGTGGCAATATCTACATAACAAAAAACAAGACCAAAGCCACCGACTTCCAAAACTAAAGTTATTATTTTTATTTTGTAGTTTTTGAAGGCGGTTTTATTTTTTTGTAAAAAAGCTTTTTTCTATTGTTCTGTCATACCGGTAAGTCAGCCGGGGCTTAAATCATACCAGCCAATTACTGTCTCACTGCAAGACAAAGGCCTCTTCTCATACAGAGAAGGCATGAGCATGATCACAACGCTTACTCAAGGCGGATTGGCGATTCCAGACTTATATTAATTACGAGTCCAGGTTTCCTCACGATGTTTTCCTTCACCGATGTCAGTGATGTCCAAGATAAACTACCGTGGTTAAATAAACCAAACAATATTATTTCAAAAATATAATTTAATTATTAAATTATTGTTAAAATTACATCATAATTCTAATCAATTAGTATTTTAAATGCTACTAAATTTCACAACAGTAATTAAGAAAAAAAAACATTCTGTGTTGCACGTAGCGTCATCATAAAATGCAAAATTATTATTTGTTTTAATAAGGGCCTCGTTCAACATCTTCAAGTAAAGTGTTGATTAGTTACTTCCCAATTAAAGTTAATTGGCAAGTAAAAGTTATGAGTATCTTCTATCAATAGGGTCAGTTAATCTTATGATTAGTGCTACTCGGACATCGTGAAAGTCGCACGTGAAGTTCCGGGGGACTTTAACTGACGATTAGTCTACTCGTCACTTGACTTGAGGGTGGTGAAAGAGGCCCTTAATATAATAATATTACATTTAATATTAATAATATTAATCTTACACTTAAAAGCGAACAAAAAATAATACCGAAAAATTAAATTAAATGCCGACAAAAATATCGATCAAAGCACTGTATAAATCGATTTTTTATAATTTCTAAAAATATCTATTTTTTGTCCCAAACAGTTGTAAGTTAAAGCATTTTATTCATATAAACTAGTGTTATAATAAAGAGAAAAGTTTTTCATTTTTGTTTGTCATAGTTAAACACAAAAATACAAAACTGATTTTAAAAACTCTTTCACCTATGGAAATCAATATTATCAGCGAGTAACATCACGGCAATACCCACGTGAGCGAGGCAGAATCAAACACTTAACGCGGTTGAAACCGAAGTATTGCTATAGTTGTAATATAAGTTCTCATTACACTTATCTCGATTCCTATAAAAAACCAACCGTTATTATCTAAAATATATTCAAATAAATTAGCTAACAATATCATCATTCATCATCATTAGAACAATTATTTTATAATTGTAAACAGGTTTCCAGGATTCAAAAAATCTATTTATTTTTAATAATAAAAGTAAGATGTTCATGATTTTTAAATAAATTATTATTAAAGGAAATACAAGTGATCGCCATTTTGCGTAAAACGCCACAGCATGAATGTCATCGTAATATCCTTGAATAGATACACAAATTATAGATAACTATTTCGTACATCCATACCTGCGCAAGCTCCCCATTACTGATGCTTGTCAAGTCTCATCTTTCGTAGCGCGTATTAAACGCTTAATTTTTTTTTTATAGTACAGTTACTATTAGTATTTTTAACGACTCGTAATGGACTATATAGGAACCGAGTATAATTACTTTTGATTAAACTAGCATTCGTTGTAAATATGTTTGTTTGTGCACATACCACATACTGTATCTAGGTATACGTGAGGCACTAATATTACTAATTCATCTTTATTGTAATAAACTTGAAGGTCTGTGAAACGGGACACTATTTTCACTGTATTCCGGATTGGGGTGATCCTGTAACAAAAAGAGAAAAATATATAAAAAATCGGTTGTCTGTAAAGTCGGTCTACTGACGATAGTTGAACGTGACAACGTCATAAGAAAATACTGATGGAATTATCGTTGCTATAAACAATTGACTCCACATTCACTTTTCACTGCACTTCATACTTGACGAAAACATGCATGCATTGTATAGCAGCTGTCCACGCGGACGCATCGCTCACTCAAGTAGGAGAGAGACAGATGTCGAACGCTGCCGAACGCGGAGGCCGATTGTGCCTCTTTGTCGCTCGTTCCGCGCTCTCGCTTGCACTTCAAGCCTTAAATGGAACGCCTCAGAGCGAGGTAACGCCGCATGAGTCATGTTTTTTCGTGCGTGCAGCCGGCTCCATCGTTGTCACGTCAAAAAGTTTGAGTTATTGGGTTTTTCCATCAGTAATTTCTCAGTAGCAGCCTCAGAGGTGATGCCCGGTTGATGGCAATAGGCCCCTATTACATGAAACTTAAACATAACTGGCGAAATGAGGGTGTACTGATGGGCACACCACAGCCTAACCCTTCGGGGATTACAGGCGTGATGTTATGTTATGTGACTGGCTTTCAAAGTTTGTCTTGGTCATCACTGACATCGGTGAGAGAAAACATCGTGAGGAAACCTGAACTTAAAATAAACATAAGTCTGAAATCTAAAT
Source organism: Hoplodrina blanda (assembly GCA_949316365.1). Classification (NCBI taxonomy): domain Eukaryota; kingdom Metazoa; phylum Arthropoda; class Insecta; order Lepidoptera; family Noctuidae; genus Hoplodrina; species Hoplodrina blanda. The sequence goes on from OX438576.1 coordinate 5,948,377, forward strand.
CTGAAATCAATCAGTGTCGTGATAGCCCAGGGGTTAAGGCGCCGCCTCTCATGCATAAGGTTGCGGCTTCAAATCCGGGCAAGTACCAATGTGAATTTTTCAATTCATATATACTTTCTAAAGTTTATCTTGGACATCACTGGCATCGGTGAAGGAAAACATCGTGAGGAAACCTGGACTTACTGTTCCACTCAAACCATGTCAGAGGCCCTTGAGGCGGTTAAGAAACTCTGACACTATGGTGTGTGGGGTCGTAAGACCTTACTGACCACACGATAAAGAAAGAAAGAAGTCTGAAATCGCCTTGAGCAAGCGTGGTGATCAATGCTCGTGTCTTCTCTGTATGAGAAGAAGCTTTTGCCCTGCAGTGGGACAGTAGTAGGCTTGTGTCCAAGGTTCGTACTTACCAGAAGTGATTACCAGCATGGCTGCTGTCCACCACTGGTTTCTCGTCATCCTGGGACTTCACCAATACGTAGAAACCTCCAGTATACACTTTGACGCCGTGTTTTACTTTGATTACTGCAAATCTGGAAGAGAAATATATTTGTATAAAGTGCTTGAGAATGTAGGCATACAAGATGTACCTAGTTATGAATCCTCGTCAAATTCAAGAAGGTCTAACCTAGTGATTCTCAACACAAATCAAAAATAAAATAAATATCTTCTTTTCTAGTATGTGGTTTTCGAATTCAAACTAGTCATCTTGCCGCTGGGTTTAGGCAGGCAGGGCGATGAACCCGCACGCACACAGTGATATAGTCGTGCGACACTGCCTACCGCATACGCAACGGGGCGATTCTGTTTTTTGAACGAGGTGTATTCTAAACACAGATAAATATATAAACCCACTAGCTGCAGACCTTCTTGAAAGAGGACTTTTGGCCGAAGGGTGTCGTATATCGACGTTTCCGAGGTCGGTTACGACGCGACACCACGCAGCGCAACACGCCGACGCTACGTGTTTAGTTATTTAATAAGACTTTTATTAAATGTATTAGTTTTTTTTTATTTTTATAAGATTATTTTGTGTATTTTTTCTATAGGACACAGTTGCCTGATAATAAAAGGATTTATTTTTATTATTTATTATTATTATATATTATAATTCTAAATACAAAAAAATACAAAAAAAAACAAATATGGTTACTTGTGCCTTTTATGACATAACATTTCATCAAGCAAAGACACGGGAGTGTTGTTGTTATAGCGGCAATACAGGCGGACAAGGGAGAGCGGAGGTTTAGTAATAGGGTCCTGTTGACACACTTTCATACGGAACCCTAAAGAGGATTCCTTTCCCTTTCTTTATCGTGTGGGCAGTAAGGTCTTACGATCCCACACACCCCAGTCAGAGTTTCTAAACCACCTCAAGGGTCTCTGACATGGTTTGAGTGGGACAGTAATAGGCTGGTATAAGTCCAGGAAAAGCCAAAAAGGATTAACTTGAACCGACTAGTAAGAAGGTATTCTTACTTGGGTTGTTCAGTACAATCAGCTAGAACCACGTTCTCGAAGCAGTCCGATGTCATTATATGTTCTGAACCTCCAAACAGCATCTGTACCAAATTTTCTTGGACGCGGCATTCACCTAAAATAAAACAAATCTATGTATTGTCACCGAAATGGAGTCTGGAACGAAAGGATAAACCTCATAGGGCATCAAAAAATTCGTACGCGACGCTGTCAATGGAGCAAGTGCCCAAAAGGCTGACAGCATTGCCACGTAGTATGGCAATGCTGATTCTTTGGCCTAAGAAAAGGCCAGCCCTCTGGTCATGTGAATAGTCGACCAGTCGCTTGGCGATGTCCCAAAAAACTAGGTGAGCGCTCGGACTCCATGGTCCCAGAGTTTCAAACATTATTCAAAAAAAATCCAGGGATGAAATCGCAGGCGAAAACTAGTAAGAAACAAAACACTTACGATATAATCCCAAAGTCTTCATAATTTGCATATCAGTCCAGTTATCCAACAACCACGCGAAGTTATCAGACTTGAACTGCATATCAGCTCCCTTGTTGACGCTCACTGAAGCCAGGCCGTTCCTCTCCTGGAGGAATGCAAAAGGATAATCTTTTACGGCTACCTTCAAAGTCTTGTTAAGTATGTTTTATAAGTAAGTAAGTTATTATTTTTGTTGTCTTCTTTCAACATTGTAATATGTCGTGTCTCTGCTCACTATTTTATTATTGTATAGGTAAAATATTACTCATTAAGCGAAATTTGTTGTAAACTTCTTTTGAGTAAATAAAGATTCTTTAACCTTATAACAAAAGGAAAAGTGTTTTTGGATTTTTCCATGAGAAATTGTTAAAGTGGATAAACCACTTTTTAACAATTGAGGAGAAAAACAGGCGAGGCGAAGAGTGGCTAGAAACGGCGAGATTAGAATTTTGTAAAAGTAATAAACACTCTATTATTGTAGCAATATAGTTCAATGTTGTACGAACAAATATTTCAATTCTCATTTCGCCAATCTTTAGTGGGTGAGCGATTCGAGGATATGCGAGGCGAGAATTGAAATATTTTTCGTACAATATTGAACTACATTGCTGTATGAATAAAGTATTAATTACTTTGTAAAATGAAGACACAAATCTCGCCGGAGACTGCGCGTGCCATTATTTGGTGTAAAAGGGTCAAATTGCCATCAATGTGCAGTCGCTCCATGTAAAATACTGGTATTCAGCTGCATCCGGTTAGACTGGAAGCCGACTCCAACATAGTTGGGAAAAGGCTAGGCAGATATGTACATATATGTATTAAAAACTGTGTTCGTAATTTCTTACCTTGATAACAGCTGTCATGTTCAGTGGTTCTTTGCTGTAACTCCTGACCAATTGTCCTAATGCTGTCTGAGTCACTACATCTGACTCTAAGATACCCATTTCTGATAGCTGCAATAGAATAACACCAATTAAATCAGTAGCAGCCTCGGAGTCTGGATTTGTGCCCGGTTGATGGCAATAGGCTCGCCCCCTATTACATGGGACTTAAACATAACTGTCGAATTGTGGGTGTACTTATGGGTACACCTCTGCCTAACCCTTCAAGGATATTACAGGCGTGATGTTATGTTATGCTTTTACGACCAACGTCTGTTTTTTCCATAGCATGCATGCATGGGTTATGTGCATGTACTGTGCGGTACTACTATACTGAGGTACTGCGAGACGAATGCATAATAGAGGTATTTAAGTGTATATTTCTTCGTACCATGCTTTCTTTTTTTTCTTTTTTTAAGCCATTTAAGTATTGCATTTATGTAACTACGTTTTTCCGATTGATTTACTATAATTGGTTTAACCGTTGTAAATCTATTACATATAATAAAATGGTAGGAAAGTCAAAACTGTACATTGAATATTTTTTTTAAAGAATACTTGGGGTGTGATCTACAATCGATACCGAAGCCAAAAATATAGTTTTTAGAATTTTTGTTTGTTTGTCTGTATGTATGTCCGGGATAAACTCAAAAAGTACTGGACGGATTTTAATGATTTTTTTATTCTTGTATAGGTATTAAGTCTGGGCAACATATAGGGTATAATTTATCATGGAAACTTGAAAACCTGATGCAGAACCGCAACAGACCAGTTAAACTATAAGAGATACAAAAATGGCACCATAGCAAAAATTGTTCCACGTGATGAGCATTTTCTGCTGAGAGAATAAATTTGAAGATCTGGAACACCTGGACAGTCACCTGGGTTCACGCAGAGGAAGTCGCGGGCAGCAGCTAGTAAAATAAATAAAATAAAAAATAAATAAATGTGTCGTTATACTTACGTTACTTCCAAAAATCTTGACTTCAAAATATCTCTCTAGCTTCCCATACAAATTCTGCGGAACCCCCTTATATTTCAAGGTCAGTTCCGAAGCTGGACCTGACTCAAAGCAGTCCGTTTTGTTGCCGGAGTATGTCAGGGTTAGGTGACCTTCGTATGATGCTGGATGGATGGATATGTCCTGGTCTGAAGCCGCGTGGCTGATATCTTGCTCTCGGAGGCAGATCTGGAATGGTGAATTTTGTTTAAGACTTTATCTATCTTTTAATACTACGCGCTAATCTCCGAAAATACTGGTCCGATTCAGAGAATTCTTTCGCTAATAGAAAGCTACGTTACTCCTTAGTAACATAAGCTATATATACTGGGCGTTAGTGACAGGTTGGCAAAGACTGAAACTGTAGTTTCAGACCACGATTTGTGATTGAAAATCGTTGGAATTTTTCTCCGGAAAATTCTCAAAATTATCGACCGATTTTTCACTTGATTCGTGATATATTGATATGTAAGTACCAAGTCCAGGCCTCTAAACATAAATTTAATGAAAAAAACAATAAAAACTTAACTCGGCAATGTAAACACAACAAAAATAATTCTAGGTACCTACATTTAAGCTATGTAGGTTTCGGCACAAATAACACGCGCCGCCCGGCGTCGCCGCATCGGTGCGATGTCCTCTGCTAGAGCTGGTTTTCTTTTAATTTTGAGAATTTTCCGGAGAAAAATTCCAACGATTTTCAATCACAAATCGTGGTCTGAAACTACAGTTTCAGTTTTTGCCAACCTGTCACTAACGCCCAGTATATGTTTTTTTTAATATCTCAATATATAAATTACGCGTCACGTTGTTTGTCCGGATGGACTCCTAAACTACTTAAGCGATTTTAATCAAATTTGCACACCGTGTGCAGTTAGATTCAACTTGAAAGATAGGATAGGTTTTATCTCAATTATTGATCTTAATATTTTTTTATTGCAAACCCGAGCCACAGCAACGCGTGGGCCGGTCAGCTAGTATTATATAGGTAAAGAGGAAAGATTTGTATGTTTGTAACGAATAAGCTCAAAAACTACTGGTCCGATTTCAAAAATTCTATCACCTTTAGAATGCTACATCATCCCTGAGTATTTTAAATCGACCATATAACACGACCAATTTGTCGCTTAGTAAATTTTGCCTTTCACCCGTCGATATAGTATATTATTTCTTATACCTATTACAACGTGTAACGTTAAATGCGCAAAACCTGAAAATAGTTTGATCAGAATAACGAGCAGAATCAATTGAACCACTTTATAATATAGGTCACATTTTTCAAAAAATCATCATTAAAAAAGTTGCCGTGTCTATTTATTAGTAGGTCAAGCCATCCGGCGCGCAGCGGCCAGGTAACGACTTCTCCCTTGATAGAGCGTCGTCGCAGACGCAAGAAACGTTCAGAATTGCCATTAAAACTAAATCAGCACATAAAACCTTTACTTTTGTTTTAATGATTTTTTTTTTCTCTGAAATAGGTCAATTTAATAAAAAATCAGTTGGGGTGTCTGAGGTTTTGCGTATTTAACGTTACACGTTGTATACTTAGATTATATAGAAAAAAAAATTAGGATCCCTACCAAAACATCAATAATGTAACCCAAGTTATTAACAATTTGCCTGTAAAAATAAGGCGTGCGTCGCAAAATTCCTAAAAATTTTGCGGATCCCTAAGATATTAGAGTCAGTAAATCCAAAAAAAAACCTAGACATTTTTCACACATAGTTATCGCCTTACAAAAATTTTTTCGTACAAACATAATACGTACATCTTCAAACATTCGTCACGTATAACGTTACTTTGTAAATCGTCAACTAAAAGGTAAACGATGTAAAAAAGGTATATCATAGGGTATTACATGAACTTCCTTTTACCCCACTCACGCTTTGTTCCCATGGGGGTTGGCAGAAGCTGCGGTACACTCGACCAAACTTGATAAGATTCTCAAGGCAACTAAATTCAATGTTTTTTCGATATAAATATATTTTCTTTCTTGTGAATGACGTTCAGAAATGCGTTTTAATGATCTAAATAAATGATTAATAATTTTACTTCCTTCGTTTTTATAAATAATATTTTTTTTATTTAAGTTGGAAAAAAAATAACCTACACACAAAACCTATAAAATTATAAAGTATACTTACACAATTTATAAAAAAGAAACAAAGGAGGAACCTTATCAAAAAATTCATCCACATCGCTGTCAATAAGGCAAGTGCCCAGAAGTCTTGCAGCATTGCCACGTTGAATGGCAATGCTGATTCTTTGGCCTAAGAAAAGGCCAGCCCTCTGGTCATGTGAAGAGTCGACCAGTCGCTTGGCGATGTCCGAAAAACAAGGTGAGCGCTCGGACCCCATGGCCCTAGTTATAAAATAAATCCCCTAAACGCTGAGTTTGTTAAGTGATGAGAACAAAAATATTTTGATTTTGACTTTATTTATTTATTTTAATTATAACAATAAGCTTACAGTTTGAACTAAAAAAATTTTTCGGTATACAATAAAAAGGAAATCTAGTATACCAAATAATTTGTTCGACTGTACATTTCTATTTTTATATTTTTGCGTCATCATTCATAACGCATGCTCATTGAGTATTACGTACGTAACTAATACGTACCTAGTTCAAGGGTATCGTTCGAAATTCATAGTTGTCATGGATATCGATATCTCATAATGACAAAACAAACGAAAAGATTATTAGCCGATAACGGGGTCAACGGCCGCTGGTAGTATGTGACTTAAAATTATCTTTTGGGCTTGATTAGTCTACCAAAACGAAGCAACACTGTCTATTTGCTAGAAGATAAACTAACATATAGTATAACATGGCGCGCCACTCCTATTACTATTTCAATGTGTGTAGTCACATTCTTACGAAAGAGTTTGTATGTAGTTGTAAGTATAGAAAAACTACTATTTAACATGGCGGTGACGCGCCCCTCCACAAATTCAAAACGTTTGAAAGTATTTACAAGACACAACGCATGTGTGCGTACTGAGACGGCTCTCGAAACAAAAACAAATCAGCGATTTGTTGCTCGACTAGCGGCGTCATTTATTATTATTAGTATGGCGCTGCACTGACATACTCTATGAAAATGACACGTGCGTTGTCTTGCGCGGTCGGCTAGTTATGATTAGTTGACCAACAAATCTGCCGGCCTAGGGAAAAAGTTATTTTGGTTTTTTTTTTGTCATGGCAACTCACCGTCCATTCCTTTCTGGTAACATTGTCACTGCTTGGTTGTAGTCCATGGACAGTCAGCTGCAAGTTAGCGTTGCCTCCCGTCGTCTCAATGTTGGTCACAGCTTCCATTTCGAAGAACACCTTCTTTGGCTCCTCTTGACTAGAAAAATATCACATAACTTAACATCACGCCTGTAATCCCCTAAGGGTTAGGCAGAGGTGTACCCATAAGTACACCCACATTTCGCCAGTTATGTTTAAGTCCCATGTAATAGGGGGCGAGCCTATTGCCCTCAACCATCATGTAACTTTATTTTATTTGTATTGTTGTCATAGTGGACATAGGAATTCACATTCTGTGAAAATTTCAACTCTCTGCCTATAACGGTTCCTGATACAGCCCTGTGACAAACAGACGGACATCAGAGACCTAAAAATGAATAGCTCAAACATATACCTGAAATAATTAACAAGCATAGACAGGTCGAACTTGGTAGTGTCTTCATTGACGCTCATTCGATGGAGTTGCACCTTCAACCGAAGGACGTCATTTTCGGTCTTCATCAGATGCTGTGGAGGCAGGATCAGACCACAGGACCCTGAGGGTGGGGAGGTGAAGAGGAGGATACTGTTCAGAATGATTAGGGATGGCTGAATTGAGGTAAGGAAACTGAAATTGAGAAGAAAAAGTTAATTAGTGATCTATAGAATATGATCATCACCATCATAGCCTAGCCTTTTCCCAACTATGTTGGGGTCGGCTTCCAGTCTAACCGAATGCAGCTGAGTACCAGTACTTTACATGGACCGACTGCCTATCTGACTTCCACAACCCAGTAACTGGGTTATACGATACCCCTAGTTAAGACTAGGAAAGACTGGCTGTCAGACTTTCAAGCTTCTGACGACTCGTAACGACTGTCAAAGATCCACGTATGACAGCCGGACCAACAGCTTAACGTGCTTTCCGAGGCACGGAATGATGTCAGTAATGTCTAAGATAAACTTTAGAAAGTACATATAAATTGAAAAAGTCACATTGGTACTTGCCCGGATTCGAACCCACAACCTCATGCATGAGATGCCTTAACTGATAGGCCATCACGACATTCATCTATAGAATATTATATGGGAGTAATTCTGATAACTTTTAGGAACGATCGCCATGTGTTATTAGTCTTAATCTGTCAAAAATTAATCTCTTTTATCTCTAATAATCTGATAAATTTCTCGTGTCGCAGTGTTTGTTACCAAACTCCTCAGAAATGGCTAGACCGATTTTTATGAAATTTTGTGTGCATTTCGGATAGTTCTGAGAATCGTCCAACATCTATTTTTCATACCCCTAAATGATAGGGGTGACCCACTCCAAATTTTTTTTTTGGTCAATTTTTTTTATTGAACATAATCTTATACAAAACAAAACAAACACATTCTTACTCATAATGATTATTTTTGGATGTAAACAGCTTGTCTAGGACTTCAGCTCCAGTCATTGGTCTTTCACAGTCAAAGAACACGCTTTTGTCGTCACCGTTCTGCAAGAAAGAAAGAAAATATTATGTTTACTTGATACAGAAAGAAAATGACGGCACGGTTGGCATATTGGCTGAGCAACATACATACATACATACATAAACTCACGCCTTTTTCCCATGGGGGTAGGCAGAAACCACAGAACGCCACCTGTAGCATTCATACTCCTTTCGCCTCGTCCACGTTCATACATCTCGTCATACAAGCGCGCCGGTTACGAGTACTGCGCACCTGACCTTTCTGAAGAACCTCGCCAATAAGGTCAGTGTAGGTCTTCCTAGGGCGACCCCTCCCTGCGTTGCCACTCACCTCTGCCTAAATACCTTTTGTTAACCGTCTTTCACTCATCCTCTCAATATGACCGAACCATCTAAGCATACTCTTTTCTATCTTTGTCACTACATCCTCTTTTAATCCGCAACGGTCTCGTATAACCTCATTCCTCACTCTATCGTTCAAAGTTACACCACACATACTCCGCAAGGAACGCATGGCTGTGTCATTAAACTCACCGACATACTGCTATCTCCAGCAGTAACTGTAGCAGTAGTCTTTAAAGAGGAGGCATCTACAGCAATTTGTGCGCGTGAGTGCATTGCTACACCACCTTGTTGTGCTCCAGGATTTGGCCATGTTAATCTGAAAAATATCTGAACTATTAATAAATTAAAATCTTGAATACTACCAGTAAATACCAGTATTTTACATGGAGCGACTGCCTATCTGACCTCGACAAACCAGTAACTGGGTAATACGATACCCCTTGGTCAGACTGGTTGTCAGATTTTCGAGCTTCTGACGACCCGTAACGACTGTCAAAGATCTACGTATGACAGACGGCTTATCGTGCTTTCCGAGGTACGGAAAGATGTATCGTCAATACGAAAAGAAGAAGAAGGAGAAGAAGAAGAATTGAATAAAACGAAATAAATCTAAACTAAACTCACTCTAAAGATTGGTCAGTGTTGGAAAATGTTACGTTGAACTTCATTGGTAGATGAGCCACCAGCGACTGCTGGATACGAGCGGAATGCAGAGACTGCACCAGCGGTCCGTCTGTCGATAATGTGGTCACTGACGTACCTTGGTATCTGGAGAGAAAAGAATTTGTCTTATATTAGGGACTTTCGAACATTTTCCGCAACCTTGGCATGCACTGGCGGGCTCCGTCTTTTATGCTGACAGCTCTTTGAGGCGCGCGTGGAACACTAACGCGCCGTCGACGCGGGCCTGGTCCTTATCGCCCGCAAGCCTGCGCCTACGGTGGACGGAAATCGCTCTGCGACTCCCGACGTCCGGGGCGTCTCCTGCGGTGTCTGGGTCGTGAGCGTTGCCTCTCCCTTACGCGTCCAGCCTCCTCCTTTGCTTGCATAACTGCTTCGTAGAAGGAGGCGGCTGCTTCCCATGACCTCTCCCTCTGCAGCATGGCCTGACCAAGGCTGAGCGCGAGAGGTCGACACCGCCGATCGCCTTGAAAGGTCTAAGCTGGCGGCCTTCGTGCAAATGTACTAAAAATATTTTTAATGTTTTGTGTAAACAATTGTTGACTAACCTTAATAAATAAATAAAAATTTTAAAAACAAGTTTTTTTAGTGTGCCCTTTCATTTGATACCCATATCAAGGAGATTGAGAAAAAATATGTAATCCGCCATCTTGGAACGGCGGTAATATTGAAATTATTACAACAGTGAGTATTGGATATTATATTGTCACCAGAACTAAAGGTGTATGCAAAATTTCAGCTCAAACGGATACCAACTAATGGTCGAAAAATGTTTTGCTTTGAAAGGACGCAACTTACATACGAACAGTGCAAGCTAAATAAAAGCTTATAATAAATAATGTTTATAATTTACCTGATATGAAGATCATTCTTCCACGTCTTATCCTGAGAAGACGGCGCAGTTAAGTTGCCTCTTATAGATGTGAAAGATAATATTGTTGACTGTAGTCTTATTGGTGTTCCTGGTAATGGAAAAGAAGAATTTAAATTAGTTATTGATTCACTCCCGAGGGTCGAAGCATGATATTATAAAGCTTTTAATATTTCTCATGAGTCTGGCTATCATATACAATAAGATTTTTCCCAATCCGACTGGTAACTCCAAAGATTAACGCGTTTAAAATAAACAGAAAAATTCTTTATCTTTATTATATTAGTTTGGATAGATGCCGCTTCCATCCAGTCCTATTGGAAATCTGTTGGGGAGGCCTATATTCTGCAGTACACGTCCTACGGCTGATATGTTGATGATGATGATAGATAGATGTTATTACTGGAATCAAATGTAACAGCTCACATTATATATCAATCTGTCTGTGCTGAGGGAATCACAATAAATCTTCCTGCATGTATCAATCTGTCTGTGCTGAGGAAATCAAAATAAATCTTCCTGCATGCAAGTAAACTTTTTGTAACATTTTTATTACAACTCTATGAGTGCAATCCGTGGTGCTTGGCATTCTGGGCTCCTCCCAGTTGTAAACATCCCTTTGCCTATTGGCCTAGTTCGGAGAGTTTGGAAGAAAGTGGATACCTATTATATTTTTCTGACTCCTCCGCTATTCTTTTCTGATTAATTTCGTCGCGGGATCCAAGACCGTTGAACCGTTTCTCCAGGACTCGTCGAGCTTCATTGCCTCGGCGCTTTTCTGGTGGCCTCCACTGTTGATTTTGGTTTTTAGGAGTTGCAGTGGGTGGGAACAGTGTGGCGGGCTTGTCCCAAAAAAAAAGATGTTCTTACCGCAAAATATAGTACAGAACAAGAAGCTTACCCATTCCACTAGGGATATTGACATCAGTTTGGAAGGGATAGTAAACTATCTGCTGGTTGATGTGACTACCGAAGCGGAGGAAGTCTTCTATGTATGCCACTGGAATAAAAAACTAACTTAGTAACATCTTTCAATCCTACACAACCGGGGAAAGATCAAATACAGAGTCAACTTCCAAACCTAATGAAAAAAGTAACATATTAACATAAAATCACGCCTGTAATCTTCGAAGGGTTAGGCAGAGGTGTACCCATTAGTACACCCACATTTCGCCAGTTATGTTTAAGTCCCATGTAAAAGGGGGTGAGCCTTTTGCCATCAACCGTTCACAAATCCAGACACCGAGGCGGCTACTGAAAATATCCTGATGGAAAAACCAAATAACACTTTGCTCGACATGGGAAACGAACCCATGACCTGATGATCATCAGTCGCGCTTTGCAACAACTAGACCATCTAGAGAATCTCCGGGCAGCTGCTGAGAACTTAATAACACTTTGTCCGACCTGGAAATCGAACTCAGGACCATACCCTCAGCAATTCTCAACACCCACGGAGCAGTCTGGTGAAAATTCAACGATTCTGATGCCATAGCTGATCTAGTGATGGACATGGATGGTAGTCCATTGGAACAAGAAAATCTAGAAGTAAGAATAAAGATGTGTACTCACAATCTTCCCCGCTGCCAGTTTCAAACCGTGATTGATTCATGTGCGTGGCAAACACCGTTTTATCATGTATCTTAATCACCACATCGATGTGAACCTGGTGATAAACGAAAACTAGCCTAAGTTACTCATAACATCAATTATCTGTCAGTGAAAGTCCCGAAAAATCGGTTCAGCCATTTCGGTGATTAGCTAAAACAATCAGACTGACCGAAAAAATATAATCTAAATATACAGGGTGTAACGGAAAGGGTATTTACATATTAAGAGCAAGGCTTCTTTGGATGATAACTAACGATATGGCAAGGGTTTTTTAATCCTATCTCTACATGTTCGGAAATTATGATCAACAAAGAACACCGCCTGCAGTAGGCTACTATGCGGTACTAGGCGTGCAGAATTACGGAAGAGAATTATCGTGATATTAGGCAAGTAACGTGGAAAGTTTTTGACCCACGCAGTGCGGTGACACGTTTGTTATGATATAAATTTAAAAGAAACATATGAAACCGAAAATTTGGTATCAATTCTTAGAGTATCTAAATTGAGCTGAAACCCTTGCCATATCGTTTGTTATCATGCAAAGAAGCCTTGCTCTTTGTATGTATATACCCTTTCCGTTACACCCTGTATAAAAGCTAGGTCACTCCCTCGCTCCCTCATCATGAAATATGAAAAACCACTTGACGTACTTATAAAGATGAAATTTATTGATGAAAACCGCATTAAAATCCGTTGCGTAGTTTGAAAGATATAAGCGTGACGGCGGAAAGTGACTTTGTTTTATACTTACTTTATATGACCCCATTTTTTAGCTGTACAGATCTAGGGCACAATTTTTCTATCTTGTTTCTGTAGAAATCTCTTTGAAGACTCAAAGTCAAAACATTTATTTCAATTAGACCATTAACAGGCACTTTTGAATTGTCAAGGAGTCTGTCAGTTAGAACGAAAGTCGAAGCTAGTTGCTCGTTCCAAAACGGAGGTAGGCCTCTATGGAGAAGAACGAGCAAGAAACTCCACGGCACTCTTTTCAATTAGGTTGTTCAAAATCCTGGTTACATTATTCTTGTTGATTCTACATGTGAAAACAATGAAGATGAATATAAAACAGTAGTAAAACTTACTGCTGTTTTATAGACTACTACAGTTACTGCTGGAGATATTTCTTTGTCAGTGACTTTCTTACCTTTTCTGGCACCTTCACAGCCCATGCCTTCATCTTCTTCAGCACCTGGATCAGATCTTCCACCTTCAGATTGTTTTCATTGAAGTGATTGAACTTTTTGAAAAGGCTGGTGGCCACCCCTTGCATGACTATGTAGATCTGGAGCAAAAAGAATTGGTTAGGTAACGTTTTAATGCCTGCGGGCGGCGGACTGCCTGCGGGCAGCGTACTCGGAGTCAGTCCGTCGCCTGAACCGAGACCGGCCGGAGAGTAAGGCGCGCGCGCCTTCATGGAGTCAGTGAGGCCGATGGACGATGGGTAATAGAGAGTCCGGAATCGCCAATCTACTTTGAGCAAGCATGTTGAAGGCTCGTGCCTTCTCTGTGTGAGAATAGGTCTTTGTCCTGCAGTGAGATATTAATAGGCTTTTTTTTGAGGTGGTAAAAATCATCAAATGAGTCCTTCCGCCCTGGGTGGGGCGGAAGGGACTGTCAGACTTTTACTGACTAAAAAACCACCCTGTTTCTTCTGTTGCCCTTTACGTTCCGGGGCCACGGTATCCTGTTAAGACGTCCCGCAACCCCGGCAGGCGTTTGGCCCCGTTGGGGTCCCTGTGATATAGATAGGCTGGTATTAATACTTCAAGTCCCATAAATGAGACACAATTGATTATCTATTGTTGTGTCATACCGATACGACAGCCGGACCTTGAGTTGTTGTTGCCGGCAGCAGCGCGGCAGCCGCCAATTTTGGATGAAAATCCAAGGGGCTTAGACAAAATAACAATTGCAAAACGATAACGAAGTTAGAAAAGACTAAAATGTATGGGATTGACATAAGCCGCGTTAAGTCACGTGGACATGAAGCAAGACATGACAAATTGACAAGCAAGTCAGAGACGATGACGAATTTAGATATCGTTTCGCTACAAAGCGATGTTTCTTATTCTTTGTCTAAGGACCCAAATTTGCGGCTGCCGCGCTGCTGCCGCAATGCTTGCGACGTAATGTGAAGGCGGCCTTAAGAGCATAATTTTACACAAACTTTCAAGTCTCTTTTATTATTTCTTATTCTTCGAAATTAATGAACCGATTTTAATGAAACTTCCTACACGTAAGCAGGATAATGGGTCTAAAAAGTTAGTGCTAATACTCACATCAGCTTTAAAAGGTCTTCTTCCACCAGTGCCGAGTCTAATCCCGATGAAGTTCGGCAGAACACCCTCAGAGTCTCCGACACTGAAGACCTGGAGGGAAGCAGCACTGTCTTCCTCTTGAGCACTGATGATATAGTTGTTGGTCGCCCAGTACAGAGGGTCGGGGTTTGAGACCTGGTTCGCGACGAAGGGGACGTAGAAAGAGCTGGAAAACAAAAGAAAAATAAAACAATTGTCGTCTCGGGACGCTTGGCAGATGTGAAAAATCTCAGTAAATATTCTGTAATTATGACATAACATTACGTAATAAAAATAATTAATACATTAATACACAGACATTTCGCCATTTATTTTTAAGTCCCATGTAATAGGGGGCGAGCCTGTTGCCATCAATCGAGCACCAGACTTCGAGCCTGTTACTGAGTAATTCCTGATGGAAAAATACAATAATACATGTGACTTAAAAACATAACTGGCGAAATGTGGGTGCACTAATGGGCACACCTCTGCCAGACCCTTCGGAGATTACAGGCGTGATGTTACGTATGAAACAGTCGCTTTTGTACTTACGTGATTCTATATCCTGAAAAATACTTATTAGCTTCCAAATTCTTCATTGTCGCAAACCAGAATCGTTTCAACTGATTATTGTCACAATTCCGAATATAATTATGTATGAACATGAAATCTGTTTCTCGGACATTTGACGAACCTAGGAACATGTGAAGGGCTACAATTCTTAATTGTATGCTCTCTGTATCATTTGTTATAATTGGTAGTGTCGTTTCTAATATCTGGAAAGAGAAATAATAATAAATAATAATAAATATCTTGGGACAACTCACACACGGCCATCTGATCCCAAGCTAAGCAGAGCTTGTGTTATGGTAACCAGACAACTGATATACACACTTATATAATTTATAAATACATACATATTATAGATAAATTACACCCAGACACAGAACCAACAATTATGCTCATCACACAAAGTTTGTCCTGGGTGGGAATCGAACCCACTACCTCCGGCTTTGCAGTCAGGGTCACTAACCACTAGACCAACGAGGCAGTCAATAAATGATGTAAATGATTGGTAATTACAGTACAGTAAGCGGTCATAAGTGCAGTAGCATGCTAAGGTTTGAATTGCTGTGAATACGCGGTACAGGCCGTAGCTACATCTGTGTGTAAAGTGATTATGTATTAACACAGTACCTGCACACCTCAGAATTCGCAGACGGCGTCGAAAGGTCGTAAGTTAACAAGCTACTATAATTAAAAGAATTCAAAAACACGACTGCAAAAATTGCACATTTTGTACTTTGTTTACTCGTCAGTTTCTTTTTACGACGTTTTTCATTTACAGTGTTATATATTTTTTAAATCTACTCGTCAAATTCTAGACGATAAACATAGACACGACCAGATTAATTAAAAAAATAAATTGAGGCTGGTATTAATTTACGTTTTAAAGTGACCACACCGGTTTTTATTTATTTTTACCTAGCCTATGTTACTCGGAACGATGCAAGGATTGTAACGATACCCCATACATCTAAATCGGTTCAGGCGTTTAAAAGTTACGGTGGAATAAAGAAACTCATATACATACATACATACATACATACATACATTAACCCTGAACACATAACACTCCTTTTTTTGGGGCAGTCGTGTAAAAAATTACAAGCTAATGCTTTGTGAAATTGCTACTCCACTTATGATCGCTACTGTACATAAGTAAGGAGAAGCTAGAGGCTAAGTAGTATCAGCCGCACGGGTCGATCCGTCAGGTTAAGCTACGCTTGCCGGGGTTGGTCCGTGGATGGGTGACCATCTTTCCACACCGAGACTCCTCCGTGCCTCGGAAAGCACGTTAAGGCCGCTATCACACGGACTGCACCACAACAACCGCACGCAGTCTCTATATTCAACTGCATGCAGTTGTAACGTTCGACTTCGTGCAGTCATGATACTGCACTGACTGCACGAAGTCGAACGTACAACTGCATGCAGTTGAATATAGAGACTGCGTGCGGTTGTTGTGGTGCAGTCCGTGTGATAGCGGCCTAAGCCGTTGGTCCTGGCTGTTAAACGTGGATCTTTGACAGACGTTACGGGTCGTCAGAAACCCGAAAAATCAGACACTCAGTCTTACCAAGGGTATAGTATTAGCCAGTTACTGAGTTGTGGAGGTCAGATAGGCAGTCGCTCTATGTAAAATACTGGTCATATGCATCCAATTAGACTGGAAGCCGACCCCAACATAGTTGGGAAAAGGCTAGGCAGATTCGGGACTACTTATATCACAATAGCCTCTACAGTTAAAGTAGTACTTGATTGGGATTTAAGTGTCATTGGGAATTTCCGTCAAAAATTTCTCAGTAGCAGCTTCGGAGTCTTGTGCCCGGTTGATGGCAATAGGCTCGCCCCCTATTACATGGGACTTAAACATAACTGGCGAAATGTGGGTGTACTAACGGGTACACCTCTGCCTAACTCTTCGGGGATTACAGGCGTGATGTTATGTTGATTGGGATTCAGATATTTTTTTTTTTAAATAGTTTAAAAAACTAAAAATCACGCTTTTAGCACGCACTAATTTTTTTCGTATCCCATTCAGCAAACCCTTTCATTTGATATCCATATAATGGGGGTGGATTTCAAACAGCTAGTCCGCCATCTTGGGGAGGCCGCCATATTGAATTTGTAATGATGTTTCTTAGCTAGTCATGTATTGTCATCAGAACTCAGAGCGTGTGCAAAATTTCATCCTTATCGAAGACCGGGAAGTGGGTCAAATTAAGATTCCAAGATTTTCTTACATACATATACACATCAAAAGTGTCTAGGGATCAACATCCCTAACATTGATTAGGGATGTTGATCCCTAGACACTTTTGATGTGTGTAGTTACAAGTGAAGCTAATAAAAGCGTGTTAAAAAAGTACCGTATACGGGTCTTCAGTCTTCGGACTTCCAGCCAGGGCTGCCCAAAGCCTCTCATGCCTGTCTCTCGTCGTGTCAGTATGTATGATCCTTGTGTAAGATTCAGCTGAATATCCTATATTGCACAACCCTTGAAGCCAAATCATTCTATCCAGGTATTGGGGGCAATCTGGAAGAGAAGGTGTACTTTGAGTTGTATAGATATTTACTTAGGGTCCAAAATCCCAGAGTCGCCACGGCTTGTTGGAACTGGGGTCTTGGAAATAGGGTCCCATTTGGGTGTGGTATTTTAAATATCAATCAATTGGTCTATACAAAAGAACAATTCAAGACATATGAAACAGCCTCGTTGGTGTAGTGGTCGCAAAGCACAACTGCTGATCGAGGGTTCGATTCCCATGTCGGGTAAAGTGTGATTGGATTTTCCCTTCAGGAATTTCTCAGTAGCAGCCTCGGAGTCAGGATTTGTGCCCGGTTGATGGCAATAGACTCGCCCCCTATTACATGGGACTTAAACATAACTGGTGAAATGTGGGTGTACTAATTAGTACACCTCTGCTTAACCCTTCGGGGATTACAGGCGTGATGTTTAGTGCCTCCGTGCACTGGGCACGGCATTATGCTGAGCGTAAGCCCTTTCGCGCGGTGGTGGTGCATATTTATTTTTGTATTCATTTGATTCTTATTTATTAGATTTAAACAAGCTTGTTTCTCCTTTGCATTTGTGTACAATTTTTATCTTTTCTTTATGTTGTTTTAAAGAAACAGCTTTTCTTTCTTTCTTTCTTTATGTTAACTTACCACTATACATCCGAAAATACTTCACAACAATATTATCAAAATAATCCTGCTTCACTTGCGACGTTTCCATTGTTTTATGGAGCAACGTCGCGAAGCTAAGGATGCCAGCGTGTCGGATATCATGGGGGAAGTCCAAGCCTAGCTTGCTGAGGACCTCCATCTCCTCAAGCAGCGCTTGGTTGGGAGCTGCCACGTTGAATGGCAGTTTCCTGATGAGGGAGAGGAGGGCAGCGTCTTCCACTTTTTCCTGTAAAAACAATTCGAGGTGAGAAATTATCGAAATGATGGGAAAAACACGGCTTGAAATGACTTTTTACAGCCGTTATAACCAAATACGACTAAATTATTATTGTCAATCAAGTTTTGATTAAATGTGCTGTTGGTCCCGGCTGTCATACGTGGATCTTTGACAGTCGTTACGGGTCGTCAGAAGCCCGAAAATCTGAAGACCAGTCTTACCAAGGGGTATCGTATTATCCAGTTACTGGGTTGTGGAGATCAGATAGGCAGTCGCTTCATGTAAAATACTGGTATTCAGCTGCATCTGGTCAGACTGGAAGCCGACCCCAACATAGTTGGGAAAAGGCTAGGCAGATGATGAAGTTTTGATTGAATGTAATTGCATGTATTATTATTCTATTAAAATATTAATTTTACTTAAGTACTTAGTATTATTTTTATTTTTGTTTTGATTTAACTTTTGCGTCGTGCAAATACAATGAATATAAAAAAAAAATATACACCGTGAATTTTAATTCGTTGCAAATCTTTCAGGGGGTGAATGTACTTATGAATATGAACAACTTTTATTAAGGGACATAGTACGAAATGTGAAAAAAAACAGCTGATCCATACAATTTGATCGTAATTTAGTACATTATTGTATGGATCAGCTGTTTTTTTTTCACATTTCGTACTATGTCCCTTAATAAAAGTTGTTCATATTCATGAGTACATTCACCCCCTGAAAGATTTGCAACGGATTAAAATTCAGGTTGTATAATATAAACGAATATAGTGTAACAAACTTTTATAACACCTGCTGCATATACTATATTCTGGCAAATTAAGGCAATTATGGCATCATTCTTTTATTCATTCAAAGTCAAGTCAAGTCATTTATTTCAATTAGACCATTAGGATCCGTTCACACAGACCGGCTCGGAGAGCATCGGCGCGCATTTTTCTTTTCACACAGACCGGACGCAATCGGAGCCGATCGGCTGCGCGAACGAGAAAATTTACGCGATCGGAGCCGGTCGGCTCCTCTTATTATTTCACACCAAGCGCGTTCAAGCATTCTTAATGACAAAAGCAGTGCACATGCAAAAATAAACCTTACTACAAAGACTAAAAACTCTGTTTTCAACGTGATAAGAATCTGCTCTCTTCTCCGAGCCGGTCTGAGTGAACGGACCCTTAAAAGGCACTTTTGAATGTCGTTAACAAGATATTTAGAAAACATTGGCATAATACTTATATCCGTTGAAAATAAACCAACCTTTTCTTCAAGGACCAGGTACTTGATGAACCTGACGCAGGAGTCACTCCTGGCATGAGGCAGTACCTCTATGAAGATATTCCTTGCTGTCTCCAACTCATAGCTGGTACCCAGGACTAGGTCATTGAACAGCCTTATCAGAGTTTCATAGTTGAGTCTTGATATCGTGCTAAAATTGACAAAAGATTTGAATTAATTAATATGCAAAGCGCGACTGCTGAGCATGAGGTCTTGGGTTCTATTCCCAGGTTGGGCAGTGTTATTGGATTTTTCGGTTGCCTTTTATTTAAATATCACCACGCCTCTAATCCCCGACGGGATAGGCAGAGGTGTACCCATGTGTACACCCGCATTTCGCCAGATATATCTAAGTCCCATGTAATAGGGGGCATCAACCAGGCACAAATCCATACTACAAGGCTTCTACTGAGAAATTCCTGATGGAAAAACCCAATAACACTTTACCCGACCGAGGAATCGAACCCAAGATTATATTATGCTGGCATACTTACTTCAAAAGATCAATAAAATCCAGACTATGTATCAGTGAAGCATTTCTTACTATATTGTCAGCATCAATGCCTCTTCTAGCTATTTTTAGGAGGATCTGAAAATACAATACAATTTCTAAGTCAAATAAATAAAAATAGAAAAGGGTATGCTTAGATGGTTCGGTCATGTTGAGAGGATGAGTGAAAGACGATTAACAAAAGGTATTTATATGGCAGAGGTGAGTGGTAACGCAGGGAGGGGTCGCCCTAGGAAGACCTACACTGACCTTATTGGTGAGGTTCTTCGGAAAGGTCAGGTGCGGAGTACTCATAACCGGCGTGCTTGTATGAAGAGATGTATGAACGTAGATGAGGCGAAAGGAGTATGTAAGGATCGTAGCAGGTGGCGTTCTGTGGTTTCTGCCTACCCCCATGGGAAAAAGGCGTGAGTTTATGTATGTATGTGTATTCCTGAACGAATTTTGGAAACAATTTCATTGAACACTGGCCAAGTATGCAGCAGATACTATAGTGCACAAAGTGTGTGCACAATCACAGATGCACTCCCTTTTCCCTCACTATCATAGTCCAAAGGGACAATAATCCGACCTGACCGGGGAGAGTACAGGCGCAGGGCCAATGAAGAAATACTGATAATATAAATAAAATTGGTAAATCGTACAGACTCTACTCAGTAAGTGGATACCCCTTTTTTTTGAGGTGGTAAAAATCATCAAATGAGTCCCTTCCGCCCTGGGTGGGGTGGAAGGGACTGTCAGACTTTTACTGACTAAAAAACCACCCTGTTCCTTCTGTTGCCCTTTACGCTCCGGGACCACGGTATCCTGTTAAGACGTCCCGCAACCCCGGCAGGCGTTTGGCCCCGTTGAAGGCCCCATCCCTGTGCTGACAGGTCTTTGAGACGCGCACGAACAGAACGCGTTCGACCCGGGCCTGCTCCTTGATCGGACGGCGAGCTACCTATTACTCGCCGTCCGCAAGCCCGCGCCTACGGTGGGCGGATGTCATCTCGCGACGTCCTACGCCCTGGGCGTCTCCCGCGGCAGCCCATTCCCTCTCGCCCCGGAGCATGGCCTGAACCAGGGCCGGACGCGAGAGGTCGCCGCCGCCTATCGCCTCCGTGAGGACACGGCGGTGCTCTGCCCAAGCGGGGCAGACCTGCACCGTATGCTCCACCATGTCCTAGGGGCCTAGAGTAACCCCACGTATTCCCTAACAATCACAACACGAAAGCATCCGATATTACCAACCTCATAAGTAGTATTCTTCAAAAACGCTTGAGTGAAATTCCTGATCCCGTTAGAAGGGTCTTTAAAGTCACTCGCTACATACTGTATCGTTGTTTGCAAGAGGTTAATCTTCTCGACGCTCTTGGCTGGCAGGTCGTGGTCGTAAGACAGGGATAAGCTGGAAAGAAGACAGAAGAATTAAAGACTTCATCTTCTGACAACAAGCCTCTATCTGCGAATGTCGGTTGATCGCAGTGTTTCATTTTTTTGTGTGGATCCCTAATTCTTTTTCAGAAATAAAATAAGCATAAGGTACTCCTTATAACATCAGCTATATGGCTGTGGAAATCAAGTCAAAATCGGTTCAGTCGTTTTGGAGATTAGACGGAACAAAAAACAGACAGACTAAAAATAGAAAAAAAAAATTGTTGTAAGTACCGTGTAAACAATCATAATGCATCTAGTAAATAGCTGTTAATTTGACATTCAATTTTTTTTAATATACAGCATATATGTAACAAAAACCCTGTCCGATCTCATACTGTACACATATACGTAACCATTTAATGGATTTGAGATTATTATTTTTCCCCAGTGAATATAATGAAATTAAAATAAAAAATAAAAACTGATCAACGGCAACACTGATCGCTTGACAAAGTTCACCTACAGTTTTTTGTTTTGATTTTGCCGGCGAGTCCACTCGCCGGCAAAATCAAAAATCTCAATCAAAATCATCCGGTGTTGTCAACTTATGAAAATTTGCCATATTCAGTTTTAAATTTCGCATGGATTATAAAAATAAAAAATCAATAACTTTTGGTTGTTATGAGTTACATTTTTATAACAATTTTTTCTAGCACGTATGTTGAACCAGGAATACGCCTTTATTGGATCGGACAGGGTTTTTGTTACATAGTGTATACATGGGTTAAGTATTTACTTAATAAATAATTATTAAATGAGTTATTCATTATTAAAACAATATTTTTTTTTAAATAGTTTCAACACACTAGTAGTTTCTCTTGTATCGTAGATGCGTTTACAAACATACAAACTAACATACACAAACAGCCAGACCCTTTACTTACTCTGTATTCACAGCTAAGATGTGGTCATGTGTTTTGTACTGATAGCTTGCTCTTAACTCCACAGAACTCAATCCCTTGTAGTCATCGACTTCATACGTTCGTTCTGCTGAAGACACCGAGTCTATCTGAAAAAAATGAAAACCCTTTACTTTTAGTCCTTTTTTTATACAACGTGTAACGGAAAGGGTATATACATACAAAGAGTAAGACTTCTTTGGATGAATTAACGATATGGCAAGGGTTTCAGCTCAATATAAAATACTCTAAGAATTGACACCAAATTTTCGGTTTCATATGTTTCTTAAATTCAAATCATAATAAACGTGTCAAACCGCCCTACGTGGGTCAAAAACTTTCCACGTTACTTGCCTAATATCACGATAAATGTCTTCCGTAATTATGCGCGCGTAGTACCGCATAGTAGCCTACTGCAGGCAGTGTTCTTTGTAGATCATAATTTCCGAACATGTAGAGATAGAATTAAAAAACCCTTGCCATATCGTTTGTTATCATCCAAAAAAGCCTTGCTCTTGGTATGTATATACCCTTTCCGTTACACGTTGTATATCCATGAGTACGCAAGGATTAATTAATATTAAAATAATTCTTCTTCCTTATCGTGTGGGCAGTAAGGTCCTACGAGCCCACACACCCTAGTGTCAGAGTTTCTAAACCGCCTCAAGGGCCTCTGACATGGTTTGAGTGGGACAGTAATTGGCTGGTATAAGTCCAGGTTTCCTCACGATGTTTTCCTTCACTGATGTCTGTGCTGTCCAAGATTAACTTACAAAGCAAATACGAATAGAAAATATCACATTTGGACTCCGGATTTGAAACTCATGTAAGAAAGGCCCGCCCTTAACCCGTTTGCTGTCACGTCAGGCACCGGTGCCTGACGCTAGTGGAGGTTTGACCTTCAACATTTTTTGCTCGGCAGTGAATGTGTTAACCACTGGGCTATCATGACTTTTCATGTTATGTTTCAAGAATTCAACCACAAAGTACAGAAAGACCAAACTGCTTCGTTGGTCACGGAGTGCGACTGCTGAGCATGAGGTCTTGGGTTCGCTTCCCAGGTCGGGCAAAGTGTATTGGGTTTTTTCCATCAGGAATTTTTTAATAGCAGCTTCGGAGTCTGGATTTGTGCCCGGTTGATGGCAATAAGCTCGCCCCCTATTACATAGTACTTGAACATAACTGGCGAAATGTGGTTGTACTAATGCGTACACCTCTGCCTAACCCTTCGGGGATTACAGGCGTGATGTTATCTCAGAAAGATCAAAATTGTACTCACCACAGCTCTTCCAGAATAAGCAGAAGACCAGGGTACAGAGGCCCAGCTGTTCCTACTTCTGGCAGTAGGAACTTTCAGACTTATGTACTTTTTAATAAGGTTGCCTTTTGATAAGTATATCATCGCGCAGATATCATCAAGGCATGGCTGGAGAATAAAACACGAAATATTAGAACAATTGGGTTTTTGAACATTTTTTTTTGTGAAAAATGGAATGATCATATATTTTTATAACAAAACTATTCAGAAAAGTCAGGTGCGGAGTACTCGTAACCGGCGTGCTTGTATGACGAGATGTATGAACGTAGATGAGGCGAAAGGAGTATGTAAGGATCGTAGCGGTGGCGTTCTGTGGTTTCTGCCCACCCCCATGGGAAAAAGGCGTGAGTTTATGTGAGTGTTATTTCAAAATAAAAATTTACTTTTGAATCCAGTACCGAAAACTTGCCGACAGCTCCCGAATAAACACGAGCGCGTGTGACGTCATAATGTTTAGCTGACCGATAGTCACGTGATTTTTTTTTTTAATTCCTAATTACATAACATTACATGGTCGCAAAGCGCGACTGCTAAGCATGAGATATTGGGTTCATTTCCCAGATCGAGCAGATCGGGTCGGTTTTTCCATCAGGATTTTCACAAGCAGCCTCGGAGTCTGGATTGGTGCCCGTTTGATGGTAATAGGCTCGCCCCCTATTACATGGGACTTAAACATAACTGGCGAAATGTGTGTGTACTAATAGGTACACCTCTGCCTAACCCTTCGGGGATTACAGGCGTGATGTTATGTTGTATGTTTCATACTAATATTATAAATGCGAAAGTAACTCTGTATGTCTGTCTATTACGGTTTCATATAAAATTGTATGGATCAGCTGTTTTTTTTTTTCACATTTCGTACTATGTCCCTTAATAAAAGTTGTTCATATTCATGAGTACATTCACCCCCTAAAAGATTTGCAACGGATTAAAATTCACGGTGTATATTAATCTACACTTTTTTGAACGTCCATACTAATATTATAAATGCGAAGTAACTCTCTGTCTATTACGCTTTTACGACTAAATTACTGCACCGATTTTGATAATATTTGTTACGGGATAAGTTTCAACCCCAAGAAAGGACATTTGCTACTTTACGTCTGCGTCCGCTATAACAGACATTTACGTAGAAGAAGTAGTGGCCAAAAACTAGTAAATAAATAAATAGCACTACAGGTACGGTCGGGGTCATCAGTGCAGTAGCATGCTTAGGTTTGAATTGCTGTGAACACGGGGTACAGGCCGTACCCACATCTGTGTGTATAAGTGATGTATTCAAAGATAAAATCAAAGTCAAATCATATATTTATTTAGGCCATTATAAGGCACTTTTGAACGTAATAACACAGTACCTACGTACACCTCAAAATTCGCACATGACGTCGAAAGGTCGTAAGTTTAACCAAAGTGTCAATCGATTTGCTTTGTAGATTGCTACTCCACTTATGACCCCGACCGTACACGAGTTCTTACCTCATTTACTGAATAAGTCCCAGTGTTCTTTGTCAGTTGAAAGTTAATAGATATGGCTCGCTTGAGGTTCACTGACCACGCTGGTTCTTGATGGCCCACGTATATAGATTCTATGTACCCATTTTCCTGAAAATAAAATGATACGGTGAAGGAAAACATCGTGAGGAAACCTGGACTTACTATTCCACTCAAACCATGTCAGAGGCCCTTGAGGCGGTTTATAAACTCTGACACTAGGGTGTGTGGGGTCGTAAGACCTTACTGTTCACACAATAAAGAAAAAGAAGTAGACTGCCTCGTTGGTCTAGTCGTCGCAAAGCGCGACTGCTGAGCATGAGGTCTTGGGTTCGATTCCCAGGTCGGGTGTAGTGTTATTGGGTTTTCCATCACGAATTTTTTAGTAGCAGCCTCGGAATCTGGATTTGAGCCCGGTTATTGGCAATAGGCTCGCCCCCTATTACATGGGACTTAAACATAACTGGCGTAATGTTTGTGTACTAATGGGCACACCTCTGCCTAACCCTTCGGGGATGACAGGCGTGATGTTATGTTATGTGGAGCAGTAGACATACCTGGTACTCCAGTTCCCAAGGATCTTTCAATACTTTATCATCTGAGGTCTCCAAGTCACGTATTGAGCCATAATTGTTGCAGCACACAGTTTTCTGAAATTATGAAAGAAACAACTGACATCGGTGAAGTAAAACATCGTGAGGAAACCTAGATTTATAATTAGTATAAAAATCCGCCTTGAGGCTGCGTGGTGACCAATGCTCGTGCCCTCTCTCTTCTTATTCTTCTATTCTCTCTGCCACTGCAGGGCAAAGGCCTCTTCTCATACAGAGAAGGCACGAACATTCAGCAGCAGTCCTAATTTCGTTATTCTAGGTCAACGGGTTCCTATAAATTTTGATTCACTAGCGATCGTCAAAATATGCGCCATAAACGACCACCCTGTTCCTTCTGTTGCCCTTTACGTTTCGGGGCCACGGTATCCTTTTAAGACGTCCCGCAACCCCGGCAGACGTTTGGCCCCTTTGGGGCCCCGTCACTGTGCTGACAGCTCTTTGAGGCGCGCGCGAAGAGAACGCTTCGTCGACCCGGGCATGGTCCTTGATCGGACGGCGAGCTACCCATTACTCGCCGTCCGCAAGCCCGCGCCTACGGTGGCCGGATGTCGCCTCGCGACGTCAGCCATAAACGACTTCATCTATAGATTGCGTTGACTAAATTTTTTCACTGCACAAAGGGGGGGAAATGCTTAGGCATTTCCCCCCCTTTGTGCAGTGAAAAAATTGAAAAAAAAAAAAAAAAAAAAAAAAAAAAAAAAATTGAAAAATTGAAATTTGATATTAATTTCAGCTTGGTACCTCCACGCGTTCCTGAGAAAAAGGGTCTTGACACAGACAGCCGGACTAAAGTGATTCTATAAGGGTTCCTTTTTTGCCGACTGAGGTAAAGAAATAAACACTGACCTCCAACTCATCCAAAGACAATCTAGCCTTCGTAAAGTTATCATAGACCTGGATACGAAGGTTCCCCTCCAGCTGCCAGTACGTGGTGCTCTTCCGAGGGTTCCAGGTGCCAGTGGAGACGTTACTCTTCAGTACAAACACATACTCTCTATGCTCTTGTGGGAACAGCAGTTTGAGACCAGAATTTATGGTGTTTGAGGCGGTTATGGATGCTGGAAAGTGAGAAGAAAGTACTAGTTACACACACACATTCATAAACTCACGCCTTTCCCATGGGGGTAGGCAGAAACCACAGAACGCAACCTGCTACGATCCTTACATACTCCTTTAGCCTCTTCCACGTTCATACATCTCGTCATACAAGCATGCCGGTTACGAGTACTGCGCACCTGACCTTTCTGAAGATCCTCACCAATAAGGTCAGTGTAGGTCGGTCGGTGGGTGCGTAGTATTTGTAACATCTTGATTAATATCTGTACTCTATTCAATATAACGTTAGAAAAATAACGTTATCGTTATTTGAATGCAAGCGTATAATAAACACCGTTATTTCACTATATATAAAAAGGAATGTAGCCTATTAGCAATTTACAAGAATGTAATTTTAGCAATACGAGATGCAGTTTTGCATTCTTGCCAATCACGCCTGTAATCCCCGAGGGGTTAGGCAGAGGTGTACCCATTAGTACTCCCACATTTCGCCAGTTATGTTTAAGTCCCATGTAATAGGGGGCGACCCTATTGTCATCAACCGGGCACAAATCTAGACTCCGAAGGTACTACTGAGAAATTCCTCATAGGAAAACCCAATAACACTTTGCCTGACCTGGGAATCGAACCCAAGACCTCATGCTCAGCAGTCGCGCTTTGCGACCACTAGGCCAATGAGGCTGTCAAATTAAAAAACAATTAGTCAGACAATTTTATTTAATTTTTTGTATTTTATGACCAGTTCCTAAAATTGTACTTTGTGTAGTAGGATTTCAATTATGTAGGTACTTACCAATAAAAATGATGAAGATTTTATAATTCATTTTGATGATATTCTGAAAACATAATCCAATTTAATATTTGAACGTTAACCTGAAAAAGTTAACACGTTTTTGTTAAAATAATTTGGTCCAATACTATTTTCTTTTTTTAAGTCTGACAACCAGTCCCACCAAGGGATATCGTATTACCCAGTTACTGGATTGTTGAGGTCAGATAGGTAGTTGCTCCATGTAAAATACTAGTATTCAGCTGTATCTGGTTAGACTGGAAGCCGACCCCAACATAGTTGGGAAAAGGCTAGACAGATGATGACTATTTATTTTACAATTTTATCAAACTGTATTACAAAAATTGTAAATAAAAATAAAATGTTAAGGATGTACAATTTATAAAAGAAAATAGAAGCTCATAATAGCATCAAAAAACTCATCGGTAGGTATCCCTGTTAATGCAGCAACCAGAATAATATAACCAGGATTTTGTAAAAACCTAATTAAAAAGAGTGTCCGTGGAGTTTCTTGCTCGTTCTTCTCCATAGAGGCCTACCTCCGTTTTGGAACGAGCAACTAGCTTCAACTTTCTGACTAACTGACCGACTCCTCGACTACTCAAAAGTGCCTGTAATTGGTCTAATTGAAGCCAATGCTTTGAATTTGAGTCAGCTCCAAAAATTTTCCGACCGAATCTCGATAGAGACTAGCCAGTACAGTCAGCAAAACAGATTTAAGCAGGGTCGTCAGATAGGTATAGTTGAAGTTTTCTAAGAAACCAAAGGATGTCCTTGACTGAAACTTAACCTAAATAAAGAACTATTTATTATCTACGTTTTAAATTAAATTACATTCGAAAACATCCATCGGTTTCTAAGAAAACTTCAACTATATCTGACGACCCTGCATACCTATCTGTTTTGCTGTGTGTACATAGATGTTATAGTGCACACGTGTGTGCGCAAACACAGATGCAATCCCTCTTCCTTCACTCTCATAGTCCGATGTCAAAGTCAAAGTCAAAGTCAAATCATTTACTTCAATTAGGCCATTACAAGGCACTTTTGAACGTCAAATACAAAAGAAAAAGGAATTGAATCTAGTTGCCCCTTCCAAAAGGTAGCTTTGTATGGAGAAAAATAAGCAAGAAACTCCATACGTACTCTTTTAAAATCAATGTTTACACTATTTGCATACAAGATCATACATGGCACGTGAACGCAATGTAAGTACCATATATAGAAACTACTAAATCATAACACTTAAAAAGTATTACAAATCAAGAATTTAGGCCCCTAGCACATGGCGATTTAAACGCGCAGACGACGCGCAGATGCGCGCAGATGACGCGCGTATACGCGTTTCAAACGAGATTTGAACGCAACCTTGTAACCTAAGCACACGGGGCGATCGTGAAATCCGTCTATACTGCGCGTATGAGCGCAGTTACAGCTATCATCAATACAAACGCAAACCATCATCAAAACAAACGCAACAATCAGCATTTACGGCGCCGAAAACGCACGTTCCTGAAACGCGAGTCGTCTGCGCGTTTAAAATACGCCGTGTGCTAGGGGCCTTAAGGTTAAAAATGTTGAAATATACATAGCGTGGGACGGGAATCCGACTCGAGAGAAATCAGGCGCAGGCGGCAGGACCAACGGCTTCACGTGCTTTGACACGTGGTATTAAACCACAAACCCACTGACTGGCTAGTGTTTTCAACAACTCGAGTCGACACGAGCAGACCAGAAGACGCTTCGCACATGGAGCAACTTAAGTTGAGGCAACTATCAACACTTTAAAAGTTTCCTGTAAAAAGTTGAGTTGCTATAACGTTTACGGTTGCCGCAACTTTATGACAATCTGTGAGCTACTTTCATAGCCGAGTTGCTCAATCTACGCAGCGATCAGCGTACAGTATAATATTTTACAGTTGCTAGTTGCGGCAATTAGGAACTAACTTAGTCATCGATTGCAGCAACTGAAAGCTGTTGACGATCACCGGAACTCGAAACTCGAGTTGCTATGTGTGCGCAGTCCAATTGAAATATATGTAAACAGCTAGTTGCCAGTTGCTGCAATAGTTGCTCTATGTGCAAAGCGCCGAAGAGGCCGTTTATACCCAGTATGACGCGGTCACCGACCCCTGTAACAGCGTTTTAAGCATCCCATTGTAGGCAACGCCTAATTCCAGTAATTAAAAACTTTTAACACTAAAATGTCAACGATCACTTACATTAATATCACTTTTACACTGAGTTTAACACTTTCACTGCTGAGGTTATTATTAATAATACGGGTATTTATTATTATTAATTATTATTATTATATCACAGTCTACTGTGTAATGTGTTCGGACATCGCCGCTTAAATGACTGTGACTTCGTTGTGTTGGGAAAATGGTATAAGTTTAAAATTGTAATTTTGGTTTCACTATGTTTTTTTTATTCCGTTACGAATTTCTCAGTAGCAGCCTCGGAGTCTGGATTTGTGCCCGGTTGATGGCAATAGGCTCGCCCCCTATTACACGGGACTAAACATAACTGGCGAAATGTGGTGCACTAATGGGTACACCTCTGCCTAACCCGTCGGGGATTACAGGCGTGATATTGCATTTTTTTATTTTATATCATCACATTTTTTTTAAATTTCTATACTGCAGCTTATACAAATAAGTAACTGATAAGCATGGCTTTTTGCAAATAAAATTTAATAATCATAATGATTGTTTAATATTTTTATTGAATAAAAACTTAATATAAATGTCGTGATGGCCTAGTGGTTATGGCTTCCGCCTCTCATACATTAGGTTGTCGGTTCGAATCTGGACAAGTACCAATGTTTATTGAACAAAGCACAAATTTAATTAAAACTCATATTTGATACTTATTTATTTATAGAAATTTGGCATTCTCAAACGGTCAACAAAAGGTGGTGAAGAGATAACATGGTAGGTGCAAATTATTACTTACAAGGTATCGAACCCACAAACTCATGGCGAGCGCTTTTTATTTATTACTGGGCCATCATGACATTACATACACACCATTAAATTTTGACTTTTTAATCATAAAAAACATTATCCAATATTTTTTTAATATAAATTAAAATACAAAAAAAAACGATTCGAATCTTTTTAAAATTCAAAAATATTTAATCCTAATTTTTCTCAATTCCATACTTACACCACTTTACTACCAATTCTCTTATCAAACCGCGTTGATAAGTCATATTGACCTATAACCCCATTAATGAAAGACTCATTAAGACCCATCCAGTTTAAACTGACCTCTCCCATCTCACAGTTCTACCTCAAATTCAAACTAAATCCTTAATTTGAAGGAGGGGTGAGAGCTCAAGGTATTTTTGCCGAAGCTATAGTACAATTTCTTGAAGATCCATGCAAGGCCACTGAGAAAAAAGATATTTAATTTAATTTTAACCGATTTTAAAGAAAGGAGGTATTGTGCTTTGGTTCCATATAAATATTAATTTTGTTTATGTATTTTTATTTTCTGCCTCGTATCGACTGCTGAGCATGAGGTCTTGGGTTCGATTCCCAGGTCGGGCAAAGTGTTATTGGGGTTTTTCCATCAGGAATTTCTCAGTAGCAGCCTCGAAGTCTGGATTTGTGCTCGTGTGATGGTAATAGGCTCGCCCCCTATTACATGGGACTTAAACATAACTGACGAAATGTGGGTGTACTAATGTCCTTTGAGGTGGTAAAAATCATCAAATGAGTCCTTCCGCCCTGGGTGGGGCGGAAGGGACTGTCAGACTTTTACTGACTAAAAAACCATCTTGTTCCTTCTGTTGCCCTTTACGTTCCGGGGCCACGGTATCCTGTTACGACGTCCCGCAACCCCGGATGTCCTAAACCTTCGGGGATTACAGGCGTGATTTTTATTATAGTCGATACTCCTGCGCCATCCCAGATCTTCCAGATCTTCCTAGTTCGGCGTGCTGTGCTGGCGCTGCTGCTGCGGCTGCAGAAAACCTCAAACGGCGAAAGTATACTCCCCTCCCCTCCTCCTACTCCTAACTCCTCCCTGTAATGTATGAAATCAAACACGGTCAATTGCAGACTGGCATTTATTATCTATGTCGATTCCGCCCGCATTAGTGCTAATTACTAATGTGGGTAGGATACAAAACTTGCGTACATAACACTCCCCTTACTGGTAACTATATTTTCGAGCCGTTTAGGATAGAAACCCTCGGGCTGTGGGGTCTGTATGCTTATGGCCTTTTTAAGGAGTTGGCCAAACGGTTGGTTGACACTTCCCGTGACCCAAGGGCTGGCTATTATCTTGGCCACAAGCTAAACATTATTGCCATCCAACGTGGCAATGCGGACAGTCTTTTGAGCACATTTCCAGTTGACGGAAGAATTTTTTAATGCCATTTAGTTTTAGTTTCTTTTTTTTTTTAATCTGATTGTTTTTATTTTATAATTAAGTTTATAAATATTGTGCCTATAAACATCATTATAGTACAAATATAGTTTGAAAATAGGCCTTCCATACTTTTTACAAAACATAATTTAAGATATTTCAACCCCTCGGTCAACATTTTCCCCTCCATCGACGCAGATAATCACAATAGGGTGCAAAAAATTAAAAAATAGGTCAGTAGGGGTTGTTACATCTACTTCTAAAGCATTTCACCCCTGACCGATTAAGATATTTAAGAATTTTCAACCCCTTTTTTAAATTAATGAAGCTAAAGGGTAGTTTAGTTCGGTTAAGCAACTGGAGCGGGGTTGTGAAGCGGATGGGTGGATTTTTAGCACAGTAAGGTATTTGTGGATGATTTTTCCGCTTGTGTAGGGATGTTTAGGTATATGAGTTCATAGTAACTTTTAGGGGTGCAATTAATATTTTTTTTGCTAATGAAGTTGATTGGAGATTGATTATATATTAGTTAATAATAACATAACTTCACGCATGTAATACCCGATGGGTTAGGCAGAGGTGTACCCATTAGTAGTTAGTAGTACATCCACGTTTCGCCAGGGGGCGACCCTATTGCCATCAACCGGGCACAAGTCCAGACTCCGAGGTTGCTACTCAGAAATTCTTGATGGAAAAGCCCAATAACACGTAACCCGACCTGGGAATCAAACCCAAGACCTCATGCTCAGCAGTCGCGCTTTGCGACCACTAGAGCAACGAGGCAGACACACTTTTACTGTATTTGTTAAATTATAATAATATGTATTTAAATGTTGTCATCATTTTTCTGCTTTACGTTTTGTCATATCATCATCATCATCTGCCTAGCCTTTTCCCAACTATGTTGGTGTCGGCTTCCAGTCTAACCGGATGCAGCTGAATACCATTTTACATGGAGCGACTGCCTATCTGACCCCCACAACACAGTAACTGGGTAATACGATACCCCTTGGTCAGACTAGTTGTCAGACTTTCGGGCTTCTGCAAAGATCCGCGATTGACAGCCGGGACCAACAGCTTAAAGTGCTTTCCGAGGCACGGAACGATGTCAGTGATGTCTAAGATAAACTTAGAAAGTACATATAAATTGAAAAATTCACATTGGTACTTGCCCCCCAAGCAGCAAAAACTAGTACTATAAAAAGCCATAGAACGTTTTAGAACAAACTGTTCTTGGTCCTATAAAACCCCAAAGAACGTATCTTTTCTTCGGAAGAGGCGCAATTATATCTCTGTTCAGTGACAAAATAATTTTATTACAGTGTTCCAAAGGTTGAAACAGTCCAATAAAATCTATGTAACAGTGATGCAGATCTCAAAATAATGATGTACTGGCTGACTGTACGACCTTTTATAGTACTTTTTCATACTATACAAGAGTTTAGTTTCCTTTACCTCACATTTTCATTCACTATTCATTATTTTACATTCTTAATAGTGCAGAGTGCAAAAAATAATTAAAATAATTTTACAAAAGGATAAAAGCAATCTGATTTTATTTCGTTATTATAATATTAGTCTATTACGGTGGAAATGATGTGCGACTGCAGCTTTACTGATAAACTAGGGATAGGTTTACCATGAATTTAAAGTGCCCCCTCGAATTGTTGAGCTTTTACTAAAATATTTATCATATAAAATGATTACGACATTCTAAGAGCCATTATAGTACTTGCCGTGATAATGTTTTCACTGTCAGTCATCGTGGATTCAACCTAAAATTGGGGTTCTGTGTGACCATGATATACACATATTAAAACGCAGTGTTCTTTTTTACTATTTTTCTGAAGACCATAGCTAAAAAAAAACTGAATTATAAATATATAAAAAAAATATGGCCCAATTATACCTCGACACCAGAAAAATAATTCATTTAAATTATTTTTCTGGTGTCGAGGTTGCGAATTTATGGCTATTTATGACCATTATCCTTCCGATGAATGTCGGCTTTGCAATTAAATAACATTCTCATACATAATTTTTTTTTTAATGAAGCATCTCTAATTATAAAATCTACAAATTTTGTTCACACAATAAGCCCAGCAAGTCTTCAGAAATACTATTTTTGTAAGACACATTTTGTACGGAACCGTTTCCGGTAAGAATGCACGACACATTAATTCCGTATCAAAATGTCTGAATATTGTTGAGAGCCAATAATCCTTTTTGGGACTTAACTGTCATTTAATAGAAACATGTATCTACATGTATGTGCCACTTTTGCGTCACTGTAGTGATTTATAATACTAACAAGCGCATTGCTAGGCACCAAAAAAATTGTTATACAATAATTCTGCACTATTATAGTGCTGTGTGATATGCTTATCGATAAAATTATAATATGCATCTAAAAACTATTATAGTACACTTACGTTCTATTAGCGTGATCTGAAATTAGACTACATCACAAAAACACTCTATTGTAAAGTCTTTGTGACTACTAAACGCACACGTACTATAGCAGCGATCTGATTATCCACAATTTCACAAAATCGCTCTGTAGTTGAGTGTTCATCACTGCTATAACGAAACTACTATTGCAACTACTATTGGAACCCTTATTACGCTAACCAGATAAATAAAGGCACCTGTTAACAATTTTATAGAGCAATATTATTATGTAATAGTTATATTAGAACTTGCTATAGTACTTGATTATAACGGTTGTATAAAATGGCGTAGTAAACGTTTACATCCTTTGTTTATAGGTATTTTAGCTCTATAAGCATATACAGCAATAATGTACTGTCGAACGCTTTTATACAACACTCAGGCACCGCTAAAACCTTAATAAATCGTTTATAGAGCTTTTTAGAGTTATGAGCTGAAATAATAGGACTGAATTGCTGGTTGGGCCGGATTTGAACCCACAACCTCATGCATGAGAGGTGGGCGCCTCAACCACTGGGCCATCACGACACTTTGTCATATTTGGGTGAATTTCAACAAGAGATTTTTATTTGTCATTTCGGTGAGATTTTTTTATTCCAATGATATCTACATATTTTTAGTGACAAATAAAACTTTAGCCTATTTTATAACATTGTCCGTGAGTGGACATCAAATTTCATCAAAACCTACATAAATATTTAAGGATGAATTTTTAAGAGTCCACTGAAATGAAAAGTGTCTACCGAAATGATAAAAATGACCACCGAAATGATAGAATTTCATTCATAATTTATAATAATTCATTCATAGTTATAACGGCCACCGAAATGAAACTATTTTTGTCCCCATGTTACTGAAATGATAAACTTTCTTTTTTGGCGGGAAACCGCAAGAAGTTGGGACCGGTGCGATCGCGCCGAGAGCTTGAGCCGGACTGATCCGAAGTGAGGAAAGGTGAGAAGGGCGTAATAACGCAATGTTGACATGGCTATTCTACTAAAACTTACTGTCCTCTGGAATGATAACATTTTTCCGGACAAAAGTTGACTGCCTGTCAAATCCATGAGAAAGAAGATAAACAAACAAAAATAGTTTTATCTGATCGAATATATTATAATTTAATGATAACAACATCGATTTAAATCCATATTTCGAATGTATTTGCAGGGGAAGGTATTTTATGAGCAGAATTGGGTTCAGAACAGGCCACCGTGATGATAAAATAACACTTTGTAATTTTTTTATTTGGTATATTAGAGGGTAGAAATCAATGATTTTTTTGCCAAGGTAGAGAAGTACTTACTTTGTTGAGAAAAAATATATAAAATTAAAAATCAGCATATTGCACTACCGTTCTCAGGTTTGCCGTGTATTTTTTTTTGCTTGCGCAATTCACCCATTTATAGTTAAATAAAACCACAGCAACATCGTTATATGTTTTATTAATAATTAATAATAAAAACAAAATGCGATGCTAATCATTTTATTATTATTTACAATCACAACTCAACTGTGTTTTTGAAAACTAGATTTTGCTTTTCATTACATTATTTAGAATCTCTACATAGTATAAAACAAAGTCGCTTCCCGCCGTGTGTACGCTTAAGCTTTGGTTTCCTAGAAAAGCGGTGCCGTCATATAGCGGCCGTAATATTACAGACGCAAAAAGGCGGCCGTCTTTACGGTGACGACGTGTCGAAAGTTCCACGGCCGTTTTAACACACCGTCAGTCATTTTTTTTAAAACAAACGTTAAACGGAAAAGTATCCAAGATAGAAAATGGACGACCTTGATTTAGCTTTGGAGGATGAACTATCATCAGAAGAGGAAAATAGTCGTATGGCGAAAGACGATTTATTCAAATCTCGTGGTACTGAAGGTGCATTTTGAGATTTTAGTACGTCACTACGTTGCCGTTTACTGAGCAATAAAAATAAATTAAACACAAAAAAAAATAAAAAAAAAACACAAATACGTATTAAAAATAGCTTCACCGCTATCAATGAAACGTTCACGAAACCATCTGACACCGTCAAGACGGCCGTCATGCAAATGACGGCACCGCTTTTTGACGTTACGGTGTCAGTTACCGCTCTCTAGGAAACCGCGCCATTTTGTTTACATAGACAACGTTCTAGTGACATCATTCACCGCTGTATTACGGCCGCTATATGACGGCACCGCTATCCTAGGAAACCAAAGCTTTAGATCTTTTAAACTACGCAACGGATTTTAATGCGGTATTCGTCAATAGATAGAGTGATTCAGTGTTGAATGGACAATGGATACCACGGGGCAATTCTGTTATTTGAATGAGGTGTATTCTGCAATACTGTCGAACTTAAACAATTAAAAAAACATTATTTATTAATTATTGATCACACGTTGTTATTTTATTTGATTATTCAGATATTTTATGACAGGAATGCAAAACTATTGTCCCCGTCACGAGTAGTTATAAATTATGTAAATAAAGAACTTCTACTAAGTTACATAGCGACAATACAATCGACAACAAATAATCCCAAATTCAATCAACTCAAAGTAACATACGTGTAATACGAAACTAACGAGCAATTACACTTGGTCGAGTTATATTATAGCGATATAAAGCGCTGTCGTCTAATGTTTTGTGGTACTGGAACGCGTCTGACACATGACGTAAACATTTGGGCCGTCATTTTGAAGTTTAGTCCATTTCACGAAAGAAGACCCGCAGACGCAGCGCTGTATTCGCGCGACATAATGTTGCCACGGTTAAATATGGGGAAATCAGGGGAAATATTGAACTATCATTTTATTAACTAGGTACTCGAATAATTAGATAAGAAAAAAAATGTTTTTATTAGAATGTATTTTAATTTTCCACAATTGGCCGCGGGACTTCTTTCGTGAAATGGACTTCTAAGTTCACGCTGACGCAGTGTTGTGAATGTGTGTTTACAAAATTTATAGTTTCTCGTGACGGGGATTGCACCTTGTATAAAAATATCCTGTAGTACACTCTAATCATAATAGTAATATTATTAATCACTCTACTACACTGACACCACATTAATATCTACATTGCACCCGAGCGAAGCAGGGGCGGGTCGCTAGTATTAGAAAAAACAAACAAGGCTCCGTACATTTTGTCTTTGCTAAATTCTCCCGATGTCTACAAATAACAACAACTAGGTGTTCTGTAAATGTACAGTCAGCTACAAAAGTCGATTAACAATGTTGCTTTTTTACATCATTTAAACAGACACTAAACACATAATGTACTGGCTTTCAGAATTTCAGGCAATAGCTAAGGGTTTATTTAATTTTAATTTTATATTCATTGCGTTTTACTTTTAATATTGTACTTAATAATTAGGATTTAAAAATCATAAATGTTAATCGACTTTTGTTGCTGACTGTACATACATCTGACTAATAAATGTAAAGCTACAATCTGTTACTTGATTTTGTCCTCTCAGAGTATTAATCTTTCTAATACTGTTTTTAATCAGGCATTTTTTAAATGAAAACAATATTCAAAAACCCCCCGACACTGTATGTAACTAATCCGCCATTTTGTGGTGGCAGCCATCTTGGATTTGAAATTTATTATACTGGAGTTTTTGGTAGTGTATTTTACTGGTCAAGCCCTTTCATTTGATATCCTTAGTGAGGGAGTTGTGAAAAAATATTATGTAACCCGCCATTTTGTAGCTGCGGCCATATTGGACCGAATTTTATCAAACATAGCTTAGAACACTCCCGACAAATTCACCTTTCAAAAAGAAAATCAAAATCAAAATCTGTTCATCCGTTCAGGAGATACGATGCCACAGACAGACACATCCTCACGGACACGTCAAACTTTATAAAAAGGAAAACGTAAGTAATTCTATACATTAAATGTATATAAAACATTTTTTTTATTTCACTCAAAGTATGCAAAACTTTCAACTTTTCAACGTACAGACATTCCAATACTTTATATTGTACACAAATACTTAAAAATTACGTATAAAATATTTCAAATGTACCTACAGTATATTTATCTAGCGATTTTTAACAGTTTTTTAAAATATATTCCTTAATTTTTAATGTTTATCTATACCAAATCTAGAATGTATAGTTCGACAAATGTATACAAAAGAGCACAGATAACGTTTCAGATTCTTAAGGCTGATTCACACAAATCAGTGAAACCACAGTTCCGGCACAATTCCGGCACAGTTCCGACACAGTTCCGACACAGTTCCGGCACCGTCCCGTACCAGTGATAATTATTCTTTCATACATTCTCTATGAACGCGCCGGAACT
The DNA here is from genome assembly GCA_949316365.1 of Hoplodrina blanda. NCBI lineage: Eukaryota > Metazoa > Arthropoda > Insecta > Lepidoptera > Noctuidae > Hoplodrina > Hoplodrina blanda. Next base: position 5,987,196 of record OX438576.1, read on the forward strand.
AACACTGAGAGCACTGTGTCGTCACTGACACTGCAAAGTGTGGACGTGTTCATAGAGAATGTATGAAAGAATAATTTTATCACTGATACGGGACGGTGCCGGAACTGTGACTTCACTGATATGTGTGGATCAAGCTTTATCGTACTGTACGTACGACGACATATGCTATACATTTTATGTATAACTAACTTTGTATACATTTTCATGTCCATGCGTCATGCTCGTGAACGAGTGCTGTCAGTTGGGATTGGTCATCTCTTAACTGCCATGGCTTGCATCTTTATTCTTATTATCTTTTTATTATATTTTTACATTGTTTTCACATGTAGAATCAACAAGAATAATGTAACCAGGATTTTGTAAAAACCTAATTTAAAAGAGTGCCGTGGAGTTTCTTGCTCGATCTTCTCCATAGAGGCCTACCTCTGTTTTGGAACGAGCAACTAGCTTCATCTTTCTGACTAGCTGACCGACTCCTTGACAATTCAAAAGCGCCTGTAAACGGTCTAATTGAAACAAATGTTTTTGACTTTGACTTAACTTTATAGCTTCAAAAATGTATAGCTTGATAATTTTATTATGTCGTCACACGTACATTTCTCCTTCATCTGTCAATATACACGGTGTAAAAAGACATCATAATACCTGTTAACTACTTAACATGCCCATCAAAATACGCAACATACATATACCAAAAATGTATTAAAAATGAAACATTTTTTTTTTTGCGAAAAGTTTCTAAAAACAAACTTTTATTTTCTGTTAATAAAAAGAAATAAAAAGTTAAAAAACTTGTAGAATATGGCCACCTTCCATCTTCACCATCAGTACCTGGTTACCATCTAAGATCAAAGTACTCGTCAAGACGAATTAAACAAGCCCAAATTCGATGGGGTTGTGTCGTTTTATTACAGAGTTCCTATGGCCACCTTCCAGCTCCATCATCAGATCAACTCCTTGTCGTAATAGTATTGAATTGTTCTCCGATTTACACATGCATACAAAATTTCAGCTCAATCGGAAATCGGGAAGTGGATCAAATTTAACTTTCAAGATTTGGTGACAAACACAAAAGTCTGGACAGGTGAATGTAAATAAAAGTTTGTGAAAAAATCGTAATGATGGGAACATAATGTGACGTTCAGTTTCTTTAAGAGCGCCTTCACACTAGCGTTTTTCCAGCGTAGGCGTCCATATGCGCAGCGCTGACGCCGCGGCAATGCGGCGTAGGCGTCGCCGTTGCTGCGGCGTTTCCTCTGGAGTCAGTTGAACGCTGTGCTAACGCGGCACAGACGTCACACAATTGTCGTTTCGGAATTGTATGATATTTTCGCCGCGTTGTGTTTTTCGCGGCATCTACGCTGCGTATACGTTTATCGAACGCATGCGCTGGACAAACGCAAGTGTGAAGGCGCTCTAAGTGTCTCTTTACACCTTTCATTTCTATACCAACATTACAACAAATACGTAAACTATATACAATAAAGAACACAGTTTTATTTGTATTTACTTTGTCTTAAAACTAATATTAAATAATACTACTGTCGTATCATTTTTTCTTTTAAATTCGTTGCCGATTCAAATACAGGTAATATTTAGATATTTAATCATCTTTTTCTTGGTACAGGCCAGGGGTCAGCAACATGCGGCTGTTACAATGTAAAGTTGTGGCTCTTCAGTTACATAAGTTAAATAAATTATATTACCATTAACACCCCTAAAATACAGCATGTAACAAAAACCCTGTCCGATCCTTAAGGGTATTATTCGGCATCGTACTGCGTACACATATACGTAACCATTTAATGGATTTGGGATTATTATTTTTCCCCAGTGAAAAAAAAAAGAAGAAAGCAGAAGTAATTAAATTAAAATAAAACATAAAAACTGATCAACGGCAACACTGATCTGACAGGGTTTTTGTTACATAGTGTATACAGGTTGTTTTTTTTTAGGTGGTAAAAATCATCAAATGAGTCCTTTCGCCCTAGGTGGGGCGGAAAGGACTGTCAGACTTTTACTGACTAAAAAACCACCCTGTTCCTTCTGTTGCCCTTTACGTTCCGGGGCCACGGTATCCATACAAGGTGTTACACAAAAAAAACACAAATAAAACAGGGTGTTAATACAGGGGGTTAATACAGGGTGTTTGGTGCATCGTTTGCCAAATCAATGGCCATAGTAGAGGTCATCTGCTCATTGATTATCTTCACGCCTTATAACTAATTCTTTGTCACACCGGTTTTTTTACAACCACTTTTTAATTTTGAAAAATCAAAAACTCAGCATTTGAGTTTAAATTAAAAAAAAAAGTTATTTGTATAGTCTTCTTTCATTTTCATTTGTATGTGAACTGTTGTGTGTTTATATAAAATTCAAAATTACTTGCTAGGAACGTTTACTTTCATTATTAATAACTCGTAAAGTTTTCGTAATAAAAAACGGTGTGACAAAGAATGAGTGAAGACATAGCAAACGTCCTCTCCTATCGGCCAATTCTATTTGGCAAACGATGCACCAAACACCCAATATACACTGTAATATACATAGAATGACCGAGATTTACTTCCATTTACCTATTTCCATTTCTCACCCGCACCTCCTCAGTCGTGGCATCGCCCATTCGTTTGTTTTTATTTCTCTTTAAAAACTGAAATTTTCAAAATAATAACTTTTGGTTTTTCCGTCTCAAAATGTTGCCGACCCCTGGTATAGGCTATTTATTAACTATTAAATGTATACATTCATTAATTAATGTATTTTCTTGATGTCAACATTTACGTTCTATCCTGATAAACGTGTCAAATATAAACTTTGACAAAGAACCTAAGTTGCAAATCATAGATTTTCTCTCGTGGTGTGGTGAGTCAGCTTCAGATCTATGGGAGGGGGCAAACCAGGGCCCGTGCCTCGAGTGGCAAATTCAAGCTTGGCAGACAAGAATAATGTAAGCAGGATTTTGTAAAAACCTAATTGAAAGGAGTGTCCGTGGAGTTTCTTTCTCGTTCTCCATAGAGGCCTACCTCCGTTTTGGAACGAGCAACTAAGTAGCTTCAACTTTCGAACTGACTGACAGACTTGACAATTCAAAAGTGCCTGTAAATGACCTAATTGAAATATGTTTTGACTTTGACTTTGCAGACGTATGGTCAAAGTTGAGTTAATGATAAGTTGCACCTATAGAACTCATTAATAACGCAACTCTAACAATTGAAACGTCCAGTACTTTAAGCACATAAATTAAAGTAAATATAACATAACATCACGCCTGTAATCCCCGAAGGATTAGGCAGAGGTGTACCCATTAGTACACCCTCATTTCGCCAGTAATATTTAAGTCCTATGTAATAGGGTATTTTACACAATATGTTTTAACTTTTTTTTTAATTCATATTAAAAAGAACTACTTATGGATACAAATTCACCACACCACAGAGTAAAATCTATCAACAATTCACAACATATACACGACAGTATATCAAGCTATACATTTTCTGTAAAAGCTGACCTGGCAATGTATAGTTTCCATACTAAACAATTGTATTTTTAACAAATTTACATATCATTTATCAATTCTATACATTTTTTTTTGTATAGACTAACCCAACCTTTACATACAATTGTATAGCTTGATATTCGGATTTCATCGCTCGACTGCGCGGTATGGCGATGTTATGGCTCATTTTCATTAGTCGATAGGGCCCGCATGCGGGGTGCGACAGATTTCTGGAACGCATGCCACAGGGCCCGCATTCGGGGAACCGTTTTCATTAGTCGATAGGGCCCGCATGCGGGGTGCGACAGATTTCTGGAACGCATGCCACAGGGCCCGCATTCGGGGAACCGTTTTCATTATGGCGCATTTTCATTAGTCGATAGGGCCCGCATGTCGATATCACGGTCGGTATAAAGCATGCGGCGGATCCCCGCATGCGGTGTAACGACTTGTAACTTTCATTGGTTGTTATCTCGCATGCGGGGACTCCCCGCATGCGGGCCCTATCGACTAATGAAAATGCGCCATTAGGCATCAACGAATTTCTTAGAGGCCAATGCGACATGACATCTGCTTCACCGCCAACCGCAGCGGTGCGCGGTGCCGTGTGTTAATCGCCTAACATCGTCGTGTATACAACCTGTCTTACAAGCAACAACACACACCAAAAAAACAGCTTAAAATTACACTCCATCAAAAACCATATTACTTATTAAAACTTGGAAAGTCACAATGAACTCACTGAGTTATCATTCACTTTTTCTTTATTTGACGTTTAGATGTCAGTTTTTAGGCCATTTCTCTAAAACCACGTGCTTTTTAATAAAGGCTACGCTATTATTTGCACGTGCTTCTTCTCCCGCGGCTCTTTTAACACGTAAGATGTTGTTCTTCTTAGAGAACCGACAGAATCTGGAAAAATAGAAAATCATTTTATGATTCATCATCATATCAGCCGTAGGACGTCCACTCAACATAGGCCTCCCTACAGATTTCCAATAAGACCGGATGGAAGCGGCTTGCATCCAGCGCCATCCCGCGGTCTTATTCAGATCGTCCGTCCACCTTGTGGGTGGACGTCCTACGCTGCGCTTGCCGGTGCGTGGTCTCCATTCGAGAACTTTACGGCCCCATCGGCCATCCGTTCTGCGTGCTATGTGGCCTGCCCACTGCCACTTCAACTTGCTAATTCGTTGGGCTATGTCGGTAATTTTGGTTCGTCTACGAATCTCCTCATTTCTGATTCGATCACGCAGAGAGACTCCGAGCATAGCCCTCTCCATAGCTCGTTGGGCTATCTTGAGCTTGCTAATGAGCTTGGCTTGCTATTTTATGATTATTTCTCTTTAAAAACCTGCCTACAAACTACTTCTACAGTCAAACGGGGTGAATAGGGATGCAGGGGTGAACCGGCAACTATACAATATATGTCGCCAAGAAGCGCTGTTGTATTACGTTTGTACAAATTAATCGGTGGGTAGGCATCGGCGATAACTTGCTATCAGGTGTGCTATTCTCTAAAAGACTCGACGACGAACTCGTCGACGAAACTAGTATGGTCCCCAGTGGATTTTCAACTTTATGCTGTAGATCACAACGTTGTAAATCTATTAAAGACAAACTGTTTCGGAACTCGTCGTAGAGACAGTTTGTCGTTAATGGATTTTCAACTAAATGGTCTAGAGCATAAAGTTCAAAATCCACTGGGGACCATACTAGTTTCGTCGACGAGTTCGTCGTCGAGTCTTTTAGAGAATAGCATAGCAGGTCAGCTGCCAACTTACTAGCCATGCCCTAACTTACATAAACTGTCTCTGTTAGCTTTTATGTTTACGATACAGTACAGGCCCTAGTATAGCTCCCTGTGGCATACTCACTATGAAGCGCCTGTGGGCGCGCGGCACGAAGGGGAAGGGGGCGCGCGGGGGACGCGGGCGCAGAGGCCGGCGCCCCGCGCGCCGGACGCTACGAGCACCGCAGCTCCTTCAGCTCAACGCTGCTGCTGCGAGAGTGCTGGGGATCATGGTGAAGAGTGTCAAACGCTTTGTTGAGAAATAAATGAAGAGAAGTAATAATATCCTTCCGAGCGAAGGAGACTAGACAAGTACACAAGAGGTATTATATTACACGTATGTATACATGCTCAAACAGGTGCATTCCCTTTTCTCTCACTCTCATAATCCAATGGGACGCAGGACCAACAGCTTTATGTGCTTTCCGAGGCTCGGGGGTGTCACACCACCAACTTCCGAATTTCGGGCTGCTACTGACGAATCCCTATTGGAAAAACCCAATGACAGTTTTTGCCCGACCTGGGAATCGAACCCAGGATGGTGGGGCATCAGCAGACACGCTCTTGATAACAAGACTAACGGAGTAATCGCTTAAATTATACTAGAAAAACAATAACAAGAGAGAAGAGTCAATCCCTAAAGATATAGACATCGATGCAATGAACAATCATTTTACTGCTTCGTCCGATTTTGACAGGACAATTAAATTGAATACCCTGAATTATCTTTCTTCTCTTCCGACTCCTAGTTATTCTCCATTTGTTTTTGGTCAATTCTCCGCATGTGATGTTAAGAAGAGCATACTATCGATTACTTCCAATGCTGTAGGAAGTGACTGTATCAGCCGTAATATGTTAGTCCCTGTGCTGGATGTAATACTGCCCGTCATTTGTCACATCCTCAATTTTTCTGCATCGAGTGGTGTCTTTCCATGTACATGGAAAGATGCTCAAATTATTCCATTACCCAAAAAGTCCAATCCTGCATCCTTTTCTGAGTATCGCCCAATATCCGTCTTACCATTCCTATCCAAAGTCCTTGAACGGTTAATCCACAATCAATTAAGCACTTTCCTCTCCAAAAATGATCTCCTTAACCCCTTTCAATCTGGCTTCCGTCCTGGTCATAGTACCACCACAGCGCTTCTGAATATTACGGACGATATAAGGTCAGCTATGGAAAACGGTAATCTAACGGTCTTAGCTTTGCTAGATTTCAGTAACGCTTTTAATACTGTTGATTTCGATGTTTTGCTTGGCATTCTATGCTCTCTTAATATATCTCCATCGGTAATTGACTGGTTTCGAAGTTACCTGTTCGGTCGCCGGCAACGTATTTGCATCGGAGAGGCCATGTCTTCCTGGAGTAATACTTCGGCCGGTGTACCACAGGGTGGCGTGCTATCCCCTTTACTTTTCGCAGTTTTTATTAACTCAATCTCCGACAAACTGATTTCTTCCTACCATCTTTATGCAGATGATTTACAAATTTACTCACGAGCTCCTCTTGGAAATCTGTCAGAGGCTATCTCTACGATTAATCGTGATCTGGCCCATATATGCGACTGGAGCAAGAGGTATGGACTTAGGGTCAACCCTGTGAAGACGCAGGTTGTTGTGGTGGGCAGTTCTAGGACGGTCTCAAGAATCGACTGGACGACTCTTCCCAAAGTTTATTTTGACAACTCCGTTATTCCTTTCAGCGATAAAGTAAAAAACTTGGGTATATTCATTGACAAGAACTTCTCTTGGACTGCCCAGCTACAGGAAGTTAGCCGCAAGCTCTTTGCTTCCGCTGCATCGTTGAAGAGACTCCGTAATTTTCTACCAACCACCACCAAGATCGCGCTTGCACAATCACTTCTTCTTCCCATCCTTGATTATGCTGATGCTAGCTATCTTGACCTTACTCAAGACCAACTGGATAAACTTGAGCGGCTTCAAAATTTTTGTATAAGATTCATATACGGTTTGCGCAAATATGACCATATTTCCGAATTTCGCCTGAAGCTCAAGTGGTTACCAATTCGCCTTCGTCGGAATGCTCATATTCTTTCCATTCTGTATAATGTGCTCTTTTCCCCTTTTACCCCTCTCTATCTCAAGAAACGTTTCCAGTTTCTTTGCGATTCCCACACGAAGTTTTTGAGGTCATCGGATAATTTGAAGCTTAAAATGCCAATGCATTCCACAACTTTTCTTGATAAATCCTTTACTGTCCAGGCTGCTCGTTTGTGGAATGCATTACCAGTTGCAATAAAGCGCGCGCAATCTTTGCCTGTATTTAAAAAACTTGTGAAGGAACATTACTTGTTGTTGTGATTTTGTTCTTGTTGTTAACTTTACTGTATACTACAGTCGTCATTTATTTTCGTTGCTTGCATATTTTGTATGTATGTATCTATGTATATATTATAAAGCATATGTATGTATCTGTGTATCTATTATAGTAATATAGTACTATTATACTTTTAATTTGCACCATTGACAACCCCCATTTCATGTCCAAAAATTCACTGTCCATTCAAGGTTGCCTGGAAGAGATCGCAGTAAGCGATAAGGCCGCCAATTGTATGTTTTGTAGTAGATAGTTTATTTAAGTCATATTTAATCTGGTGTACAATAAAGAATATATAAATAATAAATAAATAATAACAGCTAGGTAAAATCTTTCGTCTCTTTCTCACCTGGTATCTAGAAGAGGCTGGAGGCACGTGTGTGGCTGGGGAGCACCTGGAACATCCAGGTCTTAGGACAGTCCTGCTTGAGGAACCGCCCTGCATCGCTGTTCTTAGCTCCTGAGAAATATTAGAAGAGATTGAATTGATTGATTGATTGATTAGTCCCTACAGTTTGTCAAATGATGTACAAGATAGATGTATCTGATAGATTATTTACACTAATGGAATAGATTTTTATTTGATTTTGTAATGTAGACCGGATACGTAACGCTATACTAGCTTGGACTTGCACAAGTACACATTAACGAGACATACATGTATGTTGGAATTCTTGGACTTGAAATTGGGCTTACACTGGCTGTAATAATATTAATACGTGCTTGAGTGTATAAACATTAGTTTACAATAAAAAAAAATGTTGTGAATTAATGTTTGGAACTGCTTGGAATTGGATTTCCCAAAAATTACTGTTCGAATAAAAATCATTCTTCTTTAATAACATGTTTTCCCTGCACTTAGGATGAAAGGAAAACTCATTTTTTAATTTCTTTCAATGTTGTCGTTCTGGACATTTCTCCTTAAGATCGGGCCATCCTTAAGATTAAGCCATGCTTACCTGACCCATTTCACTGCAGAGCGACTGTCTTCCCTGTGTAGCGTTCTTTTTAGTATTCCAACAGAACTCTAGTATCGCCACCACTATCGCGAGAGCTAATCCGCACAGCAGAGTAACGAACACACCACCTAGAAATAATATTATAATTATAACCCCTATTCTTGGTGACTGTTAATTCGTTGGCAATCTTTCAGGGGGCGAAAGTAGGCATGAATAGTCAACTTTTACTATGGGTTCAACTCTGAAATTTGATTTATTGATCGCGTTGTATTGATTTTTATAAAATCTGTCTTTCTTTATCGTGTGGGCAGTAAGGTTTTACCCCACACACCCTAGTATCAGAGTTTCTCAACCGCCTCAAGTGCCTTTGACATGGTTTGAGTGGGACAGTAAATCCAGGTTTGCTCACGATGTTTTCCTTCACCGATGTCAGTGATGTCCAAGATAAACTTTAGAAAGTACAAAATGTATTACCGATTAGATGGCAGCAATGTATATTAATTCTAAACCGTACAAATTAAATTTTATTTATATATAAAAAAAAATATAAAAAAAATAGTAGCCCAGCGGCATCAGGAACAGGGTCCAAGCTACTACTACTACTAGGTCAGGGCTTTTGAGATAGGAATCTCCCAATAATACAAGCCGTGTCCATTACCGTCGTTGTAATTAATTATTATTATCATTAAACTGCAATACCTACATTTTCGGATTTTTGCCCGGTTAATGGCAATAGGCTCGCCCCCTATTACATGGGACTTAAACATAACTGGCGAAATGTGGGTGTACAACAGGTACACCTCTGCCTAACCCTTCGAAGATTCCAAATTAAAAGTTATTCATATCCATAAGTTCTTTCAACCCCCCAAATATTGAGGCTGTAAAGTAAAACACACGCCTAGCACACAAAAACAATAGCCTAGCGACACATCTACAGAAAATACGTAATACAATGCTTTATAAAATATCAGCAACAAAATCAAGCCGATATTACGTCACCTTCTGACGTAAACGTAAACATCGCCCGGCGTAAATTCGGCTACAATACTTTAAAGTGCAGAAACGACGCGAGAACGTTTAAGTGCGCTCACGCCGCTTAATGTCCCATTAGTCCAAAATCTTTTATTAAATTTTATTTATGTAGTACGCAAGAAACATAAGTCTAAAGTAATATAATACCAGTTTATTACTGTCCCACTGCAGGGTAAATCCCTCTTCTCATACAGAGAAGGCACATTGACCATCATGCTTGCTGATGGCGGATTGTGGAATACAGACTTATGTGTAAGTTTTTATTATAAGTCCAGGTTTACTCACGATGTTTTCCTTCACCGAAGTCAGTGATGTCTAACAAAAACTAAGAAAGTACTTTTGAAATAGAAAAGGAGTAGAGAAAAACTACGATAACTTGGCGCGCCTTTCCACAATTCGAAACGTTTGAAAGTATTTACAAGACTCACAACGCATGTGTGCGTACTGAGACGGCTCTCGAAACAAAAACAAATCAGCGTGTCATTGTTGCTTTACTAGCGGCATAATTATTTACTCGTTATTATTGAAATAGTAATACAGAGGGGCGCGCCATGTTATAGTAGTTTATCTCTATACTGAAACGTTTTTTCGTATGAGGTCTTGCGTTTATTCCGTTACACGTTGTATAATCAATATAAATCTGAAATCGCCAATCCGACTTGAGCAAGCGTGGTGATCAATGCTCGTGCCTTCTCTGTATGAGAAGAAGCCTTTGCTTTGCAGTGGGACAGTTCTAGGTTGGTATTATTATTACTACACTGTCAATATTCAGTTGTATTGTGTGCATAAAAACTTCAAGCTTACTTAGCACACTTAGGCTTTAAGAAAGTGATACAAAAGAATTGAACTACCCAGTACACTCACAACGTTATTTAAATATCGTTACAAGAGCTTTTCAACTATACAGGGTCATTGAAAATTTACCCGAAACCTGAAAAGGGGTCATTGTAATCATCATTATGAACAACTTTTACTATGGGACCAACTCTGAAATCGTGAATAAAAATCTGCTGTTTCCTACAAAAATGCTACACAACGCAATCGTAATGGGAACAACAGATGTTTTTTTCATGATTTCGCTGTTGGTCCCGTAGTAAAAGTTGTTCATAATGATGATTACAATGACCCCTTTTCAGGTTTCGGGTAAATTTTCAATGACCCTGTATATTTAGGTACCGTTATACGAAGACGTAAATTCGGCAGGTGTGTCGCTACACTAAGTCAGGTGATTAAAGTACGTATGCAATTGGAAAGTAGACACCAATAACCAATAATTCCATGACAATACTTCTCAAAAAATCACTTTATGGTAGCTGTGAAGACCGAAGCTAATGTTCAATTAACTTTAAAACCAAATATTTAATTGCTTTTTAATCAATAAATGTTAAAAGTTCTATTGAGTTGGAAAATACCTAAGTGATGTCACAGTTTGCAGTTGCGGAAGGAATCGTGTTATTGACAACAAAAAAATGTAATTCTGTTCGAGCGATTTAGTCAAATAACCGTAAGTACTAAAAAGTGAATTAAATAGTAATTAGTAATATTAATACGTGTTTAGGTAAATGGAAGTATAACATTTTAAATAACTATTCCTTAACTGTCAAAAAAAGAAGTCTTCTATTCTTCTTTCTCATCCTTTTTCTTTTCAAGTAGGGTTCAAGACAAAAAAAATCTATCTGCCTAGCCTTTTCCTCACTATGTTGGGGTCGGCTTCCAGTCTAACCAGTTGCGCTGAGCGTATCCTAACCTGATGGATCGACCTGTGCAACTGTCATTACTAACGGCCAGTTTCTTCATCAACAACTAAAGTTAAAACTAAAAGTATTAACCTTTACTTGACCATTGCTGATAATAGAGCAGATGTGTTTCTTCATCCAAGTAACAGCAAAAGTAAAAGTCAATTGAGTTGCCACTACACAACCGTCGTAATTTCCCCAAAAAACCGTGGGGAGCTTTTTTTACACATGACAACATCGCAATATCACCGTCAAGTAGTGTCAAAAGACAAATGTTAGTTCAGCCGTCTAGCCGTGGTACCTCTTTAATGACTTACGTAGTACGTATTTTGTTAATTGTCAAAATGACAGTGACTTTTGCTTTAGCTGCTCCTTTTTGAGCAGCAAAAGTTTAAGTAACAGTTAAACCAACGGCTAAAATTGTGAAGAAACATATTTAACCATATTTAACCGTTACTTTTACTTTTTATCGTTGCTTTGACTGTTACTTTTGATGAAGAAACTGGCCGTTAGCCACGAGCTCCTCCACAAAATGAAATCCTATTTTTTATATTTTATTTTTTTAGTTTTAAACAAACTTGTTTCTCCTTTTGTGTACAATTTTTATTTTTTCTTTTATGTGCGTCATTTTCGCGTGAATAAACAGTTATTCTTTCTTTCTTCTTCTATCTTTCATCCTTAAGAGGAATGCACACGAACAATGTTAATAATTGATTGATGGTGTCTACTGTACACAATCGTCAACCGCTTCACTTACCATCCGGTGAGACAGTGATCAGACGCGAGCCTGTACGATAAAAATGGATCTTAGGAACTATGATAATCTCCAGACCGATTGCAGTCACGGCGGCTAATCTCAATGAAGATTAGCGAAGTACACATTAGATATTATAGTGCTCAAGTGTGTACAGTACCCGGCGATAAATATTGCACATCGACCTTTATCGTATTTCGTATTTTATACAAATAATAAAACAAGCTACTATAATTTAAAAGTTAAAAAACACGACTGCAAAAATTGCACATTACTAGTACTTTGTTTAGGTACTCGTCAGTTTCTTTTTACGCCGTTTTTCATTTACAGTGTTATATATTTTTTAAATCTACTCGTCAAATTCTAGACGATAAACATAGACACGACCAGATTAATTAAAAAAATAAATCGAGACTGGTATTAATTTACGTTTAAAAGTGACCACACCGGTTTTTATTTATTTTAAAGTGGCCTATGTTTAAAAAAAAAACATCTTTCGTTGTTCACAACACTAGCACGTTAGATACGAATCAATGTCACGTTGCGTATGCGTTTGCACCACGTTCCCGTTTTGAACGAGGCAATCACGTGCCCGTCCCGCTCACGTCCCGTCCGGAGTATTTACCCGTCACGTATGCAGCGGCCTTTAATCAGCCTTTACAGCCACGTGTCATGTTACACCATTGTGTCAAAGTCAAAGTCAAAACATTTATTTCAATTAGACCATTTACAGGCACTTTTGAATATTTTTTGGACTTTTGTCTGTCACCTCTTACCTACACTAGGGGCATACCCATATTTTTTTAAAGAAGGAAAGTAAACTTACCAATATTTTGAACACCAAGCGGATTCGCTTTGCTGTCTTTTCCATCTCTATTGCAGACATCTCCCGTATTCTTCCACCATTTGTCGTACAGGATCTGAATGACTCCCTTCTCTTGTAGTTCTAGGATAGCGAGTGATATCTTGTCCCTCCACGGACTGCCTTTCCAGGTAGCAATGCCGTAACCCTGACGAAAAACAAATAAAATAATGATACTGCAGAATTTACTCACGCCTTTTTCCCATGGGGGTAGGCAGAAACACAGAACGCCACCTGCTACGATCCTTACATACTCCTTTCGCCTCATCCACGTTCATATATCTCGTCATACAAGCACGCTGGTTACGAGTACTGCGCACCTGACTCTGAACACATACATATATAAACTAACGCCTTTTTCACATGGGAGTAGGCAGAAACTACAGAACGCCACATGCTATGATCCTTACATACTCCTTTCGCCTCGTCCACGTTCATACATCTAATTATACAAGCACGCCGGTTACGAGAACTGCGCACCAGACTCTGAACAACCTGACCAATAAATAAGGTCACTGTGTCTTTCTAGGGCGTCCCCTCCATGCGTTGCCAGTCACATTTGCCATATAAATTCCTTTTGTTAATCGTCTTTCACTCATCCTCTCAACATGACCGTATCGTCTAAGCATGTACCCTTTTCTACAAATATATTTGTCACTACAACCGTGACCAATAAGGTTACTGTATAAGTCTTTCTAGAGCGTCCCTCCCTGCGTTGCCACTCACATATTACTTTCCACCTACCATGTTATCTCTTCACCACCTTTGGTTGACTGGTAGAGAATGCCTAAGGCATTAAGTCCGCCTTTGTACCTTTTGATGCATAAAGCTCTTCCACAATGATACTTGCTAGGATATTTACTTATACTACTATTACTACTTATTCTTTTACTTATTGGTTATTTATTTATTTTACGCTCAAAACCAGCGCCGTGGTTTTCGTGCCTTCGTGCACGGACCACTGCATTATGCTGAGCGTCAACCGTTTCGCGCGGTATTAGTGGCGCATATTTCTTATTTGTATTTATTTGCTTTCAGGATGTTGTTGCGACTGCCCCGTTTCTGTAGCGCTTCAGAAATGTTTGCCGAGGCCCATACAGACGGCTTCCAAGCCATAATACGCAAAAAAAAACTGCTTCGTTACTTTGCAGAGTGCGGAGTAGTCGCAACTATATTCTGAGAGCTGTGGCGGAGAGCTGCTATACTCCGAATATTAGGTTTTTTGTGCGGAGGTTGATTAGGTAGGATACATGTTTTTCTGCCTGGTGATTCTCTGCTTCAATTGTCATTTATTTATTTTGATTTCAACGCATTCTTTGTTACTAACACTAGAATATAAGCTTTTGTAATACTAACAAAATATGGATCACTGTTGTCCGAAATAAATAAATTTTAATTTAATTTAAGTAATTTGTTTAAGTTTTTTAGAGTCAATACCAACTTGTTTTTTTTTTTTTGTTTTTATTTTGCTTTTGTATACAATTTTTCTTTTCTTATATTATTTGCGTCATTTTCGCGTAAATAAATAGTTTTTCTTTATTTCTTTTTGTATAGTACCTTAGAATCTAACAGCCCTCCAATCTGCGTCAGGTTACAGTCCCTCTGGACTCTATGGTCTAGCATGGTAGACTCCATGAGAAAGGCGTAGTTCCCCGCGAGGACTCTCTTCACTCCCTCCTCGTAGGAGGAGACCAGCGCTGGGGGGGAGGTGCTTGACATGTGCACCCACATTTTCTGATAGATATCTATGTTGGAATCCTGGAATGGAAGATTTCAAGGTTTTAAAAAAATGTCAAGTGTGTCCGACATCGTCATTTTAGCGGATCGATGTCCACTGTTGGACATAGGCCTACCCTACAGATAGTCATAATGCCCGGTTTTACTTGGCCTGCATCCTGGACCAGTAATTCCGGGACAAAAAAAACAAACAAACTGCTTAGCTTTCTAATATTTGTATACTTAAATAGAAACCAAAATTAGGGGTTAGTATACAACCTTAATTTTAATTCGTTACAAATCTTTTAGGGGGTGAATGTACTCATGAATATGAACAACTTTTATTAAGGGACATAGTACTAAATGTGAAAAAAAAAAACAGCTGATCCATACATTTTGATCGTAATGTAGTACATAACTGTATGGATCAGCTGTTTTTTTTTTTTCACATTTCGTACTACGTCCCTTAATAAAAGTTGTTCATATTCATGAGTACATTCACCCCCTGAAAGATTTGCAACGAATTAAAATTAAGGTTGTATAAAAGACCTTGAGGTTGCGGAATTTATTCGAAGAGTTAACGCAGCCGTGGAACGCAAAAGGCATTATAACACGGATAGGTTTTAGTCAGTAAGTCTGACTACTGCTCCACCCAGAGCGGAAAAAGTAATTTGATGATTTCCCATTCTAAAAAAGAAGGGTACAGATAGATAGAGAGAGAGATGATTCATCATCATCTGCCTAGCCTTTTTCCCAATTATGTTGGGGTCAGCTTCCAGTCTAAAAGAACTTAAATACCAGTATTTTACATGGAGCGACTGCCTATCTGACCTCCACAACCCAGTAACTAGGTAATACGATACCCCTTGGTAAGACTGGTTGTCAGATTTTCGGGCTTCTGACGACCTGTAACGACTGGCAAAGATCCACGTATGACAGCCGAGACCAACAGCTTAACGTGCTTTCCGAGGCACGGAATGATACGATGTTATGATGATCTCATACTACTGCTCCACCCATAGCGGAAGAAGTCATTTGTCGATTTCCCATACTAAGAAGACGGGTACAGATAGAAAGAGAGAGATAAATGATGAACTTACCCTAAAGAAAGTCATAGTGGATCCCCCATTCAGCGTGCCATACTGTATACTATTTTGCGCGGCCAAGTCCGCAGCACTCTGTATCGGCAACACTGTTCGTTCCACCGTCAGGAACGCAGCCAAGTTCGCAGTGTACGACGAGAGAATGATGAGGGTGAAGAACCACCAGATCCCCCCTACTATGCGGGTTGAAGTTGCCTGGAAAAGGGATGTAATATCAAGTAACAAGCCATGCAGCCGTCAACATAACACAGAACATCACGACTGTAATTCCCGGTTAGTCAGTCCATTAGTACACCCACATTTCGCCAGTTATGTTTAAGTCCCATGTAATAGGGGGCGAGCCTACTGCTACTGAAAAATTAATGGTGGAAAAACCCAATAACACTTTACCCGACCAGATCTCATGCTCAGCAGTCGCGCTTTGCGGGCACTAGAACAACGAGGCAGTCGTAATCATTTTAATAAAACTTTAATGAGCATGGCAGTTGAGAGCTTGTCATGCTCACTCAAATGTCTCGCTGATGGTGGCGCATGTGTTGGATCATTTGGCTCCCTCCATGATGGTTGAGCTAGGTGGTGCTGATCCATGCGTCATGCTCGTGAACGGGTGCTTTCAGTTGGGATTGGTCATCTCTTAACTGCTATGGCTTAGGTACATCTTTATTTTTATTATTTTTAACTACTGTTCTATATTCATCTTCATTGTGATCACATGTAGAATCAACAAGAATAATGTAACCAGGATTTTGTAAAAACCTAATTTAAAAGAGTGCCGTGGAGTTTCTTGCTCGTTCTTCTCCATAGAGGCCTACCTCCGTTTTGGAACGAGCAACTAGCTTCATTTTTCGGACTAACTGACCGACTCCCTGACAATTCAAAAGTGCCTGTAAATGGTCTAATTGAAATAAATGTTTTGACTTTGACTTTGATAATAGTCAATTTTTTTTTTTGTGGTTAAATGAAATGAAATATTTTTTTGGACTATGCTATTTCATACGAAAGTATCTTTTCCAAGGAGCAAATAGATTCAATTCTTAATGACGTTCAAAAGTGCCTTTTAGTAGTGTCATTATTATCACCATCATCAATTAGCCAGCCAAAGTCCACTGCTAAACATAAGCCTCCCCTAAAGATAGCCACAATGAGCGGTCCTGATCTGCCCGCTTCCAAAGGTTTACCGCGACCTATGACCTTGCTTTTAGTGGTATAAAATTGTAATAAATAATTTACCTCTGCCTTTATTTATTTATTTATTTAAACTTTATGCACAAAAGTACAATGGCGGACTTAATTCCTGAGGCATTCTCTACCAGTCAACCAAAGGTGGTGAAGAGATAACATGGTAGGTGCAAATTAATGTACGATGCGATGTATATACCTTAGGATTAAGTCCAGACCCTTGTCTCAAAAAGGTACCCGTGATGAACCAGAATGAGTTACACACGCTGAACTGGTTCGTCAGTAGCTTGGTCTCGTGGCCGCAGACGTGGGTGCTGGTGGACCTGAAAAAAAAAAACAAATGACAAACTGCTCTAGCATTAACGAGGTTTGAAAGACGTCAGTTTTTGTATTTAACGGGTATCAACAAGAATAATGTAACCAGGATTTTGTGAAAACCTAATTTAAAAGAGTGCCGTGGAGTTTCTTGCTCGTTCTTCTCCATAGAGGCCTAAGTACCTCCGTTTTGGAACGAGCAACTAGCTTCAACTTTCGGACTAACTGAGCGACTCCTTGACAATTCAAAAGTGCATGTAAATGGTCTAATTGAAATAAATATTTTGACTTTGACTTTGATTTTGACTTATGTGATGTGTATTTTTACACCCCGTATCTATGCTCTGTATCCATAAACTATAGTCCCCGTCATGAGAAGCTATAAATTTTGTAAACACACATTCAGGGGATCGCAAGCCTAAGATCAAAAACTGCGTCGCGTCAGCATGAATTTACTTCAAAATGACAGCCCAAATGTTTACGTTCCATATTTCAGACGCGTTCCAGTACCACAAAAAATTGACAACAGCGCTCTATGTCGCCATAATATAACCCGACCAAGTGTAATTGTTCGTTAGTTTCGTATAACACGTATGTTACTTTGAGTTGATTGAATTTGGAATTATTTGTTACGTACTTAGTAGATGTTCTTTATTTACATAATTTATAGCTTCACGTGACTAGGACTATACTTACCATTCGTAAGGCGAGAACCGTGCCATCACAAACAGTGTAAACGACACGAGTATATACGCAGCTAACACATACAACCAAATCTCTATAGCAAGGGGGTTTAGAAAGCTGAACAGCCGCGTCGGTTGTGATGTTGGCACCTGGAAAAGATGAAATAGGGGTTAGCCCAAACAATATGATCGATTTTTTTTTATTTGTTTATTGTTTAAGAATCAAAATATATCAGAAATAGTTACTATTTAAAAAATAGGTAATTCTAAAATGTTCAAGTTTCAAGTCTATTTTAGTTTTTAGGCCGACCAAGCGGTCGACCGGTGCAATCCGCTTTGCCGCCACCGCCATCCGCGGCGACGCGCGGTGCCGTGTGTTAATCGCCATAGAGGTATGAGAAACAGTTTACCATTAACCTAAAGGTAATCATTATAAACAACTTTTACAATGGATAGTTTTGATGGTTGCATACCTTAAACAAGATTCCGATACCAAGATTCATGAACGGCTTAGTAAAGTCTATGACTGCTTCTCTTGCATAGTTGATCGTCATAGAAGCAACTGCTATGTCTGCTTTCTAGAACAACAAAAAATTATGCATATATAAAAAAAATACACTGTACAAAGGCGGATTTAATGCCTTGGGTATTTTCTACCAGTCTATCTTAGGGTGATGCAGAGACAAGACATAGTAGGTGCACAAGTACAGACAATTTCATAACATAACATCACGCCTGTTATCCCCGAAGGGTTAGGCAGAGGTGTACCCATTAGTACACGCACATTTCGCCAGCTATGTTTTAGTCTTATGTAATAGGGGGCGAGACTATTGCCATCAACCAGGCACAAATTCAGACTCCGAGGCTGCTACTGAGAAATTGCTGATGGAAAAACCCAATAACACTTTGCCCGACCTAGAAATAGTCAGAGTAGTCGATTTCTTTAAATCATGAATCACCATTTTTTTTCACTACCACCCCCAGTGAACTTCTTTTCGCCATATTTTCTTTCCTAAGAACCTGCTCCTTGAAATTGGTCCAGCCTTCAACGCGTGATGCCATAACCAAGGGAAATTTACTTATTCCTAAGTTAGAACTTATCACTACATAGTATAAAACAAAGTCGCTTTTTCTGTCTGTCTGTCCCTATATATGCTTAGATCATTAAAACTACGCAACGGATTTTGATGCGGTTTTTTTTAATAGATAGAGTGATTCAAGAGGAAGGTTTATATGTATAATACATGCACCCGTGCGAAGCCGGGGCGGGTCGCTAGTAATTTTATATAATGATCTCTTTAAACGGGGCTTCCTCTCTCCTACCCTTTTTGCTGTGCCCTACAGGGTCCATAACGATCTCATTGATTTAAGTTACCACCTAAGAATACCTACTTATGGAGAAGCAATAAAGATATTGAGTATTGAGTATTGAGTATTGAAATAGGGATTCATTTTTAGATTAAAGGTACTCACCCTATCCATCAGCTCTCGTACAATTCCATTCCAGTGTCCAGTGTCAGGGTCTCTAGCTCCATACATGTTGTCTGGCACCAGCCGCAGGCGGTAGTGGAACCCAGCCCTGGCCGCCACGCGAGCCAGCAGGTCTATGCAGAACCCTTCAAAACGAGCGTTCCCTTGGAGGTTCCAACCTTCTTTTACCATAACGTAGGGTTTTTCCTGTTGATGAATGAAAGACGATTAACAAAAGGTATTTATATGGCAGAGGTGAGTGGCAACGCAGGGAGGACACGCCCTAGGAAGACCTACACTGACCTTATTGGTGAGGTTCTTCAGAAAGGTCAGGTGCGCAGTACTCGTAATCGGCGTGCTTGTATGACGAGATGTATGAACGTAAATGAGGCGAAAGGCAAGTATCGTAGCAGGTGGCGTTCTGTGGTTTCTGCCTACCCCCACGGGAAAAAGGCGTGAGTTTATGTATGTGTGTGTAAGAGAAAAAAACATACTTAACCTCTCGAATGTCTTATGTTACACAGTTCGACATAAGCCATTGTCTTACTATTGTGTTACTAATTAGACATTCAACGGGTTAATATTATACACGCCTCGTTGTCGTGATACTGCCTCGTTGGTCTAGTGGTCGCAAAGCGCTACTGCTGAGCATGAGGTCTTGGGTTCGATTCCCAGGTCGAACAAATTGGTTTTGGGAATCCATCAGAAATTTCTCAGTAGCAGCCTCGGAGTCTGAATTTGTGCCCGGTTGATGGCAATAGGCTCGCCCCCTATTACATGGGACTTAAACTCTGGCGAAATATGAGTGACGTACTAATGGGTACACCTCTGCTTAACCCTTCGGGGATTACAGGCGTGATATTAT
The DNA here is from genome assembly GCA_949316365.1 of Hoplodrina blanda. Classification (NCBI taxonomy): domain Eukaryota; kingdom Metazoa; phylum Arthropoda; class Insecta; order Lepidoptera; family Noctuidae; genus Hoplodrina; species Hoplodrina blanda. The sequence continues at coordinate 6,007,496 of OX438576.1, forward strand.
GTTATATTATACACGCGAAAGTAACTCTGTCTGTATACTTGTCTGTTACGCTTTCACGACTAAAACACTGAATCGATTTTGATGAAATTTGGTACAGTGTAAGAATTTCGATACGATTTCGATTCGCATGGACGAAGTACCGGGCTTAAACTCGTCTCATAAAAAAAATGAATTCTAACTTTAGTACAAGCTTTTAAACCTATAACACATACATAAACTCACGCCTTTTTATCATGGGGGTAGGCAGAAACCACAGAACGCCACCTGCTACGATCCTTACATACTCCTTTCGCCTCGTCCACGTTCATACATCTCTTCATACAAGCACGCCGGTTACGTGTACTGCGCACCTGACCTTTCTGAAGAACCTCACCAATAAGGTCAGTGTAGGTCTTCCTAGGGTTCGCCCTAGGAAGACCTACACTGACCTATAAGCCAGTTTTTGAATTTAGTATTTTTTTCACAACCGGTAGGAAATCAGGCGCAGGACAGCGGCATAACGACACTGCCAACTTCCCAACCCCCTAGCAAAAAAATCCAATTGAAAAAACCCAATAACACTTTGCCCGACCTGGAAACCGAACCCCAAGTTATAATACGCTAGGAACACTTACTTCAACAGTAACCACTGTCAAGGTCACGTTAGGAGGTGGATCCCTGGTGTACGCAGCAGGATCTGTGATCGCCAGACCCTCACTCGGTGTCCAATGACCGGAGACCACCATGCCCCCCTTCTCACCCCCTGTTAGCCTCATGAGCTGGAGGTGGAAGTTAGTTCTAACTCCGTTTTTGAATTCCACTGGTCCTGTCAGGCCGTGGGCTTGGATCTGTGAAAGAAGTAATTTATTTTATATAATACACAATAATTAACCTAAATGTAAAACCTAAGTAATTATAAAATGATACAATATGTACAGTCAGCAACAAAAGTCGATTAACATTTATGATTTTTAAATCCTAATTATTAGGTACAATATTAAAAATAAAACGCAATGAATATAAAATTAAAATAAAAAGCCTTAGCTATTGCCTGAAAGTCTGAAAGCCAGTACATTATGTGTTTAGTGTCTGTTTAAATGATATAAAAAAGCAACATTGTTAATCGACTTTTGTTGCTGACTGTACAATATTAAAAAAAAAAAAACAGAAAGAAAGAACCTCACAGGGCATCAAAAAATTCTTCCGCGTCGCTGTCAATGGGGCAAGTGCCCAAAACGCTGACAGCATTGCCACGTTGTATGGCAATGCTGATTATTCGGCCCAAGAAAAGGCTAGCCCTCTGGTCATGTGAAGAGTCGACCAGTCGCTTAGCGATGTCCCGAAAAACAAGGTGAGCGCTCGGACCCCATGGCCCCAGTGTTTCAACCACAAACGGCTCAAACACATAACTTCCAAGAAGGTTGTTGTATTTGCGCCGTTTCAGGTTTTCGGCACCAGCACAGCACGCCGTGCTGGGAAGGTGGGATGGCGCAAGGGTGTCGACACATGGTTGCTTGCATCCCACACCAAATGCCTACCCAACTTCTAAAGCATTATGGTCATCCCATCTGATATCTTCCCATCGTCGCGTGCCAAGCCAATTGGCTAGAACAGCTGGCACTCCGGCGGAAGCAAGAGCACGACGGATTATGTCGTTAATGCTCCGGCCTGCGCTTTTACAACATGATAGGCCATGGTGTCCTAGGCAGTCGACTGCTTCACCGCACTGACAGTGATGCGAAACCCCCACACGGAGCGCCCGGACCTCTTATGTAGCTTGAATTACTTACCGTATTTATATTGTCTATAATAGGTTTTCCATGGTTCCAAGCCACGTCCTTGTCACAAGACACATTCCCCGGATGAAAGTCTTCAGTGAGAGCCAGAGCCTGGCAGAGGATTTGTACTGCATCATATAGAAGTGCCGGTTCCGTCTGGAATGGAGAATTTTAATCTATAGTGTAAAAGATGAAGAGCATTTTTGTTTGTTTGTTTAAAAGAGTTAAGCTCTGAAACTGCTAGTCGGATCGGAACAATTATTGTTGTATATGATAGCAAATTAGGGTTAATTACCTAACCCTAATCGTGCTATCTTTGAGCAAGGGTTAAGCAAGTAAAGGGGTTTATAACATCACGCTACGACCTACGGGAGCTGTGCAGTCATTAAAACTACGGTTTTAATGACAGCACACGCGCACACGCGTTTTTTTTTAATTCGCATCAAGTTACGACTTGATGCGAATTAAAAAAAAACGCGAATGAAGGTTTTTGTTTGAAAGAGAGAAAAATGCGTTTATAAATTGGCATTACATCAAAATTAATAAATTAAAACTATAAAAACAAGTTGAACAGTTACCCAAAAACATCAAAAACATCAAAAAACAGTTTGAATGGTCACTTGATCGAGAGTATTTTTAATTACAAATCAAATCAAATAAACACACATTACAAAAACATAAAATCACGCCCATAATTCCCGAAAGGTTAGGCAGAGGTGTACCCATTAGTACACACACATTTCGGCAGTTATAAGTCCCATGTAATAGTGGGTGAGCCTTTTGCCACCAACCGGGCACAAATCCAGACTCCGAAGCTGCTGCTAAGAAATTCCTGATGGAAAAACCCAATAACACTTTGCCCGACCTTGGAATCGAACCCAAGACCTCATGACCACTATACTAACGAAGCAGTCAATCAAGAAATCAGGAAATCTTTTACCTTAATATGCCCCCCGCTGATGATGGACGCTCCTATGGGGTGGAACTTCTCCATCACCTGCAGCGACTCCTTGACCTTATCAGAGTCTCTGTCCACGAGTCTCCAGCCGCTCATGTTCACACGGTTATAGTAGAAGTCTTCCATATCGAAGAGTTCGAAGTCCTAAAACAACAGATTTTTGAATAATTCAAAGCCAAAGTTAAAGTTAAATCATTTATTTCAATTAAGCCATCATAAGGCACTTTTGAACGTTATATACAAAAAAAAAGGATTGAATCTAGTTGCCCCTTCCAAAAGGTAAGAAAAGAAAGAAAAAAAACTGTTTATTCACGTGAAAGCAAAGTCGTATCTAGGGCGGGGTAGGTAGGTACCTGCCCTGGGCCCCTATAGAAGGGGAGCACAAAAATAACCAATAATTAAAGGAAAAATTCAAAATAAACTACTTACATACTTTTGTAGTTTATTTTGATCGATTTTGATTTTAGTCGACATAACAGCTTATGACTTAGTTTTTTTAAAACTATTTCATAAGCTGTTATGTCGACTTCGTGATTTCATTTCAATCGTGATATCATACTCTATGAGCTTTTATGTGACATTTATGTTTTATCACTGCAGATCCCTAATTATTTTTCTAAAATAAATGTAGCCTTAGTCGTTGCTTATAACATCAGCTGTTTGTCACTGTAAGTCCTGTCAAAACCGGATCAGCCGTTTAGGAAATTAAAGAGACACTGACAGACAAAAATCTAAAAACATGTAATTTTTTGTGTAAGTGCCGTGTAAATTCGAGTCTATTTTATAAAAAGTTGTTATTTGAACATTACATATAGACAGACACTTCAATTTTATTTATTTGTATAGGTAGATCACAGGAAGAACTTGAGGGGGTTTAGAAACTCTGACACTAGGCTGTGTGGGGTCGTAAGACCTTAGTATGCGAGCACACGGTGCGTTGCGGCGGCGGTCCGACGCCGGAGCGGTGTCGCTGCGTCGTTTTACATAGAAATATCTGTGGCATCTCACACGATGCGTTCCGGCGCCGCACCGGACTTGCAACCACCAAGACGAGGCGGGGAGGGGTGAATGCGTTGCGACGTCGGAGCGGCACCGCTCAGTTGTTTTGCGTCACAAAGATTTACACACGCTCGCTCGCTGCTACGGCGCCGCTGCGTTATAACAACGTTGCGGCGCCGCACCGCTCGTGTGCCCGCTCACACGGTGAAATCTCTGCGGTGCGGCGCCACAACGCACCGTGTGCCCGCGCCCTTACTGCCCACACGATAAAGAAAAGAAGGAAGAACTTACATAGTCAGAAAATACTAAAGTCTACTTACAAATGAAGTAAACACATAATGGTAGTTTTCATTATTCATCTGCAGTTGAAGAATCTGCAACACACAGAAAACATTAATTAACATAATATCAACACGCCTGTGTTACCCTATCATCACCACCCTATTAGGTATCATCACCCCCGACGGGTTAGACAGAGATGTAGCCATTAGTACACCCACCCCAGTTTTGTATAAGTAATAAGGGGTGATCCTATTGCCATCAACCGGGCACAAATCTAGACTCCGAGGCTGCTACTGAGAAATTCCTGATGGAAAAACCCAATAACACTTTGCCTGACATTTTCGTGGGGAAATCCTCATGGATGCCCTCCGTTTGGGGATAACGGAGGGGTATGTCGGACTCTTACCGACTAAAACCCCACGGTTCCTCCTGCTACCATAAGTCGGGAGCCCGGTATTCGCATTACGCATGATCCGCGCCCCCGACTGGACTTTGCCTGACCTGGGAATAGAACCCAAGACCTCATGCTCAACAGACGCGCTTTGCGTCCACTAGACCAACATGTTGTCACGTACAGTAGCGGTCCTAAGTGGAGTAGCAATCTACAAAGCAAATCGATTGACACTTTGGTTAAACTTACGACCTTTCGACGTCGCGTGCGAATTTTGAGGTGTACGTAGGTACTGTGTTATTACGTTCAAAAGTGCCTTATAATGGCCTAATTAAATAAATGATTTGACTTTAACTTTGAATACATCACTTATACACACATTAGGTATGGCCTGTACCCCGTGTTCACAGCAATTTAAACCTTAGCATGCTACTGCACTTATGACCGCTACTGTACAGTAGCGTTCATAGTAGAGTAGCAATCTCACAAAGCAATACATTGACACTTTGGTTAAACTTATGACTGCGTACTGCGTTAATACATCACTTATACACACAGATGTAGGTACGGCCTGTACCGCGTGTTCACAACAATTCAAACCTTAGCATGCTACTGCACTTATGATCGCTTACTGTACTTACTATTATAGCAAAAGATACTCACAGCTCTAGCCAACTGTCGTACTCTCTTAGGGTCTGTGTCCACCACAATATGCTCAATTTTCTGAGCCTTCAACAGAGCAAGTCCTCGCCTATACTCCTTGACTTCTCGACACCTGACCGCGTACATATCTCGGCCATCTTTGGCTATGTCCAAAATGTTTAGCTCCCCTGAAAAAATGATTTTGTTAACATAGATGTTCAAAATGCAGTGTATAGTAGTATTTTTTTAGCCCGCCACATTATTCCCTTCCCACTGCAAGTACTGAAAGCTAGAATCAACAGTGGAGACCGCCAGAAAAGCGCCGAGGTAATCGCGATCACAACGCTTTCAACTTTTTGAATCGTTATAAGTACCTATCTCTGAAACGGTTGAGAAAAAAGTATTCAGATATTTTCAAAGATAATTATCTGATCTACAATTTTTGTCTCAACTAATTTTATGATATCCTTACCGTTTTGCTAAAAATCGCGAGAAAACCGTCTTTGTGACCATTGACCCTAATAAAAAAAAAACGGGTTGCACTCCGGGAGTGCCGGCAGAAGTGAAAACTTGATTATTAACGTTTACGTTTACGTTTACGTTTAACATACACGAACATTCGCGCAAGCGCCCTGCGCTGTCTAAACGAAACAGTAGGCCCAGGCATACATTTTCGCCGCGCCGTAGAGAGGGGATAGCTGTCTACTCTCCATCCGTCTTACGCTTTTTCGATCAGGTCACGTGTCCTGACGCGCACGTGTCCTGACGCGAGTTTAAGATTTTATACCCATTACAGAAAAAGTGCTCAACGCCGCTAAAGAAGTTTTCACTTCAAAAATCCAGGTGTCGGATCTATGAGGACTTTTTAGATTTCATTTATGATGGTGTTTTGAACAATCCTACTTTCAGCTGGGTTCGAATTATTGTACAGTCAACAACAAAAGTCGATTAACAATGTTACTTTTTAATGTCATTTAAACAGACACTAAACACATAATGTACTGGCTTTCAGAATTTCAGGCAACAGCTAAGGGTTCATTATATCCTAATTTTATATTTTATGCGTTTTACTTGTAATATTGTACTTAATAATTAAGATTTAAAAATCATAAATGTTAATCGACTTTTCTTGCTGACTGTACCTTCGGATGTCTAAATTGACCAAGTCAAAAGTCAAAGTCAAAACATTTATTTCAATTAGACCATTTACAGGCACTTTTGAATTGTCAGGGAGTCGGTCAGTTAGTCCGAAAAATGAAGCTAGTTGCTCGTTCCAAAACGGAGGTAGGCCTCTATGGAGAAGAACGAGCAAGAAACTCCACGGCACTCTTTTAAATTAGGTTTTTACAAAATCCTGGTTACATTATTCTTGTTGATTCTACATGTGATCACAATGAAGATGAATATAGAACAGTAGTTAAAAATAATAAAAATAAAGATGTACCTAAGCCATAGCAGTTAAGAGATGACCAATCCCAACTGACAGCACCTGTTCACGAGCATGACGCATGGATCAGCACCACCTAGCTCAACCATCATGGAGGGAGCCAAATGATTCAACACATGCGCCACCATCAGCGAGACATTTGAGTGAGCATGACAAGCTCTCAACTGCCATGCTCATTAAGTCAAAACACATAGTAACTCAATAAATAAAACGCTCCATGGTACTCACATTTACAAAATTGAAATAAATGATATTATATTATACAATACTAACACTTCAGTGATTCGTAAGATGAACTGTGGTATGTAAAAAAGAAAAAAGTATTAGTAGGTAAGTACTGATAACGAACCGGACTACTATCCATTATGTTACTGTTCTCTGTACTCACCATATCCATAATCTTCATAGATCACTCCCATTCTGGTCCAATTCAAGTAGGAGAGGAACTCTGCGAAGGCTTTTGTGAGAAGATCCTTTGGTGGGTACAGATTTATCGTGAACGTGTGGTTTGCTGGAACATTGAAGAAACGAGTTAAGGTCAACTGCCTTCCAGTCAGGTCAAAACTGTAAGGCAGAGGTGTACGCATTAGTACACCCACATTTCACTAGTTATGTTTATGTCCCAGGTAATAGGGGACGAGCCTATTGCCATCAATCGGGCACAAATCCAAACTCCGAGGCTGCTATTGAGAAATTCCTGATGGAAAAACCTAATAACACTTTGCCCGGCCTGGGAATCGAACCCAAGACACTCAGCAGTCGCCCTTTGCGGCCACTAGACCAAGGAGGCAGTTTAGGGGTTTGCGTAAAAGTGGCGTCATTTTGAAGTTGGATGGCCACTAATGAAACTTAGATATTTTGAAAGATCAGAATAATGCGATCAAAAGCTAATATGAACACATTTCTCTAAACCTTATCGGAACGGAGATATTTGGTTTTGATAGCTCATTAAACACGAAGAAGTTATTATACCTACTATACCTATATATTCTTATAAACCCTTTTAAGGTTCTGAGGTTTTTTTTAGTAACTACCTACTTACCGCAATCTAAAGATAAACTACTATAACATGGCGCGCCCCTCCACAAATTCAAAACGTTTGAAAGTATTTGTGAAAGTATCTACGTGTGCGTACAAACAAACTCACAATGTGTGCGTACTGAGACGGCTCTCGAAACAAAAACAAATCAGCGATTTGTTGCACGAGTAGCGGCGTCATTAATTACTCATTATTATTAGTATGGCGCTGCAATGACATACTCTATGAAAATGACACGTGCGTTGTCTTGTGCGGTCTTGCTAGTTATGATTAGTTGACCAACAAATCTGCCGGCCTGCTAATGAATACTACAACTACATAGAAACTCTTTCATATGGATATGGCTACACACATTGAAATAGTAATATGGAGGGGCGCGTCATGCTATAGTAGTTTTTTTTTGTAACTATAAGTGTTATTTCGAATTCAAAAAGCAAAACAAAGAGTCTCTAAAACACTATTATCTCGAAACTACCTTTTTGCACTTAATGACTTCTTGCTCTACAACGAGGTAATGTGTCTTTATTATTTCCCAAGACCCAAAAGTAACGTAACATTGACACATGGTCGTGAAACAGTAAAGTCAATCTCTAAAAACAACCTTCAAAAACATATCTAAGATTTCTGTACGCAGGACAGTAATTGAAGTTTTTATATTGACGACATTTTTAAAATCTTCAAATGCAAAATCTCAACTTCGATATAACTTAGGATAAAAATAATTGAACATATATTATGTATACTTAACAACACAACAAAGTAACATAATAATTATTTGTGGCCACTGAAAAAAAACATGACGCCGCTAGTCCATACTAAGTTAATCAATGCCTTATAATTGAGGTTATACAGCTGGCCGTGTACAATGCTTGCTGCTCGAATCTCGATACTCGCACGCACACACACGACCTATAAATAATAGAAAGAGACAAAAAGGAAGAGAAAGAGAGGGAAGGTCGCCTGGAATAGTCATAACTCATTTTCCTTACGTGATTGCCAGTTTCCTCCAGTTAGAATAACTTCATTCCAATTGTACGAGCAGTTTGCCCGTACACTGAAGTGTTGAGTGTAATAGGTGATGGTGTCAATGACGACGGGATGTTACAGGAATAAAATCACTGTCTGGTGTCCGTATTCAAAGAGAGTATTTATTGCACTAATAAAGTCAAGAGTTCATTGTCCTAAGTAAACTCGGTCTGGTTGCGCGTGAAGTGCGTCATTGCCTATCCAGCTAAAGTTGAGTACAGTGTAGTAAGCATAAAAGTAAAACAATTAAATTATGTGGCGATGCTCGTACACCAATAATGAATAAATTACACTAAAAAACACCCTGCTTTACTTACAATTTTCAGGCGTGAAAGGACCAACAGTCAAATGTGGGACATGCAAGCTCGTGCTCATATGGTCCAGCGTGTTGCCCAGCAGTGGGCCCACGCCACTGAATAACGCTACAGCTCCCGACTGGATCTGGGTGCAGGCTGTAATGAAAATTACATCATTTTCAATTAAGTACTTCTAAAATGTTTACTCGTAAATCTGGCTATCATACACAAAAATATAATTTGATATCTACTTGTTTTAAGAAACAAAAAAAACATCAGCTTTATTACATTACTATAGTGACCTGCCCCGGATTCGCACGGGTGCAACGTGGCCACCGTAGGCGCGGGCTTGCGGACGGCGAGTAATGGGTAGCTCGCCGTCCGATCAAGGACCATGCCCGGGTCGACGGCGCGTTCTGTTCGCGCGCGCCTCAAAGAGCTGTCAGCACAGGGACGAGGCCCCAATAGGGGCCAAATGCCTGCCGGGGTTGCAGGACGTATTAACAGGATACCGTGGCCCCAGAATGTAAAGGGCAACAGAAGGAACAGGGTGGTTTTTTAGTCAGTAAAAGTCTGACAGTCCCTTCCGCCCCACCCAGGGCGGAAGGAGTCTTTGATGATTTTTACCACCTAAAAAAAAAAAGATAAGTATATAAACCTTCCTCTTGAATCAATCATCTATTGATGAAAACCGCATAAAAATCCTTTGCGTAGTTTAAAAGATCTTTAAGCGTACAGGCGGGAAGCGACTTTGTTTTTATTACAAGCTTTTATTTAGCTTGTACTGTTCGTATGTAAGTTGTCCTTTCATTTGCAAACTATTTTTCGACCATCTGTTGGTATTCCATTGAGCTGATGCATACACCTTTATTTTTGGTGACAATACAATGTCCAATACTCAATATTGTTATAATTTCAATATGGCCGTCATTCCAAGATGGCGGATTACATATTTTTTCTCAATAACCTTGATATGGGTATCAAATGAAAGGGCTTGAAGTGTAGAAAACAATAAAGTTAATAACATTACACTAAAAAGACTTGTTTTTAAAAAGTTTTTTAATATACTATGTAAAGTTAAAGAAGTAAGATGGATTTTCACACTCTGTAGACACAAAGGAGAGACGATGAGGTCTTGGTCTTGATGATGATGAGGCGTCAACAGGTTTCGTATCCACCATCTCAGGCCCCGGAATGGAAACGCGGAAATGAAATGGTGGAAAGGAAACACATTGCCTTCGCGTACTGGCACCAGTCATGTGCTACTTGGGCCCAGTGTTGCCAACCCCAACCGAGACTAAAACTGCAAAGAAGCTTTCATAAAGCTGTAGAAAACTGTAAAATTATTATAAAGAACTGTAAATCTACAGTTTTTCTTATTTTGAACTATTTAATAACTTTATTATTTTGAGTTATCAATAAAACCACATAATAAAGCAAAAAAATAATACTTTCATTTATTTTACATTATTGCTACTAATACTGCTTCGTTTTCAATTTGCACATCCTATTGGTTTTCAGTTTAATTTTATTTATTTTATTCAGGGCAATTTTTTTTTTAAATTTTCAGGATTTTACTTAACATTTATGTGTATGCCTCTACATTTTTGAAATGTACAACGTATCAAATTATCCACCGTGCCAAGAATAGGGTTAAAATCGTACATATTATTTTTATCAAATTAGCGTAGATTTTGCTAAAATCAAGTTAGTATGGGATACGCAGCAAATAAAATAGAGGCGCTAGAATCATAAAGAAAAAACTGTAGATTTGGAGGTCTGAACTAAAAACTGTGGAGAAATCGAAAAAACTGTAAATCTACAGTTAAAACTATAGGGTTGGCTACACTGCTTGGGCCCATAGTTTGTCTGACAGATATGTCGTTTTTTCTTGTTTTTTTTTTCGTAGAGAAATCCTCACGGACTGCCTCCACCTCAGAGAAGGCGGAGGGGTGTGTCGGACTTCTACGAACTACTATTTTGGACCCCGTTTCATCCCCTTAGCTGTTTACACAATTAGACGATGATGTCTTGGTCTTGATGATGATGAGGTGACAACAGGTCTCGTATCCATCATCTCAGGCCCCGGAATGTGAACGCGGGAATGAAATGATGGATAAGAAACACATTGCCTTTGCGGTGCTGTTGTGCCGACGATGGAACTGCTAATGCTGAAAATGAATAAGGTAGTAGACAAAAAGATTTTTTTCCAATCCTTCTGAAAGTTCCAGATATTAAAGCCTTTAAACAAACAAACAACAACTGTCAGACAGCTGCCTCGTTGGTCTAGTATTCGCAAAGCGCGACTACTGAGCATGAGGTCTTATTTATTTATTTATTTATTTATTGGCCTATCTACAATTGTTACACTGTTAAACCTAATAGTATATGCAATTCGATACAAGTATAGTGCACAATATAATGCGATAGACACAGCATGCAAAAACAAAAATATAACATTAATAAAATACTTGGAAAAAAAAAACAAAAAGAATAAAAGACTTGGCTTCGATTGCCAAGTCGGGCAGTGTTATTGGGGTTTTCCATAAGGAATTTTTCAGTAGCAGCCTCAAAATCTGGATGTGTGCCCGGTTGATGGCAATAGGCTCGCCCACTATTACTCGGGACTTACACATACTGGCGAATGTAGGTGTACTAATGGGTACATCTCTGCCGAACCCTTTAGAGATTACAGGCCTGATGTTATGTTATGTACACAAACAAATAAAGTCTTAGACCTCTCGTATACGTCGTTTGCCGGCCCGGTTGTGCGACTAAGTCCGGTGGGCCTACCTCTGTGTGCATTCCTCCTCTCATATTTAAATTACGATCGCCCGAAGCTGGCGCACGCGCTCAACTGCGTCTTGCTAGAAAGTTTCCTGACTATAGTCTTCAGCTTTATTTCTCCTTCTCTGTCTTCAGCTGTGGCAACTCCTGGGCAAAGGTACCACTCCTTCCATTCTAGACGTTTCCGTGCTTCATCTCTCCAGTTTTGGAGGGAACCATGCAGTGCGTCTTGCCATCTCCTTCGTGGTCTACTGCGACCCCGTCTCACTGTCTCAAGGCACCAGCTTTGAGCTACTTGGGCCCATAGTTTATCCGGCAGATAAGTCGTTTTTTCTTGTTTTTTTTTTGTAGAAAAATCCTCATGGACGCCTCCACCTTAGAGAAGGCGGAAGGGTATGTCGGACTTTTACCAACTAAAACCCCACGGTATTCCTTAAATGACTTTTGGGGGGCGACTTTGTTTCTATACTACCTTCTGCCCGCCACTTCGTCCGCATCAAAGTTGATTTCTCCACACAAAGGACTGGACTCCCATTTCATCCCCTTAGCTGTATACACAAGTAGACGTTGAGGTCTTGGTCTTGATGATGATGAGGTGACAACAGGTATCGTATCCATCATCTCAGGCCCCGGAATGTGAACGCGGGAATGAAATGATGGATAAGAGACACATTGTCTACGCGCTGCTGCTGTGTCGATGAGACTCCTAATGCTTCTTCTTCTTCATCGTGTGGGCAAAAAGAAAGAAAGAAAAGAAAGAAACATGCGTTTATTGGCATTACATCAAAATTAATAAACTTAAAACTATGAAGACAGAGAACATAATGCCAAAAGGGCCACAGCTCAGCATAATCTATACTAATATTATAAAGCTGCAGAGTTTGTTTGTTTGTTTGTTTGTTTGAACGCGCTAATCTCTGGAACAACTGGTCCGATTTGAAAAATTCTTTCAGTGTTAGATAGATTAGTTATCGAGGAAGGCTATAGGCTATATACCATCACGCTACGACCTACGGGAGCGGAGCAGTAACCAAAGACGCGGGTGTAACCGCGGCGGACAGCTAGTGTCAGATAATAACACAAAGTGTATACCACCTGACGCTGATTTTCAGCTGCAACCCACGAATGCCCTATGCTAAAATAATAAACACAAAGGGAGGTGTGTGTCCGTTTAGATAACTATATAAAAAATAAACGCTGTGACATAGTGTGTGTAGTATATAAGTGTAAGTGTGAACTGAAATAAATACCCAGTAAGGTCTTACGACCCCACACACCTAAGTGTCAGAGTTTCTAAACCGCCTCAAGGGCCTCTGATATAGTTTAAGTGGGACAGTAATAGGCTGGTATAAGTCCAGGTTTTCTCACGATGTTTTTCCTTCACCGATGTCAGTGATGTCCAAGATAAACTTTAGAAAGTACATGAATTGAGTCACATTGAGGATTTTTTTTTCTGAAATGAATTGGGTAGAAAGATTTTTTCCAATTGGGTAGATGACACTATTAACCAATAATTCCAAGACATAACTTCTATAAAGAAACACTTTATTTAGGCCCTGAAAACCTGATTAATTTTCAAATCACTGTAAAATTGGATTTTTAACTGCTTTCAAATTAATAAATAGTTAGTCAATTGAGTCTGCACAAAAGTGACGTCACAGTTGAGTTTTGTTATACAAAATCTATGGGAGAATCGCGTTTTGACAGGTCATAAAAAGTACTGTTTAACTTTTATAGTGTCAATCCCAGATGCACAAAGTGCGACTGCTGAGCCTAAGGTCTTGGGTTGTATTCACAGGTCGGGCAAAGTGTTTCTTTTTGCGATTTCAGCATTGGTTCTTTATTAAAAGTTGTTTATTTTCATATGTACCACGAGTTCCCTTGAAGTTCTACCTAACACCTCTTAAAGAAGAAATTATTCGGCAAATAATTTCTTTGATTTATTAAAATGAATATTTACATTATTTACAAGCAAAAAAAAACAACCTGAATAAGAAAATAAAAAAAGAAACTAAAACTAAATGGCATCAAAAAATTCATTCACACCTCTTAAATCTAAAAACCAATTACACAAGTACCCATTATTCTGAAAGTCCCCCCCTTGCACTACACTGCAATTTACCAACAAACCCCACAGTTTTTACCGTAGGCACAATTCAACATTCAACTCATGAAATTACATTTCCAACAATACATTTTTAACTTCCATTTTTTTTTTCTCTTTTACGCAAAGCGGTCCACTATTCCACGGTACTTTTCCGCGCAAACTTTTTTTATTTCAATGTGTACTATTCACAATTTGCGTTTTCCGTTTTGCGTGGAGTATACTTCAACTGTCATTATCCGTTATGGCGGGTACGCGTTAGCCGCCATATTGTATTCCGTTTTCGAATTTGAAATATAGAAAATGTCAAATCGTTTTTTTTTAATTAGGTTATTAAACAAGAAGAAATAATTGAATGTGGTTGTTCCTTCGAAAATATAGTTTCGTATGGAGATGAATGGGCACTTAAACATACATATAATATAGGTAGGTACATTCAGGTACAGATACATACAGTACCCGGCGATAAATTTTGCACATCGACCTTCGGAAAGAGACAATCGGCTAATTTCAGCTTCGTAGAGCGTTATCTCTGTCGCACGAAATACAAACAGTCCGATATCTATTAGGAGCTGTTAAAACAATTATGATTTGCTTCTTTTGATAATTCTTTGTATAAAATACGAAATACGATAAAGGTGACAGAGGTTTAAATAATTTTTAGAATGTAAAGACAATGTAGCCGAAATAAAAACCATTAGTACTTATATAGATACTACAAATAAATCCGACTTCATTCTATAGCATTTTGGTTTAATAATTTTATGCGACGAACACAATTATTATAAACTTAGAAAGTTTCAATCAATAATTCATTCTGCCTAGCCTTTTCCCAGCTATGTTGGGGTTGGCTTCCAGTCTAACTGGATGCAGCTGAGTACCAGAATTTTACATGGAGCGACTGCCTATCTGACCTCCACAACCCAGTAACTGGATAAAACGATACCCCTTGGTTTAATTAAAAATCAATTACCTTTCTTATAAGCCTTGAAGGTATCCCGGGCAGGCGTGTACTGTATATCATAGACCAGGGTACTGTTTGGTAATAGACTGTGTTCCTTATTGATTCTGTAGACTGCGTACTTGAAAGCGAGCTCCGTGCTACCTCCCCGGGCGTCCTCTGTGAAGACTGCGCCTGAAATTGTAAATTTTGACTTTCAAAAGTGACTTTGACTTTTGACTTTGACTTTTGACTTTGACTTTTGACTTTGACTTTTGACTTTGACTTTGAATTTTGACTTTTGACTTTGACTTTTAACTTCGGCTCCTAACTTCGACTTCAATATTGCTTTGGAAATAGACAGGCACTTTTGAATGGTCAAGACAGAAGTCCAATAAATTATCTTCAGGATGCGTCAAATGATCAGAAACTCACCAATCTTAACCACCGGAGACAGTGCAGCAACAGCATTTAGCATAAGCACGATCCAGCGCCAGCCTGGCCACATGGTGCCTCATCATCAGCCCTGCACGATATCCGCACCACCTGCACACAACGAATTAAATCAATTTATACAACATATTGCTTTATCTAGATAGATAGATAGATAAAACATTTATTCGGTGCACACAAAAGACACATCACAACACTAAAGTACAATCAATCAGCTATGGACTAGGACAAAGTAGGGTGTGTGTCTCAAATTGCACCAAATGGGAGTCCAGCTCAGCATGTGCCAGGCAAACATACCTGACGCTGATATTCTGCTGAATCCCTGCAGTGACATGCGGACGTCGAGCAGATGAGATATATTGGTGTTGTGGCAAAGTTTTATGCGCGGACTAAGTTTTTTTTAGTATACCCGCAATTACAATTATATTGTATTCTACAATAAGTTTTGCATTGAATTGAAACGTTCTTGTTCGCTGTGTAAATTATGTCATTACTTGATTATTCAAAAGTAAGTACATGTGTGTTTAATATATAAATGAGTAAACTGAATATGAATATAGTGGCATAAGTGCGAATAAAAAAATAAACGATTTAGCGATATCTAATCCGGAAGATCCGAGTTTGGTTGACATACCCTCATCGAGTTGACATACCGGTATGACAGAACAATAGATAGTCAAAGTCAAATCATTTAGTTCAATTAGGCCATTATTAGGCACTTTTGAACGTCATATACAAAAAGAAAAAAGGAAATGAATCTAGTCGGTTCCAAAAGGTAGTTTTGTATGGAGACGAATGGGCAAGAAACTCCGTATGTACTCTTTTAAAATCAATGTTTACAATATTTTTATACACAATCATACACGACATGGCACGTGAAAGCAATGTATGTTACCTTAAATAAAAAACGACTAAATCATATTAATTAATAATATAAAACAAAAAAAAATATAAAACAATATTTTTTTAAAACAAGCTTTAATTAAAAATTACAATTTGAGTATTGGACATTGTATTGTCATCAGAACTAAAGGTGTATGCAAAATTTCAGGTCAATCAGATCACAACAAATGGTCGAAAAATGGTTTGCAAATTTTGAAAGGACAACTTACCTTACATACGAACAGTGCAAGCTAATTAAAGGCTTGTAAAAAGTATTACAAATTAAGAATTTAAAGGTAAATATGTTTAAATATACATAGTGTGAACACGTGTTTACAAATATTGGAACTACAGACGACCACTCTTAACATCTCAACCAACATGAAACAGTGTCAAATCAATTGAGTCTCATTACGTGGTACTTGAAATATTAAACGCAATGTAATACGGTTGCCATTCCATATTTGCACAAGGCAACTTTTAATTAATTACATCTTTAGCGATAATTTACGAGAGAGTTTCCCTTCAAAATTATATTCAAAATGTAGATAATAATATTGCAAATACGATTATATAGGGATGCCGCGATTTAAAAGTTTAAAAACTACTTAATAGATATTGGTGTGACTGTGAAACATTAACCAGAAAAACCAATGCGTTAGAAAAGGACTCAAAGTAGCAAATGGTTTGAGATAGCTGTTGAGTAGAAGAGAAGTCAAAGACAAAAAAAAAATTGGAATGGCGACCTTATTACATTGTGTTTAATAACACATATCTTTCATAAACTATCATACTAAAGTATCACATATCTTTCACATAACTATCACAAATCTTTTCCAGTTTTCATTAGCATTTGAAATTTTAATGATTGATAAATATAAATAATAGTGCATAGAAAACTTGTTCATCATCATCTGCTTAGCCTTTTCCCAACTATGTTGGGGTCGGCTTCCAGTCTAACCGGATGCAGCTGAGTACCAGTATTTTACATGGAGCGACTGCCTATTTGACCTCCACAACCCAGTAACTGGGTAATACGATACCCCTAGGCAAGACTGGTTGTCAGACTTTCAAGCTTCTGACGACTCGTAACGACTGTCAAAGATCCACATATGACAGCCGGGACCAACAGCTTAACGTGCTTTCCGAGGCACGGAATGATGTCAGTAATGTCTAAGATAAACTTTAGAAAGTACATATGAATTGAAAAAGTCACATTGGTACTTGCCTAGATTCAAATAATTTAAAGAATAATTTATTAGTATTCTGCGTAAAAGAAACTCCATGACATTCCGATATTTACGCATACTGAGTCGTGGGCATAATCTATGTATATATATTTATAACGATATGCGGTTCCAATGAAGCTATGTAATTCCTGGGTAATGACGCGAGAGGATTCTCCAATTTCTTTTATATTGAGACAGACTATATCTATAAGAACAACTCATATACCTATTAGGCCCCGGACGTACGTTTATATATCGTCATTCAAGCAAGGTTATTTTAATGGTATTTCAGAAACTGTTAGATTAGGGTATTTTTACAAAAGTACAATCGAACGACGATTAACAAAAGGTATTTATATGGCAGAGGTGGCAACGCAGGGAGGGGTCGCCCTAGGAAGACCTACACTAACCTTATTGGTGAAGTTCTTTAGAAAGGTCAGGTGCGCAGTACTCGTAACCGGCGTGCTTGTATGACGAGATGTTTGAACGTGAATGAGGCGAAAGGAGTATGTAAGGATCGTAGCAGGTGGCGTTCTGTGGTTTCTGCCTACCCCCATGGGAAAAAGGCGTGAGTTTTAGGTCAGCGTAGGTCTTCCTACGGCGTTCCCTCCCTGCGTTGCCACTCACCTCCGCCATATAAATACCTTTTTTTAATCGTCTTTCACTCAACCTCTCAACATGACAGAACCATCCGGACTGCAGTTCACTCTAAACTTAATTCCTCACCACACAATAAAGCCTATCCAATATATATTTGTATGACCACGTCACCAAGTCACCCATACATTTAATTCCCCCACAGAATACCAAATAAATTTGCGAAATAACTCCCGTCGCGTGCGAGGCAGTTCACACCTCATACCCACACAGAGTATGTTTAGATATGTGTATGTAGAATTGTGCGTACACACAGCCGAGCAGTTTGGCTAACGGATAAGTATAAGTTTTTATAAACATAACATAACATCACGCCTGTAATCCCCAAAAGGTTAGGCAGAGGTGTACTCATTAGTACACCCACATTCCGCCAGTTATGTTTAAGTCCCATGTAATAGAGGGCGAGCCTATTGCCATCAACTGGGCACAAATCCAGACTCCGAGACTGCTACTGAGAAATTCCTGATGGAAAAACCCAATAACACTTTGCCCGACCTGGAAATCGAACCCAAGACCTCATGCTGAACAGTCCCGCTTTGCGACCACTAGATTTTTATAATAACTATTATAAAAATATATTTTTTTCCACGCATCACGCCTGTAATCCCTGATGGGTTAGGCAGACGTGTACCCATTGGTACACCGACATTTCGCCAGTTATGTTTAAGTCCCATATAATAGGGGGCGAGCCTATTGAAAGAATAGTACTACAAAAGGTTTTAATTTCAAAATCTTAGTAAAAAATAAAACCTCAAAATTCTTCGCAACCCAACGACCACAAAAAGAAGAAACCTCACCGACTCTGTTACCGACCAATCTATTCAATTTGAGGCGGCGAGTAAACCGGGGAAGATTAAATTAATTATTTGAAGCCGCGCCACCGACGTCCGCCCCTCGCGACAGATGTTACGAAATAAGAAAAGAAAAGTTCCAGCTTGGGGTTACAGATTGTTTTTTCTATTTTTTGGGTTCCGTAAGAAAATGTAAAAAATATTAAGCAAGGATGGAATTTAATGTAATGTTGTTTTATAATGTAATTTAATGTAATGTTGTGTTAATTTTATGTAGTTTTTTTTTGTATTTGTAATGGAAGTAAAATTTTTTGTGTTAATAATTTATGTGAATTTTTTTTATGATCCACCAAGGACAACACTATCGAAACTACACACTCGCTTCCCGCTGATGGCCAACTCTTTTACAGTTTCTAGTTCTACTCGTTTCTCGTTCATCGTCGGCGGTCGGACCACTGCCTCATACGGGACGTTGCCGGAACAGTGACTTCACTGATAAGTGTGAATCAAGCTTTGTGGCCTAATTGAAATAAATAATTAATTGACTTTGACTTTGTTTTTATGGAAAGAGTTGTATTATAATTCTCCTTTCTATTCTTTATTAAGTAGTTTTGTATTCAATATACACGCTTACTTTTAGGTCGTTCTTGAACCGAAAGCCATAAACTCGATCATCAAACTCGAAACGATTGGTTTTTTTTTCAAAAATAACATAAAATAACAGCTGTTCAGTACATTTATGTTCGTCTAACTCGTCAAAGTGTAATGAACAGCTGTTTTTTTTATTTTTTAAATGGTCCCAATCGTTTCGAGTTTGATGATCGAGTTTATGGCTTTCGGTTTAAGAACGACCTAAAAGTAACCGTGTATATAAATATAGGTAAGTATATATCTATATAAATAAGTATGTTTATTTTATGGTATCTTTATAGTAAGTATTTTAAGTATTTTGTACTTATGTACACTTCATTTTATTTAGGTAAATACTTTTTTGTGTGTTTATATTTTTAAAATTAATTTTGTTGTTTTACGCTCGTACATTAATTTGCACCTACCATGTTATCTCTTCACCACCTTTGGTGACTGTAAGACAATGCTATAAATGAATATTCCAAAGTCAAAGTCAAATTATTTATTTCAATTAGGACATTATAAGGCACTTTTTAACGTATTTGTTTTGATTCCCTTAGTGTGAATAGGTTGTCTAATTACAATTTTATGGTTTTATCTTTTTTAAATTTTATTTTCCTAGCATGTTTGTAAGTAAACTTTTTGTAACATTTTTATAATATTGTATGGGTGCTAATGCCTGAAATAATCGAGTATTATTATTATTATTTATTAAGAAACATCCATCCAATCTTTCACATTTATTTTCTTTGTAATTTATGTGGAAATGTCTTGAATTGTACGTTGTCCTATTTTTAAATTAGTAATTAGTTGTAAGCATGGGCGTACCCAGGGGGGGGGGGCAGGGGAGGGCAGCTGCCCCCCCTTGGAAATCTCGCAGAACATGTATGGACTCGCCTAATTACTAATTAAAGTGTAAACGGGTTCTTAAGCTCTAACTTTTAAATAAACCGCGCAGTAGACACTGACAAATTTTATTTGACATGTTATTGTTTTATTTCACACTACACTGCATACACCTAATGATTCATGTAGGTGTGTTTGTGTAGTGTGTATGACAAAACAGCCGCGGACGATCCGACCTAAAAAATCTGACTTGCCCCCTCCTACGCCAGAAGCTGGGTACGCCCATGGTTATAAGACACAATGTATAATTATTGTTTGTTTCCCTAATAAAATAAAATAAAAAATAAAAATAAAATTTATAATAGCGAGGTACTTAGTAGTAATATTGATTTATATTTCATACATTTACGTCAGTTCAAGCTTTGCTATCCTACTTTCTCATCCGTATATCACATCAACATAATTGAGGGTCGCCCCTTGCATATTTCCACGCGACGAGGGGGGAATCCAACATCCTAACAATGGCAGATTAATATTTATATGCCCACAGTGATAATAGTCGTAACTTGAGTTAATGATATACGTTTCTCTTGGCGCAGATAATTTTTATGTAGAAATATGTTTTTTCTTAAACAAGCTTTTATATTGCAACTTAATTCCAGCTCAATCGAATACCTTCTTCTTCTGAGTGCGGCAAACGAGAGGTGTGCATTATGGAGACACAAATACCCACCCCCTCCATACTTCATCCCTCCGGAAGAACATCTACCCCCTTTTTTTTTTTTTTTTTAGGTGGTAAAAATCATCAAATGACTCCTTCCGCCCTGGGTGGGGCGGAAGGGACTGTCAGGCTTTTACTGACTAAAAAACCACCCTGTTCCTTCTGTTGCCCTTTACGTTCCGGGGCCACGGTATCCTGTTAAGACGTCCCGCAGCCCCGGCAGGCGTTTGGCCCCTATTGGGGCCCCGTCCCTGTGCTGACAGCTCTTTGAGGCGCGCGCGAACAGAACGCGCCGTCGACCCGGGCATGGTCCTTGATCGGACGGCGAGCTACCCATTACTCGCCGTCCGCAAGCCCGCGCCTACGGTGGCCGGATGTCGCCTCGCGACGTCCGACGCCCTGGGCGTCTCCCGCGGCGGCTGGGGCGTGAGGTGGAGGATGTCCTCTCCCTCACGCGGCCCGCCTCCTCCTTCGCTAGCATTACTGCTTCGCAGAAGGAGGTGACTGCATCCCATTCCCTCTCGCCTCGGAGCATGGCCTGAACCAGGCCCGGACGCGAGAGGTCGCCGCCGCCTATCGCCTCCGTGAGGACACGGCGGTGCTCTGCCCAAGCGGGGCAGACCTGCACCGTATGCTCCACCGTGTCCTCCGGGCGGTCCACACAGTGGTGACACCCGGGCGTTTCCTCCCGTGCAATCCGACACAACATCTACCCCCTGGATGTGAACTGCAGTGGCCAAATTGGAAATCTCTTAACAGATTGCGGACCCAGGTAGGCCGCTGTAAAACTAATCTGGACAAATGAGGCTTTCTTCGCACATCCCAAACGGAGTGCCAGTGTGGAGCACCATCACAGGACATGCGTCACCTCATCAGTTGCCCGTCGTGCACCACCACCTGCACCATCCAAGACCTTAATGAGGCCAATGACAGAGCTGTACAGGTTGCTCGATATTGTTCGGACAAAAATTGAGTCAATCGACACGAGAAGAAGATGAAGAATCGAATACCAGGAAGCGGATCTTTAACTTGTAAGATTTGTGGTTGCTAAGTGGACGCTGATTGGTTTAAAGACACACATAGTTATACCCCCCCTCTCCCCCCCCCCCCCATCGCCCCAATAACACACAGTAACCAATAATTATATAGCCTTCCCGCGATTTCATTCGCGTGATTTTTCTTACGGATCCCTTATTTTTAAATAATAAAATATAGCCTATGTCATCCGGGGATAGTGTAGCTTCCCAATATTGTTATTTATAAGTTTTGTGTTTTGATTAATTTAAAGTAATGTATAGTTTTGATTGAAATAAATATGAATATTATAATCATCACTAGAAACAAACAGAATTTAATATGACCGCGTCTCGAACAATCTGCCTAGCCTTTTCCCAACTATGTTGGGGTCGGCTTCCAGTCTAACCGGATGCAGCTGAATACCAGTATTTTACATGCAGCGACTGCCTATCTGACCTCCACAACCTAGTAACAGGGTAATACGATACCATTAGTAAGACTGGTTGTCAGACTTTCGGGCGTCTGACGACCCGTAACGACTGTCAAAGATCCTCGTATGGCAGCCGGGACCAGCTTAACGTGCTTTCCGAAGCACGGAGGAGTGTCGGTGTGTAAAGATGGTCACCCATCCCCCGACCAACCCCGGCAAGCGCAGCTTAACCTGATGGATCGACCCGTGCGGCTGTTATTACCCAGGACCGCGTTCCGAACATTGAAAGTCTAAATTAGTTTTGTTGAATTAAAACAAAATTAAACTTTTCCGTTACAATATTGAATGGTAATACTTTACTGATTTAAATAAACAAACTTTTAATAACTTTGTTATTGCTAAGAATATTGCTAGATAGAAGTGTGTTTGAGGTTAATTCAAACATTGTTTTGCAATTAGGAGCTCGTGGTTAAGTAATAACAGCCGTCCATCCATCCATCCAGCCATCCGGGGTTGCGGGACGTCTTAACAGGATACCGTGGCCCCAGAACGCAAAGGGCAACAGAAGGAACAGGGTGGTTTTTTAGTCAGTAAAAGTCTGACAGTCCCTTCCGCCCCACCCAGGGAGGAAGGACTCATTTGATGATTTTTACCACCTTAAAAAATATAAATAAAATAAAAACGGGTCAATCCTTCAGGTTAAGCTACGCTTGCCGAGGTTGATCTGTGGATTGGTAACCATCTTTACACACCAAGACTCCTCCGTGCCTCGAAAAGCACGTTAAGCTGTTAGTCCCGGCTGTCATACGTGGATCTTTGACAGTCGTTACGGGTCGTCAGAAGCCTAGTCTGACAACCAGTCTTGCCAAAGGGGTATCGTATTACCCTGTTACTGGGTTGTAGAGGTCAGATAGGCAGTCGCTCCATGTAAAATACTGGTACTCAGCTGCATCCGGTTAGACTGGAAGCCGACCCCAACATAGTTGGGAAAAGGCTAGGCAGATGATGATGTTCCACTACTGGCTCGTATATCATTGATTCTCCATCCCGGTATCACGGCCTCATTAAAAAAAATCAAAGATGGCGCCCGTTGAACCTCATTTGCAACATAAAGACAATGTTTTAGAAAACAGTCGCGCGGAAAATTGAATATTAAGTTCTTTTGCAAAGCTCTCATTTTCCTGTGGTTAAAATCTGCCTGTAAATAATTACTTAGGTCTTAATAACAAGAGTCGAGTCAAAAGGATTCTATTAAGAACATTTACGAGGAACAATGTCTCATACAAAATTTTCCAGTCCAAAATTTTGGAAAATTTCATACATAACACCACGCCTGTAATCCCCGAAGGGTTAGGCAGAGGTATATCCATTAGTACACCCACATTTCGCCAGTTATGTTTAAGTAATAAGGGGCGAGTCTATTGCCATCAACCGCGCACAAATCTGGGAATTGAATCTTAAGATATTACTTGGTTTTCTGGTGTGGATTTTCACTATTTTTAACACGCTTATATTAGCTTCACTTGTAACTATGTATGTAAGAAAATCTTGGAATCTTAATTTGACCCACTTCCCGGTCCTCGATTATGATGAAATTTTGCACACGCTCTGAGTTCTGATGACAATACATGACTAGCTAAGAAACGTCATTACAAATCCAATATGGCGGCCTCCCCAAGATGGCGGACTAGCTGTTTGAAATCCACCCCCATGATATGGGTATCAAATGAAAGGGTTTGCTGTCAGAAATACGAAAAAAAATAGCCACGTGACTTAAACCTAACATGGCGGACATCCAAGAGGGCGTATTGGCTATTTGAAATGCACCCCCATGATATGGGTATTAAATGAAAGGGTTTGCTGAATGGGATACGAAAAAAATTAGTGCGTGCTAAAAGCGTGTTTTTTAGTTTTTTAAACTATTAAAAAAAATAATTGATACCATTAATTGTATCGTTCGCAAAACATTGTGCATATGACTGCAGGCTGCAGGTACAGGTACTGTGGAAGTACCTAATTAAAGTTAAGTTATAAACTTTCAAAACTTGTTTTTTTTTTAAACAAGTAAAAAAAGACGCCCTAGGAAGACCTACACTGACATTATTGGTGAGGTTCTTCAGAAAGGTCAGGTGCGGAGTACTCGTAACCGGCTTGCTTGTATGACGAGATGTATGAACGTGGACGAGGCGAAAGGAGTATGTAAGGATCGTAGCAGGTGGCGTTCCGTGGTTTCTGCCTACCCCCATTGGAAAAAGGCGTGAGTTTATGTTTGTATGTATATATATAAGTAAAACAAGTTTCCACTTCGTCTTTCAATATATAATATTTATATCCATAACCAGATGGTACCCTCAAGGACTGTTAAAAATGCCAAACGGAACCCGCATTACTCTAAATAGAGTCCCGTTTAGCACCTTTTGAGTACGGAACTCTAAACTTGGTTATGTTATGGTAAAAAATAATGGTTGAACAGCGAGGTTGATACCGTTATAGAATGGGTACGACGGATGTTCTTGAGTACCTTTTGATACTTATCAAGGCGCTTTACTTACTCAATGGATGGTTGAACGAATCAGGGTGAAATTTTGCACAGAGATAGACTATAATATAGAATAGTAGATAGGTTACTTTATATCCCGTAGGATAATATTTCAGCATTCATCATCTCCCTGCTCTTGTCCCATGTTACTTGGGGTCGGCGCAACACGTTTTCTTCTTCCACTCCGTCCTGTCAGCCGTCATGCTATCACTGACTCCCTTTTCTTTCATATCATTCTTTACACAATCCATCCATCTTTTCTTTGGCCTCAATATTATATTAATTAATATTTATATTTTATATAAATAATATTGATGCAAAAAAAGTGTCGTGTAGAAGCAAGTGGTAAACTAATTTCGGGTAAAACCACATGTATTCATTAGTCTAAAATAAAAATAACGTAATTCTATACAGTGATGTCATACGGCTTCTGAACCAAATTGTGAAATAAGCAAGTTCAGTTACATGGCGGGGTTCTATGGGTAACGAGACCATGGCTTGTTAAGGCGTTTTTGATAAGGTTTTTTGACCTACTTCAAAAATAATAGAGGTTAGGAAGGAGCACCCAGTTTTTTTTGGGTTAGTAAAAATTATCAAATGAGTCCTTCCGCCCCGGGTGGGGCAGAAAGGACTGTCAGACTTTTACTGACTAACAAGCTACTATAATTAAAAAAACACCACTGCGAAAACTGCACATATTTGTACTTTGTTTACTCGTCAGTACATACATACATGCATTAACCCTAAACACATAACACTCCTTTTTTTGTGGCAGTCGTGTAAAAAACCACCCTGTTCCTTCTGTTGCCCTTCACGTTCTGGGGCCACGGTATCCTGTTAAGACGTCCCGCAACCCCGGTATTAGGAGCACCCTTAGATTTGTGAAGTACCTTTTGTCAGAGGTAAAGAGAACACAGGATTTAATACAAGAGCGCGAATTTTTATAAAATTGGAAATAGCCGTTTCGAACACATTATTAATTTAGTTTGAAGGTTTTATATAACATCACGCCTCTAATCCCCGAAGGGTTAGGCAGAGGTGTATCATTATTACTCCCACATTTCGCCAGTTATGTTTAAGTCCCATTTAATGGGGGGCGAGCCTATTGCCATCAACCGCGCACAAATTGAGACCCCAAGGCTGCTACTGAGAAATGCCTGATGGAAAAACCCAAAAACACTTTGTTCGACCTGGCAATCGAACCCAAAACCTGAACGAGGCAGTCAAAAGCAAAAAATACAATTAGAAATTATTTTTAATGGTTTTATTGAATGTTTTACTTCGGCATACAAGCACATAGGCAATCTGGGCTTCTCCCAGTTGCAAACATCCCTTCGTGCCTATTGGCCTAGTTCTGTTCTGTCTCCTGCTTGTTCGGAGGGAAGTGGAAATTATGTTTTTTTTCTTACTCCTCCTCTATTCTTCTCTGAATAATTTCGTTGCGGGACCCAAGACAGGGAATCGTTTCTCTGGGACTCGTCGAGCTTCATTGCCTCGGCGCTTTTCTGGCGGTCTCCACTGTTGATTCTGGCTTTCAGGAGTTGCAGTGGATGATCCGATCCAGCCAGTCCTTTTGCTGCCCTCCCCCAGCGACTCCCTAAGCCGAGACTCATACCCAATAGAGGTGCCCTTAGCGTGTAGACCTTAAGTTAATCAGCCGACCACCTCATAGTGAACTGCGAGATGCCATTCGATAAAAAAGTCGCTGTGGATGGAAAAAGTGTGGCGGGTTTGTCCCAAAAAAAAAAGCCCGTAGATACGACAAAACGAGATAACTGTCGTCCCACACACTCTTTTCCCGGGACGCATTCTCTAAAGCTCTTAAAACGGGACGTCCCGGCTTTCACGGGACGGTTGGCAAGCCTAGCTGTGCGCGCCAAGCCATATATTAACCAAACGCCGAAACCCATAACTTTTTTACATTCGCTCCTAAAAAATCTTAATCCAACAAGTGAATTATGTGAATTGGCTCCAGAACGTAAAGTTTTGTTGAATAAATTTAAATTTCAATACAGCGGCTGCTTAAATTTGGTCTTTATTGCGAGAAATATATTTTGCGGCTGTTGATTTCTTTTTTTTCGTTGACCTTATTGGTGAGGTTCTTCAGAAAGGTCAGGTGCGCGGTACTCGTAACCGGCGTGCTTGTATGACGAGATGTATGAACGTGGACGAGGCGAAAGGAGTATGTAAGGATCGTAGCTGATGGCGTTCTGTGGTTTCTGCCTACACCCATGGGAAAGAGGCGTGAGTTTAGGTATGTATGTATGTTTTTTTTTTGGGGGGTCGTGGTTGAGTTACAGTCCTACAAGTCGATCGATTGAGGTTGAGATTCGCTTGGATGGGTGACCATTTGTGTTTTAACTGAATAATAATAACACACATAACATAACATCACGCCTGTAATCCCCGTTAGGTTAGGCAGAGGTGAAGGAAAACATCTTGAGGAAAACTTGGAATTAATATAAGTCTGAAATCGCCGATCCGCCTTGAGCAAGCGTGGTGATAAATGCTGCCTTTTCCTTATTATTTTAATTTATTATTTCATTTCCTTATTATTATAATTTTTATTTCATTTATTGTATGTTATTGGAATTTTCCATCAGGAATTTCTCAGTAGCAGCCTCGGAGTCTGGATTTGTGCCCGCTTGATGGCAATATGCTCGCCCCCTATTACATGGGACTTAAACATAACTGGCGAAATATGGGTGTATGGGTGTACATCTCTGCCTAACCCTTCGGAGATTATAGTCATGATGTTATGCTGATGTTCATTTTAAAATTCGAAAAATCTAAATTGTAAAACGCTTTTTGTTACTCAACCTATTTTTTTTATTGTCATAATGTTATTATTGTTTTTTGTATTAAATTATACCGTATACCTTTTGGCCGCGACTTAATAGTCGCGTGCATTTTCGCAGATCCCTAATTTTTTTTTAATAAAATATAAGTACTTAGGCGATTATACTCGCTGATAATATAGCTTTCTATAGGTGAAAGAATTTTTAAAATCCGTTTACTAGTTTTTGCGTTTATGCAATGCAAACCAAAACATATATTTTTTTCCTTTTTTTTTCCTTCGGAGATTATGATTGTTATAATATTTGTTTTGATTTAAATAATGCACCTATAATAAAACTGTCCAACACAATGAATTTATATTCCATCCTATTCTTTTACGTAAAAACAAATCAGTACAAAAATCAACTTTTTTGTTATCATGAAATTACTAGGTTTTTATTATCTCCTAGTACTTGCAACACCAAGCCAAAAAAATAAATGTGTTTTTTATCAATGTCAAATCATTTATTTCAATTAGACCATTTAAAAAGGCACATTCGAACGTCATTTGCAAGAACAAAAAAGTACCTACATTGAATCTAGTTGCCAATTCCAAAAGGTAGCTTCATATGGAGAAGAACGGGCAAGAAACTCCATACTTACTCATTTAAAAAAAAAATGTTTAACAATAAGTAGGTTTTACATTAATTCAATAATTACGAATGTGAAAACGATGTACCTAAAATAAAAGCCATTTAAAGTACTAAAATAGCTATAATTTTTTTATTGAATCATAATTTTGCAGAATACAAACGCTATATCAAATTTTCCATAACAATTTCTACCATTTTACGAACATTCTTTTATATATATAGATACAATGGCTTCTATTTTTGACACTTACTTTAAAGCCAGACGTGTATCAGCTCACAAAAAAAAGTTAAAACATAAATTAAAACATACTTGACAAACTTACCATTAAAACATCTAACGCACTCCAAAATGAGTTAAAACCATTCGGTTTTCCAATCACTCTAAAACACTGAGAGTCCCACAAAACCTTAGTAAAAGATCACAAAATCTGACTTCCATTACCGCTAAGATTTTATTTAAAATAAATCTCGATTTCTGCGGCTACAACTATAGAATGCATTTTGGATTTTTTGATATTTTTTGTGTGGAAAATACATGGATCGTTTTCAGCCAATTTTTTTACGCGGCTTATATGAATCGTTGTAAGAAACTTACTGATTATTTCAGAACCCAGAACGTATATATAGTTATGTAAAACAACTTAATTTTATACCTACAGGCAATTGAGAACCTTGCGTTCGTGATTTAGAGTTTATTTTCGTATGGTATCCGGAATGGGGTTGCAATATCTTCACCTCACCCCTCTTTTAAGACTGGGGATGTGCCATCGATTTTGTTTCGGAGTTACCGTTTCGTTGTGCGTTGGTTCTTGTTATTGGAATCGTTGAATAACTTGTGGTGCCATCTATAGCGTCTTGTGTGAACTACAACTAACGTTTTCTATATAATTATATCGAGATATCAAAGTCTTGCAATTTTTCAACGATTAATTATGTAACTTATCACTGCCTGCGCGACTGCTGAGCATGAGGTCTTGGGTTCGATTCTCAGGTCGGGCTATATGTTATTGGGTTTTTCCATCAGGAATTTCTCAGTAGCAGCCTCGGAGTCTGGATTTATGCCCAGTTGATTGCAATAGGCTCGCCCCCTGTTGTATGGAACTTAAACATAGCTGGCGAAATGTGGGTACACCTCTGCCTAAGCCTTCGGAGATTACAGGCATGATGTTACGCTATGCTTACTTTTATAGTCCGATGGAAAGACTACCCGACCCATCCCGGGAATTCAACACAAGACTCCACGCTCCGCAGTCGTACTTCTGACCACGAAACGGACGGTTCAGTCAAGCGCCCATAAAGCAGCTTTTGCATAAATAGCATCGACATCAACAATAACGTATAACGCGTTACTTGATAATTTAGCTGTTTTCTCACAACCGTTAGTAATAAGCACATCACTAACTTTACAATGTTGCCAGTTTTCTAAAAATATATTCTACTAATATTTTTGTAGCAATCAAAATAATTATACTATGCCTTTATTATATCCATATTTTACTTTGTAAAAATTAATACTTGTTTATCATAATGAGAATTTTAATCTACAAATAATTCAATTTTTTAACAAAGATTACTATGGTAGCAATCAAAATCGTTTAGCTGTTATTCCTGATTGAAAACCTGTCCACAAAACAACATGGCGGATCGTAAGGTTAAGCTGAGCTTGCCACGGTCAATTTTCGGATGGGCAATAATGAGTTTTTGAATATTGAGAAGTAAATCATTCTTAAATGTTTACAAAGAGCAGAGACGCAGTATTGAATCAGTAACTAGCTCATGCTTGTAACTTTGTCCATGTAAATGACATTTAGTCATGAAAGCGTAATAACATAGCATCACGCCTGTAATCCCAGGGTTAGGCAGAGGTGTACTCATTAGTACACCCACATTTCGCCAGTTATGTTTAAGTCCCATGCAATAGGGGGCGAGCCTATTGCCATAAACCGGGCACAAATCCAGACTCCGAGGCTGCTACTGAGAAATTCCTGATGGAAAACCCAATAACATTTTGCCCGACCTGGGAATCGAACCCAAGACCTTATGCTCAGCAGTCGCGCTTAGCGACCACTAGACCAAAAGCGTGACAAACAAACAAACAGACTTACTGTAACATGTATAATATTAAGTATGATTAAATGTAAGCATCATAAAGTCAAAAGAAAAACAGAAGAAAATTAAATTAACATGAAAAAGGAAAAAATATGAAATATTACTTAGTTGAGGGCGCCATAATTAGGAGGTTTACTAAGACGTTGTAATTACGCTAATTAATGCTGAGTTTTGTTCATTTGTAGCGGAATGTTACTCTGTAAATATTAATTATTTAAAAATAAAAAATTTCGGTGAATTTTCTTGGCTTTTCTTGCTATTGTGAAGGACTTGTTCTGAATAAGGGTCGAGGAAAAACGAGGTTAAGCTGACCTTGCTGCGGTTGGATGGTGGATGGGTAATTGTAGGTGGGTATTAATTACCTAACTTAAATTCAAATATTTATTGCTCAACACAGTACATTTTATACATTTCCAGATGTCAAGTGAATGCGTAGTCCAGTGTATTGTACCAATTTAAACATGCAAAATTCATAATTATAGTTAAATCAATCAATCAAAAAATCCAATCAAAATCAATCAATCAATTTTCTTAAATTTTATCATCTAGCTACGACGCGGACGGCGTAGCTGACATATTGTAGCATTTGCTACGTCGTAGCTTGTCTTTTGTCATCAAGGCTACGTCGTAGCTCATCCACGTCATCATGGCTACGTCGTAGTACATTTACGTCATCATGACGACGTCGTAGTTCATCTTACGTCAATATTGCTACGTCGTAGCTCATGTCATGTCGTTATTGCTACGTCGTAGCACACCCACGTCATCGTGGCTACGTCGTACCTCATTAGTCTCACATAATCATTGCTACGTCGTAGCTCATCGCACACAAACCTGGCTACGTCGTAGCTCATCTTACGTCATGATCTCACGTCGTCGTGACTACGTCGTAGCCCATCTCACTTCACCATGGTTACGGCGTAGCTGATCTCACGTAGACATTGCTACGGCGTAGCTGATCCCACGTCGACGTTGCTACGTCGCAGCTCATCTGACGTCATCATGGCTGCATCACGGTTTTTATTAACAGTTGACCTGTGATTGCACTATAATAAACCCTGCTTAGCCTCCATTGAGATTGATCGCGTATATAATAATAGTTCTACAAATCACACTAAGTTTTCTAGAACTAGTTATAACTAATTACCTATTACTGAGATTATAGTGATTAAATTGAAAGTACTTACTTTAGCAAAATTACGAATATTTTATTACAACTGTATACTATGTTCTTCCAGAAAATTGCCACATCAAACCAGGATAAACTGGCCTCTTTTTCCATTAAAACTTCTTCGAACGCGAGGCCAGGTAACAGTGGTACCTTCTACCACTTAAATCTTCATTATCTGTATGAAACTAAGTAAAGTATCAAAGGCCCAATTGCACCACGCAGGGTTATTTCTTAACTCCAAGTTATAGACTGCATCGTTGGTTTAGTGGTCGCAAAGCGCGACTGCTCTGCATGAGGTCTAGGGTTCGATTTCCAAGTCGGTCAAACTGTTATTGGGTTATTTCCATCAGGAATTTCTCAGTAGCAGCCTCGGAGTCTGGATTTGTGTCCGGTTGATGGCAATTGGCTCGCCCCAAATGATTGGGACTTAAATATGACTGGCGAAATGTGGGTGTAGTAATGGGTACACCTCTGCCTAATCTTTCGGGGATTACAGGCGTGATGTCATGCTATGTTATTGCAAAATAAATAAGAATTATTTTTAAAAATCGCATTACAAAAACCGTGGAAAACAAATCACGCGGCCAATGTCAGGGCCAATTACAAGCCATAGATTATAACATTGTATCTTAGCAACTTAAATTCTTTATTTTTATCATCTACATACTGTCTGAAGTCCATTCGCATAATGGTTTGCACATAATATGTTAAACAGGGAAACCTATTATTAGCCATACATACTGTTTATATCTCTGTAATAGTATCGCTGTCGGTTTTATGTATAAAGAAAAATAAATAAATAAACATTGTAATTAAACCTCATGTCAGCAACTAACTCTAAACTTTTTGGTGTAAGTGAACCTCTATCATACAAAATGAAACAAAATATTCTTATCAGTACAGAGCACGCTAGTGTATGTCGCTAAACTAGGGCATTAACGAGCTTGACCTCTTCTCAAACTGATGATATAATTATTTTTAACGACAGAAGAGCAATTATAATTATTTATATATTTATTGAAATGGTGCTTCAACGACTTATTCAATGAAATATAAGTATAATGACAAGCATCCGTAAGGGTCAGTTCACACCGAGACGCGGCGCGACGCGACGCAACGTGACGATACTGGAAGAGGCCAGTGATTTCGCGCTGCGCCGCGCGCCGCCGCGAGACGCATCGCAACGTCGCCGCTCTTGCACGTCGCGCGAACCGGCGATTCACTGCTGCGTCACAATGCGTCGCTCTACGCCGCGAGGCATCACGAGGCGTAGTGCTGCGTGGTGTAACGTATTCTAAATTCTCACAATGAAATGTGTATCTTTTCGTGTAGAAAATAAAGTTATATTTTGAGTCGCTCTTTTAAAGTGTGCACGCAGCGTCGCGTCGCGTCGCGTCGCGTCTCGGTGTGAGCTGACGCTTAGGATTATAGTGAACTAATTTCTGCCCACGGATTTACTCGCGACGTTTTTTTTTTCGTCCGCGTTTAGTTATTTCTTTGGTTACTGTGCTTTCGTGGGTCGTAGCGTTACTGGTATTTCCAGAGATTAGTGCGTTTAGAGAATAAAAAATACTCTTCAGTTTTATTATATTGGGATAGATTGGTCACCTAAAGAAGTACAGAGCACTTACATACTACCAGGGCCGGATCTAGCTAAGATGAGGGTATGTTGGACTTCGTGCAACCGCCGCGCCCGGCAGTCGGCACTCTCATTTTTCCCGCTCCTCATTTTTAGTTTGCGTGTTCCAGCCCACAGATTTTTTAAGATTTATTGCTGTCTTAAGAGTTTATAAAAAATAACAATAAAATGGTATGAGCATACATAAATAATAAAAAGCTGCTAAGAAGTAAATACGAAACTGGATCTAATAATTCTCTAAGCTATTTCTTTGAATATTCATGTTTATTTCTAACTAGTCTTATCTACAACGAATGCTTCACAACCATCAAAGCACATTAAACCTTAACCTGAAACGCAACTGTCAGCTGTCACTTGGAGTAAGAAATATTTGTGTCGAAATAACCTCAAAAGTTCACGATTTTATTTTCGTAAAATTACGAAAATATTTCGCATTTAACGTTAATAAAACTGCTACTAAGCATTTAATTAGAAAACTTGTAACCTTTTACTTAAACTACAAAATGAATATAGCACGTAAACTCTGCACTGGACACCATAGTTATGTCAGCAAAAATCTTTACCGAAAATTCCGATTTTCTGCTATAACTTACGACAATTCGACAGCAACACAGCCTCAAATCAAAGATGAGAAGTTTGACTTCGAAGATTTAAACGTTCTAGAACGTACCGAGCGGCGCAAAGCGAAAATCCAGCCGTTCATGAAAGATGTTTTCACATCAATCTTCAACCAAGATTTGCTCGCTTACCCAGAGATTATAAACAAAGAGGAGACCGAATCTTTAGAAAAGAGGATCAACGCTATCACTAACGTGTTTATAGACCCGAAAAAAACAGAAGAAGATCGCAAAAACATACTTAGAAGCACCAAAATGTATGCAGCACCAGTGAGTCTTACTCGAAACGGTCTATCTACAAACGTCACAGAGAGTTTGAGGTATCTAGAAGCTATATCCAGTGACTTCAATCTAGGACAAGAGCTGAGTGACCACTGGGTAGGGTTATTAGCGCTGCAGAACGGTCTACCACAGGAACAGTACTCGATGATCATTGATGATTTAATTACGGGTGATAAACCAATCTCTTTGGGCGTGAAGGAACGAATTGCTGAGAGGATATCACAGGCTGATTTTAGGACTTCTGCTGATATGGATAATCAAGGTTTGTATATTATTTTTAAGGGTGATAAATCACACAAGCTGTGGAGTTTAACATTCCTACAGTTTTTTGCAATTTATAATAAACCAACTGGGTTTTTTTTATATAAAAAACTAACCAGTTCTATTGGAAATCTATAGGGGCCTATATGACATAGGCCTATGTTCAGCAGTTGAAGTGCTATGGCTGATATGATGCCGGGGTTGCGGGACGTCTTAACAGGATACAGTGGCCCCGGAACGTAAAGGGCAATAGAAGGAACAGGGTGGTTTTTTAGTCAGTAAAAGTCTGACAGTCCCTTCCGCCCCACCCAGGGCGGAAGGACCCATTTGATGATTTTTACCACCTCAAAAAAAAAAAAAAATGGCTGATATGATGATGATGATTATTAAACTCACATCATTTAAAACATTAATTTTGATCTCAAAATTATGTTTCAACTCATCATAAAGTCAAAGTCAAATCATTTCTTTAAATTAGACCAATAAGGGGCTCTTTTGAACGACATCAATCAATCTGCCTAGCCTCTTCCCAACTCTGTTGGGGTCGGCTTCCAGTCTAACCGGATGCAGCTGAATACCAGTATTTTACATGGAGCGACTGCCTATCTGACCTCCACGACCCAGTAACAGGGTAATACGCCAAGAGAAAAATATTATTAACTTGTCTTGTTTAGGGCTGTTGTAAAAATTATTTTGTATTGTGCGTCACTTTATTGTGAATATAAAGTTTTTCTTTCTTTTTTTATTATTAAATCTAGTTGCCTATTCCAACAGGTAGTTTCATAAGAAAGCAAAAAATTTATAGTTTTACAATATGAATATGAAGACAATGTACCTAATAGTGGTTTTAGTGCCTCTGTGCACTGGCCACGGCATTATGCTGACCGTAAGCCCTTTCGCACGGTAGTGGCGCATATTTCTTTATGTATTTATTTGATTTTTACACGACTGCCCCAAAAAAAAGAAGTGTTATGTGTTCAGGGTTAATGTATGTATGTATGTGAGTTTCTTTATTCCACCATAACTTTTAAACGCCTGAACTGATTTAGATTTATGGCGTATCGTTACAATGCTTGCATCGTTCCGAGTAACATAGGCTAGTAAAAAATAAAAAGAAACCGGTGTGGTCACTTTAAAACGTAAATTAATACCAGCCTCAATTAATTTTTTTAATAAATCTGGTCGTGTCTATGTTTATCGTCTAGAATTTCACAAGTAGATTTAAAAAAATATATGACACTGTAAAAAAAAAAGTCGTAAAAAGAAAGTGACGAGTAAACAAAGTACTTACAACAAATTATGTGCAATTTTTGCAGTCGTGTTTTTTAATTTTTTAATTATAGTAGCTTGTTCTATATGAATATGAAGACAATGTACCTAATACATGCCATATTCTTTTTGCAGGAATCTGGCGCATAAATGGAGAGAAGGTCTGCCGCTACTCCAATGGCTATATCCTCGTGCTTGCCTCCATTGAAGGAGCTCGGTATAGAGCATTCCTGGTTCATCCTGGAGCTGCCGGAGTCAGTACTAACGGTTCTTTTGTTTCGTTTTTGAAGACTCCTGGTAAGTCGCTTAAACCTAATCTTATTATTTGAGAAAATTAATAATGCTTGGTGATTTTTGAAGTTATAAGTATGGAGTGTCTTGCCCATTCTTCTCCATACGAAATTACCTTTTGGAAGAGGCAACAACATAAAAAAAAAATCTTTATTCTTGATGACATTCAATTTTACCTTTTAAGAGGAAACATGGGTGAACTTTTCTCCATACAAACGCTCTCGCCTGTTTTCTTTCTGGTTTATAACATTAAAGCAATGATTTTTTAGAATAAAGTGAAAATCAACTATTTTTATGCCCCTATGTTTTCCTTTTTAATGAGACATTATTTTTATAAGCACTAGAACCCACAGAAAATGCTCACAGCGGCCTAGTATACATGTTTAAAAACTATTAATGATAAAATAAAAATATAGGGCATAGTATTTATCCTTATTAAATTTAGTTTAAGAAATATCTTTTATATTGGTTCAATATTAGAGAAGAAAATAGGCGAGAGCTAAACCCCGAATTATGACGTTTTTATTAGGCTATTCAGTCGGATCTGCAGTTGTCCTTTTCCCACGCCGAAGCTCGCAGAGCGACAGCGATAGTTTCTTCTGATACCTAATTTTCAAAAGTCTCTCCTCTCGCGATTCCTCTTAAACTTTGCATATTCCAACCAAAATTATTTCTTTTTTAGCAACCCCACTCGACGCAATGTCTGAATTCAAGCTAGCCAGCATTCTTGGTCTCTCACGGCTGTATGCAGCTGCACTGTGCCGCTGTCGACTCACGTCTGCAGTCCGCAGTGTTGTGGAGTACACAAGACCGAGAGCTTTCTCTGGTAAGTTTTGGCGAGGCGGTTATTTGTTTGGCGAAGTGGTTATTTGTTTGGCGAGGTGGTGATTATGCCAAATTTTAGGCTACTTACACAGCTTAGGTTACTTTTATTAAAAAAAGGGTACTGCGCTAAAAGAATTGAACGGCGGAGAAAGTCGCAGGTACAAGCTATAGTACTAATATAACTTTACTCTGCCTTTATTAAAAGGCGATTTTAGTTAAAAGTGTTTTACTACTATTATAAATGCGAAAGTCAAAGTTTTGGTTGTTTGTTACTCAATCACTCCAGAACGGCCAAAGGAGGTCAACAAAATCCCATACAATTTTGCCCAAATATGTGCCTCGAGGTACACGTGCACCAAATCGTAGAGAAAAAATAAAGGAATTCGAAAATAATTTTACTTTTATTCATAAATCATTTTTAACTTTATAATAAATTATTTAAATATAACCTAATAGAATTAAAACATGTGGGAACTTTGCATGTACGATTGCGTTTTAATTGGTTGTCACCCGGGTTGACATTTCGCAAATGCGCGTAAATGTCATTTTGTTTTGCTTTTGTTGACACTTCACACATGTCATTCCGTTCGTTTTTGCGTTTCGGGGTACTCGTCTGTCAACTTGACAGTTTTTTTAGATGCTTATTTACTAGAGTGTCAAAATGGCGTCTTTTTTATTACGATTAAAAGTTATTTTATTCTCTTCCCCGGGCAACTATATAAATAATTAAAGAGTGCAATATTATTCAAAGTAATCTAGTGTATTTTATGCCACTAAGTGTACCTTCTGTACAAAATTGGGCAGATACTGTTGACATCCTTTGGCACAGACATAGATTATAGTCTGAAATAGCACAAAGCCACCTTTTCTAACGGAAAATTTTACGGTTCTTGGTAATAATATATGGTTTATATATAAAAAGCAACCGTTACTGATTGATCTATCAACACACGCAGATAGTTATTATGACGTAAGCATGCGCTTAGGAAGGATTTTCCAAAATTCACCTCCAACGGGGATGAGAAGGGGCCCGGGGGTCCGATATTTACGCAGATGAAATCGTGGGCAAAAATTATTTATACTTTTTTAAGGGTTAATAACGTCCATTCCTTTCTAGGAAAACCGTTGGCAGAGTTAACAACGATCCAATCGACAGTCGGCAACGCGGTCATAGATATCTATGCTAGTGAAAGCGCTGAGTACTTCACTGCGGGCTTGTTAGACGGATATGTGGACCCTGATGCTGAACTGGAGGTCGCTATGTGCAGGTAATCTACCAACAGCCTACAGAATATTCTAACATCTCTATTTATTTATTTATTTATTGCATTCATGTCGTGTACAAGGTGTTTTTACATAGTGTAAGTTGTTGTGGGTGTGTGTTGTCTCTTGATCGCAATTGGGTAGATGACACTATTAACCAATAATTCCAAGACATAACTTCTATGAAGAGACACTTTATTTAGGCCCTGAAAACCTAATTAATTTTCAAATCACTGTAAAATTGGATTTTTAGCTGCTTTCAAATTAATAAATAGTTAGTCAATTGAGTCTACTCAAAAGTGACGTCATAGTTATTTACACCATACAAAATCTATGGGAGAGTAGCGTTTTGACAGATCATAAAAAGTACGTCAATTGATTGGTGGTGTCATCTACCCTATTAGTGCGACTATTGAGCGCGTCCTGGATTTTTCCATTAAGAATTTCTCAGTAGCAGCTTGGGGTTTGGTACTTGGTGTTGTGATCCCCGTGTTGTGCTTTAAGCAAGCAGGACGAAAGCACGAAAAGCTAAGTAAAACAAATGGCAAAAATCTTGAACAATCATAGCGTCCACTGCACAGGATCTGTGCAGTGCTATTTGGCTTGAATTAAAGCCCAAATCATAACATAACATCACGCCTGTAATCCCCGAAAGGCTAGGCAGAGGTGTACCCATTAGTACACCCACATTTCGCCAGTTATGTTTAAGTCCCATGTAATAGGGGGCGAGCCTATTGCTATCAAACGGGCACAAATCGAGAGTCCGAGACTGCTACTGAGAAATTCCTGATGGAAAAACCCAATAACACTTTGCCAGACCTGGGAATCGAACCCAAGACCTCATGCTCAGCAGTCGCGCTTTGCGACCACTAGACCAACGAGGCAGTCTGTCCAGGCTGCGTCAGTAAAGCCCAAATCATGTCGTTATTTTATCAGCATGCTCAGGACGTTTGCTGTCTATTTACGTGTCTCATACATGTAAGTAGACTGCATAATAAATAAAATGTATGTCTTTTCTCTTTATCAACTTATTAGATTCTTTGACACCCGCCGTTGGAATAAAAATCGTTTTCATAACTATAGGGCCACTATATAAAAAGTATTTATATTACTTGATTTTTAACTTTTTTCTAGAAACTTCATATCCAACCACGGACAGAACTCAATGCTACAGCTGCTGGCAATACCAGCGTTAGACAAGGAGGAGGAATGCAAGCGTCTGCTAGACGATATAAGACATTTGGCCACGAGGGGGGAGAGTATAGACAGTGTCAATATGTTTATAGGTGAGTTATGGCCACTATAACTACCTATTAGTAAAAACAAACCCAGACCATCGTCTTTCGGTCCTCGCCGCCGAAGCCTAAGGCGCTTCGCACATGGAGCAACTTAAGTTGAGGCAACTATCAACACTTTAAAAGTTTCCTGTAAAAAGTTGATAGTTGCTATAACGTTTACGGTTGCCGCAACTTTATGACAATCTGTGAGCGACACTGGCATTGCCGGGCACAGGGAGAGGGAGGGTGTGAAGTCGCCCGACGCGTTGCGATTGACGGTTGAGGAAACCGGCAACTTTAAAAACCGGTATAATATGTAACAGTTGCTAGTTGCGGCAATTAGGAACTAACTTAGTCATCGATTACAGCAACTGAAAACTGTTGACGATCACCGGAACTCGAAACTCGAGTTGCTATGTGTACTCAGTCCAATCGAAATATACACATCAAAAGTGTCTAGGGATCAAGATGTATTTGGTAATAATAATATATTGATCCCTAGACACTTTTGATGTGTGTATATGTAAACAGCTAGTTGCTGCAATAGTTGCTCTATGTGCAAAGCGCCTAAATAGGCGCCATAAACGACCTTATCTTTAGATTGCGTTGACTTAGAAGTTTAATTTTTTCACTGCTCTCAGGGGTAGCAGATCCGAGTATTTGGTATTAATTTCAGCTTGATACCTCCACGCGTTCCTGAGAAATAGGGTCTTGACAGACGGACAACAAAATGATCCTATACGGGTTTCGTTTTTGCCGACTAAGGTACCCATTTTTATCACACGTCATATTTTCAGCTCTAAACGGCATCCATCATGCTGGCAAAGTAATGGCAGATGAAGTTAAACAGATGAGGAACCCACTAATGCATCCTGCATTCATATTCAAGAAGGTTCTTGCTAATAGACATCAGGTATATATCTTTAACTTTGTTAAGGCGCAAGGTTAAGGGCGACAAATCAACATCGAGCTATGCTGCGCTGTACTGCGCTGTGCTATGTTTGGTCAACTCGCTCGTCTAATATTTTAATAAGGGATACAAACAAACCATGCTGTGCTGCGCTGTGTGAGGCTACGCTCTGTTTATTCTGTTTGTTTGACCAAACATAGCACAGCGCAGTACAGCGCAGCATAGCTCGATGTTGATTTGTCACCCTTAGACATGTCAAAGTCAAAACATTTATTTCAATTAGATCAAT
Source organism: Hoplodrina blanda (assembly GCA_949316365.1). Classification (NCBI taxonomy): domain Eukaryota; kingdom Metazoa; phylum Arthropoda; class Insecta; order Lepidoptera; family Noctuidae; genus Hoplodrina; species Hoplodrina blanda. The sequence continues at coordinate 6,047,993 of OX438576.1, forward strand.
TACAGGCAGTTTTAAATTGTCAAGGAGTCGGTCAGTTAGTCAGAAAGTTGAAGCTAGTTGCTCGTTCCAAAACGGAGGTAGGCCTCTATGGAGAAGAACGAGCAAGAAACTCTACGGACTCTCTTTTCAATTTGCATGATTCAATAACAAGTTCCGATGTGACTTTTCAATTCATATGTACTTTCTAAAGTTTATCTTGGACATCACTGACATCGCTGACTGCCTCGTTGGTCTAGTGGTCACAAAGTGCGACTGCTGAGCATGAGGTCTTGGGTTCGACTCCCAGGTCGGGCAGTGTTATTGAGTTTTTTCATCAGGAATTTCTCAGTAGCAGCCTCGGAGTCTGGATTTGTGCCCAGTTGACGGCAATAGGCTTGCCCCCTATTACATAACTGGCGAAATGTGGGTGTACTAAAGGGTACACCTCTGCCTAACCCTTCGGGGATTACAGGCGTGAATGTTATCACTGACATCGACGATGGAAATCATCGTGAGAAAACCTGGACTTATACATATCACTACATAGTATAAAACAAAGTCGCTTCCCTGTCTGTCTGTCTGTCTGTCCCTATATATTCTTAGATCTTTAAAACTACGCAACGGATTTTGATGCGGTTTTTTTTAATAGATAGAGTGATTCAAGAGGAAGGTTTATATGTATAATACATGCACCCGTGCGAAGCCGGGACGGGTCGCTAGTAATTAATATAACCTTCTTCTTCGTCCGTCGTCGTTCGTCATTCGTTCTTTCGTCTTCTTTATTCTTCTTCTTCTTCTGATCTTTTTTTTATTTACAGGAAAAAGACGACCCAAAACTGACACTGCACTTATCAGAACATCTCCATCCATCATTGAAACAGCCTTCAGAACAACTAGAATACTGCGTGCTACGAATGAGATTCGCGTGCGAGACCCTCATGGCCAGGCATGGCGTTAAAGTGGCTACAGCTTTCACGTAAGTTTGGCGAAGTGGTTATTTTTTGGTGATGTGGTTATTTGTGTAAATATGTAGATTATTATTATGTGATGTGTTGTAGATAGTTTTTGTGATGTTGTGATGGTTTTGGTAACGTGGTGATTTTTTGGCGATGTGGTGATTGGTTACAAATGTTATGTTTTGAAGTAACATTGTAAGTTTCGGTGATTTTGGCAAGATTGTGATTGTTTGGTAAAGTGGTGATTTTGTGTTAACTAGCTTACTAAAATATGTTTTTTCTTCAACAGGGAACTGAACCGGTTGGCTGAGGCAGCAACTGAAATCTTGGTGATGACAGCCGTTTTAGCTAGAGCTTCAAGGTAAGAAAAATTGTCTGACGATCTGGTAAAAGTCGCGGGAAACCGCGGAAACCTAGATTTGTAATTAATATAAGTCTGGAATCGCCAATCCGCCTTGAGCAAGCGTGGTGATCAATGCTCGTGCCTTCTCTGTATGAGAAGAGGGCTTTGTCCTGCAGTGAGACAGTAAAAAGGCTGGTATTACTTTTTATTTTTTAATCTTTGAAATAATAATCTATCTATATATACAGCATGTAACAAAAACCCTGTCCGATCCTTAAGGGTATTATTCGGCATCGTACTGCGTACACATACGAAGTAATTAAATTAAAATAAAACATAAAAACTGATCAACGGCAACACTGATCTGACAGGGTTTTTGTTACATAGTGTATAAAAATCAATTGCTGTTCGTTAGTCTCGCTAAAACTCGAGAACGGCTGGGCCGATTTAGCTGATTTTGGTTTTGAAATGTTTATCGTAGTCCAGGGAAGGTTTAAACGGTGAGAAAATATGGGGTAGGGGTAGGGTTGGGGTAGGGTAGGGTAGGGGTATCGGTAGGATAGGGGTAGGGGTATCGGTTGGGTAGGGGTAGGATACCACGCGAACGAAGTCGTGGCGGGTCAGCTAGTATTCTATAAAATATTTTCTGCGAAATTTAATTCTATGAAACTTTTATCTGCGAAACAAGGTGACAGCAATTAGTATGAATAAGGTAGTTAGGATTTATTTATTTAGGTCATGCCAGTCTTGTCTTCTTCTTTATCGTGTGGGCAGTAAGGTCTTACGACCCCACACACCCTAGTGTCAGAGTTTCTAAACCGCCTCAAGGGCCTCTGACATGGTTTGAGTGGAACAGTAAGTCCAGGTTTCCTCACGATGTCCAGAGACTTAAAAAGTATTTTGTTTTTAACAGATCTTACTGCATCGGTCTTCGAAACTCAGAAACAGAGATGAAACTAGCAGCTTGCTTCGTCGAGAAGACCAGAGATCGTGTCAAGAGGCTGATCAAGGAAATAGATGATGGCGAATATTTGAATCTAGACCATTTTGTCGTGCAATTTGGTCGAAAAACGTTAGATACGAATACTAGTTTAGTTGAGAAACCTACGGCCAGAGTTTTCTGGTAGAGTTTTTGGTAGAAATAACATAACATCACGCCTGTAATCCCCGAAGGGTTAGGCAGAGGTGCAGTGGCGTGCCTAGGGGTCATAGCTAGGGAAAGCCCGACAGATTTTCAGGAAAAAAAACCAATACAATTTTTCACGATCACACCGAACTTACACATAAATACATAATTAATATAAGAGCCATCTATTAACATTATCGGCGCCACTGAGCTCGTACAGTTCGACCGCAGATAGTAAAATCACAGACCAATAGATGGCGCAGAAATATGTATGATGTTGATAGAAAATAATATTTCTTTTAATTAAAATTTTAACTTCGAGTTTAAATGCGAGATATAAAAACATCAGCTATAGAATGAATAATATAATTTTGATGTTTATACAAATACTTGGATGGTTTACCGCCTTATTGTTGTTGTGTATGTTCGTCTAAGATAAAATCGTACCTATTAGAATCGTATCGTATTTAGATAGCAAAGATACAGTTTTAAGATATTGCCAGTAGGTACAAGCTTTTTGATGTTCATGATACGCTAAATGACTCGCACACAATATTTGTTATCAACTAACCTCTGAAAAACGGCTTGAATGTTGTCAATACGTTAATTGTGATTAGAAATAACAACACATATCTAAACAATAACAATCAGGAGTAGGTATAAGTGAAGTAACGAGACGATAATTATCTCTAAAACTCAAAAGTATTTACCTTCCTGAGTAATGATTGCACACACTTTAATCCTTCACAAGGAACAATAATAATTGCATGCGTTTCTGAATGCATGATATAAGAAACGTTAATCACAAGATAATCTAATCACAAACGTTAAAACAAATCTGAAAATGGATAAATAAACATCACAACAAAAATGCTCCGTGTCCGTAAACAACTCAAAACTTTGAACCAAAACAAACCAACCATTCAATTCAATTCAAATCAGTCAGCATCTCACTCTCAGCAACTTCATGCTAGATAAAGCCAAAAGCCAGGCTTGCTTCTTCATACAAATCGGCGAAGGAATGAATGAATGATTTTAATATATTTTTCGCAATTTGTACTGGATGAGCAGTAATTCCGACAAGCCACATAAGAAGCCAACGCGTGCGGGCGGGATAACAATATACACAGCGAGATTATCGATTTGCGAGCGTTATCAGCGTGAGTTCGGCAACGATGCGCGCGCCGTATTACGCGCGAAATTGAAAATGTTTATTCATAATAGACAATAATTTACCTACTATAATACTTCAAAGGTGTTTTTATTAATTAATTAATCTCGAGTTATTGATAGCAAGCCGGGCTTTTCGGCTTCTATGGAAGGCACGCCACTGTCAGAGGTGTACCTTAGTACTCCCACATTTCGCCAGTTATGTTTAAGTCCCATGTGATAGGGGGCGAGACTATTGCCGTCAACTTGGCACAAATCCAGACTCCGAGGCTGCTACTGAGAAATTTCTGATGGAAAAACCCAATAACACTTTGCCCGACCTGGGAATCGAACCTAACACCTCATGCTCACCAGTCGCGTTTTGCGACCACTTGACCAAGGAGGTCACTAATAAGTACACCTCTGCCCAACCCTCGGGGTTTGCAGGCGTGATGTTATATATAACTGTTATTGTAATATTGTAAATAAAAGTAGTTTTAATATTTATTTTTGTTTTATTTTCATTCTAATTATTCAACATTCTACATTAATACATATTAAGATTCTATTTTTCCTAATGGTAATGGTGCCGATTCCCTTGTTCACAAACTAAACTTAGACTATTTCTATATTTGTCTCTCCAATGAAACAAGAAAGACACGAATGCAAATAAGAGCTGTCAAATTTAGTCAATCTGACACATCCATACAATTTTATTTTAGTTGACATCCTATAACGTGTAGATGAATAATACGGAAAAGTTCAAGGCAAAACTAATTTGACATCTCTAACTGAGTTCTTAAATGTCACCGTCCTTTTCTTTCGCTGTATGTTAGTAAGAGATGCCAATTCTCTAAATTTAGTCTAGTTCGTGAACAAGGGAATCGACGCCATTATAGTGTTTACTTAATTATTAAAGTGTACTATAATTAATCAAATTTTAGGTGCTCTAACCAACATTGATCTAAGTATATCGAGAAAAACAAAATTAAAAATATTACACAGAGATTTTTTTGCTTAATTGATAACTTTTAGCATGTTCTTTGGTTTAAGTCCCATTTAACCTTTTGAACGCCAGAGTATAAACGTATCGCTGTACCCCTGACGCCAGGCCACTTTTTTCAACTTTTAAATAATATAAATAAAAACACACAAAAGTAACGATTAAATTTTTTATTACATAAAATGAGCGACGGTGTATTTTGTCATATATTTGTGACGTTGGCGTTCAGGGTAAGATTTCGTAAGTCACATATATGTGACAATGGCGTTCAAAAGGTTAATAGGTGGCGAGCCTATTGCCATCAACCGGACACAAATCCAGACTCCGAAGCTGCTACTGAGAAATTCCTGATGGAAAATCCCAATAACACTTTGCTCGACCTGGGAATCTAACCCAAGACCTCATGCTTAGCAGTCGCGCTTTGCTACCACTATACCAACGTGGCAGTCTAATTTTCCAGGCAATTTTTATGTGTTATGCTTAAAATAGATTTAAAATAAATCAGCACTAGATGTTCAAAATGTTGGTGTAGGTTGATACATTTTGTCAATTCTAAACCTAATAACCTAAGGCATATATTCTTTAGGAAAAACGCTAATATAAGAAACGCCTTTCTCAGCAACAGGCTTAAAACTATCACCAAAAGTAATATTTTTGGCAACTTTGCCCTTTTTGCCAACTTTGCCACGTCTTCTCAACTTTGCCATCGATTCGGCGACTTTCGTTTCTAAAGTCGATTTGGACTCGAAAGCTTTTTCCGGCTTGAAAGTTTGGACTTTATTTTTCTGTTTTCGTTTGTAGTAGAATACTTCCCATGCTAACGTTATCATTGCCAGTCCTAAACCAAATAGTGTGGCTATGAAGACTCCACCTATAATGAACATAAAAAAATATATTATACAAACGTGCAAGTATTTACAAGACTCACAACGCATGTGTGCGTACAGAGACGGCTTTCAAACAAAAAAAAATCCAGCGATTTGTTGCTCGACTAGCGGCGTCATTAATCACTCATTATTATTAGTATAGCGCTGCACTGACATACTCTATGAAAATGACACGTGTGTTGTCTTGTGCGGTCGGCTAGATATAATTAGTTGACTAACAAATCTGGCGGCCTGCTACTGAAGACGAATACTTTGATATTATTATGATTTAGTAGTCTTTATATAGGGTATGTAGTACATTGCTTTCACGTGCCATGTCGTGTATGATTTTGTATACAAATATTGTAAACATTGATTTTAAAAGAGTACGTATGGAGTTTCTTGCCCATTCTTCTCCATACAAAACTACCTTTTGGAAGGGGCAACTAGATTCAATTCCTTTTTTCTTTTTGTATATGACGTTCAAAAGTGCCTTATAATGGCCTAATTGAAATAAATGATTTTACTTTGACTTTACTTACAACTACATACAAACTCTTTCATATGGATATGACTACACACATTGAAATAGTAATATGGAGGGGCGCGCCATGTTATCGTAGTTTATCTATACCTACCTAAACTCTCCAAGGTGATTCCTTCAGATTCATCAGCGTCAGGGCACGCCTGCCTCGCAGATTCGTTCCAATATCTGCAAGTAACATGCAAAATCTTGTACAACATTTAAACAACATCACGCCCGTAATCCCCGAAGGGTTAGGCAGAGGTGTACCAATTAGTACACCCTCATTTCGCCCATGTAATAGAGGGCGAGCCTATTGCCATCAACTGGGCGCAAATCCAGAATCCGAAGCTGCTACTGAGAAATTCCTGATGGAAAACCCCAATAACACTTTGCCTGACCTGGGAATCGAACCGAAGACCTCACGCTTAGCAGTCGCACTCTGCGACCACTAGACCAACGAGGCGTCGTAGTCGTATGTCGTAAATATGAAGGGGCGCAAATAAGATGCGTGCCCGATGCGCCATTTTCTAAAGGAAAGCCAATACTCGAGGACCTCTTAAAACTTCACCCTACTCACTTCGAAGCCAGCTGTTCAAGGAACCGTTCCTTCTGCAGCTCTAACAAAGCTCTGGACAGGTCCTCTTGGAGTCTGGAGCCCTGCTGTACAGCTATAGCATAGGGCTGCTCCGCAAATACTTCTCCTACCTCTGTCAGGTTGCAGTTTCTGGTTACTTCGTATCTGGAAACAAGTTCTATTTAAATAAAAAGTCAAAGTCACTAGATCTAGCCACGGTGGGGCACACGCCCCACCATAGCTGGTTCATGATACATGACCTAAAAGTCAAACTTAAATCATTTATTTTAATGAGACCATTAAAAGGCACTTTTAATCGTCATTTATAAGATAATAAATATAATAATAAGAAATTCTAGTTGCCCAAGAAACTCCATACTTACTCTTTTTTCAAGACAGATTAGATGTAATTCTTTTTTTCTTGTCTTTTAATGGTCTCATTGAAATAAATGATTTGACTTTGCCTTTAAGGTCACGCATCATGAATAAGCCGGGGTGGGGCATGTGCCCCGCTTTGTCCCACTCTGCCCCACCGTCGCTAGGGCTAGTGAAAGGTTCTCGTAGTGTTGTTACTTACTTAATCTCAGCAGAATCGTGTATGAAGGCGAAATCCGCGTCTGTGTGTTCGTTCACTTGTTGGAAACCAGTCTTTGCATCCGGGACTGGGTCTAGAACAAAAATGGGTGCAAATTAAAAAAGTTCTGGTCAAAGGACACGAACTAAGTTATAAAATTTTAATATCACAAGTTTGTATAAAAACAACGCACGTGTTTAGAATTGAGCTTATACAGCTGGCCGCGCACAATGCTTGCTGCTCGAATCTCAATACACTCGCAGGCACACACATTGAGAAACCTATATTAAGAAAGAGAGGGAAGGTCGCGTGGAGCCATAACGGTTTTTCCTTACGTGATGATTTCTGCCAGTTAACTTCTACGGCTTCTACCGCAAGCAGTATTAAATAAATACATCCCAATTAAGTATCTTGATTTGACTCGCGAGGATGTCGACATGTGGGATGTGAGTACAGCAATCATTATTGCCAATAGTCGTGACGGCCAATGGCATAATAGCCAAGAGCCTCGACCAACACTTGAAGAGGCTCTAGTTGGGCAGTTGGATTTAGCGTCAGCTCACACCGAGACGCGACGCGACGCGACGCTGCGTGTACACACTTTAAAAGAGCGACTCAAAATATAACTTTGTTTTCTACACGAAAAGATACACATTTCATTGTGAGAATTTAGAATACGTTACACCACGCATCGCGACGCAGCGGTGAATCGTGTACGAAAAGGTGTACGCGCGACGTGCAAGAGCGGCGACGTTGCGATGCGTCTCGCGGCGGCGCGCGGCGCAGCGCGAAGTCACTGGCCTCTTCAAGTATCGTCACGTTGCGTCGCGTCGCGTCGCGTCTCGGTGTGAACTGACCCTAAGGGCTCGATTCAAAAAGCGGTACTTCTAGGCACGGCGCGTATGAAACGAGATCTCTGGTGACCCAGGGAAGGCTCAGCAAAGGCCGATCAAGCAACGAGAGCTCCGGTTTTGGTTGGCGCTAGCCCACGATGGAAGTTGACCGCCTCACCAATAAGGCCAGTGTAGGCTCTTTTTTAAGTTAGAGATGAATTACGATAACTTGGCGCGCCCCTCCACAATTCAAAACATTTAAAACTATTTCTAAAAGTATTTACAAAACTCACAACGCATATGTGCGTACTGAGACGGCTCTCGAAACAAAAACAAATCAGCGTGACATTGTTGCTTGACTAGCGGCGTTATTAATTACTCATTATTATTGAAATAGTAATATGGAGGGGCGCGCCATGTTATAGTAGTAACTCTACCTGATGCGTTGATAGCCAGCAGTATGTGCCCGTATTGCTCCCTGATTGGATAGTCCCACACTCTGTACTGCGCCTGATCAGATGTCGCGTTGAGGGTAATCTCTTTCCAAACCCTGAAAGAAAGTTTATGTATTTTTTTATTAATTAACCGACTTTAAAAAAAAGGAGGAGGTTCTCAATTCATCGGAATCTTTATTTTTTATGTATGTTCCCAGATTACTCAAAGACGCCTGAACCGATTTGGAAAAATCTTATTTTGCTTGAAAGGGTAAAATGTTTTTTTCGGTATGTTGTTTGTTGTTGTTGTATGTGACCTACACTGACCTTATTGGTGAGGTTCTTCAGAAAGGTCAGGTGTGGAGTACTCGTAACCGGCGTGCTTGTATGACGAGATGTATGAACGTAGATGAGGCGAAAGGAGTACCTATGTAAGGATCATAGCAAGTGGCGTTCTGTGGTTTCTGCCTACCCCCATAGGAAAAAGGCGTGAGTTTATGTATGTATGTATGTTGTTTGTTATTATGAGTACAATCTTGTGTATACATATCGTAGACTAATTACCAGTTATCCTAGATTTAGTCTAGATTACCTGTACAAAGTATCTTCAGCAAACTTCATGTTAATGAAGTATTGGTGCACAGAGGAGCCTTCAACCACCGTATAGTTGATTCTTGACTGACGAGCTAGCTGCTCCAAGGACGATACTGGTGTCTACAAATGCAATAATTTGAGAAGACTTTAAAAAAAAATAGGCATTTATGGTAACTGCTGGATGATGTGAAAATTTAACGTCAGATTAGCATGTCGGTGACGCGGACCCGAGCGTGTAGGTGATAACATAGTAGAGGAGACGTGGAAGATCGACCTTCACCCATCAGATTACTTGATGAGACATATTTTTACACGACTGCCCCAAAAAAGGAGTGTTATGTGTTCAGGGTTAATGTAGGTATGTATGTATGTATGTGAGTTTCTTTATTCCACCATAACTTTTAAACGCCTGAACCGATTTAGATGAATGGGGTATCGTTACAATACTTGCATCGTTCCGAGTAACATAGGCTAGTAAAATAAAAAGAAACCGGTGTGGTCACTTTAAACCGTGAATTAATACCAGCCACAATTTATTTTTTAATGAATCTGGTCGTGTCTATGTTTATCGTCTAGAATTTGACAAGTACATTTAAAAAATATATAACACTGTAAATAAAAACTGTCGTAAAAAAAACTGACGAGTAAACAAAGTACCTACAAATTTTGCAGTCGTGTTTTTTAATTTTTTTTAGTTTTTATCAAATATAATTTACTAACAAACATGCCTATGATAGAGATAAACTACAATAACTTGATGCGCCCTTCCACAATTCAAAACGTTTGAAAGTGTCTGTTAAAGTATTGAAAAGATTCACAACGCATGTGTGCGTACTGAGACGGCTCCCGAAACAAAAACAAATCAGCGATTTGTTGCTAGACTAGCGGCGTCATTAATCGCTCATTATTATTAGTATGGCGCTGCACTGACATTCTCTATGAAAATGACACGTGCGTTGTCTTGCGCGGTCGACTATTTATGGTTAGTTGACAAACAAATCTGCCGGCCTGCTACTGAAGACGATTACTTACAACTACATACAAACTGTTTTATACGGATGTGACTACACACATTGAAATAGTAATATGGAGGGGCGCGTCATGTTATAGTAGTTTATCTCTAACTTGCCTATCGAAAAGTTTTCATAGATATTTTTAATTGAATTCATTTACTATCTACCTGCATTCGTTCCACAGTTAGAAAGGCAGCCAGATTAGCAGTAAAAGTAGCCAGCATTAGAACCACGAACAACCAGTAAGCAGCCACCAAGGTTCTCCCAGACAGCGCCTTGGGCGCCTCGCCTCCGCCTTGAGGCGTGAACGACGTTAAGGCAAACCAAAAACTCTCTTTTAGTGTGAATTCTCTGAAAAATTATGTTTATTTTATTTACAACAACATGTAGGTACAGTACCCGGCGATAAATATTGCACATCGACCTTTATCGTATTTTATACAAAGAATAAAAAGAATTATCAAAAGAAGCAAATCATAATTGTTTTAACAGCTCCTTATAGATACCGGACTGTTTGTATTTCGTGCGACAGAGATAACGCTCTACGAAGCCGAAATTAGCCGATTGTCTCTTTCCAAAGGTCGATGTGCAATATTTATCGCCGGGTACTGTACAACGTAATATATATAGCATCCAAGTTATTGCACAGTAGATACAATAAAAAATAACGGCCAAGTGCCAATCAGACTCGTACACGATGGGTTTCGTACAATATTTAACACTATATTACCTTCAAAACACATTTCTTGCATGACCCCCTCTAATTTTTTACCTTATTTCATTTTTGTTATTTTATTTTATTTATTAAGGAAAACCAACAGTTACGCACTCACACAGTTATTACGGCAATTGAGGTGGAAAAAATCAGTGAAACCAATGAAAATTTTAACTTTGAACAACTGGGTCGGGCCCAGTCAAAGAAGTCGGAAAAGTCAAAAACTCAATCGCAAATAATAATAATAATAATAATAAACCTACGCGTACCTACCTACCTACCTATAATAGTACGCCTTACAAAGGCCCGGGACCTTCGGGTCCCGAGATACATAAAGTATAGATAATAATAATAATAAACCTTTATTTCAGGCAACTAAGGCCCATAAGAACACAAATACTTACATAAATAAGTACAATAAACATAAACTAATACATATTCTACACAATAAACTTATAAAAACTACTGCACACGAAGCGTCGGCGTCGTGTTACGCTGCGAGGTGTCGCGTAGCTGGCCGCGGAAACGCCGATACAGCACACCTTTCGGCCAAAACTCTTCCTTGAGGAAGGTCATCAAATGATCGGTCGGAACGCGCACCACAAACGACTTGAAATTAGTGCTATGGCGCGCCTCCAACTTCTCCACCCTCAAGGTCCAGTTGGCTCTCACCCGTATGTACTCTACGATGTCCTCAGCCTTCGTAGCATGGTGCAAGCGGGACACGTAGAGGAGCGTCGTCGGCACTGCAGGACGTAGCAGCATGTGACATCCTGGCAGCGCCGTCCCACACTGGTTGCGATAAGCAGGCTTCCTCTTCTTTCTCTCCACCTTGATGAAGCCGTCCTCATCGCATCCGTTCTTAGTTTCCCCTCTTGTTTTTTCTGCTTGCCGCTTTGATCGCGACACAGAAGGTTTCGTCTTGGCGACAACTGCAGAATAGGCACGCTTGGAGGTCGATGTACGCTTCCCCGGTAGGTGCGACGCGATCAGCAGAACACGATGCAACGCTTGCATTCTTTACAGCCGATGACGTAGATTAAGTCATAAAAGTCGCAACTCACCTGCACGGGTACGGATATGCGTCCGGATTATTCCTGGCGGAATATGGAGAGTATTTATCCAGTAACCAGATCATAAATCCGGTTAATACTAACGCAGCTACGATACTCAACCATACTTCAGTACGCAGTACCGTCATGAATTTGAACAGGGAAGTTTTTCTTATTGGCTTACGGATTACTGTAATCAAAAGTTATTTTACGATTACGTAGTCTATTTCTTTTATGATTTTGTATAGGGGATTCGATAGGTAAGCCAGCGAATTTGAAATTGTAAATGTAAACATAATATCACGCCTGTAATCCCCGAAGGGTTAGGCAGAGGTGTACCCATTAGTACACCCACAGCCAGTTATGTTATGTACTGGCTGTGGGGTGTACGCCAATGTAATAGTGGGCGAGCCTATTGCCATCAACCGGGCACAAATCCAGACTCCGAGGCTGCTACTGAGAAATTCCTGATGGAAAAACCCAATAACACTTTGCCTGACCTGGGCATCGAACCCAAGACCTCATGCTCAGCAGTCGCGCTTTGCGACCACTAGACCAACGAGGCAATCATATGCCATTCAGTAAAAGTCTTACCAATCAGAATGCCAGTCTGCTCAAAGTATGGCGCCACGAAATCAATTACTTCCTCTCTTTCTGCTGTCATCGTTAGAGCAGATATGGCTATGTCAGTCTCCTGTAAAAAAAGATACTTTTTTATTTATTTATTTATTTCCATCTTACATCTATCATTACAGGGAAACCTATTGCGATAGTGTACATTTCTAAACTCTTATCCTAACTTATTTCTAGTGTCCGACCGAAGGTGCAATTCTGGCCGAAGCCGAAGCCGAAGCCGATTAATCGGTATTCACCAAAACCTTCGGCCGAAGCCGAAGCCGAAGCCGAAGGTGTCATTGACCTTGAGAAATACGATAGTTACTTTGATCTCAGAATATACTAGATACATATTGTGAGAGCTTTAGAGATTTAGCCCTATGAAATATTTAAAAACAAAACACATATTAGAATTTTAAGACGCGCTCTCAAACTTGTTTTGACTCGTTTAGTTTACTAACTGCGATTGGTTTGGTCCGGTGCGGCGGCGCGGCGAAACTCTGCTGCTCTGCACACTCTCCGTCTCGCTCTAGCATCGTTCAGTAAATTTCAAATTTTGACAACTAGCAAACCTTCGGCTTCGGCCAAACCTTCGGCAAATTTTTGGCCGAAGCCGAAGATTTGGCCGAAGGTGCTTTTTTGGCCGAAGGTGGCCGAAGCCGAAGCCGAAGCTTCGGTCGGACACTACTTATTTCTAACTTTTGTAACTTATTACAAACAATGCATTTTTTGTGAACTCACTCAGAATAGGTCCAACAACAGAATAGGTCCGTGTCACTTGCTATGATGTAGAGTGCGGAGTGCCCGCGTCAATGGCGCCTCACCTAATAGTGCTCATTCACGTTGACTCGCGGGCGCGGTGGCGGGCGCGGTCACGAAATATCAAACATATGGCGTAATATCCAAGTGTTCACATACGAAACGCACGTAGCGGGCAAGCTAGCGACTGGCGCGCGCGCGGCGCTCGCGGCACGTCAGGTAAGTTTAACCAGTATTCAAACAGACAATCTCTGACAACACGTCACACTCGCGCAAACGCCTGGCGGCCAATGTGAACACGAACTCGCCAAGTCACCGCGCCCGCACCCGCCGCCGCGCCCGCGCGTTCCTATGTGAATGGGGCCTTATAGATTGGTCCGAGCGCGCGGCTCCGCCAGCAGCCGTGGCTGAGATACGATACGATACTTAGATACGATAGGCTCAGTGACAGCGATTGGCTGCTGGTCTGCCGTGTCGCTGGTTCAATTCCCGCAACCAACAAGTACTTGTATGAGCTAGAGGTAGTTGTTCCAGGTCCATCACTGTTCCATCACTGACATCGGTCAGTGATGTCCACCAAACCTGGATTTCTTGCACTTTCTCGCACGGGTGCAACTGTCGATAAAACCTGCCGGGTAGGCTTTTTCCGACACTTCCAAATTATATTATCTAATATACCTACATATAAAATTCTCGCCGTGTCGCAGTGTTTGTTACCAAACTCCTCCGAAACGGCTGGACCGATTTTTATGAAATTTTGTGTGCATATTGAGTAAGGTCTGAGAATCGGCCAAGATCTATTTTTTATACCCATGATAAGGGTGACCTACCCCTAAATATTTTTTGAATTTTTTTGTATTTTTTTTTATTTTTATTTTATTATGATTCTCTTTTTGTTTTGTTTGTTATTGTAAGGAGAAATAATAAAAAGAAATATTTTAAAAAAAAATGGCGGGTCGACGTTCGCTGGGTCAGCTAATTATTAATACTTTTACAAAGGTTTTGATACTTGCCCCTCTCATGAGATCACCGACAACGCCATCCCATGTCCCATTTGGTAGTTTTCTTCCGAAATCACCACTTTTTGGTGATACGATCTCGTAATCAAAAGACATAGTCTGAAAAAATAATGAAACATCTGATTGGCGCACTTTGGCAGTAAAGTCTGTATTTTTTTAGTGCTTGTTTTGTAAATATGGCAGAGGTGAGTGGCAACGCAGAGAGGGGTCGCCCTAGGAAGACCTACACTGACCTTATTGGTGAGGTTCTTCAGAAAGGTCAGGTGCGCAGTACTCGTAACCGGCGTGCTTGTATGACGAGATGTATGAACGTGGACGAGGCGAAAGGAGTATGTAAGGATCGTAGCAGGTGACGTTCTGTGGTTTCTGCCTACCTCCATGGGAAAAAGGCGTGGGTTTTATGTTGTTTTGTATTTGTTGAGTGTGTTATACAAATGCTTGCTAACCAAATGGCGATACCGTGCAGATAGACTAACAAAGTGTTCTTTTTAACCGACTTCAAAAAAAGGAGGAGGTTATCAATTCGACTGTATTTTTTTTTATGTTTGTTAGCTCCTAACTTGCGACTGGGTGAACCGATTTTCATGATACTTTTTTTATTTGAAAGCTGGTGCTTCCCGTGTGGTCCCATTGTCACCATTTCAATATCTGATGATGAACTTCGGAGATATGGAATGGAACTCCACACAGAATTACAGCAGCAATATCGTAAAAAGTGAAATTGCTTTGTTTATACGTGTAGTCGATGACTGACTGAAGGAAAAGGGGGGGGGGGGTACGTCAACCCCTCTCCTACCAGTTTCCAAAATTAAATATATCGTGTGAGGTATTGTTTGAAAGGACTTTTTGTAAGGATTTCAAACATTAATACACAAGCACTAAAAAGGGCAATACTTACCTACATAACAAAAAACAAAACCAAAGCCGCCGACTTCCAAAACTAAAGTTATTTTTTATTTTGTACTTTTGAAGGCGGTTATCTTTTTTTGTAAAAAAGCTTTTTATTACAGTAGAGAACCATAAAAAATCAGAAAATGATTCAATACTTGCCTCAGATAATCGAGCAATGAGGTCGACGCAATATCCTTCATAAATTGGTTGACCCTCTTCATCATAGAGCTGGTCACCAGTACCAGGGTCTACCTTTATCAGGGTCCAAGGTACAGCCTGTCAAAGTCAAAGTCAAACTGTTTATTTCAATTAAAACTCTTCAACTGTCAACTGTACCTACGCGGTACAAAAGTGAACGCTCCAAATGTCAACCGTACCGGGACGTCTTAACAGGATACCGTGGCCCCGGAACGTAAAGGGCAACAGACGGAACAGGGTGGTTTTTTAGTCAGTAAAAGTCTGACAGTCCCTTCCGCCCCACCCAGGGCGAAAGGAACAACAAGGATAACAACAAGGATAACAAGGGATAACATCATTGATAATTTTTACCAAATAAAAAAATAAAAAAATAGGTACAAAACTTGATTCAACGCGAACGGTCGCCATTGGACGATGACATTTTACGTTTATTTTACTTGTCAAAGTCAAGACTTTTAATTCTATTCAGTGGCTTGACAGTTATCGGGTTAAACTGTGGCGAAATCTACCGTACAACATGCAAACTATAACTGACATTTCCTACATGACATGTCAAAACTCCGCGATGTTTGAATACATACAAAATCCCGACAACAACCGTCGGGTAGTAGCCCACCAGACACAACACCCGTCTGGTCGGAGGATCCTCCTTTTTCAATGGAGGAAGAGGAATTTTGCATCCTGTTTCTCAAACCATTTACAAGCACTTTTGAATTGTCAAAGAGTCGGCCAGTTAGTCAGAAGTTCAGAACGTTGAAGCTAGTTGCTCGTTCCAAAACGGAGGTAGGCCTCTATGGAGAAGAACGAGCAAGAAACTCCACGGACACTCTTTTCGATCAAGAAAGCAAACTATAACGTCATATTTTTCCCAACTCAATTGATTAACTAAGTATTTATTGATTTCAAAGCAGCTAAAAATCTAATTTTAGTTTATTGTAAATTAATCGGGATATCAGGGCTTTTTTTAAGGATGGGAAAGCATCAAAATGACTTCTTCCGCTCTGGGCGGAGCGGAAGGGAATGTCAGACTCTTACAGCTCTTTCACACGGCAGTCCAGTTTTTTGCAGGATCCCGTTTTCTGCAGGATTCCCGTTTGATGGCGAATGTGTTTATATGCTAGCGTTCATACGAGCATCCTGCATGCGGGATCCTGCAAAAAACCGATCCGGTCGAATTGTGCCATTCGGTTTTGTCACTAGAAACTGGATCCGAAGTCCAGTAAAAAGCGGGATCCCGTTTAATCACACATATATTTCAATAGCAGTGTTCACACGGCTTCCTGCGTGCGGTTTACTGAATACTGAATAGCTTTTTACTGAATCCTGCAAAACTGAACTGCCATGTGAACACAGCGTCCAGTTTAGCAGGATACCGTAAAAAGCCGATCCTGCAAAACTGGACTGTCGTGTGAAAGGGGTGTTACAGCTCTTTCACACGGCAGTCCAGTTTTTTGCAGGATCCCGTTTTCTGCAGGATTCCCGTTTGATGGCGAATGTGTTTATATGCTAGCGTTCATACGAGCATCCTGCATGCGGGATCCTGCAAAAAACCGATCCGGTCGAATTGTGCCATTCGGTTTTGTCACTAGAAACTGGATCCGAAGTCCAGTAAAAAGCGGGATCCCGTTTAATCACACATATATTTCAATAGCAGTGTTCACACGGCTTCCTGCGTGCGGTTTCGGTTTCGGTGCGTGAATCCTGCAAAACTGAACTGCCATGTGAACACAGCGTCCAGTTTAGCAGGATACCGTAAAAAGCCGATCCTGCAAAACTGGACTGCCGTGTGAAAGGGCTGTTACTGACTAAAACCCATCCATGTTCCTCCTCCCTTTGCGTTCCAGGACCGCGGTAAACTCTTTTGAACAAATTCCGCAACCCTGGAAAGCACTGACCCTAGCTTACCACGTCTTCTGTGCTGAAGCATTTGTAATTTGAATTGTAATAATAATGATATAAATAATTTCAAATGTTTGCATGCCGATTGGTAAAATGTGGCTGGGCTAAATTTAATCTTATGAACAATTATGTATTACGCATATTTGCAAAATAAAATTTCTATTCTATTCTATAGATTCTATTCTATTTCTGGTCTTACCTGATAACCTGATCCCTTTATTGATTGCGCCGTGGTTTCGTGCCATCGTGTGTGGGCCACGGCATCATGCTGAGCGTCGGCCGTTTCGCGCGGTAGTGGCGCAATCTTTTTATTTTATTATTATGTACTATTAGTTTTTTTAGATTAAGTACCAACTTTGTATGGGCTGTTGAAAATTTATTTTGTATGCGTCACTTTCACGTGAATAAAAAGTGTTTCTTTCTTTCTTTCTTTATCTTACTTACCGGAGCAGTTCCAATCCTGAAGAACATCTTCAGTGGTTCCAGCTCGACTCCTGGTAACAGTTTATACTCATCATCAGCCGTCCAAGTGGCTATGGTCTGCTGTCCAGCGTCAGGAATGTAAGTGGACAAGATGAATCGGGAACGGAGGAAGAGACCAGATCTAGCAACAAGAATGGAAGGAAGTAAACATAAACATTATGCCTGTAATCCCCGAAGGGTTAGGCAGAGGTGTACCCATTAGTACACCCACATTTCGCCAGTTATGTTTAAGTCTCATGTAAAGGGGACGAGCCTATTGCCTTCAACCGGGCACAAATCCAGCCTCCGAGACTGCTACTGAGAAATTCCTGATGGAAAAACGATTTTTACAAAATCCTGGTTACATTATTCTTGTTGCTTCTATGTATATGTGCAAAACATCATCATCTGCCTAGACTTTTCCCAACTATGTTGGGGTCGGCTTCCAGTCTAACCGGATGCAGCTGAGTACCAGTATTTTACATGGAGCGACTGCCTATCTGACCTCCATAACCCAGTAACTGGGTAATACGATACCCCTAGGTTAGACTGGTTGTCAGACTTTCAAGCTTCTGCTTCAACTCGTAACGACTGTCAAAGATCCACGTATGACAGTCAGGACCAACAGCTTAACGTGCTTTCCGAGGCACGGAATGACGTCAGTAATGTCTAAGATAAACTTAAGAAAGTACATATGAATTGAAAAAGTCACATTCGTACTTGCCCGGATTCGAACCCACAACCTCATGCATGAGAGGCGGGCGCCTTAACCGCTAGGCCAACACAACATTCTATATGTGCAAACAATGAAGATGAATATAAAACAGTAATAAAAATAAAGATTTGGGCCATTGCGGTTAAGAGATGACCAATCCCAACTGACAGCACTCGTTCACGAGCATGACCCATGGATCAGCACCACTTAGCTCAACCATCTTGAAGCTTAAATATACTGCTTACCTCTCCGCATGCCAAATGAACAGCGTCTCGTTGCTCATCTCCGAGTCCTCACCAAACTGCCTGAACAACCTGTCCCTGGTGCTGTTCATCAGCGCCTGAGGGTCATCACAGTTGACCATGGTTGTGGTGAGTGGTAGGTCCCTTTCCAGCTTAGAGTATGTCTCCGATATATACTGGATTAGGCCGTTGAGTATGTACTGTTTTCTCTGAAAGGTAGACTTTTGTTCTGACCTGTTCTTTGGTTATAAAATACCATTTTATACCTGGCGTGTTATAAATTTAAGAAGACAATGCAGGCGGAGGAACTTTTGAAAATTAGGTATTACTTAGAAGGAATTATCGCTGTCGCTCTGCGAGGGCTCGACGTGTGAAAAGAACAACGCAGATCCGACTGAATAGCAATTAAAAAAAGTTTGGCTCTCGCCCATTTTCTTCTCTGATATTGAACCAATATCTTAATCTTAATATTATATAAATTACGTTGTTTGTCTGGATGGACTCTTAAACTACTTAACCGATTTTAATCTTTGCACACCGTGTGCAGTTTGATCCAACTTGAAAGATAGGATAGTTTTTAGCTCAATTACCTATTGGTCTAAATATACACATCAAAAGTGTCTAGGGATCAAGATGTATTTGGTAATAATAATATATTGATCCCTAGACACTTTTGATGTGTGTATTTTTTGATTCCAAACCTGAGCCACAGCAACGCTTGTGCCGGTCAGCTAGTAAAATATATTTTGTAAACTGCATAAAAAGGAAATATACGGTGTCCCTATGTTTTTCTTTCTTCATTAATAATTTCCAAATTAATATACTAAGTACGCCTCTGTTGACAGCGGTATAAATAGGCTAATTTATGGCGCTTACAAAAATAATGAAATACAGCTCGCCAGGGCCGTAGCTAGGGGGGGGGCATTGTGGGGCAATGTCCTACCTTGAAATCACAATGCCCAACCTTAGATCTCTATATCCAAATCTGGAAGATCAACCATCTTGTTTGCTTGTACTTCATCATTGAGGATTGAATAGTTCTTAGATCCATGGTCATGCGCTGTCACAGAAATTATTTGTCTACATATAGCTATTGAATGTACATCACTGATCTAGAGTTCAGTGATATACATGGTGATTGATTTAGGAGCCCATGCTTCAAGGGCAGATCAATTATGATATTTTTTTTTACTTTCGCCCTACCTGTAACTAATGCTGCCCTACCTCAAATTTGACTCTAGCTACAGCCCTGCAGCTCGCTGATAAATGGACGAAGGAGCAACGGAGACTAGTAATGGGATCCCGATGGTACCCTTCGGGTATACCTGAAAATCCGAAGGACAAGTGCAGTCTTCTCTTCTCATGAGCTTGCAGCACTCCACCGGGTCCACCTGCAGTGTTACCGTAGGCAATATTAACTGACTCCCATCCGGGGAGGAGTAATCTGTCAGGATCAAGTTCCAGCGGTGGCTGCGGCGTACCAGCTTCTCTTTGACAGCCTGGTATGAAAGAAAATGTGTATAAACGCGAAAGTATAGCTATTCTGCGGCCGCGCAGGGTAGGACAAGAACGGGGACCGGACGGTGGGCGCTCGTACCGTGATAGGACAGGACAGGCGAAATAATAATAACAATAATAACAATAATAATAACAATAATAACGTTTATTGTGCCTAAAAGTTATACACAAACAATTTGGGTTTGGAGTCTTCATTTAAGCAAACAATGCCTGTATTAGAAGACTCCGCTCCTTCACAACAGTAGTTAATTTACTTAAAACACAAAATTAGAACAGAAAATGGGTGTAATTAAAAACAAAGTATAGTTACATGAACGTGTGAGTGCGTGTGCATGAGTGGGCCATGTGATTGTTGAGTGTACATGAGTGTTATGATGTGTGGTTGTTTGAGTATGTGTGCGTGAGTGTACGTGTAGGTATGGGAGGGTCTGTGTGTGTTTGAGTGGGTCGTGTATTTGTATTAAGTTACGTTTTGTAGGAGAGCTTCAGTATCTTCAAATGTCAATGGTTTTATCCAGTCAACCAACATTTCTTTACATTTATGATAAGATTTTGCATATACGAAAATTTCTTTATTTATTTTGTTATACAATTGAGCTGATCGTTTACTAAATTGCATTGATCCGAACTTGGTCTTGGATATTGGCAATTGAACTATGTCATGTTTTCTTCTCCTAGAGTGTATATCCGCATTAAAAGGTATGGATTTGTGCTTTTTTAAAATCATTTGAGTAATGTATAGTTTCCTCACTGACAATACATCACTAAGTTTGTAGAGGTTTTCTGTAGAATATCTCCTTTTTTTAAAATACATTATTTTGAGAAGGGCTCGTTGTGCTCGCTCCAATTGAATGAATTTAGATTTATTTGCCCCACCCCAAATAGGAATACAGTATATTAATATTGATTGAGCAAGAGAGATATATATTTGTGTGAGTACATTTCTAACCGGCTTACCGCTACGCTGTATAGACCTAGGCAGCACGTGACGCAAAGTCTTAAAAATCCAATTCAGCTTGCGGACTCTATTGGCTACTTGCTCAAGATGGGGGTACCAGCACAGTTTCTGATCCAGCATTACCCCTAAATATTTTGTGCAAGAAACTTTGCCAATACTAGAACAGTTACAATTATCAACATTAATACCATCACAAGTATGTATAATGATTTGAAAATCACCGGTTGGTTGAGTACGTTTACTGATGCTGAAACTTATAAAGTTAGTTTTGGAGGTATTTAATGTGAGAACATTAGCATTGAGCCAATTCGCAACCTGGGACATTCCTGTTTCAGCACTTAGCCGTACATTGTTCCATGTCTTACCATGGAAGATGACAGCTGTATCATCGGCGTACGACAGGACTTTGGCATAGGGGATTTTCATGTTACATAGGTCGTTAATGTATATTAAGAAGAGCGTTGGGCCTAATACACTTCCTTGGGGGACGCCGTATGATACATCTGTGACATCACTTATAAGGTGACCTACTTTGACACTCTGCTTCCTATTTGAAAGATAGTTTTTAAATAGATCAAGCGGGATATCTCTAATACCTATATTTTCTAGCTTGTTTACAAGGATAGGCGCAGAGACGGTATCAAATGCCTTTTTAAGGTCTAAAAAGACAGTTAGGCACTTATCTCCATTGTCAAGGTGATTAGCTACTAATGAAGTTAGTGATATGACAGCGTCCTCAGTGGAGATACCTTGACGAAAACCAAACTGAGAGTCGGAAATAATATTAAATTTGTTTAAGTAATTGAGAAGTCTAACATTTATTAATTTTTCAATAATTTTGGATATACTAGGAAGAACTGAAATTGGTCTATAATTATTAATATCGTCTCTACCCCCACCCTTGTAAACAGGAGTAATAATGGCTATTTTTAGCGGGGCCGGGAAGATGCCCGTTTTAAAGCAGAGGTTCGCAAGATGGGCTATGACAGGGACGGCTTCCATGCCTATAAACTTTAAAAATTTCGTAGAAATGTTGTCCCAGCCAGGGGCACTGTCAGCTTTTAGGTTAATTAATATTCTATATACTTCGTCGGCGTCAGTTTCAAGAAGCACAAAAGAGTTTACTAGATTTGAAGCGTTACTGCTCCGATCGAAATCATAATTGACAGTTGTAGGTAGGATTTGTTGAGCCAGGTCATGACCAATTTTTGAAAAATAATTGTTAATGAAATTTACTGAATCACCCGGGGATGACTGAAGTTTCAACAATTCTGCATCATAATTATTTGTTTTCTGAGCGTCGGTAATAGCTTTTATATTTTTCCACAATAATTTATTGTTATTTACTGATTTAGATAGCAGATTCCTCTCATATTGTCTTTTTAGTTTTTTAATCAGATTGTTACAGAAGTTTCTGTAACGTCTGTATGTTAGTTTTAGAATTTCATTGGTTTGATCCCGACGAAGTTTATTTTGGAGTTTGTTCCGATTATGTATACAGCGCAAAATACCATTAGTAATCCACGGTTTTAAGATGCGTTTTTTGTTCGGGATCTTCAATGTAATTGTATTTAATTTAATGGAGTCAGCTAGAGTTTGTATCAAAAAAGTACACAGAGAATCAGGATCGTCACAGAAAAGTAATTCACTCAAGTTCTTTTCTTTTAGATAATGTAGGGCCTGATCAAAGTCAACAAATGTTTTAGTTTTACGAACATTATGTAAACAATTTTGTTTGGATAATACTAGAAGGGTTGTGTAATGGTCAGTTACTGTGGTGTTAAGGATTGCAATAGTGGGTGAAAACTTTTTCTTATTTACTTTAATCATGAAATGGTCCAGGCATGATTTTTCTCTCGTTGGCAACAGGTGGCCTGGAAGGATACCGTGTAAAGACAGCATGTTGAGGTAGTTCATTCTATTGTTCAGTTCGTTAGACTGCTCATTTATTTTAGGTATAATATTAATGTTTATATCGCCTGCCACAATAATGTTTCTATTTGGTGTTATGGTCTCCAAATGATTGTTGAGCGAACTCACAAAACTGTCAGTGTTTGAGTTTGATGGTGATCGGTAAATACAGAGAATGACGTTATTCAATATTTCTAGGCTTAGACAAGAGGCCTGGGCTAGTAATATTTCTGTAACCTGATGTTCGAGTGCACTCTTCACATAAACGACTACCCCATCATTTTGGTTTAACTGATTTGAGGTCATATATGAACTGTAATTGTTAAGTTGAGGAATAGGTTTAATAGAATTTAGCCTACATTCAGTGAGTATTATGATATCTGTTTCGAAGTTAAACGTAGACAATGTCAATAAAAAATCATCAAAGTTACAATAAATGCTTCTAATGTTTTGTGAACAAATGGTTAGGTCGCTTTTGTTTACAAAAATGTGTTTAGACAGCTCATTACTGTCGCATTCAATGGTGGACGCAATAACAAAATTATCTATATCATTTACTGTTTGCAGCGTATCACTCATTAAGTTGGAGTTTTATTAGAATTAATGTCATGACATGGAACAAGAACCTTAAAGTAACGGTAATTGTTGTACTCTCATAATGAATGGTTACAAGAAAAGATAATGAAGAATTTATATAGTAACGAACGATTGCTCTTTTTATATTACTAACGTACTGTAATACACGACACGATGTGAGGTATATGTAAATGTAAATAGCGACTGGATGTATTGTAATTGTAAGTTTAAGTAACGATGCGTATATTATTATGTATAAATGAGTTTTGGTTGGGGATGTGAATAATAATTCTATGAGAATTAAGATTGTTATGGATAAATGATTTTTGTGTAAGTGTATAATGCATGTATGTGAGTTGTGTGTAGTCTTATGTGGTATAAAGTTACAACGTGTTATATAACATCCATTTATAACTATGGTGATTAGCACCACGCAGAAAGAGTTAACAATAAACAGTAAAAAGCGGGTGACCGCATAAAAAACACGGGACAAAGCGGTAGTGCTGCATACAATATTTATAGTATAATACAAGTATGGGCATAGATACCGGTAGGAACATGTTACATATAGTCAGTTCTGAAGAATCAGTTTGTGAATCTGATCTTCGCTTCTAATGATAATAGTCGGCGATTGTTCGTCCTTTTTAACATACACCTTACCGTAGGCAGTCCAACAGAATTTAAAGGCGCCTGATTTCACTAGGTCTCGGGCGAGGAAATGTAGGCGAGATCCTTTTGTTGTTAAATGCTCCGTAATAAATATAGGGGTATCTTCCTGCGTTTTAAATCCAAGGTGTTTACAGCATAGCTTAGTTTTGTGTTTGATATTAAACGCTTTTCCCATCTTCAATATTTCGTTCTTCAAAAGAGTGGAACTCATTTCAACAATAATAGGTGACTGATTGTTGTCTCTGTTGGTACCTCGCAGTCTGTAAATATCCTTAATGTCATATTTATTAATTTTACAATCAATACTTTGCGACAGGAATATGGTCATATCTATAAGATCGTCCTTGGTTTCGTTATTTTTTTTCGGAACCTGTTTTATTACAAAGTTAGATTTTCTGATGCCAATTTGCATGTCCTCAAGTTTGTGCTCCAATGTAACTATGTACTCCTTATCTTTCTTCGCCTCGGTTTCTAATTGGTGAATTTTTTCCTTGAGTTCAACGTTTTGTGCGGTGAGAGAAGCAATAGAGTTCTCGATATTGGCATTTGATAGCTGAATTTCATTCAGAGTAGCGGAGATTTTTGACATCTCATTACATTGATTAACTGAAAAAAGAGACATCATCTTCCTCATCTCTTCTTTAAAATCTTGCAGTTGCCTAGAGAGACTATCATCCATATCCTCTCTGGTCCTCTTGGCTCGTTGAAAAACGAAATTAGGTGGGGTCTTACTTGTGTTTCCCATTAGGTTTACGTCAGTATCTGACAGTGATTTATTCAACGAAGTGTCCATAGTAGTCAAGGTACTTGTAGTAAAAATGCGGCTGCGTTAAGTCGTAGAATATTCTTCAGCGCACTTTATGTGAGGTACTTGGATATTTGTTTGTTTCGCCGGTCGCCGTGCAGCAAGCAACCAGGTACTCACACGACGGGCGCGCAAGACAAAGACGACAATTATTTTTGACACAGCTTGTACTACTCGCACAGGCACTCCGCGTTTATCAAGGTCAGGCTTGCTCTTCACTTTACTACACTGGTAGCACTTGATTTAGAGTTTTATGGCCAGTAACATAAGTTATATTTCCGAGTGCCAAAACATTAAAATGCGAAATTATTTAAGTAAAAAATAGTTTACACGTCCGATTAGGAAGACGGCACGGACGAAAGAGGTGAAATGTGATCTTAGGAACACCACGCCTGTAATCCCCGAAGGGTTTGGCAGAGGTGTTCCCATTAGTACACTCACATTTCGCCAACTGCGGCATCAGTAGCGTTACTAACGTCCTCTAAAGTACATAAGCGGGGTTGCGGGACGTCTTAACAGGATACCGTGGCCCCGGAACGTAAAGGGCTACAGAAGGAACATGGTGGTTTGTTAGTCAGCAAAAGTCTGACAGTCCCTTCCGCCCCACCCAGGGCGGAGGGACTCAATTGATGATTTTTACCAACAAAAAAGAAAAAGTGCAGGTATAGGGACACTTTGGGCACTGTGTAAATACATCTATACTATACTAATATTATAAAGCTGCAGAGTTTGTTTGTTTGTTTGTTTGTTTGTTTGTTTGAACGCGCTAATCTCTGGAACTACTGGTCCGATTTGAATGATTCTTTCAGTGTTGGGTAGTCCATTTATCGAGGAAGGCTATAGGCTATATACCATCACGCTACAACCTACGGGAGCGGAGCAGTAACCAAAGACGCGGGTGTAACCGCGGCGGACAGCTAGTTTAAAATAAAGTATGAGTGCTACTTACCCTTCTATAAGTGTCCATAACAAATCCGTTGTCCCCTACAATGATGTAGAAGCTAGGCTCCGGTCGCATGGTCTTCAGAGATTTCGCAGAGTCCCTGGTGAGGCCTGCATGCACCCAGACCCTGATGTTCGACACTCCTAGCAGCTCATATAGAGTCCTGTCTACATCTGTGACAGAAAATGTTGTCAATGCATGAATAATACGCGCCACAAAAGATGAGACTTGACAAGCGTCAGTAATGGGGAGCTTGCGCAGGTATAGATGTACGAAATAGTTATACATAATTTGTGTATCTATTCAGGGATATTTCGATGACAAGTAGATTAAATTTCTTAACAATATTATAATATTTATTGCAACTAAACGAACTAATTAAATAAAGGTTTTTTTGTGTGTCAAGTCTCCTTTGTCTCATCTTTTGTAGCGCGTATAACAATTGACACTGCCCTACAGCGCACTCGTCACATAACATTGAAACACGTATGTATACGTTACTCTCGGCTAACTATGCCAAAAGTTATGTAGGTTATCAATATCTTTATTGGAACGAAGTTCCTTATCGCGCGTTGCGAAAGGGGGCTAGACGGAAAAAATTAAGACCAAAAGTTGTAACGACACTTTTTGCTATAGCCGCACGGCTTACATAAGCCGTGCGGCGTGCGCGTGTTTCTCTATATGTCTGTCTCTCTCTCTCATATAACTTCTTTCCATCCGGGTGTCCCTTGACACCTCTCAAGTTTTTTTAAGTAACATGTATAATAATTCCAGACTTTATTATAAAAAAGAAGAAACTAAAAATAAACGGCATCAAAAAATTCTTGCGCATCGCCTTCAACTAAAAATGTGCCCAAAAAACTGACACCATTGCCAACCTCGATAATTTCTCTTACCACTCTCGCTCTCCAGAATAATTGCAGCATCAGTTGCATTCCTCGATTCCAGGTGGTCATCCAAAGCCTTCACGAGCTGCTGGGATCCTAACAACGTCCTGACCAGCGGTACACCTGTCTCCGAAGCCAGGTCTTCGGCCATTCTCCATGGAGACCAGGAGAGGTCGATTATCATGGACACGCCTTTGGATACCGCTGAGCATACTGAAAGAGAAGTGGGTGTAAAAAGCCTCTTATCATATCGTTCTCTAAAGTGCAGGTGTAGGGACACTTTGGGCACCGTAGTAAGTGTCGAAGAATGCCTCTAATTTTCTTACATCTTTAAACCCTTTTCACATGTATACGGTCACGGTACGGCGACCGTGGTGCATGTGAAAAAGGCCTAAGACATTGATTGCCGCTGAGATAAGATTGCGACTTGATTTTGAACACTTTTAATAATTGTTAAAAGTTATGTAAGGTTAGGTAGTTAAGTACTTTTAAAAGTTCAAAAAAAGAATTATCTAAAATCATCGACTCAAAAAGAAGAAAAGGCATTTTTGACAGAATCAATAAATAAAATAAATAAATAAATATCTTAGGACAACTCACACACGGCCATCTGATCCCAAGCTAAGCAGAGCTTGTGTTATGGTAACCAGACAACTGATATACATACTTATATATAATTTATAAATACATACATATTATAGATAAATTACACCCAGACACAGAACCAACAATTATGCTTATCACACAAAGTTTGTCCTGGGTGGGAATCGAACCCACTACCTCCGGCTTTGCAGTCAGGGTCACTATAACCACTAGACCAACGAGGCAGTCATTAAGACTGAGATTAGATTGCAATCGTTCCTAAAAGCTAGTAGAATAAACCTCAGGCTACTAAACAGCACTGTTGGTCTCGTGGTCGCAAGCGCGACTGCTGAGCATGAGGTCTTGGGTTCGATTCCCAAGTCGGGCAAAGTGTTATTGGGTTTTTCCATCAGGAATTACTCAGTAGGAGCCCCAGAGCACAGTATAAATATACTACCAGTAATTGGACTCGGCCGTAACCTTGAATTAAATACCTACTTTTTCGCTGTACCTACTCACGCGTTAGGGCTGCCCGCCGCCTATAGTATTTAAATTTCATCAACCTACTTGAGTTTCTTTCTAGTTTTGTGAATGTAAATATTATATTATTTTTTTAAGTTTATTTAAATTAACTATTTTAATTTAATACAAATAATGTTGAAATTTAAAAAACATAGGTAAATAAATATTGTAAACAAAAAGCCACAAAAAATGTAAATTTAGTTTTGAACTCAAACCATTTTGTAGACCAAATTGTTTCATCAAATACAGTCTGTTGTAATAAACAAGTCCATTATGTGATAAAACAGTATTCAAAAAATTACCTACCCTAACTTTACGTATTAAAGATCAAATTGGCTTAACTGTATCACACTGTATTCTAAAATATTGGCCTCCTTGAACAAGTCGTTCTTACTCATTAAGCTCGTACGTATAGAATATGTTATCTACTGCTAATTGCAGAAGGTTCAAATTCATCTAACTTTACCATTACTAGGTTACCATTTATTACGAGTGTAAACGTTAAATGTTATAAGTATAACCTTACCAATAAAAGTACTTATAACATTATCATATTATACTACGCGCCACGCGGCTAGCGAATTCATGCAACCAAAAACAGCACAATATTTTCTACTCGTCATATTAATCAAGATTTTTAGAGAAAAAATCGGTTATTCGCGGTTAAAAAAACAACACACCGTCCGTTCGACACTGCGGTACAGCCGTGACTGTCTGCGCCGCGAGCGCACCCCGAGATCGAGGCGCGTAGGTATAGCTCGCATTTCGTCCGTTTGTATGAAGTTGGAGTACTGATTATAATATTACCGTGCCCAGAGTCTGGATTTGTGCCCAGATGAAGGCAATAGGCCCGCCTACACACTTGGGACCTCATTGCTGGCGAAATGTAGGGTGTACTAATGGGTACACGTCTGCCTAACCCTTCGGGGATTACAGACGTGATGGTTACTCACGTATTCTGTAACTTTCTTCCTCCTGTTCTCTATCCAGAGGTACTATCGCATCGTCGACTTTCACATCTGGTCTTACAGTTTCAGATAACTTCAGGGCTCTGCCGATGTTATGCGTTAAATCCTGTTCTTGAGTCTCTACTATGAACGCTAGAAACAATTGACAATTATAATTACGAGTAATTACCAATCAGCACTAACAGGGTTAACGTAGCTTCCTATTAGTAAAAGATCTTTCCAGAGATCAGCGCTTTCAAACAAAAAAAGCAAACAGTCTTTTAGCTTTATTTTATTAGTGAGACTTCGACTTCTTCGACTATGTCGACTTTTACGACTGTCAGCATAAAATACTGTTTTATTAGTACAGGGACTTATTTACTCCGTGTTACTAATATTTTGAACAATTTTAGAGATTACGACTTTACCGACTTTTATGACTGAACAAATTTTTTACAATAAAAACCAACTTACCAAACCGCAAACTCAGCTCAGAAATGACGCAGCCCAAATTAATTAATAAAATTAACAAAAACAAATAGTAAAACGACATTTTGATTTATTGAACTCTCATTTGACTGAATATTTTTAATAATGACAAGATTTACAGCTACATGTTCTTATTTTACTTATAAGAATTGCTGAAATGTATTCTTGAAGCAAATATGGTATGAGAAGAGCTAATAATACGTAAAATATTAGTCTTAATTTTTCCAACATTACTCTCAAGCCGCCATCTTGGATTTAGCACAAATATACCTACGTTAAAATGTTTGAATATTTATATTTTAATTAAATTATTTTATTGTTATCTATTTAACTATGACTTCTATGTTATTAAATTATTTTAAATTGCAATATATTTTTGCAAAAATTTAAATTTGTTTTACAATAAAAAGTTTTTTATTTGTTCTCTCATCTAACACAGTCGACAAACAATCACTATATGAATAAAACCCACTAAAGTATCAAATATCTCTTCGAAAATGCACCAAAGAGAATATTTTATGTTATAACTAAACGGCTTAAGTTATGGGGGCGTCTAATGCAATATGATTGCCGTATAATTTAAGTTAGAAAGACAAATTATGGGTAAACAATGGATAACATATTGTTTGACGTTGTTTAGAGCTTTGGTACAGTCGCGGGCAAAAGTCTTATGATCGCTAATAGGGACATACCTACCTACCTTCTCTGGGTCACCAAATATCTCACCCAGCAGGGGCCCAGTCGCACAGGCACCACGAAGCACTTAGGGCGCTCCTACGGTAAACCACAAGCCACTGACAGCGCCGGGGAATGTGGCCCTTAATTCAAGGGACCGTGTCCCCGCTTCTACTGGCAATGGGCTATAGGTATAGCCCAGTCACCGACTCCTTGCCCTATTGTCGGGGCGACGAGATGACCACGACTATTATAGTAATTTATGTCCAGGCAGCAGGGCCATCTATGGGGGGGGCCAGCCGGGCAAATGCCCAGAACGGCAAAACTGAGGAGCGGCAAAATTGAGGGTGCCGGTGGTTGCACGGAATCCAACATACTCTCATGAATTTTTGTATACTTGTGTAGAAGCCATAGCAGACTATACGTATACAATTAAAACAATATCACGTAATATCATCCCATCTTCGGAACAGCAAGCTCATATTTATATGGTGTCAGTGTAAAGGGCGGCGAATATTATTTTTGCCCGGAGCTGCTAAATAGCTAGATCGGGCCCTGCAGGCAGAGGTCTGGAGACTCAATCTATCAAAATGTTGCACCTCACTCTCGATAGCTAATTATAGATAACAGTGCTTAGAAACATGATGGTCCTGCTCCTGCTTCATAGAATAACCACATATTCCATACGAGATCAAACTCTTTGCCATAAATTACCTGCCTGTTTCAATGTTCTAATTGTAATAAATAAAAGATTTGACTTTAACTTTGAATATGTAGGTATTCGATAACACTTCTGTCCCCAACGATACACACAATCAATTATTCACACGTAACTGCTTCGAGTAACTCGCTGTGATTTTAGTGGGGTGGGAAAATGGACACGCGGTGTCTTAGACACGCCATCTTGAGAACTATAGTATTCTGGTTACACGCGACTACTGAGCGTAGGGTTTTGGGTTCGATTTAGGGCCCGATCTAAGGAGGGACTAGCAGGGCAAATGCCCAGAGCGGCAAAATTGAGGGTGCCGGGGAAGTCCAACATACTCTTCGGAATTTTTGTATAGGTAGGTACTTGCTCAAAAGCCGTATTAGGCTAATATAGATAATTATGTGAATATTATACAATTCACATTATATTATATCATCCCATCTTTGGAATAGCAAGCTTAAGTAATAAATATGGTGTTAATGTAAAGGGCGGCGAATATTACTTTTGTCCGCAGCGGCTAAATAGCTAGATCGGGCCCTGGGGGCTTACCATCACCTTTTAAGAAAACGTTCAAATGCCTGTCAGTCAACTTCCATTCAAAAGCAGGCCTGCTTAGGAATCGCTAAAAATCGTACCATGACCGTATTAAAGGTGAACGATTATTGAACGGCAATGCTTGTCTCTGCCTGCTTTGATGATGAAGTTTAGTCTTAGTGTTGTGAATAAACAACGTTCAAAAACTACGATATAATTCTCTAACACATTACCGGTTTTTTTTTTAATGATCATAACTTGAATTTCTTAGATAAATACACGCTATAACTAAGATTATGTATTACAACTTACCATGATTTATTATCTAAAAGCTCTAAAAGCACAAGTTTCACGTTAAAAAAACCTTTTCAACTCTTAAAGATACAATGTGATATTCAGAACGTACCTACGTTCATCAACTGTCAGCGCGTAAATATAAACAACATTTCACTTGATTAATTTAATGATTTTCACAGCCTTTTACAAAAGTAATATATAATGTTCAAAGCCCTACTAGACATTAAAGTCGATAAGAAGTAATTTATTTATTGCGGTATAGAGTGCTTTTGGTAAATTTTGTTTCAGTCACAATTATTGTAAAAAAGTATTTTGTTGTGTTGTTCCTACAAAAATACACACATGGGTACATTTATAGTAAAGGAATATATTGAAATATCGAAATACAAGAACCGCAATGCCCATAATCCAAGAAACATAACCTTTTTACAGGAATGCAACGGAGCCCCAGTATTCTTGACATCTCCTAGTCTACTAAACTGAAAAATAATATATCTAGTAATTCCATCCAGTGGAGAGCCTAACTAATTAATCATTATCCATACCTATGTATTTAGGATGAAAATTAAAATAAAGAATAATACTCATGATGTGTTTTTATATACATATACCTGCATATTAGAAACCAACAAAGTACACCATATGAATTTATGGCTCCTGCAGGCAATCATCTCTGTTACCAGTTTTTGTTCTTGTAAACTTTCATTGCATTTATATGGATGTACTTTAGCTTTAAGCATTATGTAACATCTTTATAAACAAATGGTATGCAATAAATGAATATGAATATGAATATGGATAATATGGGTTCCTACTTATATGTATATATGTTTCAGTCAGTCATAAGAAAGTATCATGTGATAAATGATAATAATTTAATTTGTAAACAGGTAAAAATTAAACATATTTTTTTAAACTGGATGCGGTCATTGTTTTATTTTCGTAAATTTACTGTGTTACATTATGTTGTGTAGAAACACATGCATTTGCAAAACATTTGTGATTGGAAATGTAGCACTTGATGGGCTAATCAACATCTCAATCGAGCCTTTAGTACATCAATGGTCCTCTCAATAATGTTTTGGGTCTTGTTATGCTTCTCAGTGTAAAAGGCTTCTGGAGACTGGTTCTGCATTCCAAATAAAATTGATGTCATTATTGTGTTTCTGAGTCAATACCGAGAATCTCCTGAAATAAATGGATTAAAAGATTACTTGCTTATGTTTTTCATTGTCACTTTAATACACAGCAAATTATGTTTAATAGCAAGGAACATACACAAGAAACACACTAGTGTAGTTATGCTCCACAATAGAAAATCTGAGGAATTGATAACACTCACCTTAGTCTCTGCTTAGATCACTAAGCCTTTGGAGGATTTATTATTTTCATTATAGGTTCAAAACCCTCGCACAAACGGGGGACTAAATCTTTTGATAGGCCTGTAAAATACAAATATTAATTGAGTATTGTAGATTTGTAGAGTAGGTTTTTATTTATACTTACATTACGTATTTTCATAGGTTTTGGTGACCATTGATGATTTTAAGTTATATCTTCTTACCTATATTAATTGATTCTTATTCCCTGTCATTAACTTCATTATTGTTATTTATTTCCCAAATGCAACGCCGTTGGTATGTTTTTCCATACGATTTTCACACTTCAATTTTATTATTTACATATTTCGTACTCGTTACACAGCTACAAAAATGAAAAAGTCTGGTTTAATTCGCTTACAATTCTCACCATCCACTTTAAAAACTCTTATTACATAAATAAACCTAACATGTTGCCACGAATATCATTTTAGATTACAAAACGATGTTGAAAAAGCTAGTCCCATAGTAACTTTTTAGCAATCGCTAATTTTGACATTACAGCCGTTCCATTATCATTTTGCTGCTGTCAAATAGCACGTCATAGTACGAAAGTCTATACAAAAAAAAAGGTGAACGGTTTTGTAAACGTTAACTTAGCAGGCCTGTTACAGGCCTGCTATAACGATGTCATAGTACAAAATAGCGAGGCAGTTCAATATCCGGGCAACTTCTGCCCTGCTATAGAGGTGATAGTAAGCCCCCTGGTTCGATTACCACGTCGGGTAAAGTGTTTTGAGTTTTTCCATTAGGAATTTTTTTAGTAGCAGCCTGCAGTTTTTAAGTGTGACATCCTCGCGATTCAAAAAGAGTATACAGTGAGTGACTGTAAGAGTGTAATAAATTCTTCATTAGTTAAAAACTATAGTTTATTATAAACAAATAAAAAACAAATATTATCTGTGTAAAATTTGAAGGGCAGAAGGGGCTCATCGACAATTTATGAACGCGCCCATACCCCCGCCATCTTGAAATAAATGACATAACACCATGTAGATTTTTAATATAAATTAGCGTTTAATTCAATTTGTGTTAATTGTTGATGAGCCCCTTCTTTCCCTGTGCCCTTCATTTTTGCTTATTCCATAAAATACTAATTTTTTTTTTTCAAGTGTACTATATTTTTTTTCGTTTATTCTGAAGAATACTATACATAATATATCTCTCTCCTGTCGTGTCAGATTGCCGTGCCATCGGACTATGGGGCGTCGCTCACACGATTAACAGTCGAGGTGCAGTTGAGGCGCGGGCGCATAAGGGGCGTCGCCCACACGATTAACAGTCGAGGTGCAGTTGAGGCGGAGGCGCATAAGAGGCACGCCGCAACAAGGTTTTCTTTACAAATGAATGGTAGTGCGCTCACATACAAGAGTTGCGGCGAGGGCGAGGTGAAGGCGGGGCGGAGGCGAGTTGCAGGCGGGGCGGAGGCGAGGTGCAGGCGGGGCGGAGGCGAGGTGCAGGCGCAGGAGGGGCGCTCAAGTGTGCCCAAGCCACGATTCCACCGCTATTTTGTCATTTTGTCATTAAAAATGTATAGCCGCCTGCGCCTCGACTCTACGCAGAGACCTATCCTCGACCGTGCTGCGACGCCGCACCGCCGCTGACGCGACGTCGCCTCGACTTAACCAGTGAGCGACGCGCCTAAGAGGCACGCCGCAACAAGGTTTTCTTTACAAATGAATGGTAGTGCGCTCACATACAAGAGTTGCGGCGAGGGCGAGGTGAAGGCGGGGCGGAGGCGAGGTGCAGGCAGGGCGGAGGCGAGGTGCAGGCGCAGGAGGGGCGCTCAAGTGTGCCCAAGCCACGATCCCACCGCCATTTTGTCATTTTGTCATTCAAAATGTGAAGGAAGCATAGCCGCCTGCGCCTCGACTCTACGCAGAGACCTATCCTCGACCGTGCTGCGACGCCGCACCGCCGCTGACGCGACGTCGCCTCGACTTTACCAGTGGGCGACGCGCCTAACAGTCGAGGTGCAGTTGAGGCGCGGGCGCATAAGAGGCACGCCGCAACAAGGTTTTCTTTACAAATGAATGGTAGTGCGCTCACATACAAGAGTTGCGGCGAGGGCGAGGTGAAGGCGGGGCGGAGGCGAGGTGCAGGCAGGGCGGAGGCGAGGTGCAGGCGCAGGAGGGGCGCTCAAGTGTGCCCAAGCCACGATCCCACCGCCATTTTGTCATTCAAAATGTGAAGGAAGCATAGCCGCCTGCGCCTCGACTCTACGCAGAGACCTATCCTCGACCGTGCTGCGACGCCGCACCGCCGCTGACGCGACGTCGCCTCGACTTTACCAGTGAGCGACGCGCCATAGAGTGAGGGAAGAAGGAGTAGGTACACCTGTTTACAACGTACTTACTTGGCTATCTCCATTGAGATTCTGGTCTGAAGAATATTATTATTATTAGTACAGGGTTCTATTTTAGAAATAAAACGAGCAATGTCTTTAATATATAATAACTATTTATGTATGTATATAAACATGACATCAATAATGATAAGAAAAAAAAATATTCATTTAGCTAAGTCACAAATTAAAAGGAAATAATAATAATAATTATACCTTATCTGTAAACAAGATACAACCTCACACTACATGTATTAAATCAATTAATATTATTAAACAAAAAAAAATTAATAATCATAATAATTTTTAAAAAACTTTTTTTTTTGCATTGTTGAAATCTATTTTTGTGTTAACTCTAAATTCTTAATTCCTAATTAATTCAACGCTGCATAATATACAATGTTTGGGTCCTTTTAGTGTTAAGTAAAAATTAAAAAAAAAAAAAACTAAAAACAAAGTTAGTAAAAATTGAAAAAATCATCATTCAAAGTTTGATTTTATTTACACATTTTTTTTTAATAAAAGAAAAAATATTTTCATCCGAATTTTTTTTTGTCGAGATTCTTGGTATCGATTTTAGGGTTGTCACTCACTTTTGTGGTCACTAAATGGACCCAACTTTGCGCAGAGCTATGGACAGGGCATCGCCCCATATAACTTAAGAACTACCACCTCTTCAAAAAATCTCTAGTAAAATCTAATTTATACAGATTTCCACACACCCCAAAAGAAAAAAAAAATCCTATACTACATGAAAAATACCAGAATGAAAAAAAATAAACTACAACACATCACTATCTCACGGTATAAAATTTTTCTGCATAAAAATCTCCACCTTGGCTAGGGATGTGCAAAATTATCGATATTTTAGAAAAAAGAAACTTGGTATCGGTTTCGGTTTTTGTCGATACCGATAGTTTTGCGCAGCCCTAACCCGCTATTACTAAACATAGTGGTTACCGCGCGACAATATCTGTAAATCGATATAATTTATTAAACATGAATAAATGCTTGTTCCGGAGTGAGAGGAATTTGATGATACCACAATTCCGTTGCAAAAATTCTATCGCATTTCGGAACTTAAAACAAAAAAACTGACTCAATATCGCGTTTGGGAAACTGGCTGGTATTTATCTTTGATGCTAAAAATCTAGCTTTTAAATGCGAAAACATTACTTAATAACACACCGATACCAACAAATATTGGTCTCGGCAAAATAAAATTCTATTTTTAAACAGTTAATTTCATCGATTTTAACATCTTCATTAGACAACTCCTGCCTTATTTATAACTGAACTGTAAGATATTCTTTTAAACGTTATTAACTACGAAATAAATTATGAAAAATACAAGAAATGGCGGTTATTCTGCACAAACAATATTGAGACTGAAAATCTTAGATCAGCCAAATTAGTTTACACGTCAAACTTGTAAACTTTAAAAGCCCTATCTTCCATCTCTTTTTCATTGCATGTGTAAGACAGAGACACCGCTATTTTTAGTGTTGCTAGTATCCCAAACGCGATACTGCCAGACGCACCGATATCTATTGATTAACTTTTAATAACGCGTTCTTATAAATAAAAAAAAAATACAAATCTAGGAACATTAAGAGCTTAAAAACAAAATAATGCTAAATAATTAATTTACCATTTTTTCTTTAAAACGTGGAAGATACGTTGAAGTTTTAGTTGCATGTGGTGTAATTCTGAGTTTTCTTACTACATAGATAAGTTTGAAGATATAACAAAATATGCTTCTTCAAGTATAATACGCGCCACGAAAGATAAGACTTGACAAGCGTCAGTAATGGGGAGCTTGCGCAGGTATGGATGTACAAAATAGCTATCCGTAATTTGTGTATCTATTCAGGGATATTTCGATGACATTTAAATTTAAAATTCTTAATAATATATTTATTACGAAATAATAAAGTTTGTGCAGTGTGTCAAGTTATCAAGTATCATCTTTCGTAGCGCGTATTGTACGAAGCTTATTATTTTAGACGTGTAAAAAAGGTACGTCATTCAATGCTTATCACTTTAAAACTCTTAGTTTATCGTTTATTTTCAATCCGAAACAAAATGACCCATTGAACTTTATACCGCCTAAGTTATTTTTTCCCTTAACACCCCCTTTTTGGAGGTGAACAAAACAAAAAAAAAATCAAATCGGCCGAGCAAATTTCAGAGTTTTTGCAAGACGCACGTCAAAAACCTCAGAGTCACACCACAGCTGTACTAAACATCTCAACTTGAATACATATCAACGCACTTGGACAGAATAAATCGGTGCGTTTTGTCGTTTTCCTAAATTATAATAAAAAAAAGGCTTCGGCTGCTTTGATAAATGGGGACTGGGGTATCTCTACATAGTATAAAACAAAGTCGTTTCCCGCTTGCACGCTTAGATTTTTTAAACTCGGTCTTCGTCAATAGATAGAGGAAAGTTTATGTATCCACATTGCACCCGTTCGAAACCGGGGCGGGTCGCTAGTTTATATACATCCTATTTTGTTAGTTGTCATAGCTGGCGGGTTCAAAAACGATTCCATTTTTTTTGTTGTAAGCGTCGTTTTTTTGCAAATAAATTAGTTAAGACTTCAATCGGCGTTTTTTTAATTACTTGGCAATTAGAGCAACAGCCTAGAGCTGCCATCTGTCTGGGTTTAGAGGGTCGTGCTAAAAGGATTTTGTTAGTGGAGATAAATCTTTTTTGTTTTTGTCCGTCTGTGATAAATTTTGTTCATGACAGCCCTAAGCCTACTTGATAGACAGAGAAGTTAATGAGTCGCAGATTTAGGCTGCCTGTCCACTGAAGCGGAGCGAGGCCGCGGAGCGGAGAAACGAAGAAATA
The DNA here is from genome assembly GCA_949316365.1 of Hoplodrina blanda. Lineage (NCBI taxonomy): Eukaryota > Metazoa > Arthropoda > Insecta > Lepidoptera > Noctuidae > Hoplodrina > Hoplodrina blanda. The sequence goes on from OX438576.1 coordinate 6,086,132, forward strand.
TTAACCAATTGGATTGCATAAAATCTCCGATGGACAATTCTATTGGTTATTATTTCTCCGTTTCTCCGTTCCGCAGCCTCGCTCCTCTTCGGTGGACTGGCAACTTCAAAGACAATATTGAAATGAAGCTTAGGTCAATACCGTCTTGGAACTTTATAAAATCTCTTTGGATTATTTAGTATGAAACTATTTAGTAAAACCACATCTACCGTCCCAGTCACGAGAAGCTATAAATTATATAAATAAGAACTTCTACTAAGTTACATAGCGACAATACAATCGACAACAAATAATCCCAAATTCAATCAACTCAAAGTAACATACGTGTAATACGAAACTAACGAGCAATTACACTTGGTCTGGTTATATTATACGCGGGAACGCGTCTGACACAAGGAACGTAAACATTTGGGACGCCATTTTGAAGTAAGTTTACGCTGACGCAATAATTTAAATAATTGTGTGTTTACAAAATTTAAAGCTTCTCGTGACATTTTCTTTAGATTAGACATTTTTGAAAAATACCAGATCTTTGTCAGCCTACCCCACAAATCTAGATAACCAACCGAAGCCACTTTAAGACATAAGTTCATAGTCAAAAATTAGTTTAAAAAATAAAGAACTTTATATTACTAGTACATACATAATAATTTTATTCGAAATAAAAAAATCTTTATATAACTTAATATTGTAAATACATAATACATCACTCGAAACGACAGTATGGAAGACAAAGTAAATAGTTTTTTTAGATTATAGTAATTCTTATAACTGAACAAGATATTTAAAAATTGGCAGATTTTAAGCCATTTTAAGAATTCATATTGCCGAAACACTTCACAAAAGTGATACTTCATTTATAAGTTACAATTTCCTGCATAACACATAATAAAATAGTTTTTTGAGACTTCGTCAATGGTGCTGTGCTGATTCCCTTTTACTTGTTTGTTAGGCATGTTTTTTTCACTCAAAAATAGAAATATATCTACTGTAACTATTTACTTTGTCAAAACCGTCAGACAATAACAATAATGTCAAAACTAACAACAAAACAGCGCCGATTCACATTGTCACTAAAAAGACGTCTATCTTCAATGACTGACAAGTTATTGAATGACAAAATCGTTACCGACTGACAGACCACCATCATGTTTATGACTTCGTCATTATCAAGTATATTTGGGTGTTCATTTTTGACAGTTTCATTTTATGTCAGTTTTGTTATTGTATTCTTATTTTGAATGTAGCTGCGGACCTTGTCGGTCAGGGTTGAAATCCCACGATACCTTTTAGTCGAATTGTCAGGAAGAGAGTGCTGATTATAAATAATATAGTATTTAATTTATCGTTTTTATTACTTGGTTTCACAAGATGCAGATTTGCAACTTCGTCAAATTCAAGAAGGTACTAAGCTAGTGATTCTCAAAACGAATCAATTATAAAATAAATAAGTTTTTTCAAGTAAGTATGCGATTTTCTAACGCCGCAACAGGGCGATTCTGTTCTTTGAAAGAAGTGTTATTTGTACAAAGCTGCGTTTATACTTAACCTGACCCGCGTGTCGCCACGCGTGGTAAAGCTATCGATTTCATACATTTAATATAGGACTGATTACTAAGTCCCGCCCCGCGTGGCGTGGAGCAACCTGCTAAGTAGCTTTACCACGCGGAGCAGGTTAAATATAAACGCAGCTTAAAAAACAAGTATTTATGTCTTTTACGAAAACCTCTTCAAAATTGACGAGTGTGCGAAAATGCACCTTATTCAACACGCAATTAGACATAGTATGAAATTGTCAAAAAAATAAGAAGACAATAAATCGAAAAATATACTACACCGGGCTAAATTAAAAATAATAAATAATTGTGCAAAGGAAGGACGAAGGAAAGTAGGTATGTATTTAAAAAAAATACACTTTATACCAGACCGTTGGAACGCAAACAAAAACGCACGCCAACTTACCAAAATGTAATTTTGAGATCATAAAGCCGTTTTTTAAGTTTCAATTTGTAACATAATTATCGAATTTTGATTTAAAATTTATTTACTAGTTCTAAAATGCTAAAAACATATTTAAAATTTTGTATAAAAATCAACACGAAATCCATTCGTTTCTGAACTCAATACCAGTTTGGCATCAACAAAATCCGATACCCAAAAAACTTGGTATCCAAAACCGATACCAAAAGAAAAATGATATCGTAAATTCCCAACACTAAAATTGGTAGAAAAATTCCGAAACTAAAAAACATCGCGCGGCGATACCAAAATTCGGTACCAAAAAATTACCGATACCAATAGAATCGGTACCAAAAATTTTCGGATACACTAAAAAATAATGAGAAATTGCGTGATTTTTCGGCAAGTCGGCGGCGCGTGAGTGAATTTTGAAATAAAAACCGTTCACTGCATAAAATAGTCCGGATGTTCAGGATCCTTTTCAAATCTCTTCGCCTCTTCCTGCATGCTTTCCTTTATTTTCAATATCGCTGCCGATTCCGTTTGGTCGTTCTGGTCGCCGCCGGGGCCACCGAAACCTGGTTTTTAAAAATAAACTATTTATGATTGTCGATGGTTGATACTGTACATGTTTGTGCTATGGTAATAGATTTAGGGGTTTACATTAAGGTGGAAGCTCCACGGTAGCCCGCGAAATTCAATTTTTCTTACGTTTTTTGCAATTTGCAAGTTAGTATTAGGTTTAATGTTGATTAAAGTACGATTCGCCGCCGTAAGAAGTATGTATTTTCAGAATTATAACCATTTAAGTCAGCAATAAAACTCCATAGGGCCAGGTAACCCGACAGAATGACTATTTCATGAAATCTTGACATTTTAGGATTATACCGATTTATGGAGTTATTATACTGATTTTAATGGTTATAATTCTGAAAATACATACTTCTTACGCCCGCGAATCATACTTTAATCAACATTAAACCTAATACTGACTTGCAAATTGCAAAAACGTAATAAAATTTGAATTTCGTGGGCTACCGTGGAGCTTCCACCTTAAGCAAAAAGAGTAAGGGTCGCTATTCAAATATTCGGTTCGGCACATTCGGTTTGAAATATTCGGAATTTTCAATACAACGTTATCAAAGTATGTTCTTAAAATGCCGAACCGGCTGTACCGATCCGCATAAGTGTATCCTCCTACCCTTACTACCGATTATTTCAAGACAATTAAATTTACAGAAATATTCTTTCAGGTACATATATAACATCACGCCTGTAATCCCCGAAGGGTTAGGCAGGGGTGTACCTATTAGTACACCCACATTTCGCCAGTTGTGTTTAAGTCCCATGTAATAGGGGGCGAGCCAATTGCCATCAATCGGGCATAAAATATTTTTTCAAAAAGTCTAATTACAAAAGTGATATTTATTTTGTTATTAATAGGTTAAAAATAACAAGTTTACACTTTAATTTTTACAGATTAAGACTAAGATTAGATAGTGAACTCTCTTAAAAGTACGAATATTAGGTACAATACGCGCCAAGAAAGATGAGACTTGACATACCACACAAACCTTATTATTTCCTAATAAATATTATAATATTATTAAGAATTTCAATCTACATGTCATCGAAATATCCCTGAATAGATACACAAATTATGTGTTATCTATTTCGTACAGTATCCATACCTGCGCAAGCTCCCCATTACTGACGCTTGTCAAGTCTCATCTATCGTGGCGCGTGTTGTACTAGACGCCATCAATCAATTAACATACTTTTAATGAGTGATTAAAATGAAGTGTTTTTTTTAAAGAAGTTATGTCTTGGAATTATTGGTTAATGGTGTCAACTACCCTCCTCACATATTTATCAGAAAATCAAAGAATAGAAGAGAATATCACAAGGCTGCGATTCCACTTGAGCCAAGCTACGTTGCTAAGGATATGTCCGATTGCTTTATTACAAGCTTTTATTTACTTTCACCTTTCCCGGTGTCTGTGGCTGATCAAATCTTACAAGTTTAATTTGAGCTGCTTCCCGATGCACTTTGGGGCTGAAAATTTGCGTACATGTGCAATTTGCATGACAATCTATACTAATATTATAAAGCTGCAGTGTTTGTTTGTTTGTTTGTTTGAACGCGCTAATCTCTGGAACTACTGGTCCGATTTGAAAAATTCTTTCAGTGTTAGATAGATTAGTTATCGAGGAAGGCTATAGGCTATATACTATCACGCTACGACCTACGGGAGCGGAGCAGTAACCAAAGACGCGGGTGTAACCGCGGCGGACAGCTAGTGCAATATAATGATGTCACAGAGTTGGTCTGAAGATAAAGCCAGAAAGTGGCTATAGGAACTTAATCAAATCTTACTAGTTAAATTTGACCCACTTCAATTACACGACAATTCAATATAAAAGCTTGTTTAAAAAAAAAAAAAATTTAAATAGAACTTGTTCTTTTTTTATCAGAACATAAAGCCTTCCTATTGGTGTAATTTCGACACGTCATCCTTAGCAACGTAGCTTTGCTTAGCTCTAGTGGAACCGCAGCCTAAAGGTTTACTAACTACTTCTAAAGCTAAATACAACTATACATAATATCATTATTCTGAAAACAAAAATTTTACAGGGATAGCTTACATTAGTAACAGGGTTCTAATAACAGGTGCTACAAATCCTATACTGTGTATGTACCCATGGGATCATTCATTATTAAATTGCTTTTATCAACTGTTTCAATTTTTTATGTGGAGGCCAGAAGATCAATTGACCAAGAAAGTCCTCGACCACAAGTCAGGACCGAAACAGCGCGAGAGACCTTGAATCCAATGGATGTCGGTGGTTAAGAAAGATCTAGGAATAATGATTTAGAGATGATTTCTCGTTGCTTGAGAGTAAGAGGAAGTGATGATGACGATGAAGTAGCTGCACGAAGGCTGCGCTGACAGACGTGACGTTCGTCATAAGCCCGAAAGTCTGACAACCAGTCCTAGCAAGGGGTATAGTATTACCCAGTTACTGGGTTGTGGAGGTCAGTTAGGCAGTCGCTCCATGTGAAATACTAGTATTCAGCAGCATCCGGTTAGACTGGAAGCCGACCGACCCTAACATAGTCGGGAAAAGGCTAGAAGGATTGATTGCTTGGAGACGAGCGATTAGGAGAGCCGAGCCCAAATAAAGAGGGGATAAAGCCGGAAGGAAAAAAGAAGAAGACGGTTAAGAAATAACGTCTTCACCGTAAAGATTAAAACTTGTGATTTTCACAACCATTGTGATTTTATCTAAAAACCCCTAAACATGGACAATCCCCATTAAAATTGGTGCTAAGGAAGCCAAAAGAAGGGGTTAAAACATTATATAATACTTACTTAAGTTGTAGTCTCCCATTCCTGATCCGGAGTCTTCCCGGGGAGTGCCGGGCCCTCCGCCTCCCACTCCCCCCGGCGAAGACTTCATGCCGTCGACTCCTCCCAGTCCTGAGACAAGAGACCTGGAGGTTACCTTTATCATCACATCTGGGTACTTTAACTGGTGACCGGTTCCTGTGGTATTTTGATAACCTTTTCAATAGCTATTCATTGGTGCACCTGTGTTTGCACACACAATTGTGCACTATAATAAATCTTGAGTACTTATTGAGATTGGCCGCCATCAAAAATTCAGCCGGGAAGATATTATTTTAAGTGTAAGATGAATTTTCAAAAATGTATTACGTCTTATTACAAAATGAATTCTAATTTTGTTCAAAGCTTAAAAATTTGAGCGAGTTGTTGTGTTTTGAACTTAATTTTGATTAAGATACAGGTCTTAATAGAATAAAAGAGTGGTTTAGAGATGAACTTGGCACCCAATGTAAGATTTAACTTGTGTGTAGGGTGCCAGCGTCCTCGCCTATGATTTGAAACATATATCAGTAGTTGTAAGACGGGCACAGCGTGTTATTATTAAATAATGCAACTGTGTTATGTCCTAATTAAAGTCCTATGTGTGTGTATCAATATTTTAACTAGGACTAAAATTAAGAACTCGTTTTTTAAAACGCCGTAATGCGTCAATATATCAAACGAATAGCGCTATTGAAAAGATGAAAATCTGGTCAAAAACACCTCAGGAACCGGGTTTTTATCGGTTTGCAAATAGCGGAAACATGTCAAAGTATATTTGTAATTCATGGTGGCGCTGTTTGCAATAGACAGTTGGGTAATGTTGACGTGTTGTACTGAATTTATGTAGGGAACAGCCGATTTTTTTCTCATATTTCGAAATTGGTCTGATAACAAAAGTTGTTCGAATAGATTAAAATGTTCACCCATTAAAAAATGCACAGTGAATCAAAAATCAACCTGAATAATCTTTTTATTTTACTATCAGAATTTCAGTCTTTTCTTTTATTATAATACACACATCAAAAGTGTCTAGGGATCAACATCCCTAATCAATGTTAGGGATGTTGATCCCTAGACACTTTTGATGTGTATATTATACTCTGCGATTTAACTTGCTTCATTCTCAATTATAAACAAAATTAAGCGTACAAAAAAAAACATCTAATTTCTGCTTCATATGTATAGTCTTGACTGCCTCGTTGGTCTAGTGGTTAGTGACCCTGACTGCAAAACCGGAGGTAGTGAGTTCGATTCCCACCCAGGACAAACTTTGTGTGATGAGCATAATTGTTGGTTCTGTGTCTGGGTGTAATTTATCTATAATATGTATGTGTTTATAAATTATATAAGTATGTCTAACAGTTGTCTGGTTACCATAACACAAGCTCTGCTTAGCTTGGGATCAGATGGCCGTGTGTGAGTTGTCCCAAGATATTTATAGATTTTTAGATTTATAGTCTGTGGCGTAAATGAAGCCTCTGAAAAGAATTAGGGTACCACGGTAAACCCGCATATTCAAACAAACAACAAAGTCACAGGCATAAATGCTAGTATAAAAAGCATTTTTTTTTAAAGCACCTTTTATTACGGCGTGTCGTTCCCGCCACGAGAAGCTACAAACTTTGTAAACACACATTCAGGGGTTCGCAATCCTTGGATCAAATACTGCGTCGCGTCAGCGTGAACTTACTTCAAAATAACGGCCCAAATGTGAATATAAGAAGCCTGGTCACTCTAACTTTGAAGAGATTAGGGTTGAATGCGTTCAGAAATACAGACGCAGGTAGAGAATTCCACTCCTTTGCTGTTATAATTAAGTTTATAATCTTTGGAGTTTACTTTAATTAATATAAATAAGTAAAGTAATCACAGTGTCTGTCAGCGCTCCACAAAAATATCGTCTTATAAACAGGTGTCGCAAAACAAAAATACTATCCTTAAGAGTAGTATTAAAAAGATTGTGAGCCCCTGCTTTTGTCTATTGACGCATGAATATGAAATGACATCATAAAAGTAAGTGATTATTTATGTTGTGTAATATTATGCAAGTAAATGCCATTACACATAATACTAAATAGCAGGGAAATTATGGATATTCATTTTCGGATACAGATATACTAGAATGACTGGTAATTATGGTATCCGATATAAACACATGATTGTACTCATGATAAACAACTTTCCCAAAGTATTTTTTTGCAAAGTGCGTGACCTCTATCTCCCCAAAGGCGTGCACGCCCGCTTTCTGTACGCTAATTAGATCTATACTAATATTATAAAGCTGCAGTGTTTGTTTGTTTGAACGCGCTAATCTCCAGAACTACTGGTCCGATTTGAAAAATTCTTTCAGTGTTAGATAGATTAGTTATCGAGGAAGGCTATAGGCTATATACCATCACGCTACGACCTACGGGAGCGGAGCAGTAACCAAAGACGCGGGTGTAACCGCGGCGGACAGCTAGTAAATAATAAAAAAGTGAAATACTCCTGTGATAACATGTCTCATTTATACTCCGCTCCTAGCCGAAATTGAACCTTGTATTGATTCGGATACATTTCAATTTCGGATATCTCATATTTTCGGATATCCCATAGTTTCGGATACGATAGCGGAGCTCTATAACATCCCTAATAAATAGCATTGAAATAAAACTTAAAAGCCACAGTTTCGCAACATAATTGCTAGACAGGAAAAAATCAACATAGATAAAAGCTGTCTGGGAAGCGGGCCTCTTTTTTGTACCCTTTTTTGACATCTATAAAAATCTGAACCTTAGTGACCAAAATGACAACGCATTTTTTTTTTTTTTTGGCTTTAATTCGGGGAATAATTAACTCACACTGACATTAAAAGCAAAACAAGATTAAGGATGGGACACCCAAACAAAATTGGTATTTTCCGGTATCGATAATATCCGATACCAAAATTGCTTTCACAAAAAAAAAAAACAGGGCTCTGACACGCCACTTCAAAGAGCGTTTTAAAACATAATAAAAGCAAATTATTTTTAGCGTTTTAAACCAGTAAAGCTACACGAAACGGCGCCGCACACCCACCGCAACCAAACTCATTTCCAAAGACATTGTTATTTCTTTCTTTCTTTGTTTTTTTTTCACGCAAGTGTCAGAGCCCTTTTGGCTTCTGTACACATTGGCAATGTTGTTGCATAAGCTCGTCTTATACAGGGTGTAATAAGACACTTAACGAAGCCCAGATTTACTCCTGGGAACCGTATGGCTACGGAGATATTCAAGGTCAGAGTTCCAATTATTTTTGTGTTTTTTTACAAAAACCAGCGTTAAATATTGTAATTAAACTTTAAATACGCCTCCTGTTTTTCTGTATGCACCTGTAAGCACTATGTAGTGCGTGCGCTACCTTAAACTGATTTTTCCCACCAAAATAAAAGTCGTTCCCAGCAATAATTTTTGTTCAGTTTGATGGGCAGTATGTTAATGGCTGTGATATGTCTTTTTATACCCCGTATTCATTCAGTTTGACAGGATACCTGTGGCAACATTGTCTCAAGTTTTTATACATGTAACACTGACAGCCGACTTTGGCATAGATAAATTAAGTCCAACATGGGCCATAGTGTACAGAAGCCAACAATTCGACACAGGCGATCAGGGATCTATTTTATGTGACATAAAACAGTCCTTTTTGAGTCCAGAGGCCCACCTTCAGCGGCGGGCGGCTGCGAGAGGTGCTGCGGCGCCGGCCCGTGCTCGCCGGCGAGAGGGAACTCCGCCCCCAGCGCTCCGGCACCCACTGGCTTCATCAGTGTGTACATGTTGTCTCCCCCTGCCGCGCATACATTATGCGTGACTACCGATACCGAATGTTTATTTCTGGTATCGGATTTTTTTTGGTATCGGTTTTTTTTCGTGTCATAGACAAAATTATTTTTTTGTTTTTTTGGGTTTGTGCGAATTTTTGTTTTGTTAAAATAAAGATGGCAAGCGTAAATAATAAAAAATGCGATGGTAAATTTATTTACATTTTTATTATGCGAAAAAAAAAATAACTAAGTAAACAATTTTGTCTATGAGAAGGTAACTAAAAACTACAGTACATACACATTTTTTTGTTATTACGAAAGTAGTATTAGAAGTCAGAAAAAAAAAACGAATAATTTTTATTAATTAAAAAAAATGCAAAAAAACGACTTCTAATAATATTTTCTATTTCTTCTCAATTAGAAAATTTTTATAATTTCAAATGGAAATAATTTCAAAGTATTTTATTTTTATTTTCCATTTGAGAAACCTCTTAAACTAAAGAAGAATCTATACAGAAAAAAAAAGAAAAACAAAAAAGATTTTTTACAAAAAAAAAGCATTGTACAGAAGTGATTCAAGCGTGAAAGAACCAAGGTTATGCGAGAATGAAGCAAGCGAAACGGAAAGAATAATAAAAGATACATGATTTTTTATTAAAAAGATAATGTTAGTGAAATGGATCTTTTAGTCAGTTTTGTAGATCGCATCGGGTGAAGATGAGCATACATTAACTTTTGATTATGAAAAAAAGAAAGCTAATTTTACTTGTCGTCAGCAGTACTCGTGGAAGTGATAACCAGAGTTGCCCAACTATCGATAGTTTCCCTATCGATAGGTGACCTCGAAAACTAGTAACAATATCGATAGTGCTATCGATAGTATCGATACTATCGATAGTATCGATACTATCGATAGCACAAATTAACTAATACTATTGATTGGAAGCAATAGTATCGATAGTATCGATACTATCGAAGACCAGCATATGTTTAGGAGCAATACTATCGATACTATCGATACTTTCGATAGTATCGATACTATTGCCTCCAATCAATAGTATTAGTTAATTTGTGCTATCGATAGTATCGATACTATCGAGACACTATTGATAATATCGATACTATCGATAGACTATCGATACTATTGATATGACGTCAACTATCGATAGACTATCGATAGTTTAGCGATAGTCGACTATCGATAGGCATCACTAGTGATAACGCTAAAGCCGGATTTACATTACGAAACAAGTGTCATGCATGATAGAACTAGATTCGTGAAACTAATTTTAGCACATGTGAAACCTCTTCGTTTAAATTATAGTGTCGTGAAATTATCAGTATCGCGGAGATAATGGCCCTGTCAAAATCAAAGCTGTATTTTATGATGCAAAACGTCGTTGTAGAAAACCACACGTCCACTCTGCGCAGGTGCTGTCGCGACACTAGTTTCGCGTCGCATTTACATGATGAAATTAGTTGCATGACATTAAGTTTTACAAAAAATATGCGCATAGCACGAAACTACTTCAGTGTCACAAAAGTAATGCATGCATTGTAAAACTGAACGTTTACACGTGAAATTACTGGTCAAATCTATACTTAATATTATAAAGCTGCAGTGTTTGTTTGTTTGAACGCGCTAATCTCTGGAACTACTGGTCCGATTTGAAAAATTCTTTCAGTGTTAGATAGATTAGTTACCGAGGAAGGCTATAGGCTATATACCATCACGCTACGACCTACGGGAGCGGAGCAGTAACCAAAGACGCGGGTGTAACCGCGGCGGACAGCTAGTTAGTGTTATAAAACTAATTTCAAGCCACTAATTTCGTAATGTAAATTCGGCTTAAAAATGGATGAATGAAACTGGGCGGTCACCAGATGGTGGACCTGCTCATAGGTACCTACTCGAGAAAAAAGAAATCTCAATTCGTTTTCAAATTACAAAAAAAAATTAGAAATCCTTTGAAAATTGACACCCCTCTTGATATTTTTGACTACCATGACCACATTTATTAAATAATTCTGTTTTTTTTTAATCGACAACCAATATTTCGACATTTAATTCCATTCAGTAACTTGACAGTTCAAAGAAAAATAATGTTACCATACTACAACTAGTGTTGGGGTAGTGAACGATTTTGCGTAAGGAACGAATGATAAAAATGGTTTAATACCAAGTTAAGTACATTATTTAAGTTCATTTAATTTCGTTCTTTCTTACACCACCTCAATATATTTTTTTTTTTTCAAAACTTGGTAACCCTTCAACTGTCAAGTTACTGAATAGAATTAAAAGTCGAAATATAGGTAGGACTTCTATCCACCACAATTCTTAAAAATCCCAGATTTAACAATTTTTTTTTGTAATTTTAAAAAAATCTGTTTTTTTTTTCTCGAGTTCTCATATCGTTATCGCTTATCGTTGAATTTTGGGACACGTGGTATAGGTATTTTTTTTTTTATGAAGTTCTTCGAAAAACAAAAAGTGTTTTTTTTTTCTTATTTTTTTGTGAAATACAGACAAGATTTTATTAATGTAGTCTCATCTTCTAACAATTATATTATAAGTGCGATATTGAAATACCTTGCCATTTACCTGTAAACTACGGAAAATCTTGTTAAACTAAATGTTTATTGGTTAGAATGATGTGCATGAGTTTCCTTAAAATTTACTGAAAAAAAAATGTTAAAGGCGGGCAGCTGGGATCGACGGCAAAAATTGGATGACATCTTTTTTTTTCGGAAAGATAAAAAAAGAAAGTCATCCAACTTTCTTGCGTGACGGTTAACAAACGAAGCTTTGCGAATATCAAGTTCTTTTTTTAAACTATACAAGAAAAAAAAATCAAAAAAAGTATATTTTTTTATTTTTTATATATTTCCCTAAATTTCTTATGAGTTCGAATCTAAATAGTGACGTAAAATACTTATAGAATTAATAATTGATTTTAAAATACCACTTCCCCCCCCCCCCCCCTTCTCGCCCCCTATCGACATGTGACTTAAAAAACATAATTGGCGAAATGTGGGCGTGATGTTATGTTCAAAATTAAACTAAAGGGATTTTTTTTAACTACCTACCTACAAAAAAAAAACTCGACACCGCATAACCCTCACCCCGCCACCTTTGCCCACTCATGGAACTCACCAGAATTTGACGAATCTTGCGGGCTTGGCATTATCGGTGTGGGCGGCCCTGGCGGCCCATTGCTGCCTGGCGGGGCCCCGTACGCGCCGGGCGAGCCCCCGGAGTAGTTGAGGGGGGCGGCGCCCCCTCCCCCGCCGCCGCCGCTGCCGCCGGCCCAAGCGCCCCGCGGGCCCATACCCATTGGTGGCATACCTAGATGAGGATGTATGTTTAAAACTTGTACCAAGTTAACGAGAAATGAAAAAGAAGGCAAATGTATTGCTATGGCCGTTAGAACAACATAATTATGAATAAAAATAAAGTTAAAAGTAGTTTTTCATTTTTTCGCTATCTACTATATTTTTATGGATAATTATTTAAAAACTACTATTTTTGACAGACAAAGAGTTGGCAACTCTATACAGAACCCTTAGTGTGCTAATAATAAATAATAATTTCTACTATGTTTTTTTTATTTTTGTTTTTTTTTTCTTTATTGTCTTTTTGTTTTTATTATTTTTGTGTGCACATGACCTGTGTCAAATACACCTTTTTTCTTTCTTTCTACTTGGCTGGTATTTTTTGTTTTAAACAATACCCGAGAACCTTCTGGTTTCGAGCGCGATCCGTTAATACAACACCAAGTGTACGAGCATCGCTACATAATTTAATTGTTTTACTTTTATGCGTACTACACTGTACAGTTACCGGCACGTAAGTTGGCAAGAGTTTTTGTAGTGGGGGAAGTTTGCGCACGCACAATTTCATATATTTTTATATGCGCGAATTTCCCCCACTACGAAAATCTCTTGCCAAGTTACGTGCCGGTAGTTATACTCAACTTTAGCTGAATAGGCAATGACGCACTTCACGCGCAACCAGACCGAGTTTACTTAGGACAATGAACTCTTGACTTTATTAGTGCAATAAATACTCTCTTTGAATACGGACACCAGACAGTGATTTTATTCCTGTAACATCCCGTCGTCATTGACACCATCACCTATTACACTCAACACTTCAGTGTACGGGCAAACTGCTCGTACACCAAGTATGCTGTGTTCCTATAGCACATTGGCAAACCTGAATTTTGTACACTTGATTTTTCCACCAAGATCTTTGCACCATAGGTCAAAATGGAGAAAATACACAATATGTCCATTAGCTAACTCTTCAGTGATATTGATAGGGTACCTTTTTGTTCTTCCATGGACCAGTAGCTCTTCCAGGCATTTTCGACAAGTCTACTACTTTTTTTTTTTATATCGCAATGCCATGCTATGTGCATAACTATTCAAAATTCCAGCTCAATCGAACACCGGGAATCAGGTCAAAAACTTGTAAGATTTGATTAAGATTGTAATGTATGCGCAGACGCATTGGCAGGGGTAGTCACTTATAATGTATGCGCAGACGCATTGGCGGGGGTAGTCGCTTACCGGCCGGAGGCGAGTGCGCACGCGTTCCGGTTGTGCATACAGTACATCCACCCAAGTGTCCAAAAGCGTGTGTTTTACTGATTGTCGAGACATTACAAAGATCATATGGCCATTCCGGCTCCATCATCAGACCAGCTCTGTGACATCATTATATTGCATTGTCATGGAAATTGCACATTTAAGCAAAATTTTAGCTCAATCGAACATCGGGAAGTGGGTCAAATTTAACTTGTAAGATTTGATCCACAGACACCGGGACAGGTGAAAGTAAATAAATGCTTGTAATAGGGGCCTTTAAAGGCCCTTGGTTGGTCACATACCTGGTCCCTGTGGCGGAGGGCCGCGCATACCGGCGGCGTAGGCGCCGGGGCTCATGGGGCCCATGCCAGGCCGCGGGGGCGTCATGCGCGGCCCGCCCAGCACCCCGCCACCGCCGCGCTCCAAGGAATTGCCCATCATTCCTTGTCCTGTGAAGAGTAGGTGAAATGTGCATAATTAAAGTTAGTACAAATTATTGTGAAAAATATTTTTTTTAAAGAGAAATTTTCTTGCCCGTTCTTCTCCACACATTCGATATTTTGTAAATGACGTTTAAAAGTGCTTTTAATCGTCTAAGGGAAAATTTTTCAATCGTCAGATAACTCCTAACGGAGGGATAAATATGGCGGTTAGACACCTTTTGTAAAGAAAATAATGTCAAACTGTCATATCTATTCTAAGGATAAAAGTTAAATAAATGCTTTGACTAGACACATTTGGCAGTTTGAAATAATAAATTTAATTACTGAAAGACTGTGGATTTGACAGAATTAAGGTCAAAGTCAAAGTCAAAATCAAATCATGTATTTCAATTAGGCCAATAAAAGGCAATTTTGAGTTTAGTTGCCCCTTCCAAAAGGTAGTTTTGAAATAATAAAATAGTTCTCAAATACCTGGAGGCCCATTAAAATCGTTGCCCATTCCCATTCTGACGGCTCCACGCGGTCCCCCACCGGAGTACCAAGGTCCTATAAACGGTTGTCCAGTGCCCATTAGCTGTGGTTGTGGTCCATGCGGAGACGGCTGAGATCCGGGGTGAGGAGCGGGCGGCGAGGGTCGTAGTGGAGAGTTCGGGAAGAATCCGGGTGGCATTCCACCGCCACCCATGCCTGGAAATGGTAAGCAATTATTAAATGACGAGTTGAGCTGATTTTCTTTCATAACCTCGTAAGGCCCAAACTAAATTTAAGTCGATTTAAATTAGGACCCAATGTACTAAAAATAGGTGCAAGTAGTTGCGGCCCAGAACTTTGATTTGGTTAAAAAGTGTTTAAATAGAATGCATTTGTTGACTTGATTAATCTTAGGTGGTATTTCTACCTAATACCCAATACCTAATACCTTCCTATACCCCTTACCACTTCATGAAAAAAAAAAATGTTAAAATCATTTTTTTTCTATATTGGGTCACCGGGCTAAAAAAAAAGGGTTTAAATAATTATCATGTCATAATTTTAGGTCGCTGGGCCGTAATTTAATTATTTTGAAAACTATCTTGGGCCGGAGTGACTAGTTTTTTGTTGTCCTTATGTTAGGCCGTTGGGCCTTACGAGGCTATGAACCTTCTCCTAATAATAACAAAAATAATGTAGTGAAATTGGTCCAGATGTTCACACGTGATGCTGTGACCAAGGGAAATAGGGATTCATTTTTATCTACTCCAGGCCAGAAGGGTAGTTGTCTACACACTAGGGTGTGTTGGCTGTAGGAAAACACAAACATGTACACATACATACATAAACTCACGCCTTCACCTATGGGGGTAAACAGAAAACACAGAATGCCACCTGCTACGATCCTTACATACTCCTTAAACCTTGTCCACGTTCAAACATCTCGTCTTACAAGTACGCTGATTACGATCTGACCTTTCTAAAGAACCTCACCAATAAGGTTGGTGTAGGTCTTCCTAGGGCGACCCCTCCCTGTGTTGCCACTCACACTGCCATACACATACACTCCTTTTGTTAACCGCGTTTCACTTACCCTTTCAACATGACTAAACCATCTAAGCATACTGGTATACATGACATACACTTGTGTGTGTGCCATACTCTCTGGGCCTAATGCCATCTCTTAAAACAGTATTATTTTAATATTACTTTCTAATTTCTGTTGTTGGATTTTCAATTCTAAGCGCTGAGCACAGCATTGAAAATCCAACAGTGCGCAAAGTATAGGAATATTAAAATAATACTGATTTAAGAGATGGAGGTAGGCCCCCAGGTGTGTTTTCCTGCAGTCAATCGTTTAAACAGTTTGTTTGAAGGCACTACTAAGGCCAAATTCCCAATCGTTCCTCCATAGGAAATTACAAGAACAAACACGTATTAATACAGCATTCAAGGACTAAATGGTGTGAGATCGGAGAATATTTTCTACTAATCTACCTCAAGGTAAATAATAATAATAAAGGCCTATCCGCACACAACAGTACCGACACCCGTACCGTACCGTTCCGTGACGTGCTATTCGTACATGTCAGTACCGACACGACGCGTGCAGTGATTTTTAGTACCTTGCAACAGTTTGCCGTGCTTGTAAAATGCCGTCCATCTTGAAACACTGCGACAGTCTCAGGCAAAATATTGTCCGCTACAAATTCACGTCGGATCACGGACAATGTCGGCGCAGCACTGACACCACTGAACGTCACTGTCACTGACGAGTACAGATTGGTACGGATAACGTCGTACAAAATGTATGCTACAATATGAAATTTCACTGACACTGATCGTTACGTTACGGATCGGCACGTGTCGGCACTGTTGTGTGCGGATAGGCCTTAATGCCTGACTATTGTTATGCTACTGTATCGCAGTCATCTTTTCATACAGAGAAGGTACGAGCATTGATCAACACTCTTACTCAAGACAAATTACAGACTTATATTAACTACAAGTCCATGTTTCCTCACGATGTTTTCCTTCATTGATGTCAGTGATGTTCAAGATAAACATACAAAGTACATTTTTATAAATTGAAAAAACGCACATTGGTACTCGCCCAGGGTTTGAACCCACAACCTCATGTATAAAAAGTGGCTGCCATAACCACTGCGCCATCACGACATTTACCTCAAGGTAACATAGAATTGAAAAAAATGTTTCATGATGTTTTTAACCGTTGTCACTTGAACTCAATACATCATAACAACTAAACAATTAAAAAGTAAAAGTTATGTTATTTTTGCTTCACGATGGAAATTCTCAGTTAGAAAGTGTAGGTACATACTTTCTATTTTTCGGTACGGAACGTACAACAGAAACTTGCGAGCATTTTTGTGTTAATACTTTTGTCTAGCATTGTTTTGAGTAAAAGTTGTATTTTGAGCTTAATTTTGGTGAAATATGCTATTTAAAGAGGTATTGGAAGTAAAATTTTGATACTATGTGTATGTTATATTGTTGTTAAAGTGTTGTTCACAGTAAAAACATGTCAGAAATACTACATAACTGTGATATCAGTGTTATCAGTCAGTTCCATTTGTTTATTCAGTATCACCGACAAGGACATGCATAAGATGTAATGCATGCTTCATTTTTGGGTTAGTCAATTACATACTAAAAAAACACCTCAAAATTGCATTAAAACACAAAAAAATCGTGAAATACAATGGTAAGACTGCTACAGTGAGCTAAATATAGACTTAGAAAACAGAAATTCCATGTTTTTCTAACGTAAAAGATAACAAATGTGATGGCCTAAAAACGCGTAATATGGATCAAAATGTACAGTTGTAAGCGCGATTTTACGCGTATTTAGAACACGTACCGTCGTTAGGCGGCGCTGGGCCTGCGTTGTGGCCGATACCGTTGACTCCGTAACCAGAATTGACAAAACCATAGTCGTGGAAAGCCTTCGCTTCTGAAGAGTGCTCACAAGTGTCCCGTCGCTCCGGCGCGGCACAGTACAGGTCCCAGAACACGCACCACCACGAGTGGAGGAACCCGGGCGGCTCGCCCAGTGTTATATTCTTCTCCCATCGTATTTCAGACAGAAACGTTTGCGCCGCTTTGGTCGCACCGACATGGAGTAAGTACTCGTACACATAGAGCGCCAATTTCTCGCGAGCCTGAGCGTCCGAAGGCACCGTAGAGCCCTTGCCCTTGGCATACATATCGACTGGAAGCCGACTTTTATGATGATATTGTTTATTATTTACATTAACGCTTTCTATCAATAAATTCAACTACACAAAATGTCATTGATCGATGGCGACATTTGGCGTCTGTGGCATAGAGAAATTGGTTTGTTCTCAGCGTGCAGTGCAGGTAGCTGTCATTAAATTATTTTGTTAGTAGGTTAGTACAGATTATAATTTTTTAGTCTAGGTATAGATAAAATCTTAACTTACTTATCAGGAATTTTTCAAAATTAAAATTGATAAATAGTATTCGCTGCATGACAGTTTATATAAAAGATAGAAGTTATTTCAAATAATAAGAACGACTAAGTTAAGTATTGCCGTATTATTGGTTCCAAGTGAATTGAATTTTTGTCTCCTGATGGTGTAGCCCTAGGATGTTAAAAAAATACAACGGCACACTATTATACTCTCCAAATAATAAAACATGCTTGGCGATAATCTTTTATTTCTGCTATAGTTACCTATTTCTAAAGCAACTGAAAAATATACTGGTTCTCTACACTTCCTAACTTTAGAACCATATAATTGTTGGGTCAGTATTTGGGCTTATTCCACTTTTCCCCGTTGGATGATCCCCATTGATGGGGATTAGTGAACTTTTTGTTCACTATTCCCCGTTGACCCAAAATTTTTATTTAATGGGGATAAGTGAACTAAAAAGTTCAATAATCCCCATTAGGTAGGTACGTTAAAAAAATAAAATATATGAATCATGTTACATTTATTAATTAAAAATATAACTTTCTTATACCTAATAAAATCACAGATTGTACAATTATTAATTTAAAATAAAAAATATAACTTTCTTATACCTAGTAAAATCACAGATTGTACAATTATTAATTTAAAATAAAAAATATAACTTTCTTATACCTAATAAAGTCACAGATTGTTACAATCATTAATTTAAAAAAGGTAAAGCTACCATACTTATCCGGGCCGGACATCAATACAGTAAAAAATGCAAATATAAAAATGGTGGAGTTTTGTGGGAGTGTACCACAAGAAAACAAAGTAAATGTGCCGGATCCATCACTGTCATGGTTTTTTATTTTAAATTAATAATTGTACAATCTGTGATTTTACAAGGTATAAGAAAGAAATATTTTCATGCTACAATTTTAATTAATGATTGTAACAATCTGTGACTTTATTAGGTATAAGAAAGTTATATTTTTTATTTTAAATTAATAATTGTACAATCTGTGATTTTACTAGGTATAAGAAAGTTAAATTTTTTATTTTAAATTAATAATTGTACAATCTTTGATTTTACAAGGTATAAGAAAGAAATATTTTCATGCTACAATTTTAAATTAATGATTGTAACAATCTGTGACTTTATTAGGTATAAGAAAGTTATATTTTTTATTTTAAATTAATAATTGTACAATCTGTGATTTTACTAGGTATAAGAAAGTTATATTTTTTATTTTAAATTAATAATTGTACAATCTGTGATTTTATTAGGTATAAGAAAGTTATATTTTTAATTAATAAATGTAACATGATTCATATATTTTATTTTTTTAACGTACCTACCTAATGGGGATTATTGAACTTTTTAGTTCACTTATCCCCATTAAATAAAAATTTTGGGTCAACGGGGAATAGTGAACAAAAAGTTCACTAATCCCCATCAATGGGGATCATCCAACGGGGAAAAGTGGAATAAGCCAGTATTTGTAATGATCATCTTTGTCCAATTTTAAATCATTCTCCAGTATTCTCCACATAAAGCCCAACTTCACATAGGTACAGCACTTTTTTCTTACAATCATGTGTAAATCTCCGGATTGTGACTGTCTGCAAAGGCTTGAATTTATCCACACCTTTTTTAGGAAATAAATTTTACTTGAATATGCTTTGTTTTGATACTACGAAAATGCAAACATTCACAAGCAAGATTATAAACGTCCATAAAACAACTAAAGGTCATTTAATTTGGGCCACGTAACCGTATTGCACTTTTATTCAAGTCTACTCATTGATCCTGATCAGTGTTTTAAAACATTTCCTTTCTTGTCTCTGTGTTTATTTCAACATTTGCTAAAAATTTGATCTAATCCAATGCTGAAATTATTTATCAGCACATTTTTACGACAAATTAAGAAACATAGACACTAATTTGATTTCGTAACTTATTTTTTTCCACCCAACGCTGTTGATTACCAAACGAAAACAAACTGAAACTCTAGGAATATCTTGACTTGTCTATTCCTTCTTCCTTTTCGTGCGGCCGTGTCACCGCGTGGTTCACAGCCGCGTTTCAGTAAGAAACATACAAAATGGCAATCCGCCCTGTATACAGGCCGACAATCGTCAAAAAGAGGACGAAAAGATTTATCCGCCATCAATCGGATCGCTATGACAAGCTCAAGCGAAACTGGCGTAAACCCAGAGGTAAGTACGCGTGTTCTATTTGGGCATTGTCGTTTTCAATAACCTTATATTTTGCTATTATTTCACAATTAATTCCAGATAAACTGTAAATAAACGAGATTTTAGACTATTCCAGTGATAAATATGTGCAATATTATGAAATAATAATTTCAACGATGAGGTTATATTTTTTCCGTAGCGAGCGATACTTTTGGTGAAAATCTTCATACGTTCAGCTCTCTGGTACAAAAATGTACAAAAAAGAAAATGTAATAAGGATTTTGATAATCATTTAGTTTTTAAAAGGAGGTATAAATATTGGCTGAATCTTTGTCAACATTGTGTTTCTGTACATACCTTGATTCTAACCTTATATATTTTTTTAAAAGTTCATTGAGGCTGTTAAAATCAAATCCTAACGCCAAAACTGACTATTTAGCCTCTTAGTCGTCCAGACCTCATTGGTTATAAGTTTGTAAACAATAAAATATTTTTATTGAATTCCCTAATATCATTTTATTACTGGTTTTTCAAAAACCAATAGTTTCCAATATGAATCTAAACCAAAATCATTTATTCCATTAAAAAGTGGTAGATACCGAGATGGTACATAAAAATATTAATTTCAAAACACATTTCACCATTTAGTGATAGTTTTTTTTATTGTGAATCTCAGCAACTGAGTAAAAGATAACTGGAATGAATTCTAAAAAACCTAAGAAAAGCCATACAGGTCAGACTTTGACTAATTTGCACACTTTCCAAAAGCCTGAACGAGTCCAGCTTTATATGGACACCTAGCAACAATATGTAGAGTGGAAAGAACTGCATAACTACGTCCAATTCAGAATGAAATAGAAAAATACATATGAAGTTATTCCTAATACGCAAGGGCACTCTGTGTTATGCATTCTATATGATAATTACAATTTGTTACCTTGCTAGATCAATTTCTACTAAATCCTATTCCATGTAGCTCGCATGTGGCTACCTGGTCATAGTGGTAGATACATTCATCACGAAAAAAACGTATTTAAGTATTTTTCTTAAGAAATTCTTTAGACAACTTTAAAAAGTGTTTTAATTTTAGGTTTAATGGAGTATCTTGTCCGTTCTTCTACATAGTAGACCTACGTTTTGAAATTGACAACTAGCTTCAATCAACTAACTGGCAGAATCTTTGACAATCATGTTCCTGTAAATAGTTTAAATAAATTAAATAATTATACACTTGTTAATGTTATCAAGCAGTTGTGATTCAAATACTATGTTACTTAGTTGGGGTGCTAAATAATGAATATAATATCGTATTACCCAGTTACTGGGTTGTGGAGGTCAGAGAAGCAGTCGCTTCATGTAAAATACTGGTATTCAGCTGCATCCGGTTAGACTGGAAGCCGACCCCAACGTAGTTGGGAAAAGGCTAGGCAGATGATGAATTGGCGTGCTAAATATTCACTTCATATAAGTGTAAATCTTTACTTTAACGCAGCTCTCTCTCCGCACTTGCAGGTATTGACAACAGGGTACGCAGGCGTTTCAAGGGTCAGTATTTGATGCCAAGCATTGGTTACGGTTCAAACAAGAAGACCCGTCATATGCTGCCAAATGGTTTCCGCAAGGTAATTATTATAAACATTCCAACTACATACATACGTATAATCCCCGAAGAGTTAGGCAGCGGTGCACCCATTAGTACACTCACATTTCGCCAGTTATGTTTAATTCCCATGTAATAGGGGATGAGCTTATTGCCATCAACCGGGCACAAATCTAGATTCCGAAGCTGCTACTGAGAAATTCCTGATGGAAAAACCTAATAACACTTTGACGGACCTGGGAATTGCACCCAAGACCTCATGCTCAGCTGTCGCACTTTCCAACCACTGGATCAACGAGGCAGTCTATTAACATCTTAATTACTTACGCAAGGGCACTCTGTGTTATGCATTCTATATGATAATTACAATTTGTTACCTTGCTAGATCAATTTCTACTAAATCCTATTCCATGTAGCTCGCATGTGGCTACCTGGTCATAGTGGTAGATACATTTATCAGGAAATACCTACTCAAATGCCACTTCAAGAAATTCTTTGTCTTCTGTTGATTTAAGTGTTTACTTGACTCATAAGGGCTCGTAGCCGTACACAGAGTGCCGGTGGCAGGGCCGCCGGCTTTTGCCGAACGGCACGTGCCGCCGGCACAGATAACTGTCCTTGAAACCAGCGCGGTACGCCGGCATATCGGGCGGCCATGCCGGCGGTTCCTTTGTGCGGCAAAGCGTGCGGCTTTATAAGCAGCCGGGCGCAACGTAGCTATGCCGGCGGCACTGTGTGTAGGAGCCGTAAAACATGCGAGAAAGATAGTATACCAAGGAATTGCTTTTCGTGTCATCTCTCTCACACATTTTGCCGTTTGTAGTTAGCCGGTCCCCGAGTTTTTTTATTATGGGAAATCATCCAATGACTTCTACCACTCTGGGTGGAGCGGAAAGGAATGTCAGACTCTTACTGACAAAAAGCCATCCGTGTTCCGCCTAATGCGCTTTGCGTTCCAGGGCCGCGACCGCGGTGAATCTTTCGAAAAAAATCCGCAATCCTATCAGAATTGAGTTTTCGCTTGCGAGGGACAGGGGCGCGGGGGTAGGACGAGATCGGGAGAGGTGCGGGCGCTCGTAGCGTGATACACACCGGGGTTGCGGGACGTCTTAACAGGATACCGTGGCCCCGGAACGTAAAGGGCAACAAAAGGAACAGGGTGGTTTTTTAGTCAGTAAAACTCTGACAGTCCCTTCCGCCCCACTCAGGGCGGAAGGAGTCATTTGATAATTTTTACAACCTCAAAAAAAAAAAAAGCGTGATACACAAGAGGCCTAATGTGCACTGGACAGTTCTTAAGATATATGAGTGGTGGTTAATAATGAACAATAGAAGATGAGGACTTAATTAAGTTTGGATATAAAGGTCATTTTCCTCTAATTTTCTCAGGTGCTGGTCCACAATGTTCGTGAGCTCGAGATCCTCATGATGCAAAACAGGAAGTACTGCGCAGAGATCGCTCACGGTGTCTCCTCCAAGAAACGCAAGACCATTGTTGAGCGCGCCCAGCAGTTGAGCATCAGGGTCACCAACTCTGCAGCCCGCCTTCGTAGCCAGGAGAACGAATAAATTAAGGATAATTATTAAAAAAAACGTTATAAAAAAATTGTGTTTTTTATTTTACCCCTAAGGGTCAGTTCACACCGAGACGCGACGCTGCGTGCACACTTTAAAAGAGCGACTCAAAATATAACTTTATTTTCTACACGAAAAGATACACATTTCATTGTAAGAATTTAGAATACGTTACACCACGCAGCACTACGTCGCGATGCGTCGCTCTACGCCGTGCGGCGCCGCGAGTCGCATCGCGACGCAGCGGTGAATCGCCGGTACGCGCGACGTGCAAGAGCGGCGACGTTGCGATGCGTCTCGCGGGGCAGCGCGAAGTCACTGGCCTCTTCAAGTATCGTCACGTTGCGTCGCGTCTCGGTGTGAACTGACCCTTATAATGGTTTCCCCTGCCACACTGAAGCAGTTGATCCCGGCTGTGAATTACAGATCTTTGACAGTCGTTACGGGTACCTAGTCTGAAGCCTACCCAAGTCGGACTTTGTGGGACCGATTAGAGCCACTGCCGAGTGCCGACTGTCGCCGGCGACTGGCACACAGTGGTCTGAAAATCGAGCTCCATACTCATAGAAACTTAAAGTCAAGAATTAAAAAAATAAAAATTGTAATGGCTCTGGTATACCTCCCTTTACATAATATTAACGTATGGATGGTACAAGTCACAGTACGCGTGAGAAAAAAAAGATTTGTGTTTTTTTTGTATGGGAGAAAACACTAAAAGTACGTTTTTTCGAAACTTAATGGAACTGTTAGGCTGGTGCTCACACGAGCTATAGTCCCATACACGGCGATCAAGATGACATACAATTCATGTACCTTTAGGCACCGCTTCGGACGTAGCAAATTTTTGAAATTTTGATTTTTCGAAATGTGATTTTTCAAATTTTTGCCGTGGTTAAATGATGTTGCCGATCGATTTACTTATATTATAATGAGATTTAGCCTGCTAATGACCTTTATGATGACAATAATTAAAAAAGGTATTGATTGGATAGGTTCTTTTTTTTTAAATTTCTTTTTAAATGATTTTGCTATCTATCATGGTCATAAGCATTGAGTGCTTTACAACATGGTTTCCCATATTAGAAGTGCTGCAGTGCTTCAATCTCAGCCTCAATCAAAGCCTGTTCTTCCACGATGTTTAACTTGTTTTCGTTTGAAAACTTTAATAGGTCTGCAAAACATGGTGGAAGATGGCTTTGGATTCTCCCATACCTTTTCATCGCCACAAACTAAGCGCAAAGGCACAAAAGAACACATAAAAATACTGGAATCGTCTTCGTCTGCCATAGTTTGCTTATACAAACTTTGCCCAGAAGCACCATCAAAGCCCCACTTGCATAATTATAAGTGTCAACTCTTCGCCATCCAGCGAAGATTCCACACGTAAGAATTTTCCAAGCTTAGCCACAGTTTTGCCCAAAATTGCTTGGAGCTTTACTTTTATCTCTCTTTCCGTGATGTCTGTGGTATCTTTTGGGGGGTAGCAGTCCTCCTTCGCCTCAAGGATGGCAGTATAAGAAGGATACAGTGGTATATATTCCTTCTTCTTTTGCACAAGATTTTAATGTCATATACTGCCACATCGAAAGCTTCAATGAGGTCAAATGAGCTTCAATGAGCGGAATATATATGCAGTTTTCTTTGTATTTAACAATTTCTTTATCTTGATAGCCTCTTCGGGATGCTCCGATACCAGTTTCATGATATCTGCTACATTCTTGTTTTGTGCTTTCAAACCAGTTGCATGAGCAAGGCTTTCAGTGCTATGCGTTAGGAGCTCTTCCACTCTCCTTCTCTTCTGTAGCGGGCTTAGATCCACGAATGTTTTTCTCGGCGTTACAACTGATGTTGATGTTTCAACACTGCACGTCTCCGGTGTGTAGGATGTTGATGCACCCTCATTTACACCAAAGTCAGAACTGGAACATGGTTGCTACTCTAGTGACACTACAGAAGTAGTCATTTTTTCCCTCACGACCTCGGACCATTTGATGTTCTCTTGCAGCCATGTCTCATACTTTTTACATTAAGATCTTGTGCAAAGAAGAAGGAATACCACTGTATCCTTCTTATACTGCCATCCTTGAGGCGAAGGAGGACTGCTACCCCCCAAAAGATACCACAGATATCACGGAAAGAGAGATAAAAGTAAAGCTCCAAGCAATTTTGGGCAAAACTGTGGCTAAGCTTGGAAAATTCTTACGTGTGGAATCTTCGCTGGATGGCGAAGAGTTGACACTTATAATTATGCAAGTGGGGCTTTGATGGTGCTTCTGGGCAAAGTTTGTATAAGCAAACTATGGCAGACGAAGACGATTCCAGTATTTTTATGTGTTCTTTTGTGCCTTTGCGCTTAGTTTGTGGCGATGAAAAGGTATGGGAGAATCCAAAGCCATCTTCCACCATGTTTTGCAGACCTATTAAAGTTTTCAAACGAAAACAAGTTAAACATCGTGGAAGAACAGGCTTTGATTGAGGCTGAGATTGAAGCACTGCAGCACTTCTAATATGGGAAACCATGTTGTAAAGCACTCAATGCTTATGACCATGATAGATAGCAAAATCATTTAAAAAGAAATTAAAAAAAAGAACCTATCCAATCAATACCTTTTTTAATTATTGTCATCATAAAAGTCATTAGCAGGCTAAATCCCATTATAATATAAGTAAATCGATCGGCAACATCATTTAACCACGGCAAAGATTTGAAAAATCACATTTCGAAAAATCAAAATTTCAAAAAT
Organism: Hoplodrina blanda; assembly: GCA_949316365.1. Lineage (NCBI taxonomy): Eukaryota > Metazoa > Arthropoda > Insecta > Lepidoptera > Noctuidae > Hoplodrina > Hoplodrina blanda. The sequence goes on from OX438576.1 coordinate 6,112,327, forward strand.
TTGCTACGTCCGAAGCGGTGCCTAAAGGTACATGAATTGTATGTCATCTTGATCGCCGTGTATGGGACTATAGCTCGTGTGAGCACCAGCCTAACAGTTCCATTAAGTTTCGAAAAAACGTAGGTACTTTTAGTGTTTTCTCCCATACAAAAAAAACACAAATCTTTTTTTTCTCACGCGTACTGTGACTTACGTACGTACGTACCATCCATACGTTAATATTATGTAAAGGGAGGTATACCAGAGCCATTACAATTTTTATTTTTTTAATCCTTTACTTTAAGTTTCTATGAGTATGGAGCTCGATTTCCAGACCACTGTGTGGCAGTCGCTTTTGAGCGGCGAGTCGCTCGAGCAGTGATGCCATATCTACCAACTTTTTGGTAGATCTACCATTTTTCACTTCAGTCTACCTATCTACCACCCTAGACCTAAATTCTACCTATTTTTTAATTAGTTTGACATATCACCACTATGAATTATTTTATAACGACGAGCGACGTTGCGATGTGTTGCGTGCGCCATGCGACGATGCGTCCAGCAACGCTGGACGCATGGTCTATGGTCCGGCAATGCTAGTGATAAACCACAAAAAAAAACGTCAGCAACAGTTCGCCGTTCGCGCCCATAGACATTATTATACTGTTCCGTGTTCTGTGGCCCATTCCCGGTTGGTTTGTTGCGGAATCAATGGTGAATCTTTGCTCCTGTTTTGTGTTGTTTTATTGTTAAAACTAAATAACTGCGTAGGTATTAACGGTGTCAATCCATATCCAATGTTTCCCCTGCTATGCGAATTCGTGAGAAAATTACTGGCACTTTCACATAGTAGCAAGCGCCAACGTTGAGAGATTGTTTTCTGCAATTAATAATATGAAAACCTTCCAGAGAAATAGAATTTGCACGGAGACTCTAGAGGGATTGTTGCGTACTAAAAGATTCATAGCAAACAACGGGCAGCCTATTGCAGAACATTTCAATAAAAATATGTAGGTATAATTTCCAAAAATGAACATTAATTTAAGAACAGTTCATGCATTTTTTTAAACTTAAAAAATCTTCTAACTTGAGGTGGTAGATCTACCAATTTTGTATTTTACATTCTACCAACTTCTACCAACATTTGGCACATAATCTACTAATTTTAAAAAATTCGGGTTGGCAACACTGCGCTCGAGCGACCGGCGACCAAGTGCGTAAACACATAATTGAACTAATAAAAGTCGCCGGCGACCAGTCGACAGTGCGTAAAATGGCTCTTATCGAATCAGACTATTATTTCATGGTTCTTTATTACCGAGTTCTTGTAGTACATACATGTGCGTTGCACTAATTGCCATCAGTACCTACCAATGATATTGATCAGTACGTTCCATTTTTACAAGCTTTTTTCTGTCATAATTTTTGTAGGACCGACTGTCCATTCACAGTAGTTTCGTAGGACATTGCCTTGTTGGTACAATTTCCATTTCTCTCTGACAAAAAATCTGTCACCGATTGTCTGACGTGGGCGGAAAGCCCGTAACTCGTAATTTAAGAACATTGACTAGTACTGCGCAGCCATTAGAAGCCAACTTCAGAGCGAACTTCGTGAAGGTCTGCAGGCTCTGCAGCCGAGCGCGCGGAAATATGTAACATGAATTCCATACCCATTTCACACAATATTTTGTTACTTCTTGTGGTATAAAATTAAACTAAAATATTGGATAGTAGTATTCAAGTCGAATACTCGTGCTAGGCTTATTTAAATGTACCTGCTGTGCACGCCCTAGGGGTAGTCTTTATGTACCTACAGTCAACAAAAGTGCCTTAGGCATTAAGTCCGCCTTTGTACGTCATTGCCTTTGTACGCTTTTGTTGCATTAAGTTTAAATAAATAAAGTGACAGGTATGCAGTGTCCTCCGAAAAGTTTTCTTAGGAACTGATAGATGTCTTCGATTGAAACTTAATTTAATTAATGAACTGTTTATTATCTACGTTTTAAATTAAATTACATTCGAAATCATCCATCGGTTTCTAAGAAAACTTCAACTAAGTATATCTGACGACCCTGCATACCTATCTGTTTTGCTGACTGTGCCATCTTTACCTATTTAAACGCTCTATGTCGTGGTGCCTCAGTGGTTAAAACGCTCGCCTCATGCTTGAGGTTGTGGGTTCGCAACCGGGCACAGGCAAGCACCAATGTGACTATTTCAATTTTTATGTTGGTAAGTAGGTACTTTCTAAGTTTATCTTGAACATCACTGACATCGGTGAAGGAAAACATAGTGAGGACACAGCCCACAGGACTTCTTATAATTCTCTGAAATCGCCAATCCGCTTTGAGCAAACGTGGTGATCAATGCTCGTGCCTTCTCTAAATTAGAAGGCACTTAGCCCTGCAGTGGAACAGTATAATAGGCTGGTATTATTATTATTATCTATACTCATATAACGATGTTAAACGAGAAAACTCCTTATTGGTGATGGTGAGGTTCTTCAGAAAGGACAGGTGCGCAGTACTCGTAACTGGCGTGCTTGTATGACGAGATGTATCAACGTGGACGAGGCGAAAGGAGTATGTAAGGATCGTAGCAGGTGGCGTTCTGTGTTTTCTGCCTACCCCCATGGGAAAAAGGCGTGAGTTTATGTATAAATAAATAATAAAATAATAAATAAATATCTTGGGACAACTCACACACGGCCATCTGATCCCAAGCTAAGCAGAGCTTGTGTTATGGTAACCAGACAACTGATATACATACTTATATAATTTATAAATATATACATATTATAGATAAATTACACCCAGACACAGAACCAACAATTATGCTCATCACACAAAGTTTGTCCTGCGTGGGAATCGAACCCACTACCTCCGGCTTTGCAGTCAGGGTCACTAACCACTAGACCAACGAGGCAGTCAACTGTATGTGTGTGTATGTACGAGAAAACTTTAGTAGTCAAACTAAAATGTTTGAAAATTACGTAATAATAACAAAATGGCGTTCTGTGCGTGTTTCTGTGTCGCGTGTCTTGTGTTAATATTTTGTGCTTCGGCCCTGTCGCTGAGGGAACGGCGTTATGCGGTATTGTAGCAAGAAATATATTGTTTTAGTCCCTGTCATATTATTATGACTTTCAAGCTATCAAGGCTCAAAAATTTAAGTTGATTTTTCTAAGTGGCTACGAATTTTTTTTTATTTGAATATCGAACGAAATATGTAGGTAATTAAAAATTAATGATCTGAGAGAGATATATCTAGACCACAGAGATTATAAAGATGCCCATCCCATAACTAATAAATGAATGAGGAAAATGCCTGTCAGAATATGACATGTCCGCCATTTTGTGTATTATCTGATAGAAAAAGGTTCTTCGTTACATGCGACGTGTATGCGACCATTTTGTGTTTACATTAGCAGCTTTTTATGCTAGCTAGAGCCCACCCAGAGATACAAGTCAGTTGCAAACACACTTTCACCTACCTACCTACTTGTTCTTAAACCCACAAAAAAATCAACCTTAGGTTACTAAGTTAAGAATATGTTCTTGACGTTAATTTTAAAAGTTCCATTAATTTGACGTTATTACCATACAAACTCAATAACTTCATAGTTAATATGGCATAAAGTCGTCCATGATGGCAGATCATTGGCAAAGCTGGGGTTATGATAATATTTTTTTATGATACACGCCTCTTCGTACCAAGTACGGCTTGTTAGAAGCTACAGGATGTTTCAAAGTAGATTTTTAATATTTTTTTTTTTGGGACAATCCCGCCACACTGTTCCCACCCACTGCAACTCCTGAAAGCCAGAATCAACAGTGGAAACCACCAGAAAAGCGCCGAGGCAATGAAGCTCGACGAGTCCCGGAGAAACGATTCAACTAAGCTGTTTTGGGTCCCGCAACGTTTCATGTTTATAATATTAAGTAGGATTTAATTCTTTAAAAGTCTAGTTAATGTATGAAACCATCCCATCAGTTTTGACTAAGTAATGGGTGTAATTAAATAGTCATTTATCCAAGAAAATTAACCTACAGTTAAATTTCAGTAAGGTGCATTGGGGTACCTAATTACGACAACCGGGTAAATATTCCGATTTTATTAATTTGCACCATTTACGTACACATCTTATTTTGACAATGTTTTAAAGATGAAACACGTATAATTATTTATTAGCAATGCACGGCAATGTTTAAATCTATGGCAGCGTTTGATTGAAATTAATAGAAATCGGAATTTACCCGGTTGTCGTAATTACCCCAATGCACTATATCTAGTTTGTAATTTTAAACAAGCCATAGAATAGGCATCTAATTACAGTCTGACTGGTTTAGTTCCCGTTAAACTAATATACCTAATTATGTCAAAATGGTGCCGATTACCTTATTCACAAACTACTAAAGAATTGGCATCTCTTACTAACATAATATAGCGAAAGAAAAGGACAGTGTCATTTTAGAACTAAGTTAGATATTTCAAATTACTAGTTTTGCCTTGAACTTTTTGTAAAACCTTGAACCTTGTTTTTAATCTATGCGTTCTGACATGCCAACAAACATTGCATGGAAGTTCCAGATTAACTAAAATTGACAGGTCTAATTTATATCCGCCTCTTTCTGATTTTATTGGACAGAAAAAGATAGAAATAGTCTAATTCTAGTTTAGTTTGTAAACAAGTAGTTTTTGAAAGAAAAGAGGATGTAAGTATCGGCGTGTGATGTGAAAATAAATGATGAGAGTGTGGAGCAAATGAATGAGTTTGTATACTTGGGCAGTATGTTTACTAGAGATGGAAAGATTGATGCTGATGTGGAAAGGAGAGTAACTGAGTAGATGAGGCGAAAGGAGTATGTAAGGATCGTAGCAGGTGCAAGGTGGCGTTCTGTGGTTTCTGCCTACCCCCACGGAAAAAAGGCATGAGTTTATGTGTGTTAAAGTAAGTTATTTTGTTTGTAAAATGTTTAAAGAAAAAGTGAACAACCTGTATCTACATATTTGACGACTATGCTCTTTGGACATCATGCAAATATTTCCGCAGAATTCGGTCAAAATAGAAGCGAAAATCGTAAGGTTTGAACGTGTTTATAAAACTGGCTGTGAAGTGAAAAGTTTAGTGCTTTAATTCAAAATGGAGAACGAATTACCATAGATAATTAATTCGGTGTTGCGTGTGGTGATTATCCTTTAAATTAGCTAATGGTGCCGATTATCTTGTTCACAAACGAAACTAAAAATAGACTATTTCTATCTTTTTCTGTCCAGTATAAAACAATAAAGGGGCGGAAATAAACAGAGCGACTGCTGAGCATGAGGTTCGATTCCCAGGTCGAGCAAAGTGTTATAGGGTTTGCCATCAGTAATTTCTCAGTAGCAGCCTCGGAGTTTGGCTTCTTTGTGCCCGGTTGATGGCAATAGGCTCGCTCCCTATTACATGGGACTTAAACATAACTGGTGTACTAATGGTTACACCTCTGCCTAACCCCTCAAGGATTACAGGCGTGATGTTATGTTATTGCCAGTTGTTGCCCCACTGCAAGTCAATTCTTCTTTCTCATCTCCGCTCTCTTCCTTCATGGTACTTGTAATCTATACTATAATATTATAATTATATTTGTTTGAACGCGCTAATCTCTGGAACTACTGGTCCGATTTGAAAAATTCTTTCAGTGTTAGATAGATTAGTTATCGAGGAAGGCTATAGGCTATATACCATCACGCTACGACCTACGGGAGCGGAGCAGTAACCAAAGACGCGGGTGTAACCGCGGCGGACAGCTAGTCAACATATAATTTAGTTTTCAGAATGCTGTGAGCGTGAAAGTCAGCGAAAATGGTGCATCCGGGGAAGCAGCGGAGTACGCATCATACGGTCCGGTTCACCGGAGACGACCATATGCCCAAGTACAAGCCTATAGTCAGTGTAAGTACCGGATGAGAAGCCAAGACGATTAACAAAAGGTATTTATATGGCAGAGGTGAGTGGCAACGCAGGGAGGGGTCGCCCTAGGAAGACCTACACTGACCTTATTGGTGAGGTTCTTCAGAAAGGTCAGGTGCGGAGTACTCGTAACCGGCGTGCTTGCCATGTATGACGAGATGTATGAACGTGGACGAGGCGAAAGGAGTATGTTAGGATCCCGGCGTGCTTGTATGACAAGATATATGTACGTGGAAGAGCCGAAAGGAGTATGTAAGGACTAAGGATCGTAGCAGGTGGCGTTCTGTGGTTTCTGCCTACCCCCATGGGAAAAAGGCGTGAGTTTATGTATGTATTTAAGAGAAGCCAAGGCTGTAACCAGGAGTAACTTTCAAGGGTGGTGTGAGGAGGAGGTGCTTTGAACTCTGGAACAGATGTCTCTAGATCAGTATACGACCACTCCCAAAGTATAATTTTGGGAGTGAAACACCGCCTGCAGTAGGCTACTATGCGGTACTAGGCGCTCAGAATTACGGAAGAGATTTATCGTGATAAGGCAAGTAACGTGGAAAGTTTTTGACCCACGTAGTGCGGTTTGACACGTTTTTACCCGACTGCGCGACGCAAAGGAGGGTAATGTGTTTATCAGTCTATGTTTTATGATTTGAATAAGAAACATATGAAACCGAAAATTTGCTATCAATTCTTAGAGTATTTTATATTGAGCTGAAACCCTTGCCATATCGTTAGTTATCATCCAAAGAAGCCTTACTCTTTGTATTGTATATACCTTTCCGTTACACGTTGTATATTTACATTAAAATAAAGATTATGCAAAAGATTCTCTGACCTACTTCCCGTAGCATTGCTCTACATTCAGAAAGACAGTTTGTCAATTCATGACAAATTCCTAATGACTCCCTTGCATGCTGCACGCAAGCTTTATATACTTATTATACTCTATGACGCAAGCAAACCACAAACAAACGGAAATACTATCAAAAAGTTCCTTTAATTTATTTCAATGTTTATGGTCTGAATTTTATTTTTTGCTCTGTGCAAAGGCTTTTTGGGTTGATCGCCGTGGCGGTTTTAAAAATGAATTTTTGGTAAAGGGCCTTTATGCCGAATGGTATTTAATACAAAGATTTAAGAACTGCCTCGTTGGTCTAGTGGTCGCAAAGCGCGACTGCTGAGCATGAGGTCTTGAGCTCGATTCCCAGGTCGGGCAAAATGTTATTGGGTTTTTCCATCAGGATTTTCTTAGTAGCAGCCTCGGAGTCTGGATTTATGCCCGGTTGATGGTAATCGGCTCGCCCCCTATTACTTGGACTTAAACATAACTGGCGAAATGTGGGTGTACTAATGGGTACACCTCTGCCTAACCCTTCGGGGATTACAGGTGTGATGTTGTGTGAGTATGAAATTGTTAGTAAGTATACATATATTTTTCTAATTGTTGTTGGGGTCGCCCTAGGAAGACCTACACTGACCTTATTGGTGTACGCCGTGCTTGTATGACGAGATGTATGAACGTGGATGAGGCGAAAGGAGTATGTAAGGATCGTAGCAGGTGGCGTTCTGTGGTTTCTGCCTACGCCCATTATCATTATGTAAAACAATTGTTCTTGTGTGATAATTTGAGAAAGTGTGCGTGGCGCAGATATTTCCCTCGCAAAAAATGACAGACTTTTTTGTATTAAAAAAATACGCTATGGCGACTCCCCTCCGCTATGGTGATCCGTATTACTCTATGGTTGTGACAGACAGATTACATAGCGACCATAGAGGAAAGCAATTTATATATCATTATTTATGTTATTACAGTAACCCACATACAAGACTCCAGTAACAAACATAAATTGCTATTATGAGTATGAATTTTTTGATATAATGCATATTTTAAGTGTTAATTTTGTTACCGTAATATATCTTTTCCTTGGTATTTATTTGTGTGTGATTTTGTATCTCATAATGAAAGATGTTTTTTAATATGTGCTATGACGTAACTGAAACAAATAATTTAATAATGATTTAATCCACAAAAAACAACAAATAAGTACCTAACATCCGCTTTATTTTAATCTGTATTACTCAGTAGGTTGTGGATGCCAGATAGGCAGTCGCTCCATGTAAAACATCGGTTTCTGCTGCATCAGGTTAGACTGGAAGCCGTTCCCAATAAGGCTAGGCAGGTGATAATGTTGACCAAACGAGTATCAGCTCTTGACTACGTTTTTCATATGTCAAAACCTGAGAGCCAATTCTCATAATCAAGGTCCGATCTAGCTAGCCCTATTCGCCGCCCTTTACACTAACACCATATAATATAGTACGGCTGACGTATCTTGGCGGTATGAAGTTAGCTGTTTGGCTGCGCAATGGATCTTATAGAAACGAAATTGTTTACTGCGCAGCAATCGGAGAGCCGCCAAGATACGTCGGCCGTATTGTAAGTCATGAGCTTGCTATTCCAAAGATGGCATGATATTTATTTATGTGATATTGTTTTATTTGTATAATATTCACATAGGTACGTTAGTGTACCACTGCTTCTGAATGAGTATACAAAAATTCACGAGAGTATGTTGGACTTCGTGCAACCGCCCAGCACCCTCTCAATTTTGTGAGTATTCCGGTCTGATCCCCTGATCTGATCCCCTTGGAGCAGACAGCAATTAAAACATGATAATAATTCAGCAGGGGATCCGAACGGAATAACTCAATTTTGTCGACATTTACCCGGCTTGACCCCTCTAAGATCGCGCCCTGCTCATCTCATGAAGTCAGAAACGCCAAGAGAATTCAAGAATTTTTGGTAAATTGAGCGGCGCGCTGATAGCAGATCAGCAACAGTCGAGGGCGCGGATCATGAGTCAATTATATGTACTGGACTCCCGACTTATGGTGATAGAAGGAACCGATGAGTCCGACATAACACGAATTTCAAGTCGTTCGTGGTGCGAGTTCCGACTCATTTTATTGAGGCCTTCCTCAAGGAAGAGTTTCTGCCGATGGGTGTCGTGTATCGGCGATTCCGCGGAAGGCTCGACACCACACAGCGCAACACGACGCCGTCACTTCGTGTGCAATACTTAGTTTCATAAATATTTTTGTGGTTTTTATAAAATATGTACTACAGTTTGTAAGGTTACCTATGTTATTATATTTTAAGTATGATAGTTTGTAAGGACCTATGTTATATGGGTCTTTGTTACCCGAAATAAATAATCCTCCGGTTTCCCCTCATGGATCCAACAACACAAATTGAGAACCTAATTGAGAAAATACAAGAGCACCTCTCCCCCCCCCAAACCCTACCACGCTCCCATGATAATTCTGCACAACATCCTTCAAATGACGAACTAATCTTCTGATAATAATCTTCTGTCTCCCTCTCGCAGGACTCGACAGACTCGCCGAACTATGTCAGCTCGCAGTCCTACCCGGGACAGGACTCGGGTGCTCCAAGTCCTGATGGGTGCAACTTCCAACCGGCGGCCCAGAGGTACCGGCTTAATGAGCAGCGTAAGTACCTAAAACACGCGGGCTTGCGGACGGCGAGTGATGGGTAGCTCGCCGTCCGATCAAGGACCAGGCCCGGGTTGACGGCGCGTTTTTGTTCCACGCGCGCTTCAAAGAGCTGTCAGCACAGGGACGGGGCCCCAATAGGGCCAAACGCCTGCCGGGGTCGCGGGACGTCTAAACAGGAGACCGTGGCCCCGAAACACAAAGGACAACAGAAGGAACAAGATGGTTTTTTAGTCAGTAAAAGTCTGACAGTCCCTTCCGCACCCAGGGCAGAAGGAGTCATTTGATGATTTTTACCACCCCAAAAAAAAGTTTCTAAAACACGGAAGGACGAAAACTTTAGTCATGGATTCAATACACGATTATAGAGTTTACAGGGTTGAATTTTGGAATGAAATTCCTTAACGCGGCTTACGGTACAAGTTACCTAACTGACAGAAATCGCCACTTTAGCAGGTTTTTCCATTACATATTTTATTTTTTATTTAAGATTAACAAAAGGTATTTATATGGCAGAGGTGAGTGGCAACGCAGGGAGGGGTCGCCCTAGGAAGACCTACACTGACCTTATTGGTGACGTTCTTCAGAAAGGTCAGGTGCGGAGTACTCGTAACCGGCGTGCTTGTATGACGAGATGTATGAACGTAGATGAGGCGAAAGGAGTATGTAAGGATCGTAGCAGGTGGCGCTCTGTGGTTTCTGCCTACCCCCATGGGAAAAAGGCGTGAGTTTATGTATGTATGTATGTATATTTCTCCCCCTTCATCTCCGTTCTTCAGAAAGCATGTAAAGCTATTATACCCGCGCCTAATTGCTCCCCGGTCGTGTCGAATTGCCGTCCCATCGGACTATAAGAAGAGGGAGTGCTAGACTAGCTTTTTCCCGCGACTTCGTCCGCGACAAAGATGGTTTCTCCATACAAATTTAGGACCCCTGTTTCATCCCCTTAGGGGGTAAAATTTGGAAAATCCTTTCCTATCGGATGCTTACGTCATACAAAGAACACACCCTCCAAGTTTCAAGTCTCTACGATCAGCGGATTAAGCTGCGACAAAGATGGTTTCTCCATACAAACTTAGGACCCCTTTTTCATCCCCTTAGGGGGTAAAATTTGGAAAATCCTTTCCTATTGGATGCTTACGTCATACAAAGAACACACCCTCCAAGTTTCAAGTCTCTACGATCAGCGATTTAGGCTGTGCGTTAATCCGTCAGTCAGACATTGTAGACAAAGCACTTTATAGAAGATTAAAAACCATACTCGTTCTTCCTCAGGCATCAAACTCTTGACTTCCATCAACCAGATAGTCCAGCAGCGCGTCGACCTTGAAGCCAACCGTGTTACTCTGTCCAACCTTCTGGATGAACTCAGAAGGAAACTCAAAAGAAGAATAGAAGAATGTCACTTTGAGAAGAAAGATCGGATGAAAGTAAGTGAAACGAGAGACTTGGAAATAGGTGCTGATCCACGCGTCATGTTCGTGAACGGGCGCTGTCTGTTGAGACTGGCCATCTCTTGTTGTCTTCCGCCCTGGGGGCGGAGGGCTATATCAGACTCTTACTGACTGAAAACCACCACGGTGTTCCCTTCCCACACTTAAGCTAGGGTTAACCCGTTAACCGGAACGCGATGTACGCCTTCCGCGATCCCCGACTGGAGCTGGCTCGCATCCACGAGCCCTAGGATAAATCATAAGATCAAAATATCTGGACAAAATCTGAAATTGTCAGGATTTTGTGGGATCCGGGAGAAATACACACATAATCAGTTATTAAAAGTGTTATCTTATATCCTGTCAGGGATAGAGGCAGAGTATCGATAGTGTAAAGGTAGGAGTATCGGAAGGGTAGGGGTAGGATACCACTCGAACGAAGTCGTGGCGGGTCAGCTAGTCACATACAGGGTTATTTTGCAACCACCATCCAAATTTTCAGAAATGATTTAGAATCGATAACCTTATCAATTGATGAAAAAAACAAAAAAGTACTTAATAACAAAAACAAAAAAAACATTTAAAAGAAAATATCCGTAAAAAATCAGAATGTAGAGACACGCAGCAAGGGGGGCGTAGTGCGTGCTGTTTATGTGCGTTCCCGAATGTTGAGGTAAGCGCGTGTGCAGTCAAGTTCAACAACCTATTGTTGAACTGTATTTATTCCACACGTTGTGATTTTAGTAGCGGACAATGGTGAAAATCATGTAATTTTTTTAAAGTTTTTTTTTCATCAATTGATAAGGTTATCGATTCTAAATCATTTCTGAAAATTTGGATGGTGGTTGCAAAATAACCCTGTATTTATATAAAAGCAATCAGAATAATGTAACCAAAACCAGTATCATGTAAAAGGTTGCCAAGTCCTGAGGTGCAAGGCGCTTCATAATTAAAAACTCTTCTCTCTTCCAGAATCTAAAACAAGCGAACCAGAGACTAGAGAAGGAAAAATTCAACATTATATCAGAGGTTGAACACTTGAAGAGGCATCTGGAGAAGGAGGAAGCTCATCATATGCAGCACGCGAGGAGTGCAGTCGCTCAGGTGAGGGAGACCAACCCAGAAAAATCTTTTTTACTTGTCACGACAGTTCTGCTATCATCCTATGAGGAGTTATGTTCCATATCTCCAAAGTTCATTATCAGATCATGGCAATATTTCTATGGGACCATCCTGTGAAGTATTTATTCAAACAAAACCGGTGTGACAAAGTATGAGTTATTGGGCGTGAAGAGATAGCACCTAATGACCTCTCTTATCGGTCATTTCGATTTGGCAAACGATGCACCAACTAACCTGTATATTTAGATTTAGATTTTCATCTTAATAACTGTCATTTTTGACATCTGTCGGGCGTACCGTACCGGCCAATTTTTTTTAATATGATAGATAAAACATTTATTCGGTGCACACAAAAGACACATCACAACACTAAAGTATAAATCAATCAGCTATGGACTAGGACAAGGTAAGGTGTGTGTCTCAAGTTGCACCAAATGGGAGTCCAGCTCAGCATGTGCCAGGCAAATATACCTGACGCTGATATTCTGCTGAATACTTAAGGCGCTCCCTCACCGGGAGCATTCGCGTGTAATGTAACATTATAGGTTCGACTTTGAGCATTACATTACAATACTACCTCCCTGACCGACGAGCGTTCGCGTGTAATGTAACATTTAGTATAGATTTGAATTAGGAAAGCGCATTGATGTTACAAGTTGTATCAAAATATTACACATTGTATCATTACAAGGTGCGCATTGTAATGCTCGGTTCTCCTCCTTCACTGATGTAACGTCGTTTTGTATCATTACAAGGTGCGCGCTGTAATGCTCAGTTCTCCTCCCTCACTGATGTAATGCTCGACTCTGTAACGTTACATTACACGCGAATGCTCCCGGGTGAGGGAGCCCCTTTATATTCAAACTTGTTCCCATAAAAAGTTAATCATGTTCACAAATAAAAATGTCTGTGTTTCCGTTTGCCCACAAATGTTCACAGGCTATTCAGGGTGTGGTGACCAAGTGCTCAGTTTCCGACAGCATCTTCAATCAGTGTTCCATGGCAGATATCCCGAACGTGGTCAGTAGGAATGTTGCTAAGAACGCACCTTCTAGGAACGTAAGTTTTTAAATGTAAGATGCTGGACAGGGTCTGCATGCCTTTAGGGGTAGGTAGGGATCTACTTGACATTTTACCGTTTGGAATATAATTATGGAAAGCACACTTTACCGGCGGTTTTCCGAACGAAAAATTTATCTGACAAATTGTCAAACGCGCGTCAATGTCAAAATTCGAAAGTCAAAACGTTTATTTCAGTTAGTCAAATTATAGGCGCTTTTGAATCGTCAAGGAGTCGGTCAGTTAGTCAGAAAGTTAGGCCGCCTTCACATTACGTCGCAAGCATTGCGGCAGCAGCGCGGCGGTCGCAAATTTTGTATGAAAATCCAAATTTGCGGCTGCCGCGCTGCTGCTAGTTTAGCGCTTAAGCTAGTTGCTCGTTCCAAAACGTAGGTAGGTCTCTATGGAGAAGAACGAGCAAGAAACTCCACAGACTCTCTTTTCAATTAGGGTTTTCACAAAATACTGGTTACAATTATTCTTGTTGCTTCTACATGTGAAAACAATGAATAATTTCACAAAGACACAACTTTCCTAAAAAACAGTAAATAAAATTAGATTTTTAGTTGCCTTGAAATCAATAAATAGTTAATTAATTGAATTTGCAAAAAAGAAACGTCACAGTTCCTTATTTATTTTAACTTATTACTAATTGCCATACCAAATCTCTGAGGAAATTGCGTTTTGACAGCGCGTAAAAAATATGTCAATTGATAAGTGGTGTCAATTACAATAAGCGCCACGAAAGATCACTTGACACAGCACACAAACTTTATTATTTCGTAATAAATATTATAATACACTAGCGACCCGCCCCGGCTTCGCACGGGTGCATATACATATAAACCTTCCTCTTAAATCACTCTATCTATTAAAAAAAATCGCATCAAAATCCGTTGCGTAGTTTTAAAGATCTAAGCATCTATAGGGACAGGCAGCTGGCAGAAGAAGCGACTTTGTTTTATACTATGGTAGTGATTGTTAAGAATTTTAATAAATGTCATCGAAATATACCTGAATAGATACCTACACAAATTATGGATATGGATAGCTATTTTTTACATCCTTACCTGCGCAAGCTCCCCATTACTGACGCTTGTCGAGTCTCATCTTTCGTTGCCCGTATTGGAATTGCCCAATTATTAACAACGATTAAAAGCAGGGGTGCTATTCTCTAAAAGACTCGACGACGAACTCATCGACGAAACTAGTATGGTCCCCAGTGGATTTTCAACTTTATGCTGTAGTTCACAACGTTGTAAATCTATTAAAGACAAACTGTTTCGGAACTCGTCGTAGAGACAGTTTGTCGTTAATGGATTTTCAACTAAATGGTCTAGAGCATAAAGTTCAAAATCCACTGGGGACCATACTAGTTTCGTCGACGAGTTCGTCGTCGAGTCTTTTAGAGAATAGCATAGCAGATTACTTTTAAAGCGTTTAACAATTTATCACATAAATTTTTTTGTTCGAGAAATCGTGTGTTTCTTACGTTGTTTTTATGTTTATAAACGTTTTAAAAACATCAAGAAGAGATGTAACGCCATCAGAGACAAAAGTTGGTCGGTTTTTTGGCTTCTCTTCTTCTGTAAAAACACGAGAATGTGGTTTCAAAAATACACATTATAAGACAGTGAATGAAACCGTCATGGAGAGCATTTTACCTCAGGTTATCCGATCAAAAAATTAATTTGATAAATTGTCGAGCGCCTGAGTTGCTGTAATTGGCTGTTGATAATTTGGTTAACCAATAGAGCTTTTCACGCTCGCTTAACAATTTATCAAATTAATTTGTCGTTCAAAAAACTGAAAATTTGTGTTACGCAATGTGCATGGTGTGTGGTATTCAAAGCTAGATTCTTATTTTTAAAAAAGCTCTTTCAATGTATGCGTTTGTTGGCGGACTACTGCAGCAAAAAATTTGACTCTTATTTGAATCAAATGCGTTCCTATTCGTAAAAAACGCAGGGACTCCGTATTGTGTCCAGGGCCTCCAATAGGTTAAAGTCGGCCCTGTGTGTACATCCTACCCGGTGCACTCCAATGCTGCATCAGTCCAGCACCGAACGGTTGGTACAGTTACCGGCACGTAACTTGGCAAGAGATTTTCGTAGTGGGGGAAGTTCGCGCATATAAAAATGTATAAAATTGTGCGTGCGCAAACTTCCCCCACTACAAAAACTCTTGCCAACTTACGTGTCGGTAACTGTAAGAGCCCAAAGAAAGAGTCAGTCTAGCTACTTAGTTCGTATTTATTTATTTAATTTTGTAGTTAATTGTGTGGCATTTGCATGTAAGCTTGTGATTTTAAACGCGCAATTAACTTATAAACCCTTTGATTTTCTAATGGTCCAAGATACCCCAGTCGCCAGATCTGTTAATCGTGAAATTTTGAAAATACATAGAGGAATTTTATACAAGACCTTTTTTTTTAAATTAATGAACCGATTTTAATGAAACTTCCTACACATTCAGGATACATAGGTCTAAAAACTTATGAGAGAACATTTTCCAAATGTCTTATTTAAAAAGAGATAATTAGAAATCTCTGTTTCTACGGAAAACTTTAGCTGTAATGTAACACAATTTTTCGAAAATGTTCTCTGATGTCTCTTTAGACCTATGTATCCTACTTATACGTAGGAAGTTTCATTAAAAGTTAAGAAAGGTAATAAGAAAAGTTTTATTATTATTACTATACTAAAACGTATAAACCTGAACAATTTTTTTGTTAGTTTGTTTTAACGCACATATCTCTGGAACTACCAGTTGGATTGGAAAAAATCTTTTTGTATGTGATAGCCAGATTCGTAAGGAACAGTATAGGCTATAAACCATCACGCTACGTCCTACAGGAGCGGAGCAGTAACCAGAGGCGTAACTAAGGCGCTTTGCACACGGAGCTACTTAAGTTGAGGCAACTATCAACACTTAAAAAGTTTCCTGTAAAAGTTGATAGTTGCTATAACGTTTACGGTTGCCGCAACTTTATAGCAATCTGTGAGCAACTTTCACAGCCGAGTTGCCGTATGCCGTTGCTGTAGCGACACTGGCATTGCCGGGCACAGGGAGAGGGAGGGAGGGTGTGAAATCGCCCGACGCGATTGATGGTTGAGGAAACCGGCAACTTTAAAAACCGGTATAATATTTAACAGTTGCTAGTTGCGGCAATTAGCAACTAACTTAGTCATCGATTGCAGCAACTGAAAACTGTTGACGATCGCCGGAACTCGAAACTCGAGTTGCTATGTGTGCGCAGTCCAATTGAAATATATGTAAACAGCTAGTTGCCAGTTGCCAGTTGCTGCAATAGTTGCTCTATGTGCAAAGCTGAAAAAAACACGCGAACAGTAGTTCCTCTATATTTTCTCAAAAGACGTAGGTTTGGCGAATCTGGAATCTCCAACTATAACATGTAGGACCATTTTTGTTTGAAGATAATTTTCATTACAATGGTCTTTTAGGCTGACAACAAGCTGGCTGCCGCGCGTCTTATGCGCGACATCGCCGAGCTGAGGCAGCGAGTGGCCCAAGTGGAAGCACGCCTTGCCAACGAGCTGAGGGTAGGTAGCTATGCATGCAGCATGAGGTCTTGGATCCGATTTACGGGTCGGGCAAAGTGTTATTGGGTTATTCCATCAGGAATTTCTCAGTAGCAGCCTCGGAGTCTGGATTTGTGCCCGGCTGATGGCAATAGGCAAAAATTTTTGCCCCCTATTACACATATGGGACTACATAACTGGCGAAATGTGGGTATACTACTTAATGAGTACACCTTCTGTTCTGTCTTCTGCTTGTTTGGAGGGAAGTGGAAATTATATTTTTTTCTTACTCCTCTACTATTCTTTTCTGATTAATTTCGTTGCGGGACCCAAGACAGTTAATCGTTTCTCTGGGACTCGTCGAGCTTCATTGCCTCGGCGCTTTTCTGGTGGCCTCCACTGTTGATTCTGGCTTTCAGTTGCAGTGGGTGGGAACAGTGTGGCGGGCTTGTCCCAAAAAAAGATAAAAAAATAATAATTAGTACACCTCTGCCCAACCCTTCGGGGATTACAGCCGTGTTCCATGTTCCAGCGCAAGAGACAAGCTGAGCTGGACATCATTCGCCTGAGGAAGGAGCTGTCCAGTACCAAGAGCTTCGTCGCGTCGCTGCGGCTCCCCCCACCTCCGCTACGGAAACAATGCTCCAAGTTTGCGTAGACCATTTAATAAAGGCATGTCGTGTTGATGCTGTTTGGTAGTTTTATTTTTAAACTAAGTTATGATAGGATTTTTAATTTTATTGATCTTTAAGGGTGCGTCCACATGCATCTGGCGAATGTGCCGCGAATGTGCAGCTTGCGAGCCGTTTGCGAGCTGCCCGCGAGCTGCACGCGTGCATTTTGTTCGTGCGCCGCTCCTGCGCCGCACCTAAGCGCCGTACGCGATCAGCGCGCGGGCGGCGCTAGTCAACGGAACTGTAAGCACGAGAACTGAGTGCGCGCAGATATACACGCTTTTATAAGAGCCGCGCATGAGTTGCGCTAAAGAAGCGCACCAAACCATTGCCGTGTCTGCACGTGCGCAGGTCGCGGGCAGCTCGCAAACGGCTCGCGAGCTGCACATTCGCGGCACATTCGCCAGATGTGGACGCACCCTAACGTTAAAAATAACTTATTATTATTTGACTTTCACAAAATCTGATTCCAACTTTCACATTTCTTTGGGAATGTAGATACACTAAATCCTAAGCACATTTTCAAAGAGTTTTAACAAAGTGGCCCTCACACCACACGCACATCTTTCTACCCCTTTTAACCCCGTTAGGGAAAATTCGAAACACGTCTTCAATCAATACTGTTAAAGAATATCTATGCAAAAAATTTTGAGTAGATTGGACCAAGGAATCACGTTGTTTCCCCCTTGTTTCACCCCCTTTTTTTTTGTATCACCCCCTAACTAAGGGGTATAATTTCACAAACTTTCACATTTATAATTCCCGCGACTTCGTCCGCGTCAAAGTTTGTTTCTACATAGTCATAATGAAACATTGCTCACCAAAGCAAATAGCGTTATAATTTATAGCCTATAGGACTAATTTGAGCAGAATCTATCCGGCAGTATTCGCGTGATGCTCTAACAAACATACAGACAAAAAGACAAACCGACAAAAATTCAAAAAAAAAATTTTCGGCAGTAGAAACACTCCCCGAACTCATAACAATTACTTACTCTTCAAATATATTAAATGTACAGTTTTGACTTCGCTACGATTTTATTACATGTATAGATTAGTAGGCTAGGATTGTTATACTCTTAACCTTAAAAAAAATAGTATTTTTTTAAAATAAACTATTGCAGTTCATGTGATACAACCCACTAACTGACGTACAGTAGCAAAGGCTTAGTAATAGGGGTTCGTACAATCCCTAAAAAACATACAGATTGAGAACCTCCTCCTTTTTTAAAGACTGTCAAAAATAAAACACAAAATTTGAAGTTTAACTTTTAATTTTTCCAACACGACATTATTCCACATAGTTGTTGGAACAGGCGTGGTGCTTCATGCTGTGAGCGGCGAGGGTCTTCTTGTTCTTGAAGACTAGGAGACACTCATCGCACTGGTGAAGACTGGAATGTTCTAAGAGATGCTGTTTTAACCTTTCTCTAGTCTCCATATCTTGGCCGCAGACTAATGAAAAACACATAATCTGTTTTAGGCGCTTTGCACATGGAGCAACTTAAGTTGAGGCAACTAGGTATCAACACTTTGAAAGTTTCCCGTAAAAAGTTGATAGTTGCTATTATAACGTTTACTGTTGCCGCAACTTTATGACAATCTGTGAGCAATCTGTGTGTGTAGTCGGCGACGTATTGAGCGACACTGGCATTGCTGGGCACAGGGAGAGAGGGAGGGTTTGAAATCGCCCGACGCGTTGCGATTGACGGTTGAGAAAACCGACAACTTTAAAAACCGGTATAATATTTAACAGTTGCTAGTTGCGGCAATTAAGAACTAACTTAGTCATCGATTACAGCAACTGAAAACTGTTGACGATCGCCGGAACTCGAAACTCGAGTTGCTATGTGTGCGCAGTCCAATTGAAATATATGTAAACAGCTAGTTGCCAGTTGCTGCAATAGTTGCTCCATGTGCAAAGCGCCTAAACCAACTTACAAGAACAGCAACGGTCTGTGCTGTCACCATGTGCATTCCTGATGTGCATCGCGAGGTGTCTTGCCAACGCATACTTCTTGGGACACTGGGTGCATTGATACTTCGGAGTTTTCGCCCTCGGGGAGTGATTCTCGTAGATGTAATTGGACTTTTTCGGTTGATATGGGACCCTGGAAAGGGGGGGATTAGTAGACCTAAGAATTTGGGAGAGACACACAGTAGGAGAACTGCAGATGCCATGATGCCATTTCGGATAGATATTAACGTAACATCTCGCCTGTAATCCTCGAAGGGTTATGCAGATGTTACCTACACATTAGTACACCCACATTTCGCTAGTTATGTTAAGCCCCATGTAACAGGGGGCGAGCCTATTGCTATCAACCGGACACAAATCCAGACTCCGAAAAAATACGCACAGTCAATATAAGCTATTAACTGTGCGTATTTTTTGCCAAAATTTTGCTTACACTGGTCGGGGCCCCAAAGCTGGAGTCCCCTGCAGCTGGGGGCCCGTATCTATGACACGGCGGTAGCTACACCCCTGCTCTACATAATTTCCAAACCACGAAGTTGGGACACGATTGTAACTGATTGTTTTTGTTTTTTATTGTTGAATTTTATTTTAAGTATATTTTATCGTCTTGGAGTAATCTGTAAAGGCTCCTACACACAGTGCCGCACAAAGGAGCCGCCGTTATGGCCACGCGTGCCGCGCGAGTTGCAAGGACAGTTCGCTATGGACAAAACAACTGAAATGATGCTCCGCGGCTTTGTGCTAGCTTCTGCGGCAAAAGCCGGCGGCCCTGCCGCCAGCACTGTGTGTAGGAGCCTTTAGGTAAGATTCAGACCAACCGGCTCGGATCGGACCGCATCGGAACGGATCCGTACGCATGCGAACGGATCCGTACGCATGCCGCGGCAGCCGTACGCATCCGTACGCATCCGTACGCATGCCGCGGCAGCCGATCGCGTCCGTACGCACTCCAAGCGCCCAGAAGTGCTGCTCACGGCGCCGGTCGGAGCCGGACGGAGCCGATCGGAGCCGTACGAAGCCGTACGCATGCCGCGGCAGCCGTACGCATCCGTACGGCTCCGACGGACGCGATCGACGGAGGTAAAGTTGCATGCAAATATGAACTATAATTACTGTTGATACATTTCAATGTTCTTTACCGCATTGTAAAATGCCGCCCGGCCCGGCCCGATGCGAGCCGGTTGCGTCTTTACAAAGCCTATACCATTTGAGTCACGAGTCGGACTCTAATCGACTAGCTTTTGTTTATGCATATTGCGCTACAAAACCTAATCTATTTCAGTAAAAAAAATGACTCAAATGGATTAGCTTTTGGCCTTGATATTTTCAAAGAAAATACACGGACAAACTCTATACCATTAGAGTGAAAGTGCGAACTGAACTGGCTTAGCTTTTGTTTCAGCAACAAATGCTATTCTATTTGATACCGATCGTTAGCTTCAATAATAGGTTGATAGTTACATGGCAATTGTTTTTATTTTAAATTAAAATAATTAAATTACTCGTTTCTATTCTGTATTTGATTGAAAAAAAAAACGAATTAACAAACGAACTTTTATTAGCTAAGAAACAGGTACAGTCGGTGATAGCTGATAGCATACTAAAAACAAACGAATTTGAACCCTTTGCTAATAACATTAAGAGTTATTCAATTTGTATGAGTTAATGAGACTAGCGCGACTCGATGAACGAATACAATACTGGGGCAAAAGAGGGTAGTTGAAAGACAATTTTCGTATTTGCCACTTTTGCCCCAATATATTGTATTCGTTCATCGAGTGTGCCAAAACAGTATTCAAAAGATTATCTACCCTAACATAACGTATTAAAGATCAAATTGGCATAACATTATTCTATAATATTTGCGTCCTTGAACAAGTCGTTGTCAGTAATTATTTTACATTTAACCATATTTAATAAAATCGTAATCAAAATTATTACTGTTTTTCATTTCTGTTGTTTTTTTTTATTTAAATATGTAGTTTATTTTAATTTAATATAAATAAAACTTAGAATGCAAAAAATATAAATGAATATTGTAAACAAAAAGTGACAAATATGCAAACTTAGGTTTGATCGCACTACCATGTTGCTACCATTTGGTCAAATCGTCTTAGCAAATAAAGTTGAAATTAACAACTCCATTATGTGAGAAAACAGTATTCAAAAGATTTCTACCCTAATGTAACGTATTAAAGATCAAATTGGCATAACATTATTCTATAATATTTGCGTCCTAACGATCGGTATCAAATAGAATAGCATTTGTTGCTGAAACAAAAGCTAAGCCAGTTCAGTTTGCACTTTCACTCTAATGGTATAGAGTTTGTCCGTGTATTTTCTTTGAAAATATCAAGGCCAAAAGCTAATCCATTTGAGTCATTTTTTTTACTGAAATAGATTAGGTTTTGTAGCGCAATATGCATAAACAAAAGCTAGTCGATTAGAGTCCGACTCGTGACTCAAATGGTATAGGCTTTGTAAAGACGCGAGCCGGTTGGTCTGAATCTTACCTTACAGGTTACTCCAAGACGATGCTATACACACAAATTAAACTATATCATAAAATATACTTAAAATAAAATTCAAAAATAACAGAATACCTTATTAAAAATTTTAAGCCTTAAGATGTTGTAAGTACTTATATTTATGAATCTATCTTCTATCTAATCAATTGCTGTTCGTTAGTCTCGCTAAAACTCGAGAACGGCTGGGCCGATTTAGCTGATTTTGGTTTTGAAATGTTTGTCGTAGTCCAGGGAAGGTTTAAACGGTGAGAAAATATGGGGTAGGGGTAGGGTAGAGTAGAGGTAGGGTAGAGGTGGGTGTATCGGTAGGATAGGGGTAGGGGTATCGGTTGGATAGGGGTAGGATACCACGCGAAAGAAGTCGTGGCGGGTCAACTAGTAAATTTTATAAATAAATAAATAATGGAACTTTAAGTCCAAAAACGCTTTATCCGACTTTGAACCACGCTTACGACCAACGGAACAGCTAAAAATCTGACAGTCGTCTCTGAAAACTCGGAAAATTTTCGCTATAATGCTAAGACCTCACCGTTTCCGTTCATTATCTCTAGTCTTCCCCCTCATGTCTGCTCTGGCGTGCAGCTCGAGGTGCTCGTTCATCATAGTGGCCGGCATCACGATGTTGCACTTTCTGCAGACGGACCCTCGAAGCTCGTTGTTCTTCTTGCAGCGGGAGCAGATGAACGCCTTGTCATAACCTTCGCTGGGGATCAGCATTGGATACCTGGGGGGAAAACCGGCGCGTTTCGAGTGGTTCTGTATCACACCGTACAAGGTTTTTTGATCGCCATGTCAAAAAAGCAAAAACGTACCACCAAATTCGATACTTTATAATTGGTAAATTAGTTTTTGTCATCTTGTGTTGAATATAAGAAAAGAAGTTTACCTAATATAAATTAGGACGATTCAAGGAATATAATTTTAGCAAAGGAAATAAAAAATAATGTTGTTCTACGAGCTTTATTTACGTATTTGAAGTCTGTCATGTAGTCGTGACCGCGGCGTGCTGGGCACGTTTTGTTTGTCATCTATACATGACTGTGGCGGTCAAAAGGTGATCGGGAGAAACAGGGGGGTTGGGGCGTGTCCTTGCTTGCTGCCGCTTTGTGTGCCACCTGAAGCGCCAGTGGAAGCTCATGGACTCGAGCACAAAAAGTGATAGGGGAGGGGGGCGGCAGAGGGCAGTAAACAGTGACCTACACTGACCTTATTGGTGGGGTTCTTCAGAAAGGTCAGGCGCGCAGTACTCGTAACTGGCGTGCTTGTATGACGAGATGTATGAACGTGGACGAGGCTAAAGGAGTATGTAAGGATCGTAGCAGGTGGCGTTCTGTGGTTTCTGCCTACCCCCATGGGAGAAAGGCGTGAGTTTATGTATGTAATGCCATACCTTTGCTTGCAAACATCGCATGGAATATTAGTTCTTTTGGCTTTAGCTTCAATGCCTAATAATCTTCTTCTATCTTCTCTCTTCTTAGCCATGTCGAAAGGTTTTTTAGGCGGAATTTCTTCAATAACAGATGAATCTTCAGACATTGTCGCCAGCTTCAGTTCATTATTTATGCAGTTGCTAGATTTTAGGGTAGCCAAGCTTGACGAAACTGGAAATTTAACGTTATTTTGTGTGTGTTGGCAACACCAACATTATTACAGGTGTTGTTTCACTATTACAGTGCACGCGTTCCACGATGTGCACGCACACGCCTTAACAATTCAAAAGTGCCTGTAAATGGTCTAATTGAAATGTTTTGAGACTTTGACATGTTAGCTGTATCGGTCCGTGATTCAGAACAGGTGTCTACTTTTCCACACAGAGTATACATACGTGGTCAGTAGCGGATCCAGGGGAGGGGGCTAAGGGGCTCAAGCCACCCCCCAAAAGCATCTGAGTTCTTCCATACCAAATCTTAAAGCCAACCTTATATTACTCTAAATAAACTTTTCTGCAAATATTGTATTTATGAGACAATTGTCATCAATTATAAAATAGGGTAGATGACACCACCAATCAACTGACGTACTTTTTCTAACCTGTCAAAACGCTATTCTCCCATAGATTTTTTATGGTGTAAATAACTATGACGTCACTTTTGAGTAGACTCAATTGACTAACTATTTATAAATTAGAAAGCAATAAAAAATCAAAACAGACAGTTAATTGAAAATGAATTGGGTTATCAGGGCTAAAATAAAGTGTTTCTTTAGAGAAGTTATGTCTTGGTATTATTGGTTAGTGATGTCATCTACCCTATTATCTATTTATATTCCACACGTTCTAGGATAGTGCGGGTGACATTTGTCAAACTGTTGCTTTTCACTCTTGAACGTTACGGCGATTTACAATCATGATTGAATATTTTAACTGCACACTAATATCATAGTCGTAAAATACGGAATCAGTAATAAATAAGTAAATAACTAGTAAATTAAATAATGTCACTGACCTAGTTATGCGATTCTGACATCCATATAGATCTTTCTTAATCGTGTGGGCAGTAAGGTCTTACGACCACACACACCCTAGTATCAGAGTTTCTAAACCGCGTCAAGGCCCAAGGGCCTCTGACATGGTTTGAGTGGAACAGTAAGTCCAGGTTTCCTCACGATGTTTTCCTTTACCGATCTTACATCCATAGATGAATTGCTGACATGTGTCACCCGCACCATCATAGAACGTATGGAATATAAGGCTAGGCTCTCAAGTGGCGACCATGTGCGGGAAAGAGACGGCAACAGAAGGAACAGGGTGGTTTAATAGTCAGTAAAAGTCTGACAGTCCCTTCCGCCCCACCCAGGGCGGAAGGAAACATTTGATAATTTTTACCACCTTAAAAAAAAAGGTGTGAATCGTGCATTAACGTGCCCTAATACTTACAGTCGCTTATCGGATGGTCAAACGCCGCGTGTACAAGTGCACGAAATCGGTCAGTCGTTCTCAATGCGCGCACGCACCACTCGCATATCATGCAGTCAGATGAAGTTACCTGATGACATCCAAACAAAAATAACTAGAGTACTTAACCTTTCTGTTTTTGGGGAAATCCTCATAGACTAGACAAGAGTGCGTATGGAGTTTCTTGCCCATTCTTCTCCATACAAAGCTGCCTTTTGGAAGGGGCAACTAGATTCAATTCCTTTTTCTTTTGTATTTGACGTTCAAAAGTGCCTTGTAATGGCCTAATGGAAATAAATGATTTGACTTTGACTTTGACTTTGACTTGTGTCAGTGTCAACTACCTAATTATCAAAAACTAGCACTCTACGCGACTTCGTTCGCGTGATTTTCCTTACGGATCCCTAACTTTTTTGGAAATATAATAGCCTATGTCACCCGGGGATAGTGTAGCTTCCCAACAGTGAAAGAATTTTTCAAATCGGTTCAGTAGTTTTGGAGCTTATTCAATGCAAACAAACAATCAAATCTTTCCTCTTTTTAATATCAGTAGTATAGACGAAGGATAGCAAACGATCCGAGCCATCAAACGATCAGTGACAACCAGCGGCCTGTGTGTCCCATTCCAAGCCGGGGGGGGGCTTGGAATGGGGGGGGGTTGGAAGCTCACCTTTACTCCAAAGCAGTCATTTAGGAGCTGATCATATCGTTCTTCGACCCCATCCCAAACGTAGGTGTCTCCAAAGTAGCGCAGGTTGTTGTCTCCAGCGCAGAGGCGACAGCAGCGCCCTGGGACTCCATCACCGTCTCCGGACGCATTCGCGTGCATAGGATGATGATCCTGGATTGGCAGATTAGCTACTGAACTTACAAAACATCACGCCTGTAATCCCCGAAGGGTTAGGCAGAGGTGTACCCACAGGCAGGGCCAATTTTATTGTCATGCAAATGCACATTACGCAAAATTTCAGCTCAATCGAACATTAGGAAGTGACTTAAATTTAACTTGTAAGATTTGAGCCACACATACTGGGACAGGTAATATAGTGGTACTTACCTCGCTGTCGCAAAATAATTCGTGCAATTTCTGGGATGTATACAAAACATTCATTTTCGGCTTACGTCGAAACAATACTGCTCCAGAAATTAACCGGAAAAAAATAGTGATAAAATATTTGGAATAAACACATAATTTTGTTAAGGCTCCAATTTAGGTACTACTTCATGAAAGAAAATTCGTAAAATAAATCGGCAACCATTGTTCGCAGCGTGTTCAGCAATTTATTTCAAATATGGCTCCATTTTGATAGTCATGTGATCTTACAATATTTCAATGTACAAAATTGTTTGCGTAATTTAGTTGTTAGTTATTACAAAACATTTCTCGGTATTAAAAATACTTGTATTTTCTTATTTTTCAATATTAGAGATTTATTAAAAATTATATAAATATAGAAGTTTTTCAACTGATTTCAGGAAAGTGAAATGTTGCAAACTACAAATAAAACGACAGCTACATGGCATGCGCAAACAATGGGGCAATTCCTAAAATTAACCTAAACACGTAACTTATAAATAATTAAAAAAATACAAAGTATGTTAATGTACAATAATTTATAAAAAAGATAGTTTTTTAAGCTAATAATAATAATAAATGGCAATTATGGCAATTTTTTCACTGTAATAGTGTTACCACTTGTCATAATTAAAATTGTTTGGAAAAAGGCGTGAGTTTATGTATTTATGTATAATTAAAATTGCACTCACTGTCAGACAGACTGTCAAATTAATGTCAATCTGACAACTTGCATCAAGCGAGCTCACAAGCTGTTTACAAAAATATTATTCTATTCATAAAAATAATTCCATTTCTTGAAAAAAGACTTTAAATTCAGTGACTTCCAGCGCATAAAATATCGTGCAAACAATATAATGTTAAGTCGACACAAAACAAATTCTTGAAAAGAAACAAAAATATTTCACAACAATTACCATTAAAAACCATAAAAAATGGGTGGAAAAGCAGAGAAAGGTACTCCAAAATACATCGCGAACAAGATAAAAGCTAAAGGCTTGCAGAAACTGCGATGGTACTGTCAAATGTGTCAAAAACAATGCCGTGATGAAAATGGTTTCAAGTGCCATACTATGTCCGAATCCCATCAAAGACAGCTTCTGTTATTCGCTGATAACGCCAACAAGTACATCGACGAGTTCTCCAAGGAGTTTGCTGACGGATATTTGGAACTCCTTCATCGTCAATTTGGTACTAAACGAGTTAATGCAAATAAAGTCTACCAGGAGTATATTTCTCATAGGTAAGTACGTTCTTCTTGATTTATTTTAGTCTTAATAAGTAAAACACTATTCTGAGTTTTATTAGAAGTGGTTAGTCTATTTCCAGTCGAATAACTCCATTAAAAAATA
Source organism: Hoplodrina blanda (assembly GCA_949316365.1). Lineage (NCBI taxonomy): Eukaryota > Metazoa > Arthropoda > Insecta > Lepidoptera > Noctuidae > Hoplodrina > Hoplodrina blanda. The sequence goes on from OX438576.1 coordinate 6,139,425, forward strand.
ATTTATTAGCCTAGGAAAATTAGGGTTTCACCTCGGAATGAGAGATAGTCAGCTATAAATTTGTTTAAACCTTTATTTTGTCACCCTAAAACTTGTCTCAAAACCTACTTATCGTAGGGTGTCCGCGACCTCAGATATTTCAAGGTCAAAGGTCAAAAAATTGTTTCTTTACACATTTCTAATGCATTGCAAATGTCTCGTTTGCTATGGGTTTTATGCTATTTGTGTGATAACAAATATTGTAGAGGATTACTTAAATTCTCTACAACTTTGGTCTAAACTTTTTTGAAAGTCAAAGTCAAATCATTTATTTCAATCAGGCCAATATAAGGCACTTTTGAACGTCATATACTAAAAATCGATTGAAGCTAGTTGCCCCTTCCAAAAGGTAGTTTTGTATGGAGAAGAATGGGCAAGAAACTCCATACGTACTCTTTTAAATTTTTTTTTTATATCTTGAACCATTTCCGAGATACACAAATTATGTATAACTATTTCATACATCCATACTTGTGCAAGCTCCCCATTACTGACGCTTGTCAAGTCTCATCTTTCATGGTGTTTATAATACCAGCCCATTACTGTCTCACTGCAAGACAAACACCTCTTCTCATACAGAGAAGGCACGAGCATTGATCTCTACGCTTGCTCAAGGCGGATTAGCGATTTCAAATTTATATTAATTACAAGTCCAAGGCTCGAGGCTCTTGATGTGAAAGTGTTCTCTGATAACTTTTTAGATCAATGTATCCTGCAGTGTAGGAAGTTTCATTAAAATCGTTCCATTCATTTTGAAAATAAGGACTTAAAAGTTGGTATGAAATGGCATAAAGCGTAAACACTCTTAACATGGCTCAATATAAAACAAATCACTTTCCTTTCCAGAGACCATCTCCACATGAATGCTACGCAATGGGAGACACTCACAGAGTTCGTCAAATGGCTCGGTCGTGAAGGCAAGTGCGTAGTAGACGAGACCGAGAAGGGATGGTTTGTGGCGTACATTGACCGAGACCCGGCTGCTATCGCTGCACTGGAGTCTAAGGCTAAAAAAGAAAAGATGGATAAAGATGATCAGGTAAGACTTCTACACATACATACATAAACTCACGCCTTTTTCCCATGGGGGTAGGCAGAAACCACAGAACGCCACCTGCTACGAACCTTACATACTCCTTTCGCCTCGTCCACGTTCATACATCTCGTCATACAAGCACGCCGGTTACGAGTACTGCGCACCTAACCTTTCTGAAGAACCTCACCAATAAGGTCAGTGTAGGCCTTCCTAGGGCGACTTCTACAGATGCAGGAATTGACCAATAATTGAAGAGAAACTAGCAATGTTCAGGAATTGCACAATCTCTGGTAAGAGTCTATGATTAGTTGATTCCTTTACATTGCTGGTCCAAAGCATAATATTTTGTGGTTTTACAAATGCAGAAATTGACCATTAAAAAAAAAAAAAAATTAAATAAAATTCATTTAATTCAGGCAAAACCCATAGAAAAATACAAAATACAAACATAATACACAACGTCATCATACTGGAAATAAACAATAGAATTCAATAAAATAAGAATGTCAAGGATATGTAATAATAGGATTAATTAAATAAAATAAAATTTCAAAAAACTGCAACGAAATACAAAAATGACCACGTAATTAATTAAATAAACAATAAAAAAAATGTGTAAAACGGTAAAATTCTAAATTGGCAATATGCACAATTCACCTAAACTTAAAGATTTTCGCGCTATACCCGCCCGCATAGCGACGGGTAGACACACAGGTACTCGCGCTTTGCCGGTGCAGGGCATGTATTTTATTTATTTCATTTTATTTTTATAATTTATTTGTGGTTATTGATATGGGAATAATCTCCTGAAAATCAATGATTATTATTATTATAGTTAATATAATATAATTGCTAATTTTTAATGTCAATTTTACCTTCCATAGGAAAGAATGCTAGACTTCATTCAGAAGCAAGTGGAACGCGGGAAGAAGCAGTCTTCTGAGGAGGGACCTTCTTACTCGGAGTTCAAACGTGAGAGCAGTCAGGAGAAGGTTGTACTAAGCTTGAAAAGGAAAACTGAAGGTTATTATAATCTATTGTAAACTCTAATATTATAAATCTGTAGAGTTTGTTTTTCTTTGGACAGACTAATCTCTGGATCTTTTGGTTGGATTTAGAAAATTCTTTCCCTAATAGGAAGCTATGTTATCCCTGAGTGCTATATTTTCATTTGAATCTACTATTTAAATAAAAATCAATTGCTGTTCGTTAGTCTCGCTAAAACTCAAGAACGGCTGGGCCGATTTAGCTGATTTTGGTTTTGAAATGTTCATGGAGGTCTAGGGAAGGTTTAAAAGGTGAGAAAAAAAAGGGGTAGGGTAGGGCGCAGTAGGGTATTGGTAGGGTAGGGTAGGGGTAATGTACGGTAGGGTAGGGGTAGGTATTGGTAGGGTAGGGTAGGGTTTGGGTAGGGTATCAGTAGTGTAGAGGTGGGAGTATCGGTAGGATAGGGGTAAGGGTATCGGTTGGGTAGGGGTAGGATACCACGCGAACGAAGTCGTGGCGGGTCAGCTAGTATTAAATAAATTAGAGATCCATTCAAAAATTTACGCAGACGAATTCGCGAGCACTCAATAAATAAAAACTTTATAGACAACATTGCAACTTCTTGATTTTTCTGAAATGACTTTAAACAGCAAGCATTGTGCGCGGCCAGCTGTATAACTTCAATTCTAATCATTTATACAACATTATTTTTTGTTTATGCGAAACCCGATACACCTGTCTAGTATTTTTGTGTAAAGAATCTATGTACAAAATTTTAAAACCGTATCATAAAAAATCACAAAGTTATAAAATTGTATATTACCGGGTTGTCCGTTCAAAAACATGCTCATTTCGCGGTACACCCGCGTAAACCGCGTCTCCTGTGTTATACACTCGTGATAATAGTTTGGCAATAGGTACCTAACCGTACGGTGATTGTATTGTAATTAACTGGTAATAAAATTTAATTAAAATATTTTTGAAAAAATAAAATAACATGGTGTAAAAATTTTGGAATCGAATCAGTTACTGATTCTGAACAAACTACACACATCAAAAAAGTCTAGGGATCAACATCCCTAACATTTGTTAGGGATGTTGATCCCTAGACTTTTTTGATGTGTATATATTCAGGTTTCACATAAACTAAAAATAATGTTGTATATTTATATTTTTTTCTTCAAGTTGGTAATTATGAATCATGGGTCATGGTCATTTCCGTGGTATTTTATTTCTTTCTTTCAAACTAAAAATATGTTTGTATCCATTACAGATAAAAAATCGGATCCATTACCAGCCTCAGCATTAAAAATGAAGGTCAAAGAAGAGTCTTCTAAAAAGCAGAAGATTGTAGAAGATTATAAAAGCAAACAGTCTGCTTTGGATGATATTATGAAGATGCAGGAGAGGGCCAAGGAGAAGGCTAACCGGTGAGTATTTTGTTATCTCTTTTAGAAGAGTTGAATATCTGTAGAGTTGAGTTAGATAACTGTAGGGAGAAGTATGACACTGAGACTCAGCAGCTCTGAAATTTACTTGACAAGGAGTGCTTGCTGAAAGATATTTTTGAGAAATATCAGTTGTCTCAACGTCAACTAAGGGTCAGTTCACACCGAGACGCGACGCGACGCGACGCAACGTGAAGATACTTGAAGAGGCCAGTGACTTCGCGCTGCGCCGCTCGCCGCCGCGAGACGCATCGCAACGTCGCCGCTCTTGCACGTCATTCTGTGCGCGCGTACCGGCGATTCACCGCTGCGTCGCGATGCGTCGCTCTACGCCTCGTGACGCCGCGCGGCGTAGAGCGACGCATCGCGACGTAGTGCTGCGTGGTGTAACGTATTCTAAATTCTTACAATGAAATGTGTATCTTTTCGTGTAGAAAATAAAGTTATATTTTGAGTCACTCTTTTAAAGTGTGCACGCAGCGTCGCGTCGCGTCGCGTCTAGGTGTGAGCTGACGCTAAGTGAACACTTGTTTGAGGCCGGGGAACTACTGGACTTGGTAAAGTACAATGCTGAGAGACTCAACTGCTCTGACTGATAATCTTTCATGCAGCTGTGCTAACCAACCACCTCCGCCTCTTCAGTCTCAGATTAACATATCCCCATGTGTCTTCAAGCAAAGACCTGAGTTAATGCACAGGAAATTAAAAAAACGTGGTCGCAACGCGCGACTGCTAAGCATGAGGTCTTGGGTTCGATTCCCAGGTCGGGCAAAGTGTTATTGGGTTTTTCCATCGGGAATTTCTCAGTAGCAGCCACAGAGTCTGGATTTGTGCCCGCTTGATGGCAATACACTCGCCCCCTATTACATGGGACTTAACATAACTGTTGAAATGTTGGTGTACTAATGAGTACACTTCTGCCTAACCCTTCGGGGATTACAGGCGGATTACAGACTTATAAAATTTATGTCTGGAATCGCCAATCCGCCTTGAAAAAGCGTAATGATCAATGCTCGTGCCTTCTCTGTATGAGAAGAGGCCTTTGCCCTACAGTGGGACAGTAAAATTTTTTTTTTACTAACAAAATCCTTATTGTGTTCTTACAGGAAAGATTATTGGATATGTGAAGGCATTATAGTGAAGATTACCACTAAGTCTTTAGGAGATAAATATTATAAGAAGAAAGCTGTAGTAGAGAAAGTTGTTGATAAGTACTGCGCTCATGTGAAATTGACTGATGATAATACTAGACTGAAACTTGACCAGGTAAGATATTCCTTTATAACATATTCATATTTACATACATACATACATACATAAACTCACGCCTTTTTCCCATGAGGATAGACAGATACCACAGAACGCCACCTGGTACGATCCTTACATACTCCTTTCGCCTCATCTACGTTCATACATGTTGTCATACAAGCACGCCGGTTACGAGTACTCCGCACCTGACCTTTCTGAAGAACCTCACCAATAAGGTCAGTGTAGGTCTTCCTAGGGCGACCCCTCCCTGCGTTGCCACTCACCTCTGCCATATAAATACCTTTTGTTAATCGTCTTTCACTCATCCTCTCAACAAGACCGAACTATCTAAGCATACCCTTTTCTATCTTCCATATCATTTTTATTATTCATATTTATATCATAATGTGTTTATAGATGTTACATAGGGCTTAAAGCTAAAAGTACAGTTATGCACCCTGTTAGGGCACAGCAACATTGTAGTATATTATTAACTAGCGACCCGCCCCGGCTTCGCACGGGTGCATGTATTATACATATAAATCTTCCTCTTGAATCACTCTATCTAAAAAAAACCGCATCAAAATCCGTTGTGTAGTTTTAAAGATCTAAGCATATATAGGGACAGACAGACAGACAGGGAAAGCGACTTTATTTTATAATATGTAGTGATTAAAAATATAATTTCGACTTTTAATTTTATTCAGTAACTTGACAGATAAAGGGTTACCAAGTTTTGACAAAAAAAAGATAGTGAGGTGGTGTAAGAATGAACGAAATTGAATGAACTTAAATAATGTACTTAACTTGATATTAAACCATTCTTATCATTCGTTCCTTACGCAAAATCGTTCACTACCCCAACACTATTAGTTGTAGTATGGTAACATTATTTTTCTTTGAACTGTCAAGTTACTCAATAGAATTAAGTCGAAATATAAGTTATAGTTATTGAAGTCACTAAATATTATATTTTAGTTATTTAATGTGTATCTTTTAGTAATCCTACATTTTTATACGTCATTAGACACTAGGGTTGTTGCGAAGCTTCGCACCCGTATCCGCAATAGGGTAGATGACACCACCAATCAACTGACGTACTTTTTCTAACCTGTCAAAGCGCTATTCTCCCATAGATTTTGTATGGTGTAAATAACTATGACGTCACTTTTGAGTAGACTCAATTGACTAACTATTTATAAATTAGAAAGCAATAAAAAATCAAAACAGACAGTTAATTGAAAATGAATTGGGTTATCAGGGCTAAAATAAAGTGTTTCTTTAGAGAAGTTATGTCTTGGTATTATTGGTTAGTGATGTCATGTATCCTATTGCAGAGGTATCGAGTTTCTAGATCAGCATCCGCATTAATCAATGTCATGTTCATGCGTCGGTTGCGACGCTTTTCTTGTAAATGATTTTCAAAAGTGCCTTTTAATGGTCTAATTTAAATAAATGATTTGAATTTGACTTGACTTTAGTAGATAAATAAATAAATAAAATAAATAAATAAATATCTTGGGACAACTCACACACGGCCATCTGATCCCAAGCTAAGCAGAGCTTGTGTTATGGTAACCAGACAACTGATATACATACTTATATAATTTATAAATAGATACATAATTATAGATAAATTACACCCAGACACAGAACCAACAATTATGCTCATCACACAAAGTTTGTCCTGGGTGGGAATCGAACCCACTACCTCCGGCTTTGCAGTCAGGGTCACTATAACCACTAGACCAACGAGGCAGTCGCAGATAATAAAGGCTATTCTTTTACAGAATCATTTGGAAACAGTGATCCCGTCAACGGGCCGTACTGTCCGGTTCGTGAACGGCGCGTACCGCGGCGCCACCGGACAGCTCCGGAAATTGGATATAGATCACTTTTGTTGTGATGTTGAGGTACTTACTATTTATTACTTAATACTTACTATAATACTTGAAGAGGAGCTCGTGGCTAAGTAATAATAGCGGCACGGGTCGATCCGTCAGGTTAGGGTCAGTTCACACCGAGACGCGACGCAACGTGACGATACTTGAAGAGGCCAGTGACTTCGCGCTGCGCCGCGCGCCGCCGCGAGACGCATCGCAACGTCGCCGCTCTTGCACGTCGCGCGTACCGGCGATTCACCGCTGCGTCGCGATGCGTCACTCTACGCCTCGTGACGCCTCGTGGCGTAGAGCGACGCATCGCGACGTAGTACTGCGTGGTGTAACGTATTCTAAATTCTCACAATGAAATGTGTATCTTTTCGTGTAGAAAATAAAGTTATATTTTGAGTCGCTCTTTTAAAGTGTGCACGCAGCGTCGCGTCTCGGTGTGAGCTGAAGCTTAAGCTACGCTTGCCGAGGTTGGTCCGTGGATGGGTGACCATCTTTACATACTGAGACTCCTCCATGCCTCGGAAAGCACGTTAAGCCGTTGGTCCCGGCTGTCATATGTGGATCTTTGACAGTCGTAACGGGTCGTCAGAAGCCCGAAAGTCTTACAACCAGTCCTACTAAGGGGAATCGTATTACCCAGTTACTGGGTTGTGGAGGTCAGATAGGCAGTCGCTCCATGTGAAATACTGGTATACTGCTGCAGCCGGTTAGACTGGAAGCCTGGAAGCACCTTACCTTTCTGATGAACCTCAGAACCAGTAAGGTCAGTGTAGGTCTTCCTAGGGCGACCCCTCCCTGCGTTGCCACTCACCTCTGCCATATAAACACCTTTTGTTAATTGTCTTTCACTCTCTCAACCATAATAAGTATTTTTTTTTTATTTCAGATTTCCGAAGGACTCCTAACCGGTCGTGTAGTTAAAGGCGTTCAATATGAAGATATTAGCAAGCTAGCATCGTGACGAATTACAAAATGATAAATTCGTAATAAGTAGAATAATAGTAATAAATTGTAATTTTAATAAACTTTTTAGTTTTATAAGCACATGTGAGTTTTATTTCTATGTTTACTTGCACAAGTGTGCATTAAAGTGTAGGGAATGAATTTAGGGAATTGCAAGTATTTGAGCCATTTGCGGCACAATGACAATACTCTGACTTGTGCAAGATGAAACTTGCGCAAGTATTTAAGGGTGTGGGATTAATTTACTCAAGTATCTGAGCCTTTTATGGGCAAGGCATCGGAAAGACGGCGTAAGCGTCATACTGACTTGTGTGCAAGTGTATACTTGCACAAGTACGTTGTAACCTGTGTAGCTACTACCATAACGTGTCTAGAATGAATAGGGTAGATGACACCACCAATCAACTGACGTACTTTTTCTAACCTGTCAAAACGCTATTCTCCCATAGATTTTGTATGGTGTAAATAACTATGACGTCACTTTTGAGTAGACTCAATTGACTAACTATTTATAAATTAGAAAGCAATAAAAAATCAAAACAGACAGTTAATTGAAAATGAATTGGGTTATCAGGGCTAAAATAAAGTGTTTCTTTAGAGAAGTTATGTCTTGGTATTATTGGTTAGTGATGTCATCTACCCTATTAGAGCAAGTTTCAGAGCTATTTGAAGACAACGGTGACCAGGGTTGCAGAATTTCGTCGAATGAGTCATCGCGGCCATGGAACACAGGGCATTAGGAGGAACATGAATAGGTTTTAGTCAGTAAGTCTGACCCTCCCTTCCGCTCCGCCCAGAGCGGAAGAAGTCATTTGATGATTTCCCATCCTTAAATAATTCTTTCTGAATATGAATTATGTCTGAAATCTAAATATAAAAATATTTTTAAAAACAAAATGATTACAATAATGAGTACTTATTGGACATTGTATTGTCATCAGAACCAATGCATTTCAGCTCAATCGGATACCAATAAGTGGTCGAAAAATGGCTTACATACACACATACTTACTTACATACGAACAGTGCAAGCTAAATAAAAGCTTGTAAAAAAAAGGAACAATGCCGTCACGATGTCTTGTGCAAGTACTTCTTTATAGGTACCATAATGCAGAGTGCATTTTTCCAAATTCAGGGATCGCACGAAAGTCAGAAATAAAACCACTTTGAAGCATCAAAAATCATTATATTCTTCTAAATAATTATATATTTTTTATAACATGCTCGCTACAATATAAACCACGCAATATTTCTTATAATTACTTGTTCTTTTTTTTTTTAATACATAAGTACAGAATATATAATTAAATTATTTCTGTTTTAAAAATATATTTTGTATAATTTATATTGAGGCACTATGGTCATTTACTGTAGAAGGTATAGTTAAAAAAAAAGGATAAAATTACATCTTAATGTTTTACATAAAGAAAAATTAGTGCTTTATGTGTTAATTTGCTCTTTTTTATACAATTTAAAGGCACTTATAAAGGAAGATTCTAATTTGATAATTTCTTATGAATAATTCAACAAATTCATACTTATTTTAATATTAATTCATATGTTATTAAAAAAACTGTATTGAAATTAAATTTCGAACTTGAAATAAACTATTTTTTTTATATAATATAGACAATAAAACAGAGGTTTAAAAAAAACGATAAAACGTAAGTTTCTGTAAAAAAAAAACATTTATTTACGACATAATCGAAATAAATGCTTAAAATTAAAAAAAATCAAAATACATAGATTATAAACTTTAGTAATATTGTAATAATTACATCTTACATAACGTGATGCGTGTGATTTTAACGTTATTATAAAATTATAAATGGCTAACAAATATTGCCATGCCAAAAAATTATAAGTACATTAAACAATTGGCAACACACATTGAAACCACGTTCCATTTTTTAAATATTGCAAATAGTAAAGCCCTTTTTACAGCTCTCATTGTAGCTCATACATTATTATGTTAATCATAATACGGCCATCATACTGCGACATAAATATGCATCAATATGAGGTGGAACTCGTAACCTAAACTTTTTTCGTCGGTAAATCAGCTGTTTCATACATTTTGAACGTGCAGTGTCGCATTTTTGTATGGAACACTAGTTTTTTTTAAACCGACGAAAAATTTCATCGCTAAGGTTTTAAGTTTCCTTAAGACCGTTGGTTTGCATATCGAAAAGGGGCATTGACGCGTCACATGTCACCTAAGGGTCAGTTCACACCGAGACGCGACGCAACGTGACGATACTTGAAGAGGCCAGTGACTTCGCGCTGCGCCGCGCGCCGCCGCGAGACGCATCGCAACGTCGCCGCTCTTGCACGTCGCGCGTACCGGCGATTCACCGCTGCGTCGCGATGCGTCTCGCGGCGCCGCGCGGCGTAGAGCGACGCATCGCGACGTAGTGCTGCGTGGTGTAACTTATTTTAAATTGTCACAATGAAATGTGTATCTTTTCGTGTAGAAAATAAAGTTATATTTTGAGTCGCTCTTTTAAAGTGTGCACGCAGCGTCGCGTCTCGGTGTGAACTGACCCTAAGATTATAGGTATCATCCCAGAACACGAAAGCCGTGAATTTTTCCTTTGTTAAAGAAAATATGATGTTCCATACAAAGTTAATATAGCATTTTTGTATGGAACTGATGTTGTTTTTCTTTGCGTTTAAAATGTAGATTGCAATTGATGGTTTCAACGTGCATTGCTTAAAGCATAGAGATTAAAGATGGCGGATTTCTTATTTACTTTTACTTTAATTATTATTTTTTGAATGAAAAGCGAATAATATTGTGAATTTACGATCTTATAAAAATTTTATTAATAAAAAAATGCTCAAATTAATTAAAATATTTGGCGACTGTGGCATGTTTTTTTTTTCGAGAGCTCTATGTTGTCTATGTCAACAGTGTTGCCATCTCCAATCAAAATGCGTTTAAAAAAATCAACAAAATCTAATATCTAAAAGCTACTTTTGTTAATTCACAAAATGCTTCGTTTATAAAATCTATTAAAAATATTTAATATTATTAAAAATACTTTTATTATAATAGTAAAATTCTGTTTCATGCATCTAATATTTTTTTATCTGTGCGATACTGCTTTTTAAACAAAAAGGCACAATTATATTCTTTCTGCCACAAATAAAATTAATTGCAAGTAATTTAAAACTTTGTAAATGTGAGTGGTTGACCAAAAAGGGACCTCAAGGGAAAATAATTGATTTCGAGTAAATCGCGTTTGAAATTTCGTGTAGAAACAAGTTTCGCCTCGGCCTCGGCTCACAAAAAAAATCATAAAAAAAACACTACGGCACCTAAAAATATTCTGGTTAGACCAAAACAAAGCTAAAAGACCACAGATTAAAAAATTCAAAAAAAAAAAAATAACGGTTTCCAATCCCTCCAGGTCCCTTTTTGGTCAACCACTCACAAATAGCACATTTTTTTTTAAATTATTATTAAAAGCATATTAAATACCAGCTTAACTTCAAAAATACGGTTTTCATTTACTGTTGGGAAGCTACACTATCAGGTGACATAGGCTATATTTTATTTAAAAAAAATAAGGATTGGTAAGAAACATCACGCGACCGAGTGCTAAACTGCTAACGTTCTAAGAGGCCGGATTTGACGTTTCTCCTACGTAATAATTTGAAAAATCCAATTCACAATCCTGAATAATTACTATGTTACCCATACACTATAACAACGAGTATCACTTGTAAACATTAAGTTTAACTTAATTTTGAAAAAATACACTCACAAACACGAATTAATTGCCGATTTATATTTTGACAAGACGTTTTGACAACACTACACAAAGGATTTTAATAGCTGTCAAATCCGGCTTGTTACAATGTTAGCTGTATAGTATCTGACATGACACATATACTATGTAACTTTAAATATATTTTTTACCGTCAATTCTTAATTTGTATTTTTTTTTTTTTGTGTGTTATAGTAGTTTTTATATAAGGTACATTGCATTCACATGTAATTACATATGACTCTGTATGCAAATATTGTAAAACATTGATTTTGAAAGAGTACGTATGGAGTTTCTTGCCCATTCTTCTCCATACAAAACTACCTTTTGGAAGGGGCAACTAGATTCGATTCTATTTTTTTTCTTGTGACGTTCAAAAGTGCCTTATAATGGCCTAATTGAAATAAATGATTTAACTTTGACTGGTATTGTGATTGATCAAAAGGAATTGTGTGACAGTTAAAAACTAAGTTCCAGTTAAATTTAACTGTATCGCACAGTTAAAGTTAAACTTTTAAGTTAATTTGAATAAAAAACTTCATTTACACGGAAGGCACAATGATTTGCTACGTTTTTTTTTTATTTTATTAAATAATAATTATGACTTATATACTAAAAAAATTACTTAATCTGTTGGATTTTTGATTTCATTCAGTTTTAAAAATTGTTTGCGTATGTTAAACCGTATTTATTGTTAAAAATTATACATTAAAATTACGTATGTAAGTTTATCTTGGACATCACTGACATCGGTGAAGGAAAACATCGTGAGGAAACCTGCACTTACTGTCCCACTCAAACCATGTCAGAGGCCCTTGAGGCGGTTTAGAAACTCTGACACTAGGGTGTGTGGGGTCGTAAGACCTTACTGCCCACACGATAAAGAAGAAGATTACAGTATGTAATTCTTTACTATGTTTATATTAAAATTAAATTAAATTGTATTGAATTTTTATTACCAGCCTATTACAGTCCCACTGTAGGGCAAAGTCCTCTTCTCATACAGAGAAGGCACGAGCATTCATCACCACGCTTGCTCAAAGCAGATTGACGATTTTTCATTGGATTCTACAAACTTTTAGGAACGATCGCAATGAAATCTCTGTCTCAATCTGAGATCTCGTCAGAATTTGAACAAATATTTAAGGGCCGGCTCCCATACCTGATTTTTATGCCGTTTTTATAGATTTTAGCAACGTAAAGACTGCCTGAATTCCACCCGAACAGCATTACAAGTACCTAATGATCCCAAAGAATAAATGAATCTTTAAGGTAATAACGCAATAGAATAACTTACACAAATTGAATGACACTTTTCATGTAAATGTACAGTCATGAACAATATGTACAGTCAACAAAAAAGATAGGTATCCAGGGTCGTCAGATATAGTTGAAGTTTTATTAGAAACCGATGGATATCTTCAATTGAAACTAGATTTAATTAGTGTACTGTTTCATATCTACTTTTTAATTAAATTACATTTAAAAATATCCATCGGTTTCTAAGAAAACTTCAACTATATCTGACAACCCTACGTAAGTACCTATCTCTTTTGTTGACTATAGACCATTAGCAAAACGCAAAAGCGATTTTCTCGTAGAGTTTGAATTGATTCGTAAAAAACATTGCAATGGCACGGAACCTTTCGTGCGCAAGTCCGACTCGCACTTGGCCAGTTTCTTAAGGCTGATTTAGACGGTGCGAGAAATATCGTGCAAGTTGTGGTACATTTCCGTCAATGATCAGTCACTTTTGACATGACAGCCGCGCGGTCCCGCAATGTACGTCAAATCGCACGATATTTCTTGCATCGTCTAAATGAGGCTTTATTGTGTCAGACCGTTTATCGTCACGGCTAACTGCTCGATTTTTACTAAAGTGCGTCAAAAGAATCTTATTCACATAAAAAAAACACTTGAAAACTTGATTATTAACGTTTACGTTTACGTTTAACATACACGAACATTCGCGCAAGCGCCCTGCGCTGTCTAAACGAAACAGTAGGCCCAGGCATACATTTTCGCCGCGCCGTAGAGAGGGGATAGCTGTCTACTCTCCATCCGTCTTACGCTTTTTCGATCAGGTCACGTGTCCTGACGCGCACGTGTCCTGACGCGAGTTTAAGATTTTATACCCATTACAGAAAAACTGCTCAACGCCGCTAAAGAAGTTTTCACTTCAAAAATACTGAATTAAAATCAAAATTCCAACAGAAAATTTCGTTAACAATGTTCTTATATAAAATATTCTGAAAATGATCCTAGTATGGTTTCTTCAAGTTGTTTGTACCGGTTTTAAAAATAAAAAGATTTTTTTTAAATGTATTTTTTTTAACTCTTCTTAGAAATGCATTTTCGGCCACAGAGAAAGATGTTTTTTTTTTAATATTTATGGTTAAAAGAAAGGTATTCTCTATTCAACAAGATCTATCTATATTTTTTTTAAACGAGCTTTATATTTGCCGTCTCAATCGAACATCGGGAAGTGGTTTTGTGAGATTTGATTATGTTCCTATGACCTTCCAGGTCCATCATCAGACCAGGGGACCTACCATGCGCTCTCATAGCAGGTCAATAGGCTAGTTGACACCACCATCAGTTGACGTACTTTTTATGACCTGTCAAAACGCGATTCTTTCATAGATTTTGTATGGAAATAGCACGCTTTGACGTCACTTATTTGCCAACTCAATTGTTTAACTATTTATTGATTTCAAAGCCACAAAAAATCAAATTTTGTAGTAAATTGAAAATTAATCGTGTTTTCAGGGCTAAAATAAAGCGTTTTTTTAAAGAAGTTATGTCTTGGAATTATTTATTAATAGTGTCAACTACCCAATTATTCACCTGTCCTGCTAGTTTGTACCATGAGCGCGGCAAGTAGCAGGCGAGTCAGCGATCACGTGACCGTTTGAGCGATTACGTCACAACATTTTAGCAGGCTGGCATGCAGGGCTGTAGCTAGAGTCAAATTTGAGGTAGGGCAGCATTGGTTACAGGTAGGGCGAAAGTAAAAAAAAATATCATAATTGATCTGCCATTGAAGCATGGGCTCCTAAATCAATCACCATGTATATCACTGAACTCTAGATCAGTGATGTACATTCAATAGCTATAAGTAGACAAATAATTTCTGCGACAGCGCATGACCATGGATCTATGAACTATTAAATCCTCAATGATGAAGTACAAGCGAACAAGATGGTTGGTCTTCCAGATTTGGATATAGAGATCTAAGGTTGGGCATTGTGATTTCAAGGTAGGGCATTGCCCCACAATGCCCCCCCTAGCTACGGCCCTGCTGGCATGCAACATATCCTTACCATCAAGTATTTTTTGACATTTTGGGCATTCAACAATTGAACACTTGGCAAATATACACATCAAAAGTGTCTAGGGATCAACATCCCTAACAAATGTTAGGGATGTTGATCCCTAGACACTTTTGATGTGTGTATTTTAGAAGTTTATGGTAGGTCCCCAGCTCTGTGACATCATTATATTGCCGTGTAAAAGTGTTATTTATAACCAATTTGCTGAATAAACATCATTTCATTTCATTTGCATTGTCATGCAAATTTTTAGTTCAAGTTACTGAGTTTGATGGGAAGTCTTGTATGTGATGTTTTTAAACCTTATAGATAAATTGATATGACAACAGATTTCATTGAATAAATTTTCAAAAGCAATGGGTAGTTTGAAAGGATTATTCCGATCTGTCACCCCGCTTTGTCCCCTTAGGGGGACCGATAGGAAAAAAAAGTTTGATCTGTCCCCCTGTTAGCAATTAGGGGACAGTTCGAACTTTATTCACTCCTTAACGGTTTCATCTGTCCCCCTATCACTGATAGGGGGACAGATAAAACTTTTTATTCCTGTTTGACCCCCACAGCATTTAAATTAATTCTTAAAAGTAATGTCAAATCAGAAGACTGATTGTAATTGTATCTACTATACGTACTGTGATTTATGGGACTGTGGCTGATTAATAGAAAAACAAAAGAAATATTTGTAACTTTTTTAAATACAGATGATTATAAACCTAAACCACTAGTCTTTAATTTAATGTAATGTTGCAGTATGTGTGGCATTAATTTTAAGAATTAATATATTAAATTCTGTGGGGGACAAACAGGAATAAAAAGTTTTATCTATCCCCCTATCAGTGATAGGGGGACAGATGAAACCGTTAAGGAGTGAATAAAGTTCGAACTGTCCCCTCATTGCTAACAGGGGGACAGATCAAACTTTTTTTTCCTATCTGTCACCCTAAGGGGACAAAGCGGGGTGACAGATCGGAATAATCCGTTTGAAAAATAACTTTTTGTAATATTTATGTAACATAAACTCACGCCTTTTTCCCATGGGAGTAGGCAGAAACTACAGAACGCCACCTGCTACGAAAGGCGTGAGTTTATGTATGTATGTAATATTTATGTTAAGGAAGACTTTTAATTATAATTATTTAACATTTCATGAAAGAAAAAGAAAATTTTAAGACAGTTATTTCTGCAGTAAATATGATTTTTCAAATCCTATTTTCTTTTATTTTATAAGACTTTTTAATTAATTTGTTATTTTTACGTAAAAATCCTTTTGCATTGTTATTTGGGCCGATTTTGTTATATAAGCCATTATTTTAAAATATAGAATAAACATATTACGGTAAAGTAGATCTTAAAGAAATGTATAATACGCGCAACGAAAGATGACACTTGACACAAACTTTATTATTTCGTAATAAATATTATAATATTGTTAAGAATTTTAATCTAAATGTCATCGAAATATCCCTGAATAGATACACAAATTATGTATAACTATTTCGTACATCCATACCTGCGCAAGCTCCCCATTACTGACGCTTGTCAAGTCTCATCTTTCGTGGCGCGTAGTAGGCTTATTTTCCTTTGCAACTAAAATGTTTAATAAATGTTGCAATAGACTTTAGTCATTTTAATGGTAATAGTTGTACAAGCTTGGCAAAAAATCCTCTGTTTTGACCTTGACCTTTGACCTGTTTCAAGTGTCTGACAGATGGTAATAGTAGTACAAGCTTGGCAAAAATCCTCTGTTTTGACCTTGACCTTTGACCTTTTTCAAGTGTCTGTCAGATGGTAATAGTAGTACAAGCTTGGCAAAAAATCCTCTGTTTTGACCTTGACCTTTGACCTTTTTCAAGTGTCTGACAGCCTATTGAACTATCTGTATAATACGGTCTAACAAAGCTATTTGGTTTAAAGACAATACTCATCTGCTACATTGCCATTCATTGATATTTTCATAGAGTATGTCAGTGCAGCGCCATACTAATAATAATGAGTAATCAATGACGCCGCTAGTCGAGCAACAAATCGCTGATTTGTTTTTGTTTCGAGAGCCGTCTCAGTACGCACACATGCGTTGTGAGTCTTGTAAATACTTTCAAACGTTTTGAATTGTTTAGCGCGCCATGTTATTGTAGTTAATCTTTACCAGAGAATCTTCTGATTGTTGTCTAATGTTGTTTTATGAAAACAAGCTTTTATTATTTTGCCAAGCTCGGTCATATGTTTATCTATAATTAATCTGGCTCAGTGGCGTAGCTAGGGGGGGCGTAGGAGGCGGTCCGCCCCGGGTGCCACAAGTGGTGACACCCGACCGTGAAAAAAAAAAATAGAACATACATGGGTTTGGATAGCCACCCCGTATTCAGTATCTTATGTTATCACAATATTATGTTTTAATTATGAAATTTTGTAATAATAAAATAAATTCATACTTTACTTTTTTCGGATTTTTAATCATTTCAATTCATATGTTCTTACTAAAGTTTATCTTGGACATCACTGGCATCGGTGAAGGGAAAACATCGTGAGAAAACCTGGACTTACTGTCCCATTCAAACCATGTCAGAGGCCCTTGAGGCGGTTTAGAAACTCTGACACTAGGGTGAGTGGGGTCGTAAGACCTTACTGCCCACACGATAAAGATTAATTTTAAGTTTTTATTCTTGGGGTGACACCAGTTATTCGCCCCGGGTGCCACCCCTACTAGCTACGCCACTGATCTGGCTATTTGGCCAATAAGAAGAGTTCGTACAACGTTTACTTTTTCAGGAGTCTCTCCTCTTCAGGATTGGATGAGTCCGATTTGAAGGTAGCATTCGTGTGGGGACTCGCCGATGTTGGTACAAACTGTAACAGAAAAGGTTTTTAGTTAGAAAAACATAATTTATTTCATCTTCATCATCAGGCGTAGACGTCCACTGCTGAACATAGGATAGGCCAGGGATCACCAATTCGTTTTATTGCAGATCCGTATTTGAAAATTATAAATAAATAAATAAATATCTTGGGACAACTCACACACGGCCATCTGATCCCAAGCTAAGCAGAGCTTGTGTTATGGTAACCAGACAACTGATATACATACTTATATAATTTATAAATACATACATATTATAGATAAATTACACCCAGACACAGAACCAACAATTATGCTCATCACACAAAGTTTGTCCTGGGTGGGAACCGAACCCACTACCTCCGGCTTTGCAGTCAGGGTCACTAACCACTAGACCAACGAGGCAGTCAATAGGCTAGTTGACACCACCATCAGTTGACGTACTTTTTATGACCTGTCAAAACGCGATTCTTTCATAGATTTTGTATGGTAATAGCACGTTGTGACGTCACTTATTTGGCAACTCAATTGTGTAACTATTTATTGATTTAAAAGCCACAAAAAATCTAATTTTGCAGTAAATTGAAAATGAATCGGGTTTTCAGGGCTAAAATAAAGCGTTTTTTTAAAGAAGTCATGTCTTGGAATTATTTATTAATAGTGTCAACTACCCAATTATGAGACAGTCGCTGTCCACTTGGTGGTAGTTTCTATGCAAGATTCTGTATGCAAATATTGTAAAACATTGTTTTTAAAAGAGTACGTTTGAAGATAAATAAAATATAAAAAAACCGTTACCAGTGTTAATATTTAATTTTAGGTACATCCGTGTTCTAGCAGCGTGAAAAATAGAAAGTTATGTTTTAGATACATACATAACATCACGCCTAAAATCCCCGAAGGGTAAGGCAGAGGTGTACCCATTAGTACACCCACATTTCGCCAGTTATATAATAGGGGGCGAGCCTATTGCCATCAACCGGGCACAAATACTCCGAGGCTGCTACTGAGAAATTCCTGATGGAAAAACCTAATAACACTTTGCCCGACCTGGGAATCGAACCCAAGACCTCGTTGCTCAGCAGGAAGTATAGATATGTAATATTTACCACTTTCGCATTGTCCCCATGAGTTCGATCCTCACTGTCCTCATCGATACGATTGTTCTCCCCTTCGCGGAGTAGCTGAAACAGAATTTATTCAATCGTTAGCCATCATCTGCCTAGCGTTTTCCTAACTATGTTGGGGTCGGCTTCCTGTACCGGATGCAGCTGAATACCAGTATTTCACATGGAGCGACTGCCTATCTGACCTCCACAACCCAGTAACAGGGTAATACGATACCCCTTGGTAAGACTAGCTGTCAGACTTTCGGGCTACTGTCGACCCGTAACGACTGTCAAAGATCCACGTATGACAGCCGGGACCAACGGCTTAACGTGCTTTCCGAGGCACGGAACGATATCAGTGATGTCTAAGATAAACTTAGAAAGTACATATGGCTTGAAAAAGTCACTTTGGTACTTGCCCGGATTCGAACCTCAAACTTGAGACGCGGGCGCCTCAACCACTGGGCCATCACGACTCTCGCCTCACACACAGTAAAGCTTGATTCACACATATCAGTACCGGCACCGTTCCGTATCAGTGATAAATTATTATTTCATACATTATCTATAAACGCGTTCACACTAATTGTCAGTGTCAGTGACGACACAGTGTTCCAAGTGTCATTGCCGGCGTGTGCATAGAGAATGTATGAAAGAATAATTATCACTACTGGTACTGTGTCGAAACTGCGATTTCACTGATATGTGTGAATCAGCCTTAAGTCAAATTTCATGTAATATTTCTGAGCGCGTCAGAAAGACTAATTGAACTTGTTGTTTTTATAAAAATGGTGTAGATTGGTACCTTGTCGACTTCCGGCTCTATCTGCTCGTTGGTGCCTCCCCTGCCGAGCACCCCCTTCTCCATCAGCGTGGCGCGCTTAGCCGCTAAGTACATTGATCTGAAAAACAATAAATGTTTCAGGTAACAAACAAAAAGAGAAATCTATAATTTATGTGCATTCAATTATGTCTAAGTATTTCAATTTAATTTATTTTTAATCAATTTTAATAAATAACGACTAAAATAATCCTATGATAAATTGTTACTAACAAAATATGGACATAAGTATATACTATATAACATTATAAAGAGGTAAAGACGGTGAGGCTGTAGGGGGTAATCTCTGGATCTACTGAACCGATTGTGAAAGTTGTTTCACAAATGAAGGGCACAGGGAAAAAAGGGGCTCATCGACAATTTATACGAAATCAAACAAATGATCGCACTTGATAGATTTTGAACAGGCCTTTGATATGACATATTCAAAACAAACTAAAAAGGGCCCATTGCTTTGTAATCCTCAATATTAAAAAACACGTCAAGGAATAAAAAGGAGCTCATTTCGTATCGAACTAGCTTAAAAGGTGCTAATTGCATCCCAATCAGAGTTAAAAGGAGCACATTTTACGTTTACAAAACAAGAACGCGCCCATACCCCCGCCATCTTGAAATAAATGACATAACACCATGTAGATTTTTAGTATAAATTAGCGTTTAATTCAATTTGTGTTAATTGTTGATAAGCCCCTTCTTTTCCTGTGCCCTTCAAATTGGAAGCTACGTTATCACTGAGTGCTATAACCTATATTATATTATCAAAAAATTAGAGATCCGTAAGAAAAATTACGCGAACGAAGTCGCGGGGAGAGTGCTAGTACTTAGAAAGTACATTTGAATAAAAAAAAAAATGGTAGTTGTCCGGTATCAAACCCACTCCCACCTTAAGAGGAAACGCGGGTGAACTTTTCTCCATACAAATGCTCTCACCTGTTTTCTTTCTGGTTTATAACTTTAAAGCAATGTTTTTTTAAGTAAATATTAACTAACTATTTTGATGCCCCTATGTTTTCCTTTTTAATGAGACATTATTTTTATAAGCGCTAGAACCCACAGAAAATGCTCAAAATTGCCGCTGTGAACAGCGGCCTAGTACACATATTTAAAAATTATTAATGATAAAATAAAAACATAGGGGCATAGTATTTATCCTTCTTATTTAGTTTATGAAATATCTTTTATATTGGGTCAATATTAGAAAAGAAAATAGGCGAGAGCTAAACCCCGAATTATGACGTTTTTATTAGGCTATTCAGTCGGATCTGCAGTTGTCCTTTTCGCACGCCGAAGCTCGCAGAGCGACAGCGATAGTTTCTTCTGATACCTAATTTTAAAAAGTCTCTCCTCTCCTGTTTCCTCTGTGCCATCACGACAGAAGAATTTGCCTTCGAAAAAAAAATTCAAAATAATTTCGACTTCTGCTTACCTCTTAATGGTGAGGTAGTATAGCTCGGCGATGGCCTTCACGGAGTAGTCAGGCACGAAGGAGTGGCGCAGCATGGAGTCCATGTTCAGGTTCTGCAGAGAGCCCAGGGTTGACGGGGCTGGGGCTTCAGCTGTAAAGAAAAAAAAATTCGGCTGTCTGTAAAGTCGGTTTACTGACGATAGTTGAACGTGACAACGTCATAAGAAAATACTGATGGAATGGTTTCATTTTTCAAAAAAAAAAATTATTTCATACTTCATACTTGACGAAAACATGTAAATGTATTATTGTATAGCAGCTGTCCACGCGGACGCATCGCTCACTCAAGTGGGAGAGAGACAGATGTCGAACGCTGCCGAACGCGGAGGCCGATTGTGCCTCTTTGTCGCTCGTTAAATGGAACGCCGGTAACGCCGCATGAGTCATAATTTTTCGTGCGTGCAGCCGGCTCCATCGAATTATAAGACGTTGTCACGTCAAAAAGTGAATTAGTCAACATAAGATCACGCCTGTAATCCCCGAAGGGTTAGGCAGAGGTGTACATGCACCCACATATCGCCAGTTATGTCTAAGTCCCATGTAATAGGGGGCGAGCCTGTTGCCATCAACCGGGCACAAATGCTGCTACTGAGAAATTCCTGATGGAAAAACCTAATAACACTTTGCCCGACCTGGGAATCGAACCCAAAACCTCAGGCTTTGCGACCACTTGACCAAAGAGGTATAACGACGCGGTCGTTGAAGCAATGCATTTTTTTTTTGTCCTCGGGCCCCTGCCCTTTTCGGGGCCCATAGGTACACTGCTTAGTGGATAATCCGGCCCTGTCAACAATCATCATCTGCCTAGCCTTTTTCCAACTGTGTTGGGGTCGGCTTCCAGTCTAACCGGATGCAGCTGAATACCAGTATTTTACATGGAGCGACTGCCTATCTGACCTCCACAACCCAGTAACTGGGTAATATGGTACCCCTAGGTAAGACTGGTTGTCAGACTTTCAAGCTTCTGACGACTTGTAACGACTGTCAAAGATCCACGTATGACAGCTGGGACCAACAGCTTAACGTGCTTTCCGAGGCACGGAATGATGTCAGTAATGTCTAAGATAAACTTTAGAAAGTACATATGACTTGAAAAAGTCACATTGGTACTTGCCCGGATTCGAACCCACACGCTCATGCATGAGAGGCGGGCGCCGTAACCGCTAGGTAAACAATACATTTCCAAATTTCTTCTAGGACCATAAAACAAAGTACTTCCACTTACCAAGCCCAACATTCTGTGTGAGCGCCTGCACCCCGAAGTACGTGAAGGGTCCCGCCTCGAACACCAGGTTCTCGCGCCCCACCGTCACCTCCACGCGCCCCTCCAAGATCAGCACGAAGTAATCCACCTGGAACAAGCAGGATAATAATATTAGGTTTCATACATACATACATAAACTCATGCCTTTTTCCCATGAAGTGAGGGTAGGCAGAAACAGAACGCCACCTGCTACGATCCTTACATACTCCTTTCGCCTCGTCCACGTTCATACATCTCGTCAGTTTTTTTAGTTTACATTGATAGGTAAAGCGAAACCAACAACCACTATCAAAATGAGATAAATCTACGTGGACCTCCACTTTTAACTTGTGAACCCTCTTTTTTTTTACGTTATTTTGGACCCCCGCCAAGTCACCCGTGGACCCCTGGGGGTCCTCTTGGACCAATTTGGAAATCATTGAAGTCGGTCGGTCGGTTAAATATACACTATGTAACAAAAACCCTGTCAGATCAGTGTTACCGTTGATCAGTTTTTATGTTTTATTTTAATTTAATTACTTCTTTATTCTTCTTTTTTTTTTTTACTGGGGAAAAATAATAATCTCAAATCCATTAAATGGTTACGTATGTGTACGCAGTACGATGCCGAATAATACCCTTAAGGATCGGACAGGGTTTTTGTTACATGCTGTATTGTGCGTACAAGCAAGCAGTTTAATGAAATATGAAAGCAACATGACTTGGATCCTTTTACAACTAGTGTGACGTCAGCTAGAAAGTGCTTATGCCTCAACTTTTTTATATAGCTTCCTTTGATTGTTACCTTTATATTTCTATTATTTGTTCTTATTCAATTGTATACCAAATAGTTTTGACTAATATGTAACTAACAACAAAATGTATCTATCTGATAGATGCTCACCAGTATTTTACATGGAGCGACTGCCTATCTGACCTCTACAACCCAGTAACTGGGTAATACGATACCCCTTGGTAAGACTATTAGTTGTCAGATTTTCGGGCTTCTGACGACCCGTAACGACTGTCAAAGATCTACATATGACATCCGGGACCAACCGATGAAAGTGATGAACATAAACTTGAAAGTACATAAGAATTGAAAAAGTCACATTGGTACTTGCCTGGATTCGGACCCCATGAGAGGCGGGCGCCTCAACCACTCGGCCATCACGACATTTTTCATTCAATAAATTAATTAAATAATAACCCCCTATTCATGTACTTACAGGTTTCCCCTCGGAGAAGACGTATCTCTTGGGGTCGTTCTTGTCTTCGTCACCCCTCAACTTGATGTGCTGGATCACGTCCTGCTTCAGCAGACGACGGAGCACCGTCTCCGAGATGTGGTCTACTCGGAATGGTTCGACACCTGGAGGGAGAAAAAATATTTTGAAATAACGTAACATCGCGCCTGTAATCCTCGAAGGGTTAGGCAGAGATGTACACCCACATTTCGCCAGTCAGGGGTGCAAACTCCGTGGGTGCTCGGGTGCTCCAGCACCCACGAGAGGTAAATAGTGGGTGCAGAGCACCCACGATTATGAATATCTAATAGAATTCTCTTTCTCATCTTTTAAGATAAATAAGATATTTATTAACAGATGCACATGTCAAACTGCTGTGTAATACAATAAATTATCTTTTCTAAATAAATGTTGTATTTTCTTGTGTTTATTAAATAACAAAAATATATACAAAGTTGATACAACAGATGGGCTTTCCTTTAAACTGACTATACTAGGTACCATTTTCAAGCTCTGTACCAAAAATCAATTAAATAGGAGCAGTAGTTTAGTCGCAAATGATATTTTAAGTTTCTGGCCGACCGCTTTGACACGAGAGAACACACGCGCGCCGCGCGCGTGCGACGTTGCCGCTTTAATACATAGGTATCTAAGGTCAGTTAAATTTATTTACAAAGGGTGTTTGCGTTTTACTCTGATACAAATCAGAGTAAAACGCTAGGCTATTTAGTTTGTTTAAAAAATAAAATTAAAAAAAATATATATATATTTTTTATTTTAAACCGTGTCAAATTAATACTAAACACGTATAGTATACGTAGTTTAATTTAATGCCCCTCTGTCATATCAACTCTGTATAAGTAGCTAGGTATGTCATTAAAAAAGCTGGAGCACCCACGGGAATTTTAAAAACTGGGCGCCCCTGACGCCAGTTATGTTTAAGTCTTATGTAATAGGGAGCAATTGCCATCAACCGGGCACAAATTTAGCATCCGAGGCTGCTACTGAGAAACTGATGGAAAAACTCAATAACACTTTGACCGACCTGGGAATCAAACCCAAGACCTCATGCTCAGCAGTCGCGCTTTGCGACCACTAGACCAAAGAGGCAGTCAGTATCCTATTCTATTTATTTTATTTAAGTAAAATATACAACCAAATATTTTAATATTTTATTATAAAGTATACACTATGTAACAAAAACCCTGTCAGATCAGTGTTGCCGTTGATCAGTTTTTATGTTTTATTTTAATTTAATTACTTCTTCTTTCTTCTTTTTTTTTCACTGGGGAAAAATAATAATCTCAGATCCATTAAATGGTTACGTATATGTGTACGCAGTACGATGCCGAATAATACCCTTAAGGATCGGACAGGGTTTTTGTTACATAGTGTATAATAATGTATAACTCACTGGTATTCAAGAACTGGAAGGTGGCGAGCACCATTTGGGGGGAGACGTGGACCCTCTGGTGCTCATGGTGGCCTGCGAAGGCGGCCAGGTCCTGGAACTTGTTGACGGGCCGCATCAGGCGCTTCTTGGTGCGGTTGTCACCTGGAACGAGGGAGACGGTTAGGAACTGCTTTTGGTCAAAGTGAAAGTCAAAACATTTATTTCATTTAGTTAGACCATTTACAGGCACTTTTGAATTGTCAAGGAGTCGGTCAGTTAGTCCGAAAGTTGAAGCTAGTTGCTGCGAATTTCCCTGCGAATTGCCCTCAAATTTTATTTTTCACTTTTTAGTGCTTGTGTATTAATGTTTGAAATCCTTACAAAAAGCCCTTTCAAACAATACCTCACACGATATATTTCGGTTTCGGTTTCGGTTTAAAGAATTTATTCTCATAAGAACAATACATGAGTTCACTTATAATGAGATACAAAGTAATTGCTTATATCTAAATAAATATATTTTGCCTCCGATGCGTGTTGATGAAGTTATACAAAACAAAATAGTAAGTATGTAAAGTATGTAATTGCTAAACATTTAATATACGGTATGACTACATTTTATAAACGTAATTTCTCAGTTTTAGTTTAAATCTGTTAATGTTATCACAATCTTTTACGTCATTTGGTAGGTCGTTAAACAGCTCCTTCGAATAATATGGTTTTTTTACCGTAGTTTGTCCGAGCTTGTCTTCGTTGTAATTTATTTTTATTTCTTAGGTTGTGTGATAATGTTTTTTTATGTAGGTTTAGTTTTGATTGTACGCTATTTGTGGTGATTTTTTTTATTAGAATGCAGGTACCGTACGTGTATAGTTGTTTGAGATTTAATAATTTGGTTTTTTCAAATAGTGTTTTAGTTGGGGTAAAATAGTGATAATGGTATAGTGTTTTTATAATTTTGTTCTGGGTTCGTTGTAAAGGCATTAGAATAGTTTTTGCGGCAGATCCCCATATTTCAATAAGGTACTCGAGATGTGATTTTATTAATGAGTTATAAATAATAGTACGTATTTTCCTAGGGATACAATTTGAGATTTTGCGTAATGATGCTAGTAATGATGTTAATTTTGATTTTACATGTTCGATGTGTAGTTTCCATGTGAGTTTGTCACCTACCCTCAGACCGAGATATTTTTCATAGCTCGATCTTTGGTTGGAGTGTAGCCTTAGGGGCGCTAGGACTTAGAAAATTTTTGATTTTTTTACGAAAAGTTTTTTCGGAAAAGTTCTAATTTTATTGCAGCATCTTATTAAGCTAGTCCATAGAAACAAATTAAGCTCTGAGAAGTATGGCCCTACGACGCACCGTTTCCGAGTTATGGGTCTTCGAAATTTTTAGTTTTTTATAAAACACTCTATATTTCCAAAATGGTAGGTCGGATGAAAATCTTTTCTGAAAAGAAATTGTTGCTCTAGTCGAGAACCATGAGATAGTGTAAATAAACCCGCGAAAATTAGTAAAAAAAAAATCTTAGAAAATTTGACTAAGTCCCGTGCCCCTAAAGATACGCAAGCTGACGATCCGACACTTAGAAAATTTTTCATATTTTTTTTTTTTTTTACTTATTTCTGCGGGTTTTTTTACACCATCTTATGGTTCTCGACTAGAGCAACAATTTCTTTCCAGAAAAGATTTTCATCCGACCTACCATTTTGGAAATATAGAGTGTTTTATAAAAAACTAAAAATTTCGAAGACCCATAACTCGGAAACGGTGCGTCGTAGGGCCATACTTTTCAGAGCTTAATTTGTTTCTATGGACTAGCTTAATAAGATGCTGCAATAAAATTGGAACTTTTCCAAAAAAACTTTTCGTAAAAAAATCAAAAAAATTTTAAGTCCCAAATTTTTTTTTTCAACCAAAAAAAATTTTTTTTTTTGTTTCTTTGCTGTTCATAGTGCCCCTAAGCGTATACTCCAACTCCAACAAATCCGCCCCTAAGACGACCCACTGACCCGATCTTTTTATTATGTCATTGTTTATAATAAGAGGCGGAAAGTCTGGTAATGATTTGTTTTTTGCAGTGAAAACCATGTATGTTGTTTTGGACGTATTTATTGTAAGTAAGTTATATTTAAGCCACTCACCGAGTAAGTCAAGATCTTTTTGAGCATTTGTTATAATAGTATGGATAGATTTATCGAAATAGAAGAGGCATGTATCGTCCGCGTATAAAGTTAGGTGACCCTTTAATCCTATTTGGTTTATATTATTTATATAGATTAAGAAAAGTAACGGACTTAGAATTGAGCCTTGAGGACAGCCGTATGGTACGTTTTTTATGGAACTAGTGAATTTATCAATTTTAACCACTTGTTGTCTGTTTTGTAAATAAGATGTAAACATTTCTAGGGCTTTATCTGTGACTCCTATGTTGTTTAATTTCTGGAGAAGTTTGGGGTGGCATACGGTGTCGAATGCTTTTTTTAAATCAATAAATACCCCCAATACAACATCCTTTTGATCTATGTGCGTTTTGATTTTAGTAACCAAGTCTATGGTAGCTGTAAGAGTGCTAGATTTCGAACGAAAGCCGTATTGTTCGTCGATTAGGAACTGTTTCTCGAGAAGGTATGCGTTTAGACGGCAGTACAAAACACGCTCAAAAATTTTTGATAATACCGGTAAAACCGACACTGGTCTATAGTTACCTGGATCCGTTCTACTGCCTGATTTGAAAATAGGGCTAACTTTTGCAATTTTAAGCGTATTCGGAAAAATGCCGCGCACCAGACATTCGTTTATGCAGTTCGTTAATTTCGGAACAATTATATTTTTGAGGCATTTTATCACCTTGGTACTGATGCCATCTATCCCTGTACTTGTATTACTATCTAGACCGTCAATTATTTTAGAAATTTCGTCCTCAGTGCAAGATGTGAGTTTGCTCAGAGTTACGTCGTGTGAGTGGTTGTGTTCGTACATAAGAGTGTTGCCATCGTTCGCGTGATATATAACGGGTATTTCGTTAGCTAATTCCTGGCCTATTGATGAGAAAAATGAGTTGAATAAATTACATATTGCGTTACCTTCAGTTATAGGTCCTGAGCTCGATATTAGTTTCGGAGGAGCACTGCTTTCTTTGATTTTATTTAGAGCTAAGTTATTAATAAGTTCCCACATCTTTTTCGGTTGATTGTTATTGTTGTAGAATAGATCGTAATAGTATTTTTTCTTGTGTGTCTTGATCAGGTTTTTAACTGAGTCTCGTTGTTTGGAAAAGGTTTTCTGTATGTCTTCGTCTTTTGGGTAGGATTTTGTCTGTTGCCATAGGTTGTTACGCAGGTTTATTGAATCAGTAATAGTTCGGTTTATCCAATCGTTTTGAGGTGGATTCAGAATTTTTGTCTTGTCGGTTTTGTTGTTATTTACATGTTTTGTGATAAACTGTTCAAGGTGGTAGTAATCATTTTCTTCATTTATGTAATTATCTGTTAGTGCGTCGCTGTGTAATTTTTCATAATTTATTGCTTTGTATTGCATTTTTTTATTTTTTTGTGGCTTTAGACTGCCTATTTCCAAATATATTTGTTTATGGTCAGACAAGCATGATTCGATTATGGAGAAATTAAATGAGTGGTTATTTATGTTTGTGCAAACATGATCCAGTATAGATTTCGTAGTCGAGGTTTCACGTGTACTGTATAGGCTATTTATTTTATTCAGTATTTGATATCCGTTTCCCTTGATTTCGTTTAGGTATTTAGTGACGTGATTGTCCGCGTTGAGGAGATCAATGTTAAAGTCACCAAATACAATTGCTCTTCTTCTCTGCTCCAACTGTGCGGAATACGTCGTTAAGAAATCGTTATTGTTTGAATCACCTGGTTTGTAAATCACTCCGATGTTTAGCGATAATTTTTTTTTATGTACCCACAAGTAGTGGTTTCCATTTTCGCATAATTCTTCCGTTACGTCATATTTTATTGAATCGTGTATATAAATTGATACCCCTCCACCTTTTCGTGTTTTCCTATAGTTGTAGACATGCTTGTAGTTTGGCAACTGATATAGTTTTGCATCGGCTTCAGAAACAATCCAGGTCTCCGTGAATACTAATAAGTGGGTGGTTTTTGGTATCGCCCTAATAATACATTTGATTTCATCGAGCTTACCAGTTTTGCGAATACTCCGTAAATTAGCATAAAAGAATCTGAGTGATGATGGGTGTAAGGGTATGTCTTCATATTTTTTGATGATTTGATGGCTTAGTTTATCTATGTGTTTTCCGTTGTGTTGTGAACCTCCTTCAAGTTTTTTTTGGTTAGAAATAATTGTAGGTTTTCCTTTTAGATATTTAATAATAAGGTTTTTTTCTCCGTCTTCTATACGTTTTTTAAGTTCTTCTTTTAAAGATTGTATATATTGCTTTTGAGTGGGGGTTAGGTCTGAGTAAATTTGTATATTCTCGGGTAGTTTACTTTTTGTCTGGAACAGGTATTTAGGTGTTTCTGTGTTGGTAAAACTTACTTTAATGGGCCGGTTCATGTTTGTGATATATTTTCCCAATCTTGTGGTTTTAATTGGCTTCGGACAGTCCTCATACAGTGTGGTTAGTACTTTGTTTATTTCTTCGTAATCGTACTTTTGTCGTGCGTTGTAGTTCTTGTCACTTTTTTCCGTTATACCCACAATAATGATATTTTTTTCGCGTTCACTTCGATCCTTTAGTTCTAGGATGAGGTTTTCGTGTTGTAAGAGCAGCGATTTATCGGATGTATTCTCGATATTTGTTTGGTTTTTTATTTGGCTAATTTCACTATCTATACGTTTAAGCTTGTCTTCGGTTATTGCGTTGTTGGATTTAATAGTTTTAATTTCGGTATTTATTTCATCAAATTGTTGTTTAAAGTTTTCTGTGTTTGATTTTATCCATTTAATTTCCTGTTTGATCTCACAGATTTCTTCTCGTATTAGGTTCAGATTTTCTTTTTGAGTTTTTCCAAATTCCTCCAGAAACTTCATAATATCTGTGCGAAAGTTAGCAAAGTCTGATTTGTAGTCTATTTCTTCGGTGCGCTCTTTTCTTTTTCTCTGACAGATGTTGGTTTGGTATTCATTGTCACCAAATGTAGATAAGTTCGGTACTGATCCGCTACCGCCCTCGCTTCCGCTTGTTAACATGCCACTAGGCGGTGTTTTCTGTCGGCTCATTGCGTTGCCAGACCGCGCGGGTGCGAGTGCAATGCCAATAGTTTTTTCTCTTTACTCTTGAGGCGAGCGTGCCGCGCGCTCACCGGCGGCGCTGCGCGATGTACCACCAGAAGGATAACAACTTTAACACTTTAATCTTAAGGATTAATTTTGATGTGGTAGATGTACTAGAATTTAATATTTTTGCAATACTAAGCGAAACACGTCTGCTTCCACCAAGCACGCGAGGCGATATATATATTTAATTTTGGAAACTGGTAGGGGGGTTGACGTACCCCCCCCCCCTTTTCCTTCAGTCAGTCATCGACTACACGTATAAACAAAGCAATTTCACTTGTTACGATATTGGTGCTGTGATTCTGTGAGGAGTTCAATTCCATATCTCCGAAGTTCATCATCAGATATTGAAATGGTGACAATGGGACCACACGGGAAGCAGCAGCTTTCAAATAAAAAAAGAATCATGAAAATCGGTTCACCCAGTCGCAAGTAAGGAGCTAACAAACATAAAAAAAAAATACAGTCGAATTGATAACCTCCTCCTTTTTTTGAAGTCGGTTAAAAATAATAATTGGTCTCTTAGTACTCGATTTAATGACAAAATATTTGATATGCAATGCGATTTATGATAAGTTTCTAACCCCATGCTTATGAAATATTAGTATTATGTTACTTTCATAACATAACATAACATCACGCCTGTAATTCCTGAAGGGTTAGGCAGAGGTGTACCAATTAGTACACCCACATTTCACCAGTTATGTTAAGTCCCATGTAATAGGGGGCGAGCTATGTGATATGTTACACCCCGTTTGTAATATACTTACTGATAACATCAGTTTCATCCACAATTTCAGCTTGGATCATCTCTTCAATGACGTCTTCCAAAGTGACGAGACCCACAGTCTCGTACACGGGGTCACCATCACCCTCTTCGATGCGTTGCACGAACGCCATGTGACCTTTGTGACCTATTGGGGAAATATGCTGATTAGAATTTTATTATAATAATACTAGTTGTGCTCGCAGCTTCGCTTACGTGGACCTTAGTGTGACTGAGGAAACAATACAAGTAATCAGTTATTTTATGGTATTTTAAATCGGTTCATAAATAAAAAAGTTATATCAATTTAAAGAATCACGTCGAACATTTGTTCTATTAAATAAAACAAACACTCAATTTTAAGTTAAGGATACCACAATATCATTCAAATCATTGTTTTGTGTTCTATTGCGTTCATAAAGGCCCCCAACAATTGTTTTTCTCCAAAAATCTTCCATGTACAGCGACAAGTTACAGATTTATCATATGTAATACATAATAGATTTTGTACTAGATGACCTAGTAAACTTCGTAATACCTAGCCATTTTTTTCCTAAACCCAACCGGTATTGAGGCGTACAAAACAAAAAAGAAATTACTTAAATCTGTCGAGCAATTTTCGAGTTTTTGAAAGACTATAAGAGTGTTACTACAGTTACTACACCAATCGATCGATTGTCGACCGATGCCATCGATTGGCTTTATTCAATTGGTGTGGTAGCTTTGGCTGACCGACGGATACCGGTCGATAAATAATCGATCGAGGACATAGATCGACGTTGATCAATTGATGTGGAAAACAAAGTGTCGCACTTCTAGAATAATTAAGCAGCTCGATCGACGTCGAATAATTCATTCTACCATCGATCGATTGGTGTAGGAGGAACTATCGATCGACGTCGGCAAATCCATTCTACGATCGATCGATTACACCGATGAACAATCGATCAATTGGTGTGGTAACACCCTACGCACGGCAATTGATTTTTGTATGATATATAGGTATGTATGATGTATATACCAAGGCATCGTTCCCATTGGTAACGATAAAGCGACTAGCTAGCTAACTAATCTACTTTCTACTTCTACTATCTACTATATACATATATAAAAATCAATTGCTGTTTGTTAGTCTCGCTAAAACTCGAGAACGGCTGGGCCGATTTAGCTGATTTTGGTTTTGAAATGTTCGTGAAGGTCTAGGGAAGGTTTAAACGGTGAGAAAATATGGGGTAGGGGTAGGGTAGGGGCAGGATACCATGCGAACGAAGTCCCTAAAAACAGCCCTTTTAATATATGTAGGGAAGTCGGTCTCAAGGGTAGGGGTAGGGTGGGGTAGAGGTAGAGGTAGGGCAGGGTAGAGGTAGGGTAGGGGTAGGGGTAGGGTAGAGCACAGTAGGTTAGGGGTAGGGGTACGATACCACGCGAACGAAGTCGTGGCGGGTCAGCTAGTTAATTATAATTATTTAAAAAGCGACTAGTTATACTATTTTCTCACTCAAGCAACGTGTCTGTCTGTTTGTTGGTTACATCTACAAACGTACGTGGCAATCGAAGAACGTCATTAAAACCCAAAAAGCACCTCATTACATAATAAAATCTTCAACTGGATAATCTCCTACAGAACATGCCTACGCAAAAATAGCCGCTGAAATACGCACGGTTCAGCTCAAGGCTAACGATGACTCATTTGCAGACATTGTATTTATTTAATTTATATAATTTATTTGACGGTAATCCGTACACGTGCGGTTTGAACGGAAAAATCGGTCAAGAACAATGTGAATTGGGTTTTTGTTGAAACGTTTATCTTGTTTTTGAACAATAGCAGAGGTTTTGTGATGTGAAACTAAGATTTGAAACGTGTAAGTGTATGAATGAATGGAAAATACAGTAATTGAATGGATGAATGAACGAAAAATAGAGTGAATGAATTAATGAGTGACATTATCATCTGCCTAGCCTTACACGACTGCCCCAAAAAAAGGAGTGTTATGTGTTCAGGGTTAATGTATGTATGAATGAATGTGAGTTTCTTTATTCCACCATAACTTTTGAAAGCCTGAACCGATTTAAATGTATGGGGTATCGTTACAATCCTTGCATCGTTCCCAGTAACATAGGCTAGTAAAGAAACCGGTGTGATCACTTTAAAACGTAAATTAATACCAGCCCCAATTTTAATGAATTTGGTCGTGTCTATGTTTATCGTCTAGAATTTGACAAGTAGATTTAAAAAATATATGACACTGTAAATAAAAAACGTCGTAAAAAAAACCTGTCGAGTAAACAAAGTTCAAATAAGAGCAATTTCTGTAGCAGTCGTGTTTAAAAAAAAAAATCTTGTTCGGCTTCCTGTCTAACCAGATAGAGCTGAATACCAGCATTTTACATGGAGCGACTGCCTATCTGACCTCCACAACCCAGTTACTGGATAACACGATACCCCTTGGTAAGACTGGTTGTCAGACTTTCGGGCTTCTGACGACATATGAATATGAGTACATATGAATTCAAAAGTCACATTGGTACTTGCCCGGATTCAAACCCGCAACTTCATGCATGGGAGGCGGACGCCTCAATCAATGGGCCATCACGATTTGCCATCATCATATCAGACGTCCTACGTCTGATGTGATGATGAAATATTGAACATAAGTAAAAAAAAATGACTGAATGATGAACTCACCTTCCTTAAACTGTTTCAGCATGACATCCAAGGTAACATCTTCAAAGACAAAGTTGCAGGGGTTCTGGTAGTACTGGCAGAGCGTGCGCAGCGGCGTGTTGTCGTCAGGGTCCACGAACGCCAGGTCCTTGATGAAGAGCACCGTGATTATGTTGCCCCGGGTGCCTTCGTATACTGGGATGCGGGAGTACCCTGGAAATTATAGGAGTTGAGACGTGATTCGTAAGAATATTTTTAACCGACTTCAAAAAGGAGGAGATTCTCAATTCGGCGCGTTTGTTTTTTTTTTTGTATGTATGTTACCTGATTACTCAGCCAATTATGAATAGATTTGGATGATTCTTCCTTTGTTTGAAAGAGTATACTTCCGAATGGGTCCCATAGAAATATTGTCATGATCTGATGATGAACTTCGGAGATATGGAATGGAACTCCTCATAGGATCACAGCAGCAATATCGTAACAAGTGAAATTGCTTTGTTTATACGTGTAGTCGATGACTGACTGAAGGAAAAGGGGGAGAGGGGGCACGTCAACCCCTCCTACCACTTTCCAAAATGCCAAAATGCCATTTGCTAGTCTATACTAATATTATAAAGAGGTAACAAACAATTGTTTGTAAGTTTGTCAGTAGAGGGTAATCTCTGGATCTACTGAAACGATTTTGAAAATTTTTTCACAAATTGGAAGCTACGTTATCACAGAGTGCTATAGGCTATATTTTATTGTCAAAAAATTAGGGATCCGTAAGAAAAATCACGCGAACGAATTCGTGGGGAGAGTGCCAGTTATTAATAAAAAAAATATTTAAAGAAAAACAAAAAACCCGACTGCGTAAAAACTAATTAACTTAAATGAAAACTATTTTTTTTTTTAATAGTTTAAAAAACTAAAAAACACGCTTATAGCACGCACTAATATTTTTCGTATCCCATTCAGCAAACCCTTTCATTTGATACCCATATCATGGGGATGCATTTCAAATAGCCTGTCCGCCATCTTGGACGTCCGATATATTGGATTTAAGTCACGTGACTATTTTTTCGAATTCCTGACAGCAAACCCTTTCATTTGATACCCATATCATGGGGGTGGATTTCAAACAGCCAGTCCGCCATCTTGGGGAGGCCGCCATATTGGATTTGTAATGACGTTTAGCTAGTCATGTATTGTCATCAGAACTCAGAGCGTGTGCAAAATTTCATCCTAATCGAAGACCGGGAAGTGGGTCAAATTAAGATTCCAAGATTTTCTTACATAGTTACTTACAAGTGAAGCTAATATAAGCGTGTTAATAAATGGACAGGCTCCGAGATTTCATTCTCACAAACCTGAAAAAATCAATTAACTCACCAGACTTAACAATCTCCGACATAGTCTCAAAGTCCAGGATACTGTTGATAGGCAACATGAAGCAGTCCTTCAGCTTGGTCATCACGTCGCTGACCTTCTTTTTGCGAAGGTCGAGGGCACCGGAGATGATGTTCACTTCTTCCCTGTCCAGGTCGTTCACGTGGTCTGTTACCTATAACAATAATATATAGCATAACATCAAGCCTGTAATCCCTAAAGGGTTAGGCAGAGGAGAGTTATGTTAAAGTCCCATGTAATAGGGGGCGAGCTTATTGCCATCAACCGGGCACAAATACAGACTCCGAGGCTGTTACTGAGAAATTCCTGATGAAAAAAACCCAATAACACTTTGCCCGAATTGAGAATCGAATCCAAGACCTCATGCTCTGTAGTCGCACTCTGCGACCACTAGACCAACGAGGCAGTCAAACTTACTATATTAACTTTATAAGTCCAATTTTCCAGTGATATTTTAAATAACTAATATTATAATAACTAATATTATAAAGCTGCAGTGTTTGTTTGTTTGTTTGAACGCGCTAATCTCTGGAACTACTGGTCCGATTTGAAAAATTCTTTCAGTGTTAGATAGATTAGTTATCGAGGAAGGCTATAGGCTATATACCATCACGCTACGACCTACGGGAGCGGAGCAGTAACCAAAGACGCGGGTGTAACCGCGGCGGACAGCTAGTTTTAAATAAACTTAGAAAGTACATTTGAATTGGAAAAGTCACATAGGTCTTAAAATATTTGATTAAATTCCTATGTCCACTTTCCGGCTCCATCATCAGATCAGCTCTGTGACATCATTATATTACATTGTCATGCAAATTACACGTTTACGCAAAATTTCAGCTCAAACGAACATCGGGAAGTGGGTCAAATTTAACTTGTAAGATTTGATCCACAGACACCGGGACAGGTGAAAGTAAATAAAAGGTTGTAAAATAAGATGAGTACGTACCCTGACAAGTTCCTTTAGTCGTTCCCTGTTGTAATGCGTACCAATCTCTTCACCTAGGAAGTAGTCGAGAAGCTTGCTGGTCGGCCAGGCCAGGGGGGCGCAGATACCCATCACGATCTGGAAGATACAAGTGTTTTAGTGGCGAGAATTGGGTTATAGTCAATTGACGTACTTTTTACTCCCAAA
Source organism: Hoplodrina blanda (assembly GCA_949316365.1). NCBI lineage: Eukaryota > Metazoa > Arthropoda > Insecta > Lepidoptera > Noctuidae > Hoplodrina > Hoplodrina blanda. The sequence goes on from OX438576.1 coordinate 6,175,510, forward strand.
GATTTTTTATACATACGCCCGTAATCCCTGAAGGGTTAGGCAGAAGTGTACCCATTAGTACACCCACATTTCGCCAGTTATGTTTAAGTCCCATGTTGGCGAGATTTGGCAGAGGAGGGCCTAAGGCCCAAAGTATGTTTGGAAAAACGTAGGAGTAAACTAAATAACATTTAATTTAGCGCGAGCGAAGCCGCGTGCAAAAACTTGTTAACATAACATCACGCCTGTAATCCCCTAAGGGTTAGGCAGACGTGTACACATTAGTACACCCATATTTCGCCAGTTATGTTCAAGTCCCATGTAACAGGGGGTGAGTCTATTGCCATAGGTAGTAAGTCGCTTAGTTCCAGTTAATTTCTGCATTCCTGGTAGTTTTTATTAAAATACACAAATAAAATTCAGTTGAATTTTAAAATGTCGATATTACTTCTTAATATGTATGGTCCATCCTCTTTTCCATGTTTTATCGTGGGTGCGCTTTGAGGAATCAAATTATGATTATGTGTATTCCTCAAAGCGCACCCGTCGGGTGCACTTTGAGGAATAGTTTGGGTGCGTTTCGACGGATGCGCTTCAAAACGGGTGCGCTTTGAGGAATACCTCCATTAATCGAGCACAAATTCAGACTACAAGCCTGCTACTGAGAAATTCCTGATGGAAAAACCTAATAACCTTTGCCTGACCTGGGAATCGATCCCAAGACCTCATGCTCAGCAGTCGCGCTTTGCCACCACTAGATCAATGAGGCAGCTAAAAAAAAACTAAAAGCTAATATGAAAATCGCAATCACCTTCATAATCCAAATACTCTTCGCACCAACAAACAGTCCATGTCGAGCACAGACAGCTTGCGGCGTGATTTCAGCAATGAACACAATAGCCAAGGTAGACCCGATGACGGCCACCAGTCCAGACGTCAAATCATCCAGAATGACAGTAAACGTACTGTTCACAGCCACGTTACTCAGCAAAATGGTGCAGAGGAGATAATTGCCATGAGCCCTAACCGGCATGATGGCCCGGGCATACTTCCTCTCCTTCTCAGTCCCTGTATTTGCTATGATCTTCAATTCAGTCCTATCTAGAGCCATAAGACCTAAATTGAGACCAGAGAAGAGAGAAGCCAGTAGGAGGAGGACGATGATGAGAATGATGGAAGCCCAAAGTGGTAGGAGTTTGTTGTGTGTGGCGAGCATTTTCCATTTCTCGGAGCCCTGGTGGAGGAAGTGATCTTTTTCGGAGTTTCTGGCGCAGATGTAGAATTTGTAGTCGTCTAGTGGTGGGGGGGCTATCATGTAGAGGAGGGCGGAGTCCGCTTCCGAGTATGATACCTGTGTAGAAATATAATTTGGTTAACATAACATTACGCTTGTAATCCCTGAAGGGTTAGGCAGTGGTGTACCCATTGGTACAGCCACAGTTCGTTAGTAATGTATAAGTCTCATGTAATAGGGGGTGAGTTTATTACCATCATCCGAGCACAAATCCAGACTCCGATGCTGCTACTGAGAAATTCCTGATGGAAAAACCCAATAACACTTTGTCCGACCTGGGAATCGAACCCAAGACCTCATGCTCAGCAGTCGCGCTTTGCGACCACTAGCCCAACGTGGCAATCCCAGAGGAAATCCCTTTGATCTCTCGAAAACTTCTTTGTGACAGACGGATCAAAGGAATGCATCCGTTTTTCCTTTTGAGAAACTCTTGACGCATAACTAGACGTCATCATCATCTGCCAAGCCTTTTCTCAACTATGTTGGGGTCGGCTTCCAGTCTAACCAGATGCAGCTGAATACCAGAATTTTACATGGAGCGACTGCCTATCTGACCTCCACAAGTCAGTAACTGGGTAATACGATACCTCTTAGTAAGACTGGTTGTCAGACTTTCGGGCTTCTGACGACTCCTAACTTCTGTCAAAGATCCACGCATGACTAGACATACAGGGGGCTTAGACAAAGTAACAATTTCAAAACGATAACGAAGTTAGAAAAGACTAATATGTATGAGATTGACATAAGCCGCGTTAAGTCACGTGGACATGAAGCAAGACATGACAACTAATGACAAGCAAGTCAGAGACGATGACGATATTAGATATCGTTTCGCTACAAAGCGATGTTACTTTGTCTAAGGACCCTGGACCCTAAAAAAACAGTTGCCAATCAACTTACCTTATACTCTCCATTCAACAAATGATCACAAGCATCTCCATAACTCGCTGGCGTATGAGTAAACGCAATGGTAGTATCATTCGTAAAATTCTCCCCAAACAGTCTCAAATAAAAATGGGTATCTCTCAAGACACTGGTGATCAGTTCATCGACGATTTTCGGTTCCTTATCTGACTCTTCAACTCTTAAACCCATTAATTTGATGGGGCCTGACGGTGGTAGAACCACTTTGGGTCCTAAACTACTGTCTGATGCATTCACTGCATCTATGGTAGAATTGTCTCCAACGATAGGAGGTTGTTCCGAAACTTCTGGAGCTGGTGTCGTCTCAGCTTCTGCTTGACGACGGGCTCTGTCCAGATGTGGAAGGTCGGGGTAGGAGTATTGTTTGATGGAGAGGTTCTCGAAGCCATCATCTTGTTCTTCGATTTCATTTTCGATTGGTCTGTAACAAAAGTGATTGGTGGTTAGTTTTTGGTAATGTGATTGATTCCGTAACATCACGCCTGTAATCCTCAAAGGGTTAGGCAGAGGTGTACCCATTAGTACACCTAGATTTCGCCAGTTATGTTTAAGTTTCTTGTAATAGGGGGCGAGCCTATTGCCATCAACCGGGCACGAATCCAGACTCCGAGGCTGCTACTGAGAAATCCCTGATGGTAAAACCTGACAACTATTTGCCCGACCTTTGAATCGTACCCAAGACCTCATGCTCAGCAGTCGCGCTTTGCGACCACTAGACCATTGAGGCAGTCAGGATGAGGCGGTTGCTATTGTCATAATAGCAACCGATTTGCCAAATCAAAGTCTAGGCAAGTTGGTACAATACGTGCTACAAAATATGAGACGACACAAACTTTATTATTTCGTAATAAATCCTTACTAATATTATAAATGCGAAAGTAACTCTGTCTCTCTGTCTGTCTTTCTGTCTGTCTTTTTTTCACGCCTAAACTACTGAACCGATTTGTGTGAAATTTGGCACAGGGTAAGTGTGAACCCCAACAAAGGACATAGGCTACTTTTTAGTCGACTTCGACTTCGTCTGCGTCCGCGATAACCGACATATACGCGGACAAAGTCGTGGGCAAAAGCTAGTATTATAATATTGTTAAGAATTTAAATCTAAATGTCATCGAAATATCCCTGAATAGGTACACAAACAAGCTACTATAATTAAAAAAATTAAAAAACACGACAGCAAAAATTGCACATACCTATTTGTACTTTGTTTACTCGTCAGTTTTTTTTACGACGTTTTTTATTTACAGTGTTATATATTTTTTAAATCTACTTGTCAATTTCTAGACGATAAACATAGACACGAACAGATTCATTAAAAAAATAAATTGAGGCTGGTATTAATTTACGTTTTAAAGTGACCACACCGGTTTCTTTTTATTTTTTACTAGCCTATGTTACTCGGAACGATGCAAGGATTGTAACGATACCCCATACATATAAATCGGTTCAGGCGTTTAAAAGCTATGGTGGAATAAAGAAACTCACATACATACATACATTAACCCTGAACACATAACACTCCTTTTTTTGGGGCAGTCGTGTAATTATGGATAACTATTTCGTACATCCATACCTGCGCAAGCTCCCCATTACTGACGCTTGTCAAGTCTCATCTTTCGTTGGCACGTATTTAGGGTTGCCAACTATACTGTTTTGACTGAACAAAAAAAAAGTATACAAAATACTGTTTTCAGCATCAAAATGCAAACACATTATTAAGTATTGTTTTTATTTAGTCAGAGGGCCGCTCACTGCTCAGTGCAGCGCAGCCACAAACAAATCACACTGAGTTTCTGAACGAATCTGTTAATGTCAAATATCTAAGACTGTCACTCACTTCCCGCCACCTCAGCATTTATTATAAGAGTTTTTTCAGTAATGAATGCTAAGTGGCGGGAGTATAGAAATAGAGCATTAAAAAATGAGCTCCTCATTTATTTTAATTTCAGTTATAATTGTGATGAGGCGTATGAAGTTTTTAAAAAATATTGTAAATTAGTAAGTTATGCAAGAAACTCTAAAAAATATGTATTTAAAAAACTAAATAAATAAAATACTGTTCATTTTTCTAAAATACTGTTTAATATTCTTCATAGACCCGAATATACTTTATTTCTTGTAAAAAAAGTTGGCAACCCTACTTGTCAAGTGTCATCTTTCGTGGCGCGTATTATAAACGTCCCTGACTTCTACAATATTCGTGTTTAAAGCCATTTGCAATGTTATAAACTTAATATAAGTAGTCAAACGATAGATAAATATTAATACAATCGATAGATTCGTGATTTTCACTAATAAAGGAATATAGTAGGTCTGTAGGTCTAGCATGAGCGCTCGTTCAAGTGTTGGCATCAAGTCGATTCTTATTATGCCGGCCATCCACCATCCTTCCTATCGTCCAATCGGCAGGACGCTACCGATTGGATCATGCCGATTGGACCGTGGATGGGAGTGAATTGGCATGACAGTTATAATGGACGGCATAATCGAATTTCGATTCTTTTGGCATGATCCTTCCGATTGGATCATGCCGATTGGACCGTGGATGGCGGTCTGCGCGATCGTAGATAATCTTGAGGCGCAGCCCTCAATTCTTTTAATAAATTAGTATGAGAAAACTGTTTTTTTTTTCATTAGCCACTGTTTGCACCACTCTGCTGGAACTTTTCAACTAAACGTCGCTGCCGATTGGACAATCAAACTGATCGTGGGTGGTGTATATGGACGAACTGCAGATTGGATCATGCCTGCAGCGTCCTGCCGATTGGACGATAGGAAGGATGGTGGATGGCCTGCATTAGATAGTAAATACGACAATCCAATGGCGTTTTGGTTAAATTTTATACGACAAATCTAGTGGTTGCAAAGCACGACTGCTAAGCTGGTCTTGAGTTTAATTCCCAGGTCGAGCACAGTGTTAGTTTTTCCATCAGGAATTTCTCAGTAAATAAAATAAATAAATATCTTGGGACAACTCACACACGGCCATCTGATCCCAAGCTAAGCAGAGCTTGTGTTATGGTAACCAAACAACTGATATAAATACTTATATAATTTATAAATACATACATATTATAGATAAATTACACCCAGACACAGAACCAACAATTATGCTCATCACACAAAGTTTGTCCTGGGTGGGAATCGAACCCACTACCTCAAGCTTTGCAGTCAGGGTCACTAACCACTAGACCAACGAGGCAGTAGCAGCCTCGGTGTCTGGATTTGTGACTTGTGAAGGCAGGCTCGCCCTGTATTACATGGGACTTAAACATAACTGGCGAAATGTGGGTGTACTAATGGGTACACCTCTTCTTAATTTTGCTTACTCTCTTATTCATAAACAGTAAGTAATCCAATTGACACCAAAGTTACGTCATAACATCACGCCTGTAATCCCCGAAAGGTTAGGCAGAGGTGTGCCCATTAATACACCCACATTTCGCCAGTTATGTTTAAGTCCCATGCAATATTGCTATTAACAGGGCACAAATCCAGACTTCCAGGCTGCTACTGAGAAATTCCTGATGGAAAAACCCAATAACACTTTGCCCGACCTGGAAATCGAACCCAAGACCTTCATACTCAGCAGTCGCGCTTTGCGACCACTAGACCAATGAGGCAGTTGACACCACAGTAAAGAATAATAATGTATAAACAATTGTATAAGCAACATTGTATGCGTGTACAATCAAACAGTGTCATTCAAAATACAATCAATGTCAAGCGTTACAATTGAGGACAGAATAAGTGGCGCAGCAAAGAGGTTGATAAATAAGTGAGAGCATTTCTTGTTAAATATTTAATCTGTGTAAAGTTTATTCGAAATTTAAACTTGTTTTTATTATTATTATTTTAAAATTGTAACGTTGCTTTTGGAATGTTACTTTGTGTTGATAAAAATTCATGTACGGTAATTATGATAATTTATTATTAAATGATCACTATATAAAATATCATTAAAAAAACATACATGCTTGACGTTGGTTGTAAAAAAAAAACAGCACAGTAGAAGCAACAAGAATAATGTAACCAGTATTTTGTAAAAACCTAAATGAAAAGATCGTCGTGGAGTTTTTTGCTAGTTCTTCTCTATAGAAGCCTATCTCCGTTATGGAACGAGCAACTAGCTTTAGCTTTCGGACTACCGGCCGACTCCTTGACAATTCAAAAGTGCCTGTAAATGGTCTAATTGAAATAAATATTTTGACTTTGACAGCGGTTGCGGTTCCATACATTTTGATCGTGTAGGTGTTACAATTTTGGATGGAACAGTTTTTTTTTTTTAAATAGGTAACCGAAAACGAAATATTTCGTCGATGTACCGAATCCATAATTCAAGTTGTCACAGCGTCTCTTACACCCATTAAAGTGTTATTTCCATTTCACAAAAATCCTAAAGAGCTATTATCCCTCTTAAGCATAGATAGGTACTTTCGTTGCCATTTACATAAAATATCAATCATCATTAAATGGACTCGGGTAATAGCACGGAATGGCGCAAAGGGATGATCATTTCATTAATTCACGGACTGAAATGACACAATAAATAACATAACATCACGCCTGTAATCCTCGAAGGGTTAGGCAGAGGTTTACCCATTAGTACACCCACATTTCGCCAGTTAAACAATAAACGCAACGCCACGCAATAAATAAAAACGAAAATACCAACTGTGTGGCAAAAATAGTGCTTTTATTACGTGTCAATTATATCATTTATCCAGTGCAAGAGACACAAATGAAGCTAGTAAATAAAAGAGCATTGATCACCGCGCTTGCTCGAGACGGATAGAGCTTTTCAGACTTATGTTAACTGTAAGTTAGTGTCAAATTAATTATCATAGTAAGCTCTACAAACTCTTAACAAAAGCAGTATAATACCGTGTAATAAAATACCGTAACAGTCAAATAATAAAAAATCAAACTACATATAAAAGATTCCTTCCCTCCACTCAAAAAATCATCATACGTGTTGGAATTTTCTCGTTTTTCCTCCAAGATTACCGCATATAAGAATAAATTACAACTTAATTACCCAGATATAAAGAAGCCATATTTTCCTCATCATTATTTTATTATGTATCCATCATAATTCCATAAGTATCATTAATATTGCTAGATTTATAGTGCCCTGACGCACGACGCACTTTATTTTGATTTGGATGACCCATTAATATATTAATAGAAGTTTATATGTGAAGCCTTCAAGGTCGTTATTCAGTGTATTGATAGGGCTTTCTTTAATACTGGCTGATTGTTCATCTTTTAAGAGGGGGTGAGGGGTGAAGACACTTAGCCCCTTGTTCGTTAGGCAAGCTGATTCATTTCGCTGTCAAAATATGCCTATCCGTTAACCAAGCTGCATCAGCATGCTTCTCGGAGTCGAATTGTCAGTGTGACAGATGTCAAAAACGTCAGTTGACCTTTTAAGGATATGAACGACACTGAAATCTATACTATTGTAGCGACATCAGCAAAGTTCTCTGCGATGTTAGCATATACAGCATGTAACAAAAACCCTGTCCGATCCTTAAGGGTATTATTCGGCATCGTACTGCGTACACATAATACGTAACCATTTAATGGATTTGAGATTATTATTTTTCCCCAGTGAAAAAAAAAAAGAAGAAAGAAGAAGTAATTAAATTAAAATAAAACATAAAAACTGATCAACGGCAACACTGATCTGACAGGGTTTTTGTTACATAGTGTATAATAATACAAAATCCCAACAAAAGTCGACCGGTAGCCCACCACACACCACCCGACTGGTCGAAGGATCCTCACTTTTCAATGGAGCATAAGAAACTGTACCACCTGATCCTCAGTTATCAAAACTAGTACACCTCAAGGCACCTCAATTGGTATTCCAAGCACATAAAATTAAAAAGGCACGTTAAGATGTTTATTGTTTATTTATTTACACTTATCTTATTATGCTAAAAATAAAACACACACAAATAAGTGACGCCACAGCTTGCTGTTGTCATTCAAAACCTTAGGCGGAACCGTGTTTTAACAGCTCATAAAGAAAGCGTCAATTGGTGGTCTTTACACCCACATTGTGCTACACCAAAGAGGTAGGTAGGTATGACCTAACATCCTGAAACAATTCTCATCTAATCTTTCAAATATATGAAAGCGAAATGTCACTCACTCACAACGAAATATCGAAAACCGCTCAACGTATAAAGATGATATTTGGCAGGGAAGTAGATTATAGTTAGTAGACGTCCACTAAGAAAGGATTTTCCAAAATTCACCCCCTTTTTTTTAAGGTGGTAAAAATCATCAAATAAGTCCTTCCGCCCTGGGTGGGGCGGAAGGGACTGTCAGACTTTTACTGACTAAAAAACCACCCTGTTCCTTGTTGCCCTTACGTTCCGGGGCCACGGTATCTTGTTAAGACGTCCCGCGATCCCGGCAGGCGTTTGGCCCTATTTGGGCCCGTCCCTAACTCGCGAGTTGAAACTAGTGAGGAATAAACTACAAAGCATTCTAAATTCAATTGGAATTTCAGGAATTAGTTTTGTTTACCATCTGCTGAAAAAAAACTCAATGGAATGCCGGAACAAAACCGATTGTCTACGCTATTGATAAAAACTATTTACATTTCTTTTGTATACCTTTCGAAACAGGCAACAGCTGTTTCGCTTTTAAGAAAACATTACCTTTTGACTACGGCTTCATCCGCATGGAACATAACACAACATGTCGCCTGTAATCCCCGAACGGTTAGGCAGAGGTGTGCCCATTATTAGTAAACCCACATTTCGCCAATTATGTTCAAATCCCATGTAAATGCACGAATTTAATCTCCGAGGCTACTACTGAGAAATTCCTGATGGAAACCCATTAACACTTTGCTCGATGTATGTAACCTATGATTCACAAACAAACTTTCGACTTTGACTTTGACGTAGCAAATGTTTATCAGTAAAAAAAAACTAATTAAAAAAATATTTTTAAAAACAAGCTTTAATTAAAAACAATTACAATTACAGTTTTGAACATTGTTTTGTCATCAGAACCAAAGGTGTATGCAAAATTTCAGCTTAATCGGATACCGACAAATGGTCGAAAAAAGGACAACTTACTTACATACGAACAGTGCAAGCTAAATAAAAGCTTGTAAAAACAAATAGCAACAGCCCAATATTTCTGTCCGCCACTGTACTAATCGGCGAGCGACCGTCCACTATCAGCACAAAATGAGGTCACCCGTTCGTGTGTGTGTTTCTCATTTCGGTGCTCCACTAGGGCTGCCAACCCTACTATATGTATAGTATCCTACTATATTAGGGGCCCGACTACTACATTTCTGACTAAAGGCAAAACTACTATTTTTTTAAAGGCATCGAACCAAAAGCAATTAAGTATATTCATTTTATTAAATACTATTTCTGGACATTATTCTGGTATAGCAGCATTTCCCAAAGTGGGCGATAATGCCCCCTTGTGGGCGCTGCAGGCCTAAAGTCCCCACTTTAGGCCTGCAGCGCCCACAAGGGGGCGGTAGGAGACATAACACATAACATAACATCACGCCTGTCATCCCCGAAGGGTTAGGCAGAAGTGTACCCATTAGTACACCCACATTTCGCCAGTTATGTTTAAGTCCCATGTAATAGAGGGCGAGCCTATTGCCATCAACCGGGCACAAATCCAGACTCCGAAGCTGCTATTGAGAAATTCCTGATTTTTTTTCTTTTTTTGTTACACACAGAGTTGGCAACCCTATGCTCCACACGTAGAGTTTGGTGCCGCTAACGATTCGTCGAATTAGGGAACAAATATCTGAAACGGTTAGTTGTGTAGATATGTACGGACAAGAGGGGCGTAGCGCGAACACGCGGAGTTATCTACAAGTATACATTATATACTAATATTATAAAGCTGCTGAAGAGTTTGTTTGGTTGGTTCAACCCGCTAATCTCAGGAACTACTGGTCCGATTAGGAAAATTCTTTACTATTAGTCTTCTACATCTATCTATATACACGCTTACTTTTAGATCGTTCTTGAACCGAAAGCCATAAACTCGATCATCAAACTCGAAACGATTGGGACAATTTTTTTTTTTCAAAAATAACAATAAAAAAATACAGCTGTTCAGTACCTACATTTATGTTCGTCTAACTCGTCAAAGTGTACTGAACAGCTGATTTTTTTATTGTTATTTTTGAAAAAAAATGGTCCCAATCGTTTCGAGTTTGATGATCGAGTTTATGGCTTTCGGTTTAAGAACGACCTAAAAGTAACCGTGTATATAAAAATCAATTGCTGTTTGTTAGTCTCGCTAAAACTCGAGAACGGCTGAACGGATTTATCTTATCTTGGTCTTGAAATGTTCGTGGAGGTCTAGGGAAGGTTTAAAAGGTGAGAAAAGGTAGGGGTAGGGTAGGGGTAGAATACCACGCGAACGAAGTCGCGGCGGGTCAGCTAGTATATGCGCAAAACTCGAGAACTGCTGGACCGATTTAGGTGATACTTTTTCCCCGTTGTGTTTTTATTTCCCGGACAAGGTTTTAATGAAAGACATTTTTTTTTTTTGGAAAATCAACAATGTAATCTAATAAATTAAATATCACCCATAACATAATGCAGCCAAAGAGATTCGAAACGAAGAAACGAAGAGATTCATTTTCCAAAACCGAATACTTCAAAAAGCTATACCAAGTTTGTTGTAAATTGCTGATAAGACTTAAATAAATACACATATTATCACATATTTACATTAAAACTTATATTATTAGAACACAATTCTTCTGTAATATTATCTTGAAGTATTAATTTATCATTACAAATAAAAATAATACTTTAAAATCCGTGTTATATAAATATTGTGACAGACAGCTTAAATAGGTAGACAATGACATAATGTGATTAAAATACCGCATTGCAATCGGCTTGTCTGTTTTGGAGATATGGTGGCGCAAATGGATAGAGGTTTTGAATTTATAACGCCCCGTCTTATGGGTGGTTCTACGATCCATATTAATTTACTCAATTTCTTTATTGCTTTTCCATATGTATTATTAGGTGGTAAACTTATAAAAAGTCATTGAAAATTTACCCGAAACCTGAAAAGGGGTCATTGTTCTCATCATTATGAACAACTTTTAATATGGGACCAACCTTGAAATCATGAAAAAAAAATCATTTGTTCCCTATAAACATGCTATGCAACATGATCGTAATGTATGGATCAGCTGTTTTTTTTTTCAAGGTTGGTCCCGTAGTAAAAGTTGTTCATAATGATGAGTACAATGACCCCTTTTCAGGTTTCGGGTAAATTTTCAATTACCCTGTATAATTGAGATCATATGGACCCTGCACAGCAAAAGAGTAGGAGAGAGTATGTAAGGATCGTGGCAGGTGGAGTTTTGTGGTTTCTGCCTACCCCCATGGGAAAAAGGCGTGAGTTTATGTATGTATGTATGTATGTATGTAATAGGCTAGTCGGCCATAGTCATAGTAGGCACATATGCCATTACGTCACTTAATTCTCAGAATATCTTTGTTAATAGCTTTTACTTTAAAATACTTTAGTAAATTACAGTTTTTCTTTAGAATTGTGACTCGATTTGATTTTTGGCAGTCACCTGTAGTTACTACTTAAAATTCTAGTAGGAATAGGTCATGACCACTATAAATAGAGACGTTTAGTACATATGTACCTAGACAGTTTAATCTTTAGAGTTCACATAACATCATTCACATTTCGCCAATTATGTTTAAGTCCCAAGTCTTTCTTTATCGTGTGGGCAGTAAGGTCTTGCGACTCCGGACACCCTAGTGACAGAGTTTCTAAACCGCCTCAAGGACCTTTGACATGGTTTGAGTGGGACAGTAAAGGCTGGTATAAGTCCAGGTTTCATCATGATGTTTTCCTTCACCGATGCCAGTTATGTCCAAGATAAACTTTAGAAAGTACTGTATTGTATACTACACACATCAAAAGTGTCTAGGGATCAACATCCCTAATCAATGTTAGGGATGTTGATCCCTAGACACTTTTGATGTGTATAGCTGTCCGCCGCGGTTACACCCGCATCTTTGGTTACTGCTCCGCTCCCGTAGGTCGTAGCGTGATGGTATATAGCCTATAGCCTTCCTCGATAACTAATCTGTCTAACACTAAAAGAATTTTTCAAATCGGACCAGTAGTTCCAGAGATTAGCGCGTTCAAACAAACAAACAAACAAACAAACAAACAAACAAACACTGCAGCTTTATAATATTATTATAAGTATAGATGTAGGTATTGAAAAAGTCACATTGATACTTGCCCGGATTTGAACCCACAGAGGCGGGCGTATGTAATAGGGGGCGAGCCTATTGCCATCAACCAGGCTCAAATCCAGACTCCGAGGCTGCTACTGAGAAATTCCTGATGGTAAAACCCAAGGCAATAACACTGCTCGACCTGGGAATCGAACCCAAGATCTGATGCTCAGTAGTCGCGATTTGCGACCACTAGACGGGACAGAAATGTGATTGGTCTGTGTGATGTGGATTTACTAATAGGTACACCTCTGCCTAACCCTTCGGGGATTACAGGCGTGATGTTATATGATGTTATTGCTCTCTTTACACCTAATAGGATACGTCGTTTAATATAATTAATTATATTTTTTCTTACTCCTCCGCTATTCTTTTCTGATTAATTTCGTCGCTGGACCCAAGACAGTTAATCGTTTCTCTGGGACTCGTCGAGCTTCATTGTCTCGGCGCTTTTCTGGTAGCCTCCACTGTTGATTCTGGCTTTCAGGAGTTGCAGTGGGTGGGAACAGTGTGGCGGACTGGCGGGCTTGTCCCAATAAAAAATAGAAGAAAAAAAATATGGCTATATGTATAGATGACGCTACACGATAATTATTTCAAGTTGGTATGCACATAAACTATTTTCTGTCCTCACAATTTAAGACAAATTGGCTGGCATACTACCAAAATTCCAAGTAACACATAATGTGTTCAATTAATTATAATTACATGTCACCTTGATTGACGGGGATCACCGAACGTTGAACAAAAATTATTGTTGGGATACGACAATTATTTTTGGTGTGGAAATAAAAAACCTCCCGACGGCGGCCATATTGGACCGGTTTTTGTCAAACATAGCTAAGAACACTCCCGACTAAATTCACCTTTCAAACAAAAAAAAACTAAATAAAAAATCGGTTTAATGTATGAACGTAGATGAGGCGAAAGGAGTATGTAAGGATCGTAGCAGGTGGCGTTCTGTGGTTTCTGCCTACCCCCATGGGGAAAAGGCGTGAGTTTCTAAAATCTTAATAAAAATCGGTTTAATGTATGAACGTAGATGAGGCGAAAGGAGTATGTAAGGATCGTAGCAGGTGGCGTTCTGTGGTTTCTGCCTACCCCCATGGGAAAAAGGCGTGAGTTTATGTATGTATAAAAATCAGTTCATACTCAGTGTACGATTAAACGCCGACAGACACTACGCCGACAGTCTTAACACCGACAAGACTTTACTTCGACGGGACTCTTCGCCGACAGACGCTTCACCGACAGGGCTCATAGTAAATAGAAATAGGTACAAAATACCTTTTTCTTTTAATTAACAACCTTTACAAAACACTCATTCTTAATTAAAAAGCCATTTTATTACTATCAGAACATCGCGTGACCATAGAAATGAACCTTGGAGTAATTCGACCATTTGAGCAAGCATTCAGGGAGCAGTTTCCGTAACGACGGACATTTTAATAAATTTATCTATGCTAATATTTTTAGGGGGGGTTTGGGTGGGGTGGCTATTCGTCGGGGATTACCCCGGATTTATCCTGCTAGCCATAATAGCTTCAGCCCGCTACTTCGTCCGCATCAAAGTTGATTTCTCCATACAATTTGGGTTTATTCCAGAAATCTCCATCGACAACTCCCCACCAGTGGGGATTGGGGATTAATGCATATTTTGTTTAATAGTTTAAAACAACAAACAACATCGGGTGGGGATTTTTACTTATTTTTCCAAAAATCCCTACTAGGCTGTGTTTATATACCTACCTAGTGGGGTTTTCTGGAAAAAAAAGTAACAATCCCCACTGGTGAGGAGTTGTCGGTGGGGATTTCTGGACTAAACCAAACTTTGGACTCACGTATCATCCCTTTAGGGGGTGAATTTTGGAAAATCCTTTCTTAGTCCACGTCTAACAATTATAAACTACCTCCCTGCCTAATTCCATCTTTATTTGTCAAGCGGTTTTCGATTTTCGTGATGAGCGACTCACTTTTCGCTTTTACATAATTATTTAGATTAGTTTAGATTGTGTGTAGACACAATTGGGTAGTAGTACCCAATTGTATCGAGGGGCACGGCAGTGCCCCCGCCAAGTCGAGCAAACAAAAGCGGCACGGCCGTACCATTATTTTCTCGAAGCAGTTCAGGCCATGTTCGACCCCTTATAACTTCGTTGTGGATTAAACTAGAAGCCTGTATTTCTAGTAACCAAGCAAGCATTGTATAAACATGGTGTTTTCATGCGATTGCCAAGTCAATCTATTGTATTTAAATATAAATGCTAATTAGGTACGTAATAACTTAATAACTTGGTCCCTTAAGTAGGAACTGAATAAATCGACTGACTTGGTATTACATGGATCTCACAACTTTTTACGGTAGAAGAACTGAGTTGCGAGACTTGTTTTTTTTTACAAGTTTTGTTTTTGATGGCATTGATTTTGACATTAAAGCATTCCAGCCTTGTCTCTGTGATGGCGACAGATCTGCAAGACTCTGATTTGAAGATGTCTATAGGCAGCGGTATCAACTTAACAACAAGTGGGCCTTCAGCATACCTATACTATATATTATACTTTATACTATACTAGCTTTTGCCCGCGACTTCGTCCGCGTATATGTCGGTTATCGCGGACGCAGACGAAGTCGAAGTCGAATAAAAAGTAGCCTATGTCCTTTGTTAGGGTTCACACTTACCCTGTACCAAATTTCACACGAATCGGTTCAGTAGTTTAGGCGTGAAGAAAAGACAGACAGACAGACAGACAGAAAGACAGACAGACAGAGTTACTTTCGCATTTATAATATTAGTAAGGATCTATACTCTATACTAACATTATAAAGAGGTAACATTATTTTGTTTGTAAGTTTGAAAGTTTGAGGGGGTAATCTCCGGAAGTAATGAACCGATTTTGAAAATTGTTTCACAAATTGGAAGCTACGTTATCACTGAGTGCTATAGGCTATATTTTATTATCAAAAAATTATTGATCTGTAAGAAAAATCACGCGAACGAAGTCGCGGGGGTCAGCTAGTTTGCCATAAAATGACAGTACACTTCAAGTTGTTTAGTTTCAGCTAAACATACAATCAATACATGTTGTCAACTATGTTCTGCCTATTAGTATTATTGCCATCACTATGTTTTATGGCATATTGTTTCTCTATAAATAAGTAGACATTATAGAACAGGCCTCATGGAATCCCCGAAGGGTTAGGCAAAGGTGTCTCAATTAGTACTCCCACATTTAGCCAGTTATGTTTAGTCCCTTGTAATACGGGGCGAACCGGGCACAAATCCAGACACCGAGACTGCTATTGAGGAATTCCTGATGGAAAAACCCAATGACATTTTGCCCGACCTAAGAATCGAATCCAAGACCTCACGCTTAGCAGTCGCACCTTGCGACTACTATACCAACGTGGCAGTCAAACATTACATTATTATGTAAACAATAAATACAAATTCTGTTACCTATTATTATTAGTCATGACAGACACAAGACATTCGGTTATGAAATGGGTGAAGGTGATGAAAAAAAAATTGATTAAAATTAATTCAATTAAAAATAGCTATGACAACTTTTCGATAGGCAAGTTTTCATAGGCATGTTTGTTAAATAAATTATATTTGATAAAAAATATGTCTCATCAAGTTATCTTGGATGAAATTTTTATGGGACCAAATGGCGAGTATACTGCATCGAACAAAAAAAGAATCACACTAATCGGACTAGAAACCTCGGAGTAATCGGTGTACATACATAAATAAAATAAAAAATACCGGCCGAATTGAGAACCTCCTTTTTTAAAAACTCATGAAATACACAGCTAAATAACGAAGGTCGAGCAAAGATCTGTAAATGTCTCAGCCACTTAACACCTGAGTTTACTAGTTAGCCATCAAGGTTGTAGTATTTTTGTTCCAACGCTGAATTTTTGTGAGTTAAAGCTGATTCAGACGGTGCGAGAAATATCGTGCAAGTTGTGCTACAGTAGCGGTTATAAGTGGAGCAGGGATAAACTGCGATAACTTGACGCGCCCTTCCACAATTCAAAACGTTTGAAAGTATTTGTAAAAATATTTACAAGACTCACAACGTATGTGTGAGTACTGAGACGGCTCTCGAAACAAAAACGAATCAGCGTGTTATTGTTGTTTGACTAGCGGCATTATTAATTACTCATTATTATTGAAATAGTAATATGGAGGGGAGCGTCAAGTTATCGCAGTTTATCTCTAGCAATCTCACAAAACAATAGATTGAAATTTTTTTAACTTACGACCTTTCGACGCCGTGTGCGAATTCTGAGGTGTTCGTAGGTACTGTGTTATTACGTTCAATAGTGCCTTATAATGGCCTAATTAAATAAATGATGGATGGGTACACCTCTGCCTAACCCTTCGGGGATAACAGGCGTGATGTTATGTTTTAAATAAATGATTTGACTATGACTTTAACTTTGAATACATCACTTATACACACAGATGTAGGTACGGCCTGTACCGCGTGTTCACAGCAATTCAAACCTAAGCATGCTACTGCACTTATGACCGCTTACTGTACATTTCTGTCGATAATCGGTCACTTACGACACGACAGCCGCGCGGTCCCGCAATGTACGGCAAATCGCACGATATTTCTCGCATCGTCTAAATCAGCTTTTAACCTACACAACGTTTTATTAGACCATGTCGCTTTATCTTGATGTTTGATTTTGGCAAGATAAACATACGAACGTATCATAAATATTGTGATGATGTTCAAGAATGTATATGAAAGAATGGTTCAGGTTTACTGAACAGAAAATGATAATCGAGTGACTGATCGGTCTAGTGGTCGCAAAGCTCGACCGATTCCCAAGTCGGGCAAAGTGTTATTGGGTTTTTCCATCAGGAGTATCTCAGTAGCAGCCTCGGAATCTGGATTTGTGCCTGGTTGATGGAAATAGACTCGCCCCCTATTACATGGGACTTATACATAACTGGCGAAATGTAGGTGTACTAATGGGTACACCTTCGGGGATTATAGGCTTAGAATGTTATGTAAAATGATGATAATAATAATCTCTCAACCGAATTTCAGTCACTACCTACTATATTGTATACAGAGTTGATATGACAGAGGGGCATTAAATTAAACTACGTATACTATACGTGTTTAGTATTAATTTGACACGGTTTAAAATAATTAAATAATAATTAATTAATTTAATTTTAATTTTTATTTTTATTTTTATTTTTCAAACAAACTAAATAGCTTACAAATCAGAGTAAAACGCAAACACCCTTTGTAAATAAATTTAACTGACCTTAGATACCTAGATATTAAAGCGGCAACGTCGCAAGCGCGCGGCGCGCGTGTGTTCTGTCGTATCAAAGCGGTCGGCCAAAAACTTAAAAAATCATTTGCGACTAAACTACTGCTCCTATTTAATTGATTTTTGGTACAGAGCTTAAAAATGGTACCTAGTATGCAAGTTTAAAGGAAAGCCCATCTGTCGTATCAACTTTGTATATTTTTTTCATCTTATCGCTGTCTACTGTATTTTTATGGGTAATTATTTTAGAACTACTATTTTTGACAGACAAAGAGCTGGCAACCCTACTCTTAATTGACCACCGCTCTTCGCCAAACGAAAATATTCTTGCGATCAGTTCAACTTTAATTAGTACACTCAAAAAAGATGATTGTACGGGTTCATACAAACAATGCGATGTGATCATCTTTTGTTCGTACTGAAGATGGCTAATTAGGACATTGCCCCAGGGTCTGGTAACCACGCAAAGATAGAGTATAGCCACAGGCGCCATTTTGTTGTTGAGCACTTCTTTATCGCACACCCTAGTGTCAGAGTTACTAAACCGCCTCAAGGGCCTCCGACATGGTTTGAGTGGGACAGTAATAGGCTGGTATAAGTCCAGGTTTCCTCACAATGCTTTTTCCTTCACCGATGTCAGTGATGTCCAAGATAAGCTTTAGAACATGCATGCATGCTGAGCATGAGGTCTTCGGTTCGATTAACAGGTCGGGCAAAGTGTTATTGGATTGTTCCATCAGGAATTTCTCAGTAGCAGCCTCGGAGTCCAGATTCGTGCCCGGTTGATGGCAATAGGGTCGACTCTGTCACATGGAATTTAAACATAACTGGCGAAATGTTAGTGTTCTAATAGGAACTCTGCCTAACCCTTCGGGGATTACAGGCGTAATCTTATGTTATGTCCAAAATAAACATTTTTAAGTCGTTTTGGCCAAACTGAAGCTCATGAAAAGGCAATACTAAGTGAGTCGTGACGTGCCCAATGTGACGGTCATTTTAAATACCAATATTCTCAAAAACCTCTTTGACACCGATCTCAATTTTATTAATCATCTACGCTACTATTAACTCTTCAAGCATGACAATCAAACCAAAACCGGACAAGTGCGAGTTGACTCGCGCACGAACGTTTCCGTATCACCGTACAATATTTAGCACTATATTTTATTTTAAATAGTTTAGTTAAAAAACAAGTTTTTTTCTCCTTTCTCCTTTCTCGCGGGGACCTCCTTTAAAATCTAAAATATGAAATCTAATCTTAGATCTAAACATACAATAAAAGCGAAAAGTTACTCACTCAAAAACCGAAAACCGCTTGACATAAAGATGAAATTTGGCAGGGAGGTACAGTACCCGGCGATACATATTGCACATCGACCTTTATCGTATTTCGTATTTTATATAGAATAAAAAGAATTATCAAAATAAGCAAATCATAATTGTTTTAACAGCTCGCTAATACCGGACTGTTTGTATTTCGTGCGGCAGAGATAAATCTCTACGAAGCCGAAATTAGCCGATTGTCTCTTTCCAAAGGTCGATGTGCAATATTTATCGCCGGGTACTGTAGTTTACAGTTAGTAGGCAGAGACACACACACAAACTCACGCGTTTGGAACGCGGTTGTTGTCGTCGGGATTTTGTATATTGCTAACCATCGCACCGAACTCTGATTGCGTAATGTAGGAATTATAACGCTGCAAAGGTATCGTTTGTCACTCTTTTTTACGGAACTCTAGAAAGTAGCAATAGGTTTAACCGAATGACAACGGTAAATTCTAGTTTAGTCCAGTTAAATTGATTCAGCTGACAATGAGGAGGTCAAGGTTTGTCGCAAATGTGAGTACAGTCGACAAAAGAGATAGGTATGCAGGGTCGTCAGATATAGTTGAAGTTTTCTTAGAAACCGATGGATATTTTAATTTAAAAACTTATTAAAAAAATATTTTTAAAAACAAGCTTTAATTTAAAATTCTAGGTCTTAACAGGATACCGTGGCCCCGGAACGCAAAGGGCAACAAAAGGAACAGGGTGGTTTTTTAGTCAGTAAAAGTCTGACAGTCCCTTCCGCCCCACCCAGGGCGGAAGGACTCATTTGATGATTTTTACCACCTAAAAAAAACTTCGAGAGTCAAGAGCAAACCCATCTCGTATAAACAATAAAACTATTTGGGCCTAGTAGGACGCCACGTTTACGGCCGCAATTTTTAAAATTAGATTTTTTCTTCTTTGCAGCCTGGGGCCCCTTTATATTTACGGGGCCCTAAGCTGCAGCTTATATACCCTATAGATCCGCCCCTGCTTGTTACGCAAATAAACGTTGATTGGCAAGAAAGGGGAGCGGCGGGTGACATCATCATATCAGTTAATATTTGTTCTCTCAACGGTAACTCCTGGAGTTTTTATAGTCAAAATAAGTAAATTTTGACACCGCGCCAGTGGCGAGGACTCCGTACAGTTATTCCTGCCGACTTCCCGTCTGATTCACGCGTCACTTTCGTGAACGGGCGCCGTCAGTTGGGATTGATCATTTCTTAACTGCAACAGCTTATTAATCTATACATAACATCACGCCTGTAATCCCCGAGGGGTTAGGCAGAGGTGCACCCATCAGTACGCTCACATTTCGCCAGTCAGATTAAGTCCCATGTAATAGGGGGCGAACGTATTGCCATCAACCGGGCACAAATCCAGACACCGAGGCTGCTACTGAGAAATTCCTGATAGAAAAACTCAATAACACTGCCCGACCTGGAAATCGATTCCAGCACCCCACGCTTTTTTTTTCTTTCTTTAGTTGGTAAAAATGATCAAATGACTCCTTCCGCTCTGGGTGGGGCGGAAGGGACTGTCAGACTTTTACTGACTAAAAAACCACCCTGTTCCTTCTGTTGCCCTTTACGTTCCGGGGCCACGGTATCCTGTTAAGACGCCCCGCAACCCCGGCAGGCGGTTGGCCCCTATTGGGGCCCCGTCCCTGTGCTGACAGCTCTTTGAGGCGCGCGCGAACAGAACGCGCCGTCGATCCGGGCATGGTCCTTGATCGGACGGCGAGCTACCCATTACTCGCCGTCCGCAAAGCACCCCACGCTAAGTCGCGTTTTGCGACCACTAGACCAACGAGGCAGTCAGATATCTGTGTCAGAAAAGATGATGTTTAGACTTGAAATAATATGAAAAAACGTAAATATTCCACGACCCACGCAGACATTAATCCTAAATGTGTATTTTTACATCTTACACTCGGCTGACGCGTGCTGGCGTTTCTCTGCACGTGCTGGAGTGAACGCGAATTGAAAATGTAAAGAAAAATACCGGCCAGTGAGAATTGGATTTGCACAGGGAGGGTTCCGTTCCGCCGTACCATATTGAACATTATTTACAATAATGAATCTCACAAACAAACATGATACATGAACTCTGCAAACGTAACATTCTTTAATTACTTATACGTAATTATCTATATCCCTTCGTGTGTGAGTGTGACGACTCACTCTTGGCCGATTCGTTAGGTTAGGTTAAAAAAAAATTTATTGCAGTCTGTTTTTATTTCATGGCCACTGATTCTTTTTAGGCAATAGGCTCACCCCCTTTTACATGGGACTAAAACATAACTGACGAAAAATGGGTACACCTCTGCCTAACCCTTCTAGGATTTGGGTGTGGTGTTGTGCTATGTGATTCCTTTTACACGACTACCCAAAAAAAGGAATAATAATAATAATAAATAAATATCTTGGGACAACTCACACACGGCCATCTGATCCCAAGCTAAGCAGAGCTTGTGTTATGGTAACCAGACAACTGATACATACTTATATAATTTATAAATACATACATATTAAGTACCGCCGCACAATATTTAATAACAAAAAAATACACCGTTTCTTGTACCTTCTTTGATTTTTAGCTTTTATTTTATTTTTATTATTTGTTGTTATGGCACCCATAGGAATACACAATCTGTGAAGATTCCAAGTATCTACTATACGGTTCAAAACACAGCCCTGTGACAGACGAACGGACAGCGGAGTCATAGTAACTGAATCCCGTTTCAGTACGGAACCCAAAAAAAGTGTTATGACAAGTTGAGACAGCTTCTGACAGGTTGAATGATAAGTAGAAACAAAATACTTTTGAAATTCATCATCAATTTTCTTAACCGTCTTCATTTCAATCGCCATTCTCCTAATCGTCGGTCAAAAGTATGCTTAGTACTGCTTCTTCTTTTCGAGTCGATGATTTAAGACAATCTCCATTTTTTTTTAAATTTATAGTTTTTGTGCCCAGTATGTGGCCACGTTTATCGCGGCATCAGTAGCATTGTTAACGTCCTCTAGAGTGCGGGTGTAGGGACACTGCGCACTGCAGTAAGTGGGCCATCGTTTGATCAGAAGCACCACACTCGCACTGGGTATTGGTGAGATCTGTAATCCCCCATTTGGTAGGTTAAGTTTGCAGCGGTCTACTTGGGTGCGCAAAAAAAGCTAGATTCATGAAGAATACAAAAGAATGAGCGAGCAGTTACTGAAGAAGTGACTTTTTATAGTCGGTCATGTTGAGAGGATGAGTGAAAGGCGATTAACAAAAGGAATATACTATATGGCAGAGTTAGTGCAACGCAGGGACCCCTCCCTGCGTTGCACTACCTCACCTAGGAAGACCTACACCGACCATTATTAGTGAGAATCTTCAGAAAGGTCAGGTGCGCAGTACTCGTAACCGGCGTGCTTGTATGACGAGATGTATGAACGTGGACGAGGCGAAAAGAGTATGTAAGGATCGTAGCAGGTGGCGTTCTGTGAGTTTATGCATATATGTAAATATTGTATGGATTTGACCACCACGCGAACAAAATCACAAGCAGAAACTAGTTATAAAAATACAACAAAAGCCATCTTATTTCTTGCCAACAAAAGAAACAACGGCTTAGTAGACAATAAAACATAATTTTGCATTCATAAACACATTTAAAGTTTACGATGTAATCAACTTCCCGCCATTCCGGCCATCTTGGATTTTTTTTACGTCAGTTGTAATATGGCGCCCGGCGTTCGGCCAAGTTGTTACATAATGAGATGTATTTTAAGTAGCCGGTAACTGATGGCATCATTTTGTGAGGTTATTAGTGTTTAAGTTTTAGTTTATAGCTGACTGTCTCGTTGGTCGCAAAGCGCGACTGCTGAGTATGAGGTCTTGTGTTCCATTCTCAGGGTGGGCAAAGTGTTATTGGGTTTTTCCATCAGGAATTTCTCGGTCAACTTCGGAGTCTGGATTTGTGCCCGGTTTATGGCAATAGGCTCGCCCCATATTACATGGGACGTAAACATAACTGGCGAAATGTGGGTGTACTAATTAGGGTTGCCAACATTTTTTTGTCTGAATATAGTATTTTTTTAAAAAGCCATAAAAATATATAGTACGCTTCAAAAAAATATAGTATTTTAGTAGGGAAGACTAAAAAAAGACAATTTTTTTTTTTTACATTTAACATTGTAAACGCTTTCGGGATCTTTAGTAACCCAGTCATACGCTCTTTCCCACTCAGGTTTATATTTTTGGAGCCTTTTTTGTATTTTCCTCTTTATAATGGGTGTCAGTGGGACACTTTCGCTATCGTTTAACGCATTATTTTACTACGTAATTTAATGCAGGACTAAAACTACTAAAACCCTATTAACTCCACTAACTAAATAAAATTAACGAAATCCAAAACAAACGAAAAAGGCAAGCAAGATTAGAATAAAATATAAACATTAGTTTGATGTTGTCAAGTTTGGCATTGACGTACGTCATAGAGCAACACGGGTACCTGACGGTACCCGTGTTGCTCTATGACGTACGTATAATACTTCTGTCGAACGAAAGACGTAATTTTAGTGTTGCAAAATATAAACATAGAGCTATTGTACTGAAATATAGTATTTTCGCGTACTATATATTTCTTCAACAGTATATAGTACGGAGACCCTAAATACAGTACAATACTATATATTATAGTACGGTTGGCAACCCTAGTACTAATGGGTACACCTCTGCCTAACCCTTCGGAGATTACAGGTGTGATGTTATGACAACGAGGATTTAGCTAGGTAATCAATTGACATCGGTAAGAAATCAATTTGCCTAGTCTATTTTGGGGTCGGCTTCCAGTCTAACCGGATGCAGCTGAATACCTACCAGTATTTTACATGGAGCGACTGCCTATCTGACCTCCACAACCCAGCTACTGAGTAATACGATACCCCTAGGTAAGACTGGTTGTCAAACTTTCGGGCTTCTGACGACCCGTAACGACTGTCAAAGATCCACGTATGACAGCCGGGACCAACAGCTTAACGTGCTTTCTGAGGCACGGAGGACTCTCGGCGGGTGTGTAAAGATGGTCACCCTGTTCAGTTCGACAGTGCTATCCAAACTACAACCTTGTCATACCTACGCAAAGGATTTCAACTAGCCATTTCTAATTCACAATTTGGCGTATAACGGTACTTTTAGCGGGATACCTATATTTGAATGTATTTAAAATTCTACACGGCACCACGCTGCGTAATGGCGACTGAGTATAATGTTAAGACGTAGTTAAAATTTTATACTAGGTGTTACTGTAGACTTGTATGCCTAAAGTTGGTTTGGCTCTGCACATAGAGCAACTATTGCAGCAACTGGCAACTAGCTGTTTAGGTACATCATATTTCAATTGGACTGCGCACACATAGCAACTCGAGTTTCGAGTTCCGGTGATCGTCAACAGTTTTCAGTTGCTGCAATCGTTGACTAAGTTAGTTCCTAATTGCCGCAACTAGCAACTGATAAATATTATACCGGTTTTTAAAGTCGTTGGTTTCCTGATCACTACTACGCTTGCTCAGGTGGATGGCGATTTAGGCTGGAATACTTAAGTCCAATTTCCTCACGTTGTTTTCCTTCACCGATGTCAGTGATGTTCAAGATAAACTTAGAAAGAACATATGAATTGAAAAAGTCACATTATACACTTGCTCTCCAAAATATCATGTATAAAAAAAGTTTTTTTTTTAAAATAAGCTTTCATTTAATTTCAATATCGAGTATTGGACATTGTATTGTCATCAGAACTAAAGGTGTATGCAAAATTTCAGCTCAATCGGATACCAACAAATGGTCGAAAAATGGTTTGCAAATGAAAGGACTACTTACTTACATACTGTATACATTTTACACATACGAACAGTGCAAGCTAAATAAAAGCTTTTAATAAGAGGTGGGCGCCTTAACAGCTCAGGCACGAAAATAAATGAGGAATAATGATTATAATTCTATTTATCCTGTCAAAATGAATGATGACTAATTTGTTATTAATTATTACTTAAAACATTAACATCGAATTTACCGCTATACAATTAATTTTAGCAATAGCAATTTGCCATTCAAGTTAGACCTTTACATCGTGTGTGTTAAAGTAATTTTTATAATGACACAAAAAAATAGGTATTTCACAAAAAATACAACCGCTTTCAAAAACTAATTAGCGGCTTTGGTTTTGTTTCTTGTTAAACTGCCACCGACTTCCAAAAACTAAAGTTATTTTTATTTATTTTTTGTAGATTTTAAAGGCGGTTGTCTTTATTGTGAAAAAGATTTTTATTTTTCAGTTTTCAGTGCAATATTACTTGTGGTCTTTCAAAAAGTAGTACTGCCACCGACTTCAAAAACTATTTTTTTTTTGTAGTTGTCTTTTTTCTAAAAAAGGTTTTTTTTCAGTTTTTAGTGCACTGCAATATTACTTGTTGTTAATATTTGAAATCCTAACAAAAATCGGTTCAGCCAAACGCGAGATAATCGCGGACAAACATACATACATGACATACTGTATACAAGCCAAACTGAGAACCTCCTTTTTTAAAGTAGGTTAAAAAGGTGACGGCTCACTAGTGCGGTAATGTAATAAAAAAGCACGCGTGGGTAATACCGACTAATACCCCACATTATGCCCCTAAAATGAGCAAGTGTGTTGAAAAATTCATTTAAACCTACATCATTCATATTTGAACGACTTTTTCATCACAGCTAATGTGTCATTTATTCAGTAAATTCTATAATTAGTCATTACCGTGGGAGTTATCTGTTTTCCTCTTATTATGACGTGGGTGACAAAAAACATTCTAACTATAGTATGTATAGAGTATGACTAAAATATGTCCTGATTTGTTCATTGGATTGGGGATAGGTAAAAATGGAAGAATATACAACGTGTAACGGAATGAACGCAAGACCTCATAGACCTAAACTAGCTGTCCGCCGCGGTTACACCCGCGTCTTTGGTTACTGCTCCGCTCCCGTAGGTCGTAGCGTGATGGTATATAGCCTATAGCCTTCCTCGATAACTAATCTATCTAACACTGAAAGAATTTTTCAATTCGGACCAGTAGTTCCAGAGATTAGCGCGTTCAAACAAACAAACAAACACTGCAGCTTTATAATATTAGTTTTTGAGATAATAAGACTAAACTAACATCTGAAATTGTATTTATTTAAACCACACCAAGTAAAGTTTTATGAAATAGTTTTCCTTTTTATTCTTTTTTAATTTGGGACAAGTCCGCCACACTGTTCCCACCCACTGCAACTCCTGAAAGCCAGAATCAACAGTGGAGGCCACCAGAAAAGCGCCGAGGCCATGAAGCTCGACGAGTCCCAGAGAAACGATTAACTGAACTCTAGATCAATGATGTACAATTCAATAGCTATAAGTAGACAAATAATTTCTGTGACAGCGCATGATCATGGATCTAAGAACTATTAAATCCTCAATGATGAAGTACAAGCGAACCAGATGGTTGAACTTCCAGATTTGGATATAGTAGAGATCTAAGGTTGGGCATTGTGATTTCAAGGTAGGGCATTGCCCCACAATGCCCCCGCCTAGCTACGGCCCTGGGTACACCTCTGCCTAACCCTTCGGGGATTACAGGCGTGATGTTATGTTATTTAAAATGTAACACGATAAGATATCTACATACATACTAAGTAGTAGCCATAAAACATGACATATTTGTCGGAGATCACTGTACAAACTTCACACAAGGAACACGACAACGTTATCACTCATTTGTTTTGTTACATGAGTCACAATTTTAGCTAACGAAGTAATCGTTTATAAGATTACTCAAGATGTCTTCCGTAATATCAGCTTATAGTTGTTAAAGCTAGTAAATTTTATAAGTTAAACAGTGTAGTTAAAGTCCATTATTCAATGTACACAAAATTCTATTAAAACAGATTCCACGGCGCGCGCTTTGAGCATTGCGCTAGATGAATCTACAATGTCTTCAAACTCCACAGACGAAGTCGATTGCCAAAATATTCAGCTGCTGACGTCACTGTTTTGATAAACACTCTACAAGGTACATTGTCCTCAATTAAACCGTATCGCAGCGTTAATAATTTCAATTGGAAGAGGCGAAGAGTTTTTATTCGTTCAAAGATGAAAGACCGAAGATCTGAAGTGTGCTTGTTGTGTTTGCTAAGAGATTGTTACAGAGCTATGTAGGGTTGCTAGATCTTAAATCCGGAAAGCAGAATCGAAAGTCTGAAGCCGGACTTTTGGGTAAAAATTAGTTAAAAAAAAGCCGCAAAATCGAAATACTGGAAGATTTTTTTAGCAGGTTAGCACGCCGGTTACGAGTACTGCGCACTCCTTCCTTTCTGAAGAACCTCACCAATAAGGTCAGTGTAGGTCTTCCTAGGGCGACCCCTCCCTGCGTTGCCACTCACCTCTGCCATATAAAAGTATGTAACTTTAATCATATTACGTGTTAATTTTGTGGTACTTTCGCAATATCATAAACTGATATAACTGATACTAGCTGTCCGCCGCGGTTACACCCGCGTCTTTTGTTACTGCTCCGCTCCCGTAGGTCGTAGCGTGTTGGTATATAGCCTATAGCCTTCCTCGATAACTAATCTATCTAACACTGAAAGAATTTTTCAAATCGGACCAGTAGTTCCAGAGATTAGCGCGTTCAAACAAACAAACAAACAAACACTGCAGCTTTATAATATTAAGTATAGATTATGTACACATAATTTGTATCACTTTTTTTATCACAATGATTGACTTATCATACATATAAAATCTGATTAGTCCATCCATCATTCTGATTGCTATCATTGGTGATAAACAGAAATAAAATGATAAAAAAAATTATAAAACAAAGTCGCTTCCCGCCGCCGCCCGTCTGTGCGCTTCAGATCTTTTAAACTACGCAACGGATTTTAATGCGGTTTTCATCAATAGATAGAGTGATTCAAGAGGAAGGTTTATGTATCTACATTGCACCCGTGCGAAGCCGGAGCGGGTTGGTAGTTAATTTCAAGTCCAGGTTTCCTCACGATGTTTTCCTTCACCGATGTCAGTGATGTCCAAGATAAACTTGGAAAGTAACATATGAATTTAAAAAGTCACATTCGTACCCGGATTTCAACCTAGCTCATAATTATGGAGGCGAGCGTCTCAACCACTGGGCCATCACGATATCTGATTCTGAACATACATAAACAAAAAAAAGTACATAAAGTCCTCCTTTTTACACGCTTTTATTTAGCTTGCACTGTCCGTATGTAAGTTGTCCTTTCAAAGCAAAACATTTTTCGACCATTTGTTGGTATCCGATTGAGCTGAAATTTTGCATACACCTTAGTTCTGATGACAATGCAATGTACAATAAAATTAATACTCAATATTGTGTATTTTTTTAAATAAAAGCTTGTTTTTTAAAATATTTTCTTTTTTGCAAATCGTTCGTCGTTCAAAATTTAAAAAGATCGGGATCCCCCATCATAGACAATAACTGGGTCATTTTGCATACACCTTAGTTCTGATGACAATACAATGTACAATACTCAATATTGTTTTTTTTTTTAATAAAAGCTTGTTTTTTAAAATATTTTCTTTTTTGCAAATCGTTCGTCGTTCAAAATTTAAAAAGATCGGGATCCCCCATCATAGACAATAACTGGATCATTAAATCATTTACCAGAAACGGATACATGACTAATATAGTACACATGATATTTACATTAGGTATACGCTCAGTCTACCCTTATGGAGCGAATGTGTTGGAAATCGGAAACTTTCTGAATCATACATTCGTCATGGTCTTATATTGGTTTATGGTTATTATTTATTAATATTATCAATAATATTGACTGCCTTGTTGGTCTAGTGAGGTCTTGGGTTCGATTCCCGGATGCGGCAAAGTGTTATTGGGTTGTTTCTGGATTTGTGCCCGGTTGATGGCAATAGACTCGCCCCCTATTACATGGGACTTAAACATAACTGGCGAAATGTGGGTGTACTAATGGGTACACCTCTGCCTAACCCTTCGGAGATTACAGGCATACTTACGGGCAAAAAAGTGATCCTATAAGTATAACACAACAAGCACCACCTCCTCACACGCACACCTCTGCCTAACCCTTTGGGGATTACAGGCGTGATGTTATATTAACTCAACAAAGTAGGTAGTTCGCTAAAAGCAACAGGCATTGTCGTGTCACTGGCCGACATAGTTGCCAAATTTGAGAAAGCCGATACACGAACGGTTTGCGAAACAAATGACGAAAGACACAAACGTACATACAAGTACAGTACCCGGCGATAAATATTGCACATCGACTTTTATCGTATTTCGTATTTTATACAAAGAATAAAAAAAATTATCAAAAGAAGCAAATCATAATTGTTTTAACAGCTCCTAATAGATACCGGACTGTTTGTATTTCGTGCGACAGAGATAACGCTCTACGAAGCCGAAATTAGCCGATTGTCTCTTTCCAAAGGTCGATGTGCAATATTTATCGCCGGGTACTGTAAACACATTGAAAGTGAAAACTAAAAAGTGGCCGAACGTGAGTCGCACTCGCACTGGGTTCTGTACGACTGTAAAATATTTAAGACTAGCACTCACCCCGCGTCTTCGTTCGCGTGATGTTTCTTACGGATCTCGATTTTTTTTATAATAAAATATAGCCTATGTCACCCGGGAATAGTGTAGCTTCCCAACAGTGAAAGTATTTCTCAAATCGGTTCAGTAGTTTCGGAGCCTAATCATTGCAATCAAATATTTCCTCTTTATTAGACTAATATTTTGTTAAGAGTTTACTAAAATAAAACATGTTTCTTATTTGGAGAGTCCTTATAAATTTTATTTTAGTTTTGTATAATTTTTCTCCATATTAAAAATAGCACAATTTAAAGTCAAAGTCAAAACATTTATTTCAATTAGACCATTTACAGGCACTTTTAAATTGTCAAGAAGTCAGTCAGTTAGTCAGAAAAATGAAGCTAGTTGCTCGTTCCAAAACGGAGGTAGGCCTCTATGGAGAAGAACGAGCAAGAAACTCCACGGCACTCTTTTAAATTAGGTTTTTACAAAATCCTGGTTACATTATTCTTGTTGATTCTACATGTGATCACAATGAAGATGAATATAAAACAGTAGTTAAAAATAATAAGATGTAAGCCATAGCAGTTAAGAGATGACCAATCCCAACTGACAGCACCCGTTCACGAGCATGACGCATGGATCAGCACCACTTAGCTCAACCATTATGGAGGGAGCCAAATGATCCAACACATGCGCCACCATCAGCGAGTCATTTAATTACGGTTTACAAGATAATCAGAAATGAGGAGATTCGTAGACAAACCAATGTTACCGACATAGCCCAGCGAATTAGCAAGTTGAAGTGGCAGTGGGCAGGCCACATAGCACGCAGAACTGATGGCCGATGGGGCCGTAAAGTTCTCGAATGGAGACCACGCACCGGCAAGCGCAGCGTAGGACGTCCACCCACAAGGTGGACAGACGATCTGATGAGGACCACGGGATCGCGCTGGATGCAAGCCACTCCCAACCGGTGCTATTGGAAATCTGTTGGGGAGGCCTATCTTCAGCAGTGGACATCCAACGACTGATATGATGATGATGATAGACAAACATCAGTCTTAATAAAAAGGTCCCGTTTAGCAACCTTTGACTACGGAACGCTAAAACCTGTCTGACGTAATAACCTCAAAAAATTGGCACCAATCATATCAAACTACATCATGAATGGTTTTTGACGTCAAACGACAAACACTTGGCAACGAGTGGCAGTATAACAATCTATTAATACTTAATATGTGACCGATATTGGGTTTATTAAGCTCTTAGTCGGTGATGCAAAGATGGCTGACTGTGCCCGGCTAGACGTGCGTTGTCTATGGTGAGTAGGGTTGCCAACTCTTTGTCTGTCAAAAATGGTAGATTTAAAATGATTACACATAAAAATATAATAGAAACCGGTAAGATGAAAAAAAAAAATTGTAGGTAGATAAAAAGTGAACGTACTGTCAACTTGATATACCAGAATAATGTCCAGAACAAGCTACTATATCTAATTAATTATTCAAGTCCCACATAATGAGACTTATGAGACACAATTGATTTTCTATTGTTCTGACTTACTGGTAAGTCAGCCGGGGCTTGACAGGTTAAGAGTTTGATGCCTTCAAAATATAGTAGTTTCGCCTACTATATCTTTTTTCCAAAAATATAGTAGGCGGGGGCTCTAATATAGTAGGATACTATATTATATAGTAGGGTTGGCAACCCTAGTTATAAGGTGATTACATACACTCGAACAGAATGTGCCACTTTTAATTGGCGATCTTGTTTCTCCATACACACTTTAGACCCCCGTTTCATCCCCTTAAGGGGTGAATTTTAGAAAATCCTTTCTTAACGCATGCCTACGTCATAACAACTATCTGCGTGCCAAACAGCGTAATCCGTGTGTTGATAGATCAGTCAGGTAGTAACGGTATTCTTTTATATGATAGAAGATAAGATAAAGTTTTGGAGTTCTTGGACACAATCACATCAGTACATTAACTTGCCGCCTTTTTTAACCAACTTCAAAAAAAGGAGGTTCTCAATTCTGCTGGTATTTTTTTATTTATTTACACCTATTACTACGAGGTTTCTAGTCCGATTAGTGAAATTCTTTTTTTGTTCGATGCAGTATACTTGCCATTTGGTCCCATAAAAATTTCATTCAATTTGGTTTAGTGCTTTTTATTTTGTGAGCATTTTTCTAAATTAAAAATATCGTGTGAGGTATTGTTTGAAAGGGCTTTTATTAAGGATTTCAAACATTAACACACAAGCACTAAAAAGTGAAAAATAAAAAGCTTTTTTACAAAAAAAAAGACAACCGCCTTCAAAAACTACAAAATAAAAAATAACTTTAGTTTGGAAGTCGGCGGCTTTGGTTTTGTTTTTTTTGTTATGTAGTTATTGCCACCGACTTCCAAAACTAAAGTTATTTTATATTTTGTAGTTTTTGAAGGCGATTGTCTTTTTTTTGTAAAAAAGCTTTTTATTTTTCACTTTTTAGTGCTTGTGTGTTAATGTTAATGTTAAAGCTTTTTTTACAATTACTGTCCCACTGCAGGGCCAGTGGGACAGTTATAAGCTGGCATTATTCTATTAATAATGCCAGTAGTAAGATGTTATACAATGATTGTAAACATTTCAATTAGAATCGCGTGATGTCCTGAAAACATTTTACAATTTAAAACTAATTATAAACACGACCTCTTGGTAAACAATAAATCCGTTTAGAATAATAAAAGAAACAAAACAAACATACTAATCAATTTAAACTTTATTCCCACATAACAAAGTCTATTATCAATTCTCCGTCAACAACCACTCGCCTAACCCGTGTTAGCGCATGCGAAAAGCAAGTTCTAAATTTAAATATTCAACAGTCAATGTTCTCATAACGTTTGAAGCTTTTGAAAGGGACGGACGTAAGTAAACATTTGAAGAGTTTACATTAAAACAGGTTTTATGGCGCTTATGGATCGCTGCAGGTCTGCAGTGCTGGTAACCTTGGATATCTGGTTTAACGTAGGATATAAGCATATTGAATAGCCATTAATAAAGCGTTTACGCCGTACTGCATTTCATACATGTAAAATTTCAAGTCCTTATTTTTCGAAATGAATGAACCAATTTTAATGAAACTTCGTACACATAAGCAGGATACATAGGTCTAAAAAGTTAGTTGATTACATTTTCGGAAAACTGTGTTCCAACTAAATTCGACCGAATTTGAGTTTTTCTATAGGTACCGGCCCAGCAGTTCCGGAGATTCGCGTGTCCAAATAAACTCTTCAGCCTTATAACATTGTCTAGTATAGATTACGAACGAACTCTGCTAATTGACATAGTAACCACCTCAGAACGTCACGTTAAAATTATTCTCTTACCTATTGTTTTAGCTAACCAACCAAACATAGTCATTAAAATTCCGTAAGCATACTCCATGTTTGGAGTTTCCTTGTGTTTGACATTGTTTTTTTTTTACAAGGTTTATTTTTTCTACTCTAGTAACGCATGGAGGGGTCGCCCTAGGAAGACCTACACTGACCTTATTGGTGAGGTTCTTCAGAATGGTCAGGTGCGCAGTACTCGTAACCGGCGTGCTTGTATGAACGTAGATGAGGCGAAAGGAGTATGTAAGGATCGTAACAGGTGGCGTTCTGTGGTTTCTGCCTACCCCCATGGGAAAAAGGCGTGAGTTTATGAATGTATGTATGTCTAGTCTAGGTCAGAGTTGACAGAGACAAAGTCTACGATATCTGAAGAAGCCTGTTCACTTTGGTTGTGGGTTCAAATCCGGGCATGTACCAAAGTGACTTTTTCAATTCTTAATGTACTTTCTAAAGTTTAGACATCACTGACATGGGTGAAGGAAAAACATCGTGAGGAAACCTGGACTTATACTAACCTATTCCTGTCCCACTCAAACCATGTCAGAGGCCCTTAAGGCGGTTTAGAAACTCTGACACTAGGGTGTGTGGGGTCGTAATAAGAATTTACTGCCCACACGATAAAAAAAAGCGTTAATCACTACATAGTATAAAACAAAGTCGCTTCCCTGTCTGTCTGTCCCTATATATGCTTAGATCTTTAAAACTACGCAACGGATTTTGATGCGGTTTTTTTTAATAGATAGAGTGATTCAAGAGGAAGGTTTATATGTATAATACATGCTTAATATAGTAGAGAAACACTGATAATTTTAGAGGTTTCTAATGTGATGTCGTAAATAAACACATTTTTTTGCGCTTACATTGTAAACGCTGGCTGAACCCTTCGAGATAGATCAAAATAATGTACTACAGTATTGTACACCTTAAAAAGGTCTACAAAAAAGTCCGCGATGATATATGTCTATCTCTTAGGGATAACCCACAATAACCATTTTTTATCCTTAACTTTTTACGAGAAATAATGGCTTATTTAAGAAGCAATTTTAGGCAATACAGCATTAATCCTTATCCAATTAAGTACCTTAAACACATTGTGCATTTAATATAGATCAATATAGCCCTTTACAGCATGTAATTTGAATGAATATTTTCGAAGATATCACAAATTTAAAATACAGGGTTGCAGCGGTACCGGCCGGCCGGGGGATCGACGCGGCGACCTACCTACCTATATACATACCTATAGATTTGAACGTTGAGTGTTTTCGTGTTCTTTCATGTGTCTCTATAGATAACATATGTATGTATTGTCTAATGACAAAAAGCTGTGAACGTTGTACATAAAGACATTCTTAGTATCAGCATTGCACCCGTGCGAAGCCGGGGCGGGTCGCTAGTTATATCCAAAATCATCAATGGGAGAAATCTTGACGTGGTTTGGTTCGTTTTAACAATACTAAGCGCAAATATCCTCCGATAGGAATCGTATAACGTGATAGTATGTCGTGTCAACGTACTGAGGCACGCTGGGCCCCCTCTGACCACGTTGAACGTTGAACCGCTCCACAAATTGACAAATTGATCCAACAAATTGAATTGTTGCTTACTAGTAAAACTGTGGTACATAAAGACTACTTCTTAGTGTATCGATGGCAAATATAGCATAACATATATGCCTATAATCCCCGAAGGGTTAGGCAGAGGTATACCCTTTAGTACAGCCACATTTCGTCAGTTATGTTTAAGTCCCACGTAATAGGGGGCGAGCCTGTTGCCATCAACCGGGCACAAATCTAGACACTGAGGCTGCTACTGAGAAATTCCTGATTGAAAAACCCAATAACACTGACCGACCTGGGAATCGAACCCAAGCAGCAGACTCACTGACATCGGTGAAGGAAAACATCGTGAGGAAACCTGGATTTATACCAGCCTATTACTGTCCCACTCAAACCATGTCAGAGGCCCTTGAGGCGGTTTAGAAACTCTGACACTAGGGTGTGTGGGGTCGTGAGACCTTACTGCCTACACTATAAAGAAGAAGAAGAACAAGACCCGTTATAATTTTCCACTGATTTCAACACAACGAATTCCTGAAAACGTTTAACGCTACATTGTTCATACTTACATTACAGTATTCTGTTGAACAAAAGGACATTTGTCAACAAGTGATGTGCGTACGGTTTCGGCCTTAATTGAAGGCCGAATTATAGGTTATGTGATTGGTATTGAAGATGATGTCATCGGTCTATTGTGTGTGATTCAACGTCGATTTGTAGTCATAATGTAGCGGTTGTTTGTTAATTATGAAGGAATTTAATATGTAGTTACAATATCTTAGGTATTTTTCAAGATGTGATGTGAAAAATTTCTTTTTATTATTTACTAGCATATGCTCGCGACTTTGTCCGCGTAAATCTTTATTTTTGTAACATATTATGTGTAATTGTTGGTTCTTCCGAATAAATAAAATAAATGTCCGTTAACAGCAATGTTCTTTTTTGAAACCTTAATTCTTTTTATAAAATAAAATCAATCTTTCTATTACGAGTAGATACTCGTAAGGAAACCTGCGGGGAGATAGATATCTCCCCGTGTAAGTCCCGTCAAAATCGGTGTAGCCGTTTCGGGGATTAGACGGAATAAATAAGAGACAGACAATAAATTCAGAAATTGATTTTTTTTACACTTCTTTTAAAACTGGAAGGATGAGGCACTGAGACGAGAAGGATGGAAGGACTGAAGGGAGGCCTTTACCCAAGAGTGGGAGTAGTGGGACAGAATAGACTACCAAAAAAAAAAACACTTCAGTTGAATTTATTTGTAGTAATACATCATAGATTTTATTTGGAATTATGGGGAACAACTAACAATTACATGGTACACAAACATTGAAACTAAAAACAAATAATTATGTAATCCACTGTGCTATTGTAGCCAAATTACTCTTATAGTCATAATGACGCAGTTTGAATATCATTCTCATTAAATTCATGTGACTATATCAATTAAAACTGTCCTATCTATAACACCATAACAATTGACCCTGCTGTCAGGTCAGACAAGTCATTAGTCAAATTTTACTGGGGTAAATTCACAAGTTTAAAAAGTAGAAAAAATGGGGGTTGTCCAAGGGTCAATTTTAGGGTCTTTTCTGAGCATGAGGTCTTGGGTTTGATTCCCACGTCGGACAAAGTGTTATTGGGTTATTCCATCAGGAATTTCTCAGTAGCAGCCTCGGAGTCTGGATTTGTGCCCGGTTGATGGCAACAGGCTCGCCCCCATTACATGGGATTTAAACATAACTGGCGAAATGTGGGTGTGCTAATGAGTACACCTCTAATCCGTGGAGGATACAGGCGCGATATTATGTGTTTTAATGTTCTTCCTCATGTGAAAAACCAACCACAAATGGTGTTATTTACTGATGACACTTCCTTAATTTTTACGATACATCATTTGATTAAAATTATTTGACACAATACGCCGTGGTTTCACCCACGTTAAGTTACTTCTTTCATTTATTGCCTATGATAATGTGGGTTTCCATAGGTGAAAGAATTTTTAAAATCGGTTATGTAGTTTTTTTTTAACACACTAGGAGTTTCTCGCGTATCGTGGGTGCGTTTACAAACGTATAAACTCACATACACCAACAGCCAGACCCCTTTCTGTAGACCATACAAATATTTGCTGCGGGCAATCGAACAAGCAGCACAACAGCCAATCGCTCAGCCACTGCACCAACCATGTCATCTTTGTCAATATAATTTCATTTAACGACGAAAACGGTTTCGGCCTTAAACTAAAGCCGAAATAAGGGTTTCGGCCAAAGTAAAATTTAATCGTGCCAATCACTAATCTCTATTACAAGTACTATTACGTAAGCCGTTCCCGATACATTGTATGATAAGTACGTTTTTGTGTCACTACAATTACTAATATTGACTTAATTGAGTGTTTGCTTAATCGATTGAATAGGTACAACAGACTGTGAAAGGTAAAATGGCGTCAATTTTACACAGTTATAAAAAGTAAAACTGCTGTGATGTATGTGCTTGTGTTTGTCACCTTACTCCTCCTAAGCTACTGGACCGATTTGGATGACATGTATGTGTATTTCAATGGGTTCCTTGATGGTTTGAGAACACAATTGGACCCTGTAGGTGGCGCTACTGTCGGTATGTCACCAAATTACTAAAATAAGGACAAATGTACAAAAAAAATACAAGACGTTTATTGATTCTGAGGCGATACGAAGTTCGCCTGGACAGCTAGTACTAATATAATAAAGCGGTAGAGTTTTTGCGGGTCCAAAGTTTGTATGGAACAACCAACTTTGACGCGGACGAAGTCGCGGGCAGAAGCTAGTCTATAGTATATCTACACTAATATTATAAAGAGGAAAACTTTGTATTTTTGTTTGTTTGTAATGGATAAACTCAAAAACTACTGGACCGATTTTAAAAATTCTTTCACCATTAGAAAGCTACATTATCTGCAAGTAACATAGGCTATATTTTATTTTAGAAAAAATAGGGGTCCGTAAGATATTTGGGTTTTCCGGACCCAAGGTGTAATAAATCATCCAAAAAAGTTACTTATTTGGCGTACGCCGCCTAAACTATAAAAGATAGAACCATAAAATGTTCTAATTAATTAAAGATCTTAAAAATATCTACAAAAAAGTCCGCGACACACTATAACTATCTATTTCGAGTTAAGCACAACAACCATTTTTTTATTTAAAAATCTTGAATTTTTTTAGGACTTCATTTAAACGCATTTATTTTACACATGTCATTACTCCTTATCAAAAAAAAACTATTTTGTCACAAAGTACTGTTTATGTAGATAATACACACATCAAAAGTGTCTAGGGATCAACATCCCTAACATTTGTTAGGGATGTTGATCCCTAGACACTTTTGATGTGTATATTTAGTCTTTTATTCATTAAAATTGGACGTTTGGTTTTAAGGTTATGGCGAAATCAATATAATACTATTTCAAATGGCTTGACGTACGTTTAGCAGGGAGGTAGTTTATAATTAGTAGACGTTCGCTAAGATCGGATTTTCCATAATTCACAGGAGATGAAACGGGGGTCAAAAGTTTGTATGAAGAAAACTTTGACGCGGACGAAGTCGCGGGCAGAAGCTAGTCTTTAGTATATTATAAAGAGGAATGATTTGATTGTTTGTTTGCAATGAATAAGCTCCGAAACTATTGAACCGATTTGAAAAATTCTTTCAATGTTGGGAAGCTACACTATCTCCGGGTGACATAGTCAAAATTATATTTTCAAAAAAGTTAGGGTTCCGTAAGAAAAATTACGCAAACGAAGTCGCGGGGAGAGTGCTAGAAAAAAAATAAAGTACAATAAACCAAATCAAAAACACATAACAAGAGTTCTACTTAGCAACAATGGTTAATTTTAGGGTATTGAACCTTCCGACCACTGGTTGCTTGGTTGCGTAACCGAAGCACTGGACCGTTACCTACACGAATTCAAAATTGTATAATGGGGGATTGAGATGGCATTGAAAATAGTAGTATTATCACCGTATTATTATGTTAATGTCATGATGGCCTAATAGTTGAGGTGAATGCATGAGGTTGTGGGTTCTAATCCGGGCAAGTACCAATGTGACTATTTCAACTCATACATAGATACATAATATGTACTTTCTATGTTTATCTACGACGTCACTGACATACGTCACGGCACGGTCGCCGTGCCTTGGGAAAGCTCTCATTGCATACATACATACATAAACTCACGCCTTTTTCCCATGGGGGTAGGCAGAAACCACAGAATACTCCTTTCGCCTCATCTACGTTCATACATCTCGTCATACAAGCACGCCGGTTACGAGTTGCCACGTTGCCACTCACCTCTGCCATATAAATACCTTTTGTTAATCGTCTTTCACTCATCCTCTCAACATGACCGAACCATCTAAGCATACCCTTTTCTATCTTTGTCACTACATCCTCTTTTAATCCGCAACGGTCCCGTATAACCTCATTCCTCACTCTATCGTTCAAAGTTACACCACACATACTCCGCAAGGAACGCATTTCCACAGCATTAATCCTACTCTCATGCCTCGTTTGCCATACCCAACATTCACTTCCATACATAAGCGTAGGCACCAGCACGCCATTGCAGCTCATACATTTCTACTTTACACGGCACGGCCACCATGCCGTGACCTTATTTATGCATGTGAAAAGGGCCTAAGGTTTCGATTTACCATTCAGCACTTCGCTTTCATTGTCACATGAAACTAAATCAACAAGTGGCATTCCAAGCGAATACTGTGTTGACGTAACGAGACACTTTCAAAGAAGCTGGCATACCTTCCTGTTTGGATTACTCAGACTTTTTAATAGACATGCAGACGCCTGTCTTTGTGGTGCATCTCGTCAAGTACGTGTCAAGGTGGTCACACCGGCGAGGCGAAGAGAAGATAGACGAGAATTCAAATTAGTATCTTACTAGGTACCTACTATTAGAAATGCGAAAGTAAAAGTTCCTTATCGCGCGTTGCGAAAGGGGGCTAGACGAAAAAAAATTAAGACCAAAACTTGTAACGACACTTTTTGCTATAGTTGTAAGCCGTGCGGCGTGCGCGTGTTTCTCGGTCTGTCTCTCTCTCTCATATAACTTCGTTCCATCCGGGTGTCCCTTGACACCTCTCAAGTTTTTTTCAATTAAGAATGCCCTGACACGGTAAGGCGGGGTCGCTGCAGACCGAGGAGGAAATAAAAAAATGGAAGGCTGGATGGATGGCTTCCTTAGGAACT
This sequence comes from Hoplodrina blanda, assembly GCA_949316365.1. NCBI lineage: Eukaryota > Metazoa > Arthropoda > Insecta > Lepidoptera > Noctuidae > Hoplodrina > Hoplodrina blanda. The sequence goes on from OX438576.1 coordinate 6,215,424, forward strand.
GGCGAGAGGAGGCACGGCACAGAGGAAAGTGGAAGGAATGAGGGAGACCTTTGCCCAGGAGTGGGGCAGTAACGGCTAGTAAAAAAAGAAGGGTCGAATGCGACTGCTATTACGCAACCACGTATGACTATGAAGATTACTCAGTTCAAAATACTCTCGCAACTAAATATTGTAAGCTCACACACACATGTATATCATAACTCTTGGCAATATATCAGACGGATGCCAGACGGAAACCAAAATAACCACAAGGTTGCTATTAGGTGAACCGATGTACTTTTCAGTTTCATTTTTAAAGATGGTGAACGTATCTGGAACTTTTTAGGTAGCAGAAAATGCCAGTTGAAGTAATAAATCATGGCTATATGTGAGCTACTGTACTTTGTCTGCAGAGATAACGTAACATCACGCCTGTAATCCCCGAAGGATTAGGCAGAGGTGTACCCATTAGTACACGCACATTTCGCCAGTTATGTTTAAGTCCCATGTACCTAATAGGGGGCGAGCCTATTGCCATCAACCGGGCACAAATCCAGACTCCGAGGCTGCAATTGAGTTTCTGATGGAAAAAACTCAATAACACTTTGTCCGACCTGCGAATCGAAGACCAACGAAGCAATCACATGGCATGGCATTCAAGTATTAATTCCTTCAGTTATAGTAAGGTCCATGCGAGCGAAGCTGCGGGCACAGCTAGTAGTATAGTATCTACCTATGTAAGTACAGAATATAGAAGACATGACAGATATATATTAAAAGTAAAAGCTAAATAGTTCTGTGTCATGGTCTGAGTGCATGTGTCACGAACAACGTCTGTTGACGTCATCGATTAGCATTCGAAATACTGACGACTGGGTTGTGACGTCATGGCTTAGATGCGACAGCGAAGGCTAAAACAAATGAATGACTATTTAGTCTGTCTGTTGAACTATTGAAGGATTCTTGTACTGCAGCCCAGGGCCCACAGCTACCATAAAAAAAAACGAAACTTAAAAAAAAATATTATAGTATTTAATCATTACACTCTGCTCTCTATTATTGCATTTCAGCATAGACTGTAATGACCAATTACTTGATACACTAGCTAGTATCATAATGGTCAATTTTTATTCTCCACGTTCTTTATTAAAACATTTTTTAACACACTTATTTAAAAGGAAATTACCTACAATTAATATATATTTTTTTAATGTATTATTTTATTATATTGGGTTTTTACATCAGGAATTTCTCAGTAGCAGCCTCGGAGTCTGGATTTGTGTCCGGTTGATGGCAGCGAAATGTGGGTGTCCTAAGGGGGCACCCTGACTAACCCTGCGGGGATTACAGGCGTGATTTATGTTGTGTTAAACTTCAGCATGGCAGTGGGCAGTAATTGCAAGATGACATAGAGGTACGAAAAATTCAGTGCAATTTCCTAATTCTGCAACTCCTACAATCTCATTTTTGTGTGATCTACAAGTAGGTATTCTGACTCCAAATCTCGGTGACCGCGAGATGTGATCTCATCCAATTTGTGAAGGTATTGTTACGACACCCTGTTCAGCTTATTTGGGTAGTAGGAACCACCTAACTGGCGAAATATGGGTGTACTAATGGGTACACCTCTGCCTAACCCTTCGGGGATTACAGGCGTGATGTTATGTTATGTTTAGGCAGCACCAACCAATTCATACTTTTTATGAGTTGTCCAAAGGCGATTCTTCTATAGATTTTGTATGCCAACTGTGATGTCACGTATTTGCCAAATCAATTGATTAACTATTTATTTATTTAAACGCTTTCGATCGAGTTAATGTTGACTACAATTATTCACTAATTGGAATTTTCATTTGAAAGGAAATTGTAACAAAAATATGTAATATTTTCATCTGCAATTTTGACTTAGGGCCTTTTATATTCACGGGGCCTATGCAATGGTTGCAGCCCAAAAAGTATAAATCCGCCCCTGCTGTGGCTTGACGCTGCACGCTGGTAACAGACTCCAGTATTTAGTTTCAGATGACGGTTAGTTAAAATACCGCAATAGATATTTGGACTAGCGATCGATTGTCAAAACAAAATGATTAAATCGAAGGTCAGCAACCTCTTTGCATAGCAAATAGCAGCCATTACGCATCACCTCCCATTTTTGGAGGGGCGACAATCCGGACAAAAAGGCCTTGGACAACCGCGCTGACTGAAAGAGACTACCTCATTGGGAGCATTCACCTGTAATGTGGCAATGATGATTGATGATGATTTATTCAGTAAATTGGTTATAAATAACACTTTTACACGTCACATTTGTTTTTTTTTTTAACTAGATGAGTCCAGTGTTTCCTAGCCGACTGCTCTGAGAAGAAACACCGAAACAAACTCAGAGGTCAAAGTCTCTTTTAAAGTCCATACAATTATTACTTGTAATGGTCAAATCATATGCGAACCAAGTAGGTTAATGTCCGAGGTGGTCTCTTGAGGAGAGAGGCACACAAATTTGAGTCGGCCTGTCCAGTCAGTGCACGCATTTGTCAGAAATCGTCAAGCTCGACTCAGAACTTAAGGAGCTCAACGACAACATCCAAGATTCCATTTTACATTACGTTTTGTTGCGGGACGTCTTAACAGTTCAAAGTCAAAGTCAAAACATTTATTTCAATTAGACCATTTACAGGCACTTTTGAATTGTCAAGGAGTCGGTCAGTTAGTCCGAAAGTTGAAGCTAGTTGCTCGTTCCAAAACGGAGGTAGGCCTCTATGGAGAAGAACGAGCAAGAAACCCCACGGTACTTTTTTTAAATTAGGTTTTTAAAAGAGTGCCGTGGAGTTTCTTGCTCGTTCTTCTTCGTGGATTACGTGTTCTTTCTTAGGACACCGTGGCCCCGGAACGAAAAGGGCAACAGAAGGAGCAGGGTGGTTTTTTAGTCAGTAAAAGTCTGACAGTCCCTTCCTATTTGATGATACGTTTTTATATTTTATTTGAGATGGGTTTGCTATTGACACTGGTCTAGGTCAGAGGTGACAGAGACCAAGTCTACGATGAAGTGAGCTTACCACGAAGACGTCTGTTCACTCTAAGTTTAAAGAGATTAGGGTTGAATGCGTTCGGAAATACAGACGCAGGTAGAGAGTTCCCGGGCACGCTGCAATCGCGGCGGTAAGACCCCTCTTTGAGGAGTGGCTGGAGAGGCGCCACGGCGTCCTCACCTTCCGGCTGACGCAGGTCCTCACCGGACACAGTTGTTTCGAGAGGTTCCTGTGTCGGATTGCACGGGAGGAAACGCCCGGGTGTCACCACTGTGTGGACCGCCCGGAGGACACGGTGGAGCATACGGTGCAGGTTTGCCCCGCTTGGGCAGAGCTCCGCCGTGTCCTCACGGAGGCGATAGGCGGCGGCGACCTCTCGCGTCCGGACCTGGTTCAGGCCATGCTCCGGGGCGAGAGGGAATGGGATGCAGTCACCTCCTTCTGCGAAGCAGTAATGCTAGCGAAGGAGGAGGCGGGCCGCGTGAGGGAGAGAACATCCTCAACCTCACGCCCCAGCCGCCGCGGGAGACGCCCAGGGCGTCGGACGTCGCGAGGCGACATGCGGCCACCGTAGGCGCGGGCTTGCGGACGGCGAGTAATGGGTAGCTCGCCGTCCGATCAAGGACCATGCCCGGGTCGACGGCGCGTTCTGTTCGCGCGCGCCTCAAAGAGCTGTCAGCACAGGGACAGGGGCCCCAATAGGGGCCAAACGCCTGCCGGGGTTGCGGGACGTCTTAACAGGATACCGTGGCCCCGGAACGTAAAGGGCAACAGAAGGAACAGGGTGGTTTTTTAGTCAGTAAAAGTCTGACAGTCCCTTCCGCCCCACCCAGGCCGGAAGGAGTCATTTGATGATTTTTACCACCTAAAAAAAAAAAAAAAAAAGGTAGAGAGTTCCACTCCTTTGGTGCAATACTGCCTAGCTAAAGAGGATTGGGCTGTAAGCTGTACTGTAACAATCCATGATTCGATTTTGAGATCTAGCTCCTGCCCGCGACTTCGTCTGCGTCAAAGTTGACACAATATCCACGGGAAACGTACATTTTTCCGGGTAAAAATAGTAAGTAGCCAGTGCCGGATCTAGGATTGTCGTTAGGGGGGCCCCTTTTTTTTGCACACTAGGTGTATTTTAATTGATGACAATGGTAAAGAAATAATTAGAAAAATATCAGGTTCACTTTAAGATTTATCACGGAAGAACTCAGATACTGTTGGGGGGGAGGCTTGAGCCCCTTAGCCCGCCCTGGATACGCCACTGCTATCTGCTATTCCAGACCAGACTATGGTGAGTCATTATCATCTGCCTAGCCTTTTCTCAATTATATTGGGGTCGGCTTCCAGTCTAACCGGATGCAGTTGAATTCCAGTATTTGGTGTGAGTGATGGCTTTTATTCCGCGCGTTCGAGGTAGGCCACCTATAATAGTAGGTCTTTGGTACTAGGGTTGCCAACCCTACTATATAATATAGTATCCTACTATATTAGAGCCCCCGCCTACTATATTTTTGGAAAAAAGATATAGTAGGCGAAACTACTATATTTTGAAGGCATCAAACTCTTAAGCAATAATATTCGCTTCAAAATGTCTAAGCGTAAAACGAAACGTAATTATTTATTTCTTAACGATTCTGGAATGTCAAGTTGACAGTTACGTTCAATAGATAGTTTGAGTTTAACAGATTGTCAATTTCGATTTTCGTTTTTTTTAGAAATAAAGTAGGTAGCTACTTATTTTGTAACCTACTATATTTTTTTTTATATTTTCCTTACCTACTATATTTTTACGAGTAAAAATTTTAGAACTACTATATTTGACCAACAATGAGTTGGCAACCCTATTTGGTACCGACATTTAGCGCCATGATAAATAAAAATGATAATAAAATGTAACGGGGTAATACCGGGAAAACTCGTGACCGTATTCAGTGTTGCCAAGTGGAAAACGAAATACGCTGATTGAATAAGTAAATACAAAACGCAAAGCTGTTACTGACTGACTGATCTATCAACACACAGCTCAAACCACTGAACGGATTGCGCTGAAATTTGGCACGCAGATAGTTATTATGACGTAGGCATGCGCTAGGAAAGGAATTTCCAAAATTCACACCCTAAGGGGATGAAATGGGGGTCCAAAGTTTTTATGGAGAAATTAGATAAGATAGACTTTCCACGCGTAGGTACGTAGTCGCGGGAAAAAGCTAGTAACAGGATAATCCAGGGGTTACCAAACGACACACACGACAAACGACATCGCGACACTTCGGGGCTTCTCGGAGATATCCTGACTAATCCTGAGAACGCCGCTCGACGGTAGGTCGCCGGCATGTACCTACGTCCTTCTCATTGATTGTGGTACAGTACAATCAATCAATGCACGTAATTAATGTCGAGGTTTCTTAAATCAAATAAATAAATAAAGTAATCTTAACGACTGCTACAGCTACACACAAACATTTTATTCTGAATGGGCGTCGCAAAAAAATTACAACCTAAAAAGGGAGTCCCAGTTTAAAAAACATTGTTAACCCCTGGTATAGAGTACTTAAAAGAGCCTAAAATAGGTAAACAGAGTAGACACTCAAAGATGTGGAAAGATTGCGTAATTTTTTAAACAATTCCATTTTTTTTGGGTTTTTTATTGCTGTGATAGGTACCTATCACGCAAGCGATTTGGTTGTAAACATTCATTACTACCTAAGTACGGTCTACTAGTCTGATTCTGAAAATTGATTCTCTAAAAAAATTGGAATCTGAAAAGGGAGTCGTAGTACTCGTAGTATAAAAAAGATTGGGAATCACTGGAATAATCCATTATGTTGTAAGCAATAAAACATTACGTACGCCAGCGAAACACATTTTCTTCAAATCTTCTAAGTAAAGTAAACCGATTTTTTTTTATGACTAATCTGCCGTGACGGAGAAATGACTGTAAATTTTTCATAATGACGTCAGCAATTGACCCGATTCCGGAGAAGACGACCCATCCTATTCTCGTCCGCGATGACGGTCGCTTAACTTCAGCGAAAGTTTCATCGAGTTATGATATTTAATATTTTACAAAATACGTCTAGCTCGGATCGATAATTTCTATCATACACCTTTTTATTGATATTGAAGTAAAGATAACGAATAACGATAAGATAGGCTCGAAATAACTAAGTTACAACATTTTGGTAATGCTATTACGTAACAATAATTTTAAAATACCGCCATATTTCGGCGCCAATTTCGTGTTATAATGGCCGGCACGAGTCGTGAGCACAGATTGTAGGATTTCGCGCATGTACACTTTTGGCCAAATAAATACTAACACGTATAGCTTTTTAATGTCTTTTAAAAAAAAAAAATGTTTAAAACACAGCAATTTTATAAAACGAAATAATAAAAATGAACTTTAATGAACAAAAAAACACTTGAAATACGAAATAACGAAATTAAGCTATATTAAAAAAAAACTAATACGTAATAACAAGAAAAAACAATTTAAAACGTGATTCATTAATTTTGCACAAAAGTGTACAGTAGCCGAATGACAGGCGATAGACCAATAGACGACGAGATTCAATTGACGAACCAATCGCGTGCAAGATCGGCGCCCCCCGCCTTCTTCATTCCGCCAAAGAGACCGAAAAATTAACAAATGCGCAGTGCTCACCACTGGTGCCGATACCTATACCAGATGCAATTTTTGTAACGCAAAAATATTTCTTAGTTACACCGCCCACAAGTTTTGAGATAATTATAAAAGTGGGTTAGATTAATTATAGACTACAAATTAATTATATAGTTTCACGTTTTTCACAATAATTTTGCGAAAAAAGGTAAGGAAAATAACTTCAATACAACAATCGCTTGGTTTTTAAATTTAGAACGTTTTATTCACAGCTGTTTTGTCTCGCAACTTACTTTTAAAACTTTCAAAACACGATGAAAAGCTTTTCCAGTATTAGAAGGTAAGATAAAAATACACAACTAGTCGTTCAACTTCCCATACTTGTTGCTACTGTTGTGAAATCTGGCAAATCCAGCAATTAAACGTTATAATTTACAAATTAATTAATGGGTACTCACAGATCTGTGTCGAATGTGTCGATGACGTCATTTGCATCCAAATATACACCCTCTCCTTCGTGATGCCACAAACCACCGCTTTTAACACAGAAATACACCTTCCTACCATCATTTTTAACATCCACAGTAACGTTTTCAAATACTTTACTCACAAAAAACGATTCACATTTTTGTTCGGAAGCCGGCTCAGAAGTTAGAGACCACTCATCAACATTTTCCGCGTTCACATCAATATTAAACACACATTTGTTATCATAACACGATACAGTGTTTTGTTTTATTGAAAATATCCATGGTGGAGTCACGGCACACGTTTTAATTATTAAAAATAATAATAAAAATAAATCGCTAGTCCGTAAACGCACTAGTGCCATGTCGGCTTTGTGAATGAATGAAGTGAACTGAACCGGGAGCGCCGCTCCGCTCGCGACTCGCGTGTCGAGTAGGGATGGGACGCTTCATTACAATCGCTTTTATACCGAACTCGATTCAGTGAAGGACGAATCGATAAGAAGTGTTTTTTTAGATAAAGTTTATCTCTATTTGTGGGCTACGGCTTAGTTTTATAAGTTTTTTTATTAGATCGTTTTGATAACTGACGATATCAATTATTGTTGAGGATGGTTCTTATCCTATTTAGATTGTATAATATGTGCGCCTCTGCTTTAACAATTTATTTGTCTATTTAATAAAGAGTAGGTACTTTATTGACTTATCCTGAATTACCCAATCCCAGTGTATTGCTATCTATTTATGACACGTACACCAATGGTTTGCTCTAAATAATCTTTAGTTCATTTAACACTGGTATTGTTAGGTGCAACAAAATGTCTTTAAAAAATACCAACCTCAAATGCACCATTGCAGTTTTGCAATGTTTTGCATGCTTGATTGTTTTCTCATTGTTACCCCGTACATAATTAAATTATAATTATCTTAGGTATAGGTACTTATCGTAATTTTAAATCTCTAGAACATAGTATACGACAAAATCGCTTCAAGCTGTCTGTACGCTTAGATCTTTTAAACTACTAACTTTTTTATTGAATGCGATTTTCATCAATAGATAAAGTGATTCAAGAGGAAGGTTTGTGTAACAACATTGCACCCGTGCGAAAACGGAGCAAGTCGCAAGTTTTTACAAATAGTTATGCCCAAGTACTGGATCCATTATTGTATTTTAGCTTAGATAAGCCTTACGGAACATCATTATTAGGTATGCAAATAAACGAATAAATGCTTTTAACAAAGTACGATTCTGATTTCGTATTCGAGTTGTAAAACCCTCTACAATCTACATCACTAACAAATAAACAGAAATGTTCCCATTAGGTAATAATACAGAATGATAATTAATAATTATATAATAGACAAAGAGCATATCAATTGTTACATTATTTATCAATTGTCAATTTACTTGGTTCAGAAGTTAATTTGATTGTATCATAAAAATAATCTTTAAATATAAAAATGAATCCCTATTTCCCTTAGTCACGGAATCACTCGTGAACCACTGCACCAATTTCACTAATTCTTTTATTGTTGTGTTTGTTATTATAAGGAGAAGGTTCTAATGAAGAAAACTTAAAAATAACTGGATTAACAATACAGGGATAATCGTCGGTTAGTGTCTCACTTCATTTAAAGTTACAAGGGTCTCTGCGAGTTGGCTTCGGCAACTCGAATGCCTTCCAAAGGTCCGGGACCTCAGGGTCCCGAGATATATTGAATAAATAATTTATATTTACTACTTCACAAAGCATGTAGGTACTTTTAATAGTTCTAAATAAAAAAATGTAAAGATAATTTATTTAAACAGCTGCAAAAAGTAGGTTCAAAGTCAAAGTATTTATTTAAAGACTATTAAAAGGCATTTTTGAACGTCATTTAAAAGATAGCCACAATGACCGGCCTTGCGCTGCCTGCATCCAGTATTTTGTACTTAGAATACGTACAAAGTATTAAGAATTATGCTTCAGGGTGCTAAAATGTTTTCCAAGAAGCAATATGGCGAATACACAAATTATTATGTTTACGAAACAAACGGGAAGGATACGTAATGTTTCCGTTGACAGATGACTTCCAAGCATCAAACAAGAGCATGAGTGGCTTCCTAACCTCTTAACCACCTGGCTACCCACTCTTCCACTGATATTTAAAAGCACACAAACCATTAATTCTGCTGTTACTACTGTTATAAACGCGAGGATGATGGATGTCTATTCATTATTCTTTCACGCTTTAACGGCTAAACGGATTTAGCTGAAATTTGGCACGCAGATATTTATTATGACGTAGGCATGCGCTGAGAAAGGAATTTCCCTAAATAAATGAAACGGGGGTCCAAAGAATCCATGGAGAAACAAGATCAGATCGCCAATAACCGATATTTACTCGGACGAAGTCGTGGGCAAAAGCTAGTCCATACTATATAATATTATAATTGCGAAAGTAACTGTCTATCTGTTACGCTTTCACAACTAAACCACTGAACCGATTTTCATGAAATTTGGTACAGGGTAAATTTCAACCCCAACAAAGGACATAGGCCACATTTTATTCGACTTCAACTTCGTCTGCGTCCGCGATAACCAATATTTACGCGGGCAGAAGCTAGTCTAATATTTATGTGTCAATAGTATACGCAAAGAAACGTTGGCAACAAAAAATCTAACATGTGCTAGATATACGTCATACGCTACAAAATTACAGATTAACAGTTGCGTTTTCAACCCACAGCGCGATTAGATAACATGCGGCACTAGTTGGCAGCGATCTCGCACATGCTTCATTTTTTAGGGTTACCCGAAGGTTATTAACGAGACTCTATTACTAAGCCTCCGCTGTCCGTCCATCTGTCAGGGGACTGTATCTCAATACTTAATATCTTTATTGCTTCTACATAACCGAACCGTTATCTCTTGAATCGTTATATCTAGAGACTTGAAATTTTCACAGAATGTGTATTCCTATTACCGCTATACCTACATTACCTAACAACAAATAATAAAAATAATAATACCAGCCTATTAATAATAATACCAGCCTATTACTGCCCCACAGCAGGGCAAACGCCTCTTCTCATACAGAGAAGGCATGAGCATTGATCACCACGCTTGCTCAAGGCGGATTGGCGATTACAGACTTATATTAATGATAAGTCCAGGTTTCCTCACGATGTTTTCCTTCACCGATGCCAGTGATGTCCAAGATAAACTTTAGAAGTACATATGAATTGAAAAAGTCACATTGGCCCGGATTGGAACCCACAAACTCATGCATGACAGGCGGGCGCCTTAACCATTATGAGTATGAGCTGTTATAACTAGAGAGTTGAAATTTTCACAGAATGTGTATTCCTATTACCGCTATACCAACAAATAAATTAAGTTAAAAATGAAAAGGGGTCCTTATACAAGAGATCTGTTCTTTTTTTGCGTTTTTGGTTCGATACTATATATAATGTTATATCTTCTACGTTGGTGCGGAACACTTTGTATGCGAGACCAACTCGCACTTGACCGGTTAGCTATCTCGCATATGCTTCATTTTTTACGCCTAGTCGAGACAAACAGGAAAAGATGACACACGCTCATATTTTATTAGCTATTTCTAAATAAAGCATCTTTCCTCAAACGACTAAAGTCCATTCTTATGAAACTGTGCCAAACTCTAATTATGAAAATAAAAATAACTAATTTTCTAAAGCTTTTTTTTAAAGTAGTTTCAGGTGGCCTACCACAACCTCTTAAAACAATGTTATTTTAATATTACTTTGCCTTCCGCACTGTTTGATTTTCAACGCTCGGATCAGCGCCGAGAGTAGAAATGCAACAACAGAAATTACAAAGTAATATTAAAATAATATTGTTAGGTATTATTACGTGTTAGAGCATGAGATATTGGGTTCGATTGCCAAGTCGGGCAAAGTGTTATTGGGTTTTCCCATCAGGAATTTCTCAGTAGCAGCCTCGGAGTCTGGATTTGTGCCCGGTTGATAACAAACGGCTCGCCCCTTATTACTTAAACATAACTGGCGTAATGTGGTCCTAGCCAGTTTAGCGGTCGCAATCGCGACTGCTGAACGGACTGCTTGGTTATCTAGATAGAGCAAAGTGTAATTGGGTTTTTCATCAGAAATGGCCCGTTAATGGCAATAGGCTCATCTAACACGGGACCCAAAACATAACAACTCTAGTTTGCGACGCTATACCCAGGGGTTGATCTAGTATAGGCTTTTTGAAATGCAAAGCCTCCAGCCCCATCTATACTAATATTATAAAGCTGCAGTGTTTGTTTGTTTGTTTGAACGCGCTAATCTCTGGAACTACTGGTCCGATTTGAAAAATTCTTTCAGTGTTAGATAGATTAGTTATCGAGGAAGGTTATAGGCTATATACCATCACGCTACGACCTACGGGAGCGGAGCAGTAACCAAAGACGCGGGTGTAACCGCGGCGGACAGCTAGTTTAATATATGTATAAAAGTAGTTATTTTATCACTGCACTCTTTGCATCCGAACCAGTTCAGTCATCCATCATCCAAACATCCATCCAAACTTTAGTTTTGATAACCGTAAGTAAGATTATATATAATGTTTTAATTGCTTTGCAAAAACCGTTTACTGACACAAATGTCTACGTAAGTTGGCAATGTTTATCATTTACAAAATTGATAGTCCACAATCAATAAATCAGAACATAGTGTTACGAAATAAACTAATCTAAGTGATAAGATTCTAAATACACTGTGTGTAAATAGGCAAACAAGTAGTTATTTAACTAGATTTTTCATGCGACATTGCATAATATTTAATTTTTGTCTAACCTGTACATGAAATTCCAAAATATTATCATCATCATCAGCCTAGGCTTTTTCCAATTATGTTGGAGTCGGCTTCCAGTCTAACCGGATGCAGCTAAATACCAGTATTTTACATGGAGCGACTGCCTATCTGACCTCTCCAACCAGTAACTGGGTAATACGATACCCCTTGGTAAGACTCGTTGTCAGATTTTGGGGCTTCTGACTTTCTGTAACTATTGTTAAAGATCTACACGATGACAGCCAGAACTGATTTATGTGATGTCCAAAATAAACTTAGAAAGTACATTATGAATTGAAAGTCACGTCGGTACTTGCCCAGATTTGAACCTACAACTTCATGCATGAGAGCCGGGCGTCATATCCGCTAAGCTATCACGACCGCGTCAAAAAACGGGAATTACTTGATCAAAAAGAAGGAGAAAGTCAAAATTCACAAACGGACACAAATTAATTTTTGAGTGTGAAAAAACAGCAACATTTTGATAATTTCGTATCAGATTGAAGATCTGTAACTAGGTACTATCTTGAGATACAGCACGCTGTTGACGTAACTGGGGTATAAAACGCGACAATAATCGTATCATCTTTATCTCTTTCAAGGTTTTTCCTGAAAGCAGCCAGATCGATGTTCACGTAGACAAAAATTGTTAGACTGATGTGACAGATTTATTCACTAACTAGCGACCCGCTTCGGCTGCACACGGGTGCAATGTAGATACTCACTATACGTGTAAACCTCCCTTTTTTCCTAATTTTCACAGCTATATTCCTACCAAGACAGGATACAAAACGTATAATTCAAAGATGAAAGTGGGTAAACTAATCAGAATTTATTTAGCAATTAAATACTAAATTCCTTTTTCCTTGATTGCCTTGATTTTCATATCTGTTAATAGTTTCAATTGCACAAATCGATATTAATTTGACCAGAAAAAAAATGGCGGGAGACGACACCGGTTGAACGAATGAATGACTGGAATTTGTCGAATTTCAAAAATACTATGTAACGCCCATCACTAATTAATTTTAAGTTCCAATTTCAAATCTGTTAAAATACTATCTTTAATCAATTTTGTAGTTACGATTATTGATGAATCATTATCAAAATACAGCCGACAGAAGTGCCTACCTTATTAACCGATTGATGTAAGTACTTACCTAATTGATAACATCATGATGCCTAATCTTTGATTTGAAGAACTTACGTAACGGCAAAAACAAATGGCAGTCCCTTAGCTTGCTGTTCAACTGTTTCTCAATTGAAGTTTTATAGAGCAACTCATATTAATTTATTAATTTTGTGAACTCAATATAATCAGGCCCCTCTTTACTGTTCACCACTAGGCACTCTGGGCAAGTGGTGCAGGGCCCCACGAGGCCACGAACGACCTGCCCTCCATAAAATTATGAGATGTTTATATTATTAATTACCTATTTAATATAATTTTATGAATTATTTTATCTAATTTAATTATTTTCAATTGAATGTTCATTGAAAGAAATTCCAATTTTGTCAACTATCAAAATACGTCATTCACATCCATAACGGCCTTGCACATAAATGATATTCCATAATGATATTTTAGTAAACAGATAATATGTTATGAGCGCGCAAAACGTGAAGACCAGAAAACGTCCTAATTGGGACGTATAGCCTTTAGTCTGTGTCGGGCAATTTTTTGTAAGTTGGCTTTGAATGTTTTCATGTTTTAGGAAAAGCGCTCCACGCGCCTCAGGTGGTCTCTATAAAACGCAAATTGATTTAAATTGCCCTCTAACTTTTGATACGATCAACTTTCTACAAGAACGACACCACGGATTCAAAATGGAGTTTGGTCGTTCTAGATTAATATAATAGATGGCGTTGCTAACAACTTTTGAACTTCTGCTGACAATGAAAATGAGACTGAGGGCGAGACTCCACCAAAGCGGAGATGAGAGATGTCTCATAATTAACCAATAGCATATTGTATTGTGCTGAAGCTAAGCGCTGAGCTGTCTAAATGACGCAAGCTGATTGGTTGTGAGACACTTCTCGTCTCCGCTTTGGTGGAGTCTCACCCCGATTCCTGGGGGTAGAGATAAACTACTTTAACATGACGCGCCCCTCCATATTACTATTTCAATGTGTGTAGTCACATCCGTATGAAAGAGTTTGTATGTAGTTGTGAGTAATCGTCTTCAGTAGCAGGCCGGCAGATTTGTTTGTCAACTAACCCGATCGCGCAAGACAACGCACCTGTCATTTTCATAGAGTATGTCAGTGCAGTGCCATACTAATGAGTGATTAATGACGCCGCTAGTCGAGCAACAAATCGCTAATTTGTTTTTGTCAAAAAAAGCCGCGGTGAGAAGCTATTTCTAAAATAAATGGAGTATATAATAAAAAAAGCATTATTATTAAAAAAAACTCGTTTATAATTCAGTAGTTACATTATAAATTATACATATTAGGGGATGTTCGCGAGGTAGTCCTTGACATGCGCAGGTTCCAGCCTACGGAACCCGCTGGCGTCACAAATGCCGACCTCTATGTTGTCTGCTGTCATCTGACCCTCAAACCCTTCCTTCAGGGTCAAGATTGCTGTGTGGACTGCATCATCTAGTTCTAATTCCTCTGTGTACCTGGAAATTGTAAATAACGTTCATTAATCTCTAGTTTAATAATAGCTAGCGAACCGCCCCGGCTTCGTAACACACACATATATACACGCCTGTAATCCCCGAGGGGTTAGGCAGCGGAGTACACCCACATTTCGCCAGTTATTTAAGTTCTATAGATAGGAGGCGAGCCTATCGCCATCAACCAGGCACAAATCCAGACTCCGAGGCTGCTACTGAGAAATTACTGATGGAACAATGGAATAACTGCCAGACCTGGGAATCGAACCCAAGACTTTATGCTCAGCAGTCGCGTTTTACTAGACGAGGCAGTATTAATTTTTCTATTTTTTTAATATACAGGATGATTTTTTTATCAGGTTCCAAATTTTAATATGTATACACATCAAAAGTGTCTAGGGATCAACATCCCTAATCAATGTTAGGGATGTTGATCCCTAGACACTTTTGATGTGTGTATTATGATCTTTATTGAAAACTAGCTGTCCGCCGCGGTTACACCCGCGTCTTTGGTTACTGCTCCGCTCCCGTAGGTCGTAGCGTGATGGTATATAGCCTATAGCCTTCCTCGATAACTAATCTATCTAACACTGAAAGAATTTTTCAAATCGGACCAGTAGTTCCAGAGATTAGCGCGTTCAAACAAACAAACTCTGCAGCTTTATAATATTAGTATAGATAATAAAAAAATACGTATTGTGGATATTATGCGCCGTATCCAACTCTGACTCGACTCGCGCGCCTGGCCCACCCCCAAACATTGATAACAATCAAAACATAAGTTGCAAATTTTCCCTTCATACTTTCACCATGTAAAATTGAAATTCCGAAACAATATTTTATTTTGAAAATTTTACAATAATTTTTTTTTTCAAAAATGGTATCTTTGAAAGATACTAAATGACTAGAAAAAATTTGGAACGTGATGAAAGTCTTCCTATATACGCCAATGATAACTTTTTAAGAAAAAACATGTCCTACATACCTCTTTTCCAAGAAAGTCTTCCCATTATTGTAGTTCTTGCCCATGGCGGTGGCTTTCCACGCGAAGTACGCTCCGGAGGGGTCACACTGGAAGAGGTACGGTCTGTCGTTGTCCCAGCCGCAGATCAGGAGGGACACGCCGAAGGGACGTACACCACTGTGGAGGACATGGGTTTATAACAGAGAGGTTTCCAAACTTATTTTGTCTAAGGGTCAGTTCACACCGAGACGCGACGCGACGCGACGCAACGTGAAGATACTTGAAGAGGCCAGTGACTTCGCGCTGCGCCGCTCGCCGCCGCGAGACGCATCGCAACGTCGCCGCTCTTGCACGTCATTCTGTGCGCGCGTACCGGCGATTCACCGCTGCGTCGCGATGCGTCGCTCTACGCCTCGTGACGCCTCGCGGCGTAGAGCGACGCATCGCGACGTAGTGCTGCGTGGTGTAACGTATTCTAAATTCTCACAATGAACTGTGTATCTTTTCGTGTAGAAAATAAAGTTATATTTTGAGTCGCTCTTTTAAAGTGTGCACGCAGCGTCGCGTCGCGTCGCGTCTCGGTGTGAGCTGACGCTAATGCCCACTTTGAGAATAAATTATTTTCTAGCGCCCCCATTTTTTCACCTACTTAGAAACCACCTAGTAGATGAAATTACAAATCGCTCCACAAGCCTCTACAGAACGCCCCGTGTTTTTTTTTCTGGGTCTCTTACCGCCCCCCTTTAGGCCTGCAGCGCCCACAAGGGGACGCCCCCTTATAAATAACTCCATTATAAGTCGGTATAATCCTAAAAATATGTCAAGATTTCATGAAATAGTCATTCTTTAAGGTTACCTGGCCCTATGGAGTTTTATTGCTGACTTATAAATGGTTATAATTCTGAAAATACATACTTCTTACGCCCGCGAATCATACTTTAATCAACATTAAACCTAATACTGACTTGTAAATTACAAAAAACGTAAGAAAATTTGAATTTCGCGGGCTACCGTGGCGCTTCTATCTTACAAACATCCATTCATAAACATACACACATACATAAACTCACGCCTTTTTCCCATGGGGGTAGGCAGAAACCACAGAACGCCACCTGCTACGATCCTTACATACTCCTTTCGCCTCATCTACGTTCATACATCTCGTCATACAAGCACGCCGGTTACGAGTACTGCGCACCTGACCTTTCTGAAGAACCTCACCAATAAGGTCAGTGTAGGTCTTCCTAGGGCGACCCCTCCCTGCGTTGCCACTCACCTCTGCCATATAAATACCTTTTGTTAATCGTCTTTCACTCATCCTCTCAACATGACCGAACCATCTAAGCATACCCTTTTCTATCTTTGTCACTACATCCTCTCTACATCCATTCATCATCACAAACATTCACATTCTTAATAGTACTAAGAAATAATAAGATAAAAGATTCTGCCAAACTCACCCAGACTGCGTATACTCCTGCATAACCGTAGCCACTCGTTGCACCAGCTGCGCAGTGGGTATCGGCTCGTGGTACATCAAATAGTACTGCTGTGCCATTTTACGAGCTTGAGTGACGAGGAGACGGTAGTCAGGACCCATGCCGGAGTACACCATACCTGTAAGACAGTAATAATTGAAGATTAGCTAATAGAAATTAGGGATGCATCCGATACCGATATATCGGCGATACTTCGGGTTTGCCGATATATCGGTATCGGCGATATTTTTCCTAATATATCGAGAGACGCAGATCCGTTCGTTTTCTGGCGCCATGACGTCTTATACCCAAACTTAAAAAAAATGGCGCAGAAGTACTTTATTGCCAAATGAGTTCTGTCGCATCTGAGAGACTATTTTCCATCGCAGATCTTCTTCAAACAGACTTGCGAAATCGCCTCTGCCCGCAAAACTTAATAATACTTTGTTTTTTAAATAAAAATCTTATAAATGTTAATTTTGATTACTAAAACTATTAATTAATTGTGTTTTATTTATTCGACCTACCTTTTTGAATTCAATAAGCGTATCGGTATCGTATCGGCAAAAAGGCGTATCGAGGCATCCCTAATAGAAATATTCTCTTCACTGAATTTCGGTCACCTAGCTTGGTACTTATGAGATAGTAGATACTATATTATTGAAGTGCACAAGTGTGACAGAAAACACAAGTGCACTCCTTTTTCCCCACTTTCATAGTCCTCAAACATAATATAACATCACGCCTGTAAATCCCTAGGGTTAGGCAGAGGTGTACCCATTAGTACACACACATTTCGCCAGTTATGTTTAAGTCCCATGTAATAGGGGGCAAGCCTATTGCCATCAACCGGGCACCAATCCAGACTTCGAGGCTGCTACTGAGAAATTCCTAATGGAAGACCCAATAACACTTTGCCCGACCGAACCGAACCTACCCCCTTGGGAATCGAACCCAAGACCTCGTGCTCAGGAGTCACGCTTTGCGACCACTAGACCAATGAGGCAGTCCAATGGAACAGGAATGCGACAACCGTTTAACCCGTTGTCTGTCAGGAATAGAATTAAGTCTTGACTTTGACTTTGACAAGTAAAATAAACGTAAAATATCATCGTCCAATGGCGGCCGTTCGCGTTGAATCAAGTTTTGTACCTATGCGGTACAGTTGACATTTGGAGCGTTCACTTTTGTACCGCATAGGTACAGTTAACAGTTGAGGAGTTAATCCGTTTTATAGAAGTCTTTTTTAAATGGTTGGTGACTTACCAATATGGCCGGTGATCATCTCAACCTTGTTCACGCTGTGCTCATCGTACAGAATGCTCTTGTGTTTATTCTCTGTAGCTATCACTACGCCATTGGAAGCTGGAAATAAAAATAGTGAACAGTTCTAAGTCAAATCATTTATTTCAATTAGGCTATTAAAAGGAACTTTTGAATGACATGGACGTGGAGTTGCGGACACCGGCCCGTTTATACAATACAGATATTGAAACTATAGACAACCGCTCTCAACATCTGAACAACAATGAAATAGTGTGTGAGTCCACGCAATCTCTAACACACTTGAAAGTGTTCAAAAAATATGTTATTAACCAGTTTGATTTTGTCTAGAATGTGTCATTATCCTATGGAGCAGGACCAGCATATTCCAAGCAGCCTTATTTTGAATATTACATATTCATATTCAAGTAGAAATTTATTTAGACACAAAGAAAGGGTCCACGAGCTTCTGCCCACAACTTAAGTCTGCATAGACTTCAGAATTCATGTAATTGTATTGTTTTATGGTTGAATCCTGCAGAGCAAGTCCAAGTATATGTTGTGACTTCGCAGACTTAAATCAGACCGCATTATGTGCTGATTGTGTTAAGTCATGATGAACATGAACATTTAAAATTGACCCTTAAGATATTAGCCAGTAAGTTTACATAGTTTTAACTAGAAATCAAAACGGTGATTCTGCACAAAACAGATGACGCTAAAATAACCTCTTAAAACAATAGAACTTACCTTTGATACCGACGGACGTACCGCCGGCGGCTACGGCAGCTAACGCATATTCAATTTGAACTAATTTCCCTGACGGGCTGCAAAATAAATAAGAGTTTTCATTGCAATTACACCAAACACACTCGCAAGTTAGATCCACAAAAAGTCTTGAAAATAATGTCGAACCGACTATTGTAAATAGTGGAATAGCTAGTAAAATGGATAATCGTGGTAAATGAAAGGTTTTTAGAACACGAATACACGTAAATAAATAGATTTTTTACCTAAAAGTGGTCAGCGAGAAACTGTAACGTTCGGACGCCATGATTACAAAGCAAATCGTCAAAATTCAGCGCTGTCATGTTGCCAGTAATGACGAAACGTCAAAAACGTTTTGTTGTTGCTCATAACTTCATAAGTTTCTGACGAGTTTTTTACAGTAACAAAACTTATTTTTATTATATTTGGAGTTATATTTAGAATTATATTTAGAGTAGTTTCTTGAATATACAGCAGTATTGCACCAGCATCAGCATCATGCATGCGCATGTTGAGACATGGTCCCTACTTCCCTAGCAGTCCTACATAATACATAAGATTGGAGTTATTTATTATTTTTTAACAAAACGTAAACTATGTTACTCCCTGACAGCACAGCTTTCCATAGGTGAAAGAATTTTTAAAATCTGTCGAGATTTTCCATTACAAACAAAATACAATAATGTTATTAAAAACAACCCGGGGAGTGTACCCCACAGACGTATAGAGAAGGTGCCTTTATCTAAAAAGCCCAGTTCTCAAACTCACAATTCAAGAAAATTTGCTCAATTGAGCGAATCCGAAGGCTCGGGTTTCTAATTGGCCGTTTTATTAACCAATCAGAAGCCAGGATATTCGCTCAATATTTATTTTGATTGATTGACTGACACTCCTGAAAATATTGTATAAAAAAGTAGTCTGTGTATTTACTCCAGCTTTGCTGTGCTATTTTTAATTTTAATGATCTAAAACATCGTTAAAACCGTAAACTGTAATGGTATTCGAGGTACCACCATTACACAGACCCGTATCACAAGTCTCCAATATGTCAGAAGGCACGGCAGAGAGGAATAAAGCCGAAAAAGCACTTATCGTCGTAAAAAGGCCGCCGAGCTCCCACAAAAACGTAACAAAAAATTACTGTGATAAAAATGGCAATGATGTTAACAAGACGTGTGTTCTACAGTCGTGTAAATGTTCAGGGCCGAAATGCTTCGCGTTTTGGTCTTTCGTTTTCGTGCTTTTCACTTTCGGATTTGCGAATCTTGTGCTTTCTACATACATGGTATTTGTTCTGAAGCTTGGTAAAGGTAACTGGTTTTGATTTCCTCTTCTTCTGCTTCTTCATACGAAACAACATTTTGAAAGGGGCAACTATTGTACACTCTCTAGTGTTCGCAAAGCGCGACTGCTGAGCATGAGGTCTTGAGTTCGATTCCCAGGTCGGGCAGTGTTTTTGTGTTTTTCATCAGGAATTTTTCAGTAGCAGCCTCGGGAGTCTGGATTTGTGCCCAGTTGATGACACTAGGCTCGCATATTACATGGGACTTAAACATAACTAAACTGCTAACGTTCTAAGAGGCCGGATTTGACGTTTCTCCTACGTAATAATTTAAAAAATCCAATTCACAATCCTGAATAATTACTATGTTACCCATACACTATAACAACGAGTATCACTTGTAAACATTAAGTTTAACTTAATTTTGAAAAAATACACTCACAAACACGAATTAATTGCCGATTTATATTTTGACAAGACGTTTTGACAACACTACACAAAGGATTTTGATAGCTGTCAAATCCGGCTTGTTACAATGTTATTATAGCTGTATAGCAAAATGTGGGTGTACTAGTACACCTCTGCCTAACCTTTCGGTGAATATAGGCGTAACGTTATGTTGTTTTTTCAGGAATGGAAAGCATGGAATTCCTACCCGACCACAACGCAATCAAGTTCTTCGGAGACACGGACTTTGAGCACTTGTACAAGAAGGATGGTCTGATTGAGAGTTTCCGTGACACACCGATGAGCATCTCCAGCGAAAATGGATCAGTTTTATTCAATTTACAGACCAAGTAAGTACATTTCTGGGTTCCGTACCCAGAGGCGCCGAGTTTTTAAAATTCCCGTGGGTGCTCCAGCTTTTTTAATGACATACCTAGCTACTTCTACATATTTTTGTTATTTAATAGACACAAGAAAATATTATAGAATTATTTTAGATGTTCATAATCGTGGGTGCTCGGCACCCACTATTTACCTCTCGTGGGTGCTGGAACACCCGAGCACCCACGGAGTCGGCGCCCCTGTCCGTACCCAAAGGGTGCTAAAAGGACCCTATTACTAAGCATCCATTGTCCGTCTGTCACTCTGTGAGCTGCATCTCATGAACTATAATAGCTAGACAGTTGAAATTTTCACAAAATTTGAAGTAGATTAGACGAAAGAATCACATTGTCCTACACAAACTTTGCCCCCCTTTTTCACCCCCTAAGGGGTAAAATTTCGTAAAATCCTTTCTTATCGGATGCCTACGTCATACAAAGAACGCACCTTCCAAGTTTCAGGTCTCTACGATGAGCGGTTTAGGCTGTGCGTTGATCTGTCAGTCAGTCATTCAGGAGAAAGCATTTTATATGAATATAGATAGATAACTCTTCAATCTTCCTTCGCAGACCATCTCGCCACGAGAACAAGCTAACAGTGAACACATCCGGAGTGTTTGTGCGAGGAGTCAACGCTTTGGAGCTCACCGACCCTGATTCTGGAGAGGTGGTGTTCAGTACTGCTGCTACAGACATGAACATACCTGATGGAGTCAATAACTTGCATGCTAAGGTAGGTAAAACTTGTTTTAAAGGTATGTTGCAAAGCGTGACTGCTGAGCATGAGGTCTTGGGTTCGATTCCCAGGTCGGGCAAAGTGTTATTGGGGTTTTTCCATCAAGAATTTCGCAGTAGCAGCCTTGGAGTCTGGATTTGTGCTCAGTTGATGGCAATAGGCTCGCCCCCTATTACATGGGACTTAAACATAACTGGTGAAATGTGGGTGCACCTCTACTGAACCCTTCGGGGATTACAGGCGTGATGTTTATTAGTTTTGTAGTGAAGAGTTAACAAACATACAAACAAACAGAGAGAAATACTTTCACATCTATTTTATTAGTATGGATTTTAATAATTTTTACCTAACTACATTATTCTTTCAGCAAATCTCAGTGAAACGTATAACCTCACCGGTAGATGAGGACTTGACACTCCGTTCTGAGACCTCAGCTCACCTCCGTGGCGCAGAAGGTACACACATGGAGTCAAAAGCCCTCTTCTGGAGTGCTGACCAAGACATCTACCTAAAATCCTTTAACGGTTCTATAGTACTCAGCGGTAAAGATGGTGTTTTCATCGATGTAAGATATTTACCTATAGCAAGCATTGTGAATAAGACAGACAAGTACGGACAGGGTACGGGGCAGTTCAAAGTGTGTGTTTGTATGCCACAAGGGAAGTTATTCAGAATTGCTGTGCCGACCGGTCAGAAAGTTACTTGTTCACATATCAATATGAGTGGTGATTTGAATCCTTGCAATTCGTTTTTGTAGACTGCGTTTTAAATTGTCATTGGAAGTAGTAACAGGCCCCTCTTCTCTACTGGGCTCTCTGGGCAACTGCCTGGGGGCCTAACGCAGTGGCGTAGCTAGCATGGGTGGCACCCGGGGCGGATAACTGTGGTGTCACACCAAGAATAAAAACTTAAAATTAATAAACATCCGTTAGGGTGTTACCACACCAATCGATCGATAGTCGATCGATGCCATCAAACGACATCGATCGATGGCATCTATCGGCTATCGATCGATTGGTGTGGTAGAACGATCGACGTCGACTAATCCATTCTACCATCGATCGATGGCATCGATCGACGATCGCTCGATTGGTGTGGTAGCACCCTAAAACGTGTGGAGATTTCTGAAAAAAAGTAACAATCCCATGGTGGGGAGAGGTTAGTGGGGATTTCTGGAATAAACCAATTTTTTCTGTCAAATATCACCGAAAAATTTTCATAGATCCCCACTTACAGCTTGTGAACTCCTATTTTTTTTCACACCATCGTAGACCCCCGTCGAATTTCTCGTGGACCCCAGGGGGTCCACCTGGACCCCTTTGGGGATCACTGGTCTAAATTACGCTTTTAGTATGTCTGTGTGTTAAGCTGAAATCAAGTAGAATAAATAAATAGAAAATCGCCATATCAATGTTTTAACAATCCATCTATACTAATATTTATAAAGAGGTATCGTTTGTAAGAGGTAATCTCAGAAAGTACTGGGCCGATTCTGAAAATTCTTTCACTTATAAAAAGCTACACTATTGCATATAGTCTGCCTCTTTGGTCTAGTGGTTAGTGACCCTGATTGCAAAGCCGGAGGTAGTGGGTTCGATTCCCACCCAGGACAAACTTTGTGTGATGAGTATAATTGTTGGTTCTGTGTCTGGGCAGTCTGGGTGTAATTTATCTATAATTATGTATGTATTTATAAATTATATAAGTATGTATATCAGTTGTCTGGTTACCATAACACAAGCTCTGCTTAGCTTGGGATCAGATGGCCGTGTGTGAGTTGTCCCAAGATATTTATTTATTTTATATAGTACAAGTAAAGGAATAAATCCGAAAACCGTAAATTTGTAGTCATCATCACGCCTGTTATCCCCGAAGGGTTAGGCAGAGGTGTACCCATAGTGCACCCACATTTCGCCAGTTATGTTTAAGTCCCATGTAATAGGAGGCGAGCCTATTGCGAAAAAGCGGGCATAAATCCAGACTCGAAGACTACTACTGAGAAATTCCTGATGGGAAAAACCCAATAACACTTTGCCCGACCTGGGAATCGAACCCAAGACCTCATGCTCAGCAGTCGCGCTTTGCGACCACTTGACTAACGAGGCAGTCAAATTATGTAGTTACATCACAAAATAATTACTTTTTACACGACTGCCCCAAAAAAAGGAGTGTTATATGTGTGTTTCTTTATTCCACCATAACTTTTAAACGCCTGAACCGATTTAGATGTATGGGGTATCGTTACAATCCTTGCATCGTTCCGAGTAACATAGGCTAGTAAAAAATAAAAAGAAACCGGTGTGGTCACTTTAAAACGTAAATTAATACCAGCCTCAATTTTTTTTTTATATTTTCAAATCGAGCCAGTTGTTTTTGAGATCGTGCATTCAAACAAACAAACTTTACAGCTTTATAATATTAAATATAGATGATGAAACTTTAATATTGGTATCAACGACCATACAGCCTATAGACGCCTAATACACGATCTAACGCACGAAAACTATTCTTGCTGAGGTACGAGGGGGACGGGGCACTGCGTTCTGATTGGCTAACTCAAGGTCAGTGCATGTTTACGGCTCACAGAGTGGTCGAAACTAATACGAACTTGGTGAGTGACGACGGTTATAAGACTTTTTTGCCTAATGTGTTGACAGACATCGGTCGTCTGTTATTAGGAGTCTAGGTATATATGGTCGTTGATTGGTATACAGTATGTTAACTAACAGAGGGCGTTCCCGTTAAACCGCAATAGTATAGCATCCCTACATGCTAAAAAAAATAGTACCATTTAAAAACAAAATGTTTTTATTTTTTTTCAATATTAAAATATTGACTAAAAATGTTAAACTAACACGTAAAAGAAACACTCTATACATTATGCGTACTTGAAGAACGGCAACGTCGCGCGTCGCAATAATTGTCCACCTAATTTTAGTGTTAGTTTAACATTTTTAGTCATTATTTTAATATTGAAAAAAAAATAAAAACATTTTGTTTTCAAATGGTACTATTTTTTTTAGCATGTATGGATGCTATACTATTGCGGTTTAACGGGAACGCCCTCTGTTAGTTAACATACTGTATAGGTAGTTAATTTATTGTAATAGGTATTAATTATTTATAACGAATCATGTTTAAAATGATGTAGATAAGTATTAATTATTGATTTACAATATTGTACCTAATTTATAATTGTTATTTAATACAAATAAATGGAATCTAGTCAATATATTTACGTGTTTTGTTCATTCAATAAGTCATACATACATAAACTCACGCCTTTTTCCATGGGGGTAGGCAGAAACCACTGAACGCCACCTGCTACGATCCTTACATACTCCTTTCGCCTCGTCCACGTTCATACATCTCGTCATACAAGCACGCCGGTTACGAGTACTGCGCACCTGACCTTTCTGAAGAACCTCACCAATAAGGTCAGTGTAGGTCTTCCTAGGGCGACCCCTCCCTGCGTTGCCACTCATCTCTGCCATATAAATACCTTTTGTTAATCGTCTTTCACTCATCCTCTCAACATGACCGAATCATCTAAGCATATTCTTTTCTTGTCTTTACGTGCTTTCCGAGGCACGGGAGTGTTACATCACCAACATTCCAAACTCGAGGCTGCTACTGAGAAATTTTCTAATGGAAAACTCTGTCTGGCCTGGGAATCGAACCTACGCTCAGCAGCTGTAAAACCAACGGGGTAGTCAAAAGTAAAATAAAACAAACAAAATCAATATTCAGAATTTAATTCTTTTAAATCTAGATATACAAAATACTCGCGCGACATTTTTATTTTACTTTCACAAATACATTGAAACTACTTGATGGTGTATCTTCACGACTTTTTAACTGGGGTAGACTGTAATCTAGGTAGAAACTTACGACCATAAAGACGAGACTGGGTGTTCTAAATAAAATTATTTTGAACAGAACGCTTTTGCGTAATTTAAAAAAATATTACAAAATCAAAATCATAAAAAAAATGTGTTACAGCTAAATTCGACCGAATTTAATTTCCCCATAGAAACAAAGATTTCCAATTATCTTTTTTTTAAATAAGACATTTTGAAAATGCTTTCAACTAACTTTTTAGACTTATGTATCCTGCTTACGTGTAGAAAGTTTCATTAAAATCGGTTCATTCATTTCGAAATATATGGATTTGAAAGTTTGTATGAGATGCCGTACGGCGTGAACGCTCATACAGGGTAGATGACATCACTAACCAATAATACCAAGACATAACTTCTCTAAACAAACACTTTATTTTAGCCCTGATAACCCAATTCATTTTCAATTAACTGTCTGTTTTGATTTTTTATTGCTTTCTAATTTATAAATAGTTAGTCAATTGAGTCTACTCAAAAGTGACGTCATAGTTATTTACACCATACAAAATCTACGGGAGAATAGCGTTTTGACAGGTTAGAAAAAGTACGTCAGTTGATTGGTGGTGTCATCTACCCTATTTATCGATCACTAATTTTTATTAGCAGTCTCCATAAATAAAGTCTACCCCAATTATGTCGTGAAAAATATACAATTTCAGATTATTACCAATTAACTCACGGGTTTGTGTATGTAAGTTTATATGTTTGTAAACGCAAACACGATACAAGAGAAATTACTAGTTTAGGCAAACGTTTATTTATATGAAAAAAATATAATTGAATCTTCGTTTTTCCGTCTAAAAGTTCCAAAAACATCCGCTAGAGGCGCTGTTGTCGATCTCACAACGATTTTTAGGATGTTGTGTCTCTAAATGACTTTCATAGTACTGATAGGTATTATTTTTTTGTTATTAGGACAAAAAATAAATGGGCAACATGATTTATGAAGTATAACATAGAAAAAGCGATATTGAGACGCGATCTGTAATCCTAAATCAGTGTCAAATTTCATCAAGATCCGTTCAGCCGTTCGTCGTCACGAGAAGCTATAAATTATGTAAATAAAGAACTACTAAGTTACGTAGCGACAATACAATCGACAACAAATACTCACAAATGCAATCAACTCAAAGTAACATACGTGTAATACGAAACTAACGAGCAATTTCACTTGGTCGAGTTATATTATAACGATATAAAGCGTTGTAGTCTAATGTTTTGTAAAAACCTAATTTAAAAGAGTGCCGTGGAGTTTCTTGCTCGTTCTTCTCCATAGAGGCCTACCTCCGTTTTGGAACGAGCAACTAGCTTCAACTTTCTGACTAACTGACCGACTCCTTGACAATTCAAAAGTGCCTGTAAATGGTCTTGAAATAAATGTTTTGACTTTTGATATGGATCTTAGACAGTCGTTACGGGTCGTCAGAAGCCCGAAAATCTGACAACCAATCTTATCAAGGGGTATCACTCAGTATTACTCAGTTACTGAGTTGTGGAGGTCAGATAGGCAGTCGCTCCATGTAAAATACTAGTATTCAGCTGCATCCGGTTAGACTGGAAGCCGACCCCAACATAGTTGGGAAAAAAGGCTAGGCAGATTGAAAGTGATGGAAATATATATTTTTTAAAGAAATTAATTAACAGATCATGATGCCCATTTAAATTTTTGCCTAAAAACGGTTTAATTTCTAAAAAACTACTGTAAAAATTTTCCGTATATATACAAAGAATATTATTAATAATAGTTATTCATTCATTTTTTTCGACCAAAAATTATTTTTGACACAAATGAAATGAAGAGTACGCAGTGTACATACTTATTTTAACTGACATGCGATTGTCATTGAAATGAAAAATTACATTTGATTGGTGTCGATTCCCTTGTTCACAAACTACAAGAAAATTGGCATCTTAGGCGCTTTGCACACGGAGCAACTTAAGTTGAGGCAACTATCAACACTAAAAGTTTCCTGTAAAAGTTTATAGTTCAAGGTTGCCGCAACTTTATGGCAATCTGTGAGCAACTTTCATAACAGAGTTGCCGTATGCCGTTGCCGTAGCGACACTGGCATTGCCGGGCACAGGGAGAGGGAGGGAGGGTGTGAAATCGCCCGACGCGTTGCGATTGACGGTTTAGGAAACCGGCAACTTAAAAAACCGGTATAATATTTAACAGTTGTTAGTTGCGGCGATTAGGAACTAACTTAGTCATCGATTACAGCAACTGAAAACTGTTGACGATCGCCGGAACTCGAAACTCGAGTTGCTATGTGTGCGCAGTCCAATTGAAATATATGTAAACAGCTATTTGCCAGTTGCTGCAATAGTTGCTCTGTGTGCAAAGCGCTATAATAACATACAGCTACAGAAAAGGACGGTGACATTTTAGAACTAAGTTAGAGATGTCAAATAGTTTAGCCTTAAACTTTTCCGTGTTTTTTTAATCAATACGTTCTGACATGTCAACTAATATTGTTTGGAAGTTTCAGATTAACTAAAATTGACAGGTCTGAATTTATTTCCGCCCCTTTCTTGTTTTATTGGATAGAAAAAGATGGAAATAGTCTAATTTTTGTTTTAGTTTGTGAACAAGGGAATCGGCACCGTTGAGTGAGAGATTAAAATTGTTAACTGTATCTATATTAAATTTTATTTTCAATTAAGAGCGTTCATGCCATACGGCATTTTATACAAACTGTCAAGTCCTTATTTCTTGAAATGAATGAACCGATTTTAATGAAACTTTCTTACACATAAGCAGGATACATAGGTCTAAAAAGTTAATTGAAAGCATTTTCAAAATGTCTTATTTAAAAAAAAGATAATTGGAAATCTTTGTTTCTACGGAAAACTTAAAATCGGTCGAATTTTTTTTTTGTTGTTGGGTTCGATTCCCTGGTCGGGCATAGTGTTATTGGGTTTTTACATCTGGAATTTCTCAGTAGCAGCCTCGGAGTCTGGATTTGTGTCCGGTTGATGGCAATAGGCTCGCCCCCTATTACATGAGACTTAAACATAACTGGCGAAATGTGGGTGTACTGATGGGTACATCTCTGCTTAAGCCTTAGGGTATTACAGGCGTGATGTTATCAAAGTTTGTATAAAATGGCGTAGTGCGTAAACATTCTTAAACAATAAAAAGTATTTGAATATATCGATCGCTGTTAGGATCGGTTCACATCTGACGGAAGATACGCCGCGTATCGTCAGTCGCGTAACGCAGAAACAGTCAAATAGATAATAAAATATCCAACCATACACACATAACGGATGATGCGTTAGTGCGTCGACCATACTGAAGACGATACGTTCGACGTATCTTCCGTCAGATGTGCACCGACCCTTATGGGGGCAAGATGAAGCCTAAAAATCCAAGATATTGGACTAATGGAAGAACAGACCACGCGCCCAGCTCAAAAGGGAAGACAATATAAAAAATCTTTATAAAAAAAGCATTACCTACTGAAACGCAGTCGGGTAAAAAAAAAGAACCTATTAAAAAAATCGCATGTCATCTCCCTTGTTAAGTTAAAATATTATATTCAAATGACTTAAAACCTAACCACACATTTCTGTCGCAAAAAAAGATTTTTTGTATACATTTTGTATGAACTTCTTCATATAATATCCTGGCCGAGGTGTGTTGGAGAATATTCTGATATACACGGACACTAAGGTCAGAACCTTGCAGGTGCTTTGGTCAAAATGACCCAGGGTAAAAAATTTACTTGGGTCAAATTGACCCACTTTTCAAAATACTCGGGGGAAATTATTCAGGCATATACCAAAGGGTCAAAATCATGGGCGTTGCATTTTAATAACTTACAGCTGTTGCAGCAGTCTGATTTTTTTTATCGCATAAAATCTATCTCTCTTGCCTTGTTTTGATATAACGATATATAAAACAAGGCAAACCCAACAATTTACCCAAAATAATTAAAAATTCGATCAGTAATGCAAAATTTTTAATAACTTAGCTGGATGAAGCAGTGTCTGAATTTTCAGCACGCCACTGGTCAAAATAACCCAAGGTACAAAATACCCCGGGGTCAAAATTACCCATTACAAAAAACTGTGTGGTTAGACGTCTAATCGTTAAATTAATCATCGGCTATCATCAGTCGATATACCACAGAGTCCACACAAAGCACTGAGCACTGATTGTCATTCTCACACTGCGCCCGAGTTCTGCTCCGTACTCGCGATCTGGTACGTGATTAGGTACTCAGGGTAGGCCTGGAAAATAAAAAAAATATAGGGAAATGACGATATTTTTTACTAGGTAACATTGAGGGCCATCTAAAATCTTTACAGGCCAGCATGAGCTATTGTGGGTTGCCATCATAGACCACTGCAACGGGCCCTCATGGACCACTGTATGTTGGGATATCATGGGCCACTATGGAGATATGTATCATGAGGCAAAGTGAGGCGTTCATGAGCTTCTAAAAGTTGCCATCATGGGGCTCTACGATGGGCCATCATAGGCCATAGTAGACTGGGGTATCATGGGCCACTGCGCAAATACATCATGAGCTATAGCAAGGCCTTCATGAGCTATTAAATGTTGCTATCATGGACCATTGTGTATTGCAATCATGGGCCAACATGGGCCATTGTGTGTAGCCATTATAAGCCACTTTAATGGGAAACTGAGGGTGGCAGTACCATGGTCAGATTCAGACATCATGGTCTATTATGCCAGTAAAGATAGTATACCGACCTGCTCCCCCCTATACACGACATACTCCGGGAAGCACAGCCCCCCCTGCGAGGGTCTGCCGGCCACGGAGTGGTGCCCCGGGGGGGCGTGCGCCATCTTCATGGCGCTCAGCAGCTGGAACGCGCGGCCTAGCGTCACTCGGCAGAGTAACATTTGTCTGGAATATTAAATATAATGAATAAAATAAAAAATAAAATAAGTGAGTCATTTCGCCAGTTATGTTTAAGTCCCATGTAATAGGGGGCGAGCCTATTGCCATCAACCGGGCACAAATCCAGACTCCGAGGCTGTTACTGAGAAATTCCTGATGGAAAAACCCAATAACCCTTTGCCCGACCTGAGAATCGAACCCAAGACATAACATCACGCCTGTTATCCCCGAGGGGTTAGGCAGAGGTGTATCCATTAGTACACCCACATTTCGCCAGTAATGTTTAAGTCCCATGTAATAGGGGTCAAGCTTATTGCCATCAACCGGCCACATATCCTAACTCCGAGGCTGCTACTGAGAAATTCCTGATGGAAAAACCCAATAACGCTTTGCCCGACTTGGGAATCGAACTCAAGACCTCATACAAAAA
Organism: Hoplodrina blanda; assembly: GCA_949316365.1. Lineage (NCBI taxonomy): Eukaryota > Metazoa > Arthropoda > Insecta > Lepidoptera > Noctuidae > Hoplodrina > Hoplodrina blanda. The sequence continues at coordinate 6,246,474 of OX438576.1, forward strand.
AAAAACGAAAAAAAAAAGACATAAAATATTACTTGTGTAATGTAAGGCTGTGGGTTCGATAACGAGCAAGTACCAATGTGACTTTTACAATTCATATGTACTTTCTAAGTTTATCTTGGACATCACTGACATCGGTAAAGGAAAACATCGTGAGGAAACCTGGACTTGTAATTAATTTAATTTCAAAATCACTAATCCGCCTTGAGCAAGCGTCGTGATCAATTCTCATACCTTCTCTGAATAAGAGGCCTTTGTTCTGCTAACCCCATGCATGAGAGGCGGGTGTCTTAGCCACAGGACCATCACGACATTGGGGGAGGGGGGGGGGGGGGGGGGCAGTAAAAATAATAAATAAATACCTTGGGACAACTCACACACGGCCATCTGATCCCAAGCTAAGCAGAGCTTGTGTTATGGTAACCAGACAACTGATATACATACTTATATAATTTATAAATACATACATATTATAGATAAATTACACCCAGACACAGAACCAACAATTATGCTCATCACACAAAGTTTGTCCTGGGTGGGAATCGAACCCACTACCTCCGGCTTTGCAGTCAGGGTCGCTAACCACTAGACCAACGAGGCAGTCCAAAATCACTAAAAAAAAAAGGTAAAAGCTAGATAAACACAAAATCTTACCTGTGGCATAAATAGCAGCTCCTATCCTTATGTGCTGGACATCCGGAACCACCTCCGAAGCCATACACGTACTGGTTACTCTTGGAAGAGTGCTCCGCGAAGTATATGCCCGCACCGAACATACCTCCTGGACAAGTAATACGGGGTATAAAAATATGCATCACATAGCTCATAAAGTCGGTAACTAAGCATTCGTCGGTATGTATGTTCCCCGAATACTCGAAAACGTCTGAACTGATTTGGAAAATTCTTTTCTCCTCATAGGATCATAGCAGAACTCCAAGTAAAATTGATTTGTCTATACGTGTAGTCGATGACTGACTGGAAAAAGTTGTAGGAAAAGTTTTTGCCTTAAACTTTTCCATGTTTTTAATCAATGCGTTCTGACATGTCAACTAAAGTTGCATTGAGGGTTCAGATTAACCAGATTACGTAGATTATTGACATGATGAGTTAGCCCAGGGGGGGTCATGTTGCGGGACGTCTTAACAGGACACCGTGGCCCCGGAACGTAAAGGGCAACAGAAGGAACAGGGTGGTTTATTAGTCAGTAAAAGTCTGACAGTCTCTTCCGCCCCATCCAAGGCGGAAGGACTCATTTGATGATTTTTATCACCTCAAAAAAAGGGGGTGTCATGACCCCCATGACCCCCCTGGATCCGTCCTTGATCGGTAGTGTCAACTACTGGATTGCTAACTCACCGATGTAAGCATGCCTCTCATCAAAGCCTTTCTGTACGATGGCGTTGATGAAGGGACTGCCGTGGAACAGCATCCTCTCGTTGTGCGAGCCAGCCTCCTCGCACACCTCGCGCCGCCGGTGCTGGTAGCGCTCCCACAGACGCCCGTTCACCAGCTTTTGTATCTGATGATGAAGAGGAACACAGATGTTGAAGAACGTTATAATTCAGAACGTTTAAAAGTATTTACAAGACTCATAACGCATGTGTGCGTACTGAGACGGCTCTCGAAACAAAAACAAATCAGCGATTTGTTGCTCGACTAGCGGCGTCATTAATTAATCATTATTATTAGTATGGCGCTGCACTGACATACTCTATGAAAATGACACGTGCGTTGTCTGGCGCGGTCGGCTATTTATGATTAGTTGACCAACAAATCTGCCGGCCTGCTACTGAACACGAATACTTACAATTACATACAAACTCTTTCATACGGATGTGACTACACACATTGAAATAGTAATATGGAGGGGCGCGTCATGTTATAGTAGTTTATCTGTACTTACCCTAACAACGTTGTAGTGCGTGAACATGCCCCCCGCGTGCTCCCTGTGCGCGCGCACAGAGGCTTGCATCTCCCTCTCCACTATCGTGTACTCGCTCTCTGCGCACTCGCCTTCCGTGGGGGGCACTACTTCTACTAGTGTTGTACCACCGTACCATTCTGTAATTAAATGAAACAATATTATATTTTCAAAAGTTGGCCAAATTGAATTGAATAAACGCATTGTTAAATTGCCTTTTTTTTACAAGCTTTTATTTAGCTTGCACTGTTCGTAATATGTAAGTAAGTTATCCCTTCAAAATTTGCAAACCATTTTACGACCATTTGTGGGTATCCGATTGAGCTGAAATTTTGCATACACCTTTAGTTCTGATGACAATACAATGTCCAATACTCAATATTGTAATAATTACAAATTAAAGCTTGTTTTAATTAGTTATTAGTCAAAAGGCCAAATTATCGTTAACGCCACATGGACAAGCCTTGAACAAACAAAATAACCTAAAGTCACTTGGACAAATTAGCCTCAGATGGTCATGGATATATTGTCTTAAAGTCACATGCACAACTAAGCTTAATAGTCCAGCTCCAAATTAACCCAAATGTCACATGGACAAAATAACCCAAAAATCACATAGCCAAATTAGCCCAAAAGTAGCATGAATAAATTAGCCTAAAAGTAATCATGCACAACTAAGCTTAATAGTCCAGCCTAAATGAACCCAAAAATATCATGGACAAAGCATTTTCGTTAGTTATATGCACGAAGTAGCCCATAAGTCACATTGACAGATTATCCCAAAAGTCACTTGGGTTAATTTGTCCATGATGGACAAACTAGCCCAAAAGTCACAGGGAGAAATTTTCGTTAAAATTATTTGTACAAACTACAAAGTAGCCCATGAGTTCAAGGGACTGATTGGCCCAAAAGTCACTTGAGTTAATCTGTCCATGATGGACAAACTAGCCCAAAAGTCACATGGACAAATTTTGCTAAAAAAGTTATATGCACAAAGTAGCCCAAAGTCACTTGAGTTAGTTTGTCCATCATGGACAAATTAACCCAAAAGTCACATGGACAAATTTTCGTTAAAGTTATATGCACAAAGTAGCCCATGAGTTTAAGGGACTGATTGGCCCAAAAGTCACTTGAGTTAATTTTGTCCATGATAGACAAACTAGCCCTAAAGTCACATGGACAAATTTTCGTTAAAGTTATATGCACAAAGTAGCCCATGAGTTTAAGGGACTGATTGGCCCAAAAGTCACTTGGGTTAATTTTGTCCATGATAGACAAACTAGCCCTAAAGTCACATGGACAAATTTTCGTTAAAGTTATATGCACAAAGTAGCCCATAAGTCACATATTGGGTTAGTTTGTCCATCATGGACAAAAAAACCCAAAAAATCACATGACCAAATTAACCCAAAAGTCACATGAACAAATTGTCCACATCATACCTGAAGCTGCCTGCAAGCTATGCCGTGCCGCCTTGAGCAGCCTGTGCCGGTGTCCGTAGGCCGCCACGCCGACGGCGCGCAGGTCTTCGTGAGACATCTCTGACAGGATATCCACTGTGATTTGTTCCCTTTCTAATACTTGAGTCAGCTGCTCTAGGCCGATGCTGTGGGAGAACAGAGATGAATGGTCAGATGAAAGACTGCTGAGCATGAGGTCTTGGGTTTGATTCCCAGGTCGGGCAAAGTGTTATTGGGCTTTTTCATCAGGAATTTCTCAGTAGCAGCCTCGAAGTCTGGATTTGTGCCCGGTTGATGGCGATATGCTCGCCCCCTATTACATGGGACTTAAACATAACTGGCGAAATGTGGGTGCACTAATGGGTATACCTCTGCCTAACCCTTCGGGAATTACAGGCGTGATGTTATAATTCCAAAAAATCCAAGATTCCAGAACTTGCCAAGGCACCTGGTGCAGGGTTATCAAACTGACCTGGACAGGAACGTCTGTAAAGACTCGGAGGTGGATAGAGCTGATGCAGGTCTTCCGGCCGCGTCCTCCAGACTGCCGCGAGAACCTTCCGCCCAGTAGTTCGAGGGCACCACCTGGCGAGAAAAGGAAAGATGATCAATAAATATTTCATATATTGAATCAAGTCAGGATTGACTGATTTTCGTGGTCATCTGTAATGAGCCATGATAGGCAACTGTAATGGACCATCATGGACCACTGTGATAGGCTATCATTAGCTACTGCGATAGGCTATCATGGTCCACTGCGACGGGCCATCATGGGCCACTGTGATTGACCAGTTTGAGCTAATAATGTGATGGATCATTATGGACTTCTGTGATGGACTTTATTAGGTACGTGTGATGGGCCACCATTAGCCACTGTGATGGGCCATCAAGAGCCACTATGATGGGACGTCATGGGCCACTGTGATGAGTCATCATGGGCCGTCATTAGACACTGTGATGGCCTGTCATGGGCCATCATTGGCTACTATGATCAACCACCATGGGCCAACATGGGCCATCATGAACCACTACTGACCAATTATGCGTTACTAAAACATATCATTGTCATGTCACTAACCGGTAGCGCGAGCGGCACTGTGTCCCCGCTCGGCATGAGCACGGGGTGCTGCGGGGGCGGCAGCGGGGGCGGGAGAGGCGCGGGCGCAGCAACCTCGCCCGCCGCTGACGTCATAGCGTCTTGTAGTAAGCAGCGGACGTCCTCGGCCCCTGCGAGGTCGAGGGCCGTCTGACCTTCTTGGTTTTTGAGGTAGGGGTCAGCGCCGTGTGCGAGCTAGGAAAATACAAATTAATATTCCGTTAATAAATTGTATAATATGAAATTGTTATTCAAAGTCAATATTTTCTACTACACGTATTATAATGTTATAATGATTATAGTATAATACGTACGGAGCAGAACTCAGGCGCAGTATGAGAATGACAATCAGTGCTCAGTGCTTTGTGTGGACTCTGTGGTATATCGACTGATGATAGCCGATGATTAATTTAACGAATAAATTGTTATTGTTACATACACATACATACATACATATACTTTTTATACCGGAAGAATGTACGGTTCCTGTGGGATGCTATATGAACTTTGACGCGGACGAAGACGCGGGCAGAAGGTAGTGCAGCGTCATCTATTGCACAGAATGTGAACTACAACTGACGTTTCCTACATCGCGCAATCAAAATTCGCTGCGACGTTCGCATAATACAAAATCTCGACAACACCCGTCGGGTAGTTATAGCCCATCAGACACAACACCCGTCTGGTCGGAGGAGCCTTTCTTCTCAATGGAAGATGAAAAACTTTACACCTCGTTTCTCATACCTCTACCAACATAACATAACATCACGCCTATAATCCCCGAAGGGTTAGGCAGAGGTATACCCATTAGTACACCCACATTTCGCCAGTTATGTTTAAGTCCCTTGTAATAAATAGGTGTCTGTTCGCGATCGTTGCTAGCGCTTTGCGACTTAAGTAGTCAAGAAGAAATAAATGACTCACCAACAACGCACAAAGCTGCGTACGCGCCTTATGCGCAGCCTCGTGCAGGGGGGTGAACCCCCAGCGGTCAGCCGCGTTGGGCGGGGTGCCCGCCCGCAGCAGCAGGGCCGCCAGCTCCACGTGGCCGTACGATGCCGCGTTGTGGAGGGGGACCAGGCCCCCCTTGTCGCGGGCAGAGACTGCTGCACCGGCTTCTAGGAGAGCTTCTGCTACTTCTAAGTTGTTGTAACCAGCTGGAAGAGAATTTAAGTGTGAACAGTGGCGGCTGTACCTTAAGTGCGCTCGTGCGCTGAACCACCAATTCAAAAATCAAAAATTACAAAATATTAAGTACCTACTTCATCTTTATTTTTAAATTACCATTTTAATAGTTATTTTTAAACATACAAAAACGTATAAAAAATTAAGTCTCCAATTATGGTGAAACAGTTTGAGCGCTTTACTAAACTATTAAGACTTATTTTCCTGTAAAGACAAATTCTCGTGCGCTTCGGCGAGCGCACGAGGACTGCTAATATAACTTGTAGGAGATACGAGTTAATACGCCTGACGCGTGAAACAGAAGATAGTTCATAGAAATGTACCGAGTAATGAGTGGGTTCTCGAGCGCCGCACGTGCGAACCGAGGATTGCCGAGAGCACCCGATGTTAGACGAATTGGCCGCGACGCGACGGCGCGACGGCAGCCAGGATTGACATCTCGTTATCAGATCACCAGTATAGTTTCACTATTTGTGTGACGCGTTAATTATTGTTTATTTATATTATGTACCGTAATTGTTTTTAGTTTTTGTTTCGATTTTTTTCGAGAACTTTTATTCTATACTGTGTATGGTGTTAATTACTCAAGTCCCACGTAATGAGACACAATTGATTTTCTTTTGTTCTGACTTACCAGTAAGTCAGCCGGGGCTTGACAGGTTTTAATAAAAAGGTGATTGAACATTTCGCTTTAGAAAAATGTCGTCGCATTGATTTAACGTATAAAAAATAAATATAATTATATTATGTCAATTTTTGTTTTGTTGCATTTTCTAATTTTAATATTTTAGTAAAGTGCACCACCAGTTCGATAACCCACCAGCCGCCACTGAGTGTGAATGCTATGTATGTAGAGTAGATGATCTATATTTATTTATACAGTGTTAGTGTATACACCGTTATCCTTGAAACCAGTGGTTTGGTTTCACTTATAGAACGTAAATTCAATGAAAAAATTTTTTTTGTTTTTTAAGTGAAGTCTCCATTTTTCCTCAAAATTATTTCAATTATTTTAGTGTTTTTATTACAATGATGTAGGTAGTTATAACGGACGGCCAGTGCAGCAGGTCAACGCCCTTTGTAGTGATTACGTAACTTGGACGCGAATTTACGGACGGTGTCGGACAGAAACTTTTTTGAATCTTTGAAAGAAAAATTCGTTTATTTATTTTTAAATTCCGATAAACATTTTTATAATTAAATCAACTACCTATGGTTTTAGTGACAACGGTGTTTACCCTTACAGCCTGTATACAGGAAGATTTTTTATCAATATTATGTTTATTGAAAATAATGAAGTACGTGGTTTTGGAACGAAGTTCCTTATCGCGCGTTGCGAATGGGAGCTAGACGGAAAATATTAAGACCAAAAGTTGTAACGACACTTTTTGTTATAGTTGTAAGACGTGCGGCGTGCGCGTGTTTCTCTGTCTGTCTCTCTCTCTCTCTCTCTCTCTCTCTCTCTCTCTCTCTCTCTCTCTCTCTCTCTCTCTCTCGTGTTTCTCTGTCTGTCTCTCTCTCTCTCTCTCTCGTGTTTCTCTGTCTGTCTCTCTCTCTCTCTCTCTCTCTCTCTCTCTCTCTCGTGTTTCTCTGTCTGTCTGTCTCTCTCTCTCTCTCTCTCTCGTGTTTCTCTGTCTGTCTCTCTCTCTCTCTCTCTCTCTCATATAACTTCGTTCCATCCGGGTGTCCCTTGACACCACTCAAGTTTTTTTCTTTTGGTATCACTCAGTACTAAAATATTAGGATATCACATAGTTGTGGACATTATGCGCCGCGTCGAACACTGCCCCGACTCGCGCGCCTGCCCCGCCCCCTAACATTGATAACAATCAAAACATAAGTTGCAAATTTTCCCTTCATACTTTCACGGGCTTAGGACCGTCAAATGGGAAAGGTATTTCGTATAAAACAATATTTTATTTTGAAAATTTTACATACACACACATACACATTTTTCAAAAATGTTGTCTTGGAAAAACACGTAATTACAATACCCGGCGATACATATTGCACATCGACCTTTATCGTATTTCGTATTTTATACAAAGAATAAAAAGAATTATCAAAAGAAGCAAATCATAATTGTTTTAGCGCAAAGGCTATTTAGTGCAAAGTGAAGTGACTTTTAAATTATAAAATAATAATTATGTATGTTTAGGTTAAGGTATATATCTATGGGCCTGTGTCGCCTGCAATAAATGAGTTATTATTATTATTCTCATTTATTAATTTATTTATTATTTAACAGCTCAGATACCGGACTGTTTGTATTTCGTGCGACAGAGGATAACGCTCTACGAAGCCGAAATTAGCCGATTGTCTCTTTCCAAAAGTCGATGTGCAATATATTTATCGCCGGGTACTGTAATGCCTAGACAAAATTAGGAACGTGATAAAAAGTCTTCCTGTATAAAAATCAATTGCTGTTCGTTTTTCTCGCTAAAACTCGAGAACGTGTCATCCAACTACTATATATACCTAGACTCCTAATAACCGACGACCGATGTCTGTCAACACATTAGGCATAAAAGTCTTATAACCTTCGTCACTCACCCAGTTCGTATTAGTTTCGACCACTCCTGTGAGCCGTAAACATGCACTGACCTTGAGTTAACTAATCAGAACGCAGTACCCCGTCCCCCTCGTACCTCAGCAAGTTGGCAGAATAGTTTTTGTGCGTTAGATCGTGTATTAGGCGTCTATAGGCTGTATGGTCGTTGGTGTCATCTAACCTAATCAGAAGCAATGGATAACTCACCAGCAAGATGTAAAGGAGTAGAATTCCGTCCGTGAGAATCTCTGCAGTTCACATTTTGTGGAGTTATTAGTTTTCTGTAAACAAACAAATAAACATGTCAATAATTTCTTTACTGTTTTGATATCCATGATTTTTCCATCAGGAATTCCTCAGTAGCAGCCTCGGAGTCTGGATCTGTGCCCGGTTGATGGCAATAGGCTCGCCCCCTAGTACATGGGACTTAAACATAACTGGCGAAATGTGGGTGTACTAATGTGTACACCTCTGCCTAACCCTTCAGGGATTACAGGCGTGATGTTATGTTATCTAAGAATTTTACCGTTGTAACGACATCTATCGCACAGAATATAAACTACAAAAAAAAATCCTACATCGCGCAATCAGAGTTCGCCACGACGTTAGCATATATACAAAATCCCGACAACAACCGTCGGGCAGTAGCCCACCAGACACAACACCCGTCTGGTCAGAGGATCCTGTCTTTTCAACAGAGGATGAGAAACTTTACACCCTGTTTCTCATACTTGTAAACTGTGGAATATAGTACCTGGCTCTAGCAAGATCTCCTCGTTTGGCAGCATCCAACAGCGCAGCATCTCCTCTCAGCGCGTCAGCTGTGTCGCTGTCACCAGCCCTCACGAGCTGCAAGGGGGTCAGACCGTCGCGGTTCCTCCGAGTCGGGTCAGCTCCATGCTGGGAAGATATTTATAGTTTTTAGTTTTTTATTTAGAGTTTTTTTAATTCCAAAAAAAAATCAATCAGAATAAGAAAAAAAAAAAGAGAAACTAAAACCAAATGGCATCAAAAAATTCATCCGCATCGCCGTCCGCTGGAAATGTGCCCAAAAGACTGGCCGCATTGCCACGTTGGATGGCAATGCTTAACCTCTGGCCAAGGTAATAACCAGCCCTTGGGTCACGGGAAGTGTCAACCAACCGTTTGGACAACTCCTTGAAGATGTTAATTCTTATGTTTTTAAGATGTGTGGGGGTGTGTTGAAACTAGAGTCTCTCCGGTAGTGTTAGGTACGAGTGTCACGGGTGTCAGAGTCGAGTGTCACGAGTGTCAGAGTCGAGTGTCATTTGAGTGTCACGAGTGTCACGAATGTCAGAGCCGAATATCACGAATGTCAGAGTCGAGTGTCACGAGTGTTATTTGAGTGTCACAAGTGTCAGAGTCGAGTGTCACGAGTGTTATTCGAGTGTCACATGTGTCAGAGTCGTGTCACAAATGTCACGAGTGTCAGAGTCGAGTGCCGCGAGTGTCACGAGTGTCAGGGTCGAGTGTCAGAGTCGAGTGTCGCGAGTGTCACGAGTGTCATTCGAGTGTCACGAATGTCAAAGTCGAGTGTCACGAGTGTCAAAGTCGAGTGTCACGAGTGCCAGAGTCATTCCTTTTGGGAACGAAACCCTGACTTTACATGTGTGCTTTTTTTTTCAGTCAAATTGATCATACAAAAACCCTTACCTTTAACAATAACCGAACGATATCCGCCTTCCCCTTGGCCGCCGCCTCATGTAACGGGGTGAACCTCCACAGGTCAGCAGCGTTGACCCCGGCGCCTGCTGACACCAGCAGCTCCGTCAACTCGTAGTGGCCGTAGGAACACGCGTTGTGCAGGGGGACCAGACCACTGGATAAGAAGAAGAAGATATAATACCAACCTATTAGGGTCAGTTCACACCGAGACGCGAAGCGACGCGACGCTGCGTGCACACTTTAGAAGAGCGACTCAAAATTTAACTTTATTTTCTACACGAAAAGATTACACATTTCATTGTAAGAATTTAGAATACGTTACACCACGCAGCACTACGTCGCGATGCGTCGCTCTACGCCGCGAGGCATCACGAGGCGTAGAGCGACGCATCGCGACGCAGCGGTGAATCGCCGGTACGCGCGACGTGCAAGAGCGGCGACGTTGCGATGCGTCTCGCGGCGGCGCGCGGCGCAGCGCGAAGTCACTGGCCTCTTCCAGTATCTTCACGTTGTGTCGCGTCGCGTCGCGTCTCGGTGTGAACTGACCCTTACTGTCTCACTGCATGACAAAAGCCTCTTCTCATACAGAGAAGGCTTCTCATATAGATGTCGTGATGGCCTAGCGGTTAAGGCGCCCGCCTCTCATGCATGAGGTCGTGGGTTCAATTTCGGGCAAGTACCAATGTGACTTTTTCAATTCATTTGTACAGTCAGCAACAAAAGTCGATTAACATTTATGATTTTTAAATCCTAATTATTAAGTGCAATATTAAAAGTAAAACGCAATGAATATAAAATTAAGATAAAATAAACCCTTAGCTATTGCCTGAAATTCTGAAAGCCAGTACATTATGTGTTTAGTGTCTGTTTAAATGATATAAAAAAGTAACATTGTTAATCGACTTTTGTTGCTGACTGTACTTTCTAAAGTTTATCTTGGACATCACTGACATCGTTCCGTGCCTCGGAAAGAACGTTAAACCGTTGGTCCTGGCTGTCATACGTGGATCTTTGACAGAAGTTAGGGGTCGTCAGAAGCCAGAAAATCTGACAACCAGTCTTACCTAGGGATATCGTATTACCCAGATACTGGGTTGTGGAGGTCAGATAGGCAGTCGCTCCATGTAAAACACTGGTATTCAGCTGCATTTGGTTAGACTGGAAGCCGACCCCAACATAATTGGGAAAAGGCTAGGCAGATGATGATTTAACGGGTCTGACTTGAGGCGTGGGGTGGGGAAGCGGGCAGGGGGTAAGGGCCAAGTGAACGCCTAATAAGACACTTACCCTTTGTCTTTTGCATGGACGTCAGCGCCTCGTTGTAATAGTAATTGAGCTAGAGGCAGTCGATTGTATCTGAAACAATATAAAATTAAATGTACTAATTTTATCTACATATACTAATATACTAATATTATAACGAGGTAACATTTGTTTGTAAGTTTGTATATGTAGGGGGTAATCTGCGGAAGTAATGAACCGATTTTGAAAATTGTTTCACAAATTGGAAGCTACGTTATCACTGAGTGCTATAGGCTATATTTTATTATCAAAAAATTAGGGATCCGTAAGAGAAATCACGCGAACGAAGTCGCGGGGGGTCAGCTAGTTACTAAGAAAGATACAGCATGTAACAAAAACCCTGTCCGATCCTTAAGGGTATTATTCGGCATCGTACTGCGTACACATATACGTAACCATTTAATGGATTTGAGATTATTATTTTTCCCCAGTGAATATAATTAAATTAAAATAAAAAATAAAAACTGATCAACGGCAACACTGATCGCTCGATATAGTTCACCTACAGTTTTTTGTTTTGATTTTGCCGGCGGGTGGAGTGTTGTCAACTTATGAAAATTTGCCATATTCAGTGTTAAATTTCGCATGGATTATAAAAATAAAAAATCAATAACTTTTGGTTGTTATGAGTTACATTTTTATAACATTTTTTTCTAGCACGTATGTTGAACCAGGAATACGCCTTTATTGGATCGGACAGGGTTTTTGTTACATAGTGTATAATTGACTCGTGGATCTAGTGGTCGCTACTGCTAAGAATGAGATCCCGGGTTCCCAGACCATCCACGAATCCCAGATCATCCATGAATCCCAGATAGTCCTGGAGTCCCAGATTATTAATGAATCCCAGATCTTTTTCCAATTTCAGATCATTGTCTAATCCTAGATCATCCACGCATCCGAGATCATCTATGAATCCTAGATCATCCACGAATTCTAGATCATCCACGCATCCCAGATTGTCCCAGAATCCTAGATCATCCCAGATCGTCCTAGAGTCCCAGATCAACGTCGAATTCCAGATCATCCATGATTCCCAGATATTCCTCGAAACCCAGATCCTAGTTTCCTAGATAGTCCTCGAATCCCAGATCCTAGTTTCCCAGATAGTTCTCAAAACCCAGATCCTAGTTTCCCAGATAGTCCTCGAATCCCAGATCCTAGTTTCCCAGATAGTTCTCAAAACCCAGATATTAGTTTCCCAGATAGTTCTCAAATCCCAGATCCTAGTTTCCCAGATAGTCCTCGAATCCCAGATCCTAGTGTCCTAGATAGTCCTCGAATCCCAGATCCTAGTTTCCTAGATAGTCCTCGAATCCTAGATCCTAGTTTTCTAAATAATCCTCGAATCCCAGATCCTAGTTTCCCAGATAATCCTCGAATCCTAGATCCTAGGCACCACTCTGCACAATATCATGCTCCGTAGACCATAGTAAAAGATGCCCAACGCTGGGCAAACTTACCCAGCAGCGAAATGTAGCGGCGTAGAATGTCTTCCATCCACATCTCTGCAGTTGACCAACCTAGGGCGCGCGTCTAGGATGCCGCGCGCGTTCTCCACGTCGCCCGTACGTGCGGCCTCGAGGAGACGGAGAGCAGCTGCGTTTGCGCATGCATCTGATAGGAAAACGAAGAGAGATTGATTTTATTGATAACTATAGCATGGGACTGAAACATGCTGGCAAAATAAGGGTGTACTATTGGGTGCACCTCTGCCTAAGGGTCAGTTCACACCGAGACGAGACGCGACGCAACGTGACGATACTGGAAGAGGCCAGTGACTTCGCGCTGCGCCGCGCGCCGCCGCGAGACGCATCGCAACGTCGCCGCTCTTGCACGTCATTCTGTGCGCGCGTACCGGCGATTCACCGCTGCGTCGCGATGCGTCGCTCTACGCCTCGTGACGCCTCGCGGCGTAGAGCGACGCATCGCGACGTAGTGCTGCGTGGTGTAACGTATTCTAAATTCTCACAATGAAATGTGTATCTTTTCGTGTAGAAAAGATACACGCAGCGTCGCGTCTCGGTGTGAGCTGACGCTTACTCTTCGAGGATTATAGGTGTGATGTTGTGTGTTATGTTTTGTTACGTCTTTGGTTGTGGCTGTCTCTGCTTCGCTCGTATGGGTCGTAGCGTGATGTTATATACAACGTGTAACGGAAAGGGTATATACATACCAAGAGCAAGGCTTCTTTGGATGATAACTAACGATATGGCAAGGGTTTTTTAATCTTATCTCTACATGTTCGGAAATTATGATCAACAAAGAACACCGCCTGCAGTAGGCTACTATGCGGTACTAGGCGCGCAGAATTACGGAAGAGAATTATCGTGATATTAAGCAAGTAACGTGGAAAGTTTTTGACCCACGTAGTGCAGTTTGACACGTTTGTTATGATTTGAATTTAAGAAACTTAAGAAACCGAAAATTTGGTATCAATTCTTAGAGTATTTTATATTGAGCTGAAACCCTTGCCATATCGTTAGTTATCATCCAAAGAAGTACTCTTTGTATGTATATATACCCTTTCCGTTACACGTTGTATAACGTATACTATTTCTCATTAACCTTGCTACTACATACAATAAAAAAAAAATCCAATTCGACCGGTACTTTCAGAGATAAGTGCGTTTAAATAAACAAACAAAAAACTTTTCAGTTATATAATAATAGTTAGTAGTGCTGTAGTTGTTAGTTTTATTTATAATTTTCTAAAGTTTATCTTGGACATCACTGACATCGGTGAAGAGAAACATCGTGAGGAAACCTGGACTTATACCAGCCTATTACTGTCCCACTCAAACCATGTCAGAGGCCCTTGAGGCGGTTTAGAAACTCTGACACTAGGGTGTGTGGGGTCGTAAGACCTTACTGCCAACACGATAAAGAAGAAAGAAGCATAGCTTCCGTGTCCACGTACCGTCGGGCTGCGGGTACAGCGCGTCGGGCGCGGTGTCGGCGCCGCACGCTAGCAGCAGGCGACACGCCGCCGCACTGTCGCGCCGCGCCGCCAGCGACAGCGCGCTCGCACCACGCACGTCGCACGCGTTCACCTTCGCACCTGAGGGGGGATTACACTTACAGATAAACTACTATAACATGGCGCGCCCCCCCATAATACCATTTCAATATGTATAATCATATTCATAATGCAAGAATTAGAAAGGCAGTCGCTCCATGTAAAATACTGGTATTCAGCTGCATCCGATTAGACTGGAAGCCGACCCCAACATAGTTGGGAAAAGGCTAGGCAGATGATGTAAGTAATCATCTTCAGTAGCAGGCCGGCAGATTTGTTGGTCAATAAATCATTACTAGCAAAACCGCTCAAGACAACGCGCGTGTCATTTTCATAGAGTACGTCAGTGCAGCGCCATACTAATAATAATGAGTAATTAATGACGCCGCTAGTCGAGCAACAAATCGCTGATTTGTTTTTGTTTCGAGAGCCGTCTCAGTACGCACACACGCGTTGTGAGTCTTGTAAATACTTTCACTTCAAATGTTTTGAATTGTAGAGAGGCGCACCATGTCATCGTAGTTTATACATGCACATACATAAACTCACGCCTTTTTCCCATAGGGGTAGGCAGAAACCACAGACCTGCTACAATCCTTACATACTCCTTTCGCCTCATCCACGTTCATACATCTCGTCATACAAGCACGCCGGTTACGAGTACTCCGCACCTGACCTTTCTGAAGAACCTCACCAATAAGGTCAGTGTAGGTCTTCCTAGGGCGACCCCTCCCTGCGTTGCCACTCACCTCTGCCATATGAATACCTTTTGTTAATCGTCTTTCACTCATCCTCTCAACATGACCGAACCATCTGAACAGTTTATACAGCATGTAACAAAAACCCTGTCCGATCCTTAAGGGTATTATTCGGCATCGTACTGCGTACACATATACGTAACCATTTAATGGATTTGAGATTATTATTTTTCCCCAGTGAAAAAAAAAAGAAGAAAGAAGAAGTAATTAAATTAAAATAAAACATAAAAACTGATCAACGGCAACACTGATCTGACAGGGTTTTTGTTACATAGTGTATATATCCGCTAAACAATCTTACCATGTCTTAGCAGTAGATCCATAGCATCTAAATGAGCATGTTCTGTGGCCACGTGGAGCGGAGTCTGTCCCTCCTTGTTCTTCTCGTTCACACGACCGCCTTTCCTGATCAGCATTTCCATGACCTGAAAAATCACTACATAGTATAAAACAAAGTCGCTTTCCCTGTCTGTCTGTCTGTCTGTCTGTCTGTCCCTATGTATGCTTAGATCTTTAAAACTACGCAACGGATTTTGATGCGGTTTTTTTAATAGATAGAGTGATTCAAGGAGGAAGGTTTATATATTGTATAATACATGCACCCGTGCGAAGCCGGGGCGGGTCGCTAGTTTTTTATAATTTGATGTGCTGTCAAAACGTTATTTCCCAAAAAATTTTGAATGGCAATAGTAAATTGTGATATCACTTATTTATCGACTCAATTGATTAACTATTAATTGATTTTAAAGCTAATTAAAAATGAATCGGATTTTAAGGGCTAAAATAAAGTGTATTTTTAGAAAAATTGTGTCTGTTTAGAAAAATTGTCTTTTTAGAAAAAATGAGTATTATTGATTAAAGGTGTATTAAAAAATGAAAGCAGCCCAAGTTACTCGTTAAAATATCAGCTATCAGCTAGTTAAAAGCCCGTCAAAATCAGTCCAGTCGTTTCGGAGCTTATCCGGAACAAACAAACAGACATCCTAACTAGTCCTAACTAATATTATAAATGCGAAAGTAACTCTGTCTGTCTGTCTTTCTGTCTGTCTCTTTTCTTCACGCCTAAACTACTGAACCGATTTGTGTGAAATTTGGTACAGGGTAAGTGTGAACCCCAACAAAGGACATAGGCTACTTTTTATTCGACTTCGACTTCGTCTGCGTCCGCGATAACCGACATATACGCGGAAGAAGTCGCGGGCAAAAGCTAGTTTTTTTATAAAGAGTTTTTTTGAAGAAGTGTTGCGTAAACACATATCATATTTAGAAAAAAGCTGTTATTTCGACATTACAAACAGACTTGGTAATTTTATTTATTTATACAGCATTTAACACAAAAACCCTGTCCGATCCTTAAGGGTATTATTCGGCATCGTACTGCGTACACATATACGTAACCATTTAATGAATTTGAGATTATTATTTTTCCCCAGTGAAAAAAAAAGAAGAAAGAAGAAGTAATTAAATGAAAATAAAACATAAAAACTGATCAACGGCAACATTGATCTGACAGGGTTTTTGTTACATAGTGTATAAATGTATGTATATAAAACATGTATGATCACCTGTTTCCGCTTAGGGTAGACGCTGGACGCGGCGCAGTGCAGCGGTCTCTCTCCGGTGGTGACGTGCTGGAAGTTCACCAGAGCTTCCACCGTACATTCTCCGGGGAGGGAGGGGGTACTGCCACTGGTCGAAGCTTGAGAACTCTGCGAAAGAGGGGGGAGGGGGGTAGTTGTTAGTAGCCTGTACGAGTCAGAGGAAATAGAATATTAATATGTTTGTAAAGGATTCTATGATAACATAACATAACGCCTATTAAGGGTTAGGCAGAGGTGTACCCATTAGTACATCCACATTTAAGACCCATGTAATAGGGGGCGAGCCTATTGCCATCAACCGGGCACAAGATATTATAAAAGTGGCTTAAAGTCTTAGTCTCACCTGATGTTGATGTCCTGACACAGCTGTCAGCTGCTTCTTGACCCTCGCCGGCTCCGCTAGCCTGCACGCTTCCAGCAGGCAATGTCCTCGGTATTCGACTGTGAAAACAATTAAAAATTAGTTTTCATATTCAAAAGCGAAGATCAGAAAAGGCGAAAAAAAAAATATTTTTCAAGTATCAAAACCGGGCCTGGTTTTGGAGGCTCAAAACCTTGCAGCAGTGATGGTTCACAAACGCACAGTCAAGTCTGCTTGCAACCATAATCAGGAAAATATTAATGAATCTGGCTTTCATTTACAAAAATATTTTTTTTTTAATTCGATTGGAACTTCCAGAGATGGCAGACATTACTGACATCATTCCGTGCCTCGGAAAGCACGTTAAGCCGTTGGTCCCGGCTGTCACACGTGGATCTTTGACAGTCGTTACGGGTCGTCAGAAGCTTGAAAGTCTGACAACCAGTCTTACCTAAGGGTACCGTATTACCTAGTTACTGGGTTGTGGAGGTCAGATAGGCAGTCGCTCCATGTAAAATACTGGTATTCAGCTGCATCCGGTTAGACTGGAAGCCGACCCCAGCATAGTTGGGAAAAGGCTAAGCAGATGATGATTATACTCACAAGCCAGTCTCTCCTGCAGTTCCCTGGTGGGTGCCACATCCAGTGCTGATTTCCCGTGGCAGTTTAGTAGTGTAGGATCTGCTCCTTCGCTTAGCAGGAGGGAGCATACCTGTAAATAATATTTAATGATATAAATGTTAGTAATCTAAATATATACACTATGTAACAAAAACCCTGTCAGATCAGTGTTGCCGTTGATCAGTTTAAATTATGTTTTATTTTAATTTAATTACTTCTTCTTTCTTCTTTTTTTTTTTCACTGGAGAAAAATAATAATCTCAAATCCATTAAATGGTTACGTATATGTGTACGCAGTACGATGCCGAATAATACCCTTAAGGATCGGACAGGGTTTTTGCTACATGCTGTATAACTCAAAGGTGACTGACTGACATAGTGATCTATCAACGCACAGCCCAAACCACTGGACGGATCGGACTGAAATTTGGCATGCAGGTAGATGTTATGACGTAGGTATCCGCTAAGAAAGGATTTTCCAAAATTCACACCATAAGGGGATGAATCAGGGTTCCAAAGTATGTATGGAGAAATCAACTTTGACGCGGACGAAGGCAGACGCTAGTGTAATGATATAAGGCTGGCCGCACACTTCCGGCTTCCTAATCCACGCCACGCGGGGCGAGACTAATGTAATCAGTCCTATACTAAATGTATAATGTAGCTTTCCCACGCGTGGCGACACTCGGGGCAGGTTAGTATAAACGCAGCTTTAGTCTTTTGGCCAATAAACGCAAGTGGGATGGCGTTGCGTGTTACAAACCTGTTACTGCATTAAGTACTGATCAATGTTGATGGACAAATATTTTTGAAACATCAATACTCCTTCTCATCTCTGAAATAAAGCATAATAATTACTAGTAATATAGTTACCTCTAGTCGCGCCTTGCTAGCCGCCTCATGTAACGGCGTGAAGGCCCACAGATCTGTCGCGTTCACATCTGCGCCTGCGCGCACTAGTAACTCAGTCACTTCGTAGTGGCCGTATGAACATGCGTTGTGGAGGGGGACTAAACCTCTGTAAAAAGAAAGAAATACATAATTAATTGGTAGCTTCAAAAGACTGTGGTCTGCTATGGCAAAAGACCGTGGTCTACTATGACAAAAGACCAAGGTCTACTGTGGTGACAGACCGTGGTCTACTAAAGCACGTAAAGCCGGTGGTCCTGCGCCTAATCTCTTTCTGGTCGTGTCAGACTGCGAGCACATCGAACTATGAAAGTAAGTTTACTTAAGTTTGCGTGCACTATAATATCTTCTGCGTACTAAGCTAGTCTACATTGAGATTACTAGCCGAAAGATAATATTACACTACTAAAAGACCTTGGTCTACTCCCCAAAAGACCACGGTCTACTCACCCTTTATCCTTAGCATGAACATCAGCGCCCCTCTGCAGTAGTAGCCTCACTGCCCTCGCTCTATTGTACCCTGCAGCCAGGTGTAAGGGAGTAGACCGTCTGCCGTCACTCGCGTGGACGTTGACGTTTAATGGCGTCAGGAGGGACGCTAGACGGTCGTCGGCGCCGGAGCGGGCTGCTTCTAGGACATCCGCTGCACAGTATTCACCTGAAATAATGAAGAGTTGGTATTGAAATACATAACATCACGCCTATAATCTCCAAAGGGTTAGGTAGAGGTGTACAAATTAGTACATCCTTATTTCGCCAGTTATGTTTAAGTCCCATGTAATAGGGGGTGAGCCTATTACCATCAACCGGATACAAATTCAGACTCTGTGGCTGCTACTGAGAAATTCCTGATGGAAAAACCCAATAACACCTTGCCCGACCTGGGAAACGAACCCAAGACCTCATGCAGTGGCGTAGCTAGGGGGGCGTAGGGGGCGGTCCGCCCCGGATGCCACCAGCCTGGCGGTGACACCCGACAGTGAAAAAAAATATAGAACATACATGAGGGTGGTTTGGATAGCCCGAGAAGAGAGGCTTCCAAAATTTTGTTCTGGACGTCCTTATCTGGGCCACTCTGTATTTACGAACTAACGTTATCACAATATTATATTTTAATTATGAAAGACACATTTTGTAATAATTAAATAAATTCGTACTTTACGTTTATCAGATGTTTACAAATTTTAAGTTTTTATTCTTGGGTGACACCAGTTATCCGCCCCGGTGCCACCTATGCTAGCTACGCCACTGACCTCATGCTTAATAAAAAAAAAAAAAAAAGTAATATAAATATGTGAAACTAGCTGTCCGCCGCGGTTACACCCGCGTCTTTGGTTACTGCTCCGCTCCCGTAGGTCGTAGCGTGATGGTATATAGCCTATAGCCTTCCTCGATAAATGGACTACCCAACACTGAAAGAATCATTCAAATCGGACCAGTAGTTCCAGAGATTAGCGCGTTCAAACAAACAAACAAACAAACAAACAAACAAACTCTGCAGCTTTATAATATTAAAAGTATAGATTAGTATATTAGTATAGATATTGCTGTCCTTATTGCATGCGCTATTGCGCTTTATGCATGCGTCAGACGAAAAGGCAAGGTGAAGGTGAGAGCGCACTGGTGTGGACATAGCTGACGAGAGCAAGACAACGATAGTAGCGAAAGCGAATCAGATACAATACCCGGCGATAAATATTGCACATCGACCTTTGGAAAGAGACAGTCGGCTAATTTCGGCTTCGTAGAGCGTTATCTCTGTCGCACGAAATACAAACAGTCCGGTATCTACTAGGAGCTGTTAAAACAATTATGATTTGCTTCTTTTAATAATAATTATTTTTATTCTTTGTATAAAATACGAAATACGATAAAAGTCGACGTGCAATATTTATCGCCGGGTACTGTATGTTTTCTTACCTGTCAACACAGGCCTGGTAGCGGAGTCTGCTAGGTCTAGCGGGGTCTTGCCTTCCGTGTTACGGATGTTAGGATCCGCGCCGTGTTGCAGTAACGCTGGGAACAACATAAAGAAAGGTATTAGGGTAGGTAATATACTCCTGACCGAATTTCTGTCTGCTGCCTCGTTTTCTTTTTCAAAGAAGTTAGTAAATACTCACCAATACAAACGTCCACCTTCCCCTTAGCAGCTGCCTCATGTAACGGTGTGTACCCCCAGTTGTCGCGCGCCGCGGGCGCAGCCCCTGCCCCCAACAACGCCCTCACGACGTCCGCATGTCCGAACGAACACGCGTTGTGTAACGGTTGCAGACCACCGTCGTCGCGAGCTTGCAATGCTGCACCAGCAGCTATCAAGATTTCCACTACTTCCCTGCGTCCGTATCCTGGAAATAAAAAAGTCAAAAGTCAAAACATTTATTTCAATTAGACCATTTACAGGCACTTTTGAACAGTCGAGAAGTCTGTCAGTTAGTCAGAAAGTTGGAGCTAGTTGCTCGTTCCAAAACGTAGGTAGGCCTCTATGTAGAAGAACGAGCAAGAAACTCCACGGCACTCTTTTCAATTAGGTTTTTACAAAATCCTGAAAAATGTCAGATAATAAATCAACACACTAACTTGATTCAGTGGCGTAGCTTGGGGGGGGAGTTGGGGGCGGTCCGCCCCGGGTGTCACCAACCAGGGGGTGACACCCGACAGTGAAAAAAATAATAATAACAATATTGTCCAGACTCCAGACTGCCTCGTTTGTATAGTGGTCGTAAAGCGCGACTGCTGAGCATGAGGTTTTGGGTTCGATTCCCAGGTCGGCAAAGTGTTATTGGGTTTTTCCATCAGGAATTTCCCAGTAAGCAGCTCCGGAGTCTGGATTTGTGCCTGGTTATAGTAATAAACTAGCCCCCTATTACATGGAACTTAAACATAACTGGCAAAATGTGGGTGTACTCCTGTGCCTAACCCCTCGGGGATTACAGGCGTGTATATATGTGTGTTACGAAGCCGGGGCGGTTCGCTAGTTATTAATAAATTAGAGATTAATGGACCTTTTTACAAGCTATTATTTAGCTTGCACTGTTCGTATGTAAGTATGTATGTAAATAAGTTGTCCTTTCAAAATTTGAAAACCATTTTTCGACCATTTGTTGTTATCCGATTGAGCTGAAATTTTGCATACACCTTTAGTTCTGATGACAATACAATGTCCAATAATCAATATTGTAGAATTTTAAATTAAAGCTTGTTTTTAAAAATTTTTTTTTAATTAGTTTTTCCAATTTCCAGATACACAGAGGAATTAGAACTAGATGATGCAGTCCACACAGCAATCTTGACCCTGAAGGAAGGGTTTGAGGGTCAGATGACGGCATTTGTGACGCCAGCGGGTTCCGTAGGCTAGGTACACCTCTTATTACAGGTGTGACATTATATTTGTTATGTTATGTTTATATTCTCCAGAGCGAAACACCAAAAACGCCTATTTACCAAAATTTTTTTAACATACATTATTCAACATATTGCAGACGTTTTAATTAGTAGAATTGGCCTTTTGTTTGTCGTAATTAACTCAATGCAACATTATTCTGTCACAACAAAAATATATAAAACTACCGAGTAAAACGGGGTGAATAGAGAGGCAGGGGTGAATCGAGACGGAACTTTAAAAGGGATTTTAACGTTAAACTAATAAAGTTTGTCGCCAACAAGGAGACAATTTGTAAATTATAAAAATAATTATTCAGTAAAAACAGTAAAGTCTTTTTTGCCAACAAACTATATTGTATGTCATCTGGGGATACTGCAGCTTCCCAACAGAGAAAGAATTTTTCAAATCGGTTCGGTAGTTTCGGAGCCTATTCAATGCAAACATACAAATCTTTCCTCTTCATAATATTAGTATAGATACAACAGAACAATTATTTTACTTTTTCACACAAACTCGCAAAGTGAAATCGTTTCATAGAAGGCCAAGGACAAAATATTTAGATCTTAAACAAAAGGCTTACTGCACAGTCTAGATTGAATTATAGATAAACTAACTGCTGAATTTTAAAACCTTCAAGCTGTTTCTTTGTGAGGTAGGCACGGAAGTTATTAACTTGCGAACATCACGCTAATATTATTCAAACCTAGATTTGTATTTCTCTGTAAAAATCAACAGGCCTTATAATAATACAGCTTTTGCCCACGACTCTGTCTGCGTAAACTTTCTTTTGGATATCATATTTTTTTAAATAAAACTAGCGATCCGCCCCGGCTTCGCACGGGTGCAATGTAAATACATAAACCTTCCTCTTGAATCACTCTTTCTTTAAAAAAAACCGCATCAAAATCTGTTGCGTAGTTTTAAAGATCTAAGCATACATAGGGACAGACAGACAGAAGCGACTTTGTTTTATACTATGTAGTGATATTGCCTTAGTACTCAGGCTACATTATGCCTGAGTACTAAGGTTCCTAATAGCGAAATAATTATCAGAATCTGACCAGTAGTTCCAGAGATTAGTGCGATCAAACAGACAAACTCTTCAGCTTTATAATATTAGTGTAGCCTCCAATCTCAATGGGGACTACCCAATTACTCTAGACAGAGAGAAACACAGATGCACAGTGCAGTCCCTTTCCCCTTATTGTCAGAGTCTGATGGGACATTAATTACACGACTGCCCCAAAAAAAGGAGTGTTATGTGTTCAGGGTTAATGTATGTATGTATGTGAGTTTCTTTATTCCACCATAACTTTTGAACGCCTGAACCGGTTTAGATGTATGGGGTATCGTTACAATCCTTGCATTGTTCCGAGTAACATAGGCTAGTTAAAAATAAAAAGAAAGCGGTGTGGTCACTTTAAAAAGTAAATTAATACCAGTCTCAATTTATTTTTTTAATGAATCTGGTCGTGTCTATGTTTATCGTCTAGAATTTGACAAGTAGATTTAAAAAATATATAACACTGTAAATAAAAAACGTCGTAAAAAAACTGACGAGTAAACAAAGTACAAATATGTGCAATTTTTGCAGTCGGGTTTTTTAATTTTTTAATTATAGTAGCTTGTTAGTTTGATATGCTTTCCAAAACATGGGCTGCTACTAAGAAAGTCAGAATGGAAAAACCCAATAACACTGTACCAGACATGGGAACGAAACCTAGGACCTCATGCTTAGCAGTTGTGTTTGCTGCCAGAAGACCAACAGGTCGGAATGAGCCTTAAAAAGACATAATTTTAATGCATTCTAAAGTCTATGTATGTTAATTTTAAAGACTACATTTGAATAATTTGCACACTTATTTATTAATATAATGTATTTAGTCAAAGTATTACATAAAAACTTCTGTGTTACGTTGTCTTTAGTAAATAAATGAATATGAATTATTTCTTTATCAATCTCTAATTTTTTTTATGTAATAACATAACATAACATCACGCCTGTAATCCCCGAAGGGTTAGGCAGAGGTTTACCAATTAGTACACCCACATTTCGCCAGTTATGTTTAAGTCCCATGTAATAGGGGAACAGGCACAAATCCAGACTCCAAGGCTGCTACTCAGAAATTCCTGATGGAAAAAGCCAATAACACTTAGCTCAACCTGGGAATCGCACCCAAGACCTCATGCTCAGTAATGGCGCTTTGCGATCACTAGACCAACAAGGCAGTGATAGTGTAACTTTCTATCTGTGAAAGAATTCTTGTTCTACACTAGTACTTCCAGAGATTGTTTCTTACAAACAAACAAACAGATTACCTCTTAATTATTAGTAAATATGATAATATTGTTGCAAATACCTTCCAAATAAGAACACAAAAACACTTTAATGACATAACACTTTAAATTAAAAAGAATAAATTAATATTCATGATTAAAAACCACAGGTTTACTAAAACAAGTTCAAATACATACTGGCACGTTACCCCCCTTCTCTGCTTACCCCACTGCGGATATATCGTGATAATAACTAAGGCAAGTAACAGAGCGTGACGAAAGTTATGAACAACTAAAATTTTTTGGGTTCTCTCGCAATTTGTACAGCACAACAATATTACGTCAGAACAACACGAGTTAAACACAACAAAAGACATAAAACACGAAACGCCAATCAACAAGCGTAACTAATTATGCAATTTGATAAACTGACTACTTCCTATTGTAGTGTGCCTGTCCTTTCACTATGTTTCCCAAAAAACGCGTTTTACGACAATATTTACAAGTTTAATAAGGTGTTCTGTGTTTTATTACCTGCAGCGAAGTGTAGAGGAGTCGATTTTCGTCCAGCCGTGTCCCTGGCATTAACAGTTTGGGGTGTAATTAACTTTTTCACCCGTATAGCATCTCCTGTTTTACATGCTTCGAATAATTCGCGTAATGGATCAGTGGGCGGGGGTAGAGCGTCAAGCGCCGATCCGAGTATCGAACGACGGCTCGACATGATGATTTCGCGTTTCACATTTAATTTTTGTGTATTAAACGCATATTATTGAGATATTTAATAAATAAAAACACGTATAGGCACAGCTGCTTGCTACTATTCTTTGACAATTGGATTTAGGGTTACTGCTCCAAATTTTTATTACCCCATAAAAATGGTGTTAATTGTTAAGGAGTATTCATACTTGTACTGTACACCATGGCCACTCTGCAGGTTCGCATGCACACCCTATCCAAACCCGTACCGATCAAGCGGGGAGTGAGACAGGGCGACACCATTTCACCGAAACTCTTCACAGCAGTTCTTGAAGACGTCATTAAAACATTAGATTGGGACTACTGCGGTGTTAACATCAATGGTGCTTACCTGTTTCACTTAAGATTTGCAGATGACCTAGTGGTATTTTCTGAAAACTTCGAGGATCTCCAGAAGATGCTTCAAAATCTTTATAATGCCTCTTTCGAAGTAGGACTTAGGATGAATATGGCGAAGACGAAGATTATGGCAAACTTCTCCTGCAATTCAAATCCTTCTGTCAAGGTTGGAAGTGAAAGGTTGGAGAAGGTTGACCGTTATGTCTATCTTGGCCATATTCTTTCCTTTGGCAAGGAACACCAAACAGCGGAGATTTCGAGAAGAATTCAGCTAGGGTGGGGTGCATTCAGCAAATTGGACGACATCCTGAAATCAGCCAAAATTCCACAATGCCTGAAGACCCGTCTCTATAATCAGTGTGTTCTGCCCACCATGACGTACGGTGCTGAGACGTGGACGCTCTCACAGGAGGCTGTGTACAGACTCAGAGTAGCACAGAGAGCCATGGAGCGTTCCATGCTCGGCATAAAATTAATAGACCGAGTTCCAAACGTCGAAATCCGAAGACGAACGAAGGTATTCGATATTGGCAATCGAGTTATGGAACTCAAATGGAGTTGGGCAGGACACCTGGCAAGGCGCGGTGACGGCAGGTGGAGTAAAGCTATGACAGAGTGGCGTCCAAGAAATGGGAAAAGAAGTGTTGGTCGTCCAGCGGCGAGATGGGCAGACGACATTGTTGCCATTGCGGGAGTGCCCTGGATGAGGCTGGCGCAAGACTGTGGAGCTTGGCACAAAAAAAGAGAGGCCTATACCCAGCAGTGGGTGAAGACGGGCTGTGGATGATGATTCATACTTGTGAAATAAATTAGCGTTATTTTACTATAGGTGTTTTTTTTTTTGCAAAGATTTTGATTGTTTTTTTTTCAGTAAAAGTTCTTAGTAGATATTTAATAGACTATAAAATGTGAAAACAAACACACAAACTTACCTATTTAATTACTTTATTTAATATTATTTGAACCTTTTTTACAATAGTAATCGTAGAAAGAGGAAATTAACCCTTTGGTAAACCCGTCCATGTTTGTATAAATGTACTTGCTCCGAAACCTTGGACCTGTGAAGTTTTTTTCATAAGTCAAAAGATATTATCTCTGAAACCTTGGAGAAATCTTAAAGTAAAAATAATCCAGGACATACATTTATACATACAGGTGAAGTTAAATAAAAGCTTTTAAAAATACGTGTAATGCATAATCTCCTTAAAATGTTCTCTTTACAACTTTTCACAATTTCAGACCTAAGAGTTATTTATTAAACCAATTGAGTAATGAAGTTAGTTAGCTTAGATATATGAAATTGACGAGACTGTTATGATAAATCTAAATCTTAACTAGTTGTTCTACTTAAATATTGATGAGATTCAAGTCAGATCAAACTAGTGGTATGGAAAAACAGACATGTTGACTATTAAGATTACCAGAAAACCAGGAATATTTCAAAGTATGGTATCATTGACCACCATAGACAACATTGTTTTGGTCATAAGTTTGTAATGGTTTAGAGACTTGCTAACCAAATAATCACGGTAAAATTTTAATTATTTTAACATATTTTTTGATAAAAAATTAGATTTTCATGCAACTAAAAGTTTACATTAATTTTGTTAGTTGCTTCTCCAAATGTTATGTTTTCAAATGTGACTGAAGTACTTATTAACTCCATGCAAAAGTATTGATTTTAACGTTTTGTTATTGGGTTTCGAAATTGACGCACAACTGATGTACTTATTCTGTAGCTTTTGTGTAAATATAAGTCTAAAATCAAGACACAAGATCAAAGTTTCCTAGTTTTGATTCATGTAAATCATGTAATTAAGCTGAGACTGAGGTTTATAAAATAATTTGCTTTTGTATAGTTTTAGAATTGCAGAAGTAACAAAACGTGCTGCTCTATCTTGTCTATAGCCTTTAGTTGACGAAATCAAAATGGCGTCTTTTACGGGCTAGCGCTTATCCGCCGCATACTGACTGAATACCGTTTTCAATAATCGTGGGTGTAACTATTTGTTAGTGATTAGAACATTTTGTGAACGACTATTTAGTGTGGAAGTGTATTTTTTGCACAAAACGGACTCATTGGATATTGTTTCGATACATCCTAACGAGCTCCCTCAAAGGTATGTCTCCTTTCACCTATCGAATATTTAATATTGTTAATCGTCATATTATCAGGAAGTCGCGTAAAAAGTTGTGTTAGTTTCTCGTATTGTAGTGTCTGTGGCGCGTGGACGTTAAATTATCGCGGACGGAAGCGCCGTTCTTTAGATTACTAGGTGAATAAGAACAGGTTTTTTTCGATCCGAGGACGCAGTACGGGTCCTAACATCTTCACTTTTCTTAGTTCCTCATTCTCGTAGCGCGTCGCACCGTCTACGGGTTTACCGAAGTGTTATTAGTACAAATATTGGTTGGTGCGTAGAAAAGCTAACTTAATTAGTAGACAGGCGCGGTCAGCTATTGGTTTCACTTGTATAGTTTCGCAGACAGTTCGTGTGTTTTCTTGTATTTGGATTGCAGTGTTGTGAGTTCGCCGTGTGCCAGATCAATAATCGAAAGTTCCTAGACTTAATAGACGAGGTATTTACTCATTTACTTCTATGTATGTGCGACTATTTAAAAAATGAGAGTTTATATCGTGTTACAGGCCATTAGTCTCAATTAACGAGGCTAAGTAGCTTTAATTAAAATTTATACTTGTTTTTAAACTAGTCTTGTGATCATTAGGTTTAGTAATAGAGAGTTTTCTGTGTGTCACTTAGTTTTCTATTGTATTAATGAATTAAAATGCTTAATTTTAGGGAAAATTGTGTTTCAAGTTCAAATTCATTCATTATTAAATTATGTACTTAAACCAATTATGGAGATTAATGATTCATCTGTTTAACAGGATGTGTTGTATTGATAAAAAAGGCGTTAAACCATATTTGACACTTATATTCCATATTATGAATCACTTGATTTAATAATAAATATTACCATAATATCAAGTTACATACTGATCAGTAAATAAAGTCAAAGCATTAAATTAAACCATTTACAGGCACTTTTGAATTGTCAAGGAGTCGGTCAGTTAGTCATAGTAGTTGAAGCTTGTTGCTCGTTCCAAAATGTACGTAAGTAGATACCTATCTATGAAGAAGAACGAGCAAGAAACTCTATGGACACTCTTTTCATCTAGGCTTAAAAAATCATGGTTATTTATTCTTGTTGGTTGGTTTATTCATGATTATAAATTAATAAGGCAAACTTTCAGTTAAGGACAGAGATTTTTTACCTATCTATACAAAGCCAGTTTATTTGTGCTAATCTCTAGAACTCCTGGTGCGATTCTAAAAAATCTTTTACTAACTGATAGCCATGTTATTCCAGGTGTTAAAATCTATATTTTGTCAAAGAAATGAGAGATCCATAGGAAAATTTTATTAGCCTCTTTGGTCTAGTGGTCTCAAAGCGCGGCTGCTGAGCATGAGGTCTTGGGTTTGATTCCCAGGTCGGGCAAGTGTCATTGAGTTTTTCCATCCGGAATTTCTCAGTAGCAGCCTCGGGGAGTCTGGATTTGTGCCCGGTTGATGGCAATAGGCTCGCCCCCTATTACATGAGAATTAAACATAACTGGTGAAATGTGGGTGTACTAATGGGTACACCTCTGCTTAACCCTTCGGGGATTACAGGAGTGATGTTACAGATTTGGAAAATGTAAAATCTGCATCTGTGTGTAAAGTGATGTATTAACACAGTACCTGACCACACACAATACCTTTGGTTGACTGGTAGAGAATGCCTAAGGCATTAAGTCCACCTTTGTACATTTTTTGTTGCAAAAATAATAAATAAATACCTACGAACACATCAGAATTCGCACACGGCGTCGAAAGGTCGTAAGTTAAAATGACAATTTATTGCTTTGTGAGATTGCTACTGCACTTATGACCGCTACTGTACATAGTATGTTACTCATAAAAGGAAAAAGTAGTACTTTATTAAGGAAGTATTTTACTAAGTTGTATTCATAGCTTTAATAACGCATTCTATATTGTTTTTAAAACCACAAAAAGTGACATAATGAATGATTTTGTTATGCAAGCCAATAAAAATGAAAATAATAGTTCAAGTTAATGAGATTTTTATTCTATTTTGTATCTAGGTATTTTAATATTTCAGTTTCTTCTGTATTCTCTGCACAGAAGGCCATTTGTTACACCTATGGTAAATAGGAGCTTGTTTAGGGTACAATGGTGGGTTATTATGTGTATGGCTTTGCATATTTTGTCTCTCTTTAGTCTGGTCATTTTGCCAGTAAGCTATTTTGATGCTATTTTCCTGTGTTTAGTGGAAGCGTGCTGGGCCCATAACCAGATAACTTAACTAACGGTACTACTTCTGAGAAAGGGAGGGTGTTAGGAATAATGGAATGCAGCCATTTAAGTTCCACCGATTTGTGTAGGTGGTGTAGTGTCAACTGTCAGACTGTCTCTTGTCTCTGATCTCAATTTTATCGGTTGTAAGAAAACGTGCTCAAGATAAAAGGTATTGTTAATAATATCTTCTATTATTTTACCACAACCACACACACTTTTCCTTCAGGAACTGCATTGAAATCTTAAATTCGCCTTGAGCAAGCGTGGCGCCTGAGTATCGAACCCAGTTACCGCACGCTCAGCGGTCGCTCAACCAGGGCCCGATCTAGCTATTTAGCCGCTCCGGACAAAAATAATATTCGCAGCTCTTTACACTAACACCATAAAGTCAAGAGCTTGCTATTCCTACAATGGGATGATGTAAAAGTGATATTGTTGTATTTGTTTAATATTAGGTGAGTGGCAACGCAGGGAGGGGTCGCCCTAGGAAGACCTACACTGACCTTATTGGTGAGGTTCTTCAGAAAGGTCAGGTGCGCAGTACTCGTAACCGGCGTGCTTGTATGACGAGATGTATGAACGTGGATGAGGCGAAAGGAGTATGTAAGGATCGTAGCAGGTGACCTGTGGTTTCTGCCTACCTCTATGGGAAAAAGGCGTGAGTTACGTAACATACTACGTCTACTACGACTTTTGAACAAATACAAAAATTCATGAGAGTATGTCCCTGTTTCTGTCTTCCCCCCCCTTTCTTTAGATAGGGCACTGCGCGCATCCACGAAATCTATGGGGCATTCAAAGCAGACTTACTATCATACATCTTCTGCCTTCCCCCTTCAATGAGAACAGACGTGATATTGAGTGTCTGTGTATCAAGCTGAAATGGTACACTTATCTATCTACCGAAGTCATAGATAAGGACGATGGTACTGCTGATAACAGACTCTATAAAGATAAGGACAATATCTTACCAAGTTTTAAGATAAACGCTTGTATGTCGGTTTTATAGTGAATAGAAAGAGATTACTGTTATTGGGTGTAACCTAAATTCGTGTTGCTGATTGCGCATGCGCGAAAAACGATATTATTTCGTACTAGCTCGTTGGTCTAGTGGTCGCAAAGCGCGACTGCTGAGCATGAGGTCTTGGGTTCAATTCCCAGGTCGGGCAAGGTGTTATTGGGTTTTTCCATTAGGAATTTCTCAGTAGCAGCCTCGGAGTCTGGATTTGTGGCCGGTTGATGGCAATAGGCTCGCCCCCTATTACATGGGACTTAAACATAACTGGCGAAATGTGGGTGTACTGATGGGTACACCTCTGCCTAACCCTTCGGGGATTACAGGCGTGATGTTATGTTAGCTGTACCCCGCGGGTTCACCCGCGTTTAGTTACGTTTTTGCTAACCCCGATCTCATGGGTCATAGGATAGCAATTTTATAGCATCTACTGTCCATACTAATATTATAAATGCGATAGTAACTCTGTCTGATTAAACCACTGAACCGATTTTGATGAAATTTGGTACAGGATAAGTTTGAACCCTTAGGGCCTTATCACAATAGCGGTTTGCGTGCGGGTGCGGGGCGGAGCACAGCGAATGCGTCGCGAACACGCCGCGGCTGCACAGCGGAGACGTCGCGGACGCGAGGCGAATTTGCAACGTTTTCATCGCGTGTTTGTAGGCGGAAGGGACTACTTGGTTTATGAGGACTAGTTCTTACTAGTCCTCAAAAACCTGGCTATAATATACAAAATCAATTTTTCCAATCCGACTTCTAGATCCAGAGATGAGAGAAAAGTTGCGTTTCAACAAACAAACAAATCAATTTCAGCTTTATTAAATTAGTACTTATATTGATTAAATGTATCACCATTGCGTCCGTAAGTCTGCAAAGACAGCACAAATAGTATTTGAAGCCATAGAAATGACTTTCCAACTAGGGATGCCAACGTTTTGTCTGTCAATAATAGTAGTTCTGAAATGATTACCTATAAAAATATAGTAGTTAGGTAAAAAGTGAACGTACTGTCTTCTTGATATACCAGAATAATGACCAGAAATTGTTTATAAATGCATATTATTGCTTTTAGTTTGAAGCCTTTAAAACATAGTATTTATAATTTATTTATTTATTTAAACTCTGCAACAAAAAAGTATAAAGGCGGACTAAATGTTTTAGGCATTCTCTACCAGTCAACCAAAGGTGGTGAAGAGATAACATAGCAGGTGCAAAAAATTGTACACGAGAAATACCTAATCAAATAAGAGAATTAAAAATCATTAAAAACTAATATTTAAATAAATAGTAGGTAGTAGTATAGTAGTGTAGCCTTTAGACAGAAATATAGTAGTCGGGCCCCTAAAGTAGGACACTATATTATACAACGTGTAACGGAAAGGGTATATACATACCAAGAGCAAGGCTTCTTTGGATGATAAGAAACGATATGGCAAGGGATTTTTAATCCTATCTCTACATGTTCGAAAATTATGATCAACAAAGAACACCGCCTGCAGTAGGCTACTATGCGGTACTAGGCGCGCAGAATTACGGAAGAGATTTATCGAGATTTATCGTTTATATTAGGCAAGTAACGTGGAAAGTTTTTGACCCACGTAGTGCGGTTTGACACGTTTGTTATATATAGTTTGTTTATACCCTTTCTGTATAGTAGGTTTGGCAGCCCTATTTCCAACAGACAGATTAACTTACGTACTTACTAAGATATCCTTGAAAAGGTATTTATTGTATAGTGTTACTGTGGTTTGACATTCAGAGGTCGAAAGGTCGAAGATGTCTTATAATAATACCAACCTATTACTGTCCCACTGCTGGGCAAACGCCTCTTCTTATATAGAGAAGGCACGAGCATTGATCACTACGCTAGCCCAAGGATTGGCGATTTCAGACTTATGTAAATTGTGAGTTAAGGCTTCCTCACATGTTTTCTTCAAAAATAAAAATAAAATGAATACAAAAATAAACATGCGCCACAGGAAACTTTTAAAGTGTTGATAGTTGCAGGGCTGTAGCTAGAGTCGAATTTGAGGTAGGGCAGCATTGGTTACAGTTACAGGTAGGGCGAAAGTAAAAAAAATGACATAATTGATCTGCCCTCGAAACACGGACTCCTAATCAATCACCATGTATATCTGACATCTTATGATGACTCTGAAACTATGAACAAACCATTTAATAATAATAATTTATCTTATTTTTGGTATTTTTAAGGTAGGGCATTGTGATTTCAAGGTAGGGCATTGCCCCACAATGCCCCCCCCTAGCTACGGCCCTGGATAGTTGCCTCAACTTAAGTTGCTCCATGTGCAAAGCGCCTAAGTCCCATGTAATAGGGGGTGAGCCTATTACCATCAACCGGGCACGAATCCAGACTCGTATAATAGCCACGAGTTTCTCCCACGTGGAAAATACCCATAGTCAAAAACATTTGTTTTCTTACGAGATATGACGTCGATTACAAATCGATAAAATTATCGACAAGTTGACAGTTGATGCGACTGTTCGGAATAGATAATACGTAATGCTTCTTTAAAGACCGAAAATCTGCAACGAATTTTGCAAAACAACATTTTTCTCTTTGAACTAAGTTTTGGTAATTTCGGGTGACGATAATACAGACAGTTGTTTTTATCGATCGAAGACCATACTTTCAGGATTAATTAGCAAAAAAAATATTTCCAAAAAACGCGACACAAATACAGAAAATCAACAAAATCTGATGCAAGGAAGAATATTCCAAAAAAATATTAAAAATCGTCTAGTTTCTAAACCATAATAAATCGTAGAACATACATGAGGGTGGTACGGATAGCCCAAGAAGAGAGGTTTCCAGAATTTTCGTTTGGACGTCCTTGTCTGGGACACCCTGTAAACAACGTATGAAAATTTCCAGTGTCAAAATTACGGTTCAAAAGATACAGACAGACAGACGGACGGAAGCATAGACAGCGGAGTCTCTATGGCACCCTGAACCCTAAAAAAACATTCTATTTTTACCGCTCGGCCAGTGAACCCATTTGAAGTAACCGCATCTAAAATTAACCGAACAATTTCGTATTCAAAAATAGCTCGTAGGTTTCATACACGTAAACATAATGACGGACAAACTTGACCTATTACGCTACTGGCACACTGTAAGAATTGAAGGTCGTTTTAAAGTATAAATATAAAACATAAAACGCAGTACTTGTAACCGGCGTGCTTGTATGACGAGATGTATGAACGTGGATGAGGCGAAAGGAGTATGTAAGGATCGTAGCAGGTGGCGTTCCGTGGTATCTGTCTACCCCCCATGAGAAAAAGGCGTGATTGTATGTAAATATAAAACATTCAAGACTTATCAATACTGACTTCTGCCTGCGTCAAAGTTGATTTCTCCATACAAACTTTGGACCCCAGTTTCATACCCTTGGGGGGTAAATTTTGGAAAATGCTTTCTTATCGTATGCCTACGTCTTACAAAGAACACGCCCTCCAAGTTTCAGGTCTCTACGATCAGCGGAAGCTGTGCGTTGATCAGTCAGTCAGTCATTCAGGACAAAGCATTTAATATTGATAGATTAGAGCTTTTGCACGCAACGTACGCGTAAATGTCGATTATCGCTGACTCAGACGAAGTAGCTGAATAAAAAAATAGCCTTATATCCTTTCTTGGGATTTAAACCTACCCCGCACCAAATTTCATCAAAATCGGTTCAGTGGTTTACTCGAGAAAGCGTACAGACAGAGTTACTTTAGCATTTAGTTAGCACTCTCCCCGCGATTTCGTTCTCGTGATTTATCTTACGGATCCCTAATTTTTACACGACTGCCCCAAAAAAAGGAGTGTTATGTGTTCAGGGTTAATGTATACAGTATGTATGTATGTGAGTTTCTTTATTCCAGCATAACTTTTAAACGCCTGAACCGATTTATACATATGTATGGGGTATCGTTAAAATCCTTGCATCGTTCCGAGTAACATAGGCTAGTTAAAAATAGACGAACGCAGTGTGGTCACTTTAAAAAGTAAATTAATACCAGCCTCAATTTTTTTTTAAATGAATCTGGTCGTGTCTATGTTTAACGTCTAGAATTTGACAAGTAGATTTAAAAAATATATAACACTGTAAATAAAAAACGTCGTAAAAAAAACTGACAAGTAAACAAAGTACTAATATGTGCAATTTTTGCAGTCGTGTTTTTTAATTTTAGTAGCTTGTTTGATAATAAAATATAGCCTATAGCACTCGGTGATAACGTAGCTTCCAATTTGCGAAAGAATTTTCAAAATCGGTTCAGTAGATCCTGATATTACCCCCTACAACCTCACAACTGTACCTCTTTATAATCCACTAGCACTCTCCCCGCGACTTCGTTCGCGTGATTTTTCTTACGGATCCCTAATTTTTGATAATAAAATATATCCTATAGCACTCAGTGATAACGTAGCTTCCAATTAGTGAAAGAATTTTCAAAATCGGTTTAGTAGATCCAGAGATTACCCCCTACATACAAACTTACAAACATACAAACTTACAAACAAATGTTACCTCTTTATAATATTAGTATAGATAATACTAATATTATAAATGCGAAAGTGTGTCTGTCTGTCTGTTACCTCTTCACGCATAAACCGCTGAATCGATTTTGATGAAAGGATCATGGGCATTTTTGTATGAGAGCTGGGCGTAAAACCAACAGAAATAAAATGTGTTGTAATTTACTTTATTGTACTTCTAAATACCCCCTAAATACTTGTTAACCCCAATATCGACTGGGTATCACTGCAAAAAAATCCCAAAGATTGGTTAAATATAACACACATATTTGTTAAAAACTCCTATACAGCATGTAACAAAAACCCTGTCCGATCCTTAAGGGTATTATTCGGCATCGTACTGCGTACACATATACGTAACCATTTAATGGATTTGAGATTATTATTTTTCCCCAGTGAAAAAAAAAAGAAGAAAGAAGAAGTAATTAAATTAAAATAAAACATAAAAACTGATCAACGGCAACACTGATCTGACAGGGTTTTTGTTACATAGTGTATATTGATACCTTTTATTTAAATATCAATGGTTATCATCAACTATAACATCTAATAAATGTTCTGCGGGTGCAATGAAAGGCTCGTGCCGTCCTAACCCCAAAAACCACAAATCTGAAACTATGTGGGCATAGCTTTCTACTGTTCTTCTGCCCACCAATAGATTGGTTTCTTTGGCCTATACGGTTATGTTTGAGTGTGTGAAAAAATTCACAGTAGTAGTATATATAACGAAATTAAAAGGAAAACTATCACGAGTAAGTAGGCTTTACGGGTTTAGGAGTAATAGTCGACCAACTTATAAAACGTACTTGGATAACATATTTTCCTAAGCAAAATGTATCGGAGAACATGTTTTTCAACTGCAAACGTAAGTTTGTTTTTTATCATTACAATAAAAATTATCGTTCGCAACCTCGAAGGCAAATCGGACCGTAGGAAATGGGTTAAATTGTAAGATTCCCTCGCATATTACGGAACCCTACATTGTACGTGGCCCGACACGCACTTGGCCGGTTTTTTGGATTCTATAACAAATACGTTTGAACATCACTGAATATCTCTGCTCACCGATTGTTTGGGTGATTGCCGTCATAGTATAAAATTAAGTAATGGTCATTAGCTTTCACATAAAATATATTTTAAAGCTGTTGGTTTTACGCCCATTTTGACCGTGACCCTTTGGCATGGAGATAGTTTAAGATCCGAGGAAGGACATAGGAGTTTTTATTCCGGAAATCACACCCTTGCGCTGACAGCTCTTCCAGGCGCGCGCGAACAGAACGCGCCGTCGACCCGGGCATGGTCCTTGATCGGACGGCGAGCTACCCATTACTCGCCGTCCGCAAGCCCGCGCCTACGGTGGCCGGATGTCGTCTCTCGACGTCCGACGCCCTGGGCGTCTCCCGCGGCGGCTGGGGCGTGAGGTGGAGGATGTTCTCTCCCTCACGCGGCCCGCCTCCTCCTTCGCTAGCATTACTGCTTCGCAGAAGGAGGTGACTGCATCCCATTCCCTCTCGCCCCGGAGCATGGCCTGAACCAGGCCCGGGCGCGAGAGGTCGCCGCCGCCTATCGCCTCCGTGAGGACACGGCGATGCTCTGCCCAAGCTGGGCAGACCTGCACCGTATGCTCCACCGTGTCCTCCGGGCGGTCCACACAGTGGTGACACCCGGGCGTTTCCTCCCGTGAAATCCGACACAGGAACCTCCCGAAACAACCGTGTCCGGTGAGGACCTGCGTCAGCCGGAAGGTGAGGACGCCGTGGCGCCTCTAGCCACGAAATCACACCCTAAGGCGGTGAAAAGGGGGGTGGAAGTTTGTATGATATTTAAACAAGTTCCACGCGGACGTATTCACGGGCAAAAGCTAGTATTACTATAAAATTAGCATGGATTTCAAAGATTTTGGATTTGAAAGTTTGTATAAGTTGCTGTGGGGCGTTAACCGCACTTTGCAGATGTTAAGAATGTGGTAGCCAAAAGGTCAAACAACGTCCGCTTGTTACATATGCCGCCTGGAAGTCTGCTATCCGCCGACGGATGCAAGTGTTAGGATGATTTGCTGCACAAATATGCAAGGGAATATGTTTTTTACACGACTGCCCCAAAAAAAGGAGTGTTATGTGTTCAGGGTTAATGTATGTATGTATGTATGTATGTGAGTTTCTTTATTCCACCATAACTTTAAAAGGCCTGAAGCGATTTAGATGTATGGGGTATCGTTACAATCCTTGCATCGTTCCGAGTAACATAGGCTAGTTAAAAATAAAAATAAACCGGTGTGGTCACTTAAAACGTAAATTAATACCAGCCTCAATTTATTTTTTTAATGAATCTGGTCGTGTCTATGTTTATCGTCTAGAATTTGACAAGTAGATTTAAAAAATATATAACACTGTGAATAAGAAACGTCGTAGAAAAAACTGACGAGTAAACAAAGTACAAATATGTGCAATTTTCGCAGTCGTGTTTTTTTTAATTTTTAATTATAGTAGGTAGCTTGTTACTTGTTGTACAGTGCTATATTCTCTACAAGTCTACATAGTATAAAAAACTTTAACGCACAAGCACTAAAAAAGTGAAAATTAAAAAGCTTTTTACAAAAAAAGAAAACCGCCTTCAAAAATTACAAAATAAAAAAAAAAACTTTAGTTTTGGAAGTCGGTGGCAATAAGTACCTACATAACAAAAAACAAAACCAAAACCGTCGACTTCCAAAACTAAAGTATTTTTTTTAACTTATTTATTTGTATAGATTTCTGGATGCTACTGGCAATCAAATCCAGTTATGCAATGACAAAGAGATGTTTATTAAAAAGACTTGTCTTGATCAATTATCGCCATCTTTATGACGTCACTGTTTACACGTGCTATTGATTTATGTCATGTACACACATAAATTCCTATATACTTGGACCTCTGCGCTGTATGCATAGTTTATTAATTTCTGATGACCTTCGCGGTACTGTATAGTAATAATACCAGATTCGTAACTGGTCGTCAGAAGCCCAAAAACCTGACAACCAGTCTTTCCAAGGGGTATCGTATTACCTAGTTACTGGGTTGTGGAGGTCAGATAGGCAGTCACTCCCGCTCGGCTGCATCCGGTTAGACTGGAGGCCGACCCCAACATAATTGGGAAAAAGCTATAGGCATGGCATCAACCGAGCACAAATCCAGACTCCGAGGTTGCTACTGAGAAATTCCTGATAAAAAAACGCAATAACACTTTGCCCGACCTAGGAATCGAATCCAAGACCTCATGCTCAGCAGTCGCGCTTTGCGACCACTAGACCAACGAAGCAGTCCTTTCTCTATCCTCAAAACATTCACGACATAAATCTATCGCCTGAAATCTTGGACCAAACCAGTAACTAAGTAATTAGGTACTTATCCATGTATAAAGAGTACATCAACGAACACAAGCGCAAATCTATCACAGTGTGTGTAGGGCTCCACCAGCTCTTGCCACATAACCCCCCTCCTCCCCAACCCCTACTAGGCGTGGCATTCTATATGCATAGTACATTGCATTCTGACCTGCGCACTGCAGGGCGAAAAATTGTTAGGTCGCTCGTTCGATCCAGTAGTACCTCTCGAGGTGTGAACGCGCGCGGGTGCATATCGAAATGCAGCGGAGTCGGTCCTTGGATTCAAACAAGATGGCGTCAGGTGCTAAGGTAGGTGTTTAAACTCTTTCTTCGAAAATTTAGTTATGGCTTAAGACAGAAGGAACCCGCTGACAGAATAGACAACGGTGGTTTAGTAACAGGCTCTCGATGGCACCCTTCGGGTATGGAGCCCCAGATATTTAGGCCTCCAATCAGGGTTTCATTTTTGGAAAATCCACATGTGCAATCCTTCGTATGGGGAAGATGGGAGGTGTGCCGGAGTCTTAAGCTGAAACCACCACGATGTTCTTTGTTCGATCGTTGGGCGGGGATATGGGATTCGCTTGCGCATTGTACCACGCCCCTGCCAGCCTAAGACCCTTTTTTTTGTGCACGTTGGAAATCCTCCTGGACTTCTTCCGTTGTGGAGGCGACGGAGGGGCGCATACCGGCTAAAACTACCGCAGTGTTCCACCTCTGCCTTTAGCCGGGAGTGCGGGATTCGCATAAGCATTCACTGCTTCCCCGGCGGTTCCCTTAGCCTCTTCCCCGTGCAGCCATTCCCATAATGGCCGCACCCACTCCCGAGTTGCGCGCGTGGAACATGGCGCCGCCAACTCGGGCTTTGCCGTGGGTGTGGCCGGTCAACCTCGGCGTCCTAAGCGCCATCTAATCCTCGCTCAAGGCTTAAGACTTATAAACTAAGCTACTCCTGCTAAGGGCTTTCCCTATGTGGTACGGATCTCGGCATAGGGCGTGGCTGGTGGAGAACAGCAAGAGGTCAGGCTGGATCGAATCTAGATTTAGGGACGAATATATAACTACAGGCTGAGCGGCGCGGAATAGCTTGCGCATGGGCGGGGTCGGATAGAATTCTTTCATTTTGGATCTGCTTTTAAGTACTTATGGAGTTTTATGCTCCTTCTTCTCCATACGAGAAGAAGGAGCATAAAACTAAGTATGAAATCAGTGTCTCTACCTAATTCCGATCTTTGGTAATAACTTAAGTATTCTCAAGAGTATTCGGTGCAACGCCTAATCGTGGTACTTAGATAATATTTAAAATTGGTTATGATGAATTTGATAAGAATTTTATCATTAGAGGTATGCGTTATCAAACTATTACTATTGCGATTAATTTGAAGGAAATTCTCGATTGATAGTATTGATTACGTCATAATAATCTTAACTAATATTATAAAGATGAATTGTTTGTTTGTTTTTTGGACGTGCTAATCTCTGAAACTACTGGTTTGATTTTGAAAATTCTTTTGCTAGCAGAAAACTAGTAGTCGTGATGGCGCAGTGGTTAAATTGCTCGCCTCTATGTGAGGCTGTGGGATCGCAACCAGACATGGGCCAATGTGGCCTCGGAGTCTGGATTTGTGCCCGTTTGATGGGAATGGGCTTTCCCCCTATTACATGGGATTTTAAACAAAACTGGCGAAATGTGTCGTGTACTAATAGGTACACCTCTGCCTAACCCTTCCCCCAACACAGGCATGATGTAATGTTGGTTTTTAAATTAAATTACATTTGAAAACATCCATCCTTTTGTTGACTGTACCTATCAAAATCAAATAATTTATTTCAATTAGACCATTTACAGGCACTTTTGAATAGTCAAGGAGTCGGTCAGTTAGTCCGAAAGTTGAAGCTAGTTGCTCGTTCCAAAACGGAGGTAGGCCTCTATGGAGGCTAGCCGGGGTTGCGGGACGTCTTAACAGGATACCGTGGCCCCGGAACGTAAAGGGCAACAGAAGGAACAGGGTGGTTTTTTAGTCAGTAAAAGTCTGACAGTCCCTTCCGCCCCACCCAGGGCAGAAGGAGTCATTTGATGATTTTTACCACCTAAAAAAAAAAGGCCTCTATGGAAAAGAACGAGCAAGAAACTCCACGGACACTGTTTTCAATTAAGTTTTTGCAAAATCATGGTTAATCAAAACATACATCCGCGCAAAACCACTTATTTCCACCACACCCCAATCAACGCCACGTTATATAACCTCATATACATTCACCAATCGATATCGTTGCAATCTCCCACCCCCTACTGCAACCCTAGTCCGTCTACCAGCGTACCTTGAGCCCTCGGCCTGATCAATAATTACGAGTTGCGCAGTAAGCAACATGAGAGTGGAAAATGATTAATTCTGTTCCACCCGGTACTGCGTTCGGTAAGGACGTGAAAATGAGAAGCGTCTGTGTGACTTTGCAGAGGTGTTGCCGATGCTATGTAAGTGTTTTTCTTAATTAATACAAGCGTGTTTCTCCGGGTTTGTACGGGTGTAATGTAGTAAAATATCTCGCGAACACTTACATTAAGAAGTTGGCAGACTTGTCCCACAATTATTAATTTGTTGTACTTCTCCATCTATGTATTTTTACGTCTCTCTACTTTGCATGAGGTCTTGGGTTCAATTCCCAGGTCGGGCAAAGTGTTATTGGGTTTTTCCATCAGGAATTTCTCAGTAGCAGCCTCGGAGTCTGGATTAGTGCCCGGTTGTTGGCAATAGGCTCGCCCCCTATTACATGGGACTTAAACATAACTGGCGAAATGTGGGTGTACTAATGGGTACACCTCTGCCTAACCCTTCGGGAATTACAAGCGTGATGTTATGTTATGTCTACTTTGAATATTTTGTTTGTATATTATTATATTTTATTCTCGGGAATATCCTGTACCTGTGCATCTATTAAGTTTTTTCTCTGCATCACCCTAATGTAGACTGGTAGAAAATGCCCAAGGTCCGTCTTTGTACAATGTATTTTTTTTTACGTGTGCACAAAGTTTAAATAAATAAATCTTTCTCTTGAATCGCTCTATCTATTGATGAAAACCGCAAACAGCATTGAATTTGGCTAGTGCGTTTACAAATTGTATTGTATCGTTTTAAGGCAGTGTATTGTATTTATTTAAACTTTATGCAAAAAATACATTGTGCAAAGGCAGACTTAATCTCTTCGTTACTTTTTTGAGACTCCATAACATCACGCCTGTAATCCCCGAAGGGTTAGGCAGATGTGTACACA
The DNA here is from genome assembly GCA_949316365.1 of Hoplodrina blanda. Lineage (NCBI taxonomy): Eukaryota > Metazoa > Arthropoda > Insecta > Lepidoptera > Noctuidae > Hoplodrina > Hoplodrina blanda. Next base: position 6,288,258 of record OX438576.1, read on the forward strand.
TTAGTACTGTAACAACTTGACGTGGGTTGTTACTTGTACCGGGATATAAGTCTAGGTACTATTGAAAGACTTATTAATCTTTTAAACTCTTGTATCAAGAGTGGCTGGTGGTTGGTGGTTGTTGATGGATGTTGACCTACGTTTCGCCAGTTATGTTTTAAGTCCCTTGTAAAAAGGGGCGAGCCTATCGCCATCAACCGGGCACAGGTCCAGACTCCGAGGCTGCTAATGAGAAATTCTTAATCCCTTCCTATCCCTAAGCGATTAATTTTTTTACTAATGGACATTCAAACTGATGCCGTGGCATCAAAAGGGATGCCTCGGCATCATTATAAAGCATAGCAATTTATGTCGTATTTCTATAGCAATACGTTTGAATGTCTAAAATTATAAATCCCTTTCCATGCTGTCCCAGTCTGCGTAGGCCTTCAAACGCTCTTAAAAGTTTGTATAAAACAGCGTGCAGCATGAACGCTTGTTACCAGAATTCGATACAGCACCGAAATTTTGATCGAAAAGCGGATATAGTTATAACAAGTGTACACTATGGCGTTACGATAATTGGGAGCGTGTCATCACGTGCTATGCGTGCACAAAAGTAAAAGTATTACGTTTAAAATACTGCCTCGTTGGTCTAGTGGTCGAAAAGCGCGACTGCTGAGCTTGAGGTCTTGGGTTCAATTCAAGGTCGGGCAAAGTGTTATTGGGTTTTTTCATAAGGAATTTCTCAGTAGCAGCCTCGGAGTCTGGATTTGTGCCCGGTTGATGACAATAGGCTCGCCCCCTATTACATGGGACTTTAATGTAACTGGCGAAATGTGTGTGTAAACTGTAAACTAATGGGTACACCTCTGCCTAACTCTTACAGGCGATTACAGGCGTAATGATAATGGTTTTTTCTTTGTTTTGTTTTCTTTTTTTTACTGAGGGCGAGGCAGTGTAAGGCGTTTTACATTTAGGAACTGACGAAAATTACAAAAAAAAAGGCAAAAGCAATAGGCTCGCCCCTATTACATGGGACTTAAAAACATAACTAGCAAAATGTGCGTGAACTTAATGGGTACCTACACCTCTGCCTAACCCTTCGGGGATTACAGGCGTGATGTTATAACTTTACAAAAAAAAAGATCAAATCATTTATTTTTTTTCGTAATCTCTTATTCAAAGGCAGTTGGATGACGTAAATAAAATGTAGTAGTGGTATCAATAACGGGCGGAAAGCGCGGAATGCGTCGGAATTGAAACCGTGTCACTTAGTACGTGTGTCGCGATGGTACACTGGCACTGACATGGGTTTGTTTGCGTTGTGGTTGCGTTATCACACGACTTTGGAAACTAAGAGAAAATAAAAGTAGATAAAAATTGGAGGTAGGTACTTAATTTTTTTTTGCGAGTGGTGAAATATGGACTATTTTGAAATAAAGAAATAAAAATTAAAAATATGAAAAAAATTGGAGATGGGAAGAGACTAAGTAAAATACATTTATTTGAAAAAAAAAACGAGTAGGTACCTACTTGTTTATTTTAGCGAGAGGTGAAGGAAAATATAATTATTTCAAATAAAATTGATTATACACACAAACTTACGCCGTTTCTCCCATGGGGGTAGGCAGAAACCACAGAACGCTATCTGCTACGATCCTTTATACTCCTTTCGCCTCATCCACGGTCATACAAGCACGCCGGTTACGAGTACTGCGCACCTGAATTATAAAATATTAAAAAAGACGAGGATGAGTGAAAGACGATTAACAAAAGGTATTTATATGGCAGAGGTGAGTGGCAACGCAGGGAGGGGTCGCCCTAGGAAGACCTACACTGACCTTATTGGTGAGGTTCTTCAGAAAGGCCAGGTGCGGAGTTATATTTAGCCTATAATCCTCGAAGGGTTAGGCAGAGGTGTACCCATTAGTACACTCACATTTCGCCAGTTAAATATACCTCAAAAAAATATTTGTTCTGCACAGCAACAGCTCAGTTGCGAAGAGTCCTTGAGACTCGGATTTCGTCTGAGGGCGTTGCTAAGATACCTATTGGTTGCTAGGTAACTAAGCCACTGAGATGGGAGGGTCGAAATATTGATTCAAGCAAAATACCTTGTAGTTATTACCTTGTCATTGAAATTAATAACAAGCTACTATAATAAAAAAAATAAAAAAACACGACTGCAAAAATTGCACATATTTGTACTTTGTTTACTCGACAGTTTTTTTTACGACGTTTTTTATTTACAGTGTTATATATTTTTTAAATCTACTTGTAAAATTCTAGACGATAAACATAGACACGACCAGATTCATTAAAAAAATAAATTGAGGCTGGTATTAATTTACGTTTTAAAGTGACCACACCGGTTTCTTTTTATTTTTTACTAGCCTATGTTACTCGAAACGATGCAAGGATTGTAACGATACCCCATATATCTGAATCGGTTCAGGCGTTTAAAAGTTATGGTGGAATAAAGAAACTCACATACATACATACATACATACATTAACCCTGAACACATAACACTCCTTTTTTGGGGCAGTCGTGTAAAAATAGAGTATTTTAGTCTATTATATTCCGTAATTAATTAATTTAATAAAAATATAAATAAATTAAATATAAAAAAAATAATAGTTTAAAAAACTAAAAAACACGCTTTTACCACGCACTTAAAATTACAAAATAATTCGAACATTTACTACGATTTATTATGAAAGAAAGCTTGGAGCGTTTATTTAATCTTTACTCTTCTTGGACAAAACGCTCCACGCTTTCTTTCATAATAAATCGTAGTAAATCTTCGAATTATTTTGTAATTTTAAGTGCGTGGTAAAAGCGTGTTTTTTAGTTTTTTAAACTATTATTTTTATTTTATACTTTTTAGTCTTCTTATTATTTAAACTTAATTTACTACTTACTAATTTAAAATATTAATAGGTATGTATTTAAAGATATTATTCACATTTATTTATTTTAATACATATATAATTACATTTTTAAATATTAATATAAAACAATAAAAACATTTAAAAATATAAAAAAAAAAAAAAAAAAAATAGTATCCCACCGGCATCGGGAACAGGGTCCAAGCTACCGGTGGTCAGGGCTCCTGAGAAAGGAATCTCCTAACAATACGCGCCGTGTCCAGGAGTACCGCTTTCTGAATCAAGCCCTTGATCCAACCGCCCAACGAGAGCCTCCTAAGGTATTGGTCGAGGCTCTTGGCTATTATGCCATTGGCAGTCACGACTATCGGCACAATAATTGCTGTACTCACATCCCACATATCGACAACCTCGCGAGCTAAGTCAATGTACTTCATTTGTTTATCTTTCTCAGCCTTCACGAGGTTCTCGTCATGTGGGACCGTTATATCCACAATCACTGCGCGACGCTCTAATCGATCTATCACCACTATGTCAGGCTTATTGGCAACAATAGTCCTGTCAGTGATGATAGATCGATCCCAATACAACAACTGGGTCGGGCACATACTTATAGTAGGGCACTTCTGATTCCACAAGACTATATTTAAGAGCAAGCTGCTGGTGAATAATCCTGGCTACTAGGTTATGTCTATGCAAATAGTCTCCGTTAGCCAGACGAGAACACCCAGATATAATGTGTCGGATTGATTCCCCGGGACGGTGGCATGCCCGACAAATGTCAACCGTACCGTCCTTCACAATATATCTCCGATAGTTGTTCGTCATCATAACTTCGTCCATAATTGCACAGACAAAACCTTCGGTTTCCCCAAAGAGGTCACCAAAGCGCAGCCAGGATACGGACGCCATAAAGTCTACATCGGGCCCATGTAGGGCCCGGTAGTAGCGCCCGTGAAGCTCCTTGCTCTTCCATACTTCCATGCGGTCATTAGTATCCAATACTATAGGTTTGCGCCAGTTCTCGTTCGCTAAGGAGAGCGGGGTAAGGCCCTTGTCCACTAAGACCACATCTCGGTGCATCCCCACGTCGGCTTTAAGGAAATATTCCCTGAGACTGCATATCTCACGGTTGTGCAGGGTCTTAGCATTTAAAAAGCCTCGACCTCCACACTTCCGCGGGACATACAGTCTCATTACCGATGACCGTGGGTGATGCATCCGATTTGCGGTCAACAATGTGCGGACCCTCCTATCCAGGGCATCAAGTTCCGTCTGAGTCCATTTGAGTATGCCGAAAGAGTACATCAAAACCGGCATGACCCAACCGTTGAAGGCGCGCACCTTGTTTCCGCCTGATAAAAGACTATTTAATACTTTATTCAGGCGGCCAAAGAAGCGCTCCCTCAACGATTGTTTCATATCGGCAGCATTGATGCCTAACGCTTCCGACATACCCAAATATTTGTAGGTTTCAGTTGAGGAAAGGGATCTAAGGTTTATGGAATCCGAGAGTTGAGTTCCCACAGATTCCACAATCTCTCCTCGCTTTACATGCATGACTGCACATTTGTCCACACCAAATTCCATCCTGATGGCACTACTGAAAGTTTCTGTTACCTTCAGTAGCTCCATCAGTCGAAAATTGTTGGGGGCAAAGAGTTTCAGATCATCCATGTAAAGAAGGTGAGATATAACCTGACCACCTCTTCTCAACTGATAGCCCAGCCCCGAACCCTCCAGCAGTGTGCTTAGGGGGTTCAAGGCTAAACAAAACCACAGTGGACTCAGACTATCACCCTGAAATATACCACGCTCGATCCTTATTGGTTCACCGTTCTCCCGGATCTGCCGGCATCCTGGATAGCGAAGGACCGTCCTCCATTGCCCCATACACGACTTCAAAAAGGTGCACAGAGTTGTATCCACTTTATACAACTCTAGCACCCTCATGAGCCATGTATGTGGCACCGAGTCATAGGCCTTCTTATAATCTATCCAACATGCCGACATATCCCTTCGAGAACGACGAACCTGCTGGTTAATGGCCATATCAATGAGGAGTAGCTCCTTAGTACCACGGGACCCGTTCCTACATCCATTCTGAGATACAGACATGATGGAATTGTCATTAATATGTGAGTTAATTTTAGCTCTCAAAATAGATGTAAGAACTTTATAGACCGTCGGTAAACAAGTGATCGGTCTATAATTCTTGGGTTCCGTAGTACTACCTGATTTATGGAGCAGGTGGGTTATTCCAGTTGTAAAAAATTGGGGCAGCGATCCAGACTCTAAGGCCGACTGGAACTGGGACGCCAAACGAACGTGCGATCTTTGGAACCATTTTATCCAAAAATTGTGCAGTCCGTCCGGCCCTGGAGATTTCCAGTTAGGCAACGGACGAACTGCACAAGAAGATATTTATTATTAAAAAACTTAACAAAATTCACTGTTTTACGCATCCAAAAATACGGCGTTCGCCATATTGGATTTAAGTCACGTGACTATTTTTTTCGTATTCCTGACAGCAAACCCTTTCATTTGATACCCATATCATGGGGGTGCATTTCAAATAGCCTGTCCGCCATATTGGATTTAAGTCACGTGACTATTTTTTTCGTATTCCTGACAGCAAACCCTTTCATTTGATACCCATATCATGGGGATGCATTTTAAATAGCCTGTCCGCCATCTTGGACGTCAACCATATTGGATTTAAGTCACGTGACTTTTTTTTCGTATTCCTGACAGCAAACCCTTTTATTTGATACCCATATCATGGGGGTGCATTTCAAATAGCCGGTCCGCCATATTGGATTTAAGTCACGTGACTATTTTTTTCGTATTCCTGACAGCAAACCCTTTCATTTGATACCCATATTATGGGGGTGGATTTCAAACAGCCAGTCCGCCATCTTGGGGAGGCCGCCATATTGGATTTGTAATGACGTTTCTTAGTTAGTCATGTATTGTCATCAGAACTCAGAGCGTGTGCAAAATTTCATCCCAATCGAAGACTGGGAAGTGGGTCAAATTAAGATTCCAAGATTTTCTTACATAGTTACTTACAATTGAAGCGTGTTAATAATAAGTCACATGACTATTTTTTTCATATTCCTGACAGCAAACCCTTTCATTTGATACCCATATTATGGGGGTGGATTTCAAACAGCCAGTCCAGAATCTTGGGGAGGCCGCCATATTGGATTTGTAATGACGTTTCTTAGCTAGTCATGTATTGTCATCAGAACTCAGAGCGTGTGCAAAATTTCATCCCAATCGAAGACTGGGAAGTGGGTCAAATTAAGATTCCAAGATTTTCTTACATAGTTACTTACAAGTGAAGCGTGTTAATAATAAGTCACGTGACTATTTTTTTCGTATTCCTGACAGCAAACCCTTTCATTTGATACCCATATTATGGGGGTGGATTTCAAACAGCCAGTCCGCCATCTTGGGGACGCCGCCATATTGGATTTGTAATGACGTTTCTTAGCTAGTCATGTATTGTCATCAGAACTTAGAGCGTGTGCAAAATTTCATCCCAATCGAAGACTGGGAAGTGGGTCAAATTAAGATTCCAAGATTTTCTTACATAGTTACTTACAAGTGAAGCGTGTTAATAATAAGTCACGTGACTATTTTTTTCGTATTCCTGACAGCAAACCCTTTCATTTGATACCCATATTATGGGGGTGGATTTCAAACAGCCAGTCCGCCATCTTGGGGACGCCGCCATATTGGATTTGTAATGACGTTTCTTAGCTAGTCATGTATTGTCATCAGAACTTAGAGCGTGTGCAAAATTTCATCCCAATCGAAGACTGGGAAGTGGGTCAAATTAAGATTCCAAGATTTTCTTACATAGTTACATACAAGTGAAGCTAATATAAAGCGTGTAAAAAGAGACAGTGGTTTTGGGCTGGTGGTCGCAAAGCGCGACTGTTGAGCATGAGGTCTTGGTTTCGATTCCCAGGTCGGCAGTTTTTTAGGTTTTTCGGTTTTTCCATCAGGAATTTCTCAGTAGCGGCCTCGAAGTCTGGACTTGTGCCCGGTTGAGGGCAATAGGCTCCAGTCATGTTTAAGTACCATGTAATAGGGGGCCCTATTACATGGTACTTAAACATGACTGGTGAAATGTGGGTGTACTGACAAGAATCTTGGTTTTCCAACAAAAATTACTTAATTCATTATTTACAAGCAGAGTAGGTAAAATCCGAATTGATTGGCAAATTCTAAATGAACGCGAGCGGGTAAAAGTTAGTTTAATATTTATAGTGTATTCACGGAGACGAGTTAGTATAGCGCCTTCTCTATCGCACATTATCATACAAATGACAAAGACAAAAAATACTTTTTTAGGGTCAGTGGGCGTTAACAATACCTTAGAAATGTAAATGTGCGTTCACACTGCGCTTCTTAAAAGTACGCTTAGTTTATTCCTGCGGCTTCGTCTGTCGTATTAATTGAGAGACATTGTGATATAATTTGTTTATTGTTACCTACTTTTTATTTAACTGATGGATATGAAGCAAAAGAAATAAAATCGAGAGTTAATGATTATATTTTCTTTATTAAATTGTAATATCTACCTAAACATTTTCATCCGCCATTAAATCAATCAAAGCAATCAATCATAAAATCCAATACACCAGCCGGTTCACAAGTTGAGCGGACAGTCACAAGTAAGAGCACGTCTGCACAATACGGGAAGTATGAGTAGACTAAAAAGTACTCGTACTGTGTACACCGCCTTAGCATTTATCACTGACCAATTGCAGTTAAAAAATTGTGAGAGTGAGATAGCGCTCTACTAACTCGTCTCCGTGAATACACTATAAAAACAACCAGATATGCGTATGGAACTCCGCGCGCTTGTACCAGGCTTTGAGCTCCCATAAAATCATGGAAATAGCAACAACGGGACCACAAATAACACGACTGCTAATTTGTTTATACATGATTCTGATTACAATTAACAAGCATTGACGTACCACTAATTGTTTAATGAATATTTATTTATACTGAATACTTTGCTCGGCTTGTTCGGTAGTACGCAAGATGGTGTTTGTACTGAGGGTAATTGTAGGAAAACGTAGGCAAGGGCCTGGCGTGAGTGAGCGGTGTAATCTTAGCGCAAACTAGCTGACCCGCCGCGACTACGTTCGCGTGGTATCCTACACTACAAATACCCCTACCCTAACCCTGCCTTACCCTACCCCCTACCCAGCTCTACCCAGCTCTACCCCTACACTACCCTACCCTACCCCTACCCTACCCCTACCCTACCCCTACCCTACCCCTACCCTACCCCTACCCTACCCCTACCCTACCCCTACCCTAAACCCTCTAAGGTTGTTGTGTTTAACTCGAAATAGATAGGTATAGTGTGTCGCGGACTTTTTTGTAGATCATATTTTTAAAGTCTTTAATTAATTAGAACATTTTATGGTTCTATCTTTTATAGTTTAGGCGGCGTACGCCAAATAAGGAACTTTTTTGGATGATTTTTTACACCTTGGGTCCGAAAAACCCAAATATCTTACGGACCCCTATTTTTTCTAAAATAAAATATAAGCCTATAGCACTCAGTGATAACGTAGCTTCCAATTTCAGAAAGAATTTTCAAAATCGGTTCAGTAGATCCGGAGATTACCCCCTACATACAAACTTACAAACATACAAACTTACAAACAAATGTTACCTCTTTAGTATAGATGAGATCGATTTTTAACTCCCGACGCATAAACGACGGGGTGTTATAACTTGTGTCTGTCTGTGGAATCGTAGCTACCGAAACGGCTGGAGCGATTTAGGCGGCACTTTCACTGGCTAGTTGGCTACTTAGACAACTATTATTATTTGAAAAGAATTAGGGTTCCGCGCAAATAACCGATAATAACTTGAATGGAGTCGCGGGTCAGAAGCTTGTAGATCAGTCTTTCCCAAAGTGGGCGATACCGCCCCCTTGTGGGCGCTGCAGGCCTAAAGGGGGGCGGTAAGAGACCCAGAAGAAAATCGGGGCGTTGTGTAGAGGCTTAGGGAGCGATTTGTAATTTTATCTACTATATTCCAATAATCCTAAGATGGTGCGGGTGACACATGTCAGCAATTCATCAATGGATGTCAGAATCGCATAATTATGTCAGTGACATTATTTAATTTAGCTACTAGTTATTTACTTACTTATTACTGATTTCGTATTTATTTACGAGTTAAAATATTCAATCATGATTGTAAATCCCCGTAACGTTCAAGAGTGAAAAGCAACAGTTTGACAAATGTCACTGGCACCATCCTAGGACGATTGGAATATAGGTGAAAAAATGGGGGCGCTAGAAAATAATTTATTCTCAAAGTTGGCAGTAGATAAAATAAGCTTGGGAACCACTGTTGTAGATAAACAAACAATCCTAGCGTAGTTTATCGTGAACTTGAGATGGCCACGCCTCGTGGCGACCTGCATGCTCACACAACCCGGTCAGGCAACGGTAATGGAAGGTTTCTAAGCCGTATTCAATCTACCAAATATGCTAATATCAGTTGGATCGAGACCGGTTCGCGTTGGTCATTGATTTGGATGACAATTGGTGTGGATGTATGGATGATTACATAGGACTTAAACATAACTGGCGAAATGTGGGCGTACTAATGTCTACTACTGCCCAACCCTTCGGGGATTATAGGCGTGATGTTGTGTATGGATGATTTTGAGTTTTTTTTTTGTCTTCGTGGTGAAATCCTCAAAAACGAGAAAATGACGCACACAACATAAAAAGAAAATAATGTGTATAGTATACATAAAAGCAAAATAAATACAATTTGTTTGGTATTAAATCGCTGGTGGTGGCTGGAGGGCATTCCAGCCACCACCAGCGATTCCCATCCCGACCAAACTATCGGCCGATTGAAAGTCTGCAGTCTGCGGGGGCTCTAAAAATACATACACACAAAATTGCCGAAATAGAAGATGATTTGCTGTCCAAAGATTTATTTCTGTACACCAACCACGACGGCCATCATGCGATATTAAATTAAATTAAAAACTTAGTCATAAAATCATAAATATACTTGCTAGAACAATTGAATCATGATGACGTCACAGATTGGGAGCAGACGTTAGGTCACCGAAAGAAGTAGGATAATTTTACTACTTACTACTAGCTGTCCGCCGCGGTTACACCCGCGTCTTTGGTTACTGCTCCGCTCCCGTAGGTCGTAGCGTGATGGTATATAGCCTATAGCCTTCCTCGATAACTAATCTATCTAACACTGAAAGAATTTTTCAAATCGGACCAGTAGTTCCAGAGATTAGCGCGTTCAAACATACAAACAAACAAACACTGCAGCTTTATAATATTAAGTATAGATTATAAATGCGAGAGTTTAGATTGATGGATGGTTGGTTCTCAATAACGCCGAACGGCTGAACGGATTTTAATGAAATTTTGCACAGAGATAGATTCAAGTCTGAGACACGGCATTACGCTGAGCGTCAGCCGTTTCGCGTGGTAGTTATTATAGTTATTTTGTATGTTATTTGTTTTTTATTTTTTTAGATTTAATACCAACTTGTTTTTATTTTTATTTTATGTACAATTTTCCTTTTTTTTTTTCTTTTTATGCCGCAAGCCGAAGTGCATCATTTTCGCGTGAAGAAATAGTTTTTCTTTGGTACGGGATAGATATACAGCCTGTAACAAAAACCCTGTCCAATCCTTAAGGGTATTATTCGGCATCGTACTGCGTACACATATACGTAACCATTTAATGGATTTGAGATTATTATTTTTCCCCAGTGAAAAAAAAAAGAAGAAAGAAGAAGTAATTAAATTAAAATAAAACATAAAAACTGATCAACGGCAACACTGATCTGACAGGGTTTTTGTTACATGATAGTGTATAGTCTAGTATAGCACATAGGGTTTTTATTCCGGAAAAATGTACGTGTACGTGTGTATGTGTGTTCCGTGGGGTAACATCCCTTATGTTACCTCACGGAAAGCGTACATTTTTGTTTGTTAAAAGACGTTCCACGGACTCCACGGAGCCGAAAGTTACCTGGGAACCCTTTGGTTACCTTTCGGAACCTTGTGTCTTCTTATACCCCGTAATTAACTTCACAACCAGACAACCAGTCTTACCAAGGAGTATCGTATTACCCAGTTCCTGGGTTGTGGAGGTCAGATAGGCAGTCGCTCCAAGTAACAAGCTACTATAATTTAAAAAAAAAAAAAACACGACTGCAAAAGTTGCACATATTTGTACTTTGCGCTTTGTTTACTCGTCAGTTTTTTTTACGCCGTTTTTTATTTACAGTGTCATATATTTTTTTAATCTACTTGTCAAATTCTAGACGATAAACATAGACACGACCAGATTCATTAAAAAAATAAATTGAGGCTGGTATTAAATTACGTTTTAAAGTGACCACACCGGTTTCTTTTTATTTTCTAGCCTATGTTGCTCAGAACGATGCAAGGGTTGTAACGATACCCCATACATCTAAATCGGTTTAGGCGTTTAAAAGTTATGGTGGAATAAAGAAACTTACAGACATACAAACATTAACCCTGAACACATAACATTTCCTTTTTTGGGGCAGTCGTGTAAATACTGGTATTCAGCTGCATCCGGTAAGACTGGAAGCCGACCCCAACGTAGTTGGGAAAAGGCTAGGCGGTGATGATGAATCAACTTTGACGTGGACGAAGTCACAGGCGGAAGCTAGTAAATACATAAATATACTTAGGTACAATTGAATCATGATGACGTCACAGATGCCAAGCAAACATTAGGTCATGTTTAGAATATGCTAACGTAAGTTCATAGAAATAATGATGCAGTATGATTGTAACTTTGTAATAAGTATGACGAGATACGTGTGTCGACGTCGTTTTATGACGGCCTGGTATTCTTGGAACTAAATTCCTGCGGTCGGAGTCAACATCACGCCTGTAATCCTCGAAGGGTGAGGCAGAGGTGTATAGTAGCGGTCATAAGTGCAGTAGCATGCTAAGGTTTGAATTGCTGTGAACACAGGCCATACCTACATCTGTGTGTATTAAGTGATGTATTCAAAGTTAAAGTCAAAGTCAAATCATTTATTTAATTAGGCCATTATAAGGCACTTTTGAACGTAATAACACAGTCGTACCTACATCTCAAAATTCGCACATGACGTCGAAGGTCGTAAGTTTAACCAAAGTGTCAATCGATTTGCTTTGTAGATTGCTACTCCACTTATGACAGCTACTGTACAAATTAGTGCACCCATATTTCGCCTGCTATGTTTAAGTCCCATGTAATAGGGGGCGTATTGCCATCGACCGGGCACAAATCCACACTCCCAGGCTACTGAGAAATTTCTGATGGAAAAACACAATACTTAATACTTTGCACGACCTGGGAAAAGAACCCAAGATCTCGTGTTCAGCAGTCGCGATTTGCGTTCACTAGACAGACGAGGCACGAGGAAACCGGTAGAAGTTAACTGGTTGAAATCGTCACGTAAGGAATAAGCACTTACTGGTTCCAGGCGACCTTCCCTCTCTTCCACTCTGCTTCTTTCTATATTACTGTAGGTGCTCTATACACGGTGTTCTATACACGGTGGGTGCTCAAGGCGGATTGGCGATTTTAGATTAATAAAATTACAAGTCCAGGTTTCCTCACGATGTTTTCCTTCACCGATGTCAGTGATGTCCAAGATAAACAGATAAAATGGAGTTTCTTGTCCAAGATAAGATGTAGTTTCTTGCCCATTCTATGGAGTTTCTTGCCCATTCTTCTCCATACAAAGCTACCTTTTGGAAGGGGCAACTAGATTCAATTCCTTTTTCTTTAGTACTTGACGTTCAAAAGTGCCTTGTAATGGCCTAATTGAAATAAATGATTTGACTTTGAAAAAACTTGAAAAGTACAGTATGAAATAGAAAAATTCACATTTGTACTTGCCAGTGCCCATAAACTGCACTGGGCTATCACAACATTCAGTAAATTCATCAGGACAATACAGATAAAAAAAAAAGAATATCTTTAACTCAATCAAAATTCCATTTATGAATCACGAAAGTGTTACCAAGTAATTCTAGCATCATCTTCCAAACTACAAATGTAACCAGACTATAATATTCGTCATCTGAACTTCTAAACGTTCATGTATCTTAACGCTATCATAATTACAGGGTAAACATAAATACTGGTGACGTAGCGTAACACGATAAGGTGACATCATGCGGTCGGGTCGAGTATGGTCCAAGTCATAAGATAGAGAAACCGAATCTAATTTTTAACCGACTTCAAAAAAAGGAGGAGGTTGTCAATTCGTCAGTATTTTTTTTTAATGTTTGTTAGCTCCTACCTTGCCACTGGGTGAACCGATTTTCATGATTCTTTTTTTATTTGAAAGCTGGTGCTTCCCGTGTGGTCCCATTGTCACCATTTCATTAACTGATGATGAACTTCGGAGATATGGAATGGAACTCCTCACAGAATCACAGCAGCAATATCGTAACAAGTGAAATTGCTTTGTTTATACGTGTAGTCGATGACTGACTGAAGGAAAAGAGGGGGAGGGGTACGTCAACCTACCTACCAGTTTCCAAAATTAAATATATCGTGTGAGGTATTGTTTGAAAGGGCTTTTTGTAAGGATATCAAACATTATTACACAAGCACTAAAAAGTGAAAAATAAAAAGCTTTTTTACAAAAAAAGATAACCGCCTTCAAAAACTACAAAATAAAAATAACTTTAGTTTTGGAAGTCGGTGGCAATACTTACCTACATAACAAAAAACAAAACCAAAGCCGCCGACTTCCAAAACTAAAGTTATTTTTATTTTGTAGTTTTTGAAGGCGGTTATCTTTTTTTGTAAAAAAGCTTTTTATATTTTATTCGGAAATCTTACGCTAGTCTAAAATAATTATTAAAAAAATGTACAACTTAAACATAACATTACGCCTGTAATCCCCGATAGGGTAGGCAGTAGTGTACTCATTAGTACACCCACATTTCGCCAGTTATGTTTAAGTCCCATGTAATAGGGGGCGTATTGCCATCAACTGGGCACAAATCCAGACTCCGAGACTGCTAGTCTGCTACTGAGCTGAAATTCCTGATGGAAAAACTCTTTTTCGCGAAACCCTATTTTTTTTAAAAGCAGCCATAGTAACTTCTTATAACATAACACCAGCTGCCGGTGAAAGTCCCATCAAAATCGTAAAAATTTATAGTTTGTGTCAGACACAAACTATAAATTTTTTATTCGTTTTTTCTTGTTTCATCATCTGCTTATACTTTTCTCAATTATATTGGAGTCGGCTTCCAGTCTGAACTGAATGCAGCTGAATACCAGTATTTTACATGAAGCGACTGCCTCTCTGACCTCCACAACCCAGTAACTGGGTAATACGCGTACCCCTAGGTAAGACTGGTTGTCAGACTTTCAAGCTTCTGACGACTCGTAACGACTGTCAAAGATCCACGTATGACAGCCGGGACCAACAGCTTAACGTGCGCGTGCGTTTTTTCTTGTTTATGACGTTTAAAAGTGTCTTTTAATGGTCTGATTGAAATAAATGATTGGACTTTGAGTGTTGACACTTGCTCACGTTCTTTCCTTTGGACACTTCCACCACGCTCTCTCTTACTCTCTTGGACCACACCCCTACTCAATTATAAGGCAACTCTCGTTGTTAGAAGGCTCGTCTCACAATTGGCACATCTGGTCGTATGGTAGCATTATTTTATTCTGATTTAGGTCGTTTTATATTGGCAATAATACACATACATATACACTCACGCCTTTTTCCCCATGGGGGTAGGCAGATACCACAGGACGCCACCTGCTATGATACTTACATACTCACCTACTCCTTTCGCCTCGTCCACGTTCATACATCTCGTCCTACAAGCACGCCGGTTACGAGTACTGCGCACCTGACCTTTCTGAAGAACCTTACCAATAACTCAATAAGGTCAGTGTAGGTCTTCCTAGGGCGACCCCTCCCTGCGTTGCCACTCACCTCTGCCATATAAATACTGTTGAGGATTGAGTTGAAATAAGGAGACGCTTCACATTTTTAAGATTTTTTTAATGACAAGAAAAGAAAACAATGTATATACTGACGTAATGAAAATGACAGAAATAAAAGAAAATAAAGTATGGAGGTACGTCGCCTACAAATACCTTTTGTTAATCGTCTTTCACTCATCTTCTCAACATGACCGAACCATCTAAGCATACCCTTTTCTTCGACAACCATAGTGTAGCGACATCTAGCGCGTCACACGCGAACTACAACTGACGTTTTCTACATCGCGATGTCAAAGTTTTCCTTGCCCGGAATCAAACCCACAACTTCATACATGACAGGCGGGCGCCTAAAACCACGGGGCCGTTATAAGCAAATGGAATATAATAAAAATCAACCTAGGTATATTAATTGAAAATAATAATTTAAAACTTACCTTATATAAGATAAAATTATATAATATAGATTATAGACGTAAGCAAAGTAATAGCTAAATTATTCATGATTTTACAAATTTTAATTATTCTTAGGTTTTAATATTATTTAATTTTCTATTACAAAATGATCTTTTTAAAACGGGGCTTCCTCTCTCCTACCCTTTTTGCTGTGCCCTACAGGGTCCATAATGATCTCATTTATTTAAGTTTCACCTAAGTATACTTATGGAGAAGCAATAAAGATATTGAGTATTGTATACCCAAAAGTATTACATCTTTTTTTTAGGTAGTAAAAATCATCAAATTACTCCTCCCGCCCTGGGTGGGGCGGAAGGAACTGTCAGACTTTTACTGACTAAAAAACCATCCTGTTCCTTCTGTTGCCCTTTACGTTCCGGGGCCACGGTATCCTGTTAAGACGTCCCGCAACCCCGGCAAAGTATTACATCTAAGCGTAATCTTTCCTCTCTCAGTCCATACCCTCCATTAAACGAGAGAACACATGTCAGTCTCATCACCTAATTGTCGCCTCTTGGCATATACATAATCACTAATTAAATTAGGTCTCGTTTATAAGCACTAAAATTTGAAGATGTGTCATGATCGTGAATCATTTGAGATGTGTTATGTATGATGCTCTGTCACTGGGTGCATTAGCCTGTAATCTAAGAGTTCAAGATGTTTATTTAAATTAAAAAAAAATAGAAACTAAAACTACCTAAATGGCATTAAAAAATTCATCCGCATCGCCGTCCATTGTAACTGTGCCTAAAAGACTGGCCGCATTGCCACTTTACATGGCAATGCTTAACCTCTGGCCAAGGTAATAAGTGTCAACCAACCGTTTGGTCAACTCCTTGAAGAGGTACACAGACCCCACGACCCGAGGGTTTCCATCGCCTCGAAAATATAGTTGCCAGAAAGGGTACTATATTTACTTTTATTTCAACTAAGTAAACAATTTACAGGCACTTTTGAATAGGGTAGATGACACCACTAATCAACTGACGTACTTTTTCTAACCTGTCAAAACGCTATTCTCCCATAGATTTTGTATGGTGTAAATAACTATGACGTCACTTTTGAGTAGACTCAATTGACTAACTATTTATAAATTAGAAAGCAATAAAAAATCAAAACAGACAGTTAATTGAAAATGGTTATCAGGGCTAAAATAAAGTGTTTCTTCAGAGAAGTTATGTCTTGGTATTATTGGTTAGTGATGTCATCTACCCTATTGTCAAGGGGTCCTAGGGAGCATTAGCCTGCAATGCAACAGTTCAAGATTAGATTTTGGATCGTATTTGAACTGTTTATTTCAATTAAACAATTGCCAGGCACTTTTGAATTGTCAAGGAGTCGTTTAGTTGGAAAGTTGAAGCTAGGTTGGCCCCTATTTGCCAGGGTTGCGGATAGAGTACCTACGTATGGAGTTTCTTGCCCATTCTTCTCCATACAAAAAACCTTTTGGAAGAGGCAACTAGATTCAATTCCTTTTTCTTTTGTATATGACGTTCGAAAGTGCCTTGTTAGGGTCAGTTCACACCGAGACGCGACGCGACGCGACGCTGCGTGCACACTTTAAAAGAGCGACTCAAAATATAACTTTATTTTCTACACGAAAAGATACACATTTCATTGTAAGAATTTAGAATACGTTACATCAC